>CM060353.1:5000-1255060 GCA_030545235.1 Helianthus tuberosus | reverse complement strand
AATCGTATTAGGATTCGGTTGCTCAACTGTATACAAGTAACTAGTCTTACCGAGCAAACCAAAGGTGAGTTCACTACATTCGAGCATGCGTCCCAGTGGTTGGGGACAGTCAGTGGTTTGGGTAAAAACGGGTATATTGGTTAATACTCTCACCTATCATCTTTGTAAGTCCCTTATTATGTTACCTGGAGGGTAACGGGTATTAGTTGGTAGCGCTACTTAGGTTTGGCACCCTCACACCGCTCCTGGATAGGACGGATGTGAACTAATGACCCAGTCGAGGCCTAGTACTAGATAGGAGTACGTGGGAAGGACAGTCATGTATTTCAGGAGCCGTCTTGTTCAGAAATGAGATATTAACAATATTACTTGCATTGGTTATTGAACTGTTTTACATACAACTGGTAACAAACGTTTTCTAAAACTGTGAACTCGCCAGCTTTGTCCGATACACTTGTTGCATGCTCGCAGGTCGTTAGGTATCTTGGATGTGGAACTTGCTGTCTGGAGGAACAGGAGTGGTCATTGGTCGACTAAAGAGACTCATGTGATTATTTGATTACTACTTCAAATTGGTTTTTGAACAACTTAGTTATGGTTTATTATTTGCTTCCGCTGAACATATTGGTTTTCGTATAAACATGTGATGGGATTTATTTAATAATTTGAGAACTTAATTTTGAAACTTGTGGGTTCAATGTAATTAGTGGCTCTTAGTCAGTACGTTACACGCTTATGAGGGACACTCCCTAGGTGGTATTTTGGGGGTGTGACAGTTTGGTATCAGAGCCACTGGTTATAGTGAACTTGGTTTTAAAACGTTTTTATAAAACCAGACTATAACCGAACAGATCCGAAACCGACCATGACACTCAGCTCCAGACTGCAAGGTTCGTCTCTCGTTTACTCATTGTACTGCATAGCTAGTGAACACTTACATATGAAATTGCATGGGATTGCACGTATAGCACAACAGTATGAATTCGTGTATTACTTGCATGCGTTATGTGGTTGATAGTGTGGTGTTACCTTAGACAATTGTGACTCATGTTTTGAGATGTTCTTTGTTTGCTATTCGAGGTTGGGGAACCATTTGACATGAGTTAGGAGGAGCTGAGATGAGCATGCAAATCACAGTATTATTGTGGGTGCACACATAATAATAATGTGGGGTGCATGCGAGTCCCAGTGAGGCTTAACAAGTGAAAAGGGGTTCTGTTCCGTTATTTGATCGATGTGAAACACAACCGTCCATAGGAGTCATAGCAGTGACTGTCTCCTACTCGAACATGATCTTTTCACTCCTTTCTAAATCTTTACAAATCTTGATGCTTGTAACACCTGTGTCATTTCAACCATCAAACAAAGACCAAACCAATGAAATATTGTATTTCATACTTGGGATTTGTAAAAAAATATGTGTATCATTTGCACATATCAACTCTTGTTCAATTTTAAGCTTTAAATCGCTTTCTGGAGGGTTATACGCGCTCTGATGCGTAAATATAACCAGTTTAATCCAACAAACACTCCGGAATAGTGAAATAGGCTTAACATACCTTAAATAACCTTTACATAACTTAGAAATAAGTTTTAAAGGCTTTGGTATGGCAAAAACAAGTTATATCGCTTACAGGGACTAAATATGACAAACTGCGAAAGTATGCCAATTTGAACTGTAACAGACATTCCGGAGCATGACCATAAGTTAAACATACCATAAATATCCTTCACATAGCTTAGAAATAGGCTTTGAGGTGTTCGGTGTGCTAAAATAAACTTTTGGGTCATTCAGGGACTAAAAGTGTCAAAAAGTGCACAAGTTTGCATTTTCGCGCATATCTTACGTTCTGGATGCATCTGGATATCCAAAAATTTATGTGAGCATGACTACATTATATTTTAGTGTTCGCCTTAAGAAAAATCCATTCGTCGCGTCATTTGGATCGTTTTTCGCGCTTATGCGCATTCCGTCGTAATTAAGCGAACATCGCGTTTGTACGACCAAACGAACCATCATCCTAGATATTTTTGAGCATGTTTTGAGTTCCCTATACTTTAACTTCATTTTAGAGCCTTGAAATGAGGTTAACGGGGTTCAAACGCATCGAAAATCGCTTAAACGAAGTGCAGGGACCATTTCTGGAAAATCTGCCAAAACAGGGGCCTAGCGTGACGCGACGGGCCTTAGCGTCACGCGAGCCCCCTTCTGGACCAGATTAAGTGTATTTGACAGCTGGTTGCAGCTGTTTTGCACTCCCTAACCCCTTGCCAAGTGTTGATTCCTTATGGTGGTGAGCATTTTGAGGCACCACAACTTCCCGACAAGTGTACGCCTTGGATCGTGGCACGTTTTCCATGAAACGATCTTAACGGTTCTCCGAATACTATAAATACCCATCCACCCTCAACCCCAAAACCCACAAATCTGATTAAGAAAGCTCTAAGTTGGAACCTTCGTTTCATACCTGAGCTATTTTGATCTGGGTTAGCTTTCGGGGACCCTTCGTAAGTATTCTTTCGTTCTTTTCCTTATTTTTACTGCTTTTCGAGTCAGAAAGTCAAACTTTGTTTGACTTTTAGCGTTGACCAGTAATGGTCAATGCGAAGTTCGTTTGAACTTCGCAACGTGAGTGTAATCACGTTGGTCATAGTCCCTTGGGACTATGCCCACTGATTACCACGTTGTCTAGGGTCGTAGGGTAGGCGATCTAATAAATCGCCTATACCTTCGAACCCGAACCAGTTTGGTCGATCATTAGGATCCGACCAAATACATTAGGTGACCCTAGTATAGGGCATAACCTTCCGAGGTTATACCCTATGGTCACATCGTTTAAGTAGTTGTATGATAGGTAGTTTATATGCCTTAGGTAAATTACCAGAATACCCTTTTCATGTATAATTGGTAATTAAGCATATGTAACCTAAACTTTTGTCACATAACTGATTATGTAACATGTATAGGCATATAACACTTGTCATAGGGCTAGTTAGGCGGTCCGAACGCGTTTCACGCGCACGACGCGTTAAAGTAGCATAAGCTACCTAAACGGGTCGTAATGGGTCGTAAGCTATTATGTTAGGTTTCATTTAGTATGTAGGCTTTGTTAAACCATATCACACGAGTCTCCACACTCGTTTGGTTTACAAACCCTAATACTACCCAGTCTTCCGATTTAGGTCCGGTTATTTAACATAGTTACCTATATTAGGTGCCGTTTGATTTCCGTGATCTCTAGCTTTGCTTGGTGGTTATCCTAGGACTTCTGAGCAATCTCAAGTGAGTACATAGACCCCTCTTTTACTGTTTTCCAAACTGTTTTGGGGTGGAACACATGTGCCTACTTGTTACTTTCATGCTTTCCTGCTTTCAATCATATACTTCCTATGTTCATTAGTACATTTATAGTACATGATTTCATTACAGTTTATGCTATGTATGCCCATTGAGTGCGTACTTAGTACATCGTTTTACATTACATTTTATGCTATGTATGTCCATTGTGAGCATACTTAGTACAGTCGATTTCATCACATGCTTATATTTTCTTAATTTCAAAGTATAATTGATTATACATGTTATTACTTATCATTTGACAAACTAAATGACTATCTATGGTTTAAACATTAATTTCTCAAAGAACATAAAATAAACTGTTGAATTGTACTTATTTTATGTTCACCAGACCGATTGTTAGTATGATATAGCGCTATAGGATTTGACACCCCATTCCTGTTGTCATGGAATGTCTGAAACCAATTTGTTGCTCCAACCAAATAGGGATTGCCTTTGTGGTATTTCTATAGTCTCAAAGGTGTATTTTGATGCACCAGGTCTGAATGAATTCTTAAATCACACTATTAAAGTATATTTTTATATACTCTCATGTGTGGTATTGTACAAAACCAACATATATTTATCACATCCAAAGCATATTTTGATATGTTATTTACAAAACCAAAACATAGTTTAATATGTTATTTATCACATCCAAAACATATTTCGATATGTTACTTATGAAACCAAAACATAGTTTAATATGTTACTTACAAATCCAAAGTATACTTTTGATATGCTACTATAAGGTTATTCGTTTAACTTTACATTACTTACAATACATAAACATTTCTACAATTGTTAAACATTTTACATTGTTTGGTTTGGTTTGATTAAGTGATTAAGTAACGATGCGTGTGTAATATGATACAAGCATGGTGGATACGCCGCTGGTACTTCCTATATATAAGTGTTTGTATGGTATTACATATTGTAGCGTTATTTGAATCATTTCAGTTTGAGACATAGAACATTTTATACAAGTAACATACTTTTCACAAGACATTGATTTACAAACAACTTATCTTATACAAACTCATTTTTATATGGTTATTCCTTTAACCATACATTATTCACTTATCTATACATATCATCTTATCTTATCGTTTTTCAAATGATTTACAAGACAAAGCAAATTACAAGGTTCATGACTAAACATTTTCTCAAACATAAGTCATGAATTCTGTTTTCACAAAACCTATGTATCTCACAGGCATTTTTATGCTGACGTACCTATTTTCACATGTGTTTTCAGGAGATGAAGCATAGGACTTATCAAGACATACTTAGGCGGACCTGTGCCTTAGTGACATTAAAAGATGCAAGACTAGTTAATTGTGTTGTACTTCTTTGTTTATTTAGACATTGTAGCACTTTCAATCAATAAAACAAAACTTCAATTGCCATGGATTTGAGACAATTAATTCTGTTACAACACTCCCCGATGTTTCCGCCACGTTTTGTATGTTCCACGTGGTCGGGGTGTGACAATGCTATAGAGTATTATTTGAACACACATCTAAACGCGTAGCGAAACATGTAGAATGTTAGGTGCTTGCATGAACGTCCTTGAGCTGGTCTATACCTTTCTCGCTTCTCTTCGTTTACTGGAACTTTATGTATTGACGTCTTAGACTCTGAAGTGTGATCACATCCGCAACACTCTCGCAGCATACCGCGTATTACTCAATCGACTTGCTAGCTCGATGGACAAAAGGGTGAGCGTAGTATTTTACCGACCTCAGTATTTGGACAACCCTGATTACCGGAAACAAACACCAGCAAATTGACTTCAATCAAATTCTTAACCCTAGTCAGCGACTCGTGGGAGTCAACTCTTACGAATCAACCGGGACATAAGCGATGACAACAGATTATAGAGTGAAATATGTGGCTACCAGCACAGTGAGTAGCGCGTGGCATAGAATGTGAAAAGATGGACTTTGATGGTGAAAGATTGTAGGGCTTCGTTTCAAGCAATGGCATTGGAGGCAACAGTCGCGGTAACATCAAGGTACTCATAATCGTAGTCTACAGCATGGAAACGAAGGTGATATTGACAGGGATTGACCGTTGCTAAGTCAAGACGTCAACAACCAAGGGAATAATGATAGTAATGGGAACCCTCACAACCGTAACAACAACACTGGAAATGATGCCCGTGAAAGGACATTTAGGATTGGCGTAGGCGACGCCAGGCATAACAGCAACATGGTAGCTTGTATGGGTAGCTGTTCGCTTCATCCCTATTCTGCTTGACCCTGATACTTCTTGAAACCAAACCTGATGTGGAATCGGCTGATGGCAAGTCAAATGAAATCTCATATGTTCGTTGGGGTGTAAACACGACCTTGTGGGACAAGTGTTCGACGTCGATCTTCCTTCTACTATCCTCGATGGTTACAACGCAGTAGTTAGTGTGAATTGGTTATCCAGGAATCACGCAGATATACCCAGTGAGGAGAAAACTTTGGGTGGAGAATCGTTATTTGTTCTAAAGCATAGTGCAAAAGTTAACGCCATTTCAGCTATGAAGGCCAGAAGTGCCTACGGAGGGATTACTCTGCTGGGTTAGCAACCGTTACTGATGTTAGGGCTGAGGGAAAAGAGGATCGAGGATCCACCAATTGTTCGTGATTCGTCTCGGTGTGCTACCCGAGGAACTTTCAGGTTTACTTCCACAACTGTTAGGCAGAAGCTCAGTTTGGTCTCACGCCAGAGGCAGCCCTAATTATTCGTACTCTTACCATCTTGCACCAGGAGGGTTGCAAGAGCTGTCTAAACAACTACAGGAACTGTTGAGCAGGAGTTTTCTCGGACCTAGCTTTTCGCTTTGGGGAGCCCCAGTCATATCCGTGAAGATAAGCCTTTTTGTATGTGTACTGACTATCGAGAACTCAACAAGGTGACAGTCTAGAACCATTTGCCTCGACCATGTATTGACAACCTGTCGAGTAGTTGCGAGGGACAAGCTTTCACTCGAGGATTGATTAACGAACGAACTATTATCAGATGGAAATCTAAGGGGAGAATATTCCTGAAACGACATATCGAACGCAATACGACCATTACGACTTTGTACACCATGACCATTGAGTTAATTAGCACACTAGCAGCTTTATGGACCACAGGAATCGACCGTGCTTATAGAAGACGTTTTGGATCATTTCCAGGAGGAAGGAACATCATGGGCGGCATTTGTATCTTATTTTAGGAGCTCCTGAGGGAGGAGCCACTCCGCGCGAAGTCTTGTTAAAAGTAACTTCTGGATTCGGGGGATACCTTTTTGGGTCTTATAATCAACAAAGTGGGAATACACGTGGATCTCGCTAAAGACCCCTTTCATTAGATATTGATCGGCACCAAAGATCCCTTCGAGAATATATTAATTTCTTGGTCTAGCAAGATACTATCGTAGATTCATCACAGGATTTTCGAAGATCGTGCAGCTTTAATCTCCTTAGCACAGCAGGGTGTTGTGAGTTCGTGGGAAACAAAACAGGAGGACATCTTTCCGCTCCTGAAACCTAACACTACAATGCACGGAGCCTCGTCTTTACCCGAGGGTATGGGTGATTTAGTGGTGTACCATGATGGTTCGAATCAGGGTCCCAGCTACATGGCGATGCAACACGATAAGGTGATGGGTTACGTGATGGATTAGCAAGAAGAATTGCACGACTCATAACCTGGGATGGAAGCCATGGTCTTGGGTTTAAGATGGAGGCATCACTTGGACGGTACCAAATACACTACTTAGACCGATCACAAGGGTCTCCCGTGTACTCTCGTTTCGAAAGAGCTAAATCAGTTGATGGCATCGCTGGATGGTAATTTTTTTGGATGATTACGACTGCGAAACTTGAATGTGCACGAGCTCCGCAGCTCATTATCGACTCTAACCTACCCGATCTGACCTGCTCTGTTCAGACTGGAAAGCTAAAGGAAGAGGATCTTCAGGTAGAACCCATGTGGGCCATGGAGAAGCAACCTTCGGCAGGTCGGATGATATTCGCTACCTCATGCAACGAATACGAAGCTCATTATACGGCAATCATGTGGAAACTTGTGTTGACCAAGCACACCGGCCTCGATATTCTAGCCGTCTGGGTTTCGATAGGAGATATTAGGATCCGTAAATTTTGTACTGGTGGTCGGGCTTGAAGGCCCCCCGGCAATGTATGTGAATGACGTTTGACTTGTGGGAAGAGTCAAGGTGGAGTATCAGCAACCGGCAACATACATATGGAAAATGTGAACAAACTGCCATGAATTTTGTCGCTAGTCTACCTAAAACTCGAAACGAAAACATTAGTGTTATCACCTGGGTGATCGTCGATTGTCTCACGTAACCAGCACACCTTCCTGCAATCAAGGAAACTGACGAGTCTTCACAGCTTGTGAATATCCCTCTGAGAGAGACAGTTTTCAGGCACGAGGTGCCAACTCCTGATACCTTTGATTTTGATCTATACCTGATTTATGTCAGGCCATACACCACACCATTGACTCACGTCTAGACATGAGCATTACTTATCACTGTAGGACAACCGGATAGAGTAACGAACCATCCTGACGCACGAAGACATGCTGCGAGCATGTGCGTGATTGACGTTAGTAAACATTTGGGAAGGACACTTATCTTTGGGTGAGCTCTACTGCAACCGTTACCGTGTTAGTATGCATACAGCTCAGTTTGAGGCATTGCGTGGATGATAATGCCAACCTCCTTGTTGGATTGAGGTGGATGACAACCTAATCACGGGACTAGGACATGCACTCCGTATTGGAAATTGTGTGGCGACAACGCGTGATCGCCAGGAACCCTGATAACTTAAGAAACACCGGGAGTTCGCTGCAGGCAAACGTGTCATATTGGGAGTCTCACCCTGGGAGGGTGCGATACGCTATGGGAAACGTGGCAAGCTTAGTCTGCGGTACGCTGGGACATTTGGATTCCTGTAATGGATCGGTGATATGACTCACAAACACGAGTTACGTGATGAATTGGGTAACGGTCACAATGCCATTTATGCCTCGAATCTAAAGAAGTGGTTGCTCGACGGAAAAACTAGTGATACCCTTATTAGAACCTAAGGCTGACGACAAGTTACAGTTGTCGTGGAATCTACTGAAATCAAGGACCAGGACGTCAGGATTCGTTAGTATAGTCGAATTCCAATCGTGAGAGTTCGTTGGAACTCAAAACGTGGACCGGAGTTCACGTGGGAACGCAATGATCGGAGTAAACTCTAGTATCCTCAGTTGTTCAAGCGGTAGTATTAACTTATGATATCATTGGCGAATTTCGGGATGAAATTCCCTTTCAATTTGGGGATGATGTGGCACCTGGGGAAAATCCACAGTCATTCTGATTTAACACATTCTGACCGAACACTGTACTGCTTTGTGGTGCTTATCAAATTTCAAATTTCGGGACGAAATTTCTTTTAAGTTGGGGATGATGTGACAACCCGAACTTTCATGGTTAGCATCGCTTGATTTCTTAACCCTAACTCATGTAAGTACATTTCATATCACGTAATAAAACCGAACATACACTAGTCATTGTTGGTGAAATGTCAAAAATAAGGATTATATCTAATGGCGGAATGTGGATTATAACTACATTCCATATCACATAATAAAACCTGATCGCACACTACGTCTGATCGCACCTTGTTCCTTTAGCCGCGTGGAACACTTCATCGGCCCATTAAACCTGAGCACACATACATGGTTTAAGTGAAGCCCAAATGAAACTATAAGACTTGGGCCGGCCACTGTTGGGTCGGTATAGGCACACCCTTCGTGATTATTTGGGCTTCCCACACATTGAATCAGGCCCAAACTCAAGACGCCAGCCCATGTATTATGCGTATACATGATAGGGGGAGGTAATATGATACGTATTTTTTTGGAAATCAGTAACAAACCCTAGCACACACACCCTCCTCTCTTGATCGATGCCGATTCACCCTGGGCTCGCATCTCCTTCGTGTTGATATCTGGTAAGTGTAATTGTTAATCTGGTAGTGTTAGTTTATCACTTGTTTAGTTATATGCATATGTTTTTGACTAACAAATTAATTGATCCTATCCAAGGTAGTCCGATCAGTGTATGCATTGTTACTCATGGATTAATTATTTGATTCATATGATTGCAAATATGTTCGATCAGTGTGTTAGTTGATATAAAGGTCCAATAGATTTGTGGTTATTGGTTTGATGGAAGTGGATAATCTTGAATAAGAAAATGGTGGCCATGTGCATTTGGAGTCTTGATATAATCAAATCATGTGCACATTCTAATAGTGGTCAGACTAGTCTAGAATATTAATGTTGTGTGAATTGTATGATGTGATGACTATGTAAATTAACGGTTCATGATAGATTACATTTGATGATTGAAATTGATATGATATATGCATTCATGATTAAACTGAAACATCAAGCGGCTCAAAAAGATAATGTTCGAATATAGTTGTCGGCCACTGATTCTTTGTACATGTGATTGTTGGGATTGAGATAGTGGGTCAGTTGGTTACATAGGAATTAAAAAGGTGTCAATCACATATATGTGTAGCATAGTCCCATATGCATATTATGCAATGATGGTTATACATTATTTAGGTAGGGCCGCACAGTTCCTAAAATACCCAACGGATGGGATGTGCAAATTGTTTGGCTGCATGTTAATATAAAGTCATGTATTGTGGTGGGTCGTGTGAGCGGGTGGAGGCACCTTCGCATTGGGCCGCACTGTTTTGTTTGGGCCATAAAAGGGGAGGCCGGAGTTCAGAACCAAACAATTAAAATGTAATAGTTCATTTGGAAGTTTGTGGTACTGACAATTAGATTATTACCTATATGAGAACTTGCATGTTTGCTTGAATAAGCACTAAACCATTGATATGTGCCATTGTGTAATACGAACATATGACATGAGTATACTTATGGTTCGAACACTTGTTGTAGCTTGAGTGCTGATGTGTGCTCTACTTATTTGTTAACTGCGTATGTGTACGGAGAATATATGATTTATGCAAACGAAACTGACTGTCATCGGTAATCGTATTAGGATTCGGTTGCTCAACTGTATACAAGTAACTAGTCTTACCGAGCAAACCAAAGGTGAGTTCACTACATTCGAGCATGCGTCCCAGTGGTTGGGGACAGTCAGTGGTTTGGGTAAAAACGGGTATATTGGTTAATACTCTCACCTATCATCTTTGTAAGTCCCTTATTATGTTACCTGGAGGGTAACGGGTATTAGTTGGTAGCGCTACTTAGGTTTGGCACCCTCACACCGCTCCTGGATAGGACGGATGTGAACTAATGACCCAGTCGAGGCCCAGTACTAGATAGGAGTACGTGGGAAGGGCAGTCATGTATTTCAGGAGCCGTCTTGTTCAGAAATGAGATATTAACAATATTACTTGCATTGGTTATTGAACTGTTTTACATACAACTGGTAACAAACGTTTTCTAAAACTGTGAACTCGCCAGCTTTGTCCGATACACTTGTTGCATGCTCGCAGGTCGTTAGGTATCTTGGATGTGGAACTTGCTGTCTGGAGGAACAGGAGTGGTCATTGGTCGACTAAAGAGACTCATGTGATTATTTGATTACTACTTCAAATTGGTTTTTGAACAACTTAGTTATGGTTTATTATTTGCTTCCGCTGAACATATTGGTTTTCGTATAAACATGTGATGGGATTTATTTAATAATTTGAGAACTTAATTTTGAAACTTGTGGGTTCAATGTAATTAGTGGCTCTTAGTCAGTACGTCACACGCTTATGAGGGACACTCCCTAGGTGGTATTTTGGGGGTGTGACAACTTACCACTCCAGGTAATCGTGGTGGGGATAATTCTTGAATAATCTGATCGTTTATGACACCTAGAGATTTACCTATTTTTGTTATGTATGATCCTCCCATAAGGTTTTTCGGGAGACGTGTTTGGTATTTCTCAAAGTACATAGCAAGAGAGTAAGCAATATTACAATGGACTGACTCGAATATACTCTATAAGTGGAAGAGATCAGTACCACTAACCCTGTGTAGATTAGACGTGCGCCCCCTGATCGTGTTGGCTAGAACACGGTGCATATATTGATAAAGAGGATCTCTAAATGTTCTTGAATTATTATATCTACTCCACACTGCTGGTGTAAGTGTAGACCAATAATCTTGTATGCGATCAGGATATTCGGATAATGCGTTTATAAATATAGGTGATTTAACCTCTTTTTCTGTATAAATACCTAAATGTACTGCGAACTCAGATAATGACAAATTAAAAGTTTTTCCACCGAGTCTAAAATCAATAGAGGGCTCAGATAGGTCTTTATTTCGTGTGAAATGAAAAGTAGACCAGAACTCATATACAAATTCATCGTATGAGGGTTCTAAGATATCAAAAAAACGACTTCATGGTGAACCAATTGGTAGTAACCTCATCAGTCGATCATCTTTGTCTAGAATCCCCGTTATGTTCCAGTCGATACTATTAATAGTATTAACTTTAAGCCTCCTGAGGGTTAGACATTTCGTATGGGTGCGTGCATCCCTAAACTGAAGAAATTTATGGACTTCGATCTGGGCACGAATTTCTGCTGCGTTTGAAGATTCAGCATGTGCACGAGTAGAAAACTGAAGACTCATGATAGTAATATTGGGCTTTGTTTGAGTTCTAAAAAAATAGTATTTGAGTATGAGTTGTTTTGGGTATGTGTCGAACTATATCAGAAGTTCAGTTGGTTTGAGGATTTACATGAGTGGTGGGTTACTTATATAGATAAAAATTAAGCTTACACAATACGCTTGGTTAAGGCTTCCATGATACACTTTGAAAAATAATTTTACTGTATTATGTTTGAAAATTTCGGTAACAAACAAAATGTTTAAACTAATATTAGATTCGGTAGGTATCGTGGGTAACGTGCTGATTATCACTGCTAAAATAGTTCTGATAACAACAGTGATGATATTAATAATTGGTAATTTTATAGTAAAATATGCATAGCCATTTTTACGGATATATATATATATATACATACATACATATATATATATATATATATATATATATATATATACACGTAACCCTTCCAGTTACTACATGTCCGTCATTTTAAGTACACAAAGTGTAAATCTTTACATAATTACAAGAAATTTACAACAGAATTACCTAAACAATAATGTTAATTAGCTATTTGCATCCAAATCATATGCCATATTAGTGAGTCGAATTCAATATAATTTTTTTTAGCAAAAACAAACAGAATATTAGTGATAGTGACATCAATATTTATGAATTCAAAATAGTGGACAATTATTTGAGCGGGTCATTCATATATGGAGTTTTGGTAAAGTGTGAAGGCTTTAATTATTAAGAGCAATTATTCACCTAATAAATTAGATCATTATACATAGTTGATTATATGTAATATATAATGTGAATCAAAACAGATATATATATATATATATAATTCGTATGCACAATAATAAATAAATAAACGTTATTAAACATTAGATTTTATAAATAAATGTTAGATAACATAAATATAAATGTTAGTTGCATAAATAAATGTTAGATAACATAAATGTAAATGTTAGGTGCATAAATAAATGTTAGATAACATGAATGTAAATGTTAGGTGCATAAAAGAAATTTAGATTGTTAGTAGTTCCAAAGTTATTATATATCCATAGTATGAGGTTCTCTGCACTGATTTAGATTGTTAGTAGTCCCATAGTTATTATATTCCCATAGCAATAGGTATCTCGTACTCATTTTTATTATTAAGTATGGGATTTAGATGTTTTTATGATAGGAGTGTCTGGATAACTAAGTCTCCTAAAGGAAAACAATCCCACGGTATAAAAGAAATATTACGTTTATCATAACAATTATAGTTTATATAAATTAATCAAACACTTACTTTGATTATAATTGCTTGAATGGTTCCTTGGCTAGAGCCTCGTGCTTGGCTAGAACCTCGTGCTTGGCTAGAACCTCGTGCTTGTCTAGAGCTTCGTGCTGATAACGTGTTATAAAACCACTGTAAAATAGAACTATGACGTGATTGTCGTGGTCACGCAAATTTAATCCCAAAAACAACTATATAGATAGCGGTAATAGGGTATCGAACACAGGGAGTTTGTGGAATGTGTGTTATTTAGAAGTGTATCTAAGTTAACTAAGATTAAACTAATGGCAATAAAAAGTAAATTCAAAGAGTTGGATTGTTTGGATTGGTTTTAAAAACTAAAAATACTAATTAATTTGAGAAATGAAAATTGAGTTTGTAAACAATTTGGAGACGAATGACCATCCTAAGTTTCCGGTTTGTTTTAACAATTGTGTTATCATCCACTAGAAAGAACTACATAGACATAGTTCGTGTGTAATTACTTATTGTGATAAAAGGGAACGAAGTACTCAGATTCCGAGAACGTGAGGTTGTTACCCGATGACCAATCAACCCTTACCCAATCCTAATTTTACCCATGATATCTCGATTGCCAACGGCACCAAGAACGTATGGTTTCAAACTAGAAAAAATCATAAGAATTAACAATTTACAAATAAACAATCACACACCATGATAAACAAAACATAGATAAAGTTTATCATTCTAGAAATATGGAATCCAAAACACAACCGTCTTAAACAAACCTTCAACCTAGGATGATCATAGAGTGTT
Organism: Helianthus tuberosus; assembly: GCA_030545235.1. NCBI lineage: Eukaryota > Viridiplantae > Streptophyta > Magnoliopsida > Asterales > Asteraceae > Helianthus > Helianthus tuberosus. Next base: position 1,241,002 of record CM060353.1, on the reverse strand, counting down.
TAGCCACGCATAGCTTCAAACAACATCTTAACACAAGTTTCAATGTTCATCAAGATAAAAAACAATAAACCTAATGATTGAGAAGTGTTCTTGTTGCCAAAAAGTCTCCAAGATAGCTCCAAAATTCGTCCACAATGATTGATAACCGAAAAAACATGAAAAGCCTCCATAAAATCCATCAAATTCAGCATTAAATGAGGAGTTACAAGAAAGATCAGTCGGAGCCGTAAGCTACGGCTCCTTGCCGTAGCTTACGGCAGTCAATAGTCCCCAGAAGTCAACACTGAGCCGTAAGCTACGGCTGGGTGCCGTACCTTACGGCTATCATCATTCCTTTACGCCAATATGCTCCTGTTTTACGGCACTCTGATTTTGGATTCACTGAGGACCGTAAGCTACGGCTGGGAGGCGTAGCTTACGGCTATATGTGAATTTTTTTCTCTTTCATTTCCTTGTTTATTCCCTCATAATCCAAGCTTGTTTCCATCACTTGTGACTTCCATCCAATCCTCATAAAATCCGTTCTTTAAGCCCTTTAGTGCCTGCAACATCAAACCTCTCGTGATTACCATGTTCAAGCAAATAACCGAAATAAATGTAGAATGTGCATTGTATTAAGCCTTTTAAGGGTTGTCCTACGGACCACCCGTCACATCCCCACACTTACCCGTTGCTTGTCCCAAGCAACCCATTCAAAACTATTCAACAAACACAACAACCAATTATGCAAACCAAACTAAACATGCCATCCTTTTACTAACCTTCAACCATACCATAAGACACACCCCTCACCAAACTCTCGGTGACAAGAATTACTAACATAATGCTAAACCACTCAATGCATGTATGTGTGTATGCGACAATAAGCTTGTATAAGAATCAAGTTTCCTCCTAACAAATATTTAGCATGCTTATGAATCAAGGGAACTTACGGGTTGTAACGGGGCTAGGTGCAAAGGTAGGAAAATGGTGGAACATATATATAAGAGCTAATTTGATTTGACCCGGTTTTTATTTTCACTACTAAGCAAAACAACCATCAACTATATACAAAATTCATCAACTTCTCAACTACTATTACAACTAAATACTTCTTTTTGCATTTTTCTCATGTTTTTCTCTTTTTTCTCTCTTTTTTTTTTTTTTTTAACAATAAACTTCAAGAATAAATACAAAAACATCAACACTACAAACTAAATTCCTAAACCGGGTCATCTCAATCGGTAAAATTTTGTAGGAAGTAGGCTTGGGTCACAAACGAACGGTTTAAGGCTCAACGTGGCAATCTAAAGACCAAACCCCCACCCCTCACAATACCAAGCTCATATATGTAAGGTATGAGGTCCAACCCACCAATCCCGCACTCTTCACACATCTAGATGAGGCTACCTACAAGTCCCCTATCATTTCCAAAAGCATGCTAACTCTAGGATTTAACAAGTATTCACACACAAGTTCTATTAACACACAACACACAACACCACTCAAACAATGAAATCTCTATAATAATCATGCGTGGCTCAAATCCTCACCAAGAAAAGAATAGGAATGGGTGTCGGTGTGTCAAATGGCATAATATCAAGTTTTCAAATTTTAGCAATTTTCGCTTGGGTTTACAAATTTTTAAAATTCTCAAAAATTTCCCCCATCCCCACACTTGGGATACATTGTCCCAATGTATGGCTTTGAGGGAAAAATCACTTTGAACCACAACATTAGCCTTTTGCTAAAATTCTCAAATCCCAAGTTTTTTTTTTTTTTTTTTTTAAACACCACCAACATTCACAACCCAACAACATATCAACATCAAAACACCACCCTACCTCCCAACCATAAAACATAACAAACGACATAAGCAAATATACACAAATGTACAAAGGAGCAAGATACGACCTGGCTAGTAATATTTTGGCTGAGGAGGCCCGAAGATGGATGTCATCATATCCTTCCATTCACCAAAACCAAATGCTCCACCGCTACTGCTGCTTCCTTGATCATCACTCGGATTCGCCTGTTGATAACTCATAGCATGTGGATCCACCCACTGAGAATGATGCAATGGTGGGGTGGGATGCGACACACTACCGTCATACGGTGGCAATGTAGTGTAGTCCACAACTGGCGGATCCGCTTCAATTGGCTGGCCCGAATGCCACTGGTCATGTACACGTCTCTGACGATCATCTAAATAGCGGTTGTTCACTTCTTCTTCATGAGCATACATATGAGCACGGTTCCATTGCTCATTCCTATCATAACTCCGCTTCAAAGCCCTCTCTATACTTGCCCCCATGAAAGTTTGTTGATCAAAAAGCACTTGGTTTGATTCACTCCATCCTCCAAAAGTGGGAGGCCGCCTTTGTTCAATAATTTGACCCATATCTCCCGTGTGAGCCCAATAAGGATCGTAGGCTTGCTGTGCATAATCGAATGCACCCCCCATATAACCAGCTTGCACACCGGGCTCTTGAACTGGAGCATCAACCATAAAGGCATCTTCGCAGTAATCCTCATCTCCACTTACCTCTTCATCTCCACTTACCTCCGGCTCCTCAGCCTCACCCGGTCGTAACGGCCTAGCGTCCACCTTCAACGCTCTCCACCTTCTCCCATTTGTTTTCAACCTATGATACCTCTCCGTTTCTGTGTAAGTCCAATCTGACCCAAGACTCTTAAGATCGAGTGGTCTAAATCTCTTGTAAGAACCTTTCTCATCACCTTTAATAGCCCCATATTTTTTTAACAATGCCGTAATCAACCGGCAATGAGGTATAATCTTCCTTTCTCCACTAATTTTGCTCAACCAGATGTTATGCAACACAAGAAAACGGAAAGGGACCTTGGGAGATCCACGCATCAGCATATATAGAATCGGTACTTCTTGATGCCGCACTTCCATCTTGTCACTCCGCCTTGGAACCACATTATATATGCACAATGTCAACAACAATTTCGCTTCCATTCTCAAATTGCTCCTATATAGCTTCCCATGTGTTGTGACCGGAAGGAAAACGTAGTCAAGCATATTTTGCCATTGCGGATGCTTGTTGGGCTCGTGGTAGAGATCTTTGAGACTCGGGTTAATGTACTCATTTGCGGATATGTCGTCAAACTTTGCTATTTTGCGCAAAGAGTCATAACACATTTCTACTTTCACCCCATTACACCGTCCAACGAGCCTCATCTTGCTAGGGGACTTATACGGGGGACATTCAAGTGAAGCCACCCATTCTTGAATCTGCTTGTCGTACATCTTCTTCACTTCCTTGTCATAACATTTCAAAGCTGCACCCCAACCCAATGCTTTAAACCTGTCAATTATCCCAAATGGCCCGAATTCATCCTCTTTGATTTCCTTCTCACAAATAAACGCGTCACCCCTTTGTTTTAAGTTGTTCATTTGTTCATGAAATAGATCCTCTCTCCATTCCTCAGGTTGATCTAACAATGAATCGGCTGTCCAATCCGGCTTCGGACCCCTTGGAGGTGCATCCTCCTCCGAGTCCGGGTCACCAACCCGGGTCAATCTCCTCCTCTTTTGTTGCTCCTCTTGAGGCACATTAGAAGAACTTGCAATTCCTTTCCCTTTTTTCGTCACCATGCCTACACACATTCAAACATCAACCATATAAACAAATCAAGTTAGTATTTTTCCCAAATCTTCCCCACACTTGCTTCATGTTACAGGTGTAGATGTGCAAAAATCAAAATTTCATTCTTTCAAACAAAATTTTGGCATAATGTCCCTATAAATCAGAATTTTCCAAAAATTTTCACTAGACATCAAACACATTTACACCCAAACATTCAAAGGCTTACTAAAATCCTATCATCTATCTCATACAAGCAAGTGTGTAAGCAAAAACTATAATAAAAACTTACAAACCTTAATGTACTTCAAATAATGACAAGAAATCACATACCTTGGTGTTGTAGAAGATGAGAATCACAAAAACTTGAAGTTCAAACAAAAACCCACAAAAAGCCCCAAATTTTTGGCACCCCTCAAGCTCAAATCCGACCCCAAAACAAAGGAATCTTCAAGATACAAGTGTAAATCTGAATTCCTTGTGAAATTTCACCCAAAATGGACCCAAAAATCACTAAAATCGGACTTGATTTGAGCAAGATATGAAGATGTGAAGGTTTGTAGAGGTTAGGGTTCTTGTGAAGAAGAAAGATGAAGAAGATAATTGTGTGGTTGGGGAATGATGTTAGAGATGAGTGGTTAGGGTGAATTATTATTATTATTTTCGAGTTTTTTTTTCTTTTTTTTTTATAAAACATGCCGACAGGACCAGACTTCACGTTTTTACTGCGAGCCGTAACCTACGGCATGGAGCCGTAGGCTACGGTGGTATCTGGGAAGATATGGTGTCGCCGTAAAACAGGAGCTAGGAGCCGTAAGGCTTGTTTTTGTTTGATGCTGGCCGTAAGCTACGGCTCAGAGCCGTAACTTACGGCTCTCACTGGGCACCTATAATAGGACTTTTTATTGAAATGTCAAAAATAATTTTTTTTTTTAAATTGTTTAATTTTTATGGGTTTTTTTTTAATATTTTGAAAACATGAAAATTTAACCCTACCCCCCGTTAAAAACCCGTGTTGTCCTCAACACTATGCTCGGGAAATTCGCAAGGATTTCCCCACACTTGTTTCAAACACCGGTTCTAAACGGGACTTTATTCAAAACACAAAACTAAACTACAATATGTACAAAATACCAAACCTGGGCCTCTTTCAAGTTTCCTCATCATCCAATGGGCGTAAAATGAAGCCCACTTTGTCGAGATCAATATGGTTAATGTCGTTACCTTCCAAGTACGGTTTGAGTCGATGCCCGTTCACCGTTTGTTGCCTATTGGATTGTTCATCTTCTATATCAACATCACCAAATTTTCCCACTCTTCGGATGATGTAAGGACCCATCCACTTGCTCTTGAGTTTTCCCGCAAACATCTTCAACCTTGAATTGTACAACCACACCTTTTGACCCACTTCGAAGTTCTTTTTCCTTATCTTCGCATCATGAACTTTCTTCAATTTGTCTTTGTATGCGGAAGCACATTCATATGCTTCATCTCGTATCTCCTCGATCTCATTCAATTGCAACTTCCTTGTTCGACCTGCTTCGTTATAATCCGCATTAACGGTTTTAATGGCCCAATGCGCTCGATGTGCTAATTCCATTGGTAAATGACACCCCTTCCCATACACCATCCGATACGGGGTGGTTCCAATTGGAGTTTTGTAGGCCGTTCGATATGCCCACAACGCATCATCAAGTTTACTTGACCAATCTTTCCGATCCGTTCTTACCGTCTTCATGAGAATCTCCTTAATTTGACGGTTGGACACTTCAACTTGTCCACTTGTTTGCGGATGGTACGGTGTCGCCACACGATGGTTCACATTATATCTTTTAAGCAATTTTGCAAAATTAAAATTTTTGAAATGTGAACCACCATCACTTATTATCACCCTTGGCACACCGAAACGAGCGAATATGTTGGATTGCACAAACTTACATACAACGGAATGATCATTGGTCCTTGTAGCAATGGCTTCTATCCACTTCGTAACGTAGTCAACCGCAACCAATATGTATAAGAACCCATTCGAATTAGGAAACGGACCCATAAAATCTATTCCCCATACATCAAACACCTCCACTACCAAAATCGGTTGTAGAGGCATTTCGTCCCGCTTCGATATACTTCCAACTCTTTGACAATTAATGCAATTTCGGGCGTACTCACAAGAATCTTTGAAAATTGTGGGCCAATAAAACCCACATGATAGCACCCGGTAACCCGTCTTGTTCCCACTAAAATGCCCACCACATGCCGATGAATGAGCATGGGTCAAAATTTCTAAAACTTCCGTTTCGGGAACACACCTCCTTATCACTTGATCGGGTCCAATCTTGAATAAATCCGGTTCATCCCAAATGTATTGTTTAACTTGACTCAAGAATTGTTGTCGTCTCTTCTTCGTCCAATGATTCGGAATTGCACCCTTGGCCAAATAGTTCACATAATGGGCGTACCAAGGTGCAACAAAAGTAGAAACGGCTAACAATTGTTCATCGGGAAACCGTTCATTAATCTCACTCGGGTCGTCAACACCTTCCAACGGGATTCGGGACAAATGATCCGCAACAACATTTTCACACCCTTTCTTGTCCCGAATCTCGAGATCGAATTCTTGTAACAAAAGCACCCAACGAATCAACCGGGGCTTTGCATCCTTCTTTTCCATTAGATATCGGACCGCCCTATGATCCGAATAAACAATCACTTTGCTCCCCCAAATGTAAGCTCTAAACTTGTCTAAGGCATACACCACCGCTAATAATTCTTTCTCGGTCGTGGTGTAATTCAGTTGTGCCTCGGACAAAGTTTTGCTTGCATAGTAAATTACCACCGGCTTCTTATCAACTCTTTGACCCAAAACCGCTCCAATGGTCGTGTCGCTAGCATCACACATAATCTCGAACGGCTTCGACCAATCCGGTGGTTGCAAGATAGGAGCCTTCACCAACTGTTCCTTCAACACATGAAACGCTTGCAAACATTCGTCAGTAAAATCAAAGGGAACATCTTTCAACAATAAGTTACATAAAGGTTTTGTAATTACACTAAAGCCTTTAATAAACCTTCTATAAAACCCCGCATGTCCAAAAAATGATCTCACCCCCTTAACATTCTTTGGTGGGGGTAGAGATGAAATTACCCGAATTTTTGCTTTATCTACCTCCATTCCCCGGTCCGAAATCACATGCCCCAACACAATACCCTCTTGAACCATAAAATGGCTCTTTTCCCAACTTAAGACCAAGTTTGTCTCCACACACCTTTTCAAAACTCTTTCTAACTCATTAAGACAAGAGTCAAAACTTGGCCCAAAAATGGAAAAATCATCCATAAACACTTCAAGAGAATCCCCCACCATGTCTAAATGAAAATATACTCGTCATACATCTTTGGAATGTGGCGGGGGCGTTACATAGTCTAAATGGCATCCGCCGAAAAGCAAATGTTCCATATAGACATGTAAACGTGGTTTTGTGTTGGTCGTCCGGGTGAATAGCAATTTGGTTATATCCCGAATACCCATCCAAAAAACAATAGTATTTTTGACCGGAAAGTTTTTCAATGATTTGGTCAATGAAGGGTAACGGGAAATGGTCTTTGGAGGTAGCGGCGTTTAATTTTCTATAATCGATACAAACTCGCCACCCGGTTACCGGGCGGGTGGCGATTTGCTCACCTTGCTCATCTTTAATTACCCGAATGCCTGATTTTTTAGGCACTACCTGAGTCGGACTTACCCACGCACTGTCCGAAATGAGATATATGATCCCCGCATCCAACCACTTGATAACTTCTTTCTTTACCACCTCTCTCAGATTCGGGTTCAACCTTCTTTGTGTTTCACGTGTCGGCTTTGCATCCTCACTTGTAATGATTTTGTGCATTACAATGGAAGGACTAATACCCTTTAAATCGGCTATTGTCCATCCTATTGCCGCCTTGTGAGCCTTCAACACCCTTATCAACTCCTTCTCTTGAGCTACATCCAAATTGGAAGCAATGATCACCGGTAAAGTGTCATTCTCCCCCAAAAATACATACTTTAGGTGCTTTGGTAGCTCTTTCAATTCCACACTTGGTGGACATTCCAAGGAAGGCTTTGTACCCGAATCAATTTCCACCGGTAGAGTATCCGTTTGGTGGGTCCATGGCGGTCTTCCTTCCTTTACCGCAAAAGCCTCTTGCTCTTTCTCTTCCTTTTCCAAATCACATGCATGCACCTGCAAAGACACATCACAAACACAAGAACCCAAAATCTCTTCCTCGAACTCCTTTGGGTCGTATCCATCTATGAAATCTGCTACAAAACACTCATCACCATAAACATTAGTACCATTAGTAAAAACGTTTAATCTCATCTTTCTATTACCGAATGTCATGTCGACCGTACCATATCGACAATCAATAACAGCATGTGCGGTGTTTAAAAATGGCCGACCCAAAATAATATTTTGTTGTTGAATTGGGTCCGCGGATGAGTAGTCTAACACAAGAAAATCCACGGGATAATAAAACTCATCAACCTTAACTATCACATCCCGTACAATACCCCGAGGAAGTTTATGAGACAAATCGGCTAATACCACCGTTGTCTCAACCCGTTTCAATGGACCAAAATCATATTGGTCGTATAACCCCCCCGGTAAGATACTTACTCCGGCTCCAAGATCCAATAACGCCCTTGCAGTTTGAAAATTTCCAACTTGAATATTTATAAGAGGCGTTCCCGGATCTTGTAGCTTAGGAGGAAGATCTCCTTTCAAAACCGCGCTTACCCGCTCCTTCAAATCAACCAATTTAGGCACTTTTTGTTGCCTCTTTTGGGTACACAATTCTTTTAAAAACTTCGCGTAAGCGGGTACCTGCTTAATAGCTTCAAGTAAAGGAAGATTGATTTTAACCTGTTTAAAAACCTCCCACATTTCCTCTTTTTGAGGACCCCGTTTTGAAATAAAATTTTTTCTACCCGGATCCAATAAAGCCGAGGGAAATGGTACTTCACTAGATCCCTCACCCTCACTTTTCTGTTCGTTTTCTTTATTAATTTCGGGTTTTTCAAAATTGGGTTTTTTAGAAGAAACAATAGGTGGTTCATTTTCTTCCTCACTATCTTGACCCGTGATATCTTCAACCACCCCATCAACCAAATCCGGTAAAGGATTGGTTTTGTACTCTTTCCCACTTCTCAAAACACTTACATGATGAATGGGAACATGATTACCTCTAGAAGTACCATGAGATGGGTTTACCTTAGTGTCGCTTGGTAATTGACCTTTATTTTTCTTCAATTCTGACACTTCGGTTGCAATTTGACCCATTTGGGTGGTCAAAGTTTGAATTGCCTTATCTCGGGCCTCATCTTTTTGAATACGAGCATCATCCAGTTGGTTTCTCCTTTGCATTTCCGCTTGCATGCTCTTCAACATATCCATCATTTCGTTTCCACCCGAAGACCCCCTTGCTCTTGACCCGTTTGCCTTTGGTACCCTTGGTTGTTCCCACTTCTATATCCACCTTGATTGTTATAAGGTTGGCGCGAACCATAGTTTCCTTGGCTACCTTGAAAATTTGGGTTTGCTTGATTTGAAGGGTTCCCATAACGAAAATTCGGATGATTCCTCAAACCGGGGTGGTAAGTGTTAGAATTCATATTGTTGTAGTTTCTACCACCCCCTCCTTGACCTTGACCTTGAATAGCATGAACCTCTTCGTATTGCCCTTCCATCAACCCTTGGCAATTTTCAGCCGCATGTCCTATTTCATTACACACTGCACACACATCATAAATTTGATTAGTAGTTTGAACATTACCGTCATCTATGGCGTGCACTTGAGGTCGGTTAGTGGTCGGTCGGGCTCTTCTTGAGGCTTGAGCTTTCCTCTTTGATGTAGTTGCCATGCTTTCCAAGAACTCCCAATCATCATTCTCATAGTTTGTTCCAAAAGTCCCACCGGTGATAGACATCAAATCACGTGCATCTTCGGCACTCAACCCCTCATGAAAAGCATTCATCAACTCCCATAATTCAATTCCATGATGAGGGCAGTTTTTAATCATCATGTTGAAACGCTCAAACGCCTCGTGAAACATCTCACCATGTTGTTGTTGAAAGCTTCTCAATCCCTTCCTTGCATCGTTGGTCTTTTGGGCGGTGTAAAACTCATCCAAGAAGGTTTGTTGCATCTCCCCCCATGTATATATGGATGCCGAGGGTAACGTGTAGAACCATTTTTTCGCCTTCTCTTCGAAAGAAAATTGAAACAAAACCAATTTGATATCGTCGGCTGAAAACCCTTGACTCCCAAGAGTGTTGCAAATAGAGTCATAAGCCTCTAAATGAAAATAAGGCTCCTCATTTGCCAACCCCTTGTACTTTGGTAAACTTTGCAACGAATTGGTTCTTACTTCAAATGTTCGCCCTTGATCATTATGAGGAATGACTACCGGTGAAGGGTTTTGCGTGATTACCGGCCGAAAATGTGCTTCAATGCCCCTCACATTTTCCCTAAGGTGTCTCCTTGGTACACCATACCTACCTCTCGGAATAATAGGACCATTTGGCCTTGGTACTTGCCCTTGTGGTGCGATTGGTTGTTGAAACTGTTGTTGTCGCATCGGTGGTCGTTGAGGTGGTCTTTGAAATTGTTGTTGTACATGTTGTGGCCGGACTTGTTGCAATGGAATAGGTTGTTGTATTGGTGGCCCTTGTGGTCTTGGCCGAATGTGTTGTGGTATAATTTGTTGTTGTGGCATTCCACCAACACTTGCCATCCCTTGAGATTGACTTTGCAAATACCCAAACTCCCCTTGATCACCGTAACCTCCATAACCGTACCCATCATCATCATACCCCTCAAATTATTCAAATCCCTCATCATAACCATCTCCTTGAATTCCCGAAGTTTGCCCAAATGGGATGGTCGAATACTGAAAACCCGATTGTTGTGGTTGTGGTCTAAAAGATGAAGTAGTATGCACAATAGTTGAATTGGGTGCAATTGTGAAGGTGGATGATGATTGACCCGTAGTTGGGGGAAAGAAGTGGGATAATGGTGGGATTGTGGTGGATGGATTGTAGGTGATGGTAGGCTCAGTTTGAGTGGTGATTGGGTGGGTGACATTGGATGGTGTAAATTCAGCGGTGGTATTAGGTAATGTGGTGTTTGGTGATGGGATACCAAATGGTGAAGTAAATGCGGTAGTAGAACCGGGTATGGTGGTATTTGGTGAAGGTTGAGTGGATGTTGGTATGAATGGTGAAGTAGGTTCACCCGTAGTGGGTGGTGGTTGTGGTGGATCCATGTATCGAATTGGTGTAATTGGTGTAGTTGGTGTTGTTGGTGAACCACTGATTCTATTCTCTCTTAGCAAAATTCTGTTTCCTCTTAACGTTCGTTCAATTTCCGGATCAAATGCCAAAGGTGATAGCTTGTGAGAGCTCCTAGTACGCATGCACCTGTCAATACCTGCACACTAACACACCCAGCGTAAACCGGAAAAATAACAAACTTAAAAAGAAAGAAAATAACACACGTTGCGCACTACTCCCCGGCAACGGCGCCAAAATTTGACGTGATTTTCGTGGTCACGCAAATTTAATCCCAAAAACAACTATATAGATAGCGGTAATAGGGTATCGAACACAGGGAGTTTGTGGAATGTGTGTTATTTAGAAGTGTATCTAAGTTAACTAAGATTAAACTAATGGCAATAAAAAGTAAATTCAAAGAGTTGGATTGTTTGGATTGGTTTTAAAAACTAAAAATACTAATTAATTTGAGAAATGAAAATTGAGTTTGTAAACAATTTGGAGACGAATGACCATCCTAAGTTTCCGGTTTGTTTTAACAATTGTGTTATCATCCACTAGAAAGAACTACATAGACATAGTTCGTGTGTAATTACTTATTGTGATAAAAGGGAACGAAGTACTCAGATTCCGAGAACGTGAGGTTGTTACCCGATGACCAATCAACCCTTACCCAATCCTAATTTTACCCATGATATCTCGATTGCCAACGGCACCAAGAACGTATGGTTTCAAACTAGAAAAAATCATAAGAATTAACAATTTACAAATAAACAATCACACACCATGATAAACAAAACATAGATAAAGTTTATCATTCTAGAAATATGGAATCCAAAACACAACCGTCTTAAACAAACCTTCAACCTAGGATGATCATAGAGTGTTTAGCCACGCATAGCTTCAAACAACATCTTAACACAAGTTTCAATGTTCATCAAGATCAAAAACAATAAACCTAATGATTGAGAAGTGTTCTTGTTGCCAAAAAGTCTCCAAGATAGCTCCAAAATTCGTCCACAATGATTGATAACCGAAAAAACATGAAAAGCCTCCATAAAATCCATCAAATTCAGCATTAAATGAGGAGTTACAAGAAAGATCAGTCGGAGCCGTAAGCTACGGCTCCTTGCCGTAGCTTACGGCAGTCAATAGTCCCCGGAAGTCAACACTGAGCCGTAAGCTACGGCTGGGTGCCGTACCTTACGGCTATCATCATTCCTTTACGCCAATATGCTCCTGTTTTACGGCACTCTGATTTTGGATTCACTGAGGACCGTAAGCTACGGCTGGGAGGCGTAGCTTACGGCTATATGTGAATTTTTTTCTCTTTCATTTCCTTGTTTATTCCCTCATAATCCAAGCTTGTTTCCATCACTTGTGACTTCCATCCAATCCTCATAAAATCCGTTCTTTAAGCCCTTTAGTGCCTGCAACATCAAACCTCTCGTGATTACCATGTTCAAGCAAATAACCGAAATAAATGTAGAATGTGCATTGTATTAAGCCTTTTAAGGGTTGTCCTACGGACCACCCGTCAAACTACTCTGGTGTACAACTGATCAAACAAAGGGCTAATTCACATCCCTTACACCTTTCCTCCAAGATGTATGGTTTCCATATCAATAGAGACGGAATCACTTGAATCCTCCATACCCGTCTTCTTCTTTCTTTCTTTAATTGGGAATAAGTTTTTCTTTCTCTAAAAACTCGTGTGTCTCTCTCTTATCATATCATACATATATATACAAAAGAAGAACTATTATGAATGTGAGAATTTTGTCTGAACCTAAGAATTCATAACACTCCCCCTCAGACATATTATCACCATTTACTTGATCAATAATCCATACGTTCCAAGTTGGATGACAATTTTCAACTTTGGGGTTTGACTATGGAATACTGCCTCGTTAAAAACCTTGCTAGGAAAACCCAGTGGGATAAAACCATAGCTAAGGGAAAAAGAGTGCAGTGTGTAGTCTTCTCCTGATATTTTTGGATCATGTATGTTGCCTCATTAAAAACCTTACTAAGAAAACCCAATGGGATAAAACTTAGTGAAGGGAAAAAGAGTGCAACTTGTATAGTACTCCCCCTCATTTTAATATGTATCATTTATATGACTTGTCTCTATCTTTCTTGAAAGTTGATCAAAGCTTTATAGACAACAATCCTTAGGTAGGCAATCTTTTGCCGATCAGTGTTATATGATCTTCATATGAGACTTCTGGTTCCTTTTTGGAAACAAATATCATAAGATCCACAACTGTGTTTTGTTACATTACCTGCATTTACAAAAACTAACCAAACTTGTTTCGATGGGTTAGTAAAAATATAAATTATACCTTACATATCTCAAATGTATCAAAAATTTCGTTTCACCTTAGGAGAATATGAAAAAGGAAAATATAATTCATCTTGCAACGTGTTAATGAAAAATTTCTAAATTTGTATGGTAAAAATGGTGAAACTGGCCGTCCCCTGGATCGAACCCGGGTCTAGGCCACACCCTTTCGCGCACCTAGCCAACCGAGCTAGGTGTCTAGTTTGTGAAATTTCCGTTTTTGGTTAAATATAAGCACATGTACAATAACTTCCTATTTTTCAAAATCCCTGGCCTTTGCGAAAAACCTTGAGCTACAAGTCTCGCTTTATACCTTGTAATCTCATTTTTCTCATTTCGTTTCCATACGAAAAGCCATTTATACCCTACAGGCTTTATTTCCTTAGGAGTGATAACAATAGGCCTAAAAACCTTTCGTTTGTTTAATGAATTTATTCAGCTTGCATAGCATCTTTCCACTTTCCCCAGTCATGTCTATTTTTACAATCATTTACAGACTTTGGTTCAGGAGTATCATCTCCACTCATAATCTCACTGGCAACCGAATATGAAAATATTTCATCCATATTTTCCATTTCATCTCGGTTCCATATTATATGTGTATGACCATAGTTGATTGATATCTCTTTGTTAGTATCATCAACATCTTACTCATGAGAGGTTTCGGTATTTACCGCTTGATCAAGATTTTTATCTTTATGGTCAATTTCATTTATAAGCGCTTTTCTTTTTCGAGGATATTTATCCTTCGAACCAATTGGCCTTCCACGTTTTAAACGTTTCTGAGATTCATGAGTCATATTATTATCTATTGCCTTATTAGGGATCTCAACTCGAGCTGGAGCAATTCAAAACTTTTTGGATGAATTTCCTTCTTAAAATATCTTTTAGATATTTTACTCGAGGATACAGATAATACAATGATAACTTCAAAATTTATTTCACTTATAACTTCAAAATTTATTTCACTTTTAGTTGTTTTCTATCTCCCCCTCATGTTGGGATTTATGATCAGCAAATGAAACCCATATGGCTATATATTATTTATTCCCAACATGTCATTAAATCTCTTCTTTGTGCGTTGTGTTGTAACAGTTTCATTATATATATAGTATATATATCGCACATATGTGCAAACTTCAAGTTGCGAATTGATAACCATTTAGACGATGCATCGATTTAAATACTAAATGGTATCATGCTAGGATATGTGTATCCTTTAATCCTTTTTAGGATTATCACCCCACCATGAATCCTTTTCATCATAGTATATCCTTGATGGCTTAATCTGTCATGCCATCATATCCTTGATGATATATATATATATATATATATATATATATATATATATATATTATTGAAACTCAACAAGTTTCTTGTTGATATTTGGGAAAAATAGAGCGTCCTCTATTTAAAAGCTTTGTATCATTATGTAATTAGCTTTTCCCATTTTTTCTATTAATTTTGAATGTCCCAGACAGAACTGTTATTTGCATTATTCATATACATATGTTTGTCATTTGTATTTCCACAAAACATTTGTATGTATGTACAACCCAAACTTGTATGTTTATCAAGCTTCGTCTTTACAATTTAATATACTTTGTAAATATAAACTTATTTTTATGAATCAAATAAACCTGACAGTTTTCTAACTTCCCAAAAAGAGTTTACAGTTATAGACAACTCTCTATGATGATTCATCACAAGAATCCATACACTTGAATACAAATATATATACGTTCCGTAGTGCAAAATAATTCAGTCACATAATTATTAATATGGTGGTGGGATCCATCTACCGGTGATGGGAGTTGCTGTTGGGATGACAATGCTCGTGTTATCTTCCATATCAATGTTGTATGTAAACATGTTTCAATTCATATGGCTACTTATCCAGATATGTAGCTTTTAATTTATGCTTATTCACAGACTTACGAATGGTTTTGTTTCAGCTATAGCAAGTAAGTCTTTTAGTTTGTATGTATTTCCCAGATACGTGTATAGATATATATTAAAATAATTGAATCGTAGTAAAATGATTCTAGTATATTGTTATGTTTGCAGACCTCTGTCTGTGTATACAACTGAACTTAATCAAAATCAGAATCAGAAGCAGAATCAGAATCATTAGGTGATGGAGGTGGCGGAGTAAATTGTTTTGAGATAATACTAGCTACTTGTCTTAGCTTTTCTTGTAACAACTGTGCTTGTAATCACTATGAACAGTTCTGTTATCAATAAAACAATGTTATTTGATCCCAATGTTTGTTTGATTGTGTTTTACATTTTTCATGTTTTGACTTTTATGTAATTTCAAACTCTACATCGCTTTCTGGAGAGTTATACGCAAACTAGTGCGTAAACGTACTCAGTTTAATGCGAGAAATACTCCGGAACATCAACATATACTCAACATATCTTAAATAACCTTTACATAACTTAGAAATAAGTTTTGAAGGCTTTGGTATGGCAAAAACAAGTTAATTCGCTTACAGGGACTAAATATGACAAACT
Source organism: Helianthus tuberosus (assembly GCA_030545235.1). Classification (NCBI taxonomy): domain Eukaryota; kingdom Viridiplantae; phylum Streptophyta; class Magnoliopsida; order Asterales; family Asteraceae; genus Helianthus; species Helianthus tuberosus. Next base: position 1,225,235 of record CM060353.1, on the reverse strand, counting down.
GCGAAAGTATGTCAATTTGAACTGTAACGAACATTCCGGAACATGACCATAAGTTAAACACACCTTAAATATCCTTTACATAGCTTAGAAATAGGCTTTGAGGGGTTTAGTGTGCTAAAATAAACTTTTGGGACATTCAGGGACTAAAAGTGTCAAAAAGTGCACAAGTTTGCATTTTCGCGCATAACTTACGTTCTGAATACATCTGGACATCCAAAAATTTATGAAAGCATGACTATATTTTATTTTAGTGATCGCCTTAGGAAAAATCCATTCGTCGCGTCATTTGGATCGTTTTTCGCGCTTATGCGCATTTCGTCGTAATTAAGCGAACATCGCGTTCGTACGACCAAACGAACCATCATCCGGCATATTTTTGAGTATGTTTTGAGTTCCCTATACTTTAACTTCATTTTAGAGCCTTGAAATGAGGTTAACGGGGTTCAAACGCATCGAAAATCGCTTAAACAAAGTGCAGGGACCATTTCTGCAAAATCTGCCAAAACAGGGGCCTAGCGTGACGCGAGGGTCCTTAGCGTCACGCGAGCCCCTATCTGGACCAGATTCAGTGTTTTTATCACAAGTTGCAGCCACTTAAATCCTTAACCACATGTTTAAGATGATGTGTCACAAAGTTAAGGAGCATATGTGGTTCCATAACATTTCAACAAGTGTACGGGCTAGATCTTTTCCCCTTTTCCAAGAAACGATCTCAACGGTTACCCGAATTCTATAAATACCCATCCACCCACAACCCCAAAACCCACAAATCTGATTAAGAAAGCTCTAAGTTGGAACCTTCGTTTCATACCTGAGCTATTTTGATCTGGGTTAGCATTCGGGGACCCTTCGTAAGTATTCTTTCGTTCTTTTCCTTATTTTTACTGCTTTTCGAGTCAGAAAGTCAAACTTTGTTTGACTTTCAGCGTTGACCAGTAATGGTCAATGCGAAGTTCGTTTGAACTTCGCAACGTGATTGTAATCACGATGGTCATAGTCCCTTGGGACTATGCCTACTGATTACCACGTTGTCTAGGGTCGTAGGGTAAGCGATCTAATAAATCGCTTATACCTCGAACCCGACCCAGTTTGGTCGATCATTAGGATCCGACCAAACACATTAGGTGACCATAGTGTAGGGAATAACCTTCCGAGGTTATACCTTATGGTCACGACGTTTAAGTAGTTATATGATAGGTAGTTTATATGCCTTAGGAAAATTACCAGAATACCCTTTTCATACATAATTGGTAATTAAGCATATGTAACCTAAACTTTTGTCACGTAACTGATTATGTAACATGTTTAGGCATATAATACTTGTCATAGGACTAGTTAGGCGGTCCGAACGCGTTTCACGCGCACGATGCGTTAAAGTAGCATAAGCTTCCTAAACGGGTCGTAATGGGTCGTAAACAATTATGTTAAGTTTCATTTAGCATGTAGGCTTTGTTAAACCAAATGACACGAGTCTCTACACTCGTTTGGTTTACGAAACCTCATTCTATCCAATCATCCGATTAAGGTCCGGTTATTAACATAGTTACCTATACTAGGTGCCGTTTGATTCCGAGATCTCTTGCATTGCTTGGTGGTTATCTTTATACAACTGAGCAATCTCAAGTGAGTACATAGACCCCTCTTTTACTGTTTTCCAAACTGTTTTGGGGTGGAACACATGTGCCTACTTGTTACTTTCATGCTTTCCTGTTTTCACATCATATACATGCTATGTTCGTTAGTACATTATAGTACATGATTTCATGACATTTCCTGCTAGGTGTGCCCATTGTGTGCATTACTTAGTACATTGTTTTACATGACATTTCCTGCTAGGTGTGCCCATTGTGTGCATTACTTAGTACATTGTTTTACATGACATTTCCTGCTAGGTGTGCCCATTGTGTGCATTACTTAGTACATCGTTTTACATGACATTTCATGCTAGGTGTGCCCATTGTGTGCATTACTTAGTACATCGTTTTACATGACATTTCACGCTATGTATGTTCATTTGATTACATACTTAGTGCATTGTTTTCACATGCTCACATTTTGTTATGACATTTGGTTTGTTTACATGGGACAATATATCCATTAACATTAGCTACGCCGTTCGTTAGTAGGTAGTGGTACCATAGGAATTGACAACTCCCGTTCCGGACATCCCAGGGTAAGGGGACAGAAAGGAATGACCGAATTCGTTGACATTAAGACAGATAGACCTTTAATTTGTTTAAAGGGTTTATCACCACAGTCGCCAGGCTTGGATGTATGCATATTCACAATACCACATAAATGTTCATATTAAATAGTTGCATGCATTTACACAAAACATAGCTTTGATTTAAACCAAGTTTTACTTCAATACTTTGTTTTTGTGCATATGGTTTAGTTGAGACATTTCACTTGCCATACATGACATTTTGACATAGACATTTGACATGGATATTTTGACATAGACATTTGACATGGATATTTTGACATAGACATTTGACATGGATATTTGACATAGACATTTGACATGGATATTTGACATAGACATTTGACATGGATAATTGACATAGACATTTGACATGATTTACACTTGACATATTATTCAATACATTTGACAATTTGTTTAAACATAGACTTCTTATATTGGTTGGTTTGGTTTGATTAAGTGATTAAGTAACGATGCGTGTGTAATATGATACAAGCATGGTGGATACGCCGCTGGTACTTCCTATATATAAGTGTTTGTATAGTATTACATGGCGTAACGTTATTTGAATCATTTCAGTTTGAGACATAGAACATTTTATACAAATAACATACTTTTCACAAGACATTGATTTACAAACAACTTATCTTATACAAACACATTTTTACATGGTTATCTATTTAACCTGACAATTACTTATACATATCATCTGATCTTTTGTTTTCAAATGATTTACAAGACAAAGCAAATAACAAGGTTCATGACTAAACATTTTCTCAAACATAAGTCATGAATCTTATTTTCACAAAACCTATGTATCTCACAGGCATTTTTATGCTGACGTACCTATTTTCACATGTGTTTTCAGGTGCTTTTCCATAGGATGTTGATCATGATACTAGGGCGGACCTGTGCCTTAGAGACTTTAAAAGATGATAGACTATGTTTAATTATGTTCTGAACTCGTTAATTTCCTGTTTGAAACAATGTAACACCCTTATTTAATAAATAAAATACACTTTGTGTGCCATGGTTATGAAACAATTAATTCTGTCGCAACACGCCCCGATGTTTCCGCCGCGATTTGTTGTTTTACGCGGTCGGGGTGTGACAGAAGAGTTGGTATCAGAGCCAATGGTTATAGGGAACTAGGTTATTAGTAATGCTTTGACCTAGACTATAACTTTTCTAGGAACCTAACACAAGTTATCTTGTGTTTAGATCTTAAAACATGTACATCACCTATCCTTAGGTGATTAACAAAACAAGGAACCAAAATTTTTCTGAAACGATTTTTGAAAAACAATCATCTGTTTTTGAATAAATTTTTACAAGGTTTTGAACCCTCAATTGTAAGGTTTTGAACCCTCTGTTTTATGGTTTTGAACCCTTTTCAGTATTGGTTTTTGGCCTTGTGCCTTCTAATTTTCAAAATCCCGTCAAACGTTTTGGGTTTTAAATAATGTGAACATGTGCAAACTGGAAGGGTGAATGCCTGTATTCTGGGTTTTCTGTCTAGGCAAGCACTTCGTATACATCTCAACCAGACGCGAGACCAGTTGTGCTTACCTGGGAATTCTTGGAGTGAGTGTTCACTTATAGGCGAGCATGTCTTCATTATACATTATTTTTGACCCATTTACTTTGATTAGTCACTGTGAGTCGTTTGTTTGCTTTGTGATACGGACGAATGACCACCATCTATGCTGTTTGCAATTCTTGTTTTTATCATCTCATTCTTTTCATCCAATCATCTCACTCGTTTCTTTTCATGTTTTCCTCTTTTAGAATGCCTCCTCGACGCGAGAATCAGATAGCTACTGCCGAGCTGGCAGAAATTATTGCGCAGCAGATGGCTGCTCAATTTCCAAATCTCTTTGCTCAATGGAACCAGGCCAACAACAACAACAATGTTCCATGCAAATACAAGGATTTTAACCAGGCCAAACCACTCAAGTTTAGTGGTTCTGAGGGAGCGACTGGGCTTCTTCAGTGGTTCGAAAGCATAGAGAATACTTTTCGCCATGTGCAGTGTCCGGATAATCGCAAGGTCGAGTTCTCCTCGAGCGTATTTCAGAAGAGGGCTTTGACATGGTGGAACGGGGTTATGAGAGACCGGGGTGCAGAAGTTGCTCTCGCACAGACATGGGCTGAACTTAGAGCCCTTATGATGAGGGAATTCTGTCCTCGCCATGAACAGCGAGCGTTGGAGAAAGAGTTTGATGTATTGAAGCAAGATAGTGGTGAGCACAGGGCTTATACTGATCGGTTTGAAGAATTGAGTCTGCTTTGCCCAACAATGGTCACCCCACTCGACAAAGCTATCGAGAGATACATCGATGGCCTACCTGACTCGGTACAAGACATTCTTACTGGTAGTAACCCTGCCATACTTCGTCAGGCGATTGAGCTATCTGCGACATTGACTGAGTCGCAGATTAGAAAGGGAAAGCTACACAGGAAGGGTGACAAGGGCAAGAAGCAGTCGGCTGACAAGGAAGATAGCAAGAAAGGTCAAAACTTGAATGGAAAGAACTCTGGTTCTTCGAAGAGGTCAAAGAAGCGTAAGGCTTCTCAAAATTTTGCTATCACTGCCCAAGCTAATCAGGCAGCTCCCAACCAACCTGCACAGCCTCTAGCGAAGAGACCCTATTCCGGGAATGCACCTTTGTGCAATAGATGCAACAGTCACCACCAGCCGCAACTTCCATGCCGTTTCTGTACTAACTGTGGCAAGTCAGGCCATCTCGCCAATTTTTGTCGATCTGCTCAGAATCCCGCGGTTCAGAACCCAGCTCAACAAGCTGCTCCGCAACAGGGTCAAGCTGCACGACCACAATACCCACCAGGTGCTTGTTACAATTGTGGGGATCTGACCCACTACAGGAACCGGTGCCCAAGGCTAGCGAACCAGAACCAGAACCAGAACCAGAATCCGGCTCCGGCTCGAGGCCGAGTTTTTAACATGAATGCCCAAGAGGCACAGGCTGACGATAATGTGGTGAACGGTACGTTCTTTATTAATAATCAGCCTGCATCTGTTCTTTTCGATTCTGGTGCCGATAAGAGTTTCGTGTCATTATCTTTTGAGCAAATGCTTCGCGTGTCTAGAACGAAACTAGGCAAATCTTTGACAGTAGAGGTTGCTAATGGTAAACCCATTATTCTTGATTCTGTTCTTCACAACTGCCAGTTGAATCTTAACGACCATCTTTTTCCTATTGACCTCGTGCCTATGCAACTTGGAAGCTTTGACGTTATTGTGGGAATGGATTGGTTATCCAAGCATCACGCAGAAATAGTTTGTTCTAAGAAGATTGTTCGTGTGCCGCTTTCGTCAGGCGAGATCCTGCAGGTTCAAGGTGAGAAGCCTATCGGTGGTCTCAGACTCATGTCTTGTTTTAAAGCTCGGAAGTATCTGCAGAAGAACTATGTGGTTTTCTTAGCACATGTTACAGAAGATAAAGGCAAGGGTAAGTCTATTTCAGATATTCCTGTCGTTCGGGATTATTCTGAAGTGTTCCCTGAAGATTTACCTGGTCTACCTCCAGCACGCCAAGTCGAGTTTCGCATTGATCTCGTACCTGGTGCAAATCCCGTTGCCAGAGCTCCATATCGTCTTGCACCGTCTGAGATGCAAGAGTTGTCTAAACAGCTTCAGGAGCTCTCTGACAAAGGTTTTATACGTCCTAGTTTTTCACCTTGGGGTGCTCCCGTTCTTTTTGTAAAGAAGAAGGATGGATCCTTTAGGATGTGTATCGATTATCGTGAGCTTAACAAGCTTACCATCAAGAATCGATATCCTCTACCTCGCATCGACGACCTCTTTGATCAGTTACAAGGCGCTTCTTATTTCTCGAAGATTGATCTGCGATCTGGATATCATCAACTTCGGGTGCAAGAAGAAGACATTCCAAAGACAGCGTTCCGTACTCGTTATGGACATTACGAGTTCACAGTCATGCCATTCGGTTTGACTAATGCTCCTGCTGTTTTCATGGACTTAATGAATAGGGTCTGCAAACCTTATTTGGATCAGTTCGTCATTGTTTTTATTGATGACATCTTGATTTACTCTAAGACGCGAGCTGATCACGAGCAGCATCTTCTTCTTACTCTGGAACTCCTGAAGAAAGAGCAACTTTTCGCCAAATTCTCCAAGTGCGAATTTTGGCTTAAAGAAGTTCAATTTTTGGGACATATTATCAACGAACGAGGTATTCATGTAGATCCCTCCAAGATCAATGCGATTAAGGATTGGGATACACCTACTACTCCTACTGAAGTTCGTTCATTTCTTGGTCTAGCGGGTTATTATCGCCGCTTCATTGAAAACTTCTCTAAGATTGCAGTTCCTCTAACTGCTCTAACTCAGAAGAAAATGCCCTTTTACTGGGGATTCAAACAAGAGGAAGCTTTTCAACACCTGAAGCAGAAGCTATGCGATGCGCCTGTTCTATCATTGCCTGAGGGTGATGATGATTTTGTTGTGTATTGTGATGCATCGAAATTGGGTCTTGGCTGTGTTCTTATGCAAAGGAACAAAGTCATAGCCTATGCATCGAGGCAGTTGAAGATACATGAGAAGAACTACACCACTCATGATCTTGAGTTGGGTGCAGTTGTCTTTGCTCTCAATATCTGGAGACACTATTTGTATGGTACAAAATGTGTGGTTTTCACTGACCACAAAAGTCTTCAGCATATTTTCAACCAGAAAGAACTCAACATGAGACAGCGACGTTGGGTTGAGCTTTTAAACGACTATGACTGCGAAATTCGCTACCATCCTGGTAAGGCAAATGTCGTAGCTGATGCATTAAGTCGTAAGGAACGTACTAAGCTTCATTGTGTACGTGTTCAATCTGTTATTCAAGCTCGATCCGATATTCAAGCACGCATTTCTCTAGCTCAACAATCTTGTGTTTCACAAGGTTTGATGGATAAGGAATTTCCTTATCACATAACACCTGCTCTGGAACTGAAGGACAATGGATCATATTACTTCATGGACCGTTTGTGGGTCCCAAGCCAGGATGATCTTCGTACCTTGCTTATGGATGAAGCCCATAAGTCTCGTTATTCTATTCATCCGGGCTCAGATAAAATGTATAAGGATCTTCGTATTCACTATTGGTGGCCTGGTATGAAGAAAGACATTGCCTTATACGTATCAAAATGCCTTACTTGTCTTAAGGTTAAGGCTGAACATCAACGTCCTTCTGGTTTATTGGAGCAACCAGAGATCCCAGTTTGGAAATGGGAAAACATTACTATGGATCTTGTTACCAAACTCCCGCGCACAAAGAAAGGTCATGATGCCATCTGGGTAGTCGTTGATCGTCTTACAAAGTCAGCACATTTCTTGCCAATCCGTGAGGATTTTCCTACTGACAGACTTGCTAAAATCTATGTAGATGAAATTGTGGCACGACATGGTGTTCCTTTGAACATCATTTCTGACAGAGATGCTCGTTTCACTTCTCATTTTTGGAGAACCATGCAATCTGCTATGGGAACCCAACTTAATCTGAGCACAGCTTATCATCCGCAAACGGATGGTCAATCTGAGAGAACAATCCAGACTCTGGAGGATATGCTAAGAGCTTGTGTGATCGATTTTGGTGGTAGCTGGGATTCACATCTTAAATTGATTGAATTCTCCTACAACAACAGTTATCACACTAGCATCAAAATGGCTCCTTTCGAAGCTCTCTATGGTCGAAAATGTCGTTCACCAGTCTGCTGGAATGAGATTGGCGAGGCTCAACTTACTGGACCTGCCCTCATTTTAGAGACAACTGACAAGGTCAAGAAGGTTCGTGATAACCTTCAGGCAGCTAGAAACCGTCAGAAGATTTACGCGGACCCAAAACGCAAAGCCTTTGAATTTCAAGTCGGTGATCGAGTATTACTTAAGGTCTCACCTTGGAAAGGTGTGATCAGATTTGGAAAGAAAGGAAAACTTTCACCTAGATACGTTGGACCATTCAAGATCGTCGAAAGAATCGGAAAGGTAGCCTACAGACTTGAGTTACCTCCTGAACTAGGAAATGTTCATCCAACTTTTCACGTGTCCAATCTCAAGAAGTGTACAGCTGATGAGAACTTCTCCATACCGCTTGACGAAATTCGTGTTGGCAAAACACTGAAATTTGTTGAGAGACCAGTGGAAATCATGGAACGTGAAGCCAAGTGGCTTAAACGCAAGTGCATTCCTTTGGTCAAAGTTCGCTGGGAAGCTAAACGTGGACTTGAGTTTACTTGGGAACGCGAAGATCAAATGAAGGCGAAATATCCACATCTTTTTCCACGAGTTTCCTCTAAATAAATTTCGGGACGAAATTTCCAACAAGTAGGGGAGACTGTAACAACTGTGCTTGTAATCACTATGAACAGTTCTGTTATCAATAAAACAATGTTATTTGATCCCAATGTTTGTTTGATTGTGTTTTACATTTTTCATGTTTTGACTTTTATGTAATTTCAAACTCTACATCGCTTTCTGGAGAGTTATACGCAAACTAGTGCGTAAACGTACTCAGTTTAATGCGAGAAATACTCCGGAACATCAACATATACTCAACATATCTTAAATAACCTTTACATAACTTAGAAATAAGTTTTGAAGGCTTTGGTATGGCAAAAACAAGTTAATTCGCTTACAGGGACTAAATATGACAAACTGCGAAAGTATGTCAATTTGAACTGTAACGAACATTCCGGAACATGACCATAAGTTAAACACACCTTAAATATCCTTTACATAGCTTAGAAATAGGCTTTGAGGGGTTTAGTGTGCTAAAATAAACTTTTGGGACATTCAGGGACTAAAAGTGTCAAAAAGTGCACAAGTTTGCATTTTCGCGCATAACTTACGTTCTGAATACATCTGGACATCCAAAAATTTATGAAAGCATGACTATATTTTATTTTAGTGATCGCCTTAGGAAAAATCCATTCGTCGCGTCATTTGGATCGTTTTTCGCGCTTATGCGCATTTCGTCGTAATTAAGCGAACATCGCGTTCGTACGACCAAACGAACCATCATCCGGCATATTTTTGAGTATGTTTTGAGTTCCCTATACTTTAACTTCATTTTAGAGCCTTGAAATGAGGTTAACGGGGTTCAAACGCATCGAAAATCGCTTAAACAAAGTGCAGGGACCATTTCTGCAAAATCTGCCAAAACAGGGGCCTAGCGTGACGCGAGGGTCCTTAGCGTCACGCGAGCCCCTATCTGGACCAGATTCAGTGTTTTTATCACAAGTTGCAGCCACTTAAATCCTTAACCACATGTTTAAGATGATGTGTCACAAAGTTAAGGAGCATATGTGGTTCCATAACATTTCAACAAGTGTACGGGCTAGATCTTTTCCCCTTTTCCAAGAAACGATCTCAACGGTTACCCGAATTCTATAAATACCCATCCACCCACAACCCCAAAACCCACAAATCTGATTAAGAAAGCTCTAAGTTGGAACCTTCGTTTCATACCTGAGCTATTTTGATCTGGGTTAGCATTCGGGGACCCTTCGTAAGTATTCTTTCGTTCTTTTCCTTATTTTTACTGCTTTTCGAGTCAGAAAGTCAAACTTTGTTTGACTTTCAGCGTTGACCAGTAATGGTCAATGCGAAGTTCGTTTGAACTTCGCAACGTGATTGTAATCACGATGGTCATAGTCCCTTGGGACTATGCCTACTGATTACCACGTTGTCTAGGGTCGTAGGGTAAGCGATCTAATAAATCGCTTATACCTCGAACCCGACCCAGTTTGGTCGATCATTAGGATCCGACCAAACACATTAGGTGACCATAGTGTAGGGAATAACCTTCCGAGGTTATACCTTATGGTCACGACGTTTAAGTAGTTATATGATAGGTAGTTTATATGCCTTAGGAAAATTACCAGAATACCCTTTTCATACATAATTGGTAATTAAGCATATGTAACCTAAACTTTTGTCACGTAACTGATTATGTAACATGTTTAGGCATATAATACTTGTCATAGGACTAGTTAGGCGGTCCGAACGCGTTTCACGCGCACGATGCGTTAAAGTAGCATAAGCTTCCTAAACGGGTCGTAATGGGTCGTAAACAATTATGTTAAGTTTCATTTAGCATGTAGGCTTTGTTAAACCAAATGACACGAGTCTCTACACTCGTTTGGTTTACGAAACCTCATTCTATCCAATCATCCGATTAAGGTCCGGTTATTAACATAGTTACCTATACTAGGTGCCGTTTGATTCCGAGATCTCTTGCATTGCTTGGTGGTTATCTTTATACAACTGAGCAATCTCAAGTGAGTACATAGACCCCTCTTTTACTGTTTTCCAAACTGTTTTGGGGTGGAACACATGTGCCTACTTGTTACTTTCATGCTTTCCTGTTTTCACATCATATACATGCTATGTTCGTTAGTACATTATAGTACATGATTTCATGACATTTCCTGCTAGGTGTGCCCATTGTGTGCATTACTTAGTACATTGTTTTACATGACATTTCCTGCTAGGTGTGCCCATTGTGTGCATTACTTAGTACATTGTTTTACATGACATTTCCTGCTAGGTGTGCCCATTGTGTGCATTACTTAGTACATCGTTTTACATGACATTTCATGCTAGGTGTGCCCATTGTGTGCATTACTTAGTACATCGTTTTACATGACATTTCACGCTATGTATGTTCATTTGATTACATACTTAGTGCATTGTTTTCACATGCTCACATTTTGTTATGACATTTGGTTTGTTTACATGGGACAATATATCCATTAACATTAGCTACGCCGTTCGTTAGTAGGTAGTGGTACCATAGGAATTGACAACTCCCGTTCCGGACATCCCAGGGTAAGGGGACAGAAAGGAATGACCGAATTCGTTGACATTAAGACAGATAGACCTTTAATTTGTTTAAAGGGTTTATCACCACAGTCGCCAGGCTTGGATGTATGCATATTCACAATACCACATAAATGTTCATATTAAATAGTTGCATGCATTTACACAAAACATAGCTTTGATTTAAACCAAGTTTTACTTCAATACTTTGTTTTTGTGCATATGGTTTAGTTGAGACATTTCACTTGCCATACATGACATTTTGACATAGACATTTGACATGGATATTTTGACATAGACATTTGACATGGATATTTTGACATAGACATTTGACATGGATATTTGACATAGACATTTGACATGGATATTTGACATAGACATTTGACATGGATAATTGACATAGACATTTGACATGATTTACACTTGACATATTATTCAATACATTTGACAATTTGTTTAAACATAGACTTCTTATATTGGTTGGTTTGGTTTGATTAAGTGATTAAGTAACGATGCGTGTGTAATATGATACAAGCATGGTGGATACGCCGCTGGTACTTCCTATATATAAGTGTTTGTATAGTATTACATGGCGTAACGTTATTTGAATCATTTCAGTTTGAGACATAGAACATTTTATACAAATAACATACTTTTCACAAGACATTGATTTACAAACAACTTATCTTATACAAACACATTTTTACATGGTTATCTATTTAACCTGACAATTACTTATACATATCATCTGATCTTTTGTTTTCAAATGATTTACAAGACAAAGCAAATAACAAGGTTCATGACTAAACATTTTCTCAAACATAAGTCATGAATCTTATTTTCACAAAACCTATGTATCTCACAGGCATTTTTATGCTGACGTACCTATTTTCACATGTGTTTTCAGGTGCTTTTCCATAGGATGTTGATCATGATACTAGGGCGGACCTGTGCCTTAGAGACTTTAAAAGATGATAGACTATGTTTAATTATGTTCTGAACTCGTTAATTTCCTGTTTGAAACAATGTAACACCCTTATTTAATAAATAAAATACACTTTGTGTGCCATGGTTATGAAACAATTAATTCTGTCGCAACACGCCCCGATGTTTCCGCCGCGATTTGTTGTTTTACGCGGTCGGGGTGTGACATTTCTTCCTGCCACTCATTCTTTTTCGTCAACCACTCTATTTGTCTAGACATTTTCCGGTTCTTTTTTTATTAGTTTAGCAACCTTCATTGGATCTAAAGGTGGATTTATTAGAGGCACCGTACTTGGTCCGGCTTCAACAATTGACGGTTGTTGTTGCTCCGGATGTTGTGAAGATTGTTGCTGTAATAGTGGTGATATGGGTTGTTCTATTGCTAACAACTCTTGGAATGTTATGTTATCATTAAATATGGATTGTGGCATCATTTCTTCTTGCCCAAAAGTTAAAGGTGAAAGTGCCTGGTAGATGCCTGGTGTTTGTGGTTGAGTATGCTGTGTTTGAGATGTGTTAGTTGAAATATGTTCAAACACGGGTGGTATTGGCTGCTGTTGAGACAACAAATCAAACTGATAAAAAGATGGTGGAGGAAACTGCGACAGTTGATGTTGTATATTTTGTGATGTATTTTCTGGGATAACCGGTGCTGCCTCAGATTGAAACGATCGTGTTTGTGTAGGAATATCAATAGTTATTATATCAATATTGGTAAAACTTACCACTCTAGGTAATCGTGGTGGGGATAATTCTTGAATAATCTGATCGTTTATGACACCTAGAGATTTAGCTATTTTTGTTATGTATGATCCTCCCATAAGGTTTTTTGGGAGACGTGTTTTGTCACACCCCCAAAAATACCACCTAGGGAGTGTCCCTGATAGGCATGTGACGTACTGACAATGAGCCACTAATTACATTGAACCCACACGTTTCAAAATAAAGTTTTCAAATTAATAATAAAATCCCATCACGAGTTTATACGAAAACCATTATGTTCAGCGGAAGCAAGCATTAAACCATAACTAGATTGTTCAAAAACCAATGTGTAATAGTAAACAATTAATCACATGAGTCTCTTCAGTCGACCCATGACCACTCCTGCTCCTCCAGACAGCAAGTTCCCAAATCCAAGATACCTAACGACCTGCGAGCATGTAACAAGTGTATCAGGCAAAGCTGGCGAGTTCACAGTTTTAGAAAACGTTTGTTACCAGTTGTATGTAAAACAGTTCACTGACAAATGCAAGTAATATTGTTAATATCTCAATTCCGAACAAGACGGCTCCTGAAATACATGACTGCCCTTCCCACGTACTCCTATCTAGTACTGGGCCCCGACTGGGTCATTAGTTCACATCCGTCCTATCTAGGAGCGGTGTGAGGGTGCCAAACCTAAGTAGCGCTACCAACTAATACCCGTTACCCTCCAGGTAACATAATAAGGGACTTACAAAAATGATAGGTCAGAATATTAACCAATATACCCGTTATTACCCAGACCACTGACTGTCCCCAACCACTGGGACGCATGCTCGAATGTAGTGACCTTAGATTGCTCGGTATGTTATGTTATGTTACCCGTTCCAAGTTGGTCAACCAAACCCTAATGTGTTTATCAATAATAGTCAGTTTTGTATTCACACAAAACACGTATTCTCTACACATACCACACCAGTAACATACAAGGATTACACACACCGTCACACAAGTCATACCAGTTATTCACGTAACTTATCATTACAATGTCCTCATATACATATAATGGTTATTTATTCCTCATACGAGTTCACATTGCAAGTCCATGTTTTATAAAATACGTAATAGTTCATAACACCCTATAACTTACACGAAATGGAAATCATCACGTAACACATTGATGGCATTCATGTCACATACATATTCCTAGCACAAGTTTATGATTCTAGTAACAGGTTCACCACCTCATCACATTATTCGATACAGCGTGTGGCCCAATTGGTTTAAGGGCCCAACACTTCCTTTCGGCCCAGTTCTATGTGTGCGGCTGACTTAATTATCTGGTTAATACGTAACCCCCACCAAATACAAGCCCATGATTTGATCAAGTTAGTTATGCAATTAGTAATGTAATTCAATCAGTTACATCCCAAAACAATTTTCCAATTATTTATGGAACCTCCACTCATCAATAGATTATTAACAATATTAAAATCAATCATCCGTTCAGGTCCAATCATCGTAGTCAACACCTAAACAATTTTTAACATTTACAATAATCATGTGATCATTATCGTGGCCATCATTCATCCAAACATATCGAGCATTCCATTTAATTAATTCATATTGACCCTACAACTAATTAAATCATCCATTGCCATTGCTCATATAATCATCATGTGAATCCGAATCAAAGGCTCAAAGATATCATGGCACACTAAATTCCTACACTATCGGATTTATTCATACAATACCAAATGCGAAACTGTTCCTTCGAATTATCATCATCGCCGAGCACTCTATCCTCTAAACGTTACCATAATGACTATCTACTCGGATCAGATTTATGACCAACCAATACTTATTAACCCTAGTGTACATGAGTTTAAAAATGCATTCCATTAACAATTCCATGCCATAAATCAGAATCACACATGAACACAACGTGATGCACTGATTCCCACGCAACTAACCATGTTCATTTAATCACATCATCATAATTTCTCAACAACTATTTACTCACACTCAATTATTCAATCATGTGCCTCTTGTTGTCCCTACTCGACAACCATTATTTGTTAATCTACCAATCATGCAACCACTATAGCAATTACTATTAATAACACACAACTATATACAAATCATCTTGCAAGTAACTTCTATTATCATGTAATCATAACACAATCATGTACCGATACACTAGGCATGCATGACACAATCAACTAGCACATAATCTCGTAAACACAAGGGGTTTAAAGTACAAGAACTAACCGAGAGCACAAGTTAAGCAAGATAGAGTCTTCAAAGAGGGGGGGTGGGGTTTCATCCACTGCTGTTGCGATTTGGGAGAGGTGAAGAGATTAGGGTTTGCAATTATTCCATTACACTTAAACAATTCTACGCAAACTAGATATTAGAAAGATGGGCTCAATTCTAAGATTCATTTGGGCTCTAGGCCCAATCATAAGTGATGTGATTTCATGTATACACATGCGGCGCAACACATGTTATTTAACCGAGTTATCACAAACGTCTAGATTTAACGGAGTTAAGATCACAATATAAAACGTCACTAACCTTGAAAGTTCGGGTTGTCACATCATCCCCAACTTGAAAGAAATTTCGTCCCGAATTTTGATAAGCAATCCAAAAAAGTGAAGTGATAAATCAAGATTACTGCAGATTTTCCTCAGGTGCCACATCATCCCCAACTTGAAAGGGAATTTCGTCCCGAAATTCGCCAGTTCCACCAGAATTAGATTGGTCATTAGGAAAGGTGAGGATACTTGAGTTTCATCTAATCTTCGCGCTCCCATGTGAACTCCGGTCCACGCCTTGAGTTCCAACGAACGCTCACAATCGGAATACGACTATGTTTACGCACCTTGACCTCCCGGTCCATGATCTTTATGGGTTCTTCGACAAACTGTAACTTGTCGTCAATCTTGCGCTCTTGAAACGGCACAATAAGTGTTTCATCAGACAAACACTCATTCAATTGCGAAACATGAAAGACATCATGAAAGTTACCAAGCTCAGCAGGTAACTCAAGTTTGCAGGTTACGTTACCGATTCTTCCCAGACTGTTGAATGGTGCATTGCGACGTCAGTTAAACTCGCCACGCTTCCCATGCGTTTCACACCGTCCCAGGGTGAGACTTTCAACATGATACTATCGCCTACAACGATCTTCCAGCGTTTCCCAGGTTTATCAGCTTTCCTGACAGTCACGCGTTGCCGCCAATCGACTCCCGATCCAAACAACCTTCCCAAGAGTTTCGAGTACCAGTCCTGGACCAGTAATTAAGTTGTCAACCATCTCAGTCTAACAAGAAGGTTGGCCTTATCGTCTATGTAATGCCTCAACAGAGCTGTCTGGTTACCAAAATGATAACTGCCGCAGCAGTACTCAACCATAGGTAAGAGTCCTTCAAATTTGCACCAAAGCCAGTCACACACATGCTCGCAGCATGTCTTCCCGTGCCAGGAGAGTTCGTTTACTCAGACCATTTGCCCAACGGCGATAAGCAATGCTCTGGTCCTGACGTGAGCCAAGGGTGTTGTGTATTGCCTGACATAAATCATGCTTAGATCAAATTCAGAGGTAACAGGAGTTGACACCTCGTGCCTAAAAGCCACCTCTCTCAGAGGAACATTCACAAGCGATGAAGACTCGTCAGTTTCCTTGATTGCAAGAAAGTGTGCTGGTAACTTGAGTCCATCAATGATCACCCATGTGATATCGGTTCCGTTCTGAGTTTTAGGGAAGCCAATGACAAAATCCATGGTAGTCTGCTCCCTCTTCCGTATGGGCATCTCTGGTTGCTGACACAAACCGGAAGGTTTCCGATACTCCACCTTGACTTCCGCACAAGTCAAACGTCGTTCACATGCGTCGTTGTGTGGGCCTTCATGCCCATTCCTTAGTACAGGATCTCCAGATCCCAATACATCCTATCATAACCCCACACAATTAAAGTGGCATGACTTACGTGCCTCACCGAATACAAGTTTCCTTAAGGTTATCGTAGAGTGGGACCCCTGCTCACCCCATAAAGTAGCGAATGCTGTCCAGCGTCGCCAGTAGCTGTTTCCCCATGCCCCGCAAGGATTTAGTTTGAGGGTCCCCTTCCTCCTTTGCTTCAGTTGGGCAGAACGAATCTGACCAGGTAGGTTAGGGTGGTCGGCGTACTACGAGACTCGTACGCGTTTAGGTTTCACAGTCGAAGTCATTCAAAAGTTCCATTTAGCGATGTCCTTACATGTTTAGCTCCTTCGAAACAAGGGTACACGGGAAGCCCTTGTGATCGGTCTAACTAGTACATTTGGTACCGTCCAAGTGATGCCTCCAACTTAAATCCAAGGACCATGGCTCCCACCGTAAGTTATAATTTGTGCAATTCTTCTTGTAACTCTACTACGTAAGCCATCACTTTCTTATGTTGCATTAGCGTGTAACCGGGACTCTGATTCGAACCATCACGGTATACCACCAGGTCACCCGTACCCTCGGGTAAAGACGATGTTTGGTGCATTGTTGAGTTGGGCTTCAAAAGCTGAAAAGACGTTCTCCTGTTTTGTTTCCCAAGAGTTTCACCGCACCCCGCTGTGCTAAAGAGGTTACATCGGCGCAATCTTCGAAATCTCGCGATGAATCTGTGATAGTGTCTAGCATAACCAAGGATTTGTTGCATCCCCGAAAATCCAGTAGTTACATTTAACAAGACTTCACACGAAGTGGCTCCTCCCTCAGAAGTTCTAAAATAAGACACGAATGCCGCCCATGATGTTTCTTTCTCTTGGAAACGATTCAAAACATCATAAGTAAACACTGTTGATTCATGTGGTCCATAAAGCTGCTGGTGTATTGATTAACTCAATGATCATGGCGTACAAAGTTGCAATGGCCGCATCGCGTTCGATGTGCCGTTCTAAGAACATTCTCCCCTTGGACTTGCATCAGATAATAGTTCGCTTCATTAGTCAACCCTCGTATGGGAGCTTGACCCGCGCATCTGGTCGGCGGGTTGTCAATACATAGTCGAGGCAAACGGTTCTTGACTGTCACTTTATTGAGTTCTCGATAGTCAGTGCACATACGAAAAGGCTTATCTTCACGGATATAACTTGGGCTCCCCAACGTGAAAAGCTAGGTCTGACAAAACTCTTGTTCAACAATTCCTGCAGTTGATTAGACAGCTCTTGCAACCCTCCTGATGCAAGACGGTAAGAGTGTGTGTAGTCAGGGCTGCCTCTGGCGCGAGATCAGACTGAGATTTCGCCTAACGGTTGTGGAAGTAAACCCGAAAGTTCCTTGGGTAGCACACCGAAAGGAATCACGAATGATTGGTGGATCCTCGATCCTCTGTTTCCTTAGCCCTAACATCAGTAACGGTTACTAGTATAGCGGAATAATCCCTCCGTAGACACTTCTTGGCCTTCATAGCTGAAATGGCACTAACCTTTGCACCACTCTGACGCTTTAGAACAAATAACGATTCTCCATACAAAATTTTCTCCTCACTGGTGTATCTGCGCGATCTCTGGATAACCAATCCACACTAACTACTGTATTGCAACCATCAAGGGTAGTAGAAGGAAGGTTGACGTCGAACACTTATCCCACAAGGTAGAGTTTACATCCCAGCGGACATATGAGGTTTCATTTGACTGGCCATCCATTGCTGCCACAACAAGTTCGGTTTCAAGAAACATCAGGGCAAACAGATCGGAGACGAAGCGAATAGCTACCCATCCAAGCTATCGTGTTGCTATTACACCTGGTATAGCCTATGCCAATACTAAATGTCCTTCCATGAGCTTCATTTCCAGTGTTGTTTCCGTCATGAGAATTTCCAGTACTGCTGTCGTTCCCTTGGTTGTCGTCACCTTGACTTAACACAGTCAATTCTTGTCGAGGTCACCTTCGGTTTCAATACTGTAAGCTACGATCACGAGTACCTTGATGTTGCCGCGACTGTTGCCTCTAATATTGTTGCCTGTAACGGTGTCCTGCGTCCTTTCACCAACAAGGTCCATCTTTTCACATTCCGTGCCACGTCCTAAGGCACTACTCATGGTGCGAGCGGTTACACATTCCGCTCTACAGTCAATCGTCATCGATTTTGTCCCGATTGGTTCGTAAGAGTCGACTCCCATGAGTCCCTGGCTGGGGTTAAGGATTCGATTGGAGTCAATTTGCTGATGTTCGTTGCTGGTAGTCAGGGTCGTCCAAATACTGAAGTCGATAAGGTACTATGCTCATTCTCTTGTCCATCGTTCTAGCAAGCTGATTGGGTAATACACAGCATGTTGTTAAAGTGTTGTAGAAGTGATCGCACTTCGGGATTTAAGACGTCAATACGATAAGTTCCAGCAAACAAAGAAAAGTGAGAAAGGTATAGACCAATCGTTGTCGTTGCAACATCCAACTCAAGGATGTTCGTAAAAGCACCTAACATTCTGCACAGTTCGCTAGGCGTTCAGATGGGTGTTCAGGTACTACTCTATAGCATCGAGGTTCGAAAGGATTCAGAGAGGAATGAAAAGATCACGTTCAAGTAGGAGACAATCACTACCACGACTCCTATAGACTGTTGTATTTCACATGGATCAAATAACGGAATGGAACCCCTTTTTCACTTGTTAAGCCTCACTGGGACTCGCATGCACCCCACATTATTATTATGTGTGCACCCACAATAATATTGTGATTTGCATGCTCATCTCAGCTCCTCCTAACTCATGTCAAATGGTTCCTCAACCTCGAGTAGCAAACAAAGAGCATCACGAAACGTAAGTCATGAATGTTTAGGGAAATACTACCCTATCAGTCACATAACACATGCAAGTAATACATGAATCCATACTGTTGTGCTAAACGTGCAATCACATGCATTATCATATGTAAGTGCTCACTAGTTATGCAGTACAATGAGTATACGAGAGACGAACCTTGCAGTCTGGAGCTGAGTGTCATGGTCGTATTCACGTATTCAGAACTGTTCGGTTATAGGCTGGTTTTACAAAAATGTTTTAAAACCAAGTTCACTATAACCAGTGGCTCTGATACCAAATTGTCACACCCCCAAAAATACCACCTAGGGAGTGTCCCTGATAGGCATGTGACGTACTGACAATGAGCCACTAATTACATTGAACCCACACGTTTCAAAATAAAGTTTTCAAATTAATAATAAAATCCCATCACGAGTTTATACGAAAACCATTATGTTCAGCGGAAGCAAGCATTAAACCATAACTAGATTGTTCAAAAACCAATGTGTAATAGTAAACAATTAATCACATGAGTCTCTTCAGTCGACCCATGACCACTCCTGCTCCTCCAGACAGCAAGTTCCCAAATCCAAGATACCTAACGACCTGCGAGCATGTAACAAGTGTATCAGACAAAGCTGGCGAGTTCACAGTTTTAGAAAACGTTTGTTACCAGTTGTATGTAAAACAGTTCACTGACAAATGCAAGTAATATTGTTAATATCTCAATTCCGAACAAGACGGCTCCTGAAATACATGACTGCCCTTCCCACGTACTCCTATCTAGTACTGGGCCCCGACTGGGTCATTTGTTCACATCCGTCCTATCTAGGAGCGGTGTGAGGGTGCCAAACCTAAGTAGCGCTACCAACTAATACCCGTTACCCTCCAGGTAACATAATAAGGGACTTACAAAAATGATAGGTCAGAATATTAACCAATATACCCGTTATTACCCAGACCACTGACTGTCCCCAACCACTGGGACGCATGCTCGAATGTAGTGAACTCACCTTAGATTGCTCGGTATGTTATGTTATGTTACCCGTTCCAAGTTGGTCAACCAAACCCTAATGTGTTTATCAATAACAGTCAGTTTTGTATTCACACAAAACACGTATTCTCTACACATACCACACCAGTAACATACAAGGATTACACACACCGTCACACAAGTCATACCAGTTATTCACGTAACTTATCATTACAATGTCCTCATATACATATAATGGTTATTTATTCCTCATATGAGTTCACATTGCAAGTCCATGTTTTATAAAATACGTAATAGTTCATAACACCCCATAACTTACACGAAATGGAAATCATCACGTAACACATTGATGGCATTCATGTCACATACATATTCCTAGCACAAGTTTATGATTCTAGTAACAGGTTCACCACCTCATCACATTATTCGATACAGCGTGTGGCCCAATTGGTTTAAGGGCCCAACACTTCCTTTCGGCCCAGTTCTATGTGTGCGGCTGACTTAATTATTTGGTTAATACGTAACCCCCACCAAATACAAGCCCATGATTTGATCAAGTTAGTTATGCAATTAGTAATGTAATTAAATCAGTTACATCCCAAAACCATTTTCCAATTATTTATGGAACCTCCACTCATCAATAGATTATTAACAATATTAAAATCAATCATCCGTTCAGGTCCAATCATCGTAGTCAACACCTAAACAATTTTTAACATTTACAATAATCATGTGATCATTATCGTGGCCATCATTCATCCAAACATATCGAGCATTCCATTTATTTAATTCATATTGACCCTACAACTAATTAAATCATCCATTGCCATTGCTCATATAATCATCATGTGAATCCGAATCAAAGGCTCAAAGATATCATGGCACACTAAATTCCTACACTATCGGATTTATTCATACAATACCAAATGCGAAACCGTTCCTTCGAATTATCATCATCGCCGAGCACTCTATCCTCTAAACGTTACCATAATGACTATCTACTCAGATCAGATTTATGAACAACCAATACTTATTAACCCTAGTGTACATGAGTTTAAAAATGCATTCCATTAACAATTCCATGCCATAAATCAGAATCACACATGAACACAACGTGATGCACTGATTCCCACGCAACTAACCATGTTCATTTAATCACATCATCATAATTTCTCAACAACTATTTACTCACACTCAATTATTCAATCATGTGCCTCCTGTTGTCCCTACTCGACAACCATTATTTGTTAATCTACCCATCATGCAACCACTATAGCAATTACTATTAATAACACACAACTATATACAAATCATCTTGCAAGTAACTTCTATTATCATGTAATCATAACACAATCATGTACCGATACACTAGGCATGCATGACACAATCAACTAGCACATAATCTCGTAAACACAAGGGGTTTAAAGTACAAGAACTAACCAAGAGCATAAGTTAAGCAAGATAGAGTCTTCGAAGAGGGGGGGGGGGTGGGGTTTCGTCCACTGCTGTTGCGATTTGGGAGAGGTGAAGAGATTAGGGTTTGCAATTATTCCATTACACTTAAACAATTCTACGCAAACTAGATATTAGAAAGATGGGCTCAATTCTAAGATTCATTTGGGCTCTAGGCCCAATCATAAGTGATGTGATTTCATGTATACACATGCGACGCAACACATGTTATTTAACCGAGTTATCACAAACGTCTAGATTTAACGGAGTTAAGATCACAATATAAAACGTCACTAACCTTGAAAGTTCGGGTTGTCACATCATCCCCAACTTGAAAGAAATTTCGTCCCGAAATTTGATAAGCAATCCAAAAAAGTGAAGTGATAAATCAAGATTACTGCAGATTTTCCTCAGGTGCCACATGTTTGGTATTGCTCAAAGTACATAGCAAGAGAGTATGCAATATTACAATAGACTGACTCGAATATACTGTATAAGTGGAAGAGATCGGTACCACTAACCCTGTGTAGATTAGACGTGCGCCCCCTGATCGTGTTGGCTAGAACACGGTGCATATATTGATAAAGAGGATCTCTAAATGTTCTTGAATTATTATTTCTACTCCACACTGCTGGTGTAAGTGTAGACCAATAATCTTGTATGCGATCATGATATTCGGTTAATGCGTTTATAAATATAGGTGATCTAACCTCTTCTTCTGTATAAATACCTAAATGTACTGCGAACTCAGATAATGACAAATTAAAAGTTTTTCCACCAAGTCTAAAATCGATAGAGGGCTCAGATAGGTTTTTATTTCGTGTGAAATGAAAAGTAGACCAGAACTCATATACAAATTCATTGTATGAGGGTTCTAAGATATCAAAAAAACGACGCCATGGTGAACCAATTGGTAGTAACATCGTCAGTCGATCATCTTTGTCTAGAATCCCCGTTATGTTCCAGTCGATACTATTAATAGTATTAACTTTAAGCCTCCTGAGGGTTAGACATTTCGTATGGGTGCGTGCATCCCTAAACGAATTTCTGCTGCGTTTGAAGATTCAGCGTGTGCACGAGTCGAAAACTGAAGACTCATGATAGTAATATTGGGCTTTGTTTGAGTTCTAAAAAAAATTGAATTTGAGTATGAGTTGTTTTGGGTATGTGTCGAACTATATCAGAAGTTCAGTTGGTTTGAGGATTTACATGAGTGGTGGGTTACTTATATAGATAAAAATTAAGCTTACACAATACGCTTGGTTAAGGCTTCCATGATACACCTTGAAAATAGTTTTACTGTATTAGGTTTGAAAATTTCGGTAACAAACAAAATGTTTAAACTAATATTAGATTCGGTAGGTATCGTGGGTAACGTGCTGAGTATCACTTCTAAATGGTTCCGATAACAACAGTGATGATATTAATAATTGGTAATTTTATGGTAAAATATCCATAGCCATTTTTTACGGATATATATATATATATATAGGGTAGGGTTCCAGCGTGAACAACCTCCCAAGAGTGAACTGCGTGAACAGATATGGACCCTTGATTTCCTTTTTAGTTGTTAAGGGTAGGATTGTAATTATATAAAAAATTAGATTTAAATCATTTTTTAATAATTGAATTAAGTTACATCTTTCCTAATTTAAACTCATTATCCACATTATGTTTATTTATTAATAAGATAATTATCAAAACAAAAAAAAAATCACCAGATTTCTATTTTAATTTTTATTTCAGATTTCATAACCAGAATTCAAATTTTGATTTTTAAGATCCACGTAACCTTCATATTTCAACGGTATACACATGTGTACTTGGATATAAATAGAACAGTAAACATGTGTACTCAGCATCGTACATATGTGTACAGTAATTCACAGGTGTACATCAACATTCAATAAAAAAAAAAATTCTGAGATATCACAAAAACAGACGATATACACATGTGTACATCGCATTAAAAAGAGGGCAAAATCAGAATACACATGTGTACATCGCATTTAAACAAATAATTATTTTAATAATTGAATTAAGTTACATCTTTCCTAATCCTTGATTTGATTTGTGAGAGATTTATGCAATCAATTTAAGAGGATAATTGATTACTTGATTTGTGAGAGATTTATGCAATCAATTTAAGATTGAAATTACACATATACCCTTTTTGTATTTAATTAAATGAAAAAAATTAACCAAATAATTACCATCATGCCACTCACTTTAATCTCAAGATCATAAAAATCAAGGGCCCAGATCAGTTCACGCAGTTCACTCTTGGGATTTTGTTCACGTTTGAACCTAATCCTATATATATATATATATATATATATATATATATAATTAGTATGCACAATAATAAATAAATTATTATGAATAGTGGATGACAACGACGCGCACAGTAAATGAAATAATTCGAACGAATTATTATGATATAGGCCCCACCAGTTTTGTTTTATTTCTTTTTTTCTTAAAGAAACTGCAATAAAGGAGCTCAAAAGGAGCCTAAGTCTCCATCACACAAAATGCTTTTAGGCCAGTTTTTATAACATAAGTAAACGTTATTAAACATTAGAAAATAAATGTTGGATAACATAAATATAAATATTAGGTGCATAAATAAATGTTAGATAACATAAATGTAAATGTTAGGTACATAAATAAATGTTAGATAACATAAATATAAATGTTAGGTGCATAAAAGAAATTTAGATTGTTAGTAGTCCCATAGTTATTATATTCCCATAGCAATAGGTATCTCGTACTCATTTTTATTATTAAGTATGGGATTTAGATGTTTTTATGATAGGAGTGTCTGGATAACTGAGTCTCCTAAAGGAAAAAAATCCCACGGTATAAAAGAAATATTACGTTTATCATAACAATTATAGTTTATGTATCTGGGAAATACATACAAACTAAAAGACTTACTTGCTATAGCTGAAACTAAACAATAGTGAGTCTGTGAATAAGCATAAATTAAAGGCTACATATCTGGATAAGTAGCCATATGAATTGAAACATGTTTACATACAACATTGATATGGAAGATAACACGAGCATTGTTATCCCAACAGCAACTCCCATCACCGTTAGATGGATCCCACCACCATATTAATAATTATGTGATTGAATTATTTTGCACTACAGAACGAATATATATTTGTATTCAAGTGTATGGATTCTTGTGATGAAATATCATAAAGAGTTGGCTATAACTATAAACTGTTTTTGGGAAGTTAGAAAACTGTCAGATTTATTTGATTCATAAAAACAAGTTTATATTTACAAAATATATTAAATTGTAAAGACGAAGTATGATAAACATACAAGTTTGGGTTGTACATACATACACACATACAAACATATGTATATGAATAATGCAAATAACGGTTCTGCCTGGGACATTCAAAATTAATAGAAAGAATGGGAAAAGCTAATTACCATATGGTACAAAGCTTTTAAATAAAGGACGCTCTATTTTTCCCAAAAATCAATAAGAAACTTATTGAGTTTCAAGAATATATATATATCATCAAGGATATGATGGCATGACAGAGTAAGCCATCAAGGATATACTATGATGAAAAGGATTAAAGGATACACATATCCTAGCATGATACCATTTAGTATTTAAATCGATGCATCGTCTAAATGGTTATCAATTCGCAACTTGAAGTTTGCACATATGGCTTAACTAATATAGCAAGAATATTATTCCAGACTGGAAAATTTATTTTTCATAAATTCTAAATTATCAATGATCATTGGAACAAGTATTATTATTGAAACATTTACTCCCCATTATAGTTATTTAGAAACCAAATATCTATCATCTTTGGGTATGCGATATATATACTCTATATACTGAAATTGTTACAACACAATGCACAAAGATGAGATTTAATGACATGTTGGGAATAAATAATATATAGCCATAAATGAGAGATTTCTTATGGGCTTCATTTGCTGATTATAAATCCCAACATGATGGGGAGATAGAAAACAACTGAAAATGAAATAAATTTTGAAGTTATCATTGTATTATCTGTATCCTTGAGTAAAATATTTAAAAGATATTTTAAGAAGTTTTCTAAAAGTGAAATAAATTTTGAAATTATCATTGTATTATCTGTATCCTCGAGTAAAATATTTAAAAGATATTTTAAAATTCATCCAAAAAGTTTTGAATTGCTCCAGTTAAAATTAATGTCCAAGAAGGACAAAGACATATTGAAAATCTTATATACCAGATGCTAATGCTTTAGCTCGAGTTGATATTACAGACAAGCAAAGGGATAATAATAATATGGCTATTGAATCCCGTTTGAAAAATGGGAGGCCAGTCGGTTCAAAGGATAAAACATCCTTGAAATAGAAAAGGCTTTGAAAAGAACATTGGGTTCAAAGGATAAAACATCCTCGAAATAGAAAAGGCACTGAAAGGGAAATTGACCATAAAAGAAAAAAAATGGTAAATTCAATTCCCTTAGGAAGGAGTGAATGATAATACCTTCCCTCAGGAAGAAGTAAATGATTCCAACATAGAATTGTTGATCAATTATGGTCATACACATATATTATGGAATCAAGATGAAATAGAAAGTTTGAAGCATAATAGACCATTTGATTTTTCAATCATTAAATTTCTTGAAAAATAGGAAGTTATTGTACATATGCTTATATTTAACCAAAAAGGAAATCTCACAAACTAGGCACCTAGCTCGGTTGACTAGGTGCCTATAAAACCACTGTAAAATAGAACAACTCTGGTGTAAAACTGATCAAACAAAGGGCTAATTCACATCCCTTACACCTTTCCTCCAAAATGTATGGTTTCCATATCAATAGAGACGGAATCACTTGAATCCTCCATATCCGTCTTCTTCTTTCTTTCTTTAATTGGGAATAAGTTTTTCTTTCTCTAAAAACTCGTGTCTCTCTCTTATCATATCATACATATATATACAAAAGAAGAACTATTATGAATGTGAGAATTTTGTCTGAACCTAATAATTCATAACATGTTATGAATTATTGATGTGCAGACAAACAAAATCACATTCACAATAGTTGTTTCATTGTATATATATATATATGTATCCATAGACATCGATCAGTTAAGAGAAGAAAAAAGAATAAAATTCTTTGCAAAAATATATTAGCCTTTTTGTTTGATCAGTTGTACACTAAAGTAGTTCTATTTTACAGTGGTTTTATAACACGTTATCAGCACGAAGCTCTAGCCAAGCACGAGGCTCTAGCCAAGCACGAGGCTCTAGCCAAGGAACCATTCAAGCAATTATAATCAAAGTAAGGGTTTGATTAATTTATATAAACTATAATTGTTATGATAAACGTAATATTTCTTTTATACCGTGGGATTGTTTTCCTTTAGGAGACTCAGTTATCCATACACTCCTATCATAAAAACATCTAAATCCCATACTTAATAATAAAAATGAGTACGAGATACCTATTGCTATGGGAATATAATAACTATGGGACTACTAACAATCTAAATCAGTGCAGAGAACCTCATACTATGGATATATAATAACTTTGGAACTACTAACAATCTAATTTCTTTTATGCACCTAACATTTACATTCATGTTATCTAACATTTATTTATGCACCTAACATTTACATTTATGTTATCTAACATTTATTTATGCAACTAACATTTATATTTATGTTATCTAACATTTATTTATAAAATCTAATGATTAATAACGTTTATTTATTTATTATTGTGCATACGAATTATATATATATATATATATATATATATATATATATATATATCTGTTTTGATTCACATTATATATTACATATAATCAACTATGTATAATGATCTAATTTATTAGGTGAATAATTGCTCTTAATAATTAAAGCCTTCACACTTTACCAAAAGTCCATATATGAGTGACCCGCTCAAATAATTGTCCACTATTTTGAATTCATAAATATTGATGTCACTATCACTAATATTCTGTTTGTTTTTGCTAAAAAAAAAATTATATTGAATTCGACTCACTAATATGGCATATGATTTGGATGCAAATAGCTAATTAACATTATTGTTTAGGTAATTCTGTTGTAAATTTCTTGTAATTATGTAAAGATTTACACTTTGTGTACTTAAAATGACGGATATGTAGTAACTGGAAGGGTTACGTATATATATCCGTAAAAATAGCTATGCATATTTTACTATAAAATTACCAATTATTAATATCATCACTGTTGTTATCAGAACTATTTTAGCAGTGATAATCAGCACGTTACCCACGATACCTACCGAATCTAATATTAGTTTAAACATTTTGTTTGTTACCGAAATTTTCAAACATAATACAGTAAAATTATTTTTCAAAGTGTATCATGGAAGCCTTAACCAAGCGTATTGTGTAAGCTTAATTTTTATCTATATAAGTAACCCACCACTCATGTAAATCCTCAAACCAACTGAACTTCTGATATAGTTCGACACATACCCAAAACAACTCATACTCAAATTCTATTTTTTTTAGAACTCAAACAAAGCCCAATATTACTATCATGAGTCTTCAGTTTTCTACTCGTGCACACGCTGAATCTTCAAACGCAGCAGAAATTCGTGCCCAGATCGAAGTCCATAAATTTCTTCAGTTTAGGGATGCACGCACCCATACGAAATGTCTAACCCTCAGGAGGCTTAAAGTTAATACTATTAATAGTATCGACTGGAACATAACGGGGATTCTAGACAAAGATGGTCGACTGACGAGGTTACTACCAATTGGTTCACCATGGCGTCGTTTTTTTGATATCTTAGAACCCTCATACGATGAATTTGTATATGAGTTCTGGTCTACTTTTCATTTCACACGAAATAAAGACCTATCTGAGCCCTCTATCGATTTTAGACTCGGTGGAAAAACTTTTAATTTGTCATTATCTGAGTTCGCAGTACATTTAGGTATTTATACAGAAGAAGAGGTTAGATCACCTATATTTATAAACGCATTAACCGAATATCCTGATCGCATACAAGATTATTGGTCTACACTTACACCAGCAGTGTGGAGTAGAAATAATAATTCAAGAACATTTAGAGATCCTCTTTATCAATATATGCACCGTGTTCTAGCCAACACGATCAGGGGGCGCACGTCTAATCTACACAGGGTTAGTGGTACCGATCTCTTCCACTTATACAGTATATTCGAGTCAGTCCATTGTAATATTGCTTACTCTCTTGCTATGTACTTTGAGCAATACCAAACTCGTCTCCCGAAAAACCTTATGGGAGGATCATACATAACAAAAATAGCTAAATCTCTAGGTGTCATAAACGATCAGATTATTCAAGAATTATCCCCACCACGATTACCTGGAGTGGTAAGTTTTACCAATATTGATATAATACCTATTGATATTCCTACACAAACACGATCGTTTCAATCTGAGGCAGCACCGGTTATCCTAGAAAATACATCACAAAATATACAACAGCAACTGTCGCAGTTTCCTCCACCATCTTTTTATCAGTATGATTTGTTGTCTCAACAGCAGCTAACACCACCCGTGTTTGAACATATTTCAACTAACACATCTCAAACACAGCATACTCAACCACAAACACCAGGCATCTACCAGGCACTTTCACCTTTACCTTTTGGGCAAGGAGAAATGATGCAACCATCCATATTTAATGATGCCATGACATTCCAAGAATTGTTAGCACCAGAACAACCCATGTCACCACTATTACAACAACAATCTTCACAACTTCCAGAGCAACAACAACCGTCAATTGTTGAAGCCGGACCAAGTACGGTGCCTCTAATAAATCCACTTTTAGATCCAATGAAGGTTGCTAAACTAATAAAAAAGAACCGGAAAATGTCCAGACAAATAGAATGGTTGACGAAAAAGAATGAGTGGCAGGAAGAAAGGCTAAGACAAGTAGCTAGTATTATCTCAAAACAATTTACTCCGCCACCTCCATCACCTCATGATTCTGATTCTGATTTTGATTAAGTTCAGTTGTATACACAGACAGAGGTCTGCAAACATAACAATATACTAGAATCATTTTACTACGATTCAATTATTTTAATATATCTATACAAGTATCTAGGAAATACATACAAACTAAAAGACTTACTTGCTATAGCTGAAACTAAACAATAGTAAGTCTGTGAATAAGCATAAATTAAAGGCTACATATCTGGATAAGTAGCCATATGAATTGAAACATGTTTACATACAACATTGATATGGAAGATAACACGAGCATTGTCATCCCAACAGCAACTCCCATCACCGTTAGATGGATCCCACCACCATATTAATAATTATGTGATTGAATTATTTTGCACTACAGAACGAATATATATTTGTATTCAAGTGTATGGATTCTTGTGATGAATCATCATAAAGAGTTGGCTATAACTTTAAACTCTTTTTGGGAAGTTAGAAAACTGTCAGATTTATTTGATTCATAAAAACAAGTTTATATTTACAAAATATATTAAATTGTAAAGACGAAGCATGATAAACATACAAGTTTGGGTTGTACATACATACACACATACAAACATATGTATATGAATAATGCAAATAACGGTTCTGCCTGGGACATTCAAAATTAATAGAAAGAATGGGAAAAGTTAATTACCATATGGTACAAAGCTTTTAAAGAGAGGACGCTCTATTTTTCCCAAAAATAATAAGAAACTTATTGAGTTTCAAGAATATATATATATCATCAAGGATATGATGGCATGACAGAGTAAGCCATCAAGGATATACTATGATGAAAAGGATTAAAGGATACACATATCCTAGCATGATACCATTTAGTATTTAAATCGATGCATCGTCTAAATGGTTATCAATTCGCAACTTGAAGTTTGCACATATGGCTTAACTAATATAGCAAGAATGTTATTCCAGACTGGAAAATTTATTTTTCATAAATTCTAAATTATCAATGATCATTGGAACAAGTATTATTATTGAAACATTTACTCCCCATTACAGTTATTTAGAAACCAAATATCTATCATCTTTGGGTATGCGATATATATACTCTATATACTGAAATTGTTACAACACAACGCACAAAGATGAGATTTAATGACATGTTGGGAATAAATAATATATAGCCATAAATGGGAGATTTCTTATGGGCTTCATTTGCTGATTATAAATCCCAACATGAGGGGGAGATAGAAAACAACTGAAAATGAAATAAATTTTGAAGTTATCATTGTATTATCTGTATCCTTGAGTAAAATATTTAAAAGATATTTTAAGAAGTTTTCTAAAAGTGAAATAAATTTTGAAATTATCATTGTATTATCTGTATCCTCGAGTAAAATATTTAAAAGATATTTTAAAATTCATCCAAAAAGTTTTGAATTGCTCCAGTTAAAATTAATGTCCAAGAAGGACAAAGACATATTGAAAATCTTATATACCAGATGCTAATGCTTTAGCTCGAGTTGATATTACAGACAAGCAAAGGGATAATAATAATATGGCTATTGAATCCCGTTTGAAAAATGGGAGGCCAGTCGGTTCAAAGGATAAAACATCCTTGAAATAGAAAAGGCTTTGAAAAGAACATTGGGTTCAAAGGATAAAACATCCTCGAAATAGAAAAGGCACTGAAAGGGAAATTGACCATAAAAGAAAAAAAATGGTAAATTCAATTCCCTTAGGAAGGAGTGAATGATAATACCTTCCCTCAGGAATAAGTAAATGATTCCAACATAGAATTGTTGATCAATTATGGTCATACACATATATTATGGAATCAAGATGAAATAGAAAGTTTGAAGCATAATAGACCATTTGATTTTTCAAACATTAAATTTCTTGAAAAATAGGAAGTTATTGTACATATGCTTATATTTAACCAAAAAGGAAATCTCACAAACTAGGCACCTAGCTCGGTTGACTAGGTGCGCGAAAGGGTGTGGCCTAGACCCGGGTTCGATCCAGGGGACGGCTAGTTTCACCATTTTTACCATACAAATTTAGAAATTTTTCATTAACACGTTGCAAGATGAATTATATTTTCCTTTTTCATATTCTCCTAAGGTGAAACGAAATTTTTGATACACTTGAGGTATGTAAGGTATAATTTATATTTTTACTAACCCATCGAAACAAGTTTGGTTAGTTTTTGTAAATGCAGGTAATGTAACAAAACACAGTTGTGGATCTTATGATATTTGTTTCCAAAAAGGAACCAGAAGTCTCATATGAAGATCATATAACACTAATCAGAAAAATATTGCGGATCAAGCGAAAAATTGTTGTCTATAAAGCTTTGATCAACTTTCAAGGAAGATAGAGACAAGTCACATAAATGATACATATTAAAATGAGGGGGAGTACTATACAAGTTGCACTCTTTTTCCCTTAACTAAGTTTTATCCCATTGGGTTTTCTTAGTAAGGTTTTTAATGAGGCAACATACATGATCCAGAAATATCAGGAGAAGACTATACACTGCACTCTTTTTCCCTTAGCTACGTTTTTGTCCCACTGGGTTTTTTTCTAGCAAGGTTTTTAACGAGGCAGTATTCCATAGTTAAACCCCAAAGTTGAAAATTGTCATCCAACTTGGAACGTATGGATTATTGATCAAGTGAATGGTGATAATATGTCTGAGGGGGAGTGTTATGAATTATTGATGTGCAGACAAACAAAATCACATTCACAATAGTTGTTTCATTGTATATATATATGTATCCATAGACATCGATCAGTTAAGAGAAGAAAAAAGAAGAAAATTCTTTGCAAAAATATATTAGCCTTTTTGTTTGATCAGTTGTACACAAAAGTAGTTCTATTTTACAGTGGTTTGATAACGTGTTATAAAACCACTGTAAAATAGAACTACTCTGGTGTACAACTGATCAAACAAAGGGCTAATTCACATCCCTTACACCTTTCCTCCAAGATGTATGGTTTCCATATCAATAAAGACGGAATCACTTGAATCCTCCATATCCGTCTTCTTCTTTCTTTCTTTAATTGGGAATAAGTTTTTCTTTCTCTAAAAACTCGTGTGTTTCTCTCTTATCATATCATACATATATATACAAAAGAAGAACTATTATGAATGTGAGAATTTTGTCTGAACCTAATAATTCATAACACTCCCCCTCAGACATATTATCACCATTCATTTGATCAATAATCCATACGTTCCAAGTTGGATGACAATTTTCAACTTTGGGGTTTGACTATGGAATACTGCCTCGTTAAAAACCTTGCTAGGAAAACCCAGTGGGATAAAACCATAGCTAAGGGAAAAAGAGTGCAGTGTGTAGTCTTCTCCTGATATTTTTGGATCACGTATGTTGCCTCATTAAAAACCTTACTAAGAAAATCGAATGGGATAAAACTTAGTGAAGGGAAAAAGAGTGCAACTTGTATAGTACTCCCCCTCATTTTAATATGTATCATTTATGTGACTTGTCTCTATCTTTCTTGAAAGTTGATCAAAGCTTTATAGACTACAATCCTTAGGTAGGCAATCTTTTGCCGATCAGTGTTATATGATCTTCATATGAGACTTCTGGTTCCTTTTTGGAAACAAATATCATAAGATCCACAACTGGGTTTTGTTACATTACCTGCATTTACAAAAACTAACCAAACTTGTTTCGATGGGTTAGTAAAAATATAAATTATACCTTACATATCTCAAATGTATCAAAAATTTCGTTTCACCTTAGGAGAATATGAAAAAGGAAAATATAATTCATCTTGCAACGTGTTAATGAAAAATTTCTAAATTTGTATGGTAAAAATGGTGAAACTGGCCGTCCCCTGGATCGAACCCGGGTCTAGGCCACACCCTTTCGCGCACCTAGCCAACCGAGCTAGGTGTCTAGTTTGTGAAATTTCCGTTTTTGCTTAAATATAAGCACATGTACAATAACTTCCTATTTTTCAAAATCCCTGGCCTTTGCGAAAAACCTTGAGCTACAAGTCTCGCTTTATACCTTGTAATCTCATTTTTCTCATTTCGTTTCCGTACAAAAACCCATTTATACCCTACAGGCTTTATTGCCTTAGGAGTGATAACAATAGGCCCAAAAACCTTTCGTTTGTTTAATGAATTTATTCAGCTTGCATAGCATCTTTCCACTTTCCCCAGTCATGTCTATTTTTACAATCATTTACAGAATTTGGTTCAGGAGTATCATCTCCACTCATAATCTCACTGGCAACCGAATATGAAAATATTTCATCCATATTTTCCATTTCATCTCGGTTCCATATTATATGTGTATGACCATAGTTGATTGATATCTCTTTGTTAGTATCATCAACATCTTCCTCATGAGAGGTTTCGGTATTTACCGCTTGATCAAGATTTTTATCTTTATGGTCAATTTCATTTATAAGCGCTTTTCTTTTTCGAGGATATTTAACCTTCGAACCAATTGGCCTTCCACGTTTTAAACGTTTCTGAGATTCATGAGTCATATTATTATCTATTGCCTTATTAGGGATCTCAACTCGAGCTGGAGCAATTCAAAACTTTTTGGATGAATTTCCTTCTTAAAATATCTTTTAGATATTTTACTCGAGGATACAGATAATTCAATGATAACTTCAAAATTTATTTCACTTATAACTTCAAAATTTATTTCACTTTTAGTTGTTTTCTATCTCCCCCTCATGTTGGGATTTATGATCAGCAAATGAAACCCATATGGCTATATATTATTTATTCCCAACATGTCATTAAATCTCTTCTTTGTGCGTTGTGTTGTAACAGTTTCATTATATATATAGTATATATATCGCACATATGTGCAAACTTCAAGTTGCGAATTGATAACCATTTAGACGATGCATCGATTTAAATACTAAATGGTATCATGCTAGGATATGTGTATCCTTTAATCCTTTTTAGGATTATCACCCCACCATGAATCCTTTTCATCATAGTATATCCTTGATGGCTTAATCTGTCATGCCATCATATCCTTGATGATATATATATATATATATATATATATATATATATTATTGAAACTCAACAAGTTTCTTGTTGATATTTGGGAAAAATAGAGCGTCCTCTATTTAAAAGCTTTGTATCATTATGTAATTAGCTTTTCCCATTTTTTCTATTAATTTTGAATGTCCCAGACAGAACCGTTATTTGCATTATTCATATACATATGTTTGTCATTTGTATTTCCACAAAACATTTGTATGTATGTACAACCCAAACTTGTATGTTTATCAAGCTTCGTCTTTACAATTTAATATACTTTGTAAATATAAACTTATTTTTATGAATCAAATAAACCTGACAGTTTTCTAACTTCCCAAAAAGAGTTTACAGTTATAGACAACTCTCTATGATGATTCATCACAAGAATCCATACACTTGAATACAAATATATATACGTTCCGTAGTGCAAAATAATTCAGTCACATAATTATTAATATGGTGGTGGGATCCATCTAACGGTGATGGGAGTTGCTGTTGGGATGACAATGCTCGTGTTATCTTCCATATCAATGTTGTATGTAAACATGTTTCAATTCATATGGCTACTTATCCAGATATGTAGCTTTTAATTTATGCTTATTCACAGACTTACGAATGGTTTTGTTTCAGCTATAGCAAGTAAGTCTTTTAGTTTGTATGTATTTCCCAGATACGTGTATAGATATATATTAAAATAATTGAATCGTAGTAAAATGATTCTAGTATATTGTTATGTTTGCAGACCTCTGTCTGTGTATACAACTGAACTTAATCAAAATCAGAATCAGAAGTAGAATCAGAATCATTAGGTGATGGAGGTGGCGGAGTAAATTGTTTTGAGATAATACTAGCTACTTGTCTTAGCTTTTCTTCCTGCCACTCATTCTTTTTCGTCAACCACTCTATTTGTCTGGACATTTTCCGGTTCTTTTTTATTAGTTTAGCAACCTTCGTTGGATCTAAAGGTGGATTTATTAGAGGCACCGTACTTGGTCCGACTTCAACAATTGACGGTTGTTGTTGCTCCGGATGTTGTGAAGATTGTTGCTGTAATAGTGGTGATATGGATTGTTCTGTTGCTAACAACTCTTGGAATGTCATGTTATCATTAAATATGGATTGTGGCATCATTTCTTCTTGCCCAAAAGTTAAAGGTGAAAGTGCCTGGTAGATGCCTGGTGTTTGTGGTTGAGTATGCTGTGTTTGAGATGTGTTAGTTGAAATATGTTCAAACATGGGTGGTATTGGCTGCTGTTGAGACAACAAATCAAACTGATAAAAAGATGGTGGAGGAAACTGCGACAGTTGATGTTGTATATTTTGTGATGTATTTTCTGGGATAACCGGTGCTGCCTCAGATTGAAACGATCGTGTTTGTGTAGGAATATCAATAGGTATTATATCAATATTGGTAAAACTTACCACTCCAGGTAATCGTGGTGGGGATAATTCTTGAATAATCTGATCGTTTACGACACCTAGAGATTTAGCTATTTTTGTTATGTATGATCCTCCCATAAGGTTTTTCGGGAGACGTGTTTGGTATTGCTCTAAGTACATAGCAAGAGAGTAAGCAATATTACAATGGACTGACTCGAATATACTGTATAAGTGGAAGAGATCGGTACCACTAACCCTGTGTAGATTAGACGTGCGCCCCCTGATCGTGTTGGCTAGAACACGGTGCATATATTGATAAAGAGGATCTCTAAATGTTCTTGAATTATTATTTCTACTCCACACTGCTGGTGTAAGTGTAGACCAATAATCTTGTATGCGATCAGGATATTCGGTTAATGCGTTTATAAATATAGGTGATCTAACCTCTTCTTCTGTATAAATACCTAAATGTACTGCGAACTCAGATAATGACAAATTAAAAGTTTTTCCACCGAGTCTAAAATCGATAGAGGGCTCAGATAGGTTTTTATTTCGTGTGAAATGAAAAGTAGTCCATAACTCATATACAAATTCATCGTATGAGGGTTCTAAGATATCAAAAAAACGACGCCATGGTGAACCAATTGGTAGTAACCTCGTCAGTCGATCATCTTTGTCTAGAATCCCCGTTATGTTCCAGTCGACACTATTAATAGTATTAACTTTAAGCCTCCTGAGGGTTAGACATTTCGTATGGGTGCGTACATCCCTAAACTGAAGAAATTTATGGACTTCGATCTGGGAACGAATTTCTGCTGCGTTTGAAGATTCAGCGTGTGCACGAGTAGAAAACCCATGATAGTAATATTGGGCTTTGTTTGAGTTCTAAAAAAATAGAATTTGAGTATGAGTTGTTTTGGGTATGTGTCGAACTATATCAGAAGTTCAGTTGGTTTGAGGATTTACATGAGTGGTGGGTTACTTATATAGATAAAAATTAAGCTTACACAATACGCTTGGTTAAGGCTTCCTTGATACACCTTGAAAATAGTTTTACTGTATTAGGTTTGAAAATTTCGGTAACAAACAAAATGTTTAAACTAATATTAGATTCGGTAGGTATCGTGGGTAACGTGCTGAGTATCACTTCTAAATGGTTCCGATAACAACAGTGATGATATTAATAATTGGTAATTTTATAGTAAAATATCCAAAGCCATTTTTACGGATATATATATATATATATAATTAGTATGCACAATAATAAATAAATTATTATGAATAGTGGATGACAACGACGCGCACAGTAAATGAAATAATTCGAACGAATTATTATGATATTGGCCCCACCAGTTTTGTTTTATTTCTTTTTTTCTTAAAGAAATTGCAATAAAGGAGCTCAAAAGGAACCTAAGTCTCCATCACACAAAATGCTTTTAGGCCAGTTTTTATAACATAAATAAACGTTATTAAACATTAGAAAATAAATGTTGGATAACATAAATATAAATATTAGGTGCATAAATAAATGTTAGATAACATAAATGTAAATGTTAGGTGCATAAATAAATGTTAGATAACATAAATATAAATGTTAGGTGCATAAAAGAAATTTAGATTGTTAGTAGTCCCATAGTTATTATATTCCCATAGCAATAGGTATCTCGTACTCATTTTTATTATTAAGTATGGAATTTAGATGTTTTTATGATAGGAGTGTCTGGATAACTGAGTCTCCTAAAGGAAAACAATCCCACGGTATAAAAGAAATATTACGTTTATCATAACAATTATAGTTTATATAAATTAATCAAACACTTACTTTGATTATAATTGCTTGAACGTTTCCTTGGCTAGAACCTCGTGCTTGGCTAGAACCTCGTGCTTGTCTAGAGCTTCGTGCTGATAACGTGTTATAAAACCACTGTAAAATAGAACTACTGTGGTGTACAACTGATCAAACAAAGGGATAATTCACATCCCTTACACCTTTCCTCCAAGATGTATGGTTTCCATATCAATAGAGACGGAATCACTTGAATCCTCCATATCCGTCTTCTTCTTTCTTTCTTTAATTGGGAATAAGTTTTTCTTTCTCTAAAAACTCTTGTGTCTCTCTCTTATCATATCATACATATATATACAAAAGAAGAACTATTATGAATGTGAGAATTTTGTCTGAACCTAATAATTCATAACACTCCCCATCAGACATATTATCACCATTCACTTGATCAATAATCCATACGTTCCAAGTTGGATGACAATTTTCAACTTTGGGGTTTGACTATGGAATACTGCCTCGTTAAAAACCTTGCTAGGAAAACCCAGTGGGATAAAACCATAGCTAAGGGAAAAAGAGTGCAGTGTGTAGTCTTCTCCTGATATTTTTGGATCATGTATGTTGCCTCATTAAAAACCTTACTAAGAAAACCGAATGGGATAAAACTTAGTGAAGGGAAAAAGAGTGCAACTTGTATAGTACTCCCCCTCATTTTAATATGTATCATTTATGTGACTTGTCTCTATCTTTCTTGAAAGTTGATCAAAGCTTTATAGACAACAATCCTTAGGTAGGCAATATTTTGCCGATCAGTGTTATATGATCTTCATATGAGACTTCTGGTTCCTTTTTGGAAACAAATATCATAAGATCCACAACTGTGTTTTGTTACATTACCTGCATTTACAAAAACTAACCAAACTTGTTTTGATGGGTTAGTAAAAATATAAATTATACCTTACATATCTCAAATGTATCAAAAATTTCGTTTCACCTTAGGAGAATATGAAAAAGGAAAATATAATTCATCTTGCAACGTGTTAATGAAAAATTTCTAAATTTGTATGGTAAAAATGGTGAAACTGGCCGTCCCCTGGATCGAACCCGGGTCTAGGCCACACCCTTTCGCGCACCTAGCCAACCGAGCTAGGTGCCTAGTTTGTGAAATTTCCGTTTTTGGTTAAATATAAGCACATGTACAATAACTTCCTATTTTTCAAAATCCCTGGCCTTTGCGAAAAACCTTGAGCTACAAGTCTTGCTTTATACCTTGTAATCTCATTTTTCTCATTTCGTTTCCGTACGAAAACCCATTTATACCCTATAGGCTTTATTGCCTTAGGAGTGATAACAATAGGCCCAAAAACCTTTCGTTTGTTTAATGAATTTATTCAGCTTGCATAACATCTTTCCACTTTCCCCAGTCATGTCTATTTTTACAATCATTTACAGAATTTGGTTCAGGAGTATCATCTCCACTCATAATCTCACTGGCAACCGAATATGAAAATATTTCATCCATATTTTCCATTTCATCTCGGTTCCATATTATATGTGTATGACCATAGTTGATTGATATCTCTTTGTTAATATCATCAACATCTTCCTCATGAGAGGTTTCGGTATTTACATCTTGATCAAGATTTTTATCTTTATGGTCAATTTCATTTATAAGCGCTTTTCTTTTTCGAGGATATTTATCCTTCGAACCAATTGGCCTTCCACGTTTTAAACGTTTCTGAGATTCATGAGTCATATTATTATCTATTGCCTTATTAGGGATCTCAACTCGAGCTGGAGCAATTCAAAACTTTTTGGATGAATTTCCTTCTTAAAATATCTTTTAGATATTTTACTCGAGGATACAGATAATACAATGATAACTTCAAAATTTATTTCACTTATAACTTCAAAATTTATTTCACTTTTAGTTGTTTTCTATCTCCCCCTCATGTTGGGATTTATGATCAGCAAATGAAACCCATATGGCTATATATTATTTATTCCCAACATGTCATTAAATCTCTTCTTTGTGCGTTGTGTTGTAACAGTTTCATTATATATATAGTATATATATCGCACACCCAAAAATGATAAATATTTGGTTTCTAAATAACTGTAATGGGGAGTAAATGATCATTGATAATTTAGAATTTATCAAAAACAAATTTTTCAGTCTGGAATAATATTCTTGCTATATTAGCTAAGCCATATGTGCAAACTTCAAGTTGCGAATTGATAACCATTTAGACGATGCATCGATTTAAATACTAAATGGTATCATGCTAGGATATGTGTATCCTTTAATCCTTTTTAGGATTATCACCCCACCATGAATCCTTTTCATCATAGTGTATCCTTGATGGCTTAATCTGTCATGCCATCATATCCTTGATGATATATATATATATATATATATATATATATATATATATATTATTGAAACTCAACAAGTTTCTTGTTGATATTTGGGAAAAATAGAGCGTCCTCTATTTAAAAGCTTTGTATCATTATGTAATTAGCTTTTCCCATTTTTCTATTAATTTTGAATGTCCCAGACAGAACCGTTATTTGCATTATTCATATACATATGTTTGTCATTTGTATTTCCACAAAACATTTGTATGTATGTACAACCCAAACTTGTATGTTTATCAAGCTTCGTCTTTACAATTTTATATATTTTGTAAATATAAACTTGTTTTTATGAATCAAATAAACCTGACAGTTTTCTAACTTCCCAAAAAGAGTTTACAGTTATAGACAACTCTCTATGATGATTCATCACAAGAATCCATACACTTGAATACAAATATATATACGTTCCGTAGTGCAAAATAATTCAGTCACATAATTATTAATATGGTGGTGGGATCCATCTAACGGTGATGGGAGTTGCTGTTGGGATGACAATGCTCGTGTTATCTTCCATATCAATGTTGTATGTAAACATGTTTCAATTCATATGGCTACTTATCCAGATATGTAGCTTTTAATTTATGCTTATTCACAGACTTACGAATGGTTTTGTTTCAGCTATAGCAAGTAAGTCTTTTAGTTTGTATGTATTTCCCAGATACGTGTATAGATATATATTAAAATAATTGAATCGTTGTAAAATGATTCTAGTATATTGTTATGTTTGCAGACCTCTGTCTGTGTATACAACTGAACTTAATCAAAATCAGAATCAGAAGCAGAATCAGAATCATTAGGTGATGGAGGTGGCGGAGTAAATTGTTTTGAGATAATACTAGCTACTTGTCTTAGCTTTTCTTCCTGCCACTCATTCTTTTTCGTCAACCACTCTATTTGTCTGGACATTTTCCGGTTCTTTTTTTATTAGTTTAGCAACCTTCATTGGATCTAAAGGTGGATTTATTAGAGGCACCGTACTTGGTCCGGCTTCAACAATTGACGGTTGTTGTTGCTCCGGATGTTGTGAAGATTGTTGCTGTAATAGTGGTGATATGGGTTGTTCTGTTGCTAACAACTCTTGGAATGTCATGTTATCATTAAATATGGATTGTGGCATCATTTCTTCTTGCCCAAAAGTTAAAGGTGAAAGTGCCTGGTAGATGCCTGGTGTTTGTGGTTGAGTATGCTGTGTTTGAGATGTGTTAGTTGAAATATGTTCAAACACGGGTGGTATTGGCTGCTGTTGAGACAACAAATCAAACTGATAAAAAGATGGTGGAGGAAACTACGACAGTTGATGTTGTATATTTTGTGATGTATTTTCTGGGATAACCGGTGCTGCCTCAGATTGAAACGATCGTGTTTGTGTAGGAATATCAATAGGTATTATATCAATATTGGTAAAACTTACCACTCCAGGTAATCGTGGTGGGGATAATTCTTGAATAATCTGATCGTTTATGACACCTAGAGATTTAGCTATTTTTGTTATGTATGATCCTCCCATAAGGTTTTTCGGGAGACGTGTTTGGTATTGCTCAAAGTACATAGCAAGAGAGTAAGCAATATTACAATGGACTGACTCGAATATACTGTATAAGTGGAAGAGATCGGTACCACTAACCCTGTGTAGATTAGACGTGCGCCCCCTGATCGTGTTGGCTAGAACACGGTGCATATATTGATAAAAAGGATCTCTAAATGTTCTTGAATTATTATTTCTACTCCACACTGTCGGTGTAAGTGTAGACCAATAATCTTGTATGCGATCAGGATATTCGGTTAATGCGTTTATAAATATAGGTGATCTAACCTCTTCTTCTGTATAAATACCTAAATGTACTGCGAACTCAGATAATGACAAATTAAAAGTTTTTCCACCGAGTCTAAAATCGATAGAGGGCTCAGATAGGTTTTTATTTCGTGTGAAATGAAAAGTAGACCAGAACTCATATACAAATTCATCGTATGAGGGTTCTAAGATATCAAAAAAACGAAGCCATGGTGAACCAATTGGTAGTAACCTCGCCAGTCGATCATCTTTGTCTAGAATCCCCGTTATGTTCCAGTCGATACTATTAATAGTATTAACTTTAAGCCTCCTGAGGGTTAGACATTTCGTATGGGTGCGTGCATCCCTAAACTGAAGAAATTTATGGACTTCGATCTGGGCACGAATTTCTGCTGCGTTTGAAGATTCAGCATGTGCACGAGTAGAAAACCCATGATAGTAATATTGGGCTTTGTTTGAGTTCTAAAAAAAATAGAATTTGAGTATGAGTTGTTTTGGGTATGTGTCGAACTATATCAGAAGTTCAGTTGGTTTGAGGATTTACATGAGTGGTGGGTTACTTATATAGATAAAAATTAAGCTTACACAATACGCTTGGTTAAGGCTTCCATGATACACCTTGAAAATAGTTTTACTGTATTAGGTTTGAAAATTTCGGTAACAAACAAAATGTTTAAACTAATATTAGATTCGGTAGGTATCGTGGGTAACGTCCTGAGTATCACTTCTAAATGGTTCCGATAACAACAGTGATGATATTAATAATTGGTAATTTTATAGTAAAATATCCATAGCCATTTTTTACGGATATATATATATATAATTAGTATGCACAATAATAAATAAATTATTATGAATAGTGGATGACAACGACGCGCACAGTAAATGAAATAATTCGAACGAATTATTATGATATTGGCCCCACCAGTTTTGTTTTATTTCTTTTTTCTTAAAGAAACTGCAATAAAGGAGCTCAAAAGGAGCCTAAGTCTCCATCACACAAAATGCTTTTAGGCCAGTTTTTATAACATAAATAAACGTTATTAAACATTAGAAAATAAATGTTGGATAACATAAATATAAATATTAGGTGCATAAATAAATGTTAGATAACATAAATGTAAATGTTAGGTGCATAAATAAATGTTAGATAACATAAATATAAATGTTAGGTGCATAAAAGAAATTTAGATTGTTAGTAGTCCCATAGTTATTATATTCCCATAGCAATAGGTATCTCGTACTCATTTTTATTATTAAGTATGGGATTTAGATGTTTTTATGATAGGAGTGTCAGGATAACTGAGTCTCCTAAAGGAAAACAATCCCACGGTATAAAAGAAATATTACGTTTATCATAACAATTATAGTTTATATAAATTAATCAAACACTTACTTTGATTATAATTGCTTGAACGTTTCCTTGGCTAGAACCTCGTGCTTGGCTAGAACCTCGTGCTTGGCTAGAGTTTCGTGCTGATAACGTGTTATAAAACCACTGTAAAATAGAACTACTGTGGTGTACAACTGATCAAACAAAGGGCTAATTCACATCCCTTACACCTTTCCTCCAAGATGTATGGTTTCCATATCAATAGAGACGGAATCACTTGAATCCTCCATATCCGTCTTCTTC
Organism: Helianthus tuberosus; assembly: GCA_030545235.1. Lineage (NCBI taxonomy): Eukaryota > Viridiplantae > Streptophyta > Magnoliopsida > Asterales > Asteraceae > Helianthus > Helianthus tuberosus. Next base: position 1,181,237 of record CM060353.1, on the reverse strand, counting down.
TTTCTTTCTTTAATTGGGAATAAGTTTTTCTTTCTCTAAAAACTCGTGTGTCTCTCTCTTATCATATCATACATATATATACAAAAGAAGAACTATTATGAATGTGAGAATTTTGTCTGAACCTAATAATTCATAACACTCCCCCTCAGACATATTATCACCATTCACTTGATCAATAATCCATACGTTCCAAGTTGGATGACAATTTTCAACTTTGGGGTTTGACTATGGAATACTGCCTCGTTAAAAACCTTGCTAGGAAAACCCAGTGGGATAAAACCATAGCTAAGGGAAAAAGAGTGCAGTGTGTAGTCTTCTCCTGATATTTTTGGATCATGTATGTTGCCTCATTAAAAACCTTACTAAGAAAACCGAATGGGATAAAACTTAGTGAAGGGAACAAGAGTGCAACTTGTATAGTACTCCCCCTCATTTTAATATGTATCATTTATGTGACTTGTCTCTATCTTTCTTGAAAGTTGATCAAAGCTTTATAGACAACAATCCTTAGGTAGGCAATCTTTTGCCGATCAGTGTTATATGATCTTCATATGAGACTTCTGGTTCCTTTTTGGAAACAAATATCATAAGATCCACAACTATGTTTTGTTACATTACCTGCATTTACAAAAACTAACCAAACTTGTTTCGATGGGTTAGTAAAAATATAAATTATACCTTACTTGCTATAGCTGAAACTAAACAATAGTAAGTCTGTGAATAAGCATAAATTAAAGGCTACATAGCTGGATAAGTAGCCATATGAATTGAAACATGTTTACATACAACATTGATATGGAAGATAACACGAGCATTGTCATCCCAACATCAACTCCCATCACCGTTAGATGGATCCCACCACCATATTAATAATTATGTGATTGAATTATTTTGCACTACAGAACGAATATATATTTGTATTCAAGTGTATGGATTCTTGTGATGAATCATCATAAAGAGTTGGCTATAACTATAAACTCTTTTTGGGAAGTTAGAAAACTGTCAGATTTATTTGATTCATAAAAACAAGTTTATATTTACAAAATATATTAAATTGTAAAGACGAAGCATGATAAACATACAAGTTTGGGTTGTACATACATACACACATACAAACATATGTATATGAATAATGCAAATAACGGTTCTGCCTGGGACATTCAAAATTAATAGAAAGAATGGAAAAAGCTAATTACCATATGGTACAAAGCTTTTAAATAGAGGACGCTCTATTTTTCCCAAAAATCAATAAGAAACTTATTGAGTTTCAAGAATATATATATATCATCAAGGATACGATGGCATGACAGAGTAAGCCATCAAGGATATACTATGATGAGAAGGATTAAAGGATACACATATCCTAGCATGATACCATTTAGTATTTAAATCGACGCGTCGTCTAAATGGTTATCAATTCGCAACTTGAAGTTTGCACATATGGCTTAACTAATATAGCAAGAATATTATTCCAGACTGGAAAATTTATTTTTCATAAATTCTAAATTATCAATGATGATTGGAACAAGTATTATTATTGAAACATTTACTCCCCATTACAGTTATTTAGAAACCAAATATCTATCATCTTTGGGTATGCGATATATATACTCTATATACTGAAATTGTTACAACACAACGCACAAAGATGAGATTTAATGACATGATGGGAATAAATAATATATAGCCATAAATGAGAGATTTCTTATAGGCTTCATTTGCTGATTATAAATCCCAACATGAGGGGGAGATAGAAAACAACTGAAAATGAAATAAATTTTGAAGTTATCATTGTATTATCTGTATCCTTGAGTAAAATATTTAAAAGATATTTTAAGAAGTTTTCTAAAAGTGAAATAAATTTTGAAATTATCATTGTATTATCTGTATCCTCGAGTAAAATATTTAAAAGATATTTTAAAATTCATCCAAAAAGTTTTGAATTGCTCCAGTTAAAATTAATGTCCAAGAAGGACAAAGACATATTGAAAATCTTATATACCAGATGCTAATGCTTTAGCTCGAGTTGATATTATAGACAAGCAAAGGGATAATAATAATATGGCTATTGAATCCCATTTGAAACATGGGAGGCCAGTCGGTTCAAAGGATAAAACATCCTTGAAATAGAAAAGGCTTTGAAAAGAACATTGGGTTCAAAGGATAAAACATCCTCGAAATAGAAAAGGCACTGAAAGGGAAATTGACCATAAAAGAAAAAAAATGGTAAATTCAATTCCCTTAGGAAGGAGTGAATGATAATACCTTCCCTCAGGAAGAAGTAAATGATTCCAACATAGAATTTGTTGATCAATTATGGTCATACACATATATTATGGAATCAAGATAAAATAGAAAGTTTGAAGCATAATAGACCATTTGATTTTTCAAACATTAAATTTCTTGAAAAATAGGAAGTTATTGTACATATGCTTATATTTAACCAAAAAGGAAATCTCACAAACTAGGCACTGTGACAACCCTCACTAAACCAGGTATCCGTACGACTTAATTAATAATTAATTACTGCTTAATTACTGTGCTTGTTTGAAATTACTGATGAACTGCTACTTGATTTCTGATACATGCATATACCTGCATCATACTTTACTTACCGTCACTACATTATTTATATGCTGAAGCTTAGTGACAAACAGGATGCACAAAAAGCACAGTAGCACTATAAACGGATAACCTATTGAACATGCTGATAAAGCCAGCATCAGGCAGACACTGCCTCTAAGGCCTGTATGAGCTAGAGATATCTTACTACACTAGTGATGAGTGTAGGGATACAAGGGTTGTAGAACTGCGTCTCTAGGAATAAGTTACAATGACTGGATGTGCCTAAAACGTGCTCTAAGCACAAGAATTCAACACTTTAATAAACAATTCAGCATTTGGCTAACTAATAAAGTGCCAAAACATGAGGAAAATATTCCTGACACTTTGGAAGAATAAGTTGTGTCACTAAAAATAATTATAACGACACTTTAAAGCTTTGTTTAACGCTTTAACGGATTACTATCCAACCGAACAACCGGACTATACCCGGAACATGAAAATATTGTTAATAACATTACTTATCTTTTTCTGAGCCAGTTAGGGTCCCTGAATACCCTAACACCCGCAATAAAGCACAACACACTACTAACCGGGTTAATCCCTAAACTTAACTAGATTAACCTAACTAATACTTAGTGTTTAGTTGAAATGGAACCGGATTACCCCCGCCCTAACCGAACCGTCCCCTTGGGGGACACCCTTGTCCTATTTGTTGATTATAATAATAATAAGTGTGTTTAATATCTAGCTAGCATAGTAACCATTGGTTAATGCTCATGATAATTGTCTATAAGTTTAACCCTTAACACAACATAACCTTCACCACAACTCACAACACTTGAACACTCCCTCTCTCTCTCTCAAAGGCTTCGGCCGAACACCCCCCTCTACATCCATCATATTTTTCGATTTTGATCTTCACATTCCAAGTCCATACAAGTGTTAAGGATCACCTACAAGGAAGCTCGGTGCATTCGGAAGACGAAGGACCTCACTCTATTGCTTTTATCCCCTCATTTTGCGCTTAGATTCTTCCCTAGCCTCGAGCTAGTAGTAAGTTGCTATAATCACCCTCTCGAACTATTTTGAAGTGGTTAATATGATTTGTAACGGTTAAAACTCGTAATCTTACAAAATGACACACAAAAGTTACTAAAAATGCTTGTAATGATGGTTAAAAGCTCATATGTTGTGTGAATCTTGTAGTAATTGATTTGTGTGATTATTTGGACCCGATCTATGTTGTGGTAGCTCGGATCATCATTTAACCCGGATTGGTCATGACCTTGGATCATGACATAAGGTTGTCTTGGAAGTAACAAGGGTTAAAGGATGAAACTATACCACACACGAATCATGAACTTGTGTAAAAGCGATTTAGCTTGTGAAATAGTGTTTAAAACTAGTAGATTTACGTATCTGCAAGCGGTATTTTCAAAGAACCAAGTATCAAAGAAATCATGTTTTCTAAAGACGGATCTTACACTAACACGAATGATTTTTAGAACACACAAGTGTGTAAACACTTGTGTAGCACACACTTTCGACAAAATGACTATTTTTGTAAAAGATGACGAGAAGTTGTAAAAACGGAATTCCTTTAAAAAAACAAGGATTTTACGAAACCGGGATTGCTTTATATAAAGATCCGCTAAAAGTATGGGGATTTACATCATAGTGTTGGAAAAACTACAAGTTCATGAGATTCTTGCGAATTACATGTTTATTAACTAGTTTGATGCGTTGAATATTGTTTTGGTTAAATAAGAAAAATGGTTGATTTGATTTATAAAAGAAAATGATACGCTTGAGAGCGTGGCCACCTCCAGTTACAGAGGAGACTCTGGCGAAATTTTTCCAAAAACCTAACACTTAGAAATATTTTCACTATAAGTGTTAGAAATACTTTTCGACAAGTTTTCAAAATATAAGTTTCGCCACGACTATATTTACAAAACATCGGAGGTGGGATTTTCACAAAATAAAACTTGGTAAATATATATTTAGTATATATTTTTCTTAAAGTCACTTGATATGTGTTTATGATTATTTTGTGAAAATACTAGTATTATTTTTAGGGTAAAAATAATACTATCGAATGTTAACGAATCCAAAATAATACGAACGTCTCCACGATAAATATATAAGTTACACCGGTAATTATTAGTACCACTCGAACATTAAAACGTAACTTACGCATTTTTAAGAAAATATGACTTAACGCGTGTTTTTGTCAAGGTATTATTTTGGGAAAATTTATGTAATAGAAAATATAATATTTTTGAGAAGAATATTTATATTTTGGAGTTAGAAATAAAATATATTTTAAGTGAGACTTAATAATATATTTCGAAATTATACGAATACACATGTATTAAATCCCCCATCCTTGGGAAGGAAAATGATTACCATGTATACAGAATGTAAACACGAGATAGTTGTCTAACTATTTCCCGAAAACTTAAACCTTAAAGCTAAGGCACGGCCGTCCGTCTAATAGAGTTAGTACGTGTAGGTCGTCACACAGCTGCTTGATTTGGAGGTATACTTGGTAGAGACGCACCACTGTGAGTTCATGTCCCCCTTTTCTCTTAACTGTTTTCAGTTTTCTAAACTACGGGGGTGAAATACATGTTACTTTGATTACAAGTACTTTATACATGGTATGGTTAGCATAAGGAGGTTTACTACTTAGATCATGTGAGTGGGTAGGCGGGAACTGGAGGCCATTAATCCTCATTGTAGGACCGAGGGACGTAAGCGGTAGATCTATCTGGGTGTAGCGAGCCCAGCCCCAGGCCCAAACAGAACGGACCTCGGGGTGACTTTGTACCCATCGCTAAATATGCTAGGTTTGAGTCTTCCTACTTGCACTTCACACATATCAATGGCCTTGCAAACCATTGGTGATCTCTTTTTCCTTATTTGCTACATACCAGGATTTTTATATATACAAAGGTTTATTTACTCACTTACACATGAACTCGCTCAACATTATTGTTGATTTTTCAACTTACATGTATTTCAGGGAATTAAAGGATCTGGCGCGGTATGACACGTTTTCCCGCTGCACTAGTTACGAGGTCATCCGGGTTTGGGGAATGTGACTCTTTCCTGGACAAGTCACAGTCCTTAAACTATGCTTATGTTATGTTATGTTGTGTTTGTTGAACAATGTTTATGTCGTTAGGATGTGTTTCCGTTAAGACAATGTTATTGTATTTGGTTTTTTTTTAAAATTAATCGAATGAATGATCTTGCATGGTTTTATTTCATATAGCTTTGTTATGGTTAAGCTATGGTATTAAGAAGTCACACCAAATTAACCACGCTTCCGCAAAGCCAGGGTGTGACAGCTTGGTATCAGAGCTCTGATCATAGCGAACTAGGATTCCTTCTCGAGTCTAGACTATGATCACTAGGGCTCTCATGAAAACATTTTTACTACATACCACTTAAGTCCAGATCTAAAACGTTTTTACAAACAAATGTTGAGCACATTTTATTTATTGTTTTTAGGCTCAGTCTTGAAGGCTGAGGCTCGGTCTTGGAGGCCGAGGCTCGATCTGAGAGATCGAGGTAGATGGCTAGTGAGACTAGGAAGAGCAGTCTAAGAGGCTGGGAGAATTTGGCTAGTGAGACTAGGAGTATCAGTCTAGGAGACTGGGAGGCTAGTGGGACTAGGAGAATTATTTGAATGCTTACTTGGTGACTAATGTGCTTATCTGATTGTATGACTGATTATTTGTGCACATTTGTGTTTATGTTACAGACACATGGACTCGACCGGCACTGGTGATTCAGACACCACAGGCCCTAGACCTATAGTATCAGACGACCTAGAGTCTTCAGAGCGCGAGGTTCACACATCTGACGTTACTAGCACAGACGAGGATGACTTTTAGCCCTTTGCGTTACCTGATGGTGCTGATGAGCTCACTGATGGCCCTTTGGCCGGGGACCTACCACTTGTAGAGATCCCTGCTCCCATACCACTTGCTTCATATCCTGCTTATGATTTGCTTCCCGACGTCGATCTGTTTGATGACGAGCCCTTAGAGGATGAGGTTCAGGGCGAGGCCCTTCTTGCTGCTGGAGATCTTTTGTTGATCGCAGATGCTCCCGCTGAGGAGTCACCTGCTCACTCTCCGGTCCCAGACTCTTTCGAGTCTGTGGCCTCCGCACCTTCACACACCCAGAGTGCGCAGCACTTCTCACATGGATCAGATCCCGACCAGGCATCCTCTGTTTCCCCTATTCCTAGTTTTACTTTCGACCACGATGATGTGGAGGATTCCGATCCTGTCTTTCCCCCAGGATTCGACCCAGATCAGGATATAGAATTTATACCCATGGATCAGCCTATGGAGGATCCAGTCGACCCAGTAGACCCAGTTGATCCCATCGACCCTGAGTTTGATTTTGAGATGGCCTTTGATGATCCCGAGCCTGCCATGGCCCCTGAGCAGGTAGCCGCTCTAGACCCTGCGTTTGAGCACGACCCAGTTCATGCTGACGCACCTATTATTGAGCCTGTCATTGCTGACCCACCTATTGATGATCACCCAGTGGATGCTCCGTTGTTGGAGGGCGATCATGTTATTGCTGCTGATCATGTTGATCCCCCACTTATCGCTTATATACCTGCGGACCCTCTTGTTGCACCTCACCATGACCCTATGCCTGTGCAGATTGATCGAGCACTTTTTGAGGCATAGATGGACCCACGAGATGAGCACGCCCAGTGTGGGTGGATTCCTGCTGATGATGAGGTTCCACCTATTCCCCCTCAGATCACTGATACCCGTCACATTGATACCTCCTTTTCATTTCCTCGGTTTACACCTCCAGCGCGACCTGGAGAGGGTTCTTCGGCTCACCCTTTTGGACATGTACCGGTATCTATCCCTGCTATACCACCATCTACTACTTTTCCCCCTGTTTCTCCATTTCATGTGGCACCTTTTGATCCCACCAGCGAGCCGTTTCTCTGGACGTCACCTTCTGTTATGCCACCGACTGACCCCTACCATTCTTTCCATATGGGGTATACTATTGAGGACGTTTTGATGTCTTTTGTCGCCCAGCACGAGGCACACACGCAGCGCATTCAGGAGCTTGAGAGAGCCCAGCCGCCGCCGTGTCAGTGCCAGGGTCAGACCCACTCTCCTTTGCAGCCCTCTCGACCTTTACCACCAGACTATGCTGCATGCCTTTTGGCACTTGAGCAGCAGGTTGCTTCTTGGTTGCGTACCCAGAGAGCCATGGAGGAGGACTGGCTCCATTTGCGTCGCTTGTTTTACACTCACTTTCCCCCTCCTCCACCGCCATCCGTGTAGAGCTCTTCAGTACCGTATGGGTAGACGCTGGTGAGAAGACGGCGATTGCTTTTGACTGCACAACATTTTTGGAGACTACATTATGATTCTGACTTTTGTTGACATGTATTTGATGTACTGACACTGATTTGATATAGTTTTTGGACTAGGGTGAGGTAGCCCTTAGTCGATGATGATGTATGACACTATTATGTACCTGTACACTTACTATGTGGTCTCGATATATGGCAATCGCAGTATTCTCATCATATTTGATGCTTGATTTGGTTATTTATATTCTATGACATGGGATGTTGTGTGATTGATGTTTGTGACATTGGATGTTGTGTGATTGATGTTTGTGACATGGGATGTTGTGTGATTGATATGATTATAACATGATATGTTATGTACTATTACTATCATAATAAAGCGTATGTATTATAACATGGGATCTTTATTATGGCCTGACCGACGTAAACCCATCTTTTAGAAGATGCCGCCGAGACGTCAAACGCCGATGCCTACCAATGAGGCAGAACTCCAACAAGTCATCGCTGCTGCCATCGCGTAATACGCCGCCTCGCAGGGAGGACCCAGCTGAAGCAGCTCAAACAACCATGGCAACAACAATCCACCTCATGGTAATACTAAGTCATTTAGACCTACCATGACCTAATTGGATACCTATAGCAATGATGCTAATGCCGATCGTATGTTGTAACGTATGTGCAGGGTGCACTTACAAGCAGTTTCTGGACTGCAAGCCTGTCAACTTTGATGGCACAGGAGGTGCTGTCGCCTTTGTTCGTTGGGCTGAGAAAACTGAATCTGTTCTTCGCATGAGCAAAAGTGCACCAGACCAGCAAGTCACCTACATCTCGGGGCTATTCTTGGATGGAGCCCTCTCTTGGTGGAATCTGCAAGTGCAGACACTTGGCGAAGCTGCTGCCTACGCACTAACCTGGACCGAACTGAAGGAACTTAAGCGCAAAAAGTACTGCTCTCGCGCGGAAATCCAAAGATTGGAAACTGAGTTCTGGCATTTGAAAATGGAAGGTCCAAAGATCGCAGAATACGTACAGAGGTTCCATGACTTATCGCATGTGGTACCCTACATGGTCACTCCGGAGTTCAAGCGGATTGAACGTTTCATTTGGGGATTAGCTCCTCAAATCATAAGCATGGTGACCTCATCCAAGCCTGCGACAATTACTGAGGCAATTGATCTGAGCGTGGCTCTCACAGAGGAGGCTATTCGCCTGAACAAGTTCGATGATGCTGAGCCTAAGAAGAAAGAGACTCACGTCGAGTCATCAGGAGGTAACAAACGGAAGTTCTCGAACTTCAAACAAGGCACTAGTGGGGTTGTTTAGAAAGGAGAGCCAAACGCGCCAGCTCAGGTTACAGCTGGTAGTGGGAAGAAAGGAAAGGGATATATGGGCACCCAACCCAAGTGCAACACCTGCCAACGTCACCATTCTGGCCGATGCGGGCCAAAAGTATGTGAAGCTTGTGGAAAGACTGGTCACTTGAAGGATTCTTGCTGGGCTAGCGCTGGCCGGGGAGGCCAAGGAGGATTTGAGAATAGAAATAATAATCGTGGCGGTATTGGGAATCGCCCACAGGGGCACAATGGAGGAAACGGGAATCGAGGCAACAATGCGAATCAAGCTGGTAATGCGAACCAAAACAACAATCAAGCTGGGAATGGAGCAGGAAATGGTCAAAGAATGGGTTGTTTTAACTGTGGTGATATCGGGCACTTTAAGAGGAACTGCCCAGAGTTGAACCAAGCCCGTGGAAGAGTATTTCATATCGAAGCGAGGGAAGCGCGCCAGGACCCCAATGTCGTCACTGGTACGTTCCCTGTAAACCAACGCTATGCATCCGTTTTATTTGATACTGGTGCCGATTATAGTTTCGTATCGTTAGAATTTAAGAATATGCTTGGTTTAACCGCTAGTAAGTTAGATATTCCCTACTCGATCGAATTGGCTAATGGAAAGTTAGTAGAAGCCAATGAAGTTGTCAGAGGCTGTGTGATCGAATTGGGAGAGCGTGAGTTTGCTCTGGATCTACTACCAGTCCAGTTGGGAAGCTTCGGCGTGGTGGTAGGAATGGATTGGTTATCAGGCAACAAGGCTGAGATAGTTTGTCACGAAAAGGTTGTTCGTATCCCAACCGAAGAGGGTGAAACAATTGTGGTTCACGGGGAGAAGCGTGATACGCCGTTAAGAATTATCAGCTGCCTGAAAGCGCGAAAGTGTTTGCAGAAGGGATGTGTTGCCTTCCTGGCACACATTGTGGATAAGAAGGCTGCTGAGCCGAGAATAGAAAACATCCCTGTCGTGAGGGAATATCCAGAAGTCTTCCCAGAGGACTTACCTGGACTGCCACCTTAGAGACAAGTAGAGTTCCGCATTGACTTAGTTCCAGGCGCCGCGCCTGTGGCTAAGGCACCTTATAGACTTGCTCCGTCTGAGATGCAGGAACTGTCGACACAACTTCAAGAGTTGTTAGACAAGGGATTTATCCGACCAAGCTTCTCGCCTTGGGGAGCTCCGGTCCTGTTTGTCAAGAAGAAGGACGGTAGTTTTCATATGTGCATCGACTACAGAGAATTGAACAAGCTGACGATCAAGAATAGATATCCTCTGCCAAGAATTGATGATCTGTTTGATCAACTGCAAGGTTCAAGCTTTTACTCAAAGATCGACTTGCGATCTGGATACCATCAGTTAAGGATACAAGAGGAAAGTATCCCGAAGACAGCCTTCAGAACTCGTTATGGACACTACGAGTTCCTTGTTATGCCGTTTGGTATGACAAACGCACCTGCAGTCTTTATGGACTTGATGAATAGAGTTTGCAAGCCGTACTTGGACAAGTTCGTGATTGTGTTTATCGACGGCATCTTGATTTATTCAAGAACAAAGGCTGAGCACGAACAACATTTAAGAGCTATTTTGGAGTTGTTGAAGAAGGAACAGTTGTATGCCAAGTTCTCTAAGTGCGAGTTTTGGCTACGTGAAGTACAATTCCTTGGGCACGTGGTAAATGGAGATGGAATCCACGTGGATCCAACCAAGATCGAAGCGATCAAGAATTGGGAAACGCCAAAGACGCCAACCGAGATTCGACAATTCTTGGGTTTGGCTGGCTATTATCGAAGATTCATTGAGGATTTTTCAAAAATCGCTCAACCATTGACTCTCCTCACACAGAAAGATAAGAAGTTTGATTGGGGAATCAAACAGGAAGAAGCGTTCCAGATATTGAAGGATAAGCTCTGCAATGCGCCAATCTTAGCACTACCAGAAGGTACAGATGATTTCGTGGTATACTGTGACGCCTCACGTCAAGGATTGGGTTGCGTGTTGATGCAACGCCAGAAGGTTATTGCTTACGCATCACGTCAACTGAAAGTACATGAAAAGAACTATACCACACATGATTTGGAACTTGGCGCAGTGGTATTTGCATTAAAGATCTGGAGACACTACCTTTATGGTACAAAGTGTACAATTTTTACAGATCACAAGAGCCTACAACACATATTCAACCAGAAGGAGCTGAATATGAGGCAAAGACGTTGGGTTGAGTTGCTGAACGATTACGACTGCGAGATAAAGTATCATCCAGGGAAGGCGAATGTGGTCGCCGATGCCCTAAGTCGAAAGGAGAGGATCAAGCCCATAAGGGTTAGGGCTTTAGAAATGATTATCCGAACCGATCTTTCCCTGCGCATTCGTGCCGCGCAAAAAGAAGCTCTCAAGGAAGGAAACCTTGAAGAAGAATATCTCCGTGGGATGGAGAAGCTACTGGTACCAAACGAGGAAGGAACGTTATGTTTTGAAAAAAGGATTTGGGTTCCTTTGTTTGGAGGTTTAAGGAAGGTTATTTTCGATGAAGCTCACAAGTCGCGGTACTCTATCCACCCTGGAGCGGATAAGATGTACCAGGATCTCAAAGATTATTATTGGTGGCCTAGGATGAAAGGCGATGTTGCTGTTTATGTGAGCCAGTGTCTAACGTGCGCTAAGGTGAAAGCGGAATACCAGAAGCCTTCAGGACTTCTGCAACAACCTGAGATTCCCAAGTGGAAATGGGAACAAATCTCAATAGATTTTATTACAAAGTTGCCAAGAACGCCAAGAGGTCATGACACTATCTGGGTGATAGTTGACCGCCTAACAAAGTCCGCACACTTTCTGCCAATCAAAGAGACGGATAACACTAGCAAATTGGCTGAAATTTACATGAGAGAGATCGTCGCACGTCACGGAGTGCCTCTCTCGATCATCTCTGATAGAGACGGAAGGTTTGTGTCAAGGATATGGCAATCCTTCCAACAAGCTTTTGGCTCACAATTGAATCTGAGCACTGCGTATCATCCGCAAACTGACGGGCAAAGCGAGCGGACGATACAGACTTTGGAAGACATGCTGAGAGCGTGTGTGTGTTATGGATTTGGGCGGTAGCTGGGATAAGCATTTGCCTTTGGTCGAATTTTCATACAACAACAGCTACCACACCAGTATTGGAGTCGCTCCATTTGAAGCCCTTTACGGACGCAAGTGCCGATCACCTCTATGCTGGGCTGACGCAGGTGATAGGCAGCTTGTTGGTCCCGAAATCGTCCAAGAGACGACAGACAAGATTGCGCAGATTCGAAAACGCATCGAAGCAGCTCGCCACAGACAGAAAGCCTATGCAGATCCAAACCGGAAACACTTGGAATTCCAAGTTGGGGAAATGGTTTTATTGAAAGTTTCACCCTAGAAGGGTGTGGCACGCTTCGGAAAGCGTGGGAAGTTAAACCCGCGCTACATTGGTCCTTTCAGAATTTTGGAAAGAATAGGACTGGTAGCATACAAGCTGGACTTACCTGCTGAACTCCATTTTGTTCACGATACATTTCGTGTATCCAACCTGAAGAAAAGTCCAACTCAAGATACCATTGCCATTCCCATCGACGAGATTCATGTTGACGACACGCTCCATTTCGTTGAAGAACCGGTTGAGGTTACGGATTGGAAAGTAAACAAGACCCGCCGGAGCAGTGTCAAGCTCGTCAAAGTTCGTTGGAATGCCAGTCATGGTCCTGAATACACCTGGGAGCGTGAGGACCGGATGAAAGATAAATACCCCCACCTATTTCCTAAGAACCCTGCATCTACAAGCAGAACTTAAAATTTCGGGACGAAAATTTTCTAACGGGGGGAGAATGTGACAACCCTCACTAAACCAGGTATCCGTACGACTTAATTAATAATTAATTACTGCTTAATTACTGTGCTTGTTTGAAATTACTGATAAACTGCTACTTGATTTCTGATACATGCATATACCTGCATCATACTTTACTTACCGTCACTACATTATTTATATGCTGAACCTTAGTGACAAACATGATGCACAAAAAGCACAGTAGCACTATAAACGGATAACTTATTGAACATGCTGATAAAGCCAGCATCAGGCAGACACTGCCTCTAAGGCCTGTATGAGCCAGAGATATCTTACTACACTAGTGATGAGTGTAGGGATACAAGGGTTGTAGAACTGCGTCTCTAGGAATAAGTTACAATGACTGGGTGTGCCTAAAACGTGCTCTAAGCACAAGAATTCAGCACTTTAATAAACAATTCAGCATTTGGCTAACTAATAAAGTGCCAAAACATGAGGAAAATATTCCCGACACTTTGGAAGAATAAGTTGTGTCAGTAAAAATAATTATAACGACACTTTAAAGCTTTGTTTAACGCTTTAACGGATTACTATCCAACCGAACAACCGGACTATACCCGGAACATGAAAATATTGTTAATAACATTACTTATCTTTTTCTGAGCCAGTTAGGGTCCCTGAATACCCTAACACCCGCAATAAAGCACAACACACTACTAACCGGGTTAATCCCTAAACTTAACTATATTAACCTAACTAATACTTAGTGTTTAGTTGAAATGGAACCGGATTACCCCCCCCCCCCTAACCGAACCGTCCCCTTGGGGGATACCCTTGTCCTATTTGTTGATTTTAATAATAAGTGTGTTTAATATCTAGCTAGCATAGTAACCATTTGGTTAATGCTCATGATAATTGTCTATAAGTTTAACCCTTAACACAACATAACCTTCACCACAACTCACAACACTTGAACACTCCCTCTCTCTTTCTCAAAGGCTTCGGCCGAACACCCCCCTCTACATCCATCATATTTTTCGATTTTGATCTTCACATTCCAAGTCCATACAAGTGTTAAGGATCACCTACAAGGAAGCTCGGTGCATTCGGAAGACGAAGGACCTCACTCTATTGCTTTTATCCCCTCATTTTGCGCTTAGATTCTTCCCTAGCCTCGAGCTAGTAGTAAGATGCTATAATCACCCTCTCGAACTATTTTGAAGTGGTTAATATGATTTGTAACGGTTAAAACTCGTAATCTTACAAAATGACACACAAAAGTTACTAAAAATGCTTGTAATGATGGTTAAAAGCTCATATGTTGTGTAAATCTTGTAGTAATTGATTTGTGTGATTATTTGGACCCGATCTATGTTGTGGTTGTAGGTCCCCTATTCGTATGGATCTTTCACAGAATTGTTTATCTAACCTAGAGTGCGGAATCCTCTAGATCAGATTTATTACAGAAACAAGTAGAAACAGCCTTTCACAATCAAACGGGTCCTCTATTGATTATCCAAACAAAACGTTTTACAATCAACTCAAGACCCTCACGACCTCACAGCCACTATCTGTGATCTTGACTACAACCCTAATTTCGAATTCTCTCTCTCTCTCTACTTTCTCTCTCTAAAATTCTCTAACCTCTAAAACCCTAATCACAAAACATGTTTATATACCACATGTCTGTGAACTGGGCTTCCTACTGGGCTAGGCCATTTTCCAAGCCCATAACAATAATAAACTCACTCACCAATAAGCTAAGCCCAATACAAAATATCCAAAGACTAAATAATCAAACTATTAAGCTGTTGTCACCGAATATGCACCAACAGACTCCCCCTTGACAATAGCTTCATAGTGTAACTTTGTCTTCAAACATCTTGTGTTCTTTTGGTCTTTGGATAGCGTCAGCTACACAGCTTCT
Source organism: Helianthus tuberosus (assembly GCA_030545235.1). NCBI lineage: Eukaryota > Viridiplantae > Streptophyta > Magnoliopsida > Asterales > Asteraceae > Helianthus > Helianthus tuberosus. The sequence goes on along the minus strand of CM060353.1, from coordinate 1,166,234 downwards.
GACATCAACAGACTCCCCCTTAGCTGATGCTTCCAATCTCCAAAACTTTCATTCATTGTAGATCAGTTAACTAGCAATCCTTGGTTAAGCAAGTAAACTTCAACTCTTCCAAATCTCTCTCTTTCTGCAATGTAGAAGAAGGATCCTACCATGCATCTTCACGCATCTTCACTCTCAATTTGCACTTTACTTGTATTCTGCACTTCATTTTGATAACTGCATCAATCTGTTTTGCAACACAAGCAAGTATCTCGAAAAACCATTAGTCTTTTTCACATTTAAAGATAAACCAATATTTTATCTTATCATGCAAAAACAACAACCCATCAGTTTAAAATGGAAGTCCTTTTTAAAAAAAAATATTTTTGTATTTTTGATATTTTAAGAAAGCAGTAAACTATTTACAAACGCAATAAACACTCTATTTTTGTGAGAATCACCGGTAAGAAGATCATATCAGCACAATCAAACTGTTTCACACTATTAGATAATTCTTTATTTAATTTTTCGTGAAAATCAGTTCAAGACGATTACCAGTATGTTTGTCCACTTAAACAAAATGCATGAACATTTCAAGTACCATTACCGTATGATACATTAAGGTAATTTTAATTACTGATATACTAGTGTGTCCCACTTCAGAATATACCCCCACAATTAAGGTATGCACAAAAATTCATCGTAGTAGGTGAGTATACTGAATTCATCCGTTTTATTTTTCAACGATAGATAAATGGTGAACAGGTCAGTACTTCCGTACAGCAGAGAGACCAAAATATCTTATCGAGGGCTAAGACAGATACCATTTTTGGTATGATTGTGCTTTTTGCACTTTTTGAATGACTCTCTTTGAGAGCTTCTTCATTTCCAAGGTTTTGGCATTTTTAGCTCTTTTAAGATATCCTGGGTGTGTCTAGGTCAGCATATATCTGGATGCAGCAGAAGGACACCCCTGATATCCCCAGATGAAATAACAGTATAAAGACCCAAAACTTCAGATTTTGGCAATCTATCAACGCAAGATTTAAGGTCATTAAACCGTACACCACTGATGTGTTCCCCACTCATACTCAGTTCATTTATGTTTATATCACATTGGTAAGTTGATTATTTCATGCTTTTTGCCTACTGGTACATCATATAATGAAGCTGCTATCACACTTAAGCATTTTAAATTCAGTTTCAGTGTGACAGTCTAACTTGCTGATGTACTATCATTTCTTCTTTTTCACATAGTGATAACTCATTTTTGTTTTTCTATTTTTTTATGTTTTTGATTTTTTCAAATTCTTTTATTTTTGATTTTTTAAAATTCTATAACTTACTCCCCCTAAACACACGCACTAACTAAACTCTTTTTGGCTTAGGGAAATTTCTCCCCCTAAATTTTTGTTTTTATGGAGCAAGTTTCAAAAACAGAAATTTAAACACAAACAGACTCCCACTTCAATCTGACAATAAGTTTTTCACTTTTGAAATTTAGAAAAATCATAACCATCACTAAAGTAAATAGTTCGTTACCCATGTTAACCTACTATTCACCTCAGAAACTTTACAGGAATAACCACTGTCGAACACTTCAACAGTCCTTCTTGGTCATCCTGCACACACTCAACAACTCAGTTAGTCTTGAGAACCCAAGCCCTAATAGTCTTGGGTTTTCCAAATTCATCCATTACAGGTACATCCATCCAATATCCATCACACTTCAGTGGATTATCTGGATACCTGCTTCTCCCATTATTATACCATGAATTTTGAAAAATTTTTGGATATTGTTGAACATTCGAGTTACTAAAACCCCTATGTCCATTTCTTGTTTGAAAATTTCGATTTACAGATGTCTGGTATCGATTTTGATATCCAAAATTTCTATGTTGACTTTGAAACTGACTTGATTTACCATTATAATGACTAAATTGTGGAAAAATACTTCTTGGTCTATCAAATCTTTTCGAAGTTGAGGGTTTTGGTTGAGATTCAGGTTTCTTTGTCTGACAACTTGTTTTTACACTATTGCTTGACCCAACCTGATTCTCATCCTTAACCTCATCAACCTTTTGTTTACCTTTCTTCAAAGGACAACAACTTGCCACATGCCCTATGTTGTGACATTTAAAACAGGATCTCTTCTTATAACTCTTCTTTTTGTTTGATCCCTTTTTAAATGTTTTGACCTTTTTGTCTTCAGTATCCTCATCCACTTTATGAGGTGTACTGTTAGACCCTACAGATTCTTTCAAAGAAACTGGACTATTTGGCAAGTCCACAGCTATCGGATCCACTACAACTGGTGTAGTAGACACAAAATCAATTAACTCATTTTCATCAGGTAAAAAAGAGTAGTCTTGATTTTTAGAAGATGAAGCTTTAGTAAACCCCAAACCCTTTTTATCATTACTCTTTTTCAAACTTGCTTGAATTTGAGTCCTAACTAATGAAGAATTTCTAAATTTGTCTAACTTTCCTTTAAGTTCAACAATTTGGTCTTGTGCAATTGCCAATTCCTTGCACTTTTCAGAAAATTCATTAGTTTTATCCTTTACAGTCTCACGAGCCAAATCAATGACCTGCAACAGTTCATTGACTTTGCTTGTTAAACTGCTGATTTCTTGTTCATTTGATTTGAGTTTATCTAAACAATTTGACTCTCTTTTAATCAAAAGAACATTTGACTCTTTTAATTTTTGCAATTCAGCTAACTGAATTTTGTTTTGCTCCGATAGTCTGTCAACGTTACCCTTTAGTTCAGTGCAATTATGACATGTATGACTTACAGGTTCTGATGTTACCTTCACCTCTGTTGTAAGTTCATTCACACCATTCATGCACTTTGAAACTTCTGCATCTACCTTTTCAGCAGTTTCCTTATCAGCTTCCTTTTTCAAAGCATTCTCTTCATCTGCTTTCTTTTTCTCTTCAACCCCAGCAGCTACTTCTCTTATCTTCACAGCTGCAAACTCAGCCACCAATGCTTGATCACAAGTATTCACTTTTGATTGAATCTGATAACGTTTTTCCAGGGCTTCCCACAGCTCTTGAGAAGTTCCATACTTCTTAAGGGTATGTTTAACGCCCTCAGGCAAGGACTTCTTTATTGCTGCTAAAGCTTTCTTCTCAGCATCAACCACTCGTTTCTCAGATTCATTCATCTTATCATAAGACATCACTATAACTCTTCCATCAACACGACGTGTAGGAGCAAAGTATCCATCTATCATACACGTCCACATTTCAGTATCTTCACTTTTCATAAACAACTCAAACTTGTCTTTCCAGTCAGCATATTCTTTGATGTTTGTAAGCTTTGGCCAATGTTTAACAGTCTCACTAACATTGTCCATTTTAACCATCTTTAAACACGTTTTTAGCGTAACCGTACTGATAAAACCGTACAAAATTTCTCCGAAAACAGTGGTTATCAAATTACACCGTTAGAATCGTCTCGAAAAGACAAATCCAATGATATATAATGTCAAAAACCGTATTTGGGATTTTCCAGAGTCTTTTTTTTTTTACCCTAAAAATCCAAGGAATTCAACGGTCCAAACGGTTCTGTCTAACGAGCTACAGATCAATTTCTATTTGCAAAAACGTGAATTTTTGGTTACGCTTGCCAACTGAAATTCCACCACTTTAAATTTGCTGGTTTTTAAATTTGCTGATAATTTCGCTGGAGTGCTGTTAATTTCGCTGGTCAGAAGGTCAATTTCGCTGGTTTATTTCGCTTAAAATCAAGTTCGCTGATCAATTTCGCTGGTCAAATTCGCTGTGTATTTTCGCTATTACGACGACTAGTGAAGTCGCTGAAACCGTGATGATTTCGCTGTGGACAATCACACGGTTACCAAAGTCGCCTTTGGATTTACTTCGCCGATAAGTATGCTGGACTGTTAAATTCGCAGGTAACACAAATTCGCTGATCTTGTAAATTCGGAAACTTAATCTGTTGAACTTTCTGAAGATTCTATCTCCTCTCCAACACAATCTGCAAAATCAAAACAGCAAATCAGCAAGCTTTAAACGAAATTCTTATGAACTTAACAAAGAACACGAAGAACAGTCTTCGAATTCCAGCCAAATACTCGTCAAAATCCAACAGAAATCGTCCCGAAAACCTGCAAATTAGCAAACAAACAAAGCAGAAGATCAAAACAGCCAACAAAATTCGAAAATTTTATCAAAAATTTCGAAAATTTATATCAAACCAGCCAGAAAAATTCAAAAATTTTAAAACCCTAATTTTATCAGATTTCAAAAATTCGAAAATCTCCCTGTTTCTGCAGACACAATTCTGAACCGAGCCTTCAAGAGCCTAATGCTCTGATACCAATTGTAGGTCCCCTATTCGTATGGATCTTTCACAGAATTGTTTATCTAACCTAGAGTGCGGAATCCTCTAGATCAGATTTATTACAGAAACAAGTAGAAACAGCCTTTCACAAGTGTGTAAACACTTGTGTAGCACACACTTTCGACAAAATGACTATTTTTGTAAAAGATGACGAGAAGTTGTAAAAACGGAATTCCTTTAAAAAAACAAGGATTTTACGAAACCGGGATTGCTTTATATAAAGATCCGCTAAAAGTATGGGGATTTACATCATAGTGTTGGAAAAACTACAAGTTCATGAGATTCTTGCGAATTACATGTTTATTAACTAGTTTGATGCGTTGAATATTGTTTTGGTTAAATAAGAAAAATGGTTGATTTGATTTATAAAAGAAAATGATACGCTTGAGAGCGTGGCCACCTCCAGTTACAGAGGAGACTCTGGCGAAATTTTTCCAAAAACCTAACACTTAGAAATATTTTCACTATAAGTGTTAGAAATACTTTTCGACATGTTTTCAAAATATAAGTTTCGCCACGACTATATTTACAAAACATCGGAGGTGGGATTTTCACAAAATAAAACTTGGTAAATATATATTTAGTATATATTTTTCTTAAAGTCACTTGATATGTGTTTATGATTATTTTGTGAAAATACTAGTATTATTTTTAGGGTAAAAATAATACTATCGAATGTTAACGAATCCAAAATAATACGAACGTCTCCACGATAAATATATAAGTTACACCGGTAATTATTAGTACCACTCGAACATTAAAACGTAACTTACGCATTTTTAAGAAAATATGACTTAACGCGTGTTTTTGTCAAGGTATTATTTTGGGAAAATTTATGTAATAGAAAATATAATATTTTTGAGAAGAATATTTATATTTGGGAGTTAGAAATAAAATATATTTTAAGTGAGACTTAATAATATATTTCGAAATTATACGAATACACATGTATTAAATCCCCCATCCTTGGGAAGGAAAATGATTACCAAGTATACAGAATGTAAACACCAGATAGTTGTCTAACTATTTCCCGAAAACTTAAACCTTAAAGCTAAGGCACGACCGTCCGTCTAATAGAGTTAGTACGTGTAGGTCGTCACACAGCTGCTTGATTTGGAGGTATACTTGGTAGAGACGCACCACTGTGAGTTCATGTCCCCCTTTTCTCTTAACTGTTTTCAGTTTTCTAAACTACGGGGGTGAAATACATGTTACTTTGATTACAAGTACTTTATACATGGTATGGTTAGCATAAGGAGGTTTACTACTTAGATCATGTGAGTGGGTAGGCGGGAACTGGAGGCCATTAATCCTCATTGTAGGACCGAGGGACGTAAGCGGTAGATCTATCTGGGTGTAGCGAGCCCAGCCCCAGGCCCAAACAGAACGGACCTCGGGGTGACTTTGTACCCATCGCTAAATCTGCTAGGTTTGAGTCTTCCTACTTGCACTTCACACATATCAATGGCCTTGCAAACCATTGGTGATCTCTTTTTCCTTATTTGCTACATACCAGGATTTTTATATATACAAAGGTTTATTTACTCACTTACACATGAACTCGCTCAACATTATTGTTGATTTTTCAACTTACATGTATTTTAGGGAATTAAAGGATCTGGCGCGGTATGACACGTTTTCCCGCTGCACTAGTTACGAGGTCATCCGGGTTTGGGGAATGTGACTCTTTCCTGGACAAGTCACAGTCCTTAAACTATGCTTATGTTATGTTGTGTTTGTTGAACAATGTTTATGTCGTTAGGATGTGTTTCCGTTAGGACAATGTTATTGTATTTGGTTTTTTTTAAAACTTAATCGAATGGATGATCTTGCATGGTTTTATTTCATATAGCTTTGTTATGGTTAAGCTATGGTATTAAGAAGTCACACCAAATTAACCACGCTTCTGCAAAGCCAGGGTGTGACAGGCACCTATCTCGGTTGACTAGGTGCCTATAAAACCACTGTAAAATAGAACTACTCTGGTGTACAACTGATCAAACAAAGGGCTAATTCACATCCCTTACACCTTTCCTCCAAGATGTATGGTTTCCATATCAATAGAGACGGAATCACTTGAATCCTCCATATCCGTCTTCTTCTTTCTTTCTTTAATTGGGAATAAGTTTTTCTTTCTCTAAAAACTCGTGTCTCTCTCTTATCATATCATACATATATATACAAAAGAAGAACTATTATGAATGTGAGAATTTTGTCTGAACCTAATAATTCATAACATGTTATGAATTATTGATGTGCAGACAAACAAAATCACATTCACAATAGTTGTTTCATTGTATATATATATGTATCCATAGACATCGATCAGTTAAGAGAAGAAAAAAGAAGAAAATTCTTTGCAAAAATATATTAGCCTTTTTGTTTGATCAGTTGTACACTAAAGTAGTTCTATTTTACAGTGGTTTTATAACACGTTATCAGCACGAAGCTCTAGCCAAGCACGAGGCTCTAGCCAAGCACGAGGCTCTAGCCAAGGAACCATTCAAGCAATTATAATCAAAGTAAGTGTTTGATTAATTTATATAAACTATAATTGTTATGATAAACGTAATATTTCTTTTATACCGTGGGATTGTTTTCCTTTAGGAGACTCAGTTATCCAGACACTCCTATCATAAAAACATCTAAATCTCATACTTAATAATAAAAATGAGTACGAGATACCTATTTCTATGGGAATATAATAACTATGGGACTACTAACAATCTAAATCAGTGCAGAGAACCTCATACTATGGATATATAATAACTTTGGAACTACTAACAATCTAAATTTCTTTTATGCACCTAACATTTACATTCATGTTATCTAACATTTATTTATGCACCTAACATTTACATTTATGTTATCTAGCATTTATTAATGCAACTAACATTTATATTTATGTTATCTAACATTTATTTATAAAATCTAATGTTTAATAACGTTTATTTATTTATTATTGCGCATACGAATTATATATATATATATAGGGGGAGGTTCATTTGAGAAGAAAATTAAATTGAGAAGAAAAAGAACAAAGGGTACAATTGTAAAATATTAAATAGTTTTTCTTACATCTCATTTATTATTATCTTTGACTAATTAATTAGTCATAAAGACTATTGTCCTTCACACTAATTTTTTTGCCTACACACATCAAAATTTATCCTACACGTTTTGAAAATTTATCCTACATATATTGAAATTTATCCTACACAACTCGTAATTCATCCTACACACCTCGTAATTTATCCTACACTTTAAATTAATTGTTTTTTTTTCTTTGAAAAAATATATTTTTTGAAAATAAGTTACAAATTTAATTTACTAGCTATTAAAAAGGAAGACTAACAATTAATGATCTATCTAAGTTTACCAATATACCCTTACACTAATATTAAATACAAAAATTAAATGAAGTAAAATGAAGGATTCTTATTGGTTGAAATTTGTTCTTTTTTATTCTTACAAAAAAATTCTTCTCATTTGAACCCTCCACTATATATATATATATATATATATATATATATGTTCTGATTCACATTATATATTACATATAATCAACTATGTATAATGCTCTAATTTATTAGGTGAACAATTGCTCTTAATAATTAAAGCGTTCACACTTTACCAAAAGTCCATATATGAGTGACCCGCTCAAATAATTGTCCACTATTTTGAATTCATAAATATTGATGTCACTATCACTAATATTCTGTTTGTTTTTGCTAAAAAAAAATTATATTGAATTCGACTCACTAATATGGCATATGATTTGGATGCAAATAGGTAATTAACATTATTGTTTAGGTAATTCTGTTGTAAATTTCTTGTAGTTATGTAAAGATTTACACTTTGTGTACTTAAAATGACGGACATGTAGTAACTGGAAGGGTTACGTGTATATATATATATATATATATCCGTAAAAATGGCTATGCATATTTTACTATAAAATTACCAATTATTAATATCATCACTGTTGTTATCAGAACTATTTTAGCAGTGATAATCAGCACGTTACCCACGATACCTACCAAATCTAATATTAGTTTAAACATTTTGTTTGTTACCGAAATTTTCAAACATAATACAGTAAAATTATTTTTCAAAGTGTATCATGGAAGCCTTAACCAAGCGTATTGTGTAAGCTTAATTTTTATCTATATAAGTAACCCACCACTCATGTAAATCCTCAAACCAACTGAACTTCTGATATAGTTCGACACATACCCAAAACAACTCATACTCAAATTCTATTTTTTTTAGAACTCAAACAAAGCCCAATATTACTATCATGAGTCTTCAGTTTTCTACTCGTGCACACGCTGAATCTTCAAACGCAGCAGAAATTCGTGCCCAGATCGAAGTCCATAAATTTCTTCAGTTTAGGGATGCACGCACCCATACGAAATGTCTAACCCTCAGGAGGCTTAAAGTTAATACTATTAATAGTATCGACTGGAACATAACGGGGATTCTAGACAAAGATGATCGACTGACGAGGTTACTACCAATTGGTTCACCATGGCGTCGTTTTTTTGATATCTTAGAACCCTCATACGATGAATTTGTATATGAGTTCTGGTCTACTTTTCATTTCACACGAAATAAAGACCTTTTTGAGCCCTCTATCGATTTTAGACTCGGTGGAAAAACTTTTAATTTGTCATTATCTGAGTTCGCAGTACATTTAGGTATTTATACAGAAAAAGAGGTTAGATCACCTATATTTATAAACGCATTAACCGAATATCCTGATCGCATACAAGATTATTGGTCTACACTTACACCAGCAGTGTGGAGTAGAAATAATAATTCAAGAACATTTAGAGATCCTCTTTATCAATATATGCACCGTGTTCTAGCCAACACGATCAGGGGGCGCACGTCTAATCTACACAGGGTTAGTGGTACCGATCTCTTCCACTTATACAGTATATTCAAGTCAGTCCATTGTAATATTGCTTACTCTCTTGCTATGTACTTTGAGCAATACCAAACACGTCTCCCAAAAAACCTTATGGGAGGATCATACATAACAAAAATAGCTAAATCTCTAGGTGTCATAAACGATCAGATTATTCAAGAATTATCCCCACCACAATTACCTGGAGTGGTAAGTTTTACCAATATTGATATAATACCTATTGATATTCTTACACAAACACGATCGTTTCAATCTGAGGCAGCACCGGTTATCCCAGAAAATACATCACAAAATATACAACAGCAACTGTCGCAGTTTCCTCCACCATCTTTTTATCAGTATGATTTGTTGTCTCAACAGCAGCTAACACCACCCGTGTTTGAACATATTTCAACTAACACATCTCAAACACAGCATACTCAACCACAAACACCAGGCATCTACCAGGCACTTTCACCTTTACCTTTTGGGCAAGGAGAAATGATGCAACCATCCATATTTAATGATGCCATGACATTCCAAGAATTGTCAGCACCAGAACAACCCATGTCACCACTATTACAACAACAATCTTCACAACTTCCGGAGCAACAACAATCGTCAATTGTTGAAGCCGGACCAAGTACGGTGCCTCTAATAAATCCACTTTTAGATCCAATGAAGGTTGCTGAACTAATAAAAAAGAACCGGAAAATGTCCAGACAAATAGAATGGTTGACGAAAAAGAATGAGTGGCAGGAAGAAAGGCTAAGACAAGTAGCTAGTATTATCTCAAAACAATTTACTCCGCCACCTCCATCACCTCATGATTCTGATTTTGATTCTGATTTTGATTAAGTTCAGTTGTATACACAGATAGAGGTCTGCAAACATAACAATATACTAGAATCATTTTACTACGATTCAATTATTTTAATATATTTGTACAAGTATCTGGGAAATACATACAAACTAAAAAACTTACTTGCTATAGCTGAAACTAAACAATAGTAAGTCTGTGAATAAGCATAAATTAAAGGCTACATATCTGGATAAGTAGCCATATGAATTGAAACATGTTTACATACAACATTGATATGGAAGATAACACGAGCATTGTCATCCCAACAGCAACTCCCATCACCGTTAGATGGATCCCACCACCATATTAATAATTATGTGATTGAATTATTTTGCACTACAGAACGAATATATATTTCTATTCAAGTGTATGGATTCTTGTGATGAATCATCATAAAGAGTTGGCTATAACTATAAACTCTTTTTGGAAAGTTAGAAAACTGTCAGATTTATTTGATTCATAAAAACAAGTTTATATTTACAAAATATATTAAATTGTAAAGACGAAGCATGATAAACATACAAGTTTGGGTTGTACATACATACACACATACAAACATATGTATATGAATAATGCAAATAACGATTCTGCCTGGGACATTCAAAATTAATAGAAAGAATGGGAAAAGCTAATTACCATATGGTACAAAGCTTTTAAATAGAGGACGCTCTATTTTTCCCAAAAATCAATAAGAAACTTATTGAGTTTCAAGAATATATATATATATATCATCAAGGATATGATGGCATGAGAGAGTAAGCCATCAAGGATATACTATGATGAAAAGGATTAAAGGATACACATATCCTAGCATGATACCATTTAGTAATTAAATCGATGCGTCGTCTAAATGGTTATCAATTCGCAACTTGAAGTTTGCACATATGGCTTAACTAATATAGCAAGAATATTGTTCCAGACTGGAAAATTTATTTTTCATAAATTCTAAATTATGAATGATCATTGGAACAAGTATTATTATTGAAACATTTACTCCCCATTACAGATATTTAGAAACCAAATATCTATCATCTTTGGGTATGCGATATATATACTCTATATACTGAAATTGTTACAACACAACGCACAAAGATGAGATTTAATGACATGTTGGGAATAAATAATATATAGCCATAAATGGGAGATTTCTTATGGGCTTCATTTGCTGATTATAAATCCCAACATGAGGGGGAGATAGAAAACAACTGAAAATGAAATAAATTTTGAAGTCATCATTGTATTATCTGTATCCTTGAGTAAAATATTTAAAAGATATTTTAAGAAGTTTTCTAAAAGTGAAATAAATTTTGAAATTATCATTGTATTATCTGTATCCTCGAGTAAAATATTTAAAAGATATTTTAAAATTCATCCAAAAAGTTTTGAATTGCTCCAGTTAAAATTAATGTCCAAGAAGGACAAAGACATATTGAAAATCTTATATACCAGATGCTAATGCTTTAGCTCGAGTTGATATTACAGACAAGCAAAGGGATAATAATAATATGGCTATTGAATCCCGTTTGAAACATGGGAGGCCAGTCGGTTCAAAGGATAAAACATCCTTGAAATAGAAAAGGCTTTGAAAAGAACATTGAGTTCAAAGGATAAAACATCCTCGAAATAGAAAAGGCACTGAAAGGGAAATTGACCATAAAAGAAAAAAAATGGTAAATTCAATTCCCTTAGGAATGAGTGAATGATAATACCTTCCCTCAGGAAGAAGTAAATGATTCCAACATAGAATTGTTGATCAATTATGGTCATACACATATATTATGGAATCAAGATGAAATAGAAAGTTTGAAGCATAATACACCATTTGATTTTTCAAACATTAAATTTCTTGAAAAATAGGAAGTTATTGTACATATGCTTATATTTAACCAAAAAGGAAATCTCACAAACTAGGCACCTAGCTCGGTTGACTAGGTGCGCGAAAGGGTGTGGCCTAGACCCGGGTTCGATCCAGGGGACGGCCAGTTTCACCATTTTTACCATACAAATTTAGAAATTTTTCATTAACACGTTGCAAGATGAATTATATTTTCCTTTTTCATATTCTCCTAAGACCCAGGAGTTTACAAAGTGTCATCCAAGGGGGAGTGTTATAAATCATTGAAATAAGTGGATGACAGAAATCTATCCTACCACCTTGTACATAACAATTTCAAACTTTGGGGGCTTGACTTTTTACCTTCAAAAAAAAAAAAGAAAAAAAAAGAAAAAAGAAATAAAACAAAACTGGTGGGGCCTATATCATAATAATTCGTTCGAATTATTTCATTTACTGTGCGCGTCGTTGTCATCCACTATTCATAATAATTTATTTATTATTGTGCATACTAATTTTATATATATATATATATATATATATATATATATATATATATATATATATATATATATCTGCAAAAAATGGCTATGGATATTTTACTATAAAATTACCAATTATTAATATCATCACTGTTGTTATCGGAACCATTTAGAAGTGATACTCAGCACGTTACCCACGATACCTACCGAATCTAATATTAGTTTAAACATTTTGTTTGTTACCGAAATTTTCAAACCTAATACAGTAAAACTATTTTCAAGGTGTATCATGGAAGCCTTAACCAAGCGTATTGTGTAAGCTTAATTTTTATCTATATAAGTAACCCACCACTCATGTAAATCCTCAAACCAACTGAACTTCTGATATAGTTCGACACATACCCAAAACAACTCATACTCAAATTCTATTTTTTTAGAACTCAAACAAAGCCCAATATTACTATCATGGGTTTTCTACTCGTGCACACGCTGAATCTTCAAACGCAGCAGAAATTCGTGCCCAGATCGAAGTCCATAAATTTCTTCAGTTTAGGGATGCACGCACCCATACGAAATGTCTAACCCTCAGGAGGCTCAAAGTTAATACTATTAATAGTATCGACTGGAACATAACGGGGATTCTAGACAAAGATGATCGACTGACGAGGTTACTACCAATTGGTTCACCATGGCGTCGTTTTTTTGATATCTTAGAACCCTCATACGATGAATTTGTATATGAGTTCTGGTCTACTTTTCATTTCACACGAAATAAAAACCTATCTGAGCCCTCTATCGATTTTAGACTACGTGGAAAAACTTTTAATTTGTCATTATCTGAGTTCGCAGTACATTTAGGTATTTATACAGAAGAAGAGGTTAGATCACCTATATTTATAAACGCATTAACCGAATATCCTGATCGCATACAAGATTATTGGTCTACACTTACACCGGCAGTGTGGAGTAGAAATAAGAATTCAAGAACATTTAGAGATCCTCTTTATCAATATATGCACCGTGTTCTAGCCAACACGATCAGGGGGCGCACGTCTAATCTACACAGGGTTAGTGTCACACCCTCAAATTACCACCTAGGGAGTGTCCCTGTTAGGCGTGTGACTACTAGCAATGAGCCACTAATTACATTGAATCACAAGTTGTAATAAAGTTCCATCAATTAAGTAATAACAATTCCAATCGTAAGTTATTCAAAATCACAAGTTCAGCGGAAGCATTAAAGTATCATAAGGTAAATACGAATCAATCGTAATAAATAAGTATTTGACAAATAATCCCGTCGGTATGACCATGACCACTCTTGCTCTCCAGCCAGCAAGCTCCTGTTTCAATCACCTAACGACCTGCGAGCATGTAACAAATGTATCAGACAAAGCTGGCGAGTCCACAGTTTAAGAAAACGTTTGTTACCAGTTGAATGTAAAACAGTTCAATAACCAATGCAAGTAATATTGTTAATATCTCAATTCCGAACAAGACGGCTCCTGAAATACATGACTGCCCTTCCCACGTACTCCTATCTAGTACTGGGCCCCGACTGGGTCATTAGTTCACATCCGTCCTATCTAGGAGCGGTGTGAGGGTGCCAAACCTAAGTAGCGCTACCAACTAATACCCGTTACCCTCCAGTTAACATAATAAGGGACTTACAAAAATGATAGGTGAGAATATTAACCAATATACCCGTTATTACCCAGACCACTGACTGTCCCCAACCACTGGGACGTATGCTCGAATGTAGTGAACTCACCTTAAATTGCTCGGTTAGGCTAAGTGCTTCTTTAACAATTGGTCACTCAAATCCTACCGTTGGTTACCAAAAGCAGTCAGTTTCACGAATTCGCACAGTACACATCCATTACACGTATTGCACAAACAAGGATCGACATGTAATATCACATATGACATACCAGCTTTCTATTCATGGTACAGTACAATAAAAATTTACATGACACCCATTCGAATTGCATCCATGTAGATTTCATATTTTACAACTTTCACTAACAACACTACATAATGCACCATTTAGCATTCGGTCCATTTCATAAATCCCAAACCAAACGCCCAACAAACAGTTTACATAAAAATCACCAAGGGAGATTGTTGGGATTGAACCCTACCAAAGGAATAACTGATTAAAGCCAAAACTGGATCAGAGCAGTGGATCCAACATAAGTACTGTTGTATTCCAACTTTCCCCTTGAAAGAGTTTTCTAACAACTGATGACCTGAATCCACTGCCTTCATACAACTGTTGTTCTGCAAACAACTGTTCAAGTATAAAGATTGATGAAGACTATTGCCCTGATGATCAATCTATTGTTATGGGTCAAGCACTGCTGAAGAATTGATGGAGGGTGTGAAACCCGAGTGTTAACGTGCTTATCTTGTGTGATTTATTGTCGTTTACGTGATTATATACTTTGAATATGTTCACTATGAGTTTTCGTGAATTTACAGGTTAATCGCGTAATTCGGTGAAGTTAGAGTAGTTACAGATGAAGCGGGACGTGTTTTGAATCAAGACATGGCCTGAATGTATGAAAAACATGAAAGTATAAAGTCTGGGGGCCAAACGGTCATTTTATGAGAGTTGAATGCATGTAAATCATGGTGACAAGACAGAGACGTACCTTACGGATTATATGTGTAGCCTACGGTCGGCCAGAATAGAAAAGAAACAGAAGGTACAGAACGTAACCTACGGTTGAGGAATTAAAGGCAACAATTCAATGCATGTGATTTTATTTGATAAGGCACAAAAAGTTAGTGTAAGGTTAAAACCCTACATCACGTGAAGATTGGCACATGCAAGGCAAAACGAAAAAGTCAACAACATGGCAGACTTCATGGAGTGGGGGCAACAATTTTAATAATCATCATCATCAACATCAGTTGGTGTCATCACATGGATTTAGAGATAGAACATTGAAAAGGTAGACTTGGTGGACTTTTGGACAACATCTAGAGGCCCAATATTAACATAACAGCACATGGGCTTGGAGATTTTTGAAAGGACCAGCATCACGTGGGATAGTGGGCCGATTTGAAGGGTTTGGACTTGTGGGCCGAATATGAATTAGAAGGGAGATAATTGGCGGCATAGGTTGGAAGAGTGACTTGGAGGCATTAATTGTGAGAGGAACTCAATACTTATCATCACATCATTACACACAAACTAGGATTGGCTGCATGTGGACTTCTTTGGGCCGCACATGGGAGGTAACTTATGCAGCCCATACGTGGACTTCTTTGGGACGCACACTTGGGCTTTGAAGGGAGGATTATTATAAGAACATAATCATCGACACACATTATAATCTTCGACGGCATAGAGGGGGAGGCAAAGAGAAGCAGGCCAAGATCATCTCACCGTCAAGAGCGGCTAGTCTTTGTAGGGTTTCCTCCGGATGGAGGGTTTTTGTAAGTTAGACAATTCTATGTGTTTGCTACAGTCGTTTTAACCTGGTGATCTAAGCATTCGATGCTTTTCACCATTGAATTGATTTCTTGATTGTAAACAGTTACGTTTATTTAAACCTTAATTTCTAAGTATTCAGTTCCCGAGAGTTCTAGTAATTGGGATATATTTGACATGGGGTTAGGGTTTGTAAATTGTAATTGATAATCATTCGATAACCTCCTGTTATGTATTGACCGGAGTACTTAGTCGTTGGTTATCACAATTAGTTAATCAAAATTAACACCTATGTCTATGTAGGTAACGATTAAACACATAGTTGAAGTTAACTGCAAAACCTGAAATCTGGAGGAACCATCTTCTCCCCTATTGATTTAAACCTCAGTTTATTTGTTAATTTAGATAATTCTCACAATCAAACAAACTGATTTTCCAATTCTGTAATAGTTGATTAAAACTTAGCATCATAACACTTTCCACAATCCTCCTCTGGTTCGATATCCGACTTACTCTATCTACTAGTTTATTTCGGTTTTTGCATGTCACTAATGACATACATCAAGAATCAAAGTACTGCTGGAGTCACAACAGTGGAAGGAGAAAGCAGTAGTTTAGTCTTTCCTTTGTAATGTATTGTAATCAGTAGTTAGCTAAACAGTGCTTGTATTAGATCGGTAGTTTCAGGTTATTAGGAGGTTAGATGTCACTTTCATGGTGACGTCAGCCAAGATGCTTCAGTGGTTTGTCTTCTTGTACGAACAATCATAGAGCTCAGGCTGAGGGGGAGTTTGTGATACATGCTTGCATTGTAATTGAATCTTGAAATAAATTCAATCATTTGGTTCTATGTTAAAATGTGTGTTGAAAGCATTTCTCCTATTTGATTGTGTGTGAAAGTTTGTTTCCATTTACATTCCGCTGCAATTACTTGTTCATCTTCATCTTAATCAAACGTAAAACACAATCAATTGAAACTCAGATCCTAACAGACTTAATTGGAACACTCCTAAAACTTCATTACTATTCTGTGGTATATTCCCTTTAATTAAATACATATAGTCTAATATTCCGCACAAGTTGAGGTCGGGGAACGACCTGCAATTTGGATCTTAGAAACTGAAATCTTTGAGATGAGAAGGGCTTGGTGAAGACATCAGTAATTTCGTGTACTAGTTACGTGTCCCTAAGGGTTAGTCAGATGTTTAAGCGTACCCCAATCCCTATGGATTTCAAGCATGTTGTAGAATTAGCGAACGGTAAAAATCTTGAGGCCACACACATAGTCAAGGGTTGTGATCTTACTCTAGCTGGTCAGACCTTCTCTATCGATCTTATCCCCATCGTTCTTGGTAGTTTCGACGTTGTCATTGGGATGGACTGGTTATCCCAACATCGAGCGGAAATACTCTGCAAGGAGAAGATTGTCCGCATCCCTCGTTCTGGCGAAGAACCCCTCGTTATTCATGGTGACAAGAGTGGTGCTGTTGTGGGCATCATCTCTTTCCTCAAGGCCCATAAGTGCTTGCGAAAGGGCCACACTGCTATTCTAGCTCTCGTTTCTGACACCTCAACAAAAGAGAAGAAGATAGAAGACATTCCTATTGTACGCGACTTTCCTGAGGTATTCCTTGAGGAATTACCTGGTCTCCCACCTCATCAACTGGTCGAGTTTCAAATCGAGCTAGCCCCTGGAGCAGCGCCTATAGCTCATGCACCTTATCGTTTAGCCCCATCTGAACTAGAAGAATTGTCTCCGCAACTACTCTAAGATTGATCTGAGATCGGGCTATCATCAGCTGAGAGTCCGAGACGAGGACATCTCTAAGACAGCATTCGGGACTCTTTACAGACACTACGAGTTTCTGGTTATGCCTTTCGGGTTGACAAACGCACCTGCGGTTTTCATGGATCTCATGAACCGAGTGTGCAAACCATACTTGGATAAGTTCTGTAGGATCATGAAACGACCTAACGAGTCGATCAGAAGAGTGCTCAGACCGAATCAGAGGCGGAATTCATTGATTCGGTCTTTGTTTAGCTTGTATTCACTAATAAATGTCTTGTTTATTGATCTTGAACACTTTACAGTACAGAGACACTTCGACAGCACCTCGGCGTCTGTAACACCTGTGCCTCCACGGCCATCAAACAAATACCAAACCAATGAAATATTGTATTTCATACTTGGGATTTGTAAAAAAATATGTGTATCATTTGCACATATCAATTTTTATTCAATTCCAAACTCTAAATCGCTTTCTGGAAGGTTATACGCGCACCGATGCGTAGATATAACCAGTTTAATGCAACGAACACTCCGGAATAGTGAAATAGGCTTAACATACCTTAAATAACCTCTACATAACTTAGAAATAAGTTTTAAAGGCTTTGGTATGGCAAAAACAAGTTATATCGCTTACAGGGACTAAAGTTGACAAACTACGAAAGTATGCCAATTTGAACTGTAACAGACATTCCGGAACATGACCATAAGTTAAACATACCATAAATATCCTTTACATAGCTTAGAAATAGGCTTTGAGGTGTTCGGTGTGCTAAAATAAACTTTTGGGTCATTCAGGGACTAAAAGTGTCAAAAAGTGCACAAGTTTGCATTTTCGGGCATATCTTACGTTCTGAATACATTCGGACATCCAAAAATTTATGTAAGCACTAAAATATTTTATTTTAGTGTTTGACATAAGAAAAATCCATTCGTCACGCAATTTAGATCGATTTTCGCGCTTATGCGCATTCCGTCGTGATTAACCGAACATCGCGTTCGTACGACCAAACGAACTGACATCCGGCATATTTTTGAGCATGTTTCATGCCCACAATGTTTAGGCATCCTTGTGGAGCCTTGAAAATGATTTAACGAGCCTTAAACACGTCGGAAATGGCCTTAATACGCAACGGGGACTGAAAGGTGAGCATTTGAAAGTGTTGCTAATCAGGGGACCCCTAGCGCGACGCCTAGCCCCCCTAGCGTCACGCTAGGCCCCTTCTGATCAGCAAAGGTCATTTTTAACACAAGTTGGCAGCTCCTAGCATCCCCCAAAGGTCAAGTGCCACATGTTAAACTCTTATGGTGGCCAAATTCAGTAACCACAACATTGTGACAAGTGTACGGGCTAGATCATTCCCTCTTCTCCAAGAAACGATCCTAACGGTGGACCGAAATCTATAAATACCCAACACATATTCATTCATTCCTCACAAGAATCTGATCAATTGTGCTCTAAGTTGAAACCTTTGTTTCATACCTGAGCTATTTTGATCTAGATTAGCATTCGGGGACCCTTCGTAAGTATTATTTCGTTCTTTTATTGCTTTTCGAGTCCGAAAGTCAAACTTTGTTTGACTTTCTGCATTGACCAATTTATGGTCGATGCGAAGTTCGTTTGAACTTCATAACGTGAGTGTGATCACGATGGTTATAGTCCCTAGCGACTATACCTACTGATTACCACGTTATCTAGGCTCAGTGACGAGCCGTAGTTTCGGGCAGAATACGTATTCTTACGTATTTTGTAACCAAACTACTCTTAGGTATCACAACCGTTTGTTGTGATACCAAACCTGTTTTCTAAACTTAGTTAAGCATGTTTTAACATGATTAGCTCGTCACTTTTAGTTTAGTGCTTATATAGGGCCGTAGAGGTAAGCGATCTAATCAATCGCTTATACTTTCGAACCCGACCCGTTTGGTCGATCATTAGGATCCGACCAAGCACATTAGGTGACCATAGTATATAGGGAATAACCTTACGAGGTTATACCTTATGGTCGCTTCGTTTAAGTAGTTGTATGATAGGTAGTTTATATGCCTTAGGTAAATTACCAAAATACCCCTTTGATGCCAAAATTCATTTTAAACATATGTAACATAACTTTTGACATCTAAACTGATTTGACAACCATATTAGACATGTTAAGGCATATATTACTTGTCATAGGACTAGTTAGGCAGTCCGAACGCGTTTCACGCGAACGACGCGTTAAAGTAGCATAAGCCACCTAAACGGGTCGTAATGGGTCACAAGCACATAGGATAGGTTTCATTGTAGTATGTAGGCCTTGTTAAACCATATCATATGAGTTCCAACACTCATTTGGTTTACCAAGCCTCATCCTATCCGATCTCCCGATTTAAGTCCGGTTTATTTATATAGTTTTAGACTGCCGACTGATTCCGTGCTCTCTCTAGCTTTGTTTGGTTGTTGTTCAAAGACCTCCAAGCATTCTCAGGCGAGTACATTATTCCCCTCTTTTACCGTTTTCAACTGTTTTGGGGTGACTCATATGTGCTAAATGTTTTAACAATGATTTCAAGAACGATTACAATAACAATTACAATGTGGTTTCAAGAACGATAACAATGGTTTCAAAAACAATTACAATGGTTTCAAGAACGATTTCAATAAAGTGAACGAACTTGTTGGTTGTAGTTACATAGCCAATGACATTCATTAGCAATGATCAAGCCGACCAGTATTAGGTTATGGTACCATAGGATCTGACAAATCCCGTTATTCTCTATACCCATGGTTATGTGTGGATATTTTGGGTAGCGACTGAATCTGTAATTATTAACTTACCCTTTGGTAAGGGTTTGTTAAGAACGAGAGCGAGAGTGAGTTGGAACGAGGAACGCGTCAAGAAGGTTTGAATGTTATTAGAGAATCGACCATTAAGTAGTTTCACAATTAAAACAAGAACGATTTGAACGATTAAAACAAGATGGTTTAACGATTGGGTAAACATGTGGACATGATTTACATTTGATCATGCATTTCCACGAAACATAGTATTGATTTAAACCAAGTTGTACTTCAATACTTTGTTTTGTGCGTTTCATCTATGGTTTAGTTGATGCATTTCACTAGTCATACATATCATTTTGGTTACACATTACATGGTTTACATTTGACACAAACACTTTTGACATTGATTATACATGACATGATTTACATCTTAACATAAACATTTTGTTATGTTATTCAATACATTTAACAAATTGTTTAAACATGGACATCTTACATTGGTGGTTTGTTTGGGTAAGTGATTTGAGTAACGGTGCGTGTGTAATATGATACAAGCATGGTGGATATGCCGCTGGTACTTCCTATATATAAGTGTTTGTATAGTATTACATATTGTAACGTTATTTGAATCATTTCAGTTTGAGACATAGAACATTTTATACAAGTAACATACTTTTCACAAGACGTTTATTTACAAACAACTTATCTTATACAAACTCATTTTTACATGGTTATTCATTTAACCTTACATTACTTATACCTATCAACTGATCTTATCGTTTTCTAAATGATTTACAAAGACAAAGCAAATTACAAGGTTCATGACTAAACATTTTCTTAAACAGAAGTCATGAATCTTATTTTCACAAAACCTATGTACTCGCCAGCATTTCTTTGCTGACCTCGTTTTCACATATGTTTCAGGTATTGTTGAATGATATCGATTGATAAGATGCATGCTCACATAGGACTGGACAAGGCCTTAGTGACTCAATAACAATGATAGATTATGTTTAAATTGTGTATTTAGATTTCCAGACGATGTAATTATTCAATGTTTAATAAAACGAAGCACTTTTGGTATCCATGGTTATGAAACATTAATTATGTTACAACACTCCCCGATGTTTCCGCCACGTCTTGTATGTTATACGTGGTCGGGGTGTGACAGAAAAGATGGTATCAGAGCCAATGGTTATAGGGAATTAGGTTATTAGTAATTAGTAATGCTTTGACCTAGTCTATAACCTTTCTAGGACCCTAACGCGAGTTTACTTGCGTTTAGTCATAAAACAATACCGTCACCTATCCTTAGGCGACGACCACAACAAGAACATAAATTTCAAAACCGCTTGGAAAACTAATCATCTGTTCTAGGATGATTGATTACTAGGTTTTGAACTCTCTATTATATGGTTTTGAACCCTTTTAAATTTTCAAAATCTCGACAAGGTTTTGGGTTTTAAATAATGTGAACACGTGCAAACTGGAAGGGTGAATGCCTGTATTCTGGGTTTTCTGTCTAGGCAAGCACTTCGTATACATCTCATCAGACGCGAGACCAGTTGTGTTTACCTGGGAATTCTTGGGATGAGTGTTCACTTATAGGCGAGCATGTCTTCGCGATACATTATTTTCGACCCATTTACTTTGATCAGTCACTGTGTGTCGTTTGTTGCTTTGTAGTAACAAACAAATGACCACTATCCTTGCTTTCATCAGATTTGTTTCATCTCATTCTTTTCGTCTAATTCTCTCTCTCGTTTCTTTTCATGTTTCCTCTTTCAGAATGCCTCCTCGACGCGAAAGCCAGATAGAGACTGCCGAATTGGCAGAAATCATTGCGCAGCAAATGGCTGCTCAATTCCCAAACCTCTTTGCTCAATGGAACCAAGCCAACAACAACAACAATGTTCTATGCAAATACAAGGATTTTAACCAGGCTAAACCACTCAAGTTTAGTGGTTCTGAAGGAGCGACTGGGCTTCTTCAATGGTTCGAGAGCATTGAGAATACTTTCCGCCACGTGCAGTGTCCTGACAATCGCAAGGTCGAGTTTTCTTCGAGTGTGTTTCAGAAGAGGGCTCTCACATGGTGGAACGGGATTATGAGGGATCGTGGTGCAGAAGTTGCTTTAGCACAGACATGGGCTGAACTTAGGGCCCTTATGATGAGGGAATTCTGTCCTCGTCATGAGCAGCGAGCTTTGGAGAAGGAATTTGATGAGCTGAAGCAAGATAGTGGTGAGCACAGGGCGTATACTGATAGGTTTGAGGAGTTGAGTCTGCTTTGCCCGACAATGGTTACCCCACTTGACATAGCTATCGAAAGGTACATCGACGGCCTACCTGACTCGGTACAAGACATCCTTACTGGTAGTAGCCCTGCCACACTCCGTCAGGCGATTGAGTTATCTGCGACATTGATTGAGTCGCAGATTCGGAAGAATAAGTTACACAGAAAGGGTGACAAGGGTAAGAAGCAGGGGTCTGACAAGGGAGATAGCAAGAAAGGTCAAAACGAGAAGGGAAAGGAAGGTGAGACGTCAAAGAAATCAAGAAAGCGAAAGGGTGGTCAGAACTTTGCTGTTACAGCACAGACTGCTCAGAATCCGCGGAACCCACCAGCTCAGCCACCTGCAAAGAAAGCATATGCCGGTACCGCACCTTATTGTGCACGCTGCAACGGTCATCACGCAGTACAACAAGCTTGCTGGCAATGCACGACGTGTGGTAAACTTGGGCATTTGGCCAAAGTTTGTCGTTTGGGACAAAATCAGGCTGCTCAGGTTCAAGCTCCGGTTCAAGGGAATGCTGTGAGATTCCCACTGGGTTCATGTTTCAACTGCGGAGAGATTGGTCACTTCCGCCACAACTGCCCAAGACTGGTAAATGCAAATGCTAACGCAAACCCGAATGCGAATGTCAATGTCAATGTGAATCCAGCACGTGGACGAGTGTATAACATCAATGAGGCAATCAATGATGAAGAACAAATAGAATTTTGAAATTCCTCTGGTTGTTATCTTGTAACATTTAAAGACAATGCGGTTGTTATATAAATAAAATTTGTGGTTTTATTTTTAACTAATGCAATTGTATGAATGTTTGATTCAACCTTATGATGTCAACACAAAGACAAAACTACTCGTGTGGTTCTGTCATTTTTATGATCACTTGTAATCTCCCTAAGAACCTCAAACGCTTGTATCTTTTAAATCTAAAGTAACTTATTGTCTTGCATCGTTCAAGATACAAGAATTATCAAAACAGCTTCAAGAGTTGTCTGATAAAGGATTCATCAGTCCGAACTTTTCACCTTGGAGAAACTCCGATCCTCTTTGTGAAAAGAAAGATGGATCTTTTCGAATTTATATCGATTAACGTAAGCCTGGTGAGCTTACCATCAAGAATCGATATTCCCCTACCTTAAATCAACGTTTTCTCCGATCAACTACATAGTGTTTCATGCTTTTCCAAGATCGATTTGCGTTTTGGGTATCATCAACTTTGTAATCTCGAAGAAGATATTCCCAAAACGGTTTTCTGCACGAAGTATGGCCATTACGAGTTTACAGTCATGCCTTTTGGGTTGACAAATGCTCCAGCCATCTTCAAGGACTTAATAAATCGAGTCTGCAAGTCTTATTTGGATCAGTTCGTCATTGTTGTTATTAATAACATCTTGATCTATTCATATCGCGAGCCGATAACGATCAACACCTTCATTGACGCTGGGACCCTTAAAGAAGGAACAAACTTTTCGCTAAATTCTCCAAGAGGAAATTTTGGCTTAAAGAAGTTCAGTTTTTGGGTCATGTAGTCAACAAGCAGGGTATTCATATGGATCCATCCAAATTACTGTAATTAAGGATTTGATTCCTTCAATCAATCAATCATACCCAGTAAAATCCCACAAATAGCAAAGCTATTTGTAGGGTCTGGGGAGGGTGGGATGTAGGCACACCTTACCTCTACCCCTAAGGATAGAGAGGCTGCTTCCAGAGAGACCCTCGGCTCCAAAACACCCAGGAAAGAAATAAATAAAGCATGAGGTGTGTGTGTATGTGTATGAAGCTACCAATGTAGTATGAGTTGCGAAATAGTGCATGGTAGAACAGAACAAATATGACACACAAAACAGTCTATACACATAGTTACATATCTACGGCCATACACTACACCTAGAAACACAACTGTACAAAACATCCTATACACATAGTTACTTATGTACGACCATACAACTACACCTAAAAACACAATAGTACCCTTTCCTAGAAATCCTTAACCTTAATCCTACGTCTCCACGAGCTCCTATCATGGACCATTTTCTCAGAGAGGTGCAATTTTTGCAAGTCCTGCCTAATCCGCTCATCCCAAGTAATTTTGGGTCTGCCTCTACTCCTCCTCCCCTCCACCTCGAGGGTTTCAACCACTCTAACTGGTTCAATCATCTGCCTCCTCTTCACATGCCCAAACCATCTCAATCTTCCCTCCTTTATCTTATCTGATATACTAGCTACTTCTAACCTTTTCCTAAAAACATCATTTCTTATCCGGTCTAACCTTGTGTGGCCACACGTCCATCTTAGCATTCTCATCTCTGCTACCTCCATCTTACGTGCCTGTACTTCCTTAATGGCCCAACATTCGGTTCCATATAACATAGCAGGTCTAATTGCAACCCTATAAAATTTCCCTTTCAATTTTGTTGGGAACCTCTTATCGCACAGCACCCCAGTGGCCGCTCTCCACCTACACCTTGTATGCTTTAAATACCCGTGTCCAAAGATGACAAATTTAAAGGTCAAATTGAACGATTATGCGATTGAACGAGTATGCAATTATGCGATTATGTGTTTATGTGTTATGTGTTCTCCTCTATGTTTTTGTGTTTTTATACTCTGGATAGTTCGTTATCCAAATCCTCGCAGGATCTTTCATATCTTCATATGAGGGATTCGTAGCAGGATAGTCAAAAGGTACTACCTTAAATCCTTAATGGGCTTCTATGTAATAGATAAGACCCTTGGATTTTATAGTATCACGCCATGATTCATAAGAGACCCTTTTGGTGGTCTAGTCAAAAAGATTGATTTACAATTTGGTTAAGAACGACATCTAGTGATGTAGTTGGACAGAGTCATTTATAGTCTATTTAGATCATTTATTGATTTAATTAAAAAGGACTCTATGGCAGTCTAGTCACACTCATCACAGGATTGTTCAGTTGGTTTTACTCTACACATTATAAAATAGACTGTGTGAACTATGCAAGGAATTGTCTAATTATGGACGCGTACATAATTATGAAATTTAGTGCACAGAAACCCAGTAAGGTTTATTATGTGTAAGAACCGATAGTGACAACAATAACAAAATGAGAACGATGTAATGGAGGTACGGTGGACGCACCAATGACGCTTCATATACTTGTATATAAGTGTCCCTCTTACATTGCAAGCATATTGTTATTAAGGTTACTAAAAGTTCAGAACCCTAACCAATGCTGTTCGATCTTTTCAACAACATGCTTTCAAGCTCTCACAAGTTTCCTCTAAATAAATTTCGGGACGAAATTTCCTAAAGTAGGGGAGACTGTAACACCTGTGCCTCCACGGCCATCAAACAAATACCAAACCAATGAAATATTGTATTTCATACTTGGGATTTGTAAAAAAATATGTGTATCATTTGCACATATCAATTTTTATTCAATTCCAAACTCTAAATCGCTTTTCTGGAAGGTTATACGCGCACCGATGCGTAGATATAACCAGTTTAATGCAACGAACACTCCGGAATAGTGAAATAGGCTTAACATACCTTAAATAACCTCTACATAACTTAGAAATAAGTTTTAAAGGCTTTGGTATGGCAAAAACAAGTTATATCGCTTACAGGGACTAAAGTTGACAAACTACGAAAGTATGCCAATTTGAACTGTAACAGACATTCCGGAACATGACCATAAGTTAAACATACCATAAATATCCTTTACATAGCTTAGAAATAGGCTTTGAGGTGTTCGGTGTGCTAAAATAAACTTTTGGGTCATTCAGGGACTAAAAGTGTCAAAAAGTGCACAAGTTTGCATTTTCGGGCATATCTTACGTTCTGAATACATTCGGACATCCAAAAATTTATGTAAGCACTAAAATATTTTATTTTAGTGTTTTACATAAGAAAAATCCATTCGTCACGCAATTTAGATCGTTTTTCGCGCTTATGCGCATTCCGTCGTGATTAACCGAACATCGCGTTCGTACGACCAAACGAACTGACATCCGGCATATTTTTGAGCATGTTTCATGCCCACAATGTTTAGGCATCCTTGTGGAGCCTTGAAAATGATTTAACGAGCCTTAAACACATCGGAAATTGCCTTAATACGCAACGGGGACTGAAAGGTGAGCATTTGAAAGTGTTGCTGATCAGGGGACCCCTAGCGCGACGCCTAGCCCCCCTAGCGTCATGCTAGGCCCCTTCTGATCAGCAAAGGTCATTTTTAACACAAGTTGGCAGCTCCTAGCATCCCCCAAAGGTCAAGTGCCACATGTTAAACTCTTATGGTGGCCAAATTCAGTAACCACAACATTGTGACAAGTGTACGGGCTAGATCATTCCCTCTTCTCCAAGAAACGATCCTAACGGTGGACCGAAATCTATAAATACCCAACACATATTCATTCATTCCTCACAAGAATCTGATCAATTGTGCTCTAAGTTGAAACCTTTGTTTCATACCTGAGCTATTTTGATCTAGATTAGCATTCGGGGACCCTTCGTAAGTATTCTTTCGTTCTTTTATTGCTTTTCGAGTCCGAAAGTCAAACTTTGTTTGACTTTCTACATTGACCAATTTATGGTCGATGCGAAGTTCGTTTGAACTTCATAACGTGAGTGTGATCACGATGGTTATAGTCCCTAGCGACTATACCTACTGATTACCACGTTATCTAGGCTCAGTGACGAGCCGTAGTTTCGGGCAGAATACGTATTCTTACGTATTTTGTAACCAAACTACTCTTAGGTATCACAACCGTTTGTTGTGATACCAAACCTGTTTTCTAAACTTAGTTAAGCATGTTTTAACATGCTTAGCTCGTCACTTTTAGTTTAGTGCTTATATGGGGTCGTAGAGGTAAGCGATCTAATCAATCGCTTATACTTTCGAACCCGACCCGTTTGGTCGATCATTAGGATCCGACCAAGCACATTAGGTGACCATAGTATATAGGGAATAACCTTACGAGGTTATACCTTATGGTCGCTTCGTTTAAGTAGTTGTATGATAGGTAGTTTATATGCCTTAGGTAAATTACCAAAATACCCCTTTGATGCCAAAATTCATTTTAAACATATGTAACATAACTTTTGACATCTAAACTGATTTGACAACCATATTAGACATGTTAAGGCATATATTACTTGTCATAGGACTAGTTAGGCAGTCCGAACGCGTTTCACGCGAACGACGCGTTAAAGTAGCATAAGCCACCTAAACGGGTCGTAATGGGTCACAAGCACATAGGATAGGTTTCATTGTAGTATGTAGGCCTTGTTAAACCATATCATATGAGTTCCAACACTCATTTGGTTTACCAAGCCTCATCCTATCCGATCTCCCGATTTAAGTCCGGTTTATTTATATAGTTTTAGACTGCCGACTGATTCCGTGCTCTCTCTAGCTTTGTTTGGTTGTTGTTCAAAGACCTCCAAGCATTCTCAGGCGAGTACATTATTCCCCTCTTTTACTGTTTTCAACTGTTTTGGGGTGACTCATATGTGCTAAATGTTTTAACAATGATTTCAAGAACGATTACAATAACAATTACAATGTGGTTTCAAGAACGATAACAATGGTTTCAAAAACAATTACAATGGTTTCAAGAACGATTTCAATAAAGTGAACGGACTTGTTGGTTGTAGTTACATAGCCAATGACATTCATTAGCAATGATCAAGCCGACCAGTATTAGGTTATGGTACCATAGGATCTGACAAATCCCGTTATTCTCTATACCCATGGTTATGTGTGGATATTTTGGGTAGCGACTGAATCTGTAATTATTAACTTACCCTTTGGTAAGGGTTTGTTAAGAACGAGAGCGAGAGCGAGTTGGAACGAGGAACGCGTCAAGAAGGTTTGAATGTTATTAGAGAATCGACCATTAAGTAGTTTCACAATTAAAACAAGAACGATTTGAACGATTAAAACAAGATGGTTTAACGATTGGGTAAACATGTGGACATGATTTACATTTGATCATGCATTTCCACGAAACATAGTATTGATTTAAACCAAGTTGTACTTCAATACTTTGTTTTGTGCGTTTCATCTATGGTTTAGTTGATGCATTTCACTAGTCATACATATCATTTTGGTTACACATTACATGGTTTACATTTGACACAAACACTTTTGACATTGCTTATACATGACATGATTTACATCTTAACATAAACATTTTGTTATGTTATTCAATACATTTAACAAATTGTTTAAACATGGACATCTTACATTGGTGGTTTGTTTGGGTAAGTGATTTGAGTAACGGTGCGTGTGTAATATGATACAAGCATGGTGGATATGCCGCTGGTACTTCCTATATATAAGTGTTTGTATAGTATTACATATTGTAACGTTATTTGAATCATTTCAGTTTGAGACATAGAACATTTTATACAAGTAACATACTTTTCACAAGACATTTATTTACAAACAACTTATCTTATACAAACTCATTTTTACATGGTTATTCATTTAACCTTACATTACTTATACCTATCAACTGATCTTATCGTTTTCTAAATGATTTACAAAGACAAAGCAAATTACAAGGTTCATGACTAAACATTTTCTTAAACAGAAGTCATGAATCTTATTTTCACAAAACCTATGTACTCGCCAGCATTTCTTTGCTGACCTCGTTTTCACATATGTTTCAGGTATTGTTGAATGATATCGATTGATAAGATGCATGCTCACATAGGACTGGACAAGGCCTTAGTGACTCAATAACAATGATAGATTATGTTTAAATTGTGTATTTAGATTTCCAGACGATGTAATTATTCAATGTTTAATAAAACGAAACACTTTTGGTATCCATGGTTATGAAACATTAATTCTGTTACAACACTCCCCGATGTTTCCGCCACGTCTTGTATGTTATACGTGGTCGGGGTGTGACAGCGTCGGAATTCAGAAAGTTACAAATGAGAAAGTTTGAAGCCTATTTATAGGGAGAGACGCTCCTGTTTGAAACTGACATGACCAGTTTCAAACTGTCACGACTAACCCTCCTGTTTGAAAGTGACAGGCCATCTTCAAACTAGACCTCTTCAAACTTGACATCTTCAAAGTAGCAGGTCATCTTCAAACTTTCAGTCCGAGACTCGATATAAGACGAAGTCGACAGATGTATGCACCAACAGACTCCCCCTCAGATGTTGACGAGTCTTAAGTGTCGAGTCTTCGCATCTTCAGTCTTTATCAGTCTCTTTTCTTTCTTAGCATATACCAGGATCTTCTCTTTGGCTCTAACCTCGTCAGACTCCCCCTCTCATCATGATGGGATCGTTGTCTGGAATTAGCTATCACCTTGAGATCAATCCCTGGCTTTATCTCTGATCAGCTCATTTTCTGCACACATTTTCTCATCACAACATAAGTTTTTACTTAAATCAATAAGAAAAACTTTACTAGAAATAGTTACACCAGGTTCAAATTAATGACCCTGATTAACTAATCAAACTTTTCTTTTCTCAAAATCAGTTTCTTCTTTTAAACGCACACTCCCAAACCAATTCATCATGTTCAGCACTTGGAATTTTGAAAATCAGCTCTCCAACATCAGTTGTCGAAAATCTTTTTGGATTTTTCAAAATTTATGCTAAAACACACTAAAATCTTTTTGAATTTTTGAATAGAATGAAATGCAGTAAAGAAATATTTACAGGCCATATTTTTGTGAGTTTGTGAAAGAGGATCATATCAGTTACTAAGACATATCACCAACACCGTTAAGTTTGATTTCATTTTAAGTTCTAAACGATTCACTTAGATTGTCAGTATACTGGACCACATAAATTTTCACACAAAGTTCAACTGATCTGAGATACGAAATTAATGTTTTAAGTACATAAACTTAATCGCGTGTCCCACCTCAGAATATACTCCCGTATCCAGATCCCAATAATCAGTCTTACAGGTAATTATGACACAAATGATATATGTATATAAATTAGGTAATGCGAGGGCCGAGGGATCTCAGGTCGATACTTCCGTATACGCATAGAGATATCAGCTTCGACTTTTCGGTATATCCCCTTTAGAGGATCTTTTATCTACAACAGCAGCGACTATCAATATTATTGTTTCATCTGCATGCTGAAGGTTTATGCTATGTTTCAAGCATTGCGGAAAGTATTATTCGAGGTGTTGGTGCATGTTTCAAGCATTGCGGAAAGTATTATTCGAGAACAGACCAGCGAACTTAAACATTGACCCAGCAAAATTAACTCAAAACCAGCGAATTTAGGGGAGGAATTAAGTGGTGGAATTTCAGTTGGCAAGCGTTGATTAAATTTCAGTGTTTTGCAAATAGAAATTGATCCGTAGCTCGTTAGACAGAACCGTTTGCACCGTTGCATTCCTTGGATTTTTAAGAAGAAAAAAAAAAAAAAAAAAAAAAGACTCTGGAAAATCCCGAATACGGTTTTCGACATTTTGGATTCGTCTTTTTGAGACGATTCTAAAGGTGTAATTTGGTAACCACTGTTTTCGGAGATATTTTGTACGGTTTTACCAGTCTGTTTGCGTTAAAATGTCGAACATGACAAAATTGAATGCACCTAAGATGATGAGAGTGGAGAATTATCTTACATGGAAGGACAACTTCAAATCCTTCATTGAATCTCAGGATGCACGCATGTGGATCTGTATAGAAGATGGGTACATAAACCCTACACATGATTATGAGGGCAGACGCCGTAGAACAGACTATGTGAACATGAAAGAGGATGACAAAAAGATGTATGATGCTGAAAAGAGAGCATTGGCTGCAATTAAAATGTCCTTACCTGATAGCATCAAGCATATCTTCAACAAGTACACTACTTCAAAGGATATGTGGGATGCTTTACAAAAGCGATATCAGGGAAATGAGAGTGCCCCTCAGGCATTCATAGCAGAGATAGTGCCAGTTGCTGAAACTAGTGTGAGTGATGCTGAATCTGAAGTGAAAAATGCTGAAGCTCAAGTGGAGAATGCTGAAGCAAAAGTGGATGCTGAAGTAGGGAAAAAGAGTGAAGCTGAAGAGGTTGTTGCTGATGAAACCTCAGAAGTTCATGAGAAAGAGGTAAAATCTAATTCAGTATGTTTGAGATGTCGTGAACTACAGGGTGAGGTTGACAGATTGACAACACAAAACCAAAGTCTGGTAAGCGAGATGTCAAAAGTAAAAGAGTCAAACTTTTTTGTTAAAAGAAATGAATCATCATACTTGAAGAAAATAAAAGGTTGTGAAGCTGAAATTGATGCTTTAACATGCAAGTTACATGAAAAACTTCAAGTAATAGATTTAGCTCATGACATGATGGCAGAGAAAACAAAAGAGATTTCTGAAAAATGCAAAGAGTTGTCAGATGCACAACTTAAAATTGTTGAACTTGAAAAGAAATTCTTCAGGTTTCTGCCAATCACAATTCTGAACCGAGCAATCAAGAGCCTAATGCTCTGATACCAATTGTAGGTCCCCTATTCGTATGGATCTTTCACAGAATTGTCTTTCCAATCAAGAGTGCGGAATCCTCTTGATCAGAATATCACAGAAACAAGTAGAAAACAGAAACAGCAAGACACTTTCAAACTGGGTTTACTATTGATTATCCAACTTGCAGTTTACAATCAATTAAAACCCTAACCAACACAATTTCGTCCAAGCCTTTCAACTCTCACGAAATTACTCTCACACAATGTTCTGGCTGATTACACTAAACCCTAAAGCCTAACCTTGTTTATATAACACAAGGTTTGCAACTTGGGCTAAGGTTCCTCCATGGGCAAGCCCATTTCGTCCCCTATGACCCAACTGGGTTTTGTTTAGCCCAAACTCTATAATCTCACTATTACAAAGCTAAACCCGCTAACTGTTTATCGTTTATCTAATTACAAGATATCCAAAGACCAAATCTAAGCTGTTGTCACAAACATGCACCAACAAACTCCCCCTTGACAATAGCTTCATAAAATAACTTTGTCTTCAGTCATCTTGCAATCTTCATGTATTCTTGCACTGTCTTTGGTCTTTGGATAGCTTCAGCTTCAATAGCTTCTGTCAGCAACAGACTCCCCCTAAGCTGATGCATCCAATCACCAAATCTTCAAAACTTTAGCGCTTGAGTAAACTCCAGTTCAGCATTTGTATAGCAATCTTCAATCTCTTCATCTTTGTCTGCAATATAGAAAGGAGGTTCTACCATGCATCCAATCAAACTCTCATCTTCACAGCAACTCATCACTTTAACTTTTCAGCAACACACTGCTTCAATCTGTATACTATAAAACAAACATCTCGAGAAAACATAAAAATTTTTCAACATAAGTTAAAAAAATTATTATTATTCAAGAGATTTGTCAAACTGTATAACAGATTAAGCCTTTTCCAATTTATCACCAACACGCAAAATTTTTTAATCACACACCCTATAACCCGCATGATTTAAAATTTTGAACTCACTTTCCAACACTGTCTCCCCCTATCAGTAACAATTCCTCCAAGAATAACAGTTTTCCGTACGTTAAGAATTTTAAAACAGAAAAAGACACTATTTTTGTATTTTTGTATTTTCTGAAAGCAAATAAATACGAAAAGCAATAAACACTCTATTTTTGTGAGAATCCCTGGTAAGAAGATCATATCAGCACAATCAAACTGTTTCACACAATTAGATAATTCTATATTTAATTTTTCATGAAAAGCAGTTCAAGACGATTACCAGTATGTTTGTCCACTTAAACAAAATGCATGAACATTTCAAGTACCATTACCATATGATACGTTAAGGTAATATTAATTACTGATATACTAGTGTGTCCCACTTCAGGATATACCCCCACGATCAAGGTATGCACAAAGATTCATCGTAGTAGGTGAGTATACTGATGTCATCCTTTAAGATATCCTGACAATGTCTAGGTCTGCATATAATCATGTTTTGATTTCTTAACAATGAACACCCAAATAAATAGTAATCAAATCCTGGAAATATAAACAACACACTCTATCATGCAAGTATCTTCCCTACCACATATTTCACAAGTCCAATCCAGATTTCTGAAATCTTAACTGGGAATAGGTTGAGAAGAGAACAGAATAGATCTTTAGGAGAGATGGTATAATATACAGATCAAATGAGATTTCTCAGTTTGATATAGGTTTATTGGGTTTCTTTTGGGCACTTGAGAGCCTCTTTCGGGTGTATTAGATCTATAGCGCGACAACGTACAGCTAGGTCAACATGTATCTGGATGCAGCAGAAGCTGTCGTTGCCTAGCACCTCCAGGTCAGCATATATCTGGATGCAGCAGAGGAGGTACACGACTTTTTTTAGAGAAGATTTCAGAATCAGATCAAAATTGTGTGTATCAGGACAACATACAGACATTCAAATAGAAATGTGCTAATTCCAAGTGACTTTCTTACCTGGGGTCATGTACAATTTTAGTTCTAAACAGAAAGACAGTCAAGATATCCCCAGATGAAATAACAGTATAAAGACCCAAAACTTCAGATTTTGGCAATCTATCAACGCAAGATTAAAGGTCATTAAACCATACACCACTGATGTGTTCCCCACTCATACACAGTTGTATTTAGGTTTATATCACATTGATAAGTTGATTATTTCATGCTTTTTGCCTACTGGTACATCATATAATGAAGCTGCTATCACACTTATGCAAATTAATTTCAGTTTCAGTGTGACAGTCTAACATGCTGATGCACTATCATATCTTCTTTTTCACACAGTGATACCATTTTTGTTTTTCTATTTTTTTTATGTTTTTGATTTTTCAAAAAAATTTTTATTTTTGATTTTTAAGAAAAGCAGTAAACTATTTACAAAAATTCTTATGAAAAACCAGTTATTCAGGATTCCTCATCCCGTTGAGTTCGACTAAGTGTTCAAAGCGAGCCCTGTCAAAAGCTTTAGTATAAAGATCTGCCAGGTTATCTTCTGTGTCAACTCGATGTAATTCAATTAGTCGTTTTTCAGCACAATCCCGTATAAAATGATGTCGTATGTCAATATGTTTTGTGCGACTGTGTTTCACGGGATTATTAGTTATTGAAATCGTGGCATTATTGTCTATCATAATAGGAGTACGAGTGAAATCCAAACCGTAATCACGCATCTGCTGTTGTATCCAGAGAACCTGAGAGCAGCAGCTACCCGCAGCAATATATTCAGCTTCACACGTAGATGTAGACACACAGGATTGCTTCTTGCATTGCCAAGACACGATCCTGCCTCCTAAGAACTGACAACCACCTGTTGTAGACTTTCTGTTCGACTTGCATCCTCCAAAGTCTGAGTCAGTGTAAGCAACAAAATTCAAATCACTATCAGCTGGATACCACAACCCAAGTTTAGGTTTCCCCTTCAAGTAACGAAGAATACGCTTCACTGCTTTCATGTGTGACTCTTTTGGATTAGCCTGATATCTAGCACACAAGCATACTGCAAACATAATGTCAGGTCTTGAAGCAGTCAAGTACATTAGAGAACCAATCATTGCCCTGTATTGAGTAGGATCAACGTCTTCAGTACTTTCATGATCTGGGCCAAGATTGTGATTTTCACATATGGGTGTGTTGAAAGTAGAGCAATCATTCATCTTGAACCGACTCAAGATGTCATACACATACTTTGTTTGATGAATAAACATCCCATCCTCCTTCTGTTCAACTTGTAATCCCAGAAAGTAAGACAGCTCACCCATAGCGCTCATTTCGAACTTACTCTTCATCACCTGCTCAAACTCTTTACACATGCTCTCATCTGATGACCCAAAGATGATGTCATCCACGTACACCTGTACTAGCAGAAAATCTTCCTTCTTTCTCTTGATGAACAGTGTACTGTCAATCTGACCTCTTTCAAAACCATTCTTGATCAGATGTGTAGACAGTGTCTCGTACCACGCCCTGGGAGCTTGATGTAACCCATACAAAGCCTTATCAAGTTTGTACACTCGATCTGGATAATCTGGATCAACGAACCCATCTGGTTGTGAGACATACACCACTTCTTGGACTTTCCCGTAAAGAAATGCACTCTTCACGTCTAGTTGGTAAACTTTGAAGCCCTTGAATGTTGCGAAAGCTAGAAACAAACGAATTGCCTCCAACCTTGCCACTGGTGCAAACACTTCATTATAATCAATCCCTTCCTGCTGATTGAAACCTTTTACCACCAATCGAGCCTTGTTTCGCGTCACTATCCCTCTGTCATCCTTCTTGCACTTAAACACCCATTTAGTGCCTATCTCTCTTTCACCTTTAGGAAGGTCAACTAACTCCCAAACCTTCAACTTAGCAAACTGTGCCAATTCCTCTTGCATAGCTTCAACCCATGAATTGTCTTTAAGAGCCATATGAATGTTCTTCGGCTCCTCTTGGGAAATAAAACAGCTATACAAGCACTCATTCAAAATCCCAGTCTTCTCAATCGACACAAATAAACCAGAATTCGCTGCTATGCTTCTCCTTGTCTGAACACCTGCAGTAGGATCTCCAAGTATCATGTCAACTGGATGATCTCTATTTGCTCGTGTAGAAGCAACAGTATCAACTTCAAGATTATCACCCAGGTTTGATCCAACCTCCCCCTGAATGTTCTGATCTGCAAATGGATTAATGAAATCCTCCCCCTCAATGGGTTCAGAGTCACTATCACTCGAATCAGGATCAGCAGCACCGTGGGAAGTTTCCGCAGCATCTGTCATATCAACATTCGATCTAGGCATGAACTCGCCTTCATCGTCTCCACCAATCATTGTTTGAATCAACTGAGAATCATCTGCATTTGGAAACTCAGGAATATTAAATGACTTAAAAGTGCTTTCATAATCATATAATATAGCTGGACCACTCGTTGATTGTTGAGGTTTGTATGAAGTAATTTCCACATTATAAACAACCTCAATTTTACCAGTTTTTAGATTAAAAACCCTTTTATTCGGTGCGCCAGGTACGTAACCTAGAAAGTAGCCTTCGTCAGCCACCTCACCGAATTTTTGCTTATCTTTATTACGCACAATGGTGCAGGGTAATCCAAATGGTTCAAAGCCTTCTAAGTTTGGTTTCTTGTTAAACATTAATTCATGACATGTTTTGTTAAAACGTTTAACAGTCAAAACTTTGTTTAGGACGTAGCAAGCTGTATTCACAGCTTCTCCCCAGAAAAGAACTGGTAGCTTTGAATCTGAAAGCATCGTCCTAGCGGCTTCAATCAACGTCCTGTTTTTCCTCTCAGCAACTCCATTTTGTTGAGGTGTATAAGGAGCAGAATATTGATGTTCAATTCCTTTTCGAAGACAATAGAGATCCAGAATTCGATTCTTGAACTCCGTGCCATTATCACTCCTTATCCTCTTGATTCTTGCATCATGGACGTTTTCCAATTTCGTAAAAAGATCTATCAGCATCTCCGCCGTCTCATCTTTTGTACCTAAAAAGAAAACCCATGAATAACGTGAATAATCATCAGTGACAACTAAACAATAGTACTTTCCACCTATGCTCCTTACGTTCACTGGACCGAATAAATCCATGTGAAGTAATTCATAAGGGGCATCTATGGAATTTACTGTTTTAGATTTGTGAGGTTTCTTATGTTGTTTTCCCTTTTGACATGGAAGACATTTATCTTCCACGTGAAACCTCTGCATTGGAACCCCTTTCACTAGCTCATTTTTAACAAGGTAATTCATTTTTCGATAGTGAATATGGGCCATGCGTCTGTTCTTTGTTCAATTTCGCTGGTTAACTTCACTGATCAGATTCGCTGCTTGATATCGCTCAGATTAATTTCGCCAGGTACTCAGTTCGCTGCTTACGACAACTGGTAAAGTCGCTGAAACCGTGATAATTTCGCTGTGGAAAATTATAAGATTACCAAAGTCGCCTTTGGATTTCAAGTTCGCCAATAACTTTGCTGATCAGTTAAATTCGCAGGTTCTGTCAGCGAATTTATTAATTTTGCCAGGCAGATTATGGAAATTCAATCTTTTTAAATTTTCTGAGATTTTCCAAGATTTTCGTAACAGTTCCTGCAAGATCGAAACAGCAAAATCAGTCCAATTTTCCGAAAATTATGAAGAACACGAAGAACAATCTTCGAATCTTCAAATCTGTTCAGCCGAATTTGTCAACCAAACAACCCGAACAATCCTGAAAACCTGCAAATCAGCAAAACTAAGAACACAGAAAGATCAAAATAGCCACAAATTCGCAGGAATATATCAAAACTCAATAAAATCGAAAACCCTAATTTTTCACTTTCACAATTTTCGAAATTCTTCAGGTTTCTGCCAATCACAATTCTGAACCGAGCAATCAAGAGCCTAATGCTCTGATACCAATTGTAGGTCCCCTATTCGTATGGATCTTTCACAGAATTGTCTTTCCAATCAAGAGTGCGGAATCCTCTTGATCAGAATATCACAGAAACAAGTAGAAAACAGAAACAGCAAGACACTTTCAAACTGGGTTTACTATTGATTATCCAACTTGCAGTTTACAATCAATTAAAACCCTAACCAACACAATTTCGTCCAAGCCTTTCAACTCTCACGAAATTACTCTCACACAATGTTCTGGCTGATTACACTAAACCCTAAAGCCTAACCTTGTTTATATAACACAAGGTTTGCAACTTGGGCTAAGGTTCCTCCATGGGCAAGCCCATTTCGTCCCCTATGACCCAACTGGGTTTTGTTTAGCCCAAACTCTATAATCTCACTATTACAAAGCTAAACCCGCTAACTGTTTATCGTTTATCTAATTACAAGATATCCAAAGACCAAATCTAAGCTGTTGTCACAAACATGCACCAACAAACTCCCCCTTGACAATAGCTTCATAAAATAACTTTGTCTTCAGTCATCTTGCAATCTTCATGTATTCTTGCACTGTCTTTGGTCTTTGGATAGCTTCAGCTTCAATAGCTTCTGTCAGCAACAGACTCCCCCTAAGCTGATGCTTCCAATCTCCAAAACTTTCATTCATTGTAGATCAGTTAGCTAGCAATCCTTGGTTAAGCAAGTAAGCTTCAACTCTTCCATATCTCTCTTTCTCTTTCTGCAATGTAGTAGAAGGATCCTACCATGCAACTTCACAAATCTTTACTTCACTCTCAATCTGCACTTTACTTGTATTCTGCACTTCATTTTGATAACTGCATCAATCTGTTTAGCAACACAAGCTAGTATCTCGAAAAACCATTAGTCTTTTCACAATTAAAGATAAACCAATATTTTATCTTATCATGCAAAAACAACAACTTGTCAATTCAAAATGGAAGTCTTTTTAAAAAAGAAATCTTTTTGGTATTTTTGATACTAGGTCAGAGCTACCGTTCAGCAGAAGTCCTGGAATAATACCCCAGACATCATTGAGTATAAAGACCTAGTATATCAGATTATGAGACCTTTCAAACGAGATTTCGGGGGTTACCCATATATCCGAGAGATGTTTCCCCACGATATAAGCAAGTTTGAAATTTAGATTTATATCTCGTCATAATCTACTAAATGTGCAAAAACCTACTGGCACATCATCAGTGAGACCGTTTATCACATTTTTATCTTAGCAAATCTTTAGCATGTTGTGATCGTCCACTGATGTACTATCATTTCCTCTTATATGCAACAAAAACTCATTTTTCATTTTATCATGTTTTTGGCTTTTTCAAATTTTCAAATGTTTTTGGATTTTCTAAAATTTCTTACTCCCCCTAAAATGCAAACACATTTTAGGAAATTTGAAAACAAACTATACAAGAACTTGACAACTGATATCGAATCGCCTCAATTCTCCATCCATTTGGCATAAACAATCAGAACTCCCCCTGACAACAAACTATTTTCCCATAGTGATTTCAAAACACTTAAGTTTGTTTTAATCAAAATGGTTTTTCCGGAAAATAAGTTTTGTGTGTCTTTTCACAAATTCGGGGATCTTTCATCACCTTGTTTTTCAACCACTTGTAAAAACTAACATTTTTAAGATCAATCCACAAAAATCACTTGTAGAAAATCAAGTACAACTTAATGTCCCTGATTTACCACTTGTAAGACGAAATATCACCGAAGTGAATTTCTCAAGAAATGTGCCGATTCATGTTCCACGCTTACCAACCTGGGAACTCCGGCAAGTCAGGTTTTTCATTTGAACAGATTCACCCAAGCCTGACTGTCCTTGGGTGATTTTGAATTCTTGTTCAACAATGGTGGAAAGTTTGCCTCATCCATTGTTAGACTAGAACTCTCAGTTTTTACCTCAACAACTGGCTCTTCTGGCTTTACCACACCAGATTCATTGCCTGAACTTGGCTTGTCTGACTTTGAAGAGTCAGATTCATCGCCAACAACTTTCTTCTTCTTCTTTCTCTCTTCTGTCCTCAGATTTGTATCTGATGAACTCGTCTTGCTTGACTTTGCAGTCGAGGAAAGCGATTCATCAGAACTCTTATTTTTACCAACAGATGAACCCGAAGACAAGATCTTCTCGAGATACTCTCTCGCCTTCTTTCTCTTCTTCCCCAGTCTGTCTTTTTGCCCCTGAGAAAGTTTCACTTTCGTTTCTTGAACTTTAGGTTCTTGAACCTTCTGTTCTTTGGGCTTGACATTGACTGATTTCTTTGCCATCTTCTGAGAATTAACCCTCAATCTTTCATTTGATCTCCTTGGGCAATCTCTGGCAATGTGACCTCTGATATTGCAGTTAACGCATCTCCTTGATTCAAACCTCCAACTATGGCAGTTAACAGCAATGTGTCCTTGATAACCACATCGGTAACACACTCTGTTATCGTACCAATCACCATTTTCAGTCCAAACACTTAGATCAAAGCACTGTTTGGCTTGGTGATAATTTTTCCTCCTCTTATTTGCTGGATTTGACTTTTGAGCACTGTGGTCCAACCTGCACCACTTATTACCAACAATTTTTGAGTTTTGATTCTTTACTTTTTGTAATTTTTTATCACGATTGAATGATTGAACTGGGGAGCTTTTATTTTCTTTTTGAAGATTTTTCGGTTTTTTATCTTTTTGTTTTTGTTCCACATTCTTCTTTACAGGTTTTTGCGATGAGCATTCACCTTTTTCAGTAGAATGTAGAACAGTTTCTTTAAACATTTCTTTTAATTTCAAAAATGTTTTCTTTTTCTCATTATCATCAGTTTTCTCATCACAATCTTCGACTTTGACTTTGTCAAAGTTTGTGACATTGTCACTTATTGGAACAGAATTGATCGGTTTTGGACAAGGATAATCTGGTGTTGATGACGAAGTCTCAAAACCTTTCAATTTCTCTTCAAGCTCTTGGATTTTAATCCGAGCTTTTTCAGCTTCATTTTCAAGCCGAATGATTTTCTGAAGATGAGAGTTTATTTCAATCTGTTTTTCAAGATTATTTTTAAAAATGGCAGATTTCTCATCTTCTAAAATCTTGTTTTTCAATGTCAAATTGTTCAAATCACTTAACAGTTTGTCATTTTCAGATTTCAACCTCTCACAATTTTCTTGCAAATCAAAAATATGTTTCTTATCAGCTTTCATCTCATCTTTCAAAACTGAAATTTCTTCAGTCTGTTCCTCTCCCACTTGGACACCTTTACTCTTGCTCTTCTTTAATATTGATTTTACACTTTGACTTTTCTTCTTCTCAGCATTGATCACCATCTGTTCTTCAATCTTTTTAATGAGTGGACAAATTGTCAGTTGGGAAAATTCTCCAGAAGTCTTCATGTTTAAGATATAATTTTCCCATTCTTCTCGAGGTAAAGCACTGACAAATTTTTCAACCCATTCTTCTGATTCTTTTTTAATACCCTTCTCAGACATTGAGCGAACAAGATGGCTATACCTTTCAATGATACTCTTTGTACTTTCTCCTGGACAACCTGAAAATGAATCAAATTCTTTATTTAATACATTTGTTCTATCAATTGTTTTTCTTGTCATATTAAAGAAATTGATATCCATGATTCTTGTAGTTCAAGCGAAATAGCCTAACAATCAGATTCAAGCGGAATAGCAACCTGTCTTTCAAGCGGAATACCTGAAACAAACAAACAAACGATCAGTTTAAACAAATTATCGATTAATCGAATAAGACTAGTACTCGAACTGGTGATAATTCTGTGTGGACTGAAAGTTGACACACTATGCGGACAGCTATGACCTAATGTGATTTCAAACCGAGCAATATGATTTGCTTTAACTTTTGACACAAATCCACTTAGCCGACAAACATCAAAAATCACATGCACATCAAATGATTCTGATCATCTCTTGCAACTGACACAAAATACAATGCACTTTCCAGAAACAACCTCGTTACATGAAACAAATCACACGAGTCTATGACAACTTGGGCTGACAACAATGATATAAACCAAAAACTGATTGGGCCTTGACAATTAGTGGGCTGACAATTTAATGATCCGACAAATCCACTAAATCGACAACATCAATTTTTATGTGACTATGATTGGGCCTCAAATATTCATCACATGGACCTCCTGACAACAATTTCACATGTACCGAAAACCCTTGTAAAATGAATCATATGATATACAAACAACATATACCGGCTGACAATCCGCTATCATATGCTACCAATATGAATTACCAACATTTTTAATTCTTTTCATATAATCGATGACAATCACTTTTAAAATCTCAATTGATTTGATCGATAATCACATGTACAACCTTGACCAATTTACTCACATGACCAACACTATAGTGGATCTGACAATTCAAATCACATGTATCTGATTGGGCTGCAACTAATTGAACGATCAACAGTCACATGCAATATGATTTTTTATGAAACGATAGTCTCCTTTACATGCAAAGACTGACAATCTCGATTTATGTTTCACACAACATAATGCACTATCACATGAAACACTGAACCACTTTCAAACTGGAACTATGTTTCAAACTGGATGGACAATTTCAAACGGTCACGATGGCAACTTTCAAACTGTCAGGTGCAGTTTCAAACGGTAAGGTGGCAGTTTCAAACTGTCAGACACACTTTCAAACGGTAATGTGCTGGTTTCAAACGGTCAGGCACACTTTTCAAACTGTCATGTGCATTTTCAAACTGTATGGGTCAATTTCAAACAATAAGGTGACAGTTTCAAACTGACAACCAAGTCTCTTTCAAACGGTCAGCACTTTTCAATTCATTTTTACCATTTTTTCTTCGAATTTAGAGCTGAAACTTTCAAGGGTTTGTTAAAATGCACTTTTACACGTTCTGTGAAAGTTATAGCCGATTTTAACCGTGAAAAATATCAATTTTATGAAAGAAGGTGTAGAAAATCAGAATATGCAAGCGAAAACGAGCTAAACGGTAAGAACTCTTCCTCCTGAGCTCTGATACCACTTGTAGGATCATGAAAC
Organism: Helianthus tuberosus; assembly: GCA_030545235.1. NCBI lineage: Eukaryota > Viridiplantae > Streptophyta > Magnoliopsida > Asterales > Asteraceae > Helianthus > Helianthus tuberosus. The sequence goes on along the minus strand of CM060353.1, from coordinate 1,123,085 downwards.
GACCTAACGAGTCGATCAGAAGAGTGCTCAGTCCGAATCAGAGGCGGAATTCATTGATTCGGTCTTTGTTTAGCTTGTATTCACTAATAAATGTCTTGTTTATTGATCTTGAACACTTTACAGTACAGAGACACTTCGACAGCACCTCGGCGTTGGAATTCAGAAAGTTACAAATGAGAAAGTTTGAAGCCTATTTATAGGGAGAGACCCTCCTGTTTGAAACTGACATGACCAGTTTCAAACTGTCACGACTAACCCTCCTGTTTGAAAGTGACAGGCCATCTTCAAACTAGACCTCTTCAAACTTGACATCTTCAAACTAGCAGGTCATCTTCAAACTTTCAGTCCGAGACTCGATATAAGACGAAGTCGACAGATGTATGCACCAACAAGTTCGTTATCGTTTTCATCGACGACATCCTGATTTATTTCAAGAGTCGGGAGGAACACGAGCATCATCTGCGACTTATTCTTGAACTTCTTCGAACAGAACAGCTCTACGCTAAGTTTTCGAAATGTGACTTTTGGCTTCGTGAAGTCCATTTCTTAGGCCACGTAGTCAATGAGGATGGGATTCATGTCGATCCATCCAAGGTTGAGTCGATCAAGAATTGGCCTGCACCTCGAACCCCAACTGAAATCCACCAATTCTTGGGTTTGGCGGGTTACTACAGAAGGTTTATCAAGGATTTCTCGAACATTGCGCAACCTCTTACTGCTCTTACTCAGAAGGGTGTCACCTACCGTTGGGGTGATGCTCAGGAATCCGCATTTCAGCAATTGAAGACGAAACTTTGTAGCGCCTATTCTCTCATCACCAGAAGGCACAGACGATTTTGTGCTTTATTGTGACGCGTCAATCCAGGGACTTGGTTGTGTGTTGATGCAACGTGAGAATGTCATCACTTATGCATCACGCCAACTCATGGTTCACGAAAAGAATTACACTACTCATGACTTGGAGTTGGGAGCAGTGGTGTTTGCACTCAAGATATGGAGACATTACTTGTACGGTACCAAGTGCACCATTTACACCGATCACAAGAGTCTCCAGTATATCTTCGATCAGAAGGAGTTGAACATGCGATAGGCTCGATGGGCCGAACTCCTTAACGACTACGAATGCGCAATCAAGTATCATCCGAGAAAAGCCAATGTTGTGGCCGCTACCCTCAGTCGTAAGGAAACCAAACCTAAGTGTGTACGTGCGTTTCAGCTTACTATTCACTCCAGTCTTCCCGCCAAAATTCGTGATGCTCAGGTCGAAGCATTGAAGGAAGAGAACCTCAAAGCAGAGTCCCTAAGGGGCATGGAAAAGAAACTCGAACGCAAGAAAGACGGCACTTACTACTTCATGGAACGTGTCTGGGTTCCATTCTTTGGAAACATACGATAGATTGTGATGGACGAAGCACACAAGTCTCGCTATTCGGTGCATCCTGGTTCTTACAAGATGTACCAAGACCTCAGAACTCTGTACTGGTGGCCCAACATGAAAGCTAACATAGCGACTTATGTAAGTAAATGCTTGACCTGTGCTAGAGTCAAGGTTGAATATCAGAAGTCATCAGGACTACTTCAACAACCAGAGATCCCAACATGGAAATGGGAACAAATTTCCACGGACTTTGTTACTGGCCTACCTAGATCTCAATGAGGAAACGATACCATTTGGGTGATAGTGGATCGACTGACAAAGTCTGCACACTTTCTAGCAATCAAGGAAACGAATAAGTTCTCTACGCTCGCAGACATCTACTTGAAGGAAATGGTTGCTAGGAACGGGGTGCCAACTTCTATCATTTCTGATCGTAACCCGCGTTTTGCATCTGATTTGTGGCAGGCGATGAATAAATCATTTGGCTCACGTCTAGACATGAGCACAGCTTATCACCCACAGACGGATGGGCAGACTGAACGCACCATCCAGACTCTTAAAGACATGCTTCGAGCATGTGTGATCGACTTTGGTAACGGCTGGGAAAGACATCTACCTTTGGTGGAGTTTTCGTATAATAATAGTTACCACACCAGCATCAAGGATGCTCCGTTCGAGGCTTTGTACGGACGGAAATGCCGATCACCCCTATGTTGGGCAGAAGTTGGCGACAGCCAAATCACTAGCCCAGAACTCGTTCTCGACACGACGGAAAAGATTGCCCAAATCCGACAACGAATGGCGGCAACTCGTGACCGTCAGAAAAGCTACGCTGATAAGCGTAGGAAACCGCTCGAGTTCCAGGTTGGGGATCGAGTGCTACACAAAGTCTCACCATGAAAAGGTGTGGTTCGCTTTGCTAAACGGGGCAAGCTTAATCCGCGTTATGTCGGACCTTTCGAAATCATTGAGAAAATCGGCAAGGTGGCGTACAGATTGAATATGCCCGAAGAGCTCAGTGGCGTTCACAACGTGTTTCATGTGTCGAATCTGAAGAAGTGTCTGTCAGATGAGACCCTCATCGTTCCATTTAAGGAACTCACTATCGACGACCAGTTGCACTTCGTCGAGGAACCGGTGGAAATTATGGATCAGGAAATCAAGACCCTCAAGCGTACCCAGATACCCATTGTTCGAGTTCGTTGGAACTCCCGTCATGGCCCAGAGTTCACCTGGGAATGAGAAGATCAAATGAAACGCAATTCCCCAGTTGTTTAAGAAAGGTGAATCCACTACTGAAGCTACTGCGGAATTTCGGGACGAAATACCAAACCAACGGGGGGATGATGTGATATATAACAACCCTCTTGAATATTTTTCGACGCCCTAATATATTTTAAAATACCCCAATATGTCTTAAAATACACCATGTATGTGAAAACCGAGCCCAAAATACGATCTAGCATTAAAAATAAATAAAAAACAAGAAAAATAGGGTCCTCGCGGGGCGCATAGCCTTTGGCTACTGCCTACGCGGGCCGCGATGGCAAGAGATTAGGGCGACACCCGGTTCCGCCACGTGTCCTTGTCGTGTCAAGTCTATGGGTCAGGTCAGCAACCCTAGGGAACGTCGCGGGCCGTGAAGGCCCTTAAGAAATCCTACGCGGGGCGCGACGGAACCAGAAATCAGCCTTATAAGTAGCAACCTTCGGCAGTTCAAACAATTCGCTCAAAATCTTTCTCTCTTAATGAAATTCTAAAGTGTAGGCATAATTTTCAAGTATAATACCCCCTAATTAACGAGGTTCTACCACAATTTAAGTATTATAACCCCGGTTACGTATTAGATACGCTGCCCGATTGATCCAGGGTTCCATAACGACTGTCGATGTTCTGCCCGACGTAGTCGTTGGAATGCCGTCTCGGGGAGGGTAGTACTAATGTAAATAATGGGTTATTTTACTAATATATGTACATTTGTGTAAATTATAGATTATCACCAGGAAACCCTTACAGAAAACCTAGGACGATAATGGGAGTAATCTCCTTTTTGTAAATTGTTTTTAGAAAACCTTAAATGTTTTACAATGCTATTAAGCAGTGATTGAGTCTTTGTAGTTCTTCAATTACTGCCGGTATGTTGGGGTTTTGTATACAAAATGTGGAACACGTTACCATTGGACAACGAGTTAGCCAATGTGTAATATGACCCACCAGTCAGGATTGACAATACTGAATGAGTAATTGTGTAGAAATAAACAATGTGATTGCTCTCAATATTGTTCAGAATAAAATGTTTCTTGATTAAACTAGGATTCACTCACCAGTATTTCCCACTGACAAATGTTTTTAAAGCGCATTTCAGGTAACAAAATGTAAAAGCCAATTAGAAGAAAGCCAGCTGGAGAGCACTGACGGCTTGGAAAAATGTGGCTATAAAAGTTACCTAAAAGACGATGTTTTAAATTCAATAAAATAGGGTTTATCCCTATGAACATGTTGTAATAAGAAACTGGGGTTTTATCCATGTGTTTATTAATATAAAATATGGTGGTTTTACTCTGATAAACATTTCCTAACTACGGTCCTGATGAAATTTCTGCTGCCAAATTGAATAAGGATAAACAAAAATTGATACCACCACAACTGGTCTCGCGGCCGCCAGTTCCCGGGACAGATAGTGGACGGGGGCTGCGACAGAAGGTGGTATCAGAGCTAAGCCACTGATTCAGCCACAGAAGTGTTCTGCTGACACCAATATATTATTCAAAATTGTTAGTAAATTTATTATGGAAATACGTGCATATCTGTATTTTACTGTTGTGTGTTATTTGACTATTTGTTAGTTTACAGTATGAGTGCTCAAGGACCCTCAGACGTGTATCGTCAATTGTCCGATTCACCTAGAAGTGAAGGTACCTCTTCACAGCCTGCCCTCTCTGGGTATGCCGCTGATAATGAAGAAGGAATGTTTGTCTTTAAGGCTCAGTCTGAAGAGCCATTCCCTCAGAAAAAGAGAGGATGGTTCAGTAAGGGAGCATTCGATCGTAGGAAAAGAATGCGAAAGTTGCAACAGCAAAGAGTCCTAGCAGCCGCTAAGCGAGAGTCAGATGCCCATACACAAGATATGCTTAATAGAAGCCTAGCTAATTTCCATATCTTAGCAACAACTGCTGCCGACCCAAACCTAGAACAACTAGTAGCCCCACAACCCTTACCTTTATTCCTTACTCAGCCGGTGGATATAGAAGAAAACCCTGAAAATCAAGTAGAAATGCTTGATTTCAACCCTGAGGAGATACCTAGGATACCAGCCCCTAATCCCTTAGACTCGGATTATGATCCATGGTTCGATGATCATAGGGATTATATGTCGTGCTATCACCTAAACGACGAACTTATGCCGAACTTAGCAGTCTATCCAGGTCTGGACCCTCTAGATCCCTACTACTATGATAACGATGAATATATTAGGGAGATCTTAGAGAATCCTTACCCTCAGGAGAATCCCATGCCCTAGTACCCGGACCCAGTACCAGCACCTACACCCCCAATGAGTGCAAATAATGTGCATGAGCTCCGAACTTTCGGAGAAGAAATTTTGGAGAGTAGTGAGAGGATGAGGCAGGTAGGAGAGTGACTCGTCTAGAAGTACGACGAGCGCAATATGGATTACTGGATGAACCCAGACCAGTAAAGGAGGTAGTGGAGTTGGTAATGATAATAATATAATAATAATAATGAAAAAAAATATAATATATATGTGTAATAATAATAATAAATGTTGTAGTATAGACCACTTTGTGGTTAGCGATGCATAGTAGTATTGTATTGTAATTTTTTAAATTACAGTTTTAGTGTGTATTTGACGCATACTATAATAGAAAAGAGTAAAGTCGCAATGCTCGACGCTTTTGGTTAATGTGTGTGTTGTGTGGTTGTTGCCTAAATTATCAATTATTTTGTGATATTAATAATTGATAAATGTTTAAAATTCAGATGGACGACGAAGTAAACCAGGAAAACCCGAATAACGATAACCATAGTAACATTAACTTGGATAATGAGAATCCGAACAACAATAATGGAAACCAAGTGGACAACAGTGCCATGCAACATATAGTGGCACAAGGGATAATAGATGCAATGTCATATATTATCAAAACAGTTAGAGAAGCCGAAAATAAAAGTAAACATGATAGTAAGCGACCCTCTGAACCTGAAAATAGCGTAAACAATGGACCCGTACTTCAAACGCCCATTCCCAAATGAAGAACCATGTCTTACGGTTGTTCTTATAAAGAATTCTGGTCTTGTAAACCAATGGAATTCAATGAAGGGGCCGTTGCATCTCTACGCTGGATAGAAAAGACTGAGGCAGTCTTAAGAATAAGTAAATGTGCGGAAGAGGATAAGATAATGTTTGCTTCAAATCTGTTTAAGAATTCAGCACTAGAATGGTGGAACATTATCCTCTAGTCAAGCGGAAGTGATAAGACTTATAATATGGAATGGGAAGAGTTTAAAAACATGGTAGAAAGGAAATTCTGCCCTCCTAATGAAAAAGAACAAATAGCAAACAAATTCCTAAACCTTAGGATGATTGGAGTAGATAGTAAGGGTTATACCTCATTATTCTTTGAATATGCCAGAATAGTACCAACCCTTGCTTCACCTTAACCAGTTTTAATCTCCCGTTACATCTGGGGATTAATTGGAGAGATTAGGCATGTAGTCAAGGCAGCCAGACCTCAAACCATAGAAGAAGATGTAGAACTAGCCAACACCTTGACAGATGAATTAGTCCGTACATGAGAAGAGGATCAAAGGAGGAACCTAACTCAGAAACTTACCCAAGAATTCCGTTCTGGAAATTCTAACCGTGGGAGAAATGTAGGTTCTACCTCAGCACCCTACTGTAGGTATTGCAAAAGGAAGCATTCAGGAAGATGCTCCATATACTGTAACTTTTGTAAAATATCTGGACACAAGGAGGAAGACTGCAGGAAAAAGCCTAACAACAGAATATGCTACAACTGCGGAGAACAAGGTCATATCAAGCATAACTGTCCAAAGTTAGCTCCAGCTGTGAACACCAAGAATACTAAAAATGCTAGAGCATTTGTTCTGAGTGCAGAAGAAGAAAAAATGATCCCAGATGTGATCACTGGTACGTTTTTAGTTAATGATGTTTTTACTAAAGTATTATTTGACTCTGGTGCAAACAAAGTTTTATTAATACTTCATTTTGCAAACTTCTTAATCAATCATTAACTAAACTTCCACAAGAATGTCTAGTAGAGACAGCAAATGGGGAAACCATTAAGATTTCTGAAATCTTGCAGGGAGCAAGAATAGAAAATTTAAATCAGAAATTTATTGCAAATCTTTACCCCTGAATCTGGCAGGATTTGATGTTGTGTTAGGAATGGATTGGTTAATAGTCAATAAAGCCAGTATTTTATGTGATCAAAAGTCAATTCAAGTAAATTCACCAAGGGGTGAAAAGATCAAAATTAAAGGAAATAAATTCTCTAAACCCACGAAATTCATCTCTGTGATGAAAACTGCAAGTTATATAAGGAAGGGATCATTAGTGTATTTGATTTCTGTAATCACTAACACTAAAGGAAAAGAATTAAAAGATATTCCCGTAGTATCCCAGTTTTCAGATGTATTTCCAGAAGAATTACCGGGACAACCTGCAAATAGGGAAGTAGAATTCAGAATCCACTTAATACCAGGAACCGCACCAATTGCCAAAGCACCTTACCGTTTGGCACCCGCAGAAATGCAGGAACTGAAGAAACAGTTAGAAGAATTGTTGGAGAAGGGATTCATACAGCGAAGCTCATCCCCATGGGGAGCACTTAATACCAGGAACTGCACCAATTGCCAAAGCACCTTAGCGTTTGGCACCCGCAGAAATGCAGGAACTGAAGAAACAGTTAGAAGAATTATTGGAGAAGGGATTCATACAGCCAAGCTCATCCCCATGGGGAGCACCGATATTATTTGTTAAAAAGAAGGATTGATCAATGCGTATGTGCATTGATTACCATGAATTAAACAAGGTCACGATTAAGAATCTGTATCCATTACCAAGAATAGATGATCTGTTTGATCAATTGCAAGGAACACGATTTTTATCTAAAATCGATTTAAGGTTAGGATATCATTAATTAAAGGTACAGGAAGAGGATATTCCTAAAACCGCTTTCAGAACAAGGTATGTCCATTATGAATTTACTGTCATGCCATTTGGTCTAACCAATGCTCCAGCTGCATTTATGGACATGATGAACCGAATATGTAAGCCATATTTGGATAAATTCATAATTGTCTTTATAGATGATATTCTTATTTATTCAAAAAGCAAAGATGAACATGCAGCTCATCTGCATGCTCTTCTAAGTTTATTGAGAAAAGAAAAGCTTTATGCTAAGTTTTCGAAATGTGAGTTTGGTTAGAACAGGTACAATTTCTTGGACACCTAGTCAATCATGAAGGAATTCATGTAGATCCCACCAGAATCGAGGTTATTACCAAGTGAAAAACCTCTGAATCACCAACTGAGATTAGAAGTTTCTTAGGATTGGCCGGTTATTATAGAAGATTTATTTGAGATTTTTCTAGAATAGCCATTCCCTTAACTAAGTTAACCTGTAAATCCGTTAAGTTTGAATGAGGACCAAAACAAAAAGAAGCCTTTAGAATTCTTAAGCAAAGATTAACCCATGCACCCATACTAGCGTTACCAGAAGGAACTGAAGATTTTGTAATCTATTGTGACGCTTCCAAGTTAGGTTATGGATGTGTATTAATGCAACGTCAAAAGGTTATAGCTTACGCCTCTAGACAACTTAAGAATCATGAAAAGAATTATTCAACCCATGATCTAGAATTAGGAGCTATAATTTTTGCCCTTAAAATTTGGAGACATTACCTTTACGGTAGTAAGTTTACGATTTTCACCGACCATAAGAGTTTAAGTATGTTTTTGGGCAAAAGGAATTAAATATGAGACAAAGACGCTGGATGGAGACACTTAGTGATTTTGATTGTGATATCCAATATCATGCAGGAAAGGCAAATATAGTTGCTGATCCTTTAAGCCGAAAATATCATGAAAAGCCAAAAAGAGTACGTTCTCTTAAGTTAAATCTGCAAGTAGATTTAAATAATCAGATTAGAAAAGCACAAGAATCAGTAATCAAGGATGATACTGAAAAATTGAAAGGAAGGGTTAAGGAATTAGAACAAGGAACAGATGGAATTTGGAGATTCCATAAGAAAAGAATATGGATACCTAAACTAGGAAACCTACGTCACCGTATATTAGAAGAAGCCCATAAGTCTAAGTATACGATGCATCCTGGAAGTGATAAGATGTATCAGGACTTAAGAAAGAATTTTTGGTGGATAGGAATGAAAAAGGATATAGCAGCATATGTCGCAAAGTGTTTAAATTGTTCAGAAGTTAAAGCTGAACACCAGAAACCCTCGGGTTTATTGCAACAATTAGAAATGCCTGTTTGGAAATGGGAATTAATAACAATGGATTTTGTTACTAAATTACCCAAAACAAGGAAAGGTAATGATACAATCTGGGTGATTGTAGACAGGCTAACCAAGTCAGCTCATTTCCTACCAATGAAAGAAACTTCCAGTATGGAATAATTAGCTAAGTTATATGTAAATGAAATAGTTTCATTACATAGAATTCCTCTATCAATTGTTTCTGACAGAGATAGTCGTTTTACCTCTCATTTTTTGACAAGTTTCCAAAAAGCAATGGGAACCAAGTTGAATCTAAGCACCGCTTATCATCCTCAAACGGACGGGCAAAGCGAAAGGACGATTCAGACAATGGAAGACATGCTTAGAGCTTGTGTAATTGATTTCGGAGGTAATTGGGACGATCATTTACCATTGATAGAATTTCTTATAATAATAGTTATCACACAAGTATCAATGCAGCACCATTCGAAGCACTTTATGGATGAAAGTACCGAACGCCAGTCTGTTGGGCAGAAATTGGAGAAAAGCAACTATCTGGACCTGAGATAGTACAAGAAACAATAGACAAGATCATTCAAGTCAAGGAATGACTGAAAGCAGCACGTGATCGACAAAAGAGTTATGCTGATAACCGATGAAAGCCATTGGAATTTCAAGTAGGAGATAAGGTGTTATTGAAAGTCTCTCCCTGGAAAGGAGTGGTAAGATTCATCAAAAGGGGAAAGCTAAGCCCCATGTATGTTGGACCTCTTAAGATTATTAGAAGAATAGGACCAGTAGCCTATCAGCTACAACTGCCAGAGGAAATGGCAGGAATACATGATGTATTTCATGTATCTAATCTCAAGAAATGCTTAGCTGATGAATCGCTAGTAGTACCTCTTAAGGATATAGAGGTAAATGAACAGTTAAAGTTTGTAGAAAGACCTCTACAGATTGAAGATAGGAAAGTCAAGAACCTCAAGCACAAGAGAATAGTTCTAGTCAAAGTGAAGTGGGACTCCAAAAGAGGACCAGAGTACACATGGGAGCTTGAATCAGAAATGCAAAGGAAATACCCACACCTGTTCCAGTAGACCTCGAGGACGAGCTCTAAAACAAGGTGGGGAGGATATAACAACCCTCCTGAATATTTTTCGACGCCCTAATATATTTTAAAATACCCCAATATGTCTTAAAATACACCCTGTATGTGAAAACCGAGCCCAAAATACGATCTAGCATTAAAAATAAATAAAAAACAAGAAAAATGGGGTCCTCGCGGGGCACGTAGCCTTTGGCTACTGCCTACGCGGGCCGCGATGGCAAGAGATTAGGGCGACAGCCGGTCCCGCCACGTGTCCTAGCTGTGTCAAGTCTATGTGTCGGGTCAGCAACCCTAGGGAGTGTCGCGGATGCTACGCGGGGTGCGACGGAACCAGAAATCAGCCCTATAAGTAGCAACCTTCGGCAGTTCAAACAATTTGCTCAAAATCTATCTCTCTCAACGAAATTCTAAAGTGTAGGCATAATTTTCAAGTATAATACCCCCTCATTTACGGTTCTGCCCCAATGTAAGTATTATAACCCCGGTTACGTATTAGATACGCTGCCCGATTTATCCAAGGTTCCGTAACGACTGTCGAGGTTCTGCCCGACGTAGTCGTTGGAATGCCGTCTCAGGGAGGGTAGTACTAATGTAAATAATGGGTTATTTTACTAACATATGTACATTTGTGTAAATTATATATTATCACCAAGAAACCCTTACAGAAAACCTAAGACAACAATGTGAGTAATCTCCTTTTTGTAAATTGTTTTTACAAAACCTTAAATGTTTTACAATGCTATTAAGCAGTGATTGAGTCTTTGTAGTTCTTCAATTACTGCCGGTATGTTGGGGTTTTGTATACAAAATGTGGAACACGTTACCATTGGACAACGAGTTAGCCAATGTGTAATATGACCCACCAGTCAGGATTAACAATACTGAATGAGTAATTGTGTAGAAATAAACAATGTGATTGCTCACAATACTATTCAGAATAAAATGTTTCTTGATTAAAATGGGATTCACTCACCAGTATTTCCCACTGATAAATGTTTTTAAAACGCGTTTCAGGTAACAAAATGTAAAAGCCAATTAGAAGAAAGCCAGCTGGAGAGCACTGACGGCTTGGAAAAATGTGGCTATAAAAGTTAACTAAAAGACGATGTTTTAATTTCAATAAAATAGGGTTTATCCCTATGAACATGTTGTAATAAGAAACTGGGGTTTTATCCATGTGTTTATTAATATAAAATATGGTGGTTTTACTCTGATAAACATTTCCTAACTACAGTCCTGATGAAATTTCCGCTGCCAAATTGAATAAGGATAAACAAAAATTGATACCACCACAACTGGTCTCGCGGCCGCTCGTTCCCAGGACAGATAGGGGACGTGGGTTGCGACATGATACCCCAGGAAAATCAGGAAAACATGCAACCTAAGGATGGGTTTGGCCGTACACTTTGATCCTTGTCGCACACATCTCTCTCGGCCCACTTTGCTTGAACTGGAGACCAAAGGCAACCTAAGGATGGGTTTGGCCCATTCCTCTCATGCGCATAATACACAATGGGTTGTGTATAATCCTCATAATTTGCAATACATTAAATTACACCAAACCCTAAAGCTCTCTCTTTTCATCTCCTCCTTGTGCGACGGCAGCCTCCCTCACTCGAAGCCTTCCATCTAGATCAAACTAGTCTTTTTGGATTTCTGGTTAGTGCTACATCATTGTTAGTTTGCTATGCTCTTGATGTTGTGCTATTATCTGATTGACTAGGGTTTCATGCTAGTGATTTTATTAATTAGATTATGCTTATGAAATTGGAACAAGTGTTTAGTTGTGATGTTGATTTATGTTGGACCTAGTGATGAGAAACTTAAGTTAACAAACTGATGGAGTTGGTTTAGATGAATCGATGATATACAAGCATGTTTGGTTCGGGTATTGCATGATGTTCGTGTGACAAGGTTTGATGCCATGATCGATGATTGTATGTTGCGTGATTTTGGTGTAGTAACCAACTGATGATTTGTTTGATCTAGCATAATGATTTTATGATAAATTGTTTGGCCATGATTTAGGGTTACATGTTAGTCCTTGAATTCGCAAATCTGATGACCCGATTGAATGCGTAATTGTTGTTCATGTTTAGAGAATAATTAGGGTGCATGATTGTTGAATTAAATTTTGTTTTGATCTGATTGGAAAACTGCCAAACTTGTTAGTAATTGTTATGGAAATAATGAACTTAAAATAAGGAAGTTTGTTACAACCCTTTGGTCTCGACATGGGTTGCGAGTCGAGAACCCCCAATCTCGACTCGAGACCACACATCACTCGCATAAAAACATCAAGACTCAAGACCATAGGTGGCGGGTCTTGTTGTGACTCGAGACATTACTAGAGACCGCACAGTCTCGACTCGAGACAACCTGGTCGCACACCCTTCATGGACTCGCACACTTACCTTGGACTCTCACACTGTAACACCTCGAAAATTCACGTCCTATAAAGTGTTGACACGTGTTATAAGTTTGAACGTGTGAAAGAATGTTCTTGAGGGACTAAAGTTGACAAACATGGAAAGTATGTGAAAATACGAGTTCAAAATGTCAATAGTGAATAAATATACTTTACAATAACCCTACATGATGTTTATACCATCAAACGAATAAATCATGGATCATACGAAGCTAAAAGTGAGAGATTACAAACTACAGGGGTTAAATGTGTCAACATGTTTAAGTTATACCTCTGAGTGAACTTTTAACAAACCCGAAGCTTTGTAATGGTTAATTATGCTCACTAGAATGCACGATATAAATTTCATAAAGTTTCATTATCATATGAGAAAGTTGTGATCAAATTCGTATACAAGGGGTTAAAGCGTCAACGTTGAATGTAATGACTTTTCGGGTAACAATAAAGTTAACCGAGGACTTAACAAAGTGGGTATATGTCTTAAAGCCCTTATAAGTCAAGTTGGAGGGTTCAAAGTGCAAGAAATAAAGTCGTAGAAAAGTTTCCAAGAGCCAAGGACCAAAGCGTAAAAATCTAAAATTTGAGATTTGATCAGAAGGGGCCTCGCGCCACGCAAAGGCCCTGGGGGGGGCTACGCATGCCGTGAGGGGCTGTCTACTCCGAAAAATTTGGGTTCTTGTCTTCCATTTGCATTCTAACCGACTTATAAACGATTTTCCACATCTTGCACGACCCCTAGGCAACCGCTAGACACTTAGGGACATCTGGAAGTGATCCATGACCCTTGTTAGACTTGTGTGTCAATGATCCATGAGTTCTTGAGCACTATATAAAGGACCAAGGTTGCAACCAATTCTTCACACCTTCCTTCAGCATTCCTGATCATTTCTGGAGCTCCAAAGCAGGCTCAAGTGATCACTAATCATGCAAAGGACTTTAGTAAGTATGCTTAACCTTTCTTAGTTAAGTTTTTGCTTAGTTTTAGCTTAAAAGTCAAACCGTCATAATTAACGGTTGACTTACGATTAATCACTAATGGTCCAGTGATTAGTCGAATTGAAAGTAGTTATGAGTTGGTAATTATGTGGGCATTAAACCCTTAAAAGGGCACCCTCTGATTCCCACTCTAACTAGGTCTAATGTCGGGTCAAACTTGTTATTAAAAAAGTCAACAAAATGTTTATTTTCTAATTTATGCATAATTAGCAATGTAGAACACATACAACCTGTTTGATCATTAATATAACTTGGTAATTAGTGTAGGAACATGTCTAAACATGTTCAACCCGACAATTTTCTGTTTAGACCCGGTTCGGAACCGAAAGTCGCAAAGCTTTGACTTTTGCTTTGACTTCAGTTCTGACCCATTTTGGTATGTTTTAGAAATGCCGTAGAGCTTTAATTGGACTAGGTTACATGCTAGTATAACCCTCTGTGATTATACACCTTGGTTCATTAGTTATCCAATTAATATGCATGATTACGTTAATTGCTCATATGTTGACCAATATGCCCTTTTCAACTTAAAATGTGATTTTTGAAAATGTAAAAGTGTAGAAACCTTAGCTTCTGAATTATAAACTTGCACCCAAAATTTGACATCAGTTTGAGGTGTAGATTGAGAGTTATGCTCATTAGCGTATAACCTAATTAAACCTACTTTTTGATATCAAACTTATTACCCACTGATGTAATGTATTATTTTGGGATTTTTGAAGATTTTTAATTAATTTTAGGCTGAGCATAACCTATAGTCATAGGCTTAATCCTGTAATTGTCGGTTTTACATATCTAATTAACTCCAAACCTTTTGCTACTGATTACATATGATAAATAAATTATTTTAAGTCTTCTGGAATAATAAAAATATCAGTTTTCCATATAGGACCGGGAAACAGCTTCTAATCGCCTTTTTAAGCGTTTTTAACGCATATTATGTACTAGAACTATTTTAAACATACAAGGGTTGATAACTACTGATATTTTCGGTAAATTATAATATTTTAACAGTAAGAAAAAGTTGTTAAACTCAGACTTCAGTTTTGAGCTTTTCGGCTTATGTGAAATTACCAAAATGCCCCTACGGTGCATAGTTTGGTTATAATTGAAAAATTTCACATATATACTTTACCCTACTGTTATAACTTATCAAATTAACTATTTTTGCTGATTACATCAGACCTGTAACTCAGGTTAATACTTAAACTCTTTTATAACCTTGTAAATGACCAAACTACCCTTATGGGGCATAGTTTGTGTTTAAATTCGTTTCGGGCATAATAAAAGATATCTTACGGATGTCACAACATATTTGAGGCATATTAACTTAGGAAACCTGTATATGGCTCTAATAAGTACCCGTTACGCCTCTTGCGCGTTCGGTTCGGTTTATGTAACTAGTTTGCATAAACTAGCCGAAACGGGTCAAACCTTATCGGTTTTATCTCAAAATCCAGAATGTGTATGAAATACCCATATTAAGCAAGTCTTCAAACTTGTCGGGTCTAAATCACATTCTATCCGGTCTTCGCTTAATCGTGCGTACGAACCGTATCTTTGAAACTAACCGGTCTAAGCTTAAGCTTAACTAAAGACCCGTTAGGATTCTAATAGGTTAATATAAACCTTCGTTCCAGATTAGGAGGACCAGTAAAAGCTACTTGCATTTTCTTATTGTGATTATTACTTTGCTCAGGTAAATACTTTTAACTTATTTTCCCTTATACGGGCTTGGGGTACGGTATATAAAATACTGCTTGGTCGGGCATTAAATCTTCCACTGTATGGTGGTTAATTGAATATTTGATCGGCCCGTTTAAATTGTTTTGTTTACTTAAAGCCTTTGTGGGGTTAATGACCATGTCCCGGATATCCTTGGCCTCATTTTACGAAATGGCCACGACCTAAGCGCGGAGTGTAGGCGTACACTCGTCAGTGCATAAATAGATTATGTGGTGTGTCTATTGATCTTTAACCTGGCACGATCCGGGCTACTGAACGCATAAGGAACATGTAATTCTTTTACGAGATTATATATTTAAATAATTATCCCAAGTTATAAAATGTTTATGCCACGTGCATCCAAATCAATTTTTAATCATTTTTATAACGAGTCAGTTGATTGCATTTACCAGTGTAAACTGACGTATTTTCCCAAAAAGATTAAATGCAGGTACTAAGCGTAATAGGCTGGAGTCTCTCCTTAGCATCAATAAAGAGTCTCGCAAGCTTAAGTTGCCTATCGTCTGTTGAACTACTGTTTCCTATTTATTTCGATCCTTCTGTGGATAAACTTTCAACTGTTTGTGATACACGATATTACAATATTTTATTCGGTTGAAATATATCTTTCAATTGCTTCCGCTGTGCATTTAAATATTGTGTTGTTTGACTATTACGTTGCCAACCACGTCACGATACTCCCCACCGGGCCCACTAGTGACACGTGGAATTAGGGGTGTGACAGGTTGGTATCAGAGCCAACGCTGAGTGAATTAAACACTAGCCTTTTGTGTTTAATCTCAGTTACACAATTGCACATTTCAAAAACTTTCGAGTCTAGAAAAATAACATAGGACAAATTCTACTTTGTTTTGTTTTGTTTTGTCCTTTAATTTATATATTCTTGTCGTTATCTTATGTTGTATTGACAGGATTAATTATGCCGCCAAGATTCTTTCGACGAAGAGGACGAGGCAAGGGGCCAATCACCGCCCCCAATGACGACGAGGCAGGACCTTCGCACATGCGAGCTCCTACCACCACTGCGAGTGCTGACCCTAGAGAAAACCGGAGGAACCTTTTTGAACCGGCTAGACGATCTGTATCGCACAGTTTGACGCCTCCCATTCATAACCTTATGGGCCACAGTCGGAAAATGAGCCCGACAACCCTCAACCTTCTTACATACCTCTTCAGCAATCCCTATCGCATAATTCCTTTGGTAACCCCACACCTGTTTTTAGGGGCCGGTTTAACCCGACAAATTACATACAAGAACCAGTGGGTTTTAACCCATTGGGGCCAGAGGATCATTACTCCGGCGATCATGCAAAGGATATGGACGAGGACACCGATCCCGTCGAGCCCGCAACCGGAACTCCCAACCATCCCATCGAGGTCTCGGATGGTTCGTCCTTTCATGGATCACCCTACCATGGTCCGGACAGTTACCAGGCACGATTTAATCAACACGAGTGGTATTTTACACCCTCGCATCATTCGTCGCCTCACCAGCAGCAACAGCAGCAGCAGGATCCCTCCGAGGATTCACGATTCGTGGCAGTCACGCCACCGCCTCCACCGCCGCCAGTTCAGCCGGCACCTCCGCAACCGCCGAGGCGTAGGAGAACCGGAGCACGTATGTCTGCACGAGGAGGGGACTTTCATTTTAGCTCTCCTCGACAATCAAGTGGCAGTCATTATTCGTCGCTTCAAGAAGATCCGTAAATGGGTGGACCTTCAAACCCAGTTGCACAGCAACCACCACCGATGAGTTTTGATAACCCGATTCCTGCCTACACTGGTTCTGTGACGTACAACCCGTTTGGGCCGCCGGTTCACACCAACTACAATTACGCTGAAGCCGACCCATAGTTGGTAGCGTCCAATTACAACGCCTTTAACCCTGAAGGACCGTATGGAGCTCCTTGGGGAGCAGGGTACCCAACTCATGGATACCAAATACCAGCTAGACCTATTATTCGGCAACAATTGCAGCCACCAAGGTTCTCCCCACCAGAGCGAGAAGAAATTCTGCAAAGGTTGGACCAAGTCGAGCGAGACTCTCACAGAGACCGCAGGGAGCGACAAACCTTCTTCCAAGGATTGACAAGCCTAATAAAAGGGAAGAGCAAGAAGGACCATTAAATCCTTCCACTGTTGTTGTAATTTCCTTGTATCAGTTGAGCCCCTGCGTGGGCCTGTCTTGCTGTATTAGCCCCTGTGTGGGTATGTTTGTTTGTTTTGACCCCTGCGTGGGTCTATCTTTCTGTTAACCCCTACGAGGGTATGATGTTTGTTTATGTCCCTGCGTGGACTAGTATGTTGCTTGACCCCTGCGTGGGTAACTTGTTTGTCTAAGAAGTCCCGTTTAGGGCGATGTGTAATCTATTAATAATTAATGGAATGTTTAATTTATAAATTTCATTTTTGCCATTATATGCATAAATATTATATATGAAATAAATAAATCAAAATCATTCCTTTTAATAATGATCTGCCTATTAAATGTTGAATAAGAATCTTAAGAGTGAAACCTAGCCTGAGTGTCATTGTAAAGACCTGGCCAAAATGGTAAGACCTGTTTAAAAGATTCAAACCCCTGCTACATCTGTAAACATGTTAACACTCCTGGCATATGTGATTCGTTAAAAATCACACACGTCATTTTTATAAAAGGATTCTTCAAAAGATTCCTAACCCAACTTAATGATCTCTGAATCATGGGTTTAAATCATCAATTATGGTGATCATATTTTGACCATACATTGGCAATATAATGCCTACGGGCCTTGCTCATTTCTACATGAGCCAAAAGACAGTGGTAGCTATAACTCCCTGTCCGAAAAAGGTAATTAACTATGTTCAAGCCTTAAAAGCTTTAATTCTCTGAAATCATGGCTTATTATTTAAAATGTCCTTGTGACTAGGCCTTTTGTGATATTAATAAAACTGTTATTGTTTTATAATTAGGATAAATAATAATAAAATCCTAAATAAAATATGATTAATAAATTAACCAATTATGGTCTATGTTACCATGGTTAATGAATTGCCATAAAAGACAATTACATAATAAACTCCCAAGTAAACTATTGTCCTTGTTTTATGTAACAGTTCAATTAAAATGGCTGACTCGGATGAAATTAATAGTCACCCGGTGGAGAATAATGATAACGCCCGAATTAATATAACGGGTGCTGAACTGAAAGCGTTAGTAGACGACGCAGTTACAAAGGCCTTAGAGCGGCAGTATGAAGAATATAGTGGGACTCGACGTAGGACCCTATCTACACCGCATTCGAAGCCACCTTCCAAGAAGGAAGAACCGAAGAAAGATGATGATCGAATCTCCTCAAACCACCACAGTTCTCCATCTCAACAGATTGTACTAAATCAAGAACCCCGTAGTAAGGGTTGCTCCTATAAATACTTTGTTTCATGCAAACCCAGAGATTTCACTGGGGAAAAAGGAGCCATTGACTGCATGACGTGGTTAGATGAGATGGATACAGTAGTGGATATCAGCGGGTGCGCTGAGAGGGATATAGTCAAGTTTGTGTCGCAATCTTTTAAAGGCGAGGCTTTAGCCTGGTGGAGATCACTGATTCAAGCCACTGGGAAGATCCCATTGCACAACATGTCATGGGAACAATTCGTTGCCCTCATCAAGGAGAATTACTGTCCTCAGCATGAGGTCGAGAAGATTGAGTTAGATTTTCTTTCGTTGGTAATGACCAATCTAGATTGCCAAGCTTACCTCACGAGCTTTAATACAATGTCGAGGTTGGTTCCGTATTTGGTAACCCCGGAACCCAAACGAATAGCTCGTTTCATTGGGGGTTTAGCCCTCGAGATAAAGGCAAGCGTGAAGGCCTCTCGGCCAGCTACTTTCAGATCTGTAGCTGACATATCTCTGTCCCTCACTCTGGACGCGGTCAGACAAAGATCACTAAGGAACAAAGATGTTGAGAAAAGAAAACGTGAAGATGATAATTCACGGAGGTCAAACAAGAAGCACCGAGAAAACGGTGACAACAAGAAGGGGTCTGAGTCAAGGAAAGATGGGCATCAGTCTGGTGAGAAGCCCAAGTGCAAGATTTACAAGAAATAGCACTTTGGAAAGTGCAGACTCGAATCGAACTCGCAGACTCAGTAAAGAACTTTTGCTTGCGGGATATGCAAGTCCAAGGAACACAAGACCTTGGATTGCAAAAAGCTGAAGGATGCAACATGCTACAGTTGCAATGAGAAAGGGCACATAAAAACCAACTGCCCTAAATACGGCAAGAAGCCTTAAGAGGCCAAGAAGACCAATGCTAGGGTCTTTAGGATGGATGCGAAGGAGGCTGTGCAAGACGATAACGTGATCACAGGTACTTTTCTCATAAATGATATCTATGCAAGGGTACTTTTTGATTCAGACGCAGATAAATCATTTGTAGATAATAAGTTTTGCAAATTGCTGAATTTACCTGTTAAAACCTTAAGTGTGAAATATGAGGTGGAGTTAGCAGATGGCACCTTAGAAACCGCCTCAACCATATTAGATGGATGCTTCATATCCATTAAGAACCACTCCTTTCCTTTGTCCCTACTTCCTTTGAAGTTAGCTGGTTTTGACATCGTGTTAGGCATGGACTGGTTATCTCATAACCAGGCCCAAATTGTCTGCAATAAGAAGCAAGTGGTGATCAAAACACCGTCTGGTGAATCACTTACCATTCAGGGAGATACCCGGTAGGGACTGCCTGAGCAAGTGACTATGCTCAAGGCCTCTAAGTGTTTGAAGAAGGGTTGTGTCATTTACATGGCACATGTGACTATTGATGAGCCGAAACCCAAGATTGAAGACATCCCCGTCATTTTTGAATACCCATAAGTTTTTCCTGAATAACTACCTGGTTTACCACCAGATAGGCAAGTGGAATTCAGAATTGACATCATCCCTGGAGCAGCACCTGTTGCTAGGGCACCTTATAGGTTGGCACCAACAGAAATGAAGGAATTGAGAACGCAATTAGATGAATTGCTAGCTAAAGGTTTCATTAAACCTAGTTCGTCTCCTTGGGGAGCACCCGTCTTGTTTGTCAAAAAGAAGGATGGATCGATGCGTCTGTGCATCGATTACCGTGAACTTAATAAGGTCACAATAAAGAATAGGTATCCTTTGCCCAGGATCGACGATTTGTTCGATCAATTGCAAGGGGAAAGTTATTTCTCGAAGATTGACTTGAGGTTAGGCTACCACCAACTGAAGGTTAGAGATGAAGACGTACACAAAACTGCATTTAGGACTCGTTATGGTCATTACAAGTTCCTAGTGATGCCTTTTGGGCTCACTAATGCACCTGCCGCGTTCATGGATCTCATGAATCGCGTTTTCAAGCCTTACTTAGATAAATTCGTCATCGTTTTCATCGACGACATTCTTATCTACTCGAAGAACCAAGCTGACCATGAGAAACACCTTCGCTGTATTCTTAAACTTCTACATCATGAGAAGCTCTATGCCAAATTCTCTAAATGTGAATTTTGGCTTCGAGAAGTCCAATTCCTTGGACATGTGGTTAGTGAGCGTGGTATCCAAGTGGATCCCGCTAAAGTGGAAGCTGTTATGAACTGGCAAGAGCCAAAGACGCCTACAGAAATTCGTAGCTTTTTAGGCTTGGCAGGATATTATAGGCGTTTCATTGAAATTTTTTCAAGAATTGTTGCACCCCTAACTTCATTGACTCATAAGAAGGTAAAGTTCGAGTGGGGTCCTAAACAGCAAGAATCTTTTGATATTCTAAAGCAAAAGTTGAGCAACGCTCCTGTACTGACATTGCCTGAAGGTACCGAAGAATTCGTAGTTTACTGCGATGCATCTCACACTGGCATGGGGTGTGTGCTTATGCAGAAAGGCCAAGTTATTGCCTATGCATCACGACAGTTAAAGGTGCACGAAAAGAATTACACCACCCATGAATTGGAGTTGGGTGCCGTTGTATTTGCACTAAAACTATGGAGGCATTATTTATATGCAATAAAGTGTGTGATCTATTCTGATCACAAGATCCTCCAGCACCTGTTTAATCAGAAGGATTTAAACATGAGGCAGCGCCGTTGGATAGAGACTTTAAAGGATTATGATTGTGAAATCAAATATCATCCCGGCAAGGTGAATGTAGTCGCTGACGCCTTGAGTCGAAAGGAAAGGGTGAAACCCATCTGAATCAATGCCAAAAGCATTGAAATAAAGAATAGTTTGAATGAAAGGTTGTTAGCTGCACAGAAGGAAGCTGTGTTGGAAGCTAACTATGCTAACGAAAAGCTAGGAGTAACTAAGGAGCTGTTATCTCTTGGCAAGGATAGAATTCTGAGATTAAATGGACGAATATGGGTTCCAATTTATGGAGGACTTCGGGATGTTATTCTCCAGGAAGCCCATAGTTCTAAATATTCCGTTCATCCTGGAGCTGATAAGATGTACCAGGATCTAAGGGCAAACTATTGGTGGATAGGCTTGAAGAAGTCTGTAGCTACCAATGTAGCTAAATGCTTGACGTGTGCGCAAGTCAAAGTAGAACATCAGAAACCGTCAGGTTTGCTACAACAGCCTGAACTTCCTACGTGGAAGTGGGAAATGGTAACTATGGATTTAATCACCAAGTTACCTAAGACAAGGAAAGGAAACGATATCATTTGGGTGATCGTAGACAGACTGACTAAGTCAGCACATTTCCTACCCATTAAGGAGACTTACAGCTCCGACATGTTAGCCTAGTTGTACGTGGATAAGATTGTAGCTTTACATGGCATAGATGTGTCTATTATCTCTGACAGAGATACTAGATACACGTCACATTTTTGGAAGAGTTTCCAACAATCTTTGGGCACACGTTTGAATTTTAGTACGGCTTACCATCCTCAGACGGACGGTCAGAGTGAGCGTACTATTCAAACTTTGGAAGACATGCTTCGTGCATGCGTGATTGATTTAGGTGGTAGTTAGGATAACCACCTATCATTAATCGAATTCTCCTACAACAATAGCTACCATACCAGCATTAAGGTTGCGCCTTTCGAGGCCTTATACGGTAGAAAGTGTAGAACGCCCGTTTGTTGGGCGGAAGTTGGAGATGTCCAATTATCAGGACCGGAGATAGTCTTTGAAACGACGGACAAGATTGTCCAGATTCGTGACCGTCTCAAAGCTGCCCGAGATAGGCAGGAGAGTTACGCAGATCCAAAGCGTAAATCTATGAAATTCGAAGTAGGTGATAAAGTGTTGCTTAAAGTATCACCCTGGAAGGGGGTGATGCGATTTGGTAAGAAAGGCAAGCTAAGCCCGAGATACATAGGACCTTTCGAGGTCATCGAACGTGTCGGGTCAGTTGCCTATAAGTTAAACCAACTTGAAGAGCTCAGTAGTATACATAATGTATTTCACATCTGCAATCTGAAGAAGTGTTTCGCTGATGAATCACTGGTCATACCACATACAGATGTGCATATAGATGAGAGCTTGAAATTTGTGGAAAAACCATTGTCGATTGAAGATCGACAGGTTAAGAAGCTTCGAAGGAAGCATGTGCCTATTGTAAAGGTAAAATGGGATGCCCGTA
Organism: Helianthus tuberosus; assembly: GCA_030545235.1. Lineage (NCBI taxonomy): Eukaryota > Viridiplantae > Streptophyta > Magnoliopsida > Asterales > Asteraceae > Helianthus > Helianthus tuberosus. Next base: position 1,100,340 of record CM060353.1, on the reverse strand, counting down.
GAGGTCCCGAATACACGTGGGTGGTTGAGTCCACAATGAAAGAAAAGTACCCTTATTTATTTCAGTAAATCTCGAGGTCGAGATTTCTTTTAAGGGGGTGAGGACGTAAGACCTCGAAAATTCACGTCCTATAAAGTGTTGACACGTGTCATAAGTTTGAACGTGTGAAAGAATGTTCTTGAGGGACTAAAGTTGACAAACATGGAAAGTATGTGAAAATATGAGTTCAAAAAGTCAACAGTGAATAAATATACTTTACAATAACCCTACATGATGTTTATACCATCAAACGAATAAATCATGGATCATACGAAGCTAAAAGTGAGAGATTACAAACTACAGGGGTTAAATGTGTCAACATGTTTAAGTTATACCTCTGAGTGAACTTTTAACAAACCCGAAGCTTTGTAACGGTTAATTATGCTCACTAGAATGCACGATATAAATTTCATAAAGTTTCATTATCGTATGAGAAAGTTGTGATCAAATTCGTATACAAGGGGTTAAAGCGTCAACATTGAAAGTTATGACTTTTCGGGTAACAATAAAGTTAACCGAGGACTTAACAAAGTGGGTATATGTCTTAAAGCGCTTATAAGTCAAGTTGGAGGGTTCAAAGTGCAAGAAATAAAGTCGTAGCAAAGTTTCCAAGAGCCAAGGACCAAAGCGTAAAAATCTAAAATTTGAGATTTGATCAGAAGGGGCCTCGCGCCACGCGAAGGCCCTGGGGGGGGGGGGGGGGGGCTACGCGTGCCGCGAGGGGCTGTCTGCTCTGAAAACTTTGGGTTCTTGTCTTCCATTTGCATTCTAACCGACTTATAAACGATTTTCCACATCTTGCACGACCCCTAGGCAACCGCTAGACACTTAGGGACATCTGGAAGTGATCCATGACCCTTGTTAGACTTGTGTGTCACTGATCCATGAGTTCTTGAGCACTATATAAAGGACCAAGGTTGCAACCAATTCTTCACACCTTCCTTTAGCATTCCTGATCATTTCTGGAGCTCCAAAGCAGGCTCAAGTGATCACTAATCGTGCAAAGGACTTTAGTAAGTATGCTTAACCTTTCTTAGTTAAGTTTTTGCTTAGTTTTAGCTTAAAAGTCAAACCTTCGTAATTAACGGTTGACTTAGCGATTAATCACTAATGGTCCAGTGATTAGTCGAATTGAAAGTAGTTATGACTTGGTAATTATGTGGGCATTTAACCCTTAAAAGGGCACCCTCTGATTCCCACTCTAACTAGGTCTAATGTCGGGTCAAACTTGTTATTAAAAAAGTCAACAGAATGTTTATTTTCTAATTTATGCATAATTAGCAATGTAGAACACATACAACCTGTTTGATCATTAATATAACTTGGTAATTAGTGTAGGAACATGTCTAAACATGTTCAACCCGACAATTTTCTGTTTAGACCCGGTTCGGAATCGAAAGTCGCAAAGCTTTGACTTTCGCTTTGACTTCAGTTCTGACCCATTTTGGTATGTTTTAGAAATGCCGTAGAGCTTTAATTGGACTAGGTTACATGCTAGTATAACCCTCTGTGACCTTGGTTCATTAGTTATCCAATTAATATGCATGATTCCGTTAATTGCTCATATGTTGACCATTATGCCCTTTTCAACTTAAAGCGTGATTTTTGAAAATGTAAAAGTGTAGAAACCTTAGCTTCTGAATTATAAACTTGCACCCAAAATTTGACATCAGTTTGAGGTGTAGATTGAGAGTTATGCTCATTAGCGTATAGCCTAATTAAACCTACTTTTTGATATCAAACTTATTACCCACTGATGTAATATATTATTTTGGGATTTTTGAAGATTTTTAATTAATTTTAGGCTGAGCATAACCTATAGTCATAGGCTTAATCCAGTAATTGTCGGTTTTGCCCTTTCGGGCTATAAAATGAGTTTTACATATCTAATTGAATCCAAACCTTTTGCTACTGATTACATATGATAAATAAATTATTTTAAGCCTTCTGGAATAATAAAAATATCAGTTTTCTCTATAGAACCCGGAAACGGCTTCTAATCGCCTTTTTAAGCGTTTTTAACGCATAGTATGTACTAGAACTATTTTAAACATACAAGGGTTGATACCTACTGATATTTTAGGTAAATTATAATATTTTAAAAGTAAGCAAAAGTTGTTTAACTCAGACTTCAGTTTTACGCTTTTCGGCTGATGTGAAATTACCAAAATACCCCTACGGTGCATAGTTTGGTTATAATTGATAAATTTCACATATATACTTTACCCTATTGTTATAACTTATCAAATTAAGTATTTTTGCTGATTACATCAGACCTGTAACTCAGGTTAATACTTAAACTCTTTTGTAACCTTGTAAATGACCAAACTACCCTTACGGGGCATAGTTTGTGTTTAAATTCGTTTCGGGCATAATAAAAGATATCTTACTGATGTCACAACATATTTGAGGCATATTAACTTAAGAAACCTGTATATGGCTCTAATAAGTACCCGTTACGCCTCTTGCGCGTTCGGTTCGGTTTATGTAACTAGTTTGCATAAACTAGCCGAAACGGGTCAAACCTTATCGGTTTTATCTCAAAATCCAGAATGTGTATTAAATACCCATATTAAGCAAGTCTTCAAACTTGTCAGGTCTAAATCACATTCTATCCGGTCTTCGCTTAATCGTGCGTACGAACCGTATCTTTGAAAATAACCGGTCTAAGCTTAAGCTTAACTAAAGACCCGTTAGGATTCTAATAGGTTATTATAAACCTTCGTTCCAGATTAGGAGGACCAGTAAAAGCTACTTGCATTTGCTTATTGTGATTATTACTTTGCTCAGGTAAATACTTTTAACTTATTTTCCCTTATACGGGCTTGGGGTACGGTATATAAAATGCCGCTTGGTCGGGCATTAAATCTTCCACCGTATGGTGGTTAATTGAATATTTGATCGACCCGTTTAAGTTGTTTTGTTTACTTAAAGGCTTTGGGGGGTTAATGACCATGTCCCGGATATCCTTGGCATCATTTTACGAAATGGCCACGACTTAATCGCGGAGTGTAGGCGTACACTCGTCAGTGCATAAATAGATTATGTGGTGTGTCTATTGATCTTTAACCCGGCACGATCCGGGCTACTGAACGCATAAGGAACATGTAATTCTTTTACGAGATTATATATTTAAATAATTATCCCAAGTTATAAAATGTTTATGCCACGTGCATCCAAATCAATTTTTAATCATTTTTAAAATGAGTCAGTTGATTGTATTTACCAGTGTAAACTGACGTATTTTCCCAAAAAGGTTAAATGCAGGTACTAAGCGTAATAGGCTGGAGTCTCTCCTTAGCATCAATAAAGAGTCTCGCAAGCTTAAGATTCCTATCGTCTGTTGAACTACTGTTTCCTATTTATTTCGATCCTTCTGTGGATAAACTTTCAACTGTTTGTGATACACGATATTACAATATTTTATTCGGTTGAAATATATCTTTCAATTGCTTCCGCTGTGCATTTAAATATTGTGTTGTTTGAATTACGTTGCCAACCACGTCACGATACTCCCCACCGGGCCCACCGGTGACACGTGGAATTAGGGGTGTGACACACACCTATCACAGGCCCATGAACTTGGGCCGCACACTTGGGCTTTGCACGCATACTTGAATGTTGTTGTTATATGAGTTATGTACTGTTATTTGAACTGCCATGATAATATGTGTATGCCATGATCAGATCTGTGTAAGTAAACTGTTAGTATACGTGTAGAAAACATACGTGCATTACTTGGTTTGAACCTGACTTGTATGGTAACCATGTTAGGACGTGGTTGACCACAATTAGCTCAAGTGACCTTCTTTTATCTGTAGAGCTAATCTAAGGTGAGTTCACACTTTCTACAAAGCATGGGATTCCCGGTGGTTTGGGATTGGGTTAAGGATTAATATTGGAATCTGCGTATTCTCCTTGGGTAGGATACGTACCTCCATCCTCCTTGGGAAGGATGACAACATTTAAACCTGTGTAATCTCCTTGGGTAGGTTACGTACCTCCATCCTCCTTGGGAAGGATGACAACATAGAACTTACTAGACAAAACTCTATCAAGAAGTCCCTCATTTTTTTATCGACTTAATCGTCGGGCCAATGGCGAATGGGTCATTAGTTAATAGCGCTATTAGGTCTGACAAGCCTCACACCGTGCCGCATAGGATGGGAGTGGACTAATGTACTTGGGCACTTAGTGGTTTACAAACATGACTAAAGTCAGTAGTCGATATGGTAACGGGTCTAGTGGTTTACAACATGGGGTAGCCCCCACGGTTTATGGTTTGAGAAACAAGGAACTGGATAACTTATGGTTTTTGGAACAACTTTAAAACAGACAACCAACTGTGAACTCGCTCAACATTTTTTTGTTGATTCGTTACTACATGCTTTGCAGGTCGTTAGGTACTTAGCTGGAGCTTGCATAGGAGAAGGAGTCGTTGTGGGACATGGACCGTTGTGTGCCATGTTAAACTTTATGAACTTTTAAACTTATACTTTGGTTTTGAACTTAATTCTTCCGCTGTTATCTTAGACTTACTTAATTGTGTGACACTAATCATATCGATTGTGTTGGGTTTTATTTACTTTAATTATATTGTTCACTATGATTGGTGGCTGGATCCTGGTCATGTCACGCTCCCTGCTGTAATACTCCGCTTGTGGATTTTGGGGGTGTGACAGTTTTGATTTCACGGATTCTTAGGTTATTTCCTTTTGAATAGGTGCTAGCACATGTTCCAGTAGTTAGTTTGCTGTTTTGAATGAGTCTTTGTTTACGTTGCACGTAAGCCCCATATAAGGCTACATTGAGTTGTTTAATAATATAACCAGCAACTTTTGTTTTGCTTTTCAGTAGCATACATTTCCTTTATAAATCAGCAATCTTTGTTTATTTTTTTATTGTACGAGGTGTGAGTGTTTGTATTAGCCAAGGTCTGATCCAACATTTGGTATCAGAGCCTTGGCTCAAACCTGGTTCGTTGCAAGAGAAAGAAATGGTTGGATCTTGAGTGATCATCAGCAAGTCAATCGCATGTAAGCAAGTTTTGATTGAGCAAGATATTGAAGCAAGAAGGCAGCAAGTTAAAGAACGAGACATCAAGATATAGAAGCAAGAAACAGCAAGGAAATAGCAAGAGATAGCAAGAAAGGCAAGTTGCAGCAGGTAGCAAGAAACAAAAAAAACAAGATTCAAAGAAGAAAGAAAGAAAGTGAAGAATGGCAATGGTACAAGCAAAAGATGCAGGTTCAATGTCTTATCAAGTTCCGACTTTGACCTAAACTAACTATCCGGTATGGGCAGTCAAGGTTAAATCCATCCTGGATGCACATGGTCTTTTGGAGACGATCGAACCGAGGGCATTAGGTGTAGACCCAGACTTAAAGAAATCAAAACAAGCGCTCGCCTTTCTATTTCAAGCTATACCGGAGGAAATGGTGTTGCAAATGTCGAGTCACACGGGCCCAAAGAAAGTGTGGGATGGCTTAAAAACACGATACTTGGGTGTCGATCGAGTGAGGGCGGCTCGAATTGCAACATTGAGAAGAGAGCTTGAGGGTTTGCGGTTGAAGGAAGGAGAACTCGTTGATGATGGTGCTTCTAAGGTGAGCGGATTGGTTTTAAAGTTGAGGGGTCTCGGGCACGAAATTGAAGAAGAAGAAGAAGAAGAAATGGTGAGAAGACTACTTGATGCAATGCCAAAAAGCTATCTTCAAATTGTAACTTCAATTGAGCAATGTTTCGATTTGGACTCAATGCTCTTTGATGAAGCAGTTGAAAGGATTAAGGCGTATGAAGAAAGACGAAAAAGCCATGATGAAAAAGGAAGAAGAGCAAGGCAAACTTTTGATGACCGAACAAAAGTATGGTGAACATGATGGAAGAGGAAGAGGTCGTGGAAGAGGCTATGGTAGAGGTGAAAGAGGTCGAGGAAGAAGAGGAAGAGGCTCGGGTCGAGATGATAAGAGTGGATTAGATGCTACGAGTGTGGAGCATTTGGGCATTTCGCTAACGAGTGCACGAAGTAGAAAGACAAGAACGAAGAAGCCAACTTGACCCACTCTACTTTGAAAAAAACGGGTCGATGTCAAGATTATGGGGGTGATTGTTGGATAATCTTGACATGACGGGTCGACGGGTACGGTTTATGGGTTACGGGTCAACTGGGTCAGTTGGTTATTTGGAGTTTATTTATTAAGCAATAAATTAGTTTGAATCAGTGTAGGTAGTCAAAATAAACCGTTGCATGGACTGGGTAGTTGGTTGTTTTGATTTCACGGATTCTTAGGTTATTTCCTTTTGAATAGGTGCTAGCACATGTTCCAGTAGTTAGTTTGTTGTTTTGAATGAGTCATTGTTGACATCAGTTTGAGGTGTAGATTGAGAGTTATGCTCATTAGCGTATAGCCTAATTAAACCTACTTTTTGATATCAAACTTATTACCCACTGATGTAATATATTATTTTGGGATTTTTGAAGATTTTTAATTAATTTTAGGCTGAGCATAACCTATAGTCATAGGCTTAATCCAGTAATTGTCGGTTTTGCCCTTTCGGGCTATAAAATGAGTTTTACATATCTAATTGACTCCAAACCTTTTGCTACTGATTACATATGATAAATAAATTATTTTAAGTCTTCTGGAATAATAAAAATATCAGTTTTCTCTATAGGACCGGGAAACAGCTTCTAATAGCCTTTTTAAGCGTTTTTAACGCATATTATGTACTAGAACTATTTTAAACATACAAGGGTTGATACCTACTGATATTTTAGGTAAATTATAATATTTTAACATTAAGCAAAAGTTTTTAAACTCAGACTTCAGTTTTGAGCTTTTCGGCTTATGTGAAATTACCAAAATGCCCCTACGGTGCATAGTTTGGTTATAATTGATAAATTTTACATATATACTTTACCCTACTGTTATAACTTATCAAATTAACTATTTTTCTGATTACATCAGACCTGTAACTCAGGTTAATACTTAAACTCTTTTATAACCTTGTTAATGACCAAACTACCCTTACGGGGCATAGTTTGTGTTTAAATTCGTTTCGGGCATAATAAAAGATATCTTACGGATGTCACAACATATTTGAGGCATATTAACTTAGGAAACCTGTATATGGCTCTAATAAGTACCCGTTACGCCTCTTGCGCGTTCGGTTCGGTTTATGTAACTAGTTTGCATAAACTAGCCGAAACGGGTCAAACCTTATCGGTTTTATCTCAAAATCCAGAATGTGTATGAAATACCCATATTAAGCAAGTCTTCAAACTTGTCGGGTCTAAATCACATTCTATCCGGTCTTCGCTTAATCGTGCGTACGAACCGTATCTTTGAAACTAACCGGTCTAAGCTTAAGCTTAACTAAAGACCCGTTAGGATTCTAATAGGTTAATATAAACCTTCGTTCCAGATTAGGAGGACCAGTAAAAGCTACTTGCATTTTCTTATTGTGATTATTACTTTGCTCATGTAAATACTTTTAACTTATTTTCCCTTATACGGGCTTGGGGTACGGTATATAAAATACTGCTTGGTCGGGCATTAAATCTTCCACCGTATGGTGGTTAATTGAATATTTGATCAGCCCGTTTAAATTGTTTTGTTTACTTAAAGCCTTTGTGGGGTTAATGACCATGTCCCGGATATCCTTGGCCTCATTTTACGAAATGGCCATGACCTAAGCGCGGAGTGTAGGCGTACACTCGTCAGTGCATAAATAGATTATGTGGTGTGTCTATTGATCTTTAACCCGGCACGATCCGGGCTACTGAACACACAAGGAACATGTAATTCTTTTACGAGATTATATATTTAAATAATTATCCCAAGTTATAAAATGTTTATGCCACGTGCATCCAAATCAATTTTTAATCATTTTTATAATGAGTCAGTTGATTGCATTTACCAGTGTAAACTGACGTATTTTCCCAAAAAGATTAAATGCAGGTACTAAGCGTAATAGGCTGGAGTCTCTCCTTAGCATCAATAAAGAGTCTCGCAAGCTTAAGTTGCCTATCGTCTGTTGAACTACTGTTTCCTATTTATTTCGATCCTTCTGTGGATAAACTTTCAACTGTTTGTGATACACGATATTACAATATTTTATTCGGTTGAAATATATCTTTCAATTGCTTCCGCTGTGCATTTAAATATTGTGTTGTTTGACTATTACGTTGCCAACCACGTCACGATACTCCCCACCGGGCCCACTGGTGACACGTGGAATTAGGGGTGTGACAGGTTGGTATCAGAGCCAACGCTGAGTGAATTAAACACTAGCCTTTTGTGTTTAATCTCAGTTACACAATTGCACATTTCAAAAACTTTCGAGTCTAGAAAAATAACATAGGACAAATTCTACTTTGTTTTGTTTTGTTTTGTCCTTTAATTTATATATTCTTGTCGTTATCTTATGTTGTATTGACAGGATTAATTATGCCGCCAAGATTCTTTCGACGAAGAGGACGAGGCAAGGGGCCAATCACCGCCCCCAATGACGACGAGGCAGGACCTTCGCACATGCGAGCTCCTACCACCACTGCGAGTGCTGACCCTAGAGAAAACCGGAGGAACCTTTTTGAACCGGCTAGACGATCTGTATCGCACAGTTCGACGCCTCCCATTCATAACTCTTATGGGCCACAGTCGGAAAAAGAGCCCGACAACCCTCAACCTTCTTACATACCTCTTCAGCGATCCCTATCGCATAATTCCTTTGGTAACCCCACACCTGTTTTTAGGGGTCGGTTTAACCCGACAAATTACATACAAGAACCAGTGGGTTTTAACCCATTGAGGCCAGAGGATCATTACTCCGGCGATCATGCAGAGGATATGGACGAGTACACCGATCCCGTCGAGCCCGCAACCGGAACTCCCAACCATCCCATCGAGGTCTCGGATGGTTCGTCCTTTCATGGATCACCCTACCATGGTCCGGACAGTTACCAGGCACGATTTAATCAACACGAGTGGTATTTTACACCCTCGCATCATTCGTCGCCTCACCAGCAGCAACAGCAGCAGCAGGATCCCTCCGAGGATTCACGATTCGTGGCAGTCACGCCACCGCCTCCACCATCGCCAGTTCAGCCGGCACCTCCGCAACCGCCGAGGCGTAGGAGAACCGGAGCACGTATGTCTGCACGAGGAGGGGACTTTCATTTTAGCTCTCCTCGACAATCAAGTGGCAGTCATTATTCGTCGCTTCAAGAAGATCCGCAAATGGGTGGACCTTCAAACCCAGTTGCACAGCAACCACCACCGATGGGTTTTGATAACCCGATTCCTGCCTACACTGGTTCTGTGACGTACAACCCGTTTGGGCCGCCGGTTCACACCAACTACAATTACGCTGAAGCCGACCCATACTTGGTAGCGTCCAATTACAACGTCTTTAACCCTGAAGGACCGTATGGAGCTCCTTGGGGAGCAGGGTACCCAACTCATGGATACCAAATACCTGCTAGACCTATTATTCTGCAACAATCGCAGCCACCAAGGTTCTCCCCACCAGAGCGAGAAGAAATTCTGCAAAGGTTGGACCAAGTCGAGCGAGACTTTCAAAGAGACCGCAGGGAGCGACAAACCTTCTTCCAAGGATTGACAAGCCTAATAAAAGGGAAGAGCAAGAAGGACCATTAAATCCTTCCACTGTTGTTGTAATTTCCTTGTATCAGTTGAGCCCCTGCGTGGGCCTGTCTTGCTGTATTAGCCCCTGTGTGGGTATGTTTGTTTGTTTTGACCCCTGCGTGGGTCTATCTTTCTGTTAACCCCTACGAGGGTATGATGTTTGTTTATGTCCCTGCGTGGACTAGTATGTTGCTTGACCCCTGCGTGGGTAACTTGTTTGTCTAAAAAGTCCCGTTTAGGGCGATGTGTAATCTATTAATAATTAATGGAATGTTTAATTTATAAATTTCATTTTTGCCATTATATGCATAAATATTATATATGAAATAAATAAATCAAAATCATTCCTTTTAATAATGATCTGCCTATTAAATGTTGAATAAGAATCTTAAGAGTGAAACCTAGCCTGAGTGTCATTGTAAAGACCTGGCCAAAATGGTAAGACCTGTTTAAAAGATTCAAACCCCTGCTAACATCTGTAAACATGTTAACACTCCTGGCATATGTGATTCGTTAAAAATCACACACGTCATTTTTATAAAAGGATTCTTCAAAAGATTCCTAACCCAACTTAATGATCTCTGAATCATGGGTTTAAATCATCAATTATGGTGATCATATTTTGACCATACATTGGCAATATAATGCCTACGGGCCTTGCTCATTTCTACATGAGCCAAAAGACAGTGGTAGCTATGACTCCCTGTCCGAAAAAGGTAATGAACTATGTTCAAGCCTTAAAAGCTTTAATTCTCTGAAATCATGGCTTATAATTTAAAATGTCCTTGTGACTAGGCCTTTTGTGATATTAATAAAACTGTTATTGTTTTATAATTAGGATAAATAATAATAAAATCCTAAATAAAATATGATTAATAAATTAACCAAATATGGTCTATGTTACCATGGTTAATGAATTGCCATAAAAGACAATTACATAATAAACTCCCAAGTAAACTATTGTCCTTGTTTTATGTAACAGTTCAATTAAAATGGCTGACTCGAATGAAATTAATAGTCACCCGGTGGAGAATAATGATAACGCCCGAATTAATATAACGGGTGCTGAACTGAAAGCGTTAGTAGACGACGCAGTTACAAAGGCCTTAAAGCGGCAATATGAAGAATATAGTGGGACTCGACGTAGGAACCTATCTACACCGCATTCGAAGCCACCTTCCAAGAAGGAAGAACCGAAGAAAGATGATGATCGACTCTCCTCAAACCACCACAGTTCTCCATCTCAACAGATTGTACTAAATCAAGAACCCCGTAGTAAGGGTTGCTCCTATAAATACTTTGTTTCATGCAAACCCAGAGATTTCACTGGGGAAAAAGGAGCCATTGACTGCATGACGTGGTTAGATGAGATGGATACAGTAGTGGATATCAGCGGGTGCGCTGAGAGGGATATAGTCAAGTTTGTGTCGCAATCTTTTAAAGGCGAGGCTTTAGCCTGGTGGAGATCACTGATTCAAGCCACTGGGAAGATCCCATTGCACAACATGTCATGGGAACAATTCGTTGCCCTCATCAAGGAGAATTACTGTCCTCAGCATGAGGTCGAGAAGATTGAGTCAGATTTTCTTTCGTTGGTAATGACCAATCTAGATTGCCAAGCTTACCTCACAAGCTTTAATACAATGTCGAGGTTGGTTCCGTATTTGGTAACCCCGGAACCCAAACGAATAGCTCGTTTCATTGGGGGTTTAGCCCCCGAGATAAAGGCAAGCGTGAAGGCCTCTCGGCCAGCTACTTTCAGATCTGTAGCTGACATATCTCTGTCCCTCACTCTGGACGCGGTCAGACAAAGATCACTGAGGAACAAAGATGTTGAGAAAAGAAAACGTGAAGATGATAATTCACGGAGGTCAAACAAGAAGCACCGAGGAAACGGTGACAACAAGAAGGGGTCTGAGTCAAGGAAAGATGGGCATCAGTCTGGTGAGAAGCCCAAGTGCAAGATTTGCAAGAAATAGCACTTTGGAAAGTGTAGACTCAGTAAAGAACTTTTGCTTGCGGGATATGCAAGTCCAAGGAACACAAGACCTTGGATTGCAAAAAGCTGAAGGATGCAACGTGCTACAGTTGCAATGAGAAAGGGCACATAAAAACCAACTGCCCTAAATACGCCAAGAAGCCTTAAGAGGCCAAGAAGACCAATGCTAGGGTCTTTAGGATGGATGCGAAGGAGGCTGTGCAAGACGATAACGTGATCACATGTACTTTTCTCATAAATGATATCTATGCAAGGGTACTTTTTGATTCAGACGCAGATAAATCATTTGTAGATAATAAGTTTTGCAAATTGCTGAATTTACCTGTTAAAACCTTAAGTGTGAAATATGAGGTGGAGTTAGCAGATGGCACCTTAGAAACCGCCTCAACCATATTAGATGGATGCTTCATATCCATTAAGAACCACTCCTTTCCTTTGTCCCTACTTCCTTTGAAGTTAGCTGGTTTTGACATCGTGTTAGGCATGGACTGGTTATCTCATAACCAGGCCCAAATTGTCTGCAATAAGAAGCAAGTGGTGATCAAAACACCGTCTGGTGAATCACTTACCATTCAGGGACATACCCGGTAGGGACTGCCTGAGCAAGTGACTATGCTCAAGGCCTCTAAGTGTTTGAAGAAGGGTTGTGTCATTTACATGGCACATGTGACTATTGATGAGCCGAAACCCAATATTGAAGACATCCCCGTCATTTTTGAATACCCATAAGTTTTTCCTGAAGAACTACCTGGTTTACCACCAGATAGGCAAGTGGAATTCAGAATTGACATCATCCCTGGAGCAGCACCTGTTGCTGGGGCACCTTATAGGTTGGCACCAACAGAAATGAAGGAATTGAGAACGCAATTAGATGAATTGCTAGCTAAAGGTTTCATTAAACCTAGTTCGTCTCCTTGGGGAGCACCCGTCTTGTTTGTCAAAAAGAAGGATGGATCGATGCGTCTGTGCATCGATTACCGTGAACTTAATAAGGTCACAATAAAGAATAGGTATCCTTTGCCAAGGATCGACGATTTGTTCGATCAATTGCAAGGGGAAAGTTATTTCTCGAAGATTGACTTGAGGTCAGGCTACCACCAACTGAAGGTTAGAGATGAAGACGTACACAAAACTGCATTTAGGACTCGTTATGCTCATTACGAGTTCCTAGTGATGCCTTTTGGGCTCACTAATGCACCTGCCGCGTTCATGGATCTCATGAATCGCGTTTTCAAGCCTTACTTAGATAAATTCGTCATCGTTTTCATCGACGACATTCTTATCTACTCGAAGAACCAAGCTGACCATGAGAAACACCTTCGCTGTATTCTTAAACTTCTACATCATGAGAAGCTCTATGCCAAATTCTCTAAATATGAATTTTGGCTTCGAGAAGTCCAATTCCTTGGACATGTGGTTAGTGAGCGTGGTATCCAAGTGGATCCCGCTAAAGTGGAAGCTGTTATGAACTGGCAAGAGCCAAAGACGCCTACAGAAATTCGTAGCTTTTTAGGCTTGGCAGGATATTATAGGCGTTTCATTGAAATTTTTTCAAGAATTGCTACACCCCTAACTTCATTGACTCATAAGAAGGTAAAGTTCGAGTGGGGTCCTAAACAGCAAGAATCTTTTGATATTCTGAAGCAAAAGTTGAGCAACGCTCCTGTACTGACATTGCCTGAAGGTACCGAAGAATTCGTAGTTTACTGCGATGCATCTCACACTGGCATGGGGTGTGTGCTTATGCAGAAAGGCCAAGTTATTGCCTATGCATCACGACAGTTAAAGGTGCACGAAAAGAATTACACCACCCATGAATTTGAGTTGGGTGGCGTTGTATTTGCACTAAAACTATGGAGGCATTATTTATATGGAATAAAGTGTGTGATCTATTCTGATCACAAGATCCTCCAGCACCTGTTTAATCAGAAGGATTTAAACATGAGGCAGCGCCGTTGGATAGAGACTTTAAAGGATTATGATTGTGAAATCAAATATCATCCCGGCAAGGCAAATGTAGTCGCTGACGCCTTGAGTCGAAAGGAAATGGTGAAACCCATCTGAATCAATGCCAAAAGCATTGAAATAAAGAATAGTTTGAATGAAAGGTTGTTAGCTGCACAGAAGGAAGCTGTGTTGGAAGCTAACTATGCTAACGAAAAGCTAGGAGTAACTGAGGAGCAGTTATCTCTTGGCAAGGATAGAATTCTGAGATTAAATGGACGAATATGGGTTCCAATTTATGGAGGACTTCGGGATGTTATTCTCCAGGAAGCCCATAGTTCTAAATATTCCGTTCATCCTGGAGCTGATAAGATGTACCAGGATCTAAGGGCAAACTATTGGTGGATAGGCTTGAAGAAGTCTGTAGCTACCTATGTAGCTAAATGCTTGACGTGTGCGCAAGTCAAAGTAGAACATCAGAAACCGTCAGGTTTGCTACAACAGTCTGAACTTCCTACGTGGAAGTGGGAAATGGTAACTATGGATTTAATCACCAAGTTACCTAAGACAAGGAAAGGAAACGATACCATTTGGGTGATCGTAGACAGACTGACTAAGTCAGCACATTTCCTACCCATTAAGGAGACTTACAGCTCCGACATGTTAGCCCAGTTGTACGTGGATAAGATTGTAGCTTTACATGGCATACATGTGTCTATTATCTCTGACAGAGATACTAGATACACGTCACATTTTTGGAAGAGTTTCCAACAATCTTTGGGCACACGTTTGAATTTTAGTACGGCTTACCATCCTCAGACGGACGGTCAGAGTGAGCGTACTATTCAAACTTTGGAAGACATGCTTCATGCATGCGTGATTGATTTAGGTGGTAGTTGGGATAACCACCTATCATTAATCGAATTCTCCTACAACAATAGCTACCATACCAGCATTAAGGCTGCGCCTTTCGAGGCCTTATACGGTAGAAAGTGTAGAACGCCCGTTTGTTGGGCGGAAGTTGGAGATGTCCAATTATCAGGACCGGAGATAGTCTTTGAAACGACGGACAAGATTGTCCAGATTCGTGACCGTCTCAAAGCTGCCCGAGATAGGCAGAAGAGTTACGCAGATCCAAAGCGTAAATCTATGAAATTCGAAGTAGGTGACAAAGTGTTGCTTAAAGTATCACCCTGGAAAGGGGTGATGTGATTTGGTAAGAAAGGCAAGCTAAGCTCGAGATACATAGGACCTTTCGAGGTCATCGAACGTGTCGGGTCAGTTGCCTATAAGTTAAACCTACTTGAAGAGCTCAGTAGTATACATAATGTATTTCACATCTGCAATCTGAAGAAGTGTTTCGCTGATGAATCACTGGTCATACCACATACAGATGTGCATATAGATGAGAGCTTGAAATTTGTGGAAAAACCATTGTCGATTGAAGATCGACAGGTTAAGAAGCTTCGAAGGAAGCATGTGCCTATTGTAAAGGTAAAATGGGATGCCCGTAGAGGTCCCGAATACACGTGGGTGGTTGAGTCCACAATGAAAGAAAAGTACCCTTATTTATTTCAGTAAATCTCGAGGTCGAGATTTCTTTTAAGGGGGTGAGGACGTAACACCTCGAAAATTCACGTCCTATAAAGTGTTGACACGTGTCATAAGTTTGAACGTGTGAAAGAATGTTCTTGAGGGACTAAAGTTGACAAACATGGAAAGTATGTGAAAATACGAGTTCAAAAAGTCAACAGTGAATAAATATACTTTACAATAACCCTACATGATGTTTATACCATCAAACGAATAAATCATGGATCATACGAAGCTAAAAGTGAGAGATTACAAACTACAGGGGTTAAATGTGTCAACATGTTTAAGTTATTCCTCTGAGTGAACTTTTAACAAACCCGAAGCTTTGTAACGGTTAATTATGCTCACTAGACTGCACGATATAAATTTCATAAAGTTTCATTATCGTATGAGAAAGTTGTGATCAAATTCGTATACAAGGGGTTAAAGCGTCAACGTTGAAAGTTATGACTTTTCGGGTAACAATAAAGTTAACCGAGGACTTAACAAAGTGGGTATATGTCTTAAAGCCCTTATAAGTCAAGTTGGAGGGTTCAAAGTGCAAGAAATAAAGTCGTAGCAAAGTTTCCAAGAGCCAAGGACCAAAGCGTAAAAATCTAAAATTTGAGATTTGATCAGAAGGGGCCTCGCGCCACGCGAAGGCCCTGGGGGGGGGGGGGGGGGGGCTACGCGTGCCGCGAGGGGCTGTCTGCTATGAAAAATTTGGGTTCTTCTCTTCCATTTGCATTCTAACTGACTTATAAACGATTTTCCACATCTTGCACGACCCCTAGGCAACCGCTAGACACTTAGGGACATCTGGAAGTGATCCATGACCCTTGTTAGACTTGTGTGTCAATGATCCATGAGTTCTTGAGCACTATATAAAGGACCAAGGTTGCAACCAATTCTTCACACCTTCCTTCAGCATTCCTGATCATTTCTGGAGCTCCAAAGCAGGCTCAAGTGATCACTAATCGTGCAAAGGACTTTAGTAAGTATGCTTAACCTTTCTTAGTTAAGTTTTTGCTTAGTTTTAGCTTAAAAGTCAAACCGTCGTAATTAACGGTTGACTTAGCGATTAATCACTAATGGTCCAGTGATTAGTCGAATTGAAAGTAGTTATGAGTTGGTAATTATGTGGGCATTAAACCCTTAAAAGGGCACCCTCTGATTCCCACTCTAACTAGGTCTAATGTCGGGTCAAACTTGTTATTAAAAAAGTTAACAAAATGTTTATTTTCTAATTTATACATAATTAGCAATGTAGAACACATACAACCTGTTTGATCATTAATATAACTTGGTAATTAGTGTAGGAACATGTCTAAACATGTTCAACCCGACAATTTTCTGTTTAGACTCGGTTCGGAATCGAAAGTCGCAAAGCTTTGACTTTCGCTTTGACTTCAGTTCTGACCCGTTTTGGTATGTTTTAGAAATGCCGTAGAGCTTTAATTGGACTAGGTTACATGCTAGTATAACCCTCTGTGACCTTGGTTCATTAGTTATCCAATTAATATGCATGATTCCGTTAATTGCTCATATGTTGACCATTATGCCCTTTTCAACTTAAAACATGATTTTTGAAAATGTAAAAGTGTAGAAACCTTAGCTTCTGAATTATAAACTTACACCCAAAATTTGACATCAGTTTGAGGTGTAGATTGAGAGTTATGCTCATTAGCGTATAGCCTAATTAAACCTACTTTTTGATATCAAACTTATTACCCACTGATGTAATATATTATTTTGGGATTTTTGAAGATTTTTAATTAATTTTAGGCTGAGCATAACCTATTGTCATAGGCTTAATCCAGTAATTGTCGGTTTTGCCCTTTCGGGCTATAAAATGAGTTTTACATATCTAATTGAATCCAAACCTTTTGCTACTGATTACATATGAGAAATAAATTATTTTAAGCCTTCTGGAATAATAAAAATATCAGTTTTCTCTATAGAACCCGGAAACGGCTTCTAATCGCCTTTTTAAGCGTTTTTAGCGCATAGTATGTACTAGAACTATTTTAAACATACAAGGGTTGATACCTACTGATATTTTAGGTAAATTATAATATTTTAAAAGTAAGCAAAAGTTGTTAAACTCAGACTTCAGTTTTAAGCTTTTCGGCTTATGTGAAATTGCCAAAATACCCCTACGGTGCATAGTTTGGTTATAATTGATAAATTTCACATATATACTTTACCCTACTGTTATAACTTATCAAATTAAGTATTTTTGCTGATTACATCAGACCTGTAACTCAGGTTAATACTTAAACTCTTTTGTAACCTTGTAAATGACCAAACTACCCTTACGGGGCATAGTTTGTGTTTAAATTCGTTTCGGGCATAATAAAAGATATCTTACTGATGTCACAACATATTTGAGGCATATTAACTTAAGAAACATGTATATGGCTCTAATAAGTACCCGTTACGCCTCTTGCGCGTTCGGTTCGGTTTATGTAACTAGTTTGCATAAACTAGCCGAAACGGGTCAAACCTTATCGGTTTTATCTCAAAATCCAGAATGTGAATGAAATACCCATATTAAGCAAGTCTTCAAACTTGTCGGGTCTAAATCACATTCTATCCGGTCTTCGCTTAATCGTGCGTACGAACCGTATCTTTTAAAATAACCGGTCTAAGCTTAAGCTTAACTAAAGACCCGTTTGGATTCTAATAGGTTATTATAAACCTTCGTTCCAGATTAGGAGGACCAGTAAAAGCTACTTGCATTTGCTTATTGTGATTATTACTTTGCTCAGGTAAATACTTTTAACTTATTTTCCCTTATACGGGCTTGGGGTACGGTATATAAAATACTGCTTGGTCGGGCATTAAATCTTCCACCGTATGGTGGTTAATTGAATATTTGATCGACCCGTTTAAATTGTTTTGTTTACTTAAAGCCTTTGGGGGGTTAATGACCGTGTCCCGGATATCCTTGGCATCATTTTACGAAATGGCCACGACTTAAGCGCGGAGTGTAGGCGTACACTCGTCAGTGCATAAATAGATTATGTGGTGTGTCTATTGATCTTTAACCCGGCACGATCCGGGCTACTGAACGCATAAGGAACATGTAATTCTTTTACGAGATTATATATTTAAATAATTATCCCAAGTTATAAAATGTTTATGCCACGTGCATACAAATCAATTTTTAATCATTTTTAAAATGAGTCAGTTGATTGTATTTACCAGTGTAAACTGACGTATTTTCCCAAAAAGGTTAAATGCAGGTACTAAGCGTAATAGGCTGGAGTCTCTCCTTAGCATCAATAAAGAGTCTCGCAAGCTTAAGATGCCTATCGTCTGTTGAACTACTGTTTCCTATTTATTTCGATCCTTCTGTGGATAAACTTTCAACTGTTTGTGATACACGATATTACAATATTTTATTCGGTTGAAATATATCTTTCAATTGCTTCCGCTGTGCATTTAAATATTGTGTTGTTTGAATTACGTTGCCAACCACGTCACGATACTCCCCACCGGGCCCACCGGTAACACGTGGAATTAGGGGTGTGACACACACCTATCACAGGCCCATGAACTTGGGCCGCACACTTGGGCTTTGCACGCATACTTGAATGTTGTTGTTATATGAGTTATGTACTGTTATTTGAACTGCCATGATAATATGTGTATGCCATGATCAGATCTGTATAAGTAAACCGTTAGTATACGTGTAGAAAACATACGTGCATTACTTGGTTTGAACCTGACTTGTATGGTAACCATCTTAGGACGTGGTTGACCACAATTAGCTTAAGTGACCTTCTTTTATCTGTAGAGCTAATCTAAGGTGAGTTCACACTTTCTACAAAGCATGGGATTCTCGGTGGTTTGGGATTGGGTTAAGGATTAATATTGGAATCTGCGTATTCTCCTTGGGTAGGATACGTACCTCCATCCTCCTTGGGAAGGATGACAACATTTAAACCTGCGTAATCTCCTTGGGTAGGTTACGTACCTCCATCCTCCTTGAGAAGGATGACAACATAGAACTTACTAGACAAAACTCTATCAAGAAGTCCCTCATTTTTTATCGACTTAATCGCCGGGCCAATGGCGAACGGGTCATTAGTTAATAACGCTATTAGGTCTGACAAGCCTCACACCGTGCCGCAGAGGATGGGAGTGGACTAATGTACTTGGGCACTTAGTGGTTTACAAACATGACTAAAGTCAGTAGTCGATATGGTAACGGGTCTAGTGGTTTACAACATGGGGTAGCCCCCACGGTTTATGGTTTGAGAAACAAGGAACTGGATAACTTATGGTTTTTGGAACAACTTTAAAACAGACAACCAACTGTGAACTCGCTCAACATTTTTTTGTTGATTCGTTACTACATGCTTTGCAGGTCGTTAGGTACTTAGCTGGAGCTTGCATAGGAGAAGGAGTCGTTGTGGGACATGGACCGTTGTGTGCCATGTTAAACTTTATGAACTTTTAAACTTATACTTTGGTTTTGAACTTAATTCTTCCGCTGTTATCTTAGACTTACTTAATTGTGTGACACTAATCATATCGATTGTGTTGGGTTTTATTTACTTTAATTATATTGTTCACTATGATTGGTGGCTGGATCCTGGTCATGTCACGCTCCCTGCTGTAATACTCCGCTTGTGGATTTTGGGGGTGTGACAGTTTTGATTTCACGGATTCTTAGGTTATTTCCTTTTGAATAGGTGCTAGCACATGTTCCAGTAGTTAGTTTGCTGTTTTGAATGAGTCTTTGTTTACGTTGCACGTAAGCCCCATATAAGGCTACATTGAGTTGTTTAATAATATAACCAGCAACTTTTGTTTTGCTTTTCAGTAGCATACATTTCCTTTATAAATCAGCAATCTTTGTTTATTTTTTTATTGTACGAGGTGTGAGTGTTTGTATTAGCCAAGGTCTGATCCAACATTTGGTATCAGAGCCTTGGCTCAAACCTGGTTCGTTGCAAGAGAAAGAAATGGTTGGATCTTGAGTGATCAACAGCAAGTCAATCGCATGTAAGCAAGTTTTGATTGAGCAAGATATTGAAGCAAGAAGGCAGCAAGTTAAAGAACGAGACATCAAGATATAGAAGCAAGAAACAACAAGGAAATAGCAAGAGATAGCAAGAAAGGCAAGTTGCAGCAGGTAGCAAGAAAGAAAAAAAACAAGATTCAAAGAAGAAAGAAAGAAAGTGAAGAATGGCAATGGTACAAGCAAAAGATGCAGGTTCAATGGCTTATCAAGTTCCGACTTTGACCTAAACTAACTATCCGGTATGGGCAGTCAAGGTTAAATCCATCCTGGATGCACATGGTCTTTTGGAGACGATCGAACCGAGGGCATTAGGTGTAGACCCAGACTCAAAGAAATCAAAACAAGCGCTCGCCTTTCTATTTCAAGCTATACTGGAGGAAATGGTGTTGCAAATGTCGAGTCACACGGGCCCAAAGAAAGTGTGGGATGGCTTAAAAACACGATACTTGGGTGTCGATCGAGTGAGGGCGGCTCGAATTGCAACATTGAGAAGAGAGCTTGAGGGTTTGCGGTTGAAGGAAGGAGAACTCGTTGATGATGGTGCTTCTAAGGTGAGCGGATTGGTTTTAAAGTTGAGGGGTCTCGGGCACGAAATTGAAGAAGAAGAAGAAGAAGAAGAAGAAGAAATGGTGAGAAGACTACTTGATGCAATGCCAAAATCCTATCTTCAAATTGTAACTTCAATTGAGCAATGTTTCGATTTGGACTCAATGCTCTTTGATGAAGCAGTTGGAAGGATTAAGGCGTATGAAGAAAGACGAAAAAGCCATGATGAAAAAGGAAGAAGAGCAAGGCAAACTTTTGATGACCGAACAAAAGTATGGTGAACATGATGGAAGAGGAAGAGGTCGTGGAAGAGGCTATGGTAGAGGTGAAAGAGGTCGAGGAAGAGGAGGAAGAGGCTCGGGTCGAGATGATAAGAGTGGATTAGATGCTACGAGTGTGGAGCATTTGGGCATTTCGCTAACGAGTGCACGAAGTAGAAAGACAAGAACGAAAAAGCCAACTTGACCCACTCTACTTTGAAAAAAACGGGTCGATGTCAAGATTATGGGGGTGATTGTTGGATAATCTTGACATGACGGGTTGACGGGTACGGTTTATGGGTTACGGGTCAACTGGGTCAGCTGGTTATTTGGAGTTTATTTATTAAGCAATAAATTAGTTTGAATCAGTGTAGGTAGTCAAAATAAACCGTTGCATGGACTGGGTCGACGGGTACGGTTTATGGGTTACAGGCCGCTATGAATAAGAAGACTAATATAATATTGATAGGGTCAAAAAGGGTATTGGCTGTTAAAACACTTGTATAATTAATCTGGTTTATTAAAACACAAGATCTGGAAACAAAATATCTATTATTCCATCCAGCATAAGTTAATCACACCCATTAATCTTTTCATATACAGTAATCATGTAAAAAACAATAACTTGGTTTAGATATTAACAAGAAATTTGCGTTAGCTTGAGATGAGACGGAGGCCAGAAATCAAACAATTGAAATAAGACGAGCTGGTAGCAGAGAATCTGATTTGGAACAACCCAGAAAACACTTCCCCCCCCCCCCCCCCCAAAAAAAACGAAACGAAAGACCATGCTCTTCAAAGTTGACTTCGAAAAAGCTTTTGATTCACTTAACTGGGGCTTTTTGGATTCGGTTCTAGAACAAATGGCCTTCCCGTGTCTTTGGAGGAAATGGGTTTCTGGAATATTGTCTTCGGCTAGAATGTCCGTTTTGGTAAATGGGTCACCCACTCTAGAGTTCAATATATAAAGGGGGTGCGTCAAGGTGACCAATTGTCTCCGTTGCTTTTTATCATAGCCGTGGAAGCCTTACACGTGGCAACGGAAAGTGCCAAAGCTGCTGGAATTTTTAAAGACATAAATACACCACACGCGGGGCCGACTTTATCACACCTTCTCTACGCGGATGACGTGCTTTTTATGGGTGAGTGGTCTGAATCTAATTTTCATAACCTGGCAAGAATACTCAGATGCTTTCATTTGTCGTCCGGTTTAAAAGTAAACTTCTCAAAAAGCACTTTGTATGGTATGGGTGTCGAAAATGGGGAGATCAACCGCATGGCGTCTATACTTGATTGTAAAACAGGAGCATTCCCCTTCGTTTATCTCGGCCTCCCGGTAGGAGCAAACATGGGCCTAGTAAAAAATTGGAGACCCATTGTGGAACGTTTTGAAAGCACTCCTTCGCTTTGGAAAGCAAGGACACTATCTTTTGGGGGAAGGTAAACTTAATCAACGCTGTGCTAGGTAATTTACCGACATACTATTTCTCACTTTTTAATGCCCCACTAGAAGTTGTGAAACGATTGGAAAAAATTAGGCGTAAGTTTCTTTGGGGAGGGTGCATGGATAACAACAAAATTTGTTGGGCTCCATGGTTTAAGGTGGTTGCGCCTATGGAACAAGGGGGTTTGGGGATTGGCAACCTTATATAAACGAACAAAGCGCTCATGATAAAATGGAGTGTAAGATTCAAGAACGAACCTTCACAACTATGGGCACGTGTTATCTCGGCTATACATAGGGGAACACGTTCTCACCCCTCAATACTTATAAAAAGCTCCATAGGTGGTGTCTGGAAAAGCATCGTCAACGTAGGCTGAGCGTCGGGGAACCAACTGACCAACGTTAATAGCAGGCTACAAGTAAAATTGGGCAGGGGAGACAAGGCGTTATTTTGGTTGGATAGATGGGCGGGAAATTTTACGTTACGAGAAATATTTCCAAACCTGTTTGGTATAGAATCCAACAAATACTGCTTAGTCGAACAAAAATACACCTCACAATCAGGAACAATCCTATGGGACGGGAGCATGGGTGCTGAACTACAAAACACAGCCATGGCAGAGGAATGGGTCAATTACGCGAGGCTGCTGGATAACCAAAAAATGGGGCAGGGACCGGACGTATGGATGTGGAGCTCGGGCGATCAAAAGTCGGAATATAAAGTATGTGTTTTGAGGAGAGAACTTGACCAAATTCCGGTTATTCCAGAAACAAAAGATCTTCTTTGGGTTAACTGGATTCCAAGAAAAATAAATTGCTTCCTGTGGAGGGTTGTGTTGGACCGAATTCCGACTAAAGAAGCATTAATCAAGAGGAAGGTACCGCTATCATCAAACATATGCGTCTTGTGTAACCGGAGGATTGAAACTCCTGACCATCTCCTGGTTACTTGTGATTTTGCACAACAAATCTGGATTGCAGTCTCGACTTGGATAAAGATTTCTCTACCAAGGTATCTATTGAGCGCTATTGGGATGTTAGAGTATATTGGCGGTCTAAGGCTTGATGGCAATAAAAAGAAGGCAGTCTACTCCATTGTTGCAGCTGTATTTTGGTCAATTTGGTTAGCAAGAAACGCTGCAATTTTCAACAAAAAAGGGATACATCTGTCTCATTTAGTGGCTGACATAAAGGCGGTATCATTCCTGCGGATTGACTCAAGGGCGGCTCATCTAGATCTGAAGTGGGAACAATGGCGGGGCTTTAATAATGGATGGTAGCACCAATTATGTAACTTGGTTTCTGTCTTTTTATTTCTTTGTACTGTACTTCAATTCTAGAGCATCTTGCTCTAGTCTGTTTCTCTTTGTTCTTTTATAAAATGCCGCCTTTCAAAAAAAAATATATAACTGTGTACATATCATCTAAAGCATCTTTCCCTATGCCTAATAGATCACGCAACACAATCAGATTTGAGTATCTACTTTTTATACTTGCATGTACACTAAACACTCAAATCAAGTATTAATTTATTAGGGGAGTGGGGGTGCTCCGTGATGGCCACCCCATCACTCGTTGTTTTTTTGGAACACCGCCGCCACATATCTATATCTTTCTCAAATGGATTTCCCTACGGATTCGACGTTTCCGATGGATAGCGATAGCGATACCAGTGTTGCAAAAATCGCGATTACTCAGCGATTAATCGCCGACTAGTCGCTAGTCGGCCTCCTACTGAGTAATTTTTCACTAATCAGTCAAAAAATCGCTAGTCGGTCAAAGCCGGTCCAAGCCGCCCTAGTCGCCCTAGTCGGCCCATTTGAAATCCTTACAAAACAGGCCCAAGATTACAACTTTAGCCCATTTTCCTTATCCCTTACCCTAATATGACGAAGAATTTGAGTCGAATAACGAGGATGAAGTAGACGAGGAGATTGAATACAAGTCGGATGGTGTCGAAATCATTGAACACTACGGGGATGACGATTATATTTGAGCTATTTGTTAATGTTTGAATTTTAAGTACTGAGACTTGTTATGTTATGACTTATATGTAAGTTTAGTTTGTATTTTGAACTACTTTTACTTTTTTAAGTATTATATTGATATGGATGTGTGAGTATATATATACATATTAATAAAAATAATAAAATTTACATATAAAGTTCCGATCCGATTAATCCTGAGTACTCCTGAGTAGTCGCTACTCCCTACCTCACCGGCCGACTAGCGACTAGCGATTTCTCCAACCTTGAGCGATACCGAGTCGTCTTCCGACAATGAGACGCTAAAATATTTTGTGTCGGTGTATAACGAACTTGATACTAATTCGTCCCGCCCAAAGAAGAAGATGGTAGACCGTGATCGTATACGTGCCAACGAAGTGTTAATGAACGATTATTTTGTGGAGAATCCACTCTACAATGCCGAAACGTTTAGAGATCGGTTTCGTTTACCAAAAGAATGTTAGTGTTTTATTGTTAATTTCTAGTATGTTTTAATTTTAATGAAATTTATAATTTTAGTGTTTTCTTGTTAATTTCTAATTTTAAAATAAAAATTAAAAAAAATTGTGAGTGATGGAATTCCATCAATGATCACCTCCACTACAAAATCCTTATGAGTGATAGAATAGTGGTTGATGACATGGCAGGAGTTAATTGGATGCTTGTGAGTGATGCAATTACCTGGAGCTGAAATGTGCTTCTACTTCTTGGTTAATTGCCTGTGTTATCCGAAAGAAGTTTTCTTCATCCAAAACAGCCTTTGTTGTCCGAAAGAATGATGATCATTGTGTAGTTTCATTTTCCTTGTGTATAAATTAAATACGATACTATTTGTATAATAAACTCCTAAATTCATTCCCCAAGTGGTTTACAGGAAGCTGGAATTAAAAAGAAAGAATATATATGATGAAGCAAGGTGAGAGTGTAGAAGAAGTTAATGAATAATGGATGAATATTGAAAATGGAAAACTAAACGACTAGCGAGCTGAGGTGTTTTTAGTCATTTCAACAAGGTCGACGACATAACCTATATATATAGTGTTGGCTTTTATGATAAAAACAAATTTAATTTCTGTGTGTTGTCAATACAAACAAGGGAAGGGTGTGGATGTGATATAAGATTTTAACATAAAATCAGATTCAGTTGTTAATTGTATGGGGAGACGGTCGGCATAATGGGGTACCAAATAATCATCCACAACACCCTCCTCGCATAACGCTATCATGTCCTCTTGTGTAATGAGAGAGTGTGTCATTTTGTGTACAAATATATATATATATTGGTGCTCTCTCTCTCTACCTTTTACGTGTTTCACTCAAGATGGAGGAGACCCAAGAAGAGAATATTCACCACCTGTTAAGGAGGATTCAGGACGCCCATGCTCACCTCCAACACAGCATCACCATCTATCAGCAAAACCTGTCACAAGAAGAAGCTCACTGTTTCAATATATTGCAGTCAATCAATGAGCCAACCCATCTAACCGATGCCAAAGGTTGCGTTATTTACAGGCGAGTCATTTCAATCCTTTGCAGGCAATGTTGTTAATTATGTGTATATATGAATGATGTAATGTTAACTGCATGTAGGAACCCTGCTTGGGAGAGGCTGTATGGTTACAGTTTGGCCGAAACTTTAGGAAAACACCTGGTTGAGCTTATTGTAGGACCTAAGGAAGCCGCCATAGCTAACACTTGCCTTGAACAAATTTTCAAGGGGGCCTTTCATGGTGGGGAGTTTGTTAATACAAATAAGAAAGGAGAAAAATTTCTTTCTTTCAGTTCATCTACCCCTCTTTGTGATCAAAATGGCAATATCATCGGCATGACAGGCATATCCGTCATTCCAACCCCATTTCCACAAATAAGCCCCAAACCCAAAGCTGTTGTGCCTACATATATGGTCCTTTCCTACTTTCAGATTGATTTTCTTATTTCATTACTTCATAATTCAATCTTAATTATTTATTTATAATTCTCATGTATACAGGCTACCTCCAAAACAGATGTCCCCACGATGCTTCGAAATGGATTTTCATGCCCATGGAATGGAAAACCAACTGCTCGTTCTATCTGGCATTGGTTATACCACAGTGATCAAGAACACGAGTATATCCTAAAAACGATTCCTGCAAAATTAGAAAGTAAATCACCCTTCAACACCAATACTTTAAGCCAATGGTCTTCTTCGTTTGACAAAGTATATGAAATCAAATGGGAGGACTTGCTCATTAGAGAATGTATTGGGAGAGGTATAGCTAATATGTCACATTTCGAAAAAAAAATATATATATTTTAACGAGTTTGCATACATTTTGGTAGGTTCGTATGGTAGGCTCTATCATGCATTGTGGTATGGATCAGTATGTTCTGTCTCTCCCTGTCCCTACTACCTTAATACAATCAATTATATATTTATTTCAGATTGTAATGTTATTGTTTGTATTGTACAGGATGTTGCTGTCAAGTTATTTCATAAGCATGAATACTACTCACATGATTTGATCCTTTCTTTTAGGCAGGAGGTAATTTTGTAATTAAATATACAGATAGATTGCATAAGCTATATATGGTGTGGTTTAGTTCTTTTTTTATGTTCTGAATTGCAGGTATCTGTGATGAAAAGGCTTCGGCATCCAAATATTTTGCTCTTCATGGGTGCGGTAATTTCACCTCACCACGTATGCATTGTTACTGAGTTCCTTTGCCGGTAAGTCAACCTGAAATACATATATGAGAAATGAGCTATTAATTGTCTGTCATATATATGAATAATTTATTTTTGTGAAGTGGAAGTTTGTTCCAGTTACTTCACCGAAGGAGAGTCAGATTTAATTTGAAACATCTTGTTCATATGTCCTTGGATATAGTAAGCACCTTACTGATGATCATTTCATTTAAGAAGTAACATTTATTTATTCACATGACAGATAAGATGATTTGTGTTGTTTAGGCACGAGGCATGAATTATCTTCATTGCTGTCTCCCGCCCATCATACATTGTGATTTGAAGTCTTCAAATCTTCGTGTGGATAAGACTTGGACAGTGAAGGTATTATATTATAATAATGATAATAACATGCTCCACTATCAATCATGTTTGTTATCTTCACTAATGAGTTTGCAATAGATTGGTGACTTTGGTTTGTGTCGTCCGAAGCATGGAAGTAAGGAAGGGACAGGATCGGTATCTTCCTTCTTTGTTCCACTGTATTACTATACTAGTATATTCGTGGAACAGTTTCTTAAGCTGATGATTTATCTATTTCTTCTGTTAGCCTCGGTGGATGGCTCCAGAGGTTCTTCGTAGTGAGGAAGCAGATGAAAAGTAAGTTTAAACTTTCTTCTGGGGACTGACTGACAGCAATGAAAGCAGTATGTGTTTGGTTTATTTGTTATAGGTCGGATGTGTATAGCTATGGAGTGGTACTGTGGGAAATGACCACAGAAAAGATCCCTTGGGATGGTCTTACCTCAATTCAGGTTTTCTTCCGGTTCCAGCCCCCTTTAACATACAAATATCTATCTGTCAGTCTGTAAATGTGGATGGATACTTGTTGTAGGTTATTGACGCTGTAGGGTTCATGAACCAAGGGCTCCATATTCCAAACGATGTGGATCCACAATGGGCTTCTCTTATTCGAAGATGCTTGTGCAGGTTTAGCTAGGTTCTTTCTTTCTTTCTTGCCTTTTTGTTTACCACATGCTAATGCTAATGCTAATGCTAATGTTATGTATGCAAAAAGATTCATATTTTCTTTCTTTTTTTCTCAGTGAACCGGACTCCAGGCCAACATTCCAACAAATATTAGATGACTTAAAGGAGTTGCAGAAAAATATTCCACTTCAACTTCATAACGATCACTAAAAGTGCTAGTTAGTTAGTTAGTGCATACATAGGACTGTAAAATGAATTCCCTATTTTGATATGATACAAAAGCAAACATGCACTCGTATGTAAATCCATAATCCCATATGTAAATCTGTAATTAATACATCATCATCATTATTATTATTATTCTTGTTGTTGTTGTTGTTGTTTTATTAATGTTAACAATAATAAGTTGACTTAACAGGCCGTCGGCATTACTCAAAAAACATTTTTTAATTAGCAGCAAAACAATGTCCAGTTGAAGTAATGGGTACCTGATGGCTGATGTTAATGCAGATGAAATGATGTGATCAAACAGAGAAAAATAAACTTCCAACAGGCAGAAAACATACTGCATATGGGGGAACCAATTATTATTATTTTTTTTGAACGGGAACTGCTTTCCACGTGTAAACCCACCCTTTCGGAGACTATGTGACAACTCGAGTTTCCAAGGTTCCTCTTCTATGCGTTACTTGTTTCGTACCGTGTTTTGTGATTCGTGCATTGATTTTTGTACACTATGATTTGTTTGTAAGGTGTTCATGTTTGGTATATGCTTGGGGTATTAAATTATTTGAGTATGATTAATGTATGATATTTTGGTTGAATAACTTATTGGTTTTGCTTGGGCCGCTCATGCGTTGGACAACACATTCACACCTTAAAACCTATATACTATATCGACCCACAATAATCACCGAGCCCAAACTCTTGTGCATGCTGGGCCGCACTTGTCATGAATACTTTTGAGCCACCACCACCACACTTATAGTAATCGGCCCACTTCCTTTAAACAATTCGGCCCAACATCTCCCCTTTTATGTATACGTGAATACAAGGGCATATTCCACAACTCTTGGTCATATTGCAAACCCTAAAGACTTGTTTCCCTTCTCTGAGTGGTGACGGCAGCCCCCCTCTCTCGAAGCATTTATTCATTCGATAGAACTTCTGGTTAGTACGATTGTTCTCAGCCTTTGTTATTATTTGATGTTAATTGTCGACTGATTATATACAGATTTTTATGATGATGCTATGCAAGGATGAGGGATCGCATGATATATGATTGAAAGTAGTATAGGTTGTAGGTTATATTTGTTTGAATTAATTACATATAATGCATGTGAGATGTCTAGAAGGTGCAGCCAAATGGATAGGAATCACCATATGTTGTCGGCCATTGCTTTGCATAGGTGCACGAGAATTGCTATGTTACATGGGATCGATTTTATGTGTGCAGTTTGTTAAAAGTTAGCATGAGTAATTAGATAAGTTATAATCTGATAAAGTGTTCCCATAAATCGATGGGTATGATTGTGTGAAATTAAGTTTTCTTTTTGTATTTATCCATATGCATGATAGTGTTATTGTCTTTAATGTGTGTTAAGAGATTGGCGGCTAGGTGTCCTGATCTGATCAACTAACCATGTACAAATTCTAGTGTGTTGTCAGAATGGTCAGTGAACTAATCAATGTGATGATAAATATGTATTGTCTATAAACTGCCTAGTACATGTGATGATAGGATCGACCGTGAGTGCTTGTTAATGATGATATTCTGATCGGTTGATGATCTTGATCTCGTAATGGTATGGTAAATTGTATTATTATATATTGAATCTTGCATGTAACTGTGTTGTTGATGTCGAAGGGGTTCATGGCGAAACAAGGGTGTTTCGCCAAATGGGTAATCGGCACAGTAACCTGATTTCTTTCTGTTAACAGTTAACTGGACTAACTAACTGATGTTAAATGATACGCATGACTAGTACGATCATGGATACATGCAATGTGTTACTTGGTGATTGTTTGATGTGCCGTCTACCATGATTATACTTACGTGCCAACTTCGTGAATACAAACTGATTATGTATACGTGCGTACTTTAGGACGTGATTGATTAACTGTGAGCATACCTAGCATACCGAGCAAACCAAGGTGAGTTCACACTAGCCAAGGCATGGGATTCCCAGGGGTTGGGAATGGGATTGAATAACTACTCATACAACTATTACTATTAAACAGATTATTACTGTCCTCGGTTGAAGGGCACGTACGTAAAACCTACGTACAGTTATACTTACTACTGTCCTCGGATTGAAGGGCACGTACGTAAAGCCTACGTACACGATCTTAAGACCATCACCTCTATCAAAGGAAGTCCCTCAATTATCGACTTAATCGCCGAGGCCTAGGGCGAGCGGGTCATTAGTTAATAGCGCTATTAGGTTTAACAAACCTCACACCGTGCCAGTCGGACGGGCGTGTACTAATGGACTATGGGCAAAGGGTCAATGCTGATAGACATTGACTTAGGGCACCTCTTATATTTTCGTAGCAGTCGATACGCGTGGTCTTGTAACACATAGGAAGCCCCCACTAATCATCGCACGCATGCCTGGACTGGCAGCAAGGATTAACGCGATACATGGTTTACAAAACGAATATATACGGTTTATGAAATGAATACTTTAACCAAACAACCAACTGTGAACTCGCTCAACTTTGTTGTTGATTCGTTGCTACATGCCTTGCAGGTCATTAGGTACCCATGGAGCTTGCACAGGGAGGAACGGTCGTTGTGGGACATGGCGATGTGTGCCATGCTTTAAACATTACTTTATTTCATATTAAATGCTTGCTTTGGGTTTTACAAATTATGCTTCCGCTAATCACTTAACTATGCTTTGGTTTTTGAACACCTTTCATATTGGTTGGTTGAATTATGGTTACTTACATACTTGTTCAATATGATTGGTGGCTTGATCCTGGTCAGTCATGCCTCCAAGCGGTGATACTCCGCGTGTGGATTTTGGGGGTGTGACAGATTGGTATCAGAGCCATTGGTTATAGAGAACTTGGTTTTAATAAAGGAAAACGTTTTTGTTAAAACCAGACTATAACCTGTACAGTGCTCTACGATCCACAACGACGCTTCACTCCACGTGCAAGGCTCGACATTCTAGGTGATGTTGTTTACGTTTTATATTGCCTACTTGCTAGATTGCATATAACTTTGCTCATGGTATGCTTAGATGAACGTAGTAACTATAGTTTGAAAAACACATTTGTGCTTGCTCCCTACTGTCACTCCACACTTACACACATTCGCGACACCTTTCCTATATGTGTTTCCTTCGATGTGAGATCATGAGGGAACGTGTGAACCTAACTCCAGCCAGCTGACGGCTCTTATCAACGAACAAATTACGGCAGCACTCGCAGCCGCCCAGGCAGGAGGTATAACCTGCTATTCCGAACCTAACCTAGGATGATAGATCCTACTCTCATGACCCAACTCTCGCGCTTAACCCTGTCGTTTCTTCCTCGCGCAACAAGGTCAGGACGCTCAGCCGCCTGTATGCACATTCAAGACGTCCATGGACTGTCGTCCTAGTACTTTCAGTGGCACTAAAGGAGCTGTTGGACTCCTCCATTGGTTTGAAAAGCTCGAGTCTGTCTTAGAGATGGGTGAATGCCCTGAGGCCTGTAGGGTGGATTACGCCACTGGTACTCTCGAAGGCACTGCACTAACTTGGTGGAACTCGCAAGTTCAGATGCTGGGGCTGGCGGCTGCTAATGCCACCCCATAGAAGGATTTTGAGGAACTGATCAAACGTGAATACTGTAGTCGTGATGACATCCACAAACTGGATATGGAGTTCTTTAATCTGATGATGACGGGGTCAGAGATAGAAGCTTACACGAAACGATCCAACGAACTGGCAGTGTTATGTCCAACTATGTGGATCCTCCCACCAAGCGCATTGGGTTGCACCCCAAAGGCTTAGTACCAGAGATTCAAAGTCATGTGACTTCCGCTAACCTTGCTACTATCCAGGATGTTACTCGTTTTGCTCGTCGTCTCACCGACCGGGCAGTGGAACAGGACAAGCTGTCTAAGCATATTGGTACTACTACTACTACTTCTGCTACTCCCAGTAACAACAAACGCATGTGGAATGGAAATTCGAGCAAGGGTCCCACTTTGGTTCAGTCTCAGTCGCAGCACAGGAGCCCCAGTCAGCAGTCAGCGTGGATACAGGGGAAACCACCCTAAGTGCAATCGATGTAATTTGCACCACAGCGGGCAATGCAACAGAGATCGTTGTCAGAGATGCAACAAGCTTGGTCATGGAGCCAAAGATTTTAGAATCTCACGTCCTGCAAACCAAAACCGTCAATAGCAGCCACAAGCTCCACAGAATCAGCAGTAACAACAGGGTAACAAGGGATGCTATCAGGGTGATGCTTAAGGTCACTTCAAGAGACACTGCCCACAGTTGAACCAGAACTAGAATCGGAACCCCAACCAGGGAAACGGGAATAATAATGGAGGCAACAACGGGAGTAATGACGACGGCAATGGTGCCAGGGGTCGAGTGTTCGTGATTGGTCAGGGTGATGCTAGGAATGACCCCAACGTATGATGGTTTTGACATCGTTATTGGTAATGAACCTCTCATGATTCGCGGCGACAAGAGGGGTGCTGATGAGAGCATCATCTCTTTCCTTAAGGCCCAAAAGTGTTTGCGTAAGGGCCACACTGCCTTTCTGGCTCTCGTTACTGACACCTCGAAGAAAGAGAAAAAGATAGAAGACTTTCAGATTGTACGCGACTATCCTAAGGTATTTCCTGAGGAACTACCTGGCCTCCCGCCTCATCGTCAGGTCAGGTTTCAAATCGAGTTAGCTCCTGGAGCAGCACCTATAGCTCGTGCACCTTATCGCCTAGCTCCATCAGAGTTGGAAGAACTCTCTACGCAACTACAAGAACTCTTGGATAAGGGTTTTATTCGTCCTAGCTCTTCGCCCTGGGGAGCTCCAGTATTATTTGTGAAGAAGAAAGACGGTACCTTCCGCATGTGTATTGATTACCGTGAACTGAACAAGGTGACCGTGAAGAATCGCTATCCTCTTCCACGCATCAACGACTTATTCGACCAGTTGCAAGGGTCGAGCTATTACTCGAAGATTGACCTGAGGTCAGGTTATCATCAACTGAGAGTCCGGGATGAGGACGTCTCAAAAACAGCATTCAGAACTCGCTACGGCCATTACGAGTTTTTAGTCATGCCATTCGGGCTAACAAACGCGCCTGCGGTTTTCATAGATCTTATGAACAGGGTGTGCAAACCTTATCTTGACAAGTTTGTTATTGTTTTCATCGATGACATCCTGATCTACTCGAAGAGTCAGGAGGAACACGAGCAGCACCTACGACTTATTTTGGAACTCCTTCGAACGGAACAACTGTACGCCAAGTTTTCAAAATGCGACTTCTGGCTTCGAGAAGTCCACTTCCTAGGCCACGTGGTAAACAAGGATGGGATTCATGTTGATCCATCCAAGGTGGATTCGATCAGGAACTGGCCTGCACCTCGCACACCAACCGAAATACGTCAATTCTTGGGTTTGGCGGGTTATTACAGACAGTTCATCAAAGACTTCTCAAAGATTGCACAGCCGTTTACACTACTGACACAGAAAGGTGTTGTTTATCGTTGGGGTAATACACAGGAAACGGCGTTTCAGCACTTAAAGGATAGACTTTGTAGCGCACCTATCCTCTCATTGCCTGAAGGCACGGACGATTTTGTAGTCTACTGCGACGCATCCATCCAGGGTCTTGGATGTGTGTTGATGCAGCGGGATAAAGTCATTGCCTATGCTTCGCGCCAACTTAAGATTCACGAACGAAATTACACTACACATGATTTAGAGCTGGGAGCTGTTGTTTTTGCGCTCAAGATATGGCGACATTACCTGTATGGCACCAGGTGCACCATCTACACTGATCACAGGAGTCTCGAGCATATCTTCAAGCAGAAAGAGTTGAACATGCGACAACGACGATGGGTCGAATTACTGAACGATTACGAATGTGCTATAAAGTACCATCCGGGCAAAGCCAATGTGGTGGCCGACGCCCTCAGTCGAAAGGATACTACACCTAGGCGTGTACGAGCGTTGCAACTCACTATTCAGTCTAGCCTTCCTTCACAGATACGAGATGCTCAGGTAGAAGCATTGAAACTAGAAAACGTCAGGGCTGAAGCTCTACGCGGCTCAAGGCAACGGTTAGAACAAAAGGAAGACGGTGCCTATTACGTAACAGGACGCATCTGGGTCCCACTCTATGGCAACTTACACGAGCTTGTAATGGATGAAGCTCATAAGTCTCGCTACTCAGTACATTCAGGTTCGGATAAGATGTACTACGATTTGAAAACTACATATTGGTGGCCTAGCATGAAAGCTCTTATAGCAACTTACGTTAGCAAATGTTTGACTTGTGCGAGAGTCAAGACTGAATATCAGAAACCATCGGGCCTACTCCAACAACCAGAGATGCCACAATGGAAATGGGAGCAAATTTCCATGGATTTTGTTACTGGCCTACCTAGATCTCAACGTGGGAATGATACTATTTGGGTGATCGTGGATCGACTCACAAAGTCTGCTCACTTCTTGGCTATCAAGGAAACGGATAAGTTCTCCACTCTAGCAGACGTATACCTTAAGGAAGTTGTCTCGAGGCACGGGGTGCCCACCTCTATTATCTCTGATCGTGACGCACGTTTTACTTCAGAACTGTGGCAAGCAATGCACAAATCTTTTGGCTCTCGTTTAGACATGAGCACAGCTTATCACCCTCAGACGGATGGGCAGTCTGAGCGCACTATTCAAACTTTAGAAGACATGCTTCGTGCATGTGTAATTGACTTTGGCAACGGCTGGGAAAAGCATCTGCCACTTGTGGAATTTTCGTACAATAACAGCTACCACACCAGCATTAAAGCTGCTCCATTTGAGGCATTGTACGGGCGTAAATGCCGATCACCTCTTTGTTGGGCAGAGGTGGGTGACAGTCAGATCACAGGTCCAGAAATGGTAGTTGATACTACTGAAAAGATTGCTCGGATACGACAACGCATGGCGGCAGCTCGTGACCGTCAGAAAGCATACGCCGATAAAGACAGGAAACTACTCGAGTTTGTAGGACCGGTTTCGGACCCGAACGAGTCGATCAGAGGCGTTCTCCTATGTTTCAGGTGCGGAATTACAAGAAACAAAGGTAGAAATAGCTTTAAAACACTGTTTGATTGATTGGATGACAATTACATCTCAAATCTTACACCGGCAGCACTTCGGCGTAGTTGTCAAGAGTATCCTTATGATTTCGCTCAAGAGATCACCTATATATAGGGTGATGGTTTCGCTTATGTGACAGACCACATAAGCGATACCCCATGTTAGTGATTTCGCTTATGTGTCATGTACACATAAGCGATACCCTCTTGTTCACATGAGCGAAATCATCTCTATCTACCTATATCATTTTACATATTCTCGTACCACGTGCCCTGATCTATACAATGAAATCTAAGATTCGATACAAGACGAAGTCAACAGATGCCGTGCATCAACAAACTCCCCCTCAGATGTTGACGAGTCGCATCCAGCACCAACTGTATATTCAGTTCTTCAGTCTTGATCTATCTATGGGCTTTTCCAAACTCTCCCCCTCAGATGTTCTCTTCAGACTCCCCCTCTCGATTTGCTGGTATTCCTTTGTTCTTCAGTACAATCTTCAGGATCTCTGTCTGTCTCTCTAAGACTTCAGATATCACAACCTGGCTTTTCAAAAACAAGTCTAATTCTCTTGATCAGATCTCTTGATTCCTTAAGTTCATCAGCATCAGGTCAATATCTGGAAAAATCTTAACCCAAATATAAATTTCTAAATTTAACAAATTATATGCACCAATACTAACTCTCCCTCAAATTCACATCTCACTTTCATTTGATGAACCAATTTTAAAATTTCAAAAAAATAAATTTTTCATTTAAGATTTACTCCCTCTTTACAATAATGTCATCATGTTTAGCACTTGAAATTTTGAAAATCAGCTTTTCAATATCAGTTGTATAAAATCTTTTTGGATTTTTCAAAACTTATGCTAAAACACACCGAAAATCTTTTTGTATTTTTCTGACAGAAAGAAAATGCAGTAAAGAAATATTTACAGACAATATTTTTGTGAGTTCGTGTAAGAGGATCATATCAGTTTATGACAAGTCACAAGTACCGTTGAGCTTATTTACACATTAAGAATTAAACAATTCACTTAGATTGCCAATATACCGATCCACTTAAATTTTCACACAAATTTCAACTGATTCAGGATATGAGTTAGATGTTTTAAAGACTTAAACTCATTCATGTGTCCCACCTCTTGAATATACTCCCGTATCCAGATCCCAATATTCAGTCTTACAGGTGAGTATACCACAGATGATATCTGTCAGGGGAATAAATTATAGTACGAGGGCCGTGAGAGCTCAGGTCGATCTTTCGATACGCAGAGAGATGACGGCTTCGACTTTTGGTGGGTCCCCTTTAGAGGATCTTTTGATTACAACAGCCATGACTAGCATTTTTCAATGTTTCATCATTTTTTAGCTGAGGGCTGCGCTATATTTCAAGCATGCGGAAAGTATTCTCCGGGGACTAGGTCAGAAATTCCTTTCAGCAGAAGTCCCGGGATAATACCCCAGATATCACTGAGCATAAAGACCTAGTATCTCAGAATAAGGGACCTTTCAAACGAGATTTCAGGGGTTACCTATATATCCAAGTAGTGTTCCCCACGAAATAAGCAAGTTTGAAATTTAGTTTAAATCCCGAAAAAGCTTACTAAATGTGTAAAAACCCATCGGCATATCATCAGTGAGACCGTTTAATACTATTTAAACATTACATTTCTTTAGCATACCGTGACTGTCTACTGATGTACTATCATTTCCTCTTTTCACAACAAAACTCGTTTTTCATTTTATCATGTTTTTGTCTTTTTCAAATTTTCAAATGTTTTTGGATTTTCTGAAATTCTACTCCCCCTAAAATGCAAACACATTTTAGGAAATTTAAAAATAATCTGTACAAAAACTTGACAACTGACATCGAATCGCATCAAATCGCCATTCACTATGCATAAACACTTAGAACTCCCCTTATTACAAACCATTTTCTCATTTAGATTTCAAAACACTTAAGTTTGTTTTAATCAAAATGATTTTTCCGGAAAATGAATTTGTATTTACCACTTGTAGGTTTACCACTTGTTAATTATGGGGATATGGTTCATCATCTTGTCAGTTTTATCAACTGTAGTAAATCAAGTACAACTTAATGTCCTTGATTCACTGTTTGCAATTAAGCAACCTCTTACCACTTGTAAGAATATCCAACATTTAAAACATATGTAGGAATAAACCATCTACACAAACCATTTTACCAATCAAGATGCCGATTCCTGCTTCACATTTACCAACCTGGAAGCTCCGGCAATTCACACTTATCCTGTAATCATTTAAACAATCTTAACAACTTTTATACAAACTCATAAAACATTAGAAAAATGCCGATTCCTGATCCACGATATAAACTTGGGATCTCCGGTAAGTCCTAAGACTTTAAGGAAAGCAAACTTCCACCCAAGTCTTATTTGACTTGGTGGCTTCCAATTCCTGGGTAGTAGGGTTGTAAGTTGCCTTTTTCGTTGCATAAAAATCTTTAACCCCCTTTACTTTCCCATCAACCATTTTTCCAAAAATTTTCTTAACATTACCATTGAATGTTTTTTCAATATCAAAATCTGAGATTTCAATTTTACCAACCATTTGTGGAATTTCTTTCACACTCATTGATTTAATATCAGCATCATTCAACAAATCATTAATCTCATTTTGTGACTCCTCTGATTTTGTGGAATCAGATTCATTGTCAGATTTTACATCAGATTCTTTAACAACCCATTTTTGATTGTCAAGATGAGCCTTCTTTTTGTAAAATCTTTTAGAACTTTCACCAACTTCATTTTTTGAATTTTCAAAAATTTTGAAGTTTGTAGTTGATGAAACATTCTTTTCAACCAGTTTTTCTTTGAGTTTTGCAGAGACTTCCTGTTTTTTGTTGATTTTGTTTGGACAATTGTGAGCTATGTGTCCAACAACTTGGCATTGAAAACAAGTTCTTGTGTCTTTTGGAATGTCTCTTGAATGAAAAACTCCAGTTCCTGTTCTTTTTCTTTCAACAAGAAACTCCTGATTTGTTTCTTTCCAGAAAGGTTTCTTCTGTTCATCTTCAACACTTCCACCTGAAACAAATTTTGTGTTTGATTTAAAATTGTTTATCTTTCTGTAACTTTCTTGCTGAATAAAACCTAAACCTTTTCTTTTGTAATTACAATTTTGGTTTGTTTTCTTTTGAAAACCAGAACTAAAATTGTAATCATTTTTCCCTTTTTTCTTGTTTAACCTTTGTTGAACTCTTGAAGTATATTTTTTAGGTTTTTCATTAAAATTTAAATTTCTAGTATCAGAAATATTAATTTCTGTGATTTTAAAAACCTTTTTGATCTTGTCAAATTTAACACTATCCATCGGAAACTCTTCATCAGAATATAATTTGTCAGAACCATTTAAAGTATATGCAACTTTAAATGTTTCATCATCCAAATTTGCTTTTGATAACAAAAATTCTTTACTATAAGACCGTTTTTCTGATGATTTTGAACTGTGAACTGACGAACTTGAACCCCCAGACTCAGATTTTGACTCAGACACCTCCTCAGTATCCAACACCTGATCGACCACCTTTTTGATTAACTCAGACTCATGATCAGTATCAGACGAGGTAAATGTGATATCAATATTTTCTGGTAAAACGTCAGTTTCCTCTGATTTTAACTTTATATTGACTGCTTTTTCGACTTGCTCCTCATTTGGTTTCCTAGGAGAATAACCTTCCCAGATAGGAGGCGGACACTTGTTATACTTAACAGTCGATTTCTTACCAGTCTCTTTCTTTTTCTTTTCATCTTCAAATGCTTCAAAACCTGCAACAGTAGGATAAACTCTATCAATCACATAATCAGAACATGAATAACTAAGAAGTAACCTTCTGATTCTTTCATTCTCAATCTTTTCATTTTCCAAATCCTGCTTCAGTTTTGCATTCTCTTCAATGTAATGATTAATTGCCTTTTGCTTTTGCATCAAAGTTGAATTAGTCATGGTTAACGCCTTTTCTCTTTCTGAATTTGTTGTTTGAAGACTAGTCACTGTTCTGTTTAAGACACTGTAAGATTCTTTCACATAATTGATGTCAGACAGCAACTTCTCTATCAATCTTTCTCTGTCAAACAATAACACATCTTTATCTTCACACTTCTTGCAAACTTCCGAACACTTCATGCAAGGCTTCTCAATCTCAACAATCTTTTCAACCTCTACAGTCTTCACTACTTCAATAACCTTTTCTTCAACAATTTCTTTTTCAATCTCAGTCACCTTTTCTTCTTCAACAACATTTTCAATCTTCACATCTTGTTGTTGTTCTTTTTCAGCTCTTTTTTCTTTCAGCTTCTCCATTCTATCTGCAAAATAAAAATGAAAACTTTCAGGAGATAAATGTCTTTTTGCAACATTAATATGTTTTTCTTCTTCATCATCACTGCTGCTATCAACCGGAGTTTGATCAAACTGTGCAGATTTTTCAGACTCTGTATCTGAAACACCAGAATCAACTGGTGTTTGATCAAAAACAACTTCTTTTTCTGAATTATCACCATTTTGAACACTCTCATCAGAACTTTCATCAGATGCATCAGATTCTTCTTTCACACTCCTCACAATCTCTCCAATAGATTTCATCCAGGTAGCAAACAGATCTGGTTCTTTAACTATCTTAGCAATGAAAGCTTTAAAACCACCTTTCTCATCCACAAACATATCCCAGCTAAATCCTTTAGGTAATTCTTCATCATTCTGATCTATCAAACATGCTGAGTTTTCAGAAGATATATATTTGCTCCAGTTAAAATCTACCAAGCATCCTTTCTTTGAATCTTCAATCTTTCTACCATGAGCCGTTTGTGAATCTTGTAATTGACCAACTTGCTGATAGATGGCTTTCCGGTAGTAGTCTTCTTTTTCGAACGGATTCTGAGCACCACTCACTTCTCTGTTTTTGCACTCCCGTTTGAAATGACCTTTTTGCCTGCTTCTGAAACAAGTAACTTTAGATTTGTCAAATCCTAAATTAGAAACACAAGCATCAAGAAAATCATTTCTTCCAGTGATTGTTTTGAACTTCTCAGCCCTTCGAAGAACACTAGCAAGACACCACTTAATATCCATAAGTTCCATTTCTTCAGCATCTATCTGATCATAATCCTCCTTTGTCAACATAGGATTTCCAATTCGACCAGCTACCAATCCCTCATAGGATACCAACACTGAACCAAGTAGAGCCATGTGATCCTTTGCTATGTCTTCTGAAAAACTTTTACCTTCTGGCAGATTGAGAGCTATATTGCACTGAATTATACACCCATTTCCCATTTTAGTGCTCTCTGATGAAGTCTTAGGATTAACACTTGGGTATGATGAAAAACCACTACTGCTTTTGTTTGCATTTTGATCAACTTGTTCTGTAGAATTCTCCACACTGTAAGCAGTCTGAATCTTAGGACTTCTATCAGATTCTGATGTAGGAATACTGCCTTTATAATACATCTTCACATCCTGTTGACCACTTGGATTATTCATCCTAGCGATCTTTTGCTGTTCCAGATCCTGACTTTCAATTTTTTCAATGAATTGAGATATCGATAAACCATCATAAACACCCGTGTTTTTCAGTATCATCAAATACGTTCCCCACTCTTTCTGTGGTAAAGCATCAGCTAGCTTATCAACCCATTCCTCATTTTCCTTAGTGATATCCATCATCGACATTGTTCTCACCAGATGACAGTACCTTTCAATTAACTTCTTCGTGTCTTCCCCAGGCAGACTTGTAAACAGATCAAATTCCTTTTTAAGTAACGACTTCTTGTTCTTAATCATATTTGCACTTCCTTCAACCTTTACTTTCAAAGCATCCCAAATTGACTTCGATGTTTTATCATGTTGAAGAAGTATGAATATGTCTTCTTTGATCGCCTGTTGTAACAAACTAATCATCATTTTTTCAGCCCGATACATCTCTCGTTCTTCATTGCTGAAATCTGAAATCTGTTTAATTGTTTGTAGCTCAGTTCTTGGTAATACGTACTTCTTCAAAATGCACTCCCATGATCTCAAATGATTTGCTTGAACCCAGTTTTCAAACCTATCTTTCCAACCATAATATTCCTCAATACCCATAAGTTTTGGCGGTTTCTGTGTAGTTCCCGTCTCATTCTCTAAGTTCACGGCTTTAGCAATTGAAGATTGACCCGTCGGTGTTGCAAATGCGTTGTAGAATTCAGTACTCATGATGACGTATCAAATTTTTCAACACTGTGTCTTAAAAGCGAAATCAGTTTGTAAGTTGCCACAAAAACAAAACCCTAAAGTGACGTTTGAGCGAAACCCCAAGTTGTACGTTTGAGCGAAACCCCAAGTTGTACGTTTGAGCGAAACCCCAAGTTACCACAAGAACGAAATCTCAATTTACCCTAAGAGCGAAATCACTGTGACACAAGAGCGATACCACTGTCACAAAAGCGAAACCCCTTTCGAACACTTTTCAGGCCATTTTACTGTGTAATTCGATCCCAAACTTTCCAGGCTTTGTCTATGCAAGATTATCTATGTACTGTTCAAATTTTATCCAAATTTGACCATGAAAACCCTCTGAATTGAGAAAAATATGTGTAGAAGTGAGAAAAACCAATAAAATCCAGTAAAAAAACAAGCTAATTCCAGTAGAACTCCTCCTCCTGAGCTCTGATACCACTTGTAGGACCGGTTTCGGACCCGAACGAGTCGATCAGAGGCGTTCTCCTATGTTTCAGGTGCGGAATTACAAGAAACAAAGGTAGAAATAGCTTTAAAACACTGTTTGATTGATTGGATGACAATTACATCTCAAATCTTACACCGGCAGCACTTCGGCGTAGTTGTCAAGAGTATCCTTATGATTTCGCTCAAGAGATCACCTATATATAGGGTGATGGTTTCGCTTATGTGACAGACCACATAAGCGATACCCCATGTTAGTGATTTCGCTTATGTGTCATGTACACATAAGCGATACCCTCTTGTTCACATGAGCGAAATCATCTCTATCTACCTATATCATTTTACATATTCTCGTACCACGTGCCCTGATCTATACAATGAAATCTAAGATTCGATACAAGACGAAGTCAACAGATGCCGTGCATCAACAGAGTTCCAGGTTGGGGATCGAGTGCTACTCAAAGTTTCACCCTGGAAGGGTATGGTTCGTTTTGGAAAACGAGGCAAACTTAACCCACGATACGTTGGACCATTCGAAATCATCGAGAAAATAGGCAAGGTGGCCTACAGACTGAATTTACCAGCAGAACTTAGTGCAGTTCACGACGTCTTTCACGTGTCGAATCTGAAGAAGTGTCTGTCAGATGAGACCCTCATAGTTCCTTTAAAGGAGCTCACTATCGACGAACAGTTGCATTTCGTCGAGGAACCAGTTGAAATCACGGACCGGGATGTTAAGGTCCTCAAGAACACCAGAATATCTCTTGTTCGAGTTCGTTGGAACCCCCGTCGTGGCCTAGAGTATACCTGGGAACGAGAAGACCAAATGGAACTCAAATATCCCCAGTTGTTCGATACCAACGCAACCACTACTGAGGCTGAAGCTACTACAGAACTTCGGGACGAAATTACAAATCAACGGGGGGATGATGTGACACCCCAGGAAAACCAGTAAACGATACAACTTACCTAGCTTCCTCAGTAACCGCACGCTAAATTTCGGGACGAAATTTCTTTCAAGTTGGGGATAATGTGACAACTCGAGTTTCCAAGGTTCCTCTTCTATGCGTTACTTGTTTCGTACCGTGTTTTGTGATTCGTGCATTGATTTTTGTACACTATGATTTGTTTGTAAGGTGTTCATGTTTGGTATATGCTTGGGGTATTAAATTATTTGAGTATGATTAATGTATGATATTTTGGTTGAATAACTTATTGGTTTTGCTTGGGCCGCTCATGCGTTGGACAACACATTCACACCGTAAAACCTATATACTATATCGACCCACAATAATCACCGAGCCCAAACTCTAGTGCATGCTGGGCCGCACTTGTCATGAATACTTTTGAGCCACCACCACCACACTTATAGTAATCGGCCCACTTCCTTTAAACAATTCGGCCCAACATCTCCCCTTTTATGTATA
The DNA here is from genome assembly GCA_030545235.1 of Helianthus tuberosus. Classification (NCBI taxonomy): domain Eukaryota; kingdom Viridiplantae; phylum Streptophyta; class Magnoliopsida; order Asterales; family Asteraceae; genus Helianthus; species Helianthus tuberosus. Next base: position 1,056,750 of record CM060353.1, on the reverse strand, counting down.
CGTGAATACAAGGGCATATTCCACAACTCTTGGTCATATTGCAAACCCTAAAGACTTGTTTCCCTTCTCTGAGTGGTGACGGCAGCCCCCCCTCTCTCGAAGCATTTATTCATTCGATAGAACTTCTGGTTAGTACGATTGTTCTCAGCCTTTGTTATTATTTGATGTTAATTGTCGACTGATTATATACAGATTTTTATGATGATGCTATGCAAGGATGAGGGATCGCATGATATATGATTGAAAGTAGTATAGGTTGTAGGTTATATTTGTTTGAATTAATTACATATAATGCATGTGAGATGTCTAGAAGGTGCAGCCAAATGGATAGGAATCACCATATGTTGTCGGCCATTGCTTTGCATAGGTGCACGAGAATTGCTATGTTACATGGGATCGATTTTATGTGTGCAGTTTGTTAAAAGTTAGCATGAGTAATTAGATAAGTTATAATCTGATAAAGTGTTCCCATAAATCGATGGGTATGATTGTGTGAAATTAAGTTTTCTTTTTGTATTTATCCATATGCATGATAGTGTTATTGTCTTTAATGTGTGTTAAGAGATTGGCGGCTAGGTGTCCTGATCTGATCAACTAACCATGTACAAATTCTAGTGTGTTGTCAGAATGGTCAGTGAACTAATCAATGTGATGATAAATATGTATTGTCTATAAACTGCCTAGTACATGTGATGATAGGATCGACCGTGAGTGCTTGTTAATGATGATATTCTGATCGGTTGATGATCTTGATCTCGTAATGGTATGGTAAATTGTATTATTATATATTGAATCTTGCATGTAACTGTGTTGTTCATGTCGAAGGGGTTCATGGCGAAACAAGGGTGTTTCGCCAAATGGGTAATCGGCACAGTAACCTGATTTCTTTCTGTTAACAGTTAACTGGACTAACTAACTGATGTTAAATGATACGCATGACTAGTATGATCATGGATACATGCAATGTGTTACTTGGTGATTGTTTGATGTGCCGTCTACCATGATTATACTTACGTGCCAACTTCGTGAATACAAACTGATTATGTATACGTGCGTACTTTAGGACGTGATTGATTAACTGTGAGCATACCTAGCATACCGAGCAAACCAAGGTGAGTTCACACTAGCCAAGGCATGGGATTCCCAGGGGTTGGGAATGGGATTGAATAACTACTCATACAACTATTACTATTAAACAGATTATTACTGTCCTCGGTTGAAGGGCACGTACGTAAAACCTATGTACAGTTATACTTACTACTGTCCTCGGATTGAAGGGCACGTACGTAAAGCCTACGTACACGATCTTAAGACCATCACCTCTATCAAAGGAAGTCCCTCAATTATCGACTTAATCGCCGAGGCCTAGAGCGAGCGGGTCATTAGTTAATAGCGCTATTAGGTTTAACAAACCTCACACCGTGCCAGTCGGACGGGCGTGTACTAATGGACTATGGGCAAAGGGTCAATGCTGATAGACATTAACTTAGGGCACCTCTTATATTTTCGTAGCAGTCGATACGCGTGGTCTTGTAACACATGGGAAGCCCCCACTAATCATCGCACGCATGCCTGGACTGGCAGCAAGGATTAACGCGATACATGGTTTACAAAACGAATATATACGGTTTATGAAATGAATACTTTAACCAAACAACCAACTGTGAACTCGCTCAACTTTGTTGTTGATTCGTTGCTACATGCCTTGCAGGTCATTAGGTACCCATGGAGCTTGCACAGGGAGGAACGGTCGTTGTGGGACATGGCGATGTGTGCCATGCTTTAAACATTACTTTATTTCATATTAAATGCTTGCTTTGGGTTTTACAAATTATGCTTCCGCTAATCACTTAACTATGCTTTGGTTTTTGAACACCTTTTATATTGGTTGGTTGAATTATGGTTACTTACATACTTGTTCAATATGATTGGTGGCTTGATCCTGGTCAGTCATGCCTCCAAGCGGTGATACTCCGCGTGTGGATTTTGGGGGTGTGACAGACTACTCGACCACCACTAGAAAGCGTAGCACACCCTGATGCGCGGGAACCCCGTGGAATGGGTAAACCCTCGCCCCCCGTTGGACTCGAACCCGGGTTGAATCCCGAGCCAAGCCTTCACTGGATGTCACAACAACTGCGCTGCAGATGGAAGGACTATGGGGGAACCAAATCACTCCGCCAATCAATTTCTCCTAAAGCCCAAACAAACCCTTAATCCAGATATAGCTTTCTTAACTTTACCTTGTTCTACCGGCCCAAATTAGTGCTTCCCATTTTGGAACACCAACCTAGTAAAGAACTTGGGTAGTTTCACTAATAACCCGATAATACTCCAAATTTGCCATAAAAAAAGCTCAAACTATCTACACACCAAGTGTGTAGATAGCCACCTCCAAAAGGTGTTTTTTGTCCTATATGCACATCCTGCAGTGTCGAGCTGTGGTCAAAGCGCGGCGTTTTGGTCCGGTCAACCAGACAAAAGACTGACGGGTCTGTTGACTGGACCAAAACGCCGAGCTTTGGCCGCGTTTTGGTCCTGTCAACAGACCCGCCGAACACCCGTCAGTCTTTTGTCTGGTTGACCGGACCAAAACGCCGCGCTTTGAACACAGCTCGACACTGCATGATGTGCATATAAGACAAAAAACACCTTTTGGTGTGTAGATAGCCAATGTGGTGTGCCAATAGGTACACCCTAAAAAAACACAAAAGCATATTCAACATGGTTGCTGTAGGTCTTGTTCGACAGGGTGGGGAGGAGTGTTTTAGGAAAATGGATAAATTTTAGAGAAATTTACGAAAATAGCCAAGAAATAAGTTTGACTTACCAAAATGGCCACCTCATGCATCCGTGGAGCAGGGCATCACTGATTACGAGAGAGCTTATGCGTCTGCAAGGCTCATTCATGCGTCCGCCAATGTAGAAGTGACACGTGTCTCAATGACATCATGCGTCCCACGCGTCCCACGCGTCCCATGCGTCCGTGATTCATCCCATGCGTCCGTGACTCATAAAATTTACTTTTAGGAGATTTGAGACATTCCATGCGTCGGTGACTCATCCCATCATCCCATGCGTCCGTTTGAGGCATCCCATGCGCCCGTGACTCATCTCATCATCCCATGCGTCCGTGACTCATCCCATGCGTTGCCGACTCATCCCATGCGTCCGTGACTCATCCCATGAATCCCATTTTCGTACTTGCTGCTTCATCCATACACGCATCCATTTAAAGAATCAAGGACGCATAAGAGGGGTGATGCCCCGTTCCAACGACGCGTGAGCTAGCTATTTTGGTAAGTCAACTTTATTCTTGGCCATTTTCGTAAATTCCTCTAAATTTTATATACATACCCAAACAAACATAAAAAAAATATTATATATATCTAAGCAATATATACCCTTAGAAAAATCTATATCTATCTATCTATACTTTCTATAAAAGGAGAAATCCCAATGACATAAGAAAAGCTGATGTGTCAGCAGGAGAGGCTGTCCAACAAGGCTTTTCTTATGTCATTATTACATCATAAAGCCTAATATATAAATCACTTTAAAATACATTTAATAATTTCAAACGACTGCCTTGTGTATTCAAATGTTAAAGGTCTGGCCCACATTCCAAAGGGCAAACCACTACCCATCTACAAGAAAGTAGCAGATGGTTCCTTTGGCAAACGTATACGTTAGCAGATGTTTTGAAATTGCGGGTAATTTGAAATTCAAAATGCATGGGGATATGTAATTTTCAATTAATGCATGTCACTCACTCACTTTTACTTATATAAACTGATTTATATTGTCATTTCACTCTTCATACTTACATTCTCGTGTTCTCTTCTTTTGTATTTTCAAAACACATTTCTAATGTATCTCTCCCACAAATCCATTCTTCTCAATACTCGACATTTGTTCATAAAGGATAAGAGAAAACTGAAGCTCTCTCTGACCCACTTTCAGAACAAATTTTGGGGATATGTGGTTTGCCTTGATCATGGTAATGTGATATATATGATTATATATCACATTTTTGGTTTTGATTTTTACTAAAGTTTTGGTATCTGAGTTATGACTAAATGATGATTGTGAATGATCTGCTGCAGATGATGATGATGATTGTTCTACGGTTGTTTCTAGCATCATTGTTACAACATCGTTTAAAGTATGTTTTTTTTTGCTACTCCAATTTTGAAATTTTGAATTTTGAAGTGATATACTCTAATTCTCGCTTTATATTTCAGTCTAATCACAGTTGTTTGAAATTCATACAATCTGCTGCGGGTTATTATAGGTTTGTATTAAAAGAAGCATAAAGTTAAATTAAACACAAAGAAAGATTATTAAATGTAATTTAAAATAATTTTTGCTTATGACTAAATGATGATTATATATGACTTTGGGCAGATGATGATGATATAGAACCGCAGTAGTTCCTACTAAACGCAAGAAAGGATCTGCTACTGCTGTAAGATAAGATTTTATCTTACTAGAGTAATGGTCTTTCCTGCCTTTTATGTATTAAAAGAAGCATAAAGTTTGGTTTAAAGCAGTTCTTTATGAAGCAAGTTAAGGATTAAGTATATGAGGACAGGGCTACTCTTCAACAGCTGAAGAAGTGTTTTCATGTACTGCATCTTGGTCTGTTCACGAGAGATCAGGTTTCTAGAAACCTGATGTTGATGCATTCAGTACTTCCGTGGAGTTCATGGCGATTGTCGAAGATATACATTGATGGAGTTTAAAGCTAAAAGCACTATATTTTAAGCTAAACCCACTAATTTTTTACTGTTAGGTTCGTAAATTTCTTGGTGTTGTTGTTAGATTTTAAAGTTTCGTTGTAATTTTAAGCTAAATAAGTATTATTATGTAATTTTTAATATCATCTGATTATTGCAGATCGGCACTTTTGATGTAGAAGTGAAATTGTCTCTGAGTTTAATTAGATTATGTTGATGTTGTATCAATTTCTGTTAGTGTATAGATCTGTCAAAGTTAAAGTTTGCTAAAAGAGAACATCTGCTCTAAATCATCATATGTTGATCTAATGGCTGTTTGACTTGCTACTGTTGCTAACATCTGTTGTTGCCTAATAGAGCTTTTCGAAGAATTTCCTCATCTCAATTGCCAACATCTGTTGTTGCCAACATCTGTTTGACTTGCTGCTGTTGCGAACATCTCCTACTTTAACAGATGTTCGCAATATCTTTGTATTGCAAATGAATAGATTTTTTTATTTGAGTTATGACTAAATGATGATTGCTGATGTGTCAATTTTTTATATGAGATTTTTTATCTAAGTTAAAATACATTTAATTTCAAACTACTGCTCTATATTTAAACGTCAAAGGTCTGGCCCACATTCAAGAGTGCAAACTACTGCCCATCGCCAAGAAAGTATAACTTAGCAGATGTTTCCTTTGGCAAACATATACCTTAGCAGTGGTTTTGAAATTGCCGGTAATTTCAAATTCAAAATGCCTAGGGATATATACTTTGCAATTAATGCACGTCACTCAATCAGTTCTGTCTTATGGTAAAGGCGTCTTATGGTAAATGAAGAGGTTAATTGTAATTATAATAACGTGTTTAATTTTATATTTTTCCCATGGAAATGCATTAAAAGCCTAACGAGTGTCGCATCATATTCTTTCGTCTGACGATGTATTTAGTCATAACCGCCTTCATTGGGTATATAAAATACATTGGGCAGAGGTTTTGATCATTACTGTTTTCATCCATCTACTCAATCATCTTCAAAAGTTTTTTGTTTATCAATATCATTACAATTTCTTTTACTTTCAAAGACGCATTGGTTCACTGCAAGATGGAAAAATTTGGGTTTCAAGTGATTGTTGACGAGATTTTCACAAGGCTCTCTGCAGAAGATATTGGCCGTTTCAAATGTCTTTCCAAGAATTTTTATAGGGAATTGTCAAGTCATGGATTTCAGATGATGCATGCTCTCCGAAGTAGAGATTCAGTACAAAAGAAACTACTCTCCTTTAAAGACACGTCAATTGTCGTTGACGACGTAGTTGCTGGTAATTTGGATGTTGTTTGAAGCAAAACCTTAAGTTTTCCTAACAATGTCCACCCTAGCTTCTTACGTATTCTATCGTCATTTAATGGTTTGTTGTTAGTTTGCAATGAAGGGATTTGCTATGAGCTGATTCTTTGGAATCCAACTGCCAGGCGCTATAAGGTTTTGTCTGATGACTACTTCAATTACAATCATGATCGAAACTCTGATGCTGGTGGAATTTATTTTGATCAATTCAATGATCTGAAAGTGCTGAACATCAGATGTTACCGTAATGTAGTTGCTGCTCGTGTTTACTCACGACGTCGTGAGTCATGGAGAACAATAAGTTTCGGTAGCGTAAACAATTATGGTTCAAGTGGTTATTCATGGTCTATAGGAGTTTATGCTGATAAAACCATATATTTTATGGTTTCAAATTATTGGTATCCACTAGGTGAGAGGAACATTGTTGCTTTTGATGTTCTGAGTGAGACTTTCAGAATGCTTCGTTTTCTAGAGAGTATTGTAGTCAATCCTTGCCAAGGGCATTTTTTGACCATCGCAAAAAGGCTGCATTTGATTATTATTAGAAAGTCTGCTGAGCTAACTGCTGATTTGCTCAGATATGAAGAAGAAGGCTGGATGAAGGTGTTTGTTTTCAATAATCCTCGTGTAGTTGATTACGTAGATAGGCGCCGAAGGACTAATATAATTGAAGACAACAAGTGGCTGATAACAAGCATCTGGGGGATATGGTTGAAGTTGATCTGAGCAACGGACTTCTGAAATACCTCCAACATGTTGACAACTACAATAGTCCGAAAGGAGCTTTACTTATCGAGACTACTGTTTCACCAATTGATTAGGAATTAATATGTTGTATTTTATTGAATGTTGTTTGCTGTTTTGACAATTGTAGTTTTTATATAATTAGTTGTGTTAAAATTGTTAACCATGCTTGTTATTTTTATTAAGTAAATGAATATTTATGTTTGAGAGTGTAAAAGCTTGTAATATTGGCAAAGGTCTGTTTAAATGATCAAAGCTCTGTTATTGGGAACAGATGTTTGAAAATAAAACAGTGGTTGATACATCTGTTGACTTGGGTCAACAGATGGATGAACTTTGTATGTTGTTTCGCCCATTGATTTGGAATTAGTATGATGTATTCTATTAATTGCTGTTTGATGTTTTGAACTTTGTTTATTATATAGTTACCTTTGTTTGACACTTGTAGTTTTTATATAATTAGTTGTGTTAAAATTATTAACCATGTTTGTTATTTAAATTGAGTAAATAAATATTTAGGTTTGAGAGTGTAAAAGCTTGTAATATTGGCAAAGGTCTGTTTAAATGATCAAAGCTCTGTTATTTGGAACAGATGTTTGAAAATAAAACAGTGGTTGATACATCTGTTGACCTTGGTCAACAGATGGATGAAAATAGATGTTTGGAACTACTGTTGAGATAAAGTAGAGTGTTGTGGAGAAAACTGTGGTTGAAACCGCTATTTGGTTAAAACGGTGGTTTAAAACCACTGCTGGGTTAAAATGGTGTTTTGTGGAGGTTGAAGGGGATTGAAATGACTGTTGGGTTAAAATATTGTTTTTTGGAGAAGGAACATGCTTGAAAATAAAACAGTAGTTGATACATCTGTTGAATTTGGTCAACAGATGGAGGAAAAAGATTTTTGAAACCATAGTTGGGTTAAATGTATTTGTTGTGGAGAAAACTATGGTTGAAACTGCTGTTGGGTTAAAACGGTGGTTTAAAACCACTGTTGGGTTAAAATAGTGTTTTGTGGAGGTTGAAGGAAAAGCAAAATAGCAAATTCCTAGGTAATTGCTTAGTGTCTTGGAAAAGCAAAAAGCAAACAGCTGTTTCAACATCCACTACTGAGGCAGAGTATATTGCTGCTACAAGCTGTACAACCCAACTACCATGGCTTCAAAATCAACTGCTGGATTTTGGTATCACTGCCTTAAAGACACCACTCATGTTGGACAGTCAGGCAGCAGAAAATATCATCAAAAATCGAGTTTCACATTCAACCACCAAGCACATTGATATCAGATATCACTTTGTGAGGGATTGCTATGAAAAATGATTGATTTCTCTGCACCATGTTCCAACTAAAGATCAGCTGGCATATGTGCTAACAAAGGCTTTAGACACATCTACCTTTGAAAGCTTGATCTCTAGGATTGGCATGCTGAACATGGAATAACAGGCAAAATCCTGTTTTTCTATGAATAAAAGCATTAAAATGTTTTCAGAAAATCAAAAATTCATCCTTAAAAATAGCTAAAAATGAAAATTTTCATTAAATCCTTAAAAGTCTGCCATAACCACTGTTTGTTTCAAAAATCTGTTCTGCTGAATATTATCCACTGCTGAAAGTCAACCTCTGTTCTCTCATTTTCTTTGTTAACGACTGTTGTTAAACCTCAGTGTTTTAATCCACTGATAGTTATAGTCAGCCAGTGTTTTCATTTTCAGCACTGTAAACCACTTATATGGATTCATCAGTGGTTTCCTAACAACTGTCATCCATTATTCATCAGAGGTTGTCACGTGGATAATACTTAGCAGATGATCTTTTGTAACTGCTGCCACGTCAGCATTCACTTTTCCACCTATAAAACCTTGATCAAAACCCCGAACAGGGTTTTCACTGTCGAGTCGAATTCAAAATTCCTTTCAAAAGCAATTTTCACCAAATTCCCTCAAATCACTCATCTTCTTCCTTCGTTCTTAACCACCTTCGATTCATCATGGATCTTCCATTCAAAACCCGTCATAAGTGCCTGTGTACACCTGCAAAAACAAGTCAAAACACAGATTTTCATTCCGTGATTGATGCACTTTCATCTTCAAAGTACAAAACTTTGTTGACCTGCAATGAAACCATCTACCTGGATACCCAACGAGAGTTCTGGAAAAATGCAAAGCTTGAAACTAAAGACAAAAAGACCTTAGCTATTACTTCATCAATAAGGGGAATTCCAGTTACCATCACACCTCAAACCATTTCAGAGGTTTTTGAAATCAATGATCTTACAGGTAAAAGCTCTTTCCCAAAAATAGAGTACCAAACTGATTTCATTGAGAGAGGGTATGAAGAAGAAATGAAAAAAGGTAATTTACAAAAGGGCAGTTTTCCATCTACCATGAGATTTTTATTCCATACCCTCCTCATGTGTGTGTCAAATAAAATAACAACTTTTAATGAAATACCATTGAAAATCCAATACCTGGGCTATGCTATCATGGCTGAAGAAAATTTAACTACTCTCAGGAGATTTTCAATTATATGGTTAAGAATGTTAATAAAAAATCATTTTTATTATTTCCAAGGTTTTTAAGTTTTTATCTTCAAAAGAAATTTTCAAAGGATAATGCACATGTGCTTATCCAAGGAAATCCTATTCAAATAAACAGCCAAACTTCTTAAACATTCACAAGGCTGTCAAAACCTTCAAAAACACAAACAGAGGTACCTGAGCAGAATTTAGCAGCAACAACTGCTCCTCAGGCCCCTGCTGTTGAGCCCACTGCTCCTGGTGATCACAGCAGCACAACCCCTGCTGTGAAACCCACACCAAAAATCACCAAAAAGACTAAAAAGAGAACTATCCAAAAGCCCCCCAAACCCACCAAAAAGGTGACTCTGGAAGATGAGATCCCAGAGGTAACACCTATGACAACACAAAAGTCATCTGAAACCACTGCTGCTACTTCCTCACAGCAGATGGAAGAAAGATCTCAACCTGAGCCTAAAACTCATCCTGCATCCTCTCAAAAGGATCAGGTTGTATCAACAGGGACACCACAATATGAAGCAATGGATTCACTTGAATCTATCTTCGACAACCCAGCTCTCGGGGCAAATTCTCTTTCTATCCCTATCGTCACTGCACAACTCCCATTATCAATGATACCTTTGTTGGATGCACTTGATATAGCCCAGATACAAATCAGTTCTTCTCAATCACCTGTCAATGAGAATATACCACAACAAGTGACTGAGTCTGGTGTCTCTACCTCTGCTAACCCACCAACAGTTGAGGAGGCTACACTGCAGGAATTACAAGTAATTCCTGTCAGTTGTTCAAGTGGAGCAGCTACTACAGGTGTTGAACCCACTGGTTTACACCTGGACAATAGTTTCATTAGTGAGACTCCCTTGAAGGCAATTTCTTCTTTGGGATCCATAGTGTCCACCGGTGTGTTTCCATTATACACTGGTGACCTTAAAATGGTAACCTCTGCAGAAGGAAGAAGTCCCTAGTACCGAGAACAAGGGGCATCAGTGGATGATTTTTGAGAAACTTTTCCTAAGTCAACCACTGATACAACCACCACTGGTGGGAAATCAGATGATCCCATTAACTTGGGTGATGGTTTAAAATACAAAGAATTGACGAAGAGGGTTGATAAACTTGACACATATGTTGCAGAAATCAAAACTATGCTGCAACAGTTGTTACAAGCTCAAAAGGCTACATCCACTGCTGCACCATCTGCAACATCTGCTCCATCCCCTGCTGAGCTATGGCATCTGTTTCAACCTTTGATTCACAAACAAAGACAATATGCAGATCAACAGCATGAAGTTCAACTTCAAATGGTCAGAAATGTCATGGAAGCTAGGTACAAAGATACTCAAGCAGATATCAAAGCCATTAAAACACATCTGCTTCAAACCACTGGCACTGCTCCTTCTTCAATCATCTATGTTGAAAATCCTGATGATGCCAAAAAGGGGGAGAAAACTAAAGGGGAGAAGGGAAAAGAAGATGGTTTATACATGCCACCAGATTCAATGTCCAAACTTGTGGTAGAAATCCCAAGGCCAGATGGTTCCAAAAAGGTTGATGAGACTCAAAATGCATTTGCTGCATTAAAGGTAAACATGAAAGAGTCAATGTTAATAAAAGGGTCTAAAAGGTTTGAGGAGGAGAAGAAAGTTTTGATGGAAAAAGAAGAGCAGTGTACTTCTAAACCTTAAAGAAGACAGCCTACCAGAAAAGTAAGCCAACCCAAAACCACACCTTCCAAAGCCACCAAACAAACTCCTCAAATCCCCAAAAGTTCTTCTCATCAAACCTCCAAACCAACAGATGTTAAAACACCTGTTGTATCAACAGTTGTTGGTACTTCAGTGGTTTCAACAGATGTTATCCCAACAACTGCCATCACTACTACATCAACCCACACTCAATCCACTGCCATACCAAAAACAATATCACCACCACAAAAACCACCTGCCAAAAAGCAGAAAACAACAGTTGACACATCAACTATTGTAGTGACAACAGTGGTTGAAACATCAGTTGTTTCAATAGCTGTTAGTCAGATACCCACTACTTCAATCACTGCCACTCAACCCACAAATACACTACCAACTTCTCCAAAGCACAAAAGGAGAAGGATAACAAACATTGTACTCGAAGATGACACTTCCCCAACTCTAACATCTACACAACCACTGCCTCTTGTCACCATTCCAAACCCTGTTCCATTATCTGCAGTTCAACCCTTCAATCAAAACACTGCCATTGTCCCTGCAGGAGTACAATATCCTCTAGATCTTCCAGCAGTCAGGGAGGAAATCAAATCCTTCTACTCTGAAGATGATCCTGAAAAGAGGAAACTCCCATCTGTTCAAGGTTATCCTTTGCCAAGAAATATAGAAGAATATCTCAAAATAAAGGTCCAACAAGCAGAGGATATATGTAAAAGAGACACAGAGGGAAAGTCTGACAAAGAGATTCAAAGAAATTTGCAATACCTGCTCACCAAAGTTAGAACTTTAGAGCAGTTCTCAAAAGTCCTTTGTCAGAAATTATCAGAAAAAGATGATGAAAGCATGAGAAATGACTATCTTGAATACATCATGGCATACAAGAAGTACATTGCAGAAAAGTATCAATACAAAGAATGGACCATCAGTGAACTGCAAGAGGAGACAGCTAGAATTCAAAAGATGATTCAAGACAAGGTAAATCAGACTTCTCCAGTCTGGGCCAATTACAAGAAAAATGTACTAGAAAGGGTCTTGAAACTGAAAAGAATGAAAGAAGAGCTGATAACTGCTGATTATGGGTCAAGGAACCAGGTTACAAGGTGGACAGAAGAAAAGGTGTTAGCTACCTACAAAAGGTTGGAAGAGTTAAGAAAGAGAGATCCAACTGCTCCTAGAAAGCCTGATTATCCGGAAGCAGTGGTTCCAGTCAAACAACAAAAATTGCCAGTCAGGAGACCCACTGCTCCACATGCTACCATCCTTTATCAAATAAAGAAACAAAAGCAGTTGGATGAATTAACAAAAGAAGACAAGGCTCAAGAAGAATACATCATCAAAATGGTTCTTCGAACACTTATGGAAGAAAAACAAGACTCAGCACAATCTAAACTTTAAGTTTTTATACTCTAAACTTTAAGTATTTACCGACCGACTTATTTATTTATTTTATTTATAAGTCTATATAAATATAACTATATTCATCATTTATGTTTGTTATGCATGGTTTTCTAAGAAACGACCCGTGTTTGCACACGGGTCTTACCGCTAGTACTATATAATAAAAGAAACCAACAAAGAGACACTTGTCATTATTCTAAATCATCATTAATTGTATATAATTATTGTTTAATTTAAATTATTAAATTTAATATATTTCAAACATTTAAGAAATTATGGATAAAGTTCCATAAAATATCTTATTATTTATTTATATTAATTATTAGGTTAGAAATTATATTTTAATTCCTTAATTCTAGATAATTATTATTTAATTTAAATTATTAAATTTAGAGTAAAATGCACGAATAGTCCCTGTGGTTTTGTAAAATAACACATATAGTCCCCAACTTTTGGATATTACACTGGTGCTCCCTGTGGTTTGTCAGTTTGTTACTCGGATAGTCCCTGGAGTGGATGGGAGTTAGTTTTCTCAGTTAAGTGGGTGTGAAATGACCTTAATGCCCTTACTGTATTAAAAATTATTAAAATATTAAAAGATAAAGTTAACTCAAGTAGCCCCACATGCACTATCCATGCATTTTACTCTTAAATTTAATATATGTCTAAAATGTAAAGAAGAATAATAATTACATTTATCATACTGATAAAGTTATCCAAAAACAACCATCCTTTTAAGATGCAACTCACGTTCATATATTTAAATTTTAAAGTTATATAATTTAATAATTACTGATAAATTATACTTATCTAATTAATTTAAATTGAAACATTATTTTTTTATATAAGTTTATCTACTTGGATAATTGCTATATGCCTAATCTGGACATTTCGACATTTTTTAGAACTAATAAATTAAGACCACTATTATTTAAATAAAACTTGGGTTATTAAATGTATGTTCACATGACTGTTAAAGCTCGTGAGAAAGTCGATGATACAGTCTGTCTTCTAATCGATGATTCAAATACTTTCATATTTATAACTTGACAAAATCACAAGTTTTGATCATACATGATACAAAATTTTGTTTGGATATCAGAAAAGCGTCTTAAAAGTATCGTTTTATAATTGTTAAATCTTCGTTATTAACTATTTGATTTTTTATTTACTTAACCCGTGTAATACACGAAGTTATAATCTAATATTATATATATCTAAGCAAGAAAAATCTCATTTTAGCACAAGTATATTATAAAATTCCGAACAGCAAACAGCAAATACTCAAAATAAAAAAATAAAACCTACTTGAAACTAGCAAGACACTTTAAGGTTTTGATGTCATATAACCTTCAAAAATGCCAGCAATGATCTATTGCATTTCTAAAATGCATTATTAATTCGTAGAGCCCAAAACTATAATCATAATAGTTCAGAAAAAGAACACAGTAAAATTAATACAAATCCAGACATTGAATCCGTTAATATTTTTTTTTGAAAATAATTAATAAATTTAGATTCATAGGTAACTTGACTTTTTTTAACGGCCAACAAAGTCAATGCCGAGCACTCTTGGGGCATCCACTGGACAAACGGAGTACTCCGAGAGTAACCCGAGTCCACCACCAATTCCGGGGAAAACCCGGTAACCCACCCGCCTGTAGGTACGACGGTGAAATTACCAGTAAAACCCGTTTGGCTCAAGGATCCAACCAAGGTTTCCCTGGGTCTCCTATCATTGCCCACCAGTACCTCACTCTGCACCAAGTGGGAGTCGAACTTGCATCTCACAAGAGAAATGCAAACCCTCCACCACTTGATCACTATTTTTTTTATAACAAAACCAGATTAAAAAATTATAAATACTAAATAAATAAATAGAACTACAAAAATACCTCTCATTTAATGTTCAATTTTAATAATGTTAGAGATTTATATGGATTTAGCAACAATTTATAAACCTTAATGGTCTAGATGAGAAAAAACACATAACTTACACCATCTTTAAAATAAAATATAAAAAGGTGATAACTTCTGTGCTATTGAGCTTGTAGTTATTGTTGCCGCTTTACCACGAAAATTAAGTGCCTTCGTCACTTATCATCATCGTGATCATGTTGATGGTAAGCAGTTATAACAATTAACATAAGAGAATCGCTTTTGCCTTTGCACTTTGAATCATAATTTCAATTATTAAAGGGTGAGGATACATCCTCCAAAATTAGTTGCACATCCCTCCAGATAGGGCTATGAGGGGAGTATAAGGTATGAAAACATTAAATGCGTTAAAAAAAGTGAATCTATACGTCTCTCATTGTCCTATGAGCGGCGTATAAGAAGGTGGTAGTTGAAGCATTAAACCCTATACGCCTCTCATTCCCCTATGAGGTACGATGTGCCAGGAATTTAAGGTATAAATACTGATATGCAGCGAGTTCAGACTGAAAAGTCTAAAAAGGTGACCAGTATACGCCCTCATTGACCTATACGCGACTTATCGTCCAAGAAAATGTTATTAATCCAAGTATACGGGAACTATTTCATTCAAATGTTGAAAAATCACAAAATAATGATGAAAATTCACAAATAAAAACATCCGATCAAACCGTGAAGCATAAAGATGTCATCTTGGGACATTGGTTATGTTTTTGGTGAAGATTTGAACCAGTCATACGTCTCCGAAAGCGTTTGATTATCCGGCGTTGATCGAGGTGAGGAGGAGGTTGTGTTCGTGCTTCGTTGTGATGACGGGGGTATACGTCCCGTGTTGCCTGATTTGAACCAGATGTTCGTAGATGAGGCGGAACCATCTTACGTGGCTCAAAGTTATCTGCAGCACGAATACAGGACTTACCGTTTGTATACGGAAAACCAATATCTTTTAGGGTACGAGGAAGGTGCTAAGGACTTTGAGTAAAATGATAACGAAGTCGAGGAAGGCGTAATTCACTTTGAGAAATGTGATCATGACTATAACAACCCTCCTACAACACCCTAAAAGTCCTAATATATACCCCGTATATGAGAAACGGACCCGAATAACATTTTTATTAAGAAAAAAAAAAACAAAACTAATAATTACGGCCGCTCGCGGGTCGTGACCAGATTTGCTGGTCGGTTCGCAGGGGGTGACGGGATGACACCAGGCGAGCCCTCTAGCTGCCACGTGTCCCCATGCGTGTGAAGTCTACCGGGTTGACTCACCAAGGCTAGAACCTACCCAACCCTGCTCGCGGGCCGCGAAGGCAAAAGAAGAGGGCGTCGCGGGGCGCGAGCCGCCCTTTGACCAACCCTATAAAAGGAGGATTCGGCCTCATTCTTTAGTCGTTCATTTTCTTTTTCTCTCTCAAATCTCTAGTAGACTAAACTCTCGGGTATTATATCCCTAAAAAGCGAAGCTCTGCCTCGTTGTAAGTATTATAACCCCGATCACGTATTTGTTACCCTACCCGATTGATCTAGGGCTCCGTATTGGAGTTCTGTCTCAGTAGTATGTATAACAACCCTCCAAAATATTCCCGACACTTATAAATTATTTAAAAGGTCCATATATGTCTTAAAACATACCCCGTATGCGAAAACCGAGCCCAAAATACCTGATATATTTTAAAATTAAATAAAAACAAATTCTGTGGAGCTCTCGCGGGCCTCGAAGGCCTTGCCTTTAGGCTACGCGGGGCGCGGCAGCTTAGAACCAGGGCCGCACCCTGAGATGCCACGTGGCCTAACACGTGTGGAAGCTATGGGTCGAATTAGCCAAGCTAGGGCCTACCCTAGCTGGCCTCGCGGGCCGCGTAGACCCTTGCTGAATCCTTCGCGGGCCGCGACAAGGTGGTCGATCAGGACTATAAATAGATGCATTCGGCCTTCAGTTGTCGTCGTTCAATTCTCAAAACTTTCTCTCAATTTCTATAGTGTATAAGTAATCTCCGGGCATAATACCCCCCTAAATAATGAAGTTCTGCCTCGTTGTAAGTATTATAAACCCCGGTTACGTATTAGATACACTGCCCGATTGATCCAGGGTTCCGTAACGGCTGTCGAGGCTCTGCCCGACGTAGTCGTTGGAATGCCGTCTCCGGGAGGGTATTACTAATGTAAATATTGGGTTATTATACTAACGCGTGTGCATTGTTTAATTAATAGATAATCACCAGGAAATCCTTAAGGAAAACCCTAAGACATCAATGTGAGTAATCTCCTTTTTGTGAACCTTTTTGTAAACTGTTTTTACAAAACCTTAAATATTTTACAATGTGATTAGCAGTGATCGAGTCTTTGTAGTTCTTCAATTACTGCCGGTATGTTTGGGTTTTGTATACAAAATGTGGAACACGTTACCATTGGACAAAGAGTTAGCCAATGTGTAATATGACCCACCAGTTAGGATTGACAGTACTGAATGAGTAATTGTGTAGAAATAAACATTGTAATCGCTCTCAATACTGTTAAAAGATAAAACTCTACTTGATTAAACTGGGATTCACTCACCAGTATATCCCACTGACAAAATGTTTTAAACGCGTTTCAGGTAACAAAATGTGAAAGCTAAATAGAAGCCAGCTGGACAGCACTGAAGGCTTGGAAAAGTGGCTATAAAAGTTACCTGAATAAAGAGATGTTTTTATTGAATAAAATAGGGTTTATCCCTAAAAAAATGTGTGCTGAAAACTTGGGAATTTCCCACGGGTTTAATATTATAAAAGTGCGGTATTTTTACTCTGATAAAATATTTCCTAACTACGGTCCTGATGTAATTTCCGCTGCCAAAATGATAAACACCGATACCACTAAATCTGGTCTCGCGGCCTCCCGTTCCCGGGACAGATAGGGGACAGGGGTTGCGACAGAAAGTGGTATCAGAGCTAAGCCACTGATTCAGCCACAGAAGTGTTCTGCTGACACCAAGATATAATTCAAAATGTTAGGAAATTAATTACAGAAATACGTGCATATCTATATTTTACTGTTGTGTGTTATTTGACTATTTGCTAGTTTACAGTATGAGCGATCAAGGACCCTCCGACGCCTATCGTCAGTTGTCCAGCTCACCTCGAAACGAATGTACCTCTTCACAACCTACCCTCTCAGGGTATTCAGCTGATAATGAAGACGTGATATTTGTGTTCAAGGCTCAATCTGAAGAGCCATTCCCTCCTAAAAAGAGAGGATGGTTCAACAGAGGTGCGCATGAATGTAGGAAGAGAATGAAAAAGTTACAACAACAGCGAGTTTTAGCAGCCGCTAAGAGAGAAATAGATGCTCACACCCAAGATATGCTCAATAGGAGTCTAGCAAACTTTCATATTCTAGCAACTACAGCTGCAGACCCTAATTTGGAGCAACTTATAGCACCCCAACCATTACCCTTGTTTCCCACACAACCAATGGAGATTGAAGTCAACTTGGAAAACCAAATCCCAGCACCAGCCTTTGACCCAACTGAGATACCTAAAGTACCAGCACCAAATCACTTAGACCCAGACTACGACCCGTGGTTTGACGATCATAGGGATTATCAGCAACGCTACCCAATATCAGAAGAACCCATGCCAAACCTAGCAGCTTACCCAGGTCTGGACCCTCTAGATCCCTATTATGATAATGATTAATACATTAGGGAAATCCTAGAGAATCCATATCCTCAGGAAGAACCAATGCCACAATACCCAGATCCCATACCAGCACCTGCACCCCCAATGAGCACAGAGAATGTGCAAGAACTCCGAACCTTTGGTGAGGAGATTTTAGAAGAGAGCGAAAGGATGAGACACATAGGGGAACAACTCGTCTGGAAATATGACGAGTGTAATATGGACTTTTGGATGAACCCCTATCATTAGTAATAATAATAGTAATATATATATATATATATATAATAAGTGTGTATGTTTGAAAAAAATGATAATATATCTATCGTAGTATAGACCACTTAGTGGTTAGTGATGCATATTAGTGTTGTATTTTTTATTCCAGTTGTATTGTAATAATTATAGATGCATACTATAAAATAGAGTAAGTCGCAATGCTCGACGATTTTGATCAACATGCTTGCCGTGTGATTGTTTGAATTAAATATTGTCCTGTGATATTAATATTTGGTAATTGTTTAAAATCCAGATGGCCGACGCAGCAAATCCAGAAAACCAGAATAATGAAAACCAAATGAATAATAGTGAAATTCGACACCTTGTAACCCAAGGAATTAGAGATGCCATGGCAGCTATTATCCAAAATGTTAGGGATGCAGAAAATAATGATAAAAGTGGTAATGGAAGTAAACGAATCCATACAGAACTTAGTCACAACGTGCACAATGGACCCATACTTCAAGTGCCCATTCCCAAAAGAAGAAGAACCATGTCTTATGGTTGTTCTTATAAAGAATTCTGGTCTTGTAAACCAATAGAATTCTCGGGCAATGAAGGGGCTATTGTAGCTCTACGCTGGATAGAAAAGACTAAGGCAATCTTAAAAATAAGCAAGTGCGCAGAAGAAGATAAGATAATGTTTGCCTCCAATCTGTTTAAAAACTCAGCCTTAGAATGGTGGAACACTATCCTCCAGTCTAGGGGAAGTGACAGAGTTTACAATATGGAATGGGAAGAATTTAAAAATATGGTAGAAAGGAAATTTTGCCCTCCCAATGAAAAAAAAAACAGATAGCAAATAAGTTCCTAAACCTTAGGATGACTGGAGTGGATAGTAAGGGACCCACTACTTTATTCTTTGAATATGCTAGAATAGTGTCAACCCTTGCATCACCTGAACCAGTATTGATCTCCTGTTATATTTGGGGATTAATCAGTGAAATTAGGCATGTAGTCAAGGCAGCTAGACCTCAAACCATATAAGAAGCTGTAGAACTAGCAAACACATTGACTGATGAATTAGTATGTACACGAGAAGAGGACCAGAGGAGGAACCTAGCTCAAAAGCTTACCCAAGAATTCCGTTCTGGAAATTCCAACCGTGGGAAAAATATAGGTTCTACTTCTGCACCCTACTTCAAGTATTGCAAAAGGAAGCATTCTGGAAGATACTCCATATACTGTAACTTCTGCAAAATATCTGGACACAAGGAAGAAGACTGCAGGAAGAAACCTAACAATAGGATATGCTACAACTGTGGAGAACAAGGCCATATCAAGCCAAACTGTCTGAAATGAGCTCCAGCCCCGAACACCAAGAATACTAAAAATGCTAGGGCATTTGTTCTGACCGCAGAAGAAGCAAAGATGATTCCGGACGTGATCGCCGGTACATTTTTAGTTAATGATGTTTTTGCTAAAGTATTATTTGACTCTGGTGCAAGCCAAAGTTTTATTAATACTTCATTTTGCAAACATCTCAATCGACCATTAACTAAACTCCCACAAGAATGTCTAGTAGAAACAACAAATGGAGAAACCGTTAAGATTTCTGAAATCTTGCAGGGAGCAAGAATAGAATTTTTAAATAAAAAATTTATTGCAAACCTTTACCCAATGAATCTGGCAGGATTTGATGTTGTATCAGGAATGGATTGGTTAATAGCCAATAAAGCCAGTATTTTATATGATCAAAAGTCAATCCAAGTAAAATCACCAAGAGGTGAAAAGATCACAATTAAAGGAGATAAGCCTTCTAGATCCACGAAATTCATCTATGTAATGAAAACAACTAGTTATGTAAGAAAAGGATCATTAGTGTATTTGATTTCCATAATCATTAACACTAAAGGAAAAGAACTAAAGGATATTCCAGTAGTATCCCAATTTTCAGATGTATTTATAGAAGAATTACCAGGGCAACCGCCAGACAGAGAAGTTGAATTCAGAATCCACCTGCTACCAGGAACAACACTAATTGCCAAAGCACCTTACCGTTTGGCACCCGCAGAAATGTAGGAACTGAAGAAACAATTAGACAAATTGTTGGAGAAAGGATTCATACATCCAAACTCATCGCCATGGGGAGCACCAATTTTATTTGTTAAAAAGAAAGACGGGTCAATGCGAATGTGCATTGATTACCGTGAATTGAACAAAGTCACGATCAAAAATCGGTATCCATTACCGAGAATCGATGATCTGTTCGACCAGTTGCAAGGAGCTCGATTTTTCTCTAAAATCGACTTACGTTCAGGATATCATCAATTAAAGGTACAGGAAGAGGACATTCCTAAGACCGCTTTCAGAACTAGGTATAGCCATTATGAATTTACTATCATGCCATTTGGTCTAACCAATGCCCCAGCCGCATTCATGGACATGATGAACCGAATATGTAAGCCATATTTGGATAAATTTATAATTGTCTTTATAGATGATATTCTCATTTACTCTAAAAGTAAAGAGGAACATGCAGCGCATCTGCATGCACTTCTAAGTTTATTGAGAAAAGAAAAGCTTTATGCAAAGTTTTCAAAGTGCGAATTTTGGTTAGAACATGTACAGTTTCTTGGACATTTAGTCAATCATGAAGGAATTCATGTGGATCCCACAAAGATCGAGACAATTACCAAATGGAAAACCCCTGAGTCACCAACCGAGGTTAGAAGTTTCTTAGGATTGGCTGGTTATTGTAGAAGGTTTATTCGAGATTTTTCTAGAATAGCCATTCCCTTAACTAAGCTAACCTGTAAATCTATTAAGTTTGAATGGGGATCAAAACAAGAAGAAGCTTTTAGAATTCTTAAGCAAAGACTAACCAACGCACCCATACTAGCTTTACCTGAAGGAACTGAAGACTTTGTAGTCTATTGTGACGCTTCTAAGTTTGGTTATGGATGTGTATTAATGCAACGCCAAAAGGTTATAGCCTACGCCTCTAGACAACTTAAGAATCATGAAGAAAATTATTCAACCCATGATTTAGAATTAGGAGCTATAATTTTTGCCCTTAAAATTTGGAGACGTTACCTTTACGGTAGTAAGTTTACCATTTTCACCGACCATAAGAGTTTAAGGTATGTTTTCGGGCAAAAGGAGTTGAATATGAGACAAAGAAGCTGGATAGAAATACTTAGTGATTATGATTGTAATATCCAGTATCATGCAGGAAAGGCAAACGTAGTAGCTGATGCTTTAAGTCGAAAGTATCACGAAAAACCAAAAAGAGTGCGTTCTCCTAAATTAGACATGCAGGTAGATTTAAATGAACAGATTAGAAAAGCACAAGAATCAGTAATCAAGGATGATACTGAAAAGTTGAAAGGAATGATTAAGGAACTAGAACAAGGAACATATGGAATTTGGAGATTCCATAAGAAAAGAATGTGGATACCTAAATTAGGAAACCTACGCCATCGTATATTAGAAGAAGCCCATAAATCTAAGTATACGATGCATCCTAGAAGTGATAAGATGTATCAAGACTTAAGAAAGAATTTCTGGTGGATAGGAATGAAAAAGGATATAGCAGCATATGTTGCAAAGTGTCTAACCTGTTCACAAGTTAAAGCTGAACACCAGAAACCCTCAGGTTTGTTGCAACAATTAGAAATGCTAGTATGGAAATGGGATTTGATAACAATGGATTTTGTTACTAAATTACCCAAAACAAGAAAAGGTAATGATACAATCTGGGTGATTGTAGACAGGCTAACTAAGTCAGCTCATTTCCTACCAATGAAAGAAACTTTCAGTATGGAACAATTAGCTCAATTGTATGTAAATGAAATAGTTTCATTACATGGAATTCATTTATCAATTGTTTCTAACAGAGATAGCCGTTTTACCTCTCATTTTTGGACAAGTTTCCAAAAAGCAATGGGAACCAAGCTAAAGCTAAGCACAGCTTTTCATCCTCAAAAGGACGGACAAAGCGAAAGGACAATTCAGACAATGGAAGATATGATTAGAGCTTGTGTAATTGATTTTAGAGGTAATTGGGATGATCACTTACCATTAATATAATTTTCTTATAATAACAGTTATCACACAAGTATCAATGCTGCACCATTCGAAGGACTTTACGGACGAAAGTGCTGAACTCCAGTCTGTTGGGCAGAAATTGGAGAAAAGCAACTATCCGGACCTAAGATAGTGCAAGAAACAACAGACAAAATCATTCAAGTTAAGGAACGATTGAAAGCAACACGCAATCGATAGAAGAGTTATGCAGATAACAGACGAAAGCCATTGGAATTTCAGGTAGGAGACAAAGTGTTATTAAAAGTTTCTCCTTGGAAAGGAGTGGTATGATTTATCAAAAGTGGAAAGCTAAGCCCCAAGTATGTTGGACCTTTTGAGATTATTAGAAGAATATGACCTGTAGCCTATCAGATGCAACTGTCAGAGGAAATGACAGGAATACATGATGTATTTCATGTATCTAATCTCAAGAAATGCTTAGCTGATGAATCACTCGTAGTGCCTCTTAAGGATATAGAGGTAAATGAACAGTTAAAATTTGTGGAACGACCTCTACAAATTAAAGACAGGAAAGTCAAGAATCTCAAACACAAGAGACTAGTTCTGGTCAAAGTAAAATGGAACTCTAAAAGAGGACCAGAATACACTTGGAAGCTTGAATCAGAAATGCAAAGGAAATACCCGCACTTGTTCCAGTAGACCTCGAGGACGAGTTCTAAAACAAGGTGGGGAGGATGTAACAACCCTCCAAAATATTTCCGACACTTATAAATTATTTAAAAGGTCCCTATATATCTTAAAACATACCCGTATGCGAAAACCGAGCCCAAAATACCTGATATATTTAAAAATTAAATAAAAACAAATTCTGTGGAGCTCTCGCGAGCCGCGAAGGCCTTGCCTTCAGGCTACGCGGGGCGCGACAGCTCAGAACCAGGGCCGCACCCTGAGATGCCACGTGGCCTAACGCGTGTGGAAGCTATGGGTCGAATCAGCCAAGCTAGGCCCTACCCTAGCTGGTCTCGCGGGCCGCGTAGACCCTTGCTGAATCCTTCGCGGGCCACGACAAGGTGGTCGATCAGGACTATAAATAGATGCATTCGGCCTTCAGTTGTCGTCGTTCAATTCTCAAAACTTTCTCTCAATTTCTATAGTGTATAAGTAATCTCCGGGCATAATACCCCCCTAAATAACGAAGTTCTGCCTCGTTATAAGTATTATAACCCCCGGTTACGTATTAGATACGCTGCCCAATTGATCCAGGGTTCCATAATGGCTGTCGAGGCTCTGCCCGACGTAGTCGTCGGAATGCCATCTCCGGGAGGGTATTACTAATGTAAATATTGGGTCATTATACTAACGTGTGTGCATTGTTTAATTAATAGATAATCACCAGGAAATCCTTAAGGAAAACCCTAAGACAGCAAAGTGAGTAATCTCCTTTTTGTGAACCTTTTTGTAAACTGTTTTTACAAAACCTTAAATATTTTACAATGTGATTAGCAGTGATTGAGTCTTTGTAGTTCTTCAATTACTGTCGGTATGTTGGGGTTTTGTATACAAAATGTGGAACACGTTACCATTGGGCAAAGAGTTAGCCAATGTGTAATATGACCCACCAGTCAGGATTGACAGTACTGAATGAGTAATTATGTAGAAATAAACATTGTAGTCGCTCTCAATACTGTTAAAAGATAAAACTCTTCTTGATTAAACTGGGATTCACTCACTAGTATTTCCCACTGACAAAATGTTTTAAACGCGTTTCAGGTAACAAAATGTGAAAGCCAAATAGAAGCCAGCTGGACAGCACTGAAGGCTTGGAAAAGTGGCTATAAAAGTTACCTGAATAAAGAGATGTTTTTATTAAATAAAATAGGGTTTATCCCTATAAAAATGTGTGTACTGAAAACTTGGGAATTTCCCACGTGTTTAATATTATAAAAGTGTGGTATTTTTACTCTGATAAAATATTTCCTAACTACGGTCCTGATGTAATTTCCGCTGCCAAAGTGATAAACACCGATACCACTAAATCTGGTCTCGCGGCCGCCCGTTCTCGGGACAGATAAGGGACGGGGGTTGCGACAGTATGGCTAATGTGAATTGGATTATTGTACTAACACGTGTGCATTATTTAATTTTAATAGATAATAACCAAGAGAATCATCAGGAAGCTATAGTATTATCTAAGTCAGCAATGTGAGTACATTCTCTTTTTGTAAACCCTTTTTGTGAATCATTGTTTCAAATATTTTACAAAACCCTAAAATACTTACAGTGATTAAGTTTTTGTAATTCTAAGTCAGCAATGTGGGGTTTTGTATACATTACTTGACACTCGTTACTATTGCGAATAGTAGCATGACCGCAAGTACGGGGGTCAAAGGTTGCCCAGTAGCAATGTTGTATTAAATAATTGGATAGATATAAACATTGCAAATCTTAATAATGCAAAGTTATAAAAGTTTGTTTTGATTAAACTGGGATGCACTCGCCAGAATTTCTTGCTGATAAAACCTTTTTAAAACGCGTTTCAGGTAACTTAATGTGATGCTAATAGAAGCCAGCTGGAGAGCACTGAAAGCTTAAAGAATTGGCTATAAAAGTTATCTAAATAAAAAGGAGTCTATGTTTTCAATAATTAGGATTTTATCCCTATGAATGTATTGTAATTAAAACTTAGGTTTTATCCCATTTATTATTTATAAAAGTTTGGTGTTTAAACTCTGATAAAATATTTCCTAACTACGGTCCTGATGTCTCATTTCCGCTGCCAAATTAATAAACACCGATACCACCGGCTCTGTGTCTCGCGGTACCCGCTCCCGGGGTAGGGGTCCGGGGCTGTGACAGAAGGTGGTATCAGAGCCACAACCACTGGTTTCAGCCATTTAGGTGTTCTACCTAAATTTTAACCAATTGTGTTAGGAAATAACTTATTTGATTCTGTGTAAATATGTATATTATTATTTTATGTTATTTAACAATAAGTTAGTTTACAGTATGAGTGAGCAAGGTACATCCGACGCTTACCGTCAATTAGCTAGTTCCCCAAAGAGTGAAGGAACCTCATCCCAGCCAACCCCTTCAGGGTACTCTGCTGAGGAAGTAATCTTTATTTTTAAGGTACAATCTGAGGAACCATTCCCTCAGAAAAAGAGAGGATGGTTTAGTAGGAGCAAGAACGAATAGGGAAGTGAATGCCCAAACCCAAGAAGCAGTTAGTAGACCATTGTGGGAAGAGGAACTCGATAGGCAGTTAGCAGATTTCCACATGTTAGCAACCACCGCAGCAGATCCAAATCTTGACCAAATAGCCGAACCACAACCATTACCATTATTTCCCGACCAACAAATGGAGTTAGAACCCAACCAGCAATACCAATTCCCGATCCCAGTATTTGACCCCAACGAGATACCCATAATCCCCGCACCAGTCCCTTTAGAGTATGATCCATGGTGGGATGATAATAGATCATATCAGGAGTTGTATCCTCAGAGAGAACCAGTACCCGCACCCAATCCCATAGCACAGTTTACCGACCTGTATTCTTTAGACCCGTTTTGGAACGACGACAGGTATATTCAGAGTGTGTTGAACAACCCATACCCATATGGAGAACCCATACCTCGATACCCTGACCCAGTGCCAGCACCATTACCACCCATGAGTGAAGAAAATGTGTAGGAAATCCGCTCATATGGCGAAGAATTAGTCGAAGAAGGAAATAAGATTCGTTAGATAGGAGAAAAGCTCGTTTGGAAGGATGATGAGCGAGAGATGCAGTGTTGGGCAAACGACATGTCGCAACCCCCGATCCCTTATCTGTCCCGGGAACGGGCGAACGCGAACTCAGATTTTTGGTGGTATCAGTTGCGTTAATTTGGCAGCGGAAATTTTCATCAGGACCGTAGTTAGGAAATGTTTATCAGAGTAAAACCACCATATTTAATATTAATAAACATATGGGTAAAACCCAAGTTTCTTATTACAATAAATTTATAGGGATAAACCCTATTTTATTGAATTTAAAACATCGTCTTTTAGGTAACTTTTATAGCCACATTTTTCCCAAGCCTTCAGTGCTCTTTAGCTGACTTTTTACTAATTGGTTGTCACATTGTTTTACCTGAAATGCGTTTTAAAAACATTTGTCAGTGGAAAATACTGATGAGTGAATCCCAATTTAATCAAGAAACATTTTATCAATTAAAACAGTATTGAGAGCGATCACATTGTTTATTTCTACACAATTACTCATTCAGTACTGTCAATCCTGACTTGTGGGTCATATTACACATTGGCTAACTCGTTGTCCAATGGTAATGTACTGTCATCCCCGACTTACTACTCATAGTGTAGTAAATTTTGTATACAAAACCCCAACATACCGGCAGTAATTGAAGAACTACAAAGACTCAATCACCGCTTAATCACATTGTAAAACAATTAAGGTTTTGTAAAACATTCCAAAAAGGTTAACAAAAAGAGGATAAACTCACTTTGCTATCTTAGACTTCGCGTAAGGGTTTCCTGGGAATAATCTATAATTTACACAAATGTACATAGGTTGGTATCATAACCCTTTGAAAATAGTAATGTTACCCTCCCCGAGACGGCATTCCAACAACTACGTCGGGCAGAACCACGACAGTTGTTACGGAACCCTAAATCAATCGGGCAGCGTATCTAGTACGAAACTGGGGTTATAATACTTACAACGGAGCAGAACCTCGCTAATTAGGGGGTATAATACCAGCTTCCTATGCCTAATATTCAGAAATTGTGATTGAGAAATGAATTGTGAACGAACTGAAATGAAATCCGATGCGTTCTTTATATAGTTGCTGAACTTGGGTCTCACGCGACCCGCGTAGATGTACGCAGGGGCTTACGCAGCCCGTGTTGACTCCGGGTCAACGTGTAGCTCGTCCGGATCAGCGTATAGACTCGACACGATGATGACACGTGTCGGCCTGGGGTGTTGCCGTGTTGTTGATCTCACGCGGCCCGCGTAAGATTGATATGGGGTTCACGCAGCCCGCCTGAACTTAAGAAATCAGACGGAATCAGGTTCTAACCTTCATACCGCCCGCGAGAGTGTTGGGGTGGGTCTACGCGGCCCGCCTCAGCTTAAAAATCAGGTTTTATATTTTATTTTTAATGGTATATTGTAATTCGGGCTCGGTTTTCACATACGGGTTGTATTTAAAGACATATTGGGAAATTTTAAAATATAATAAGGTGTCGGAAATATTATGAGGGTGTCGGGTTATTTGAGGATTGTTACACGACACCTAGTGTAATATATATATATATATATATGTGTGTGTGTGTGTGTGTGTGTGTATGTGTGTGTGTAATGTTATAAAAAAATCTAATCAACTAAAATAGATAGACTAAAATACATGTCGATGCATAATTACTGGTGTGTTTAATTTTCAGTAGTAATTTGTAATCGCTGCATATATATATATATATATAAGAGTAGTGGAGGGTTCAAATGAGAATCATTTTTTTGTAAGAAGAAAAAAGAAGAATTTTCAACCAATAAGAATGCTTCATTTTACTTCATTTAATATTTGCATTTAATTTTAATATAAGGGTATATTGGTAAACTTACATAAATCATTAATTTGTATTCTTCCCCTTTAATAACTAACTAAATTAAGTTTGTAACTCCTTTTCAAAATATATACTTTTTCCAAATTAAAAAAAACAACTTAATTTAAAGTGTAAAATAAATTACTAGTTGTGTAGGATAAATTACGAGTTGTGTAGGATATATTTCGAGGTGTGTAGGATAAATTTTGACTGTGTAGGATAAAATTCTATAATGTGTAGGGTATATGTAGGAAAATTTTGATATATGTAGGTTTTGTAGATTATATGTAGTATAATTAATGATTTGTTGACTAATTAATTAAAGAGAGAAAAATTAATGATATGAGTTATAAATGAAATATTATTTTACTAATATGTCCTTTCTTCTTTTTCTTCTCACATTAAATTTCTTCTCAAATGAACCTTCCCCTATAAGAGTAAAGTCGCAATGTTCGATGTTTTTGATCAATCTGTTTGCGTGATTGTTTGTATTCAATTTTATTATGTGATATTAATACCTGATAGATGTTTATAATTCAGATGGAAAACGAAGTAAATCAGGAAAACCAGAATAATTATAATAATGGAAACCAAGTGAATAATAGTGACATCGAACATATAGTCGCACAAGAAATTATAGATGCTATGCCATATATTATCAAGACTGTTAAAGAAGCAAAAAATAATAAACCTGTAACTGGAAGTAAACGTCAACCTACTGAACCAAGTCACAGCGTGAACGAAAATCACGGACCACTTATCCAAGCTCCAATCCCAAAAAGAAGAAGAACCATTTCATATGGTTGTTCTTATAAAGAATTCTTGGTCTGCAAGCAAATAGAATTCTCAGGCAATGAAGGAGCCATTGCAGCTTTACGTTGGATAGAAAAAGGCAGAAGCAGTCATAAAAATAAGTAAATGTGCAGGTGAAGATAAGATTATGTTTGCTTGTGATCTTTTTAAGAATGTAGCCCTTGAGTGGCGGAATACCATTCTCCAGTCTAGAGGAAGTGACAGAGTTTATAATATGGAATGGACTAACTTCAAGGAGTTAGTCAAATGAAAATTCTGTCATCCTCATGAAAAAGAACAAATTGCCAATAAGTTCTTAAATCTTAAAATGACTGGAATAGACTGCAAGGGTTATACTACCATATTCTTCGAATATGCTAGGATAGTACCAACTTTAGCCTCACCAGAACCAGTATTAATCTCTCGTTACATCTGGAGATTAATTAGTGAAATCAGACACGTAGTCAAGGCAGCTAGACTACAAACCATAGAAGTAGCAGTAGAACTGGCGAACACCCTGATTGATGAACTGGTACGCACACAAGAGGAAAACCAGAGAAAGAACCTAGCTCAAAAGCTTACTCAAGAATTTCGCTACGGTAATTCCAACCGTGGGAAAGATACAGGTTCTTCCTTTGCACCTTACTGCAAGTCTTGTAAAAAGAAGCATTACGGAAAATGTGCAAGGTATTGTAATTTCTGCAAGAAACCCAGTCATAAGGAAGAAGAATGTCGAATGAAAGCTAGTAATAGGCTATGCTTCAATTGTGGAGAAGCTGGTCATATCAAACCGAAATGTCTGAAACTAGCTTTAGCGACAACCAACAAAGCTACGGCAACTGAAGGACCTAAGAAGAATGCCAGAGCATTCGTTCTGACAGCTGAAGAAGCCAAGATGATTCTGGATGTGATTGCCGATACGTTTTTAGTTAATGATATTTTTGCCAAAGTATTATTTGACTCTAGGGCAAACCAAAGTTTTATTAATACTTCTTTCTACAAACTTCTTGACCAATCATTAACTAAACTTCAACAAGATTGTCTGGTAGAGACGCAAATGGAGATTCCATTAAGATAAGTGAAATCTTGCAGGGAGCAAGGATAGAAATTCTAAACCATAATTTTACTGCTAACCTTTACCCAAGGAATCTAGCTGGATTTGATATCGTATTAGGAATGCATTGGTTGGTAGCCAATCATGCCAGTATTTTATGTGATCAAAAGTCAGTACAAGTAAGTACACCAAGTGGTGAAAGGATCACAATTAAAGCAGACAAGCCAACCAGGTCAACAAAATTCATCTTTGTGCTAAAAGCTGCAACTTATACAAGGAAAGGAGGAATAGTGTATATGATTTCCATAATCATTAACACTAAAGAAAAAGAATTGAAAGATATTCTTGTAGTATCTAAATTTTCTCAGACGTTTTTCCGGAAGAGTTACCTGGATTACCGCCAGATAGAGAGGTTGGATTTAGGATTCACCTCATACTAGGAATGGCACCGATTGCCAAAGCACCATATCGACTAGCACCGACGGAAATGCAGGAACTAAAGAAACAGTTGGACGAACTTCTAGAGAAAGGTTTCATATAACCTAGTTCATCTCCATGGGGAGCACCGGTCTTGTTTTTCAAGAAGAAAGACGGATCGATGCTTGAATATGAGGTAACGAAGATGGCTAAAGCTTATTAAAGACTACGACTGCGATATCCTTTATCACCCAGGAAAAGAAAATGTCGTAGCAGATGCATTGAGTCGAAAAGAATATCCACCTCTGATCCGAGTAAAATCTATGAAGATGGTAGTTACACCTCACCTCCTTGATATGATACGAGATGCTCAACTAAAATCACTAGAGGCAGGAGATCCAAAGAAAGAAAGAATGAAAGGAATAGCTGAAAAGTTGGAAGAAAACTCGATCGGACTCAAAACGAGATTCGGTCGAATTTGGAACCATGGTTTTGTGAAGTCAAAACCGCACTACTCTAAGAAGCTCATAAGTCACGGTACTCAATTCACCCCGGGGCGACTAAAATGTACCGGGAGTTGAATGCAAACTATTGGTGGCCAGGTATGAAACGCGATATTGTTAAGTATGTCGTGAAATGTCTGACATGTTATCAAGTGAAGGCGGAACATCAGAAACCATGCGGAGAATTACAAACCTTGGAAATTCCAGTATGGAAATAGGAGGAAATAACAATGGATCTTGTTACCAAGCTTCGTAGAACGAAAAAGGGGCACGATACAATATGGGTAATCGTGGACCGACTCACAAAAAGTGTCCACTTTTTTACCTATTCGAGAGGCCTACTCCTCGAAAAAGATGGCGGAAGTTTATATGAACGAGATAATATCTCGACACGGGGTGCCCGTGTCAATTGTCTCAGACCGGGAAACGAGATTCACCTCTCGTTATTGGCAAAAATTTCATGAAAGTATGGGCACGAAGTTACACATAAGCATCGCCTATCACCCTCAGACTGACGGTCAATCAGAAAGAACTATCCAAACACTTGTAGATATGTTGAGGGCATGCGCATTAGACTTTGGAGGAAACTGGGATGACCATTTGACACTAGTGGAATTTTCTTATAATAACAGGTACCATAGTGGTATCCAAATGGTTCCTTATGAATTATTGTACGGGAGGAAGTGTAGGACTCCCGTATGTTGGGGGAGGTAGGACAAAGGGAGCTTGCACCTAAAGATTTAATAGCAATGACCAACGAAAAGATCAATCTAGTTAGAGCTCGATTGAAAGCGGCCTAGGATCGACAAAAGGCATATGCAGATAAGAGAAGACGTCCTATTGAGTTCCAAGTCGGAGATCATGTTCTGCTGAAGGTTTCCCCGTGGAAAGGTATAATCCGTTTCCGTAAATGGGGGAAATTGGGTCCTCATTATATTGGACTGTTTAAGATTTTGGCTTTGTCAGGAAGGTTGCATATCATTTAGAATTACCGCCTGCTTTAGACGGGATTCATAACACCTTCCATGTATCACAATTGCGAAGGTGCCTTGCGGATGAATCTGCAATTGTTCCTCTTGATGACATCGAAGTAGATGAGAGATTAAACTATATCGAGTGACCGATAGCCATAAAAGACGTTAAAGTAAAGAATCTTCGCAATAAAGCCATCAGACAAGTTTTGGTTCAATGGCAACACCGGAATGGATCAAATCTTACATGGGAATCGGAGGATGAAATGCGGGAGCACTACCCTTTTCTTTTCGGTGTGTAAATGTTAATTTATTATGTGTTCAGGTTTCAGGGACGAAACCTCTTTTAAGGAGGGTAGACTTGTAACACCCCAAAAAGACTTATTAGACGTATAAGTTAAATTAATTAGAGATTTAACTTAGTTAGTAAAAATGTTACAAATGCTAGTTAAATGATGGAAAGTGCCTAATTAAAACAAATATAAACACTTGGATGGTTAAACATGGGCAATGCCAAAATAGAAGTATTAAAAGGTTGAAAACCCAAAACACACACACATGTGTGTCTGGGATCGAACAGAACCGGGGAAAACAACGGTGAAACCCTTGTTTGCTAAATTCAATCAATTGAATAGAAATTTCAAAGATAATCTACTGTATGAACTCCAAGCTTCAATCATCTAAGCTCGTTTATTGAAGTGGTAAGTCTAATTTCTTGAATTTATGATTTGTAGGAAGTGGGTCTCAACCCAATCTTGAGTTCATGTAACAATTGTGTAAATTGAAGCTAGGATTACTCTCTAGAACAAGGATTATATTTGGTTTTTGGTCATTTGAGAGATTGTGGTATAAACCCACTTGATGAAAATGTATTATGGATAGGATGATCAAAGTAGATATAATCATGTGTAATCTTGAAATATGACGTTGTTGTAATGCTTGAATCTTAGACAAATTGATGTAGAATAAAAGGATGTTATGAACTTGATTGATTGTTGATGAGTTATGAGATGAACTAGTAGAAACATGCTTTGTATACTTGTACATTATGCTTTGTAAATACGATGCACACCAAGTGTTTGATGAAATGCTTAGGATAAACAAATGTGTGAAATTCTGAAAATATAGTGATAATGTTTGTCACTCGGAAATGAGAATTTTATGTAAATGACAGAACGAATGTGTTTGGCTAAATGAATGAATGCGTTTAATGTAGGCGTGAAAGAAGAAGGCTCAAACGTTAAGAAAAAGGAAAGCTCACAAGATCGAGGTATGTCATTTTACGCATACATTTACATTATGTCATTTTAAATGTTCTTATGCAAAAACCATAGTGATGTTAGCTAACGGTAGTTTTAGAGTTTATAGTCTAACCCGTTAAGAACGAGTCATATGAAAATAATTACTATGAAGGAGATGTATCATAGTCGGCTCGTCTTGAACGAGACGGAAGATCAAGTAGTTATGTAAAAAGGAATAGCCTAGATTAACCCTTCATGAATGGGTTAAATTGGATGTAAATGTGAAAGATGAAATGAATGTATTTGATTCGTTGAAAACGGATTAAATGGATGATTATGTTATGAATACGATTAATCTGTTACTAACGCATTAATGGATGGTATGTTTTATCTCAAGTTTGAGATAGTATGTTTTGACCCGTTTCAACGGGTCAAGTTAATGTAAGTATGGCAGGAAAGTATGGAATGAATTACATCGATTCGTTAGTTTAGATAGTGTTACAATTAAAGAAATTGATTCTTGAAGTTTTGTTTTTGATGTAGGTAAATCCGCAACTTAAGTGACATTGCGAACTTGGATCGAACACACGTACCACGCCCACCTCGCGCTTCCGAAGATAACTACTCCAAATGGTTTAATGTTTTTGTATATGTACAAACAAACATGTGTAGTCTTTTGATGTCTTTATGTTTACAAGAAGTTAGTTATGTGAAGTAAAGCTTGTAACTAAATGGTGTTTATATGTCCTTTTCTTTTGTTAAAGAATGGAAGTTTTAATGTTATAATGTGCAAATATAAATTTTCCATGAATTTTCTTTGAGTCTTTCTTAAGTTGGCATGTTGGTCGAAGGTTTTAAATTTTGGGCGTTATAATATTATTATAACAACATTTTATAAAAAAATCTATGAATTTTCTTATATTAATATTTCACAACTTACCCATACTAAAACATCGATGATATTTAAATAAAGTTCCATATGGTACATCTGAATCATTTGACAATCATTGGCTGATAGCCAATGATTGACATTAATTAGGTGGGCTTGAGCCAGCCGTATAGGTCTATGAGGGGCGTACGGGTGGGCCCATTTTCAGATGTACAGGGCAATGGGGGAAGTATAGGGGTTGGGGATGTGTAGATACTTATGGAGGGATGTGTGGATACTTTCACCCGTATTAAAAATGGATATTTATGAAAGTTTAAACTTTTGGAAAAAATAGGGTAAATTGGTCATTTTATTAAATTGTTTTTAATCAATTTGGTACATTTGATATTTATCTATTTTGTATGGGGATATATGATATTTTTTTAGTTTTACAAGAATATCTATACTATATTATAATGCATGATGAAGTGACATTTTAAGATACCAAAAAAATAAGAACTTTTTTTTCTCTTCATTTATAAATACATCACTAAAATGAGGGTAAATTGGTCTTTTAAAGAATAATTATATTTTAGTTCCCATCTTATTACACTTAAATCCCTGAGTTTTAACATAATTATAGGTAATTAGTTACACTTTCCCCCCTCCCCAATAAACTTATAATTCTTTTTCGTATTCTTGTCATATCTTATAAACTATAATGTTTTAAAAAATCCAAAAGTACCGTGACGACCTACTTATTTTTGTCGACATTTCGATAGTTGTCTTGTTAAGTATTAACGTGTGGATTAAAAGGTACAAGTAGTTGATGCCTAAGTGTACAAGTGACTAAAGCCCAACGTACTTGGTCATTATCATAGAATGTTTAATAGCTACAGATTGTCAAGTGATTAAATACCGTCAACTTAATCATCTCATCTGGATTACACTTTAATATCTCATCTTTTACAAAATTATAGATAATTAGTTAGTAGTTACTCTTTATCCCCTTATAAAAAAACTAACTCTCACCCCCCGATTTTTAAAGGGCCATAGCTTTTTGGTAAGTTAATATATTTTAATAATTACACTATATAAACGGGTATTGTATTCTCTTCGATTTGAGTATAATATTACTATAGTTTTTTAATTAAAAATTGATATGTTACGTTATTAACGGTGTCTAAGGGTGAGTAATAACTGAATCATTAACCGAAATCGAATCGAAATCAACCAAAAACCGATTTATCAAAATCCGAATTAACCAAAAACGGTTATTGATTTTTTTGTTCCCTCATTTAACCAAAATAACTGAACCGAACCATTCATATTTTTATATATTTCTAGCTTTTATACCTTTAGTTCATGTATATCATATTTATACCATCATTTTAAGTATTTATACCTCCATTTCATGTACTTGTAAATCCGTTTCAAGCATTTATACATAAATTTCATGTATTTCTAATAAAATATTTTAGCCCAATTTGGTTTTGGCTATTAACCGAAATTAAATGAATCAAACCAAAATCATCAGTCTAACTGAATAAACCAAACCGATTAACTGAAAATGGATTGGTTAATAAAATAGACTAATCAATTACATCGATTTTGATTGAGGATAATAATCTAACTAACCAAACAATGCACACCGTGGAAATATTAGCGTTTCCAGCTGCATCACGCGCTATTATTGGTTATTAACTAAAAGCGGTTATCAGTGAGCAATAACTAAATTGTTAACCTAAAACAAACCATAAACAGATGAAACCAAACTCAAATCAACCAAAAACTGAATTAACTGAAAACTGAAAATCGAATTAACCAAAAATCGGTTATCAATTTTTTTGTACTCTCGTTTAACCAAAATTAGCTGAACTGAACTAAATCATTCATATTTTCATATATTTCGCTTTTATACCTCCGGTTCATATATTTCATATTTTATATCTCCATTTCATATATTTATACTTTCATTTCACGTATTTATACCTCAATTTCATATATTTCTAAGCAAAAGTTTTAGCGCAACTTTGGTTTTTGCTATTAACTGAAAATTAATGAACCAAACCAAAAACTGTCAATCTAACCGAATAAACCACAGTGATTAAACGAAAACCGATTTGTTAATAAAATAGACTAACTGATTACTTTGGTTTCGGCTACGGTCGAGGATAATAACCGAACTGACCAAACCATGCACAACACAATAAAATAGATTACCCGATTACTTGGCTTTTGATGTATATCTATCATAATGATGCTACAATAAATATTATATTAATAACAAAACTACCAAAATAATGAGTAGCGCAATGCGATGTGTTGCTCCCGCCGCATCGTACGGACATCCTGCTAGTATTATAATGATGCATGAGGGAAGGACATTTTAAGATACCCAAAAATAATTTTTTTTGGCTTTAATGCATGAGGTACAATCTAACATGAGGGTAAATTAGTCTTTTAAGCACTAATTAACTTTAATCCCCTTATCTTAATTACACTTTAATTCTCTTATTTTTAACAAAATTATAGATAATTAGATAATAGTTACACTTTTGCCCATTCTTTAAACCAACTACCCTAACATCTTTCAAGCAGACATAATTTTTTCAAACGATAATAATTTTTTTAATTGAACCATTAAAACGAGCATTTTATCCTCTTTTATTTGAGTATAATAGTGTTATCGTTTTTTTTAATTAAAAAACTTGATATCTTAAATAATTAACAGTGTCCAGGGGTGATCAATAACCGAACCCTTAACTAAAAGCAGACGAAACCGAACCTAAATCAACCAATAACCAAATGACGAAAAACCAAATTAACAAAAAAATGTTTATTGGTTTTTTATTCTCAAAAAACCGAAATTAACCAAAAACCATATATTAGAGAGAGAAAGAGTTTTACAAATTCTAAAGCACAGGTTACAATAGTTAAAGCACTCGTACTCCCTAGATACCTAGCGGTTTTGAGATAGCTACAGTTCGACAACAAACCTAAAGCTCAGATTCGTGATTCTGGCTACTGAGGTACCTTACATCTATTTTTTTAATTTTCCGGCAAAGGAGTGCGCGACATTTGCCAATCGGTTGTTGCACGTTCAGATCTAACGGTGATTAGGGTGTGTAATTGCATTTTTGGCACCTAGGGTTACGACAATGACCTTGCATGCTACCGATTCT
This sequence comes from Helianthus tuberosus, assembly GCA_030545235.1. NCBI lineage: Eukaryota > Viridiplantae > Streptophyta > Magnoliopsida > Asterales > Asteraceae > Helianthus > Helianthus tuberosus. Next base: position 1,019,802 of record CM060353.1, on the reverse strand, counting down.
GGTGGATTCGAGCATCAACGCGGTAGAGGTGACAACACTAGGGTTTAAATCACAGACAACCAAAACGCGTGGGATCCCAACCATCCGTTTTGGCAAAGTGTAACAAACCATCCCAACAACGAGCAAGAAGACCGTTACCGAAGAGACCCGCGAACGGGTGAGCTTGGGTATTATCTGATGCCACCTAGCACCCCAACTTCCCCTCATCCGACCACGCCACCGATTCCCGGTTTTTATGGATACTATTCCCAACCGCCATTTTCCCCAAAACATACCCCAAACCGAATCCATACACGAAACCCAAACCCAAACCGAACCCGAAACCCAACCCACTTCCTCAAAAGGTGGACGATCGAGAAGGCACTGTAAGAAGGGTGAGAGTGAAACACGTGCTATTAAGACGATCAAAAACTGGACGCCTAGGGAAGAACTTGCATTGTCACAAGCATGGCTCGACGTGTCGGAGGATGAGATTGTTGGTAAATTTTCTCTTTGATGTGCGTAAAATGCAACATATAAATTCCATCAAACAAGGCATAAAATCAACCTTTTTCGGTACTAATGTTGGAAAAAACATGTTTCTTTGTTTACTTTTAGTTTACAGGATCAAAAGAGGTTAAGCGAATAAAAGGAATAAATTAATAGCAGAAACCAACACAAATACAAAGAAGAAGGAGTGACACGACTCGCCGAACCCCCATCCACATCCAAAATAACAAAAATAACAAAAATAGAAGCTTAGGCACGAGGTCGTGCCCACCAGGCATGGGGCCGTGCCCAATCAAGATTCGTTGCAGAAAAAGACAACAGTAAAAGACAAACCAACACGGGGCCATGCCAACTCAACGTGGGTCGTTGTCAACTCTAAGATTCGCAGAATATGAGATAGTATAGCAAGTACACTCACCACGGAGTCGTGCTCTGCCACCACGGGGCACGTTAGTACAAGACCTGACATCTTCAGTTAATGAAGGGAGAGAAATTGAAGACCACGGGGTCGTGCCAGGTGGGCACGGGCCGTGTGAAGACTCTGTTTCCAGCTATAAATAAGGGTGCTTGGTTTTATTTCAAATCATCCATTGATAAACCACTTCTCTCACACTTGCCATCAGTCCACCACCACTACAACACCAACACACACCACCATCATCCATCTTTCTTCTTTTAGAGTGTATAGTAGTCTCGGGATCCAAGATCGATCGTAAGTGTTCTTGTTAAACAAAGGTCATGCTTGGCTAAATCTCTTACATCACTTGGTGAAGACAAATCTTTTATGTATTACTTTTGATTTCCAATCTTTGGTAACTTTTTATTTGGGTATGTATTAATGACTTTAATAACTAGTTTTTTATATTGAAGGTGAACTTTACTTAATCATTTCTTCATGTTTTGTTTATTCACTCATTTGTTTACGGTCAATATAAAGCGTGTTAACTGCCTGGAAGGGGGTTAGAAGGGTGTTTGGGTAAAGTTCTTGCTTCGTTCAGTGTATAGATCCTGCGAGGACCTGATTCAAGCTTAGTAGGACTTCCCTTGAGGCAGATAGCATCAAATCAGGGGAAGTAAGAACAGCTTGTAATCCCTTATTTATAAACTACTATTAAAACAATAACCCGACCTTGCGGGACTGTATCCCTGTTGACTCAGACCAATAGGTTGAGGGTAACGTCGCTTTCACAAGAGAGGCCTACCACTTTTCGCATTAATAACTTACTTAATTATCTTTCAATAATCCGAACTTACGGGACTGTATCCATGCTGACTCAGACCAATAGGCTGAGGGTAACATCGCCTTCAGAAGAGGGGCCTACCACTATAACTAAGATAATCTTTTAAAAAGCCCAAAGTGCGAAAATTATCAAAGGATACATAAAAGAGGAGTTGGAACCAAGTGATTTCTTCTTGTCTATCTGTTTTCCTTACATTTACATTTTTTATTGTCTAGTTTATTTTTTTAAATGTATCCAAATTTTTATCAAAATTTGGTTAGATTAGACGTTAACGATAAGCCGGTACTAAAAGCTCTTGTGTCATTGGACGACCTCGGTATCTTACCATCATTATACTACGTCCACGATAGGTGCACTTGCCCTAACATGTGTAGAGTGATAGTATTGTATCATGTTTTATAAATTTAAAGCTTGATTCAAGTGTAAAAAATGCTTAAAATATATCTAAAATTTACACCCACATCCTCACACGTCACTCTACATAAAGTTTTTTTTATATATTTTTATAATTATACATTTATAAATATTTTTTTACATATATAAATTTATAACTATTTTGTATTTTTATAGGAAACGACCAAGATGTAAAAGTATTTTGGAGGCGTATACGTGAGAAGTTTTTCGCCGCAATAGGTCGTGGTGAATATCGTTCGACCGACTCATTTTCACGCAAGTGGACCGCAATGCGGACCAAGGTTAGCAATTTCAACAACATACATAATAATCTCATCAACAATCTTAGAAGAAGCGGTTCGAGCGACTCGTGGACATTATGATCGCCGCCCACAACGACTATAGAATTAATCATGGGAGCTTCGTGGTAGCTTCTTCGCAAATCTCCCAAGTGGCATCTTGTACCGTCGTTTGACCCAACGGCCCATAGGTCAAAACGGTGAAAATCAACATCGACTACCGAACCATCCAAGTCCGATGCTCGTACTACTATTAATCTAAACGACGACTTCGAGGAATTTGAACAACCGCAAGAACCGCAGGAGCTGCAACGACCAAAGGGTAGGGATAAAAGTAAGGCAGTTGCACGAGCACGAGACACATCTTCTTCAACGCCATCGGATGGCCCGTCAAGGTTGGACGAGTTTGACAATAGACTCAACAAGCTTCTCTCGATCAAGGAAAAAGAGCAAGAACTAAAAATGGAGAAACAAATACAGAAAGATATGGAATATCGCTCGAAAGACTTTTTGTAACTATCAGAGGAGGACCGAGTCATTTTGGAAGCTCGTAAGGCACACATTCGAGCGAAATATATGTAGGTTTTTTTTTAATTTTCTAGTGCATTGTTTTTTAAGTAACTTTGCATTTTTAGGACTCTGTAATGTTTTATTTATTTTAATGAAATTATATTTTTTTATTTTGTTTTAAATAAAATTGGCATATAAATTAAAAAAATAAAATATATAAATAAAACAATAATTAGGTAATGATGATGGGGGCTTTAAACCATTGCATGCAAGTTAAAAGAAGGGGCTTTAAAGCCCCCTATGTGACGTGGCACTGAGGTGTCATGAAAAAGCCCCTAGGGGCTTTATACCACACCCTATAGCCTAAGTATTTAAGATCCTTTTCTCCTCATATCCATATCCTTTCTTAAAACCCTAGCCCCCAACTTCCATATTCTTCCCACAACTCACACATCACCTTATCTCCATTTTCACCACACATAACACACACTTGTGTATGTGTAATTAGGGCTATAAACGAACCGAACGAACACGAACAAGGCCTTGTTCGTGTTCGTTCGTTAAGGAAATAAATGTGTTCATGAACGGTTCATGAACACTTACCGAACGAGATTTTATGTTCGTGTTCGTTCATTAAGGAAATGAGCATGTTCGCGAATGGTTCACGAACACAAACGAACACAAATAAATTTGGCGAATGCGACGAAGGATAAAGATAGATGGCCCAGAGAGTAGCACTCGAACTTGAATCCCATATTGCCGAACGGAGGTCGATCGTATTCGTGGATGTAAATAATGAGAAATGAAAGGGAAATGATGCATAAACAAGGTGAAAGTGGGTTTCCTAGTTTAATTGTTAGGGAAATAAAATAAATAAAAGTTTAATAATATAAAAAGTACAAATAAAATATAACAAAGTACAAAGATCTTCAATTAAAACACAAACATACGAACATAAATAAACGCAAATCAACGAATGTTCATGAACACGTTCACGAGAACCTTACCGAACGTTCACGAACACAATCGAACGAGGCCTCTGTTCATGTTCGTTCATTTAACTAATCGAACGAAATTTCTTGTTCATGTTCGTTCGTTTAATAAACGAACGAACATAAACGAACTTCCTGCCGAACAGTTCACGAACTGTTCGCTGAACGTTCGGTTCGTTTACAGCCCTATGTGCAATTACCAGAGATCGAGGGTGAGAGATGAAACCAATGGATTGCTAGCCACCCATGGCAGCCGCAAGCGGTGGCGCACGGTGGCGTACAGCGGTGCCCCCACCCTTCTTCCACCCCTTCGTCTTATCAAATTGGTGGCGATTAGTGGTAGCTCAAGGTGGATTTGGGTGGTTGTCACGACGGTAAAAGATAGCAACGCATCTAAGGTGCTGCCTGAACCAACGACAGCGTGTGGCGGTGCTAGTGGACTGTGGTTGTCACACCCCAACCGATGGCGGAAACATCGGGGCGCGACACTGAGCGAAACAGATTGTCCAGGAGAAATCCATAACAACTAAAATTACCAGATATTAAATATTATGTCCCATACCACAATATATCAGATAAAAGCAGTTATTACAGACATTGTTTTCTCAAAGACAGATAAAATGTTCCGACAACTCAGATTTTTATTAGATTTGTTTCTAGACTCCATCCGAGCTTGATTTCCAACAAGTAACAAGCAAAGCATCCTAAACACCTGTCACATACGTTAAAATAGAGGTCAATACACATAGTGTAAAGGTGAACATACAAGTTTAATAGTATAATAGGTAGCGAAAGCGAGTTTACGCATAACCAGCACGTAACATGTATAATGTGAAGCAAGTAGGTTATCGACAATGTAATATGCACAGGCGTGACTGTGAGTTGTAGAATGCACAACACATATCACCACTGTGACACGTAAAGAAAAGCCCTTAACAACCCCTGTCCACGACAAGTGCTGAGTCCAAAATATAGTACTATCGTTGCTAAGGTGTCAGGCAACAATCACTGTGTAAACATAACATACTTGCATTCATCGAATAACACGTAAACATGCAAGCGGTCAGCGTAATAAAAGTGTTGCGTTGTCTGATCGTTGTGATTTGATATAAGTAACGTATATAACACCCAACAGTACTTAAAGCAAAAAGGGATCGAGTATACTCACATATTGTGTTTAGTAAATAAACACTCCCTTGGATTGAAGGGAGCGCTGAGGGATTAGCCTGAACAGAACGATAGCGTAAGCGATAACAGTGCGCAAGACGGTGCGAAGTGACTGAGTGACGAAAGGTCATCCGAACGGATGGCAATCCGGACGGATGGTCATCCGGTCTGATGGCCATTCGGTCGGTTTGCCACTCGTCTGGGATGGATGTGTTTGTGTATGATGTGACTTTGAAGTTTTCGTTGTAGAATTTTATAAAACAAGAAGTATCTCTACCTTTCACGTCATCTGGTCAAAACGGTCGTTCGATCGGATGGCGATCCGTCCAGCGAGACATTTCCTGAAGAACAAGTTCACAGCAGGATGATCATTCGATCGGATGGTCATCCGATCGGACGGCAGTCCGTTTGGTGACTTGCTCATTTTGAAATTTGTTAAGTTTGAAAGTTTGCGGTGTGATCGAGACGGCATGTGTAACAACCCGCATTTTTTGGAAAGTCAAGGTACAAGTCAAAGTCAAAGGAAGAAAAGATTGCTAATTGCGATCTGTCACTCCTTACTTGACTATTAAATCGTACTTTTTGACTTGTAATCGAATTCTATTATTTATTTGCTTTAGTTGTATTATGTGGAGTATCTTTTACAATCGAGGTTTAATCGCATGTTTAATCGCAAATCAATTTATCGCTATCGCATCGCTACTCGAATTACGCGTTCTGGATATTGTTTTACGTGTGTGTGCTATTATGTGTTACTTGTGTATGTTATGTTTATGTTGAGGTGATTAATCGCAATCGAAATCGCAACTCTATCGCATCGCAATCGAATCACAAACGCTAAACGCAAGTTACTTATGATGATTTTGTGTTAGATATAGTAGTTAGGTTATTTGTGTAACTAATGGGTAATACTACCGCATCGCTCGCCCGAAACGCATCGCAACGCTCAACACGCGAAACGAAACGCCAAAATCCAACGTGCCGGACCACGCGATCGAATGACCATTGATCGACTGGTCATCCGAACGGATGACCATCCGATCGGATGGCCCATCCCGATCGATGTGCCATCCGTTCCGTTCCAGGTGCATTTTCCTTTTTTGGAATCCCTATAAATACCCCATGTCACATCACCAAAGTGATGTGACAGCTCTCTCTTGTGCGACCAGGCGTTCCAGCCCACTTCGGGTTGAACACGAACAACCGCTGAGAACAGTTAACTGGTTCGGATTGGGGTGATTCCCGTTCGATCGGATAACCTGGGTCTGATGAGGTTCGCGTTGTTTAACACGTTGTCATACCGTCTCGAACAATCCGCCAAACTTTCAAAACATTTAAGTTTCAAAAGGATCAGGTCGTTGGTTGGATCGCTGTCTGATCGGACTGCCGTCCGATCGGATTGCCGTCCGATCGGATTGCCATCCGATCGAACGACAATCCGATCGGATTGAACTTGGTCTCCATACTTAACATTTTTCATAACTTTCAAAGGTCATCAGTTTCTAGTGGATTGTCACCCGATCAGGAAGACCATCCGATCGAATGACAATCCTACTGTGAACTTGTTCTCTAAGAATGTCTAAACCGACGGATCGCTATCCGATCGAAGGACCGTTCGACCGGGCAACCTGAAAGGTAGAGATACTTCTCTGTTTTCAAAATGCTACAACGAAAACTTCAAAGCCATCATACACAAACACATCCATCCCAGACGAATGTCAATCCCCCCGAATGGCCATCCGAACGGATTGTCATTCGATCGAATGACCATCCGTTCGGATCGTCATCCGATCAGATGACCATTCGTCACTTGCTGATAACTTTTCACCGTTTATTGCACCATTCATTCACTTATGCTATCATAAATTGTTCAGACTAATCACTCTAGCACTCCCTTCAATCCATTATCTGCCATCGCTGTGAGTATACTCGATCCCATTTTGCTTAACGCACTTTTGGGTGTTACATACGTTACTTATTCTAAATCACATCGAACACACAATGCAAACACTTTTATACGCTGACCGTTACTGCATGTTATACGTGTTACTCGATGAATGCTTGTATGTTATGTTAACACAGTGATTGTTGCCTGACGCCTTAGCAACGATAGTACTATTAGTTTGGACTCAGCACCTGTCGTGGACAGGGGTTGTTAAGGTTATTTATTCACGTATCGCAGTGGTGATATGTGTTGTGCATTCTACAACTCGCAGTCTTGTATGTGCATATTTCATTGTCGATAACCTACTAGCTTCACATTATACATGGTTACATGCTGGTTATGCGTAAACACTTTCGAGCTCTATTATTACTATTAAACTTGTATGCTCACTTTTACACTATGTGTATTGACCTCTATTTTAACGTATGTGACAGATGTTTGATTGCTTAGGATGATGTGCTCTTATTCTCGTGGAATGAAGTAGGATGAGTCTAGAAACGAATAAACAATTTAAATCTGAGTTGTCGGAACATGATATTTGTCTTTGAGATATTTAGTCTGTAATAACTATTTGCTTTGATATGTTATGGTATGGGATATAATATTTAAATATATTCTAATTTAGTTGTTGTGGATTCTCCAGGACAATCTGTTTCGCTCAGTGTCGCGCCCCGATGTTTCCGTCATCGGTTGGGGTATGACAACATGATCACGTGTTAAACAATGGGAACTCCTTCAAGTCCAAGTTATCCGATCGGACGGGAATCACCCCATTCTGACCAGTTAACTGTTCTTGACGGTTGTTCATTTTCGACCCGCGAAGTCGGTTATCTCATTGATAGGAATCAGATCTCAGACCGACACATTACTAGAAGTTGAGTGGAAGGCCTGAATGAGCTCCGATTCTATCGGTTTTGAGTGCATGATTGTAAAAGAGTTGAAAGAAAAGTTATGAAAACATCTTTCAATCCTTCTAATCTTGAAAATGTTTAGATTTATGCGAAATCAGTGTTTAAATATGTTGAAATCTCTTAGATCCGAGTTATTCTTGGTGGAATGAGGTCAAGTCTTGAAGTTCATAAGAATCCATGATGACAACATCCTAGAACACCTCAAATCAACCGATTTCATGGTTAAAAGTGAAGATTTGATGGTGAAAAAGATGAAGAAATGTGTGTAGATCATAGAAGTACAAGATTTGGAATGAAAACTTACAAGAATCGCGAGAAATCGAGAGAAAAGAGGGCTGGAACGTGCTGGTCGGACGAGAGAGCTGCCACATCATGAATAGTGATGGGACAGACTATTTATAGATGCCAAAAGAGGAAAGGCGGTGCAGTGAAGTGGAACGAAGTGCGGTTCGATCGGATGGGCGGTGTGAGTTGGTTTCTGACGTTTCGTTTTTGTGCATTGATTGTTGCGATGCGTTGCGAGTTGGTGATGCGATAGTATTACCCATTAGTTTCACAAATAACCTAACTACTAAATAACACAAAAGTAATTCGTAAATCTCGAGTTTGCGATGAGATTGCGTTGCGATAGAGTTGCGGTTGCATTTGCGATTAATCACCTCAACATAAACATAACATGCACAAGTAATACATAATAGCACGCACACGTAAAACAATATCCATAACCTATAATTCGGGTTGCGATGCGATAACGATGCGATTAGCGATAAGTCGATTAGCGATTAAACTGCGATTTATTAACATGTACTCCACATAATACAACTAAAGAAACTTAAATTAGAGTATCGATTACAAGTCAAGGAGTACAATCAATAATTAAGCAAGGAGTGACAAATCGCAATTAGCAATCTTTTCTTCATTTGACTTTGACTGTAGAAATGCGGGTTGTTACAGCCTCCCCTACTTTAGGAAATTTCGTCCTGAAATTTAAGGCTCAGGCATAACAAATAGTTGTGGATACTTAACCTTCATATCACTTTCGAGTTCCCAGGTGAACTCGGCACCGCGTTTGCCTTCCCAGCGAACCTTCACAATGGGAATGCGTGAGCATCGGAGTACCTTGGTTTCTCGGCCCATGATTTCGACAGGCTTTTCACGAAGTGTAATGTTTCATCCACTTGTAGATCCTCAAGAGGGACATGTAAATCCTGGTCGGCTAGACACTTTTTGAGGTTCGAAACGTTGAAAGTCGGGTGGATATTACTAAGTTCCTCCGGTAGTTCGAGTCTATAGGCCACTTTGCCAATTCTTTCTAGAATTTTAAAGGGTCCCAGATATCGAGGCACGAGCTTTCCTTTCTTGCCGAATCTGATCACCCCCTTCCAAGGTGCAACCTTTAGGAGTAAGTTGTAACAACCATAAATTTATTTAGCGATTTCCGTAAATAATCACGAATTACTGAGTAATTATATTTAAACATTCATGCTCAAATACGGGTTTATTAAAACTTTTCAAAACTTTGAAAGCAAAACAACATAGTGTAATTTAATTCATCGTTTTAGAATAACGACGAAACAACTTGCGGAAGCTTCATTTAACGCGTGTTCTGTTCTTGCTCGACGCTTGATCTTCATCCGGGCTCTCGTCATTCACCTATGTTCAAAACCAACTTAAAAGTTAGTTTTGATAATTAAATAACTGGTATCACAAGGAAAATGAAGTCGAATAATCGAATTAAAGAAAAAAATCAGGAAATCCCAATATTAATCCCTTGATCCCATAAACAAAAACTCAATTCTGGCCTCCACCGTAACTTACGGTGGTCACCGTAAGTTACGGTGGCCCCTAACTCAAAATGCTTTCACCGTAACTCAGTAGGCACCTGGCGTAAAGGTTTCAGCCCCACCGTAACTTACGGTGGGCACCGTAAGTTACGGTGGCTCCTGTACCAGCCCATTCCAATTTTGCCGTTTTTGACACGAAAACTTTCGTATCTTTCAATCCGCTTGTCCGTTTGACCTACCGTTCCTTCCTACATAATAAATTTTGAGACTTCTAAGCCTTCGACTCCTTGCCGTTTTACCGAATTTTTAACCCGTTTATGCATTTTATCAAACAAACATATTTGTTTAATCCCTATTTCACATGCACCTCTTCAAATTAAAGTTATCTACCATGTTAGATTCTAATCACAGGTTTCTCACACAATTTAAATACGTTTTCGCTCGTATGCTTATTTTGACCCATTAAGGGCATTTAAGCACTTTCGAACTTGAACTCACTTTCATACATTTCTAGCATCTTACTCCTACATTTCTTATCAAGTAGTTTTCCACCACAACTATAGGTGTGTTGGATTTAATGCGGATATCTATATGTTCTGAATTTTACCCCTCGGATTATCTTTTTACGGCAAAGACTCATATAAAATCATTCGACCCAAGAATTTACATCTTTCACTATCTTTTCTTATTCTAAGCATTTATTTACTCATAAAACTCGTTTTCGAACCTCTTGCAAGGGTCGTTCATTCGAATTAGCTTACAATGACAATTTGGTAAATTTTCATCCTTCTTTTACTACAAAGAAACTTTTAAATACTTGTTTGACCCAAAATCCAACCTTTTAACTATAATCTTGTTTATAAACCCATGTGCTCCTAAAACACCATAATCATAACTCAATTTATTCGGTTTACCTAAAAGATAACCGAATAACTATATTTTAACCTTGTCTAACTCTTATAGAATCTCAAGTTCTACATCATGAGTTGAATCATTATACATACCTGGCTCGGATCAATATATTGACCCGTTGCAATACCTTGACTTAGTAGCCGCTAAGCAATAGCGATGTGTGTATCCATTTGATAATTATTCCTATAAACATGTAGCTCGACAAACCATTAGTCGATAATGTAAAAAGGGTGATAATTTCACCTTTTGACCTGTTTACTTACCTAGTGATCTTCGTCACTTCAACTAAATGCCAATTTCATGTATTATGCTAATTTAAAGTCTACTAGCGAGAATACGAAATCAAGCATAACGTAACGGAATCGTAGTTACGTACCTTTTAAGAATCCTTTTCAAACGCGTATATCCACCGGCTTGTCCACTTGACGATCCAGATTCCTCGCCTAAAGAGTTCAATTCACAATCCGTTTAGAACCCTTTTTATAAGTCTTAACGCACAATTTGCCATATCATCCTAATTATGCGTTTTAACTTTAAATTTCAAGTTCAAGTCTTCTTTGAGGCATTTATACAAACACCTTAAGGGCAGAATTTTAAATAATTCATTAACAAGCTCATAACTTGTCACATAACCCGAATTTTCATCAATCAAACTATCTAACACAAATATTTGCCTTTAAAATTCTGAAATAACTTTACATATGTCAATTTACACTAGAACAACCCCAAATTTCCTAGTGTTTATCAAGTTCTACATAACCCACTAATCACCTACAATGGTGACCATGGATTTCACTAGAATTTAGCATAATTTCAACATGTACTTGTCTAGGGTTTACTCCTAGACGTTTTAATGTTCCTAATTCATCTACAAATCACACATGCATCATCAGATTTCAAGTTCTCTAAATTCATGAGAATTTCAAGTAGAGGGTTTTTGTCAAATTCTACATACCTTATTATCTCCTTGCAATGGGGATCATTAATCTTAGCTCGGATTTCGTTTTTGATCAGATTTGAACCCTTAATTGATGAGATTTGTGGAAGCTTGGGTTTTGAAGAACCCTGGTCGCCTTCCTCTTGCCTGGTTCGACCTCCACCCACGCCCCTAAGTGGGTTTTGAGTTTTAATTTTGTTTTAATAATATTAGTTTCAATTTACACCCTTTAGGCCCCTCAACTTTAGTTTGGTTTGTAATTTGATATTTTGTTCTTTCATTTAATTACAAGACTTGTACTAGGTTATTTATTTCCTAGTTACTTTAACTTGTTCACAACTCGTTTTATTTTAAGTCCCGTTAAATATCGGGCCTTTTATATACTTTGCTTTCTCAAAGTATTTCTCATCCTTTTAATAAATATTAGATTTATTTATTGAAATCCTAAAATTTACCGGGTAAGTTTTACCACTAACTATATTTTACCCGTCCTGTAGTATTAACGTGGTTTGATTACCAAACCCGTTTTTGGGGTGTTACATAAGTGATCGCCAACATCAAATTCAAGGGGCTTGCAGCGTCTATCGGCATAACTTTTCTAACGACTCCGAGCTTTCAGGAGATTGTCTTGAATTTGGAGGATCTTGTCAGTCGTTTCTTGCAACAGCTCAGGACTGGTAATTTGCGCGTCCCCGATCTCGTGCCATACAATAGGCGATCGACATTTTCTTCCGTATAATGCCTTAAATGGTGCCATTTGGATGCTAGAGTGATAACTGTTATTGTACGAGAATTCGACTAAAGGTAAATGCGAATCCCAATTACCACCGAAATCTATAACACACAAGCGAAGCATGTCTTCGAGGGTACGAATCGTGCGTTCAGTCTGACCGTTGGTCTGGGGATGGAAAGCAGTACTTAGATTGAGAGTAGTACCATGAGCAGATTGGAACATTTCCCAGAGACGCGAAGTGAATCGACCATCTCGATCAGAAATGATATCACGAGGTGTCCCGTGTCGACAAATAACTTCGTCGGTATAGATCCGAGCTAATCGTTCTACCTTATAGTCTTCCCGTATCGGTAGAAAGTGAGTGGATTTGGTGAGACAGTTAACGATAACCCAAATGCTGTCGTGACCTGATGGCGTGCGCGAAAGTTTCGTTATGAAGTCCATAGCTATACTCTCCCATTTCCACATAGGGATCTCGGGTTGTACGAGTAAGCCAGAGGGTCGTTGATGCTCAGCCTTGACTTTCGAACATGTCAGGCACTTCGAAATGTAGATAGCGATATCCTTCTTCATGCCCGCCACCAGTACTTGTAGCACATGTCCTGGTACATCTTATCGGCACCGGGATGAATGGTATATCGCAACTTGTGAGCTTCGTCTAGCAGGATTTGTCGTAAATTGGTGCGCTTGGGAATCCAAATTCGGTCTATATAGTGGAATATACCATTCGATTTATTCACCAGTTGTTCTCCGTTGTTGATGATCCTTTCCTTCTTCAAGGTACATTCGATAAAGCAAGCATGTTGAGCGTCACGGATAAGAGCTTCGAGATTATGTTGGGCTTGAGCATTACGAATGCTATGCAAATAGCTTCGTCGACAGAGAGCATCGGCGACGATGTTTGCTTTGCCTGGGTGGTAGCGAATCTCACAGTCGTAATCGTTGAGGAGTTATACCCACCGGCGTTGGCGCATATTCAGCTCCTTCTCGCTAAAGATGTGTTGTAGGATCTTATGGTCGGTGAAGACCGTACACTTGGTACCGTATAGGTAGTGTCGCCAAATCTTTAACGCAAAAACAACTGCACCAAGCTCGAGGTCGTGGGTTGTATTGTTCTTCTCGTGGATGTTGAGCTGACGAGAGGCGTACACAATAACCTTGTCTCGTTGCATAAGAACACAACCGAGGCCGAGGTTGGAGGCATCGCAGTAAACTACGAAATCTTCATTTATGTCGGGTAGAGAGAGCACGGGAGCATTGCAGAGCATAAGTTTGAGTTTTTGAAAGGCCTCCTCTTGCTAGGTTCCCCAAACAAAAGGTTTGTCCTTGTGCTTGAGAGAAGTGAGAGGTACAGCGATCTTCGAGAAATCAGCGATGAATAGACGATAGTAACCCGCCAATCCGAGAAAAGAACGAACTTCGGACGGGTTCTTTGGTGTAACCCAACTCTTAACTGATTCGATCTTCGCAGGGTCGACATGAATTCCTTGACTATTGATGATGTGACCGAGGAATTGAACCACCTTAAGCCAAAATTCACACTTGGAGAACTTGGCATAGAGACGGTTTCCCTGGAGTAGTTCAAGAACCAAACGGAGATGTTGCACGTGTTCGGTTTTTGACTTGGAATAAATCAGGATATCATCGATGAACACGATGACAAAGCGGTCGAGGAAGGGGTTACACACGCGATTCATTAGATTCATAAAGACTGCGGGAGCGTTAGTCAAACCAAAGGGCATAACAACAAATTCGTAGTGACCGTATCGGGTTCAAAAGCGGTTTTGGGTATATCTTCCTCTTGGATTCATAGTTGGTGATAGCCAGAGCGTAAATCAATCTTCGAGAAACACGTAGCGCCTTGTAACTGATCAAACAAATCATCGATTCTAGGCAAGGGATAACGATTCTTGATAGTAAGCTTATTCAATTCCCTGTAGTCGATGCACATCCGGAACGATCCATCCTTCTTTTTGACGAAAAGGACAGGAGCGCTCCAAGGAGAGGTGCTAGGGTGAATGAAGCCTTTATCAAGCAGTTCCTGGAGCTGACTCAAGAGTTCGCGCATTTTAGACGGAGCGAGATGATAAGGCGCTCTAGCAACAGGATTTGCTCCAGGAATGAGATCGATTCGAAAATTGATATCACGAGTGGGAGGTAAACCAGGTAGATCGTCGGGAAAGACGTTAGGAAACTCACGAACCACAGGCACCTTGTCTATTGCCTTAACTTCATTTTCCTCTGCTACTACGATGTGTGCCAAGAAAGTTTGGTATTCCTTGCGGAGATACTTGCTAGCTTGGACACACGACATGAGCTGCAACTTCTTCTAAGCGACTTCGCCATAAACACACAATTGATCACCATTTGTGAGAGAGAAACGAATAATTTTATCGAAGCAAACAATTTTAGCATGACTTTCCCGAAGGAAATCCATGCCTACTATGACATCAAAAATACCGAGTTGCATCGGGATAAGATTAATCGGGAAAACGTGACTGTTGAGCTCAAGAGTACAGTCACGCAGAACGGAGCTGACAGTGACGGTTCTTCCAGTGGAAACTTCTACGTCGAATGTTGATGGGAGGTTAACACGTTTACAGTTCAAGAGCCTTTCGAATTCGAACGATACAAAACAGTTATCGGCTCCAGTATCAAACAAATACGAAGCATATATACCATTTACGAGAAACGTACCATGAACCACGTTGTTGTCTGCCTAAGCCTGGCGGGCATTGATCTTGAAGACTCGCCCGCGGGCTGCTTGCTGTGCTGGCTGTTGCTGCTGCTGCTGTTGGTGTTATTGTTGCGCTAGCTGCTGCTGCTGCTGTTGTGGCTCTTGCTTCACCACTCTGTTTGGACAGACATTTGCGAAGTGGTTGGGATCACCACACGCAAAGCAGGCTCTTGTGTGAGCAACGGGAGCAGGAGCTGCTTGTTGGCCCTGAGGAGCTGGTAGAGCAGGAGCTTGAACTGGGGCTGGAGCTTGGCGAGGTCCGGTACGACAATTAGCAGTGAAGTGGCCGTACAGGTTGCAGTGAACACAAAACCGGCATGCGATTCCAACCGGGTGGTGATAAGTACAAGTAGGGCAGAGCGGGTGTGCACCAGTATATGCACGCTTGGCTAGCGGTGGATTGGCCACATGCACCACTACTTGGCGGTGTTGAGGTTGCGGTTGAGCAGGTACAGCTTGGAGTGGAGCGACGGTAACCGCACAGTTCTTGTTGTTGGAGTTTATTTTCTTTCTCTTGCGGCGGGAGGACTTTGAAGATTGCGGTGAGGCAGTTTCAGCGGTGGGAGCAGGTAGGTTTCCTCAATAGTTGCCGTCTTGGCGGCTTGCACAAAGTCAGCAACACAATCCGGTAAGGCACGGATGTATTTATTGATGGTGATATCAGGGGTAGTAACTTGGCCCGGACAAATGAGACTCAGCTCCTTAAAACGGGCAGTTAAACCAGCGTTGTCGCCACCCTCCTGCTTGATGTGCCAGAACTCGTCCTCCAGCTTCTGAAGCTCGTGGGGAGGGCATAACTCTTTCATCATGATGTCCTTCAACTCATCCCACGTAAGCCCATAAGCTGCATCATTCCCTCGCTTGTTTCTCTAGGCAGTCCACCAGTCCAGAGCCCTGGACTGGAAAACGCCAGTGGCGTTAACAGTGCGAAGGTTTTCGGGACAACCGCTTTGGCGCATGGTGACTTCGATTGAATCGAACCATTGAAACATGGCCGTAGGCCCGTCTTCTCCGGTGAATTCTTTTGGACCGCATGCTTTAAACTGCTTGAAGCTAAAAGTGGCTTTAGGAGAATCAGTCCTAGACTCTTCTGAGGACTTGCTAGCATTTTCGTTCAGCTCGCTGACAATTTGCGGAATGACTTTCGCCATCTGCTTTGGACGAGTGCAGCGATACGTTTGTCCTCATGGTTTCGACGAGCGGAGCGAGCAGTGTGAGATCCGAATGACGACATTGTCTGCAATAGACATCGTCACAGGTCTCAAACACGATTTCGATTATTCCTAGTATAGTCTAGCAATTTCACCCAAAGCCACTTCATATAAAGCACCGGAACACATCAATCACGTAATCACAAAGGCACATAAGCACAAAGTCCACGTAAGCACAGAAGCGCATAGTCCACATAAACGTATCTTTGACTATTTTTTGCACGTAATGACCTACATATATTGCACGTATTCACCTATCTTTCACAGCTGCGTAAAGCGATCGAGCATTGTGAGGGCGAACAGCGGGTAGCGATTGCGAGTAACACAAGCGATTTGTTGGCGTTTTGAGGTAGATGTGCAGTGCGAATCGTGTGTATTGATCAAAGCGAACATTGAAAAACGTATAAATCACCAAAATCGAACACACAAACACATAAAATCCACATAAAATCAATAAGTCACAGAGTCAGTGGTGGCGAAATCCAGAATCGAAACACATAGAATCAACATCTTCTACCTTCGTGGGAGCTTCTTCGCAAATCTCCCAAATGGCATCTTGTAGCGCCGTTGGACACAACGACCCATAGGTTAAAACGGTCCAAATCAACATCGACTACCGAACCATCCGAGTCCAATGCTCATACTACTATTAATCTAAACGACGACTTCGAGGAATTTAAACAACCGCAAGAGCTGCAACGACCAAAGGGTAGGGATAAAAGTAAGGCAGTTGCATGAGCACGAGACACATCTTCTTCAACGCCATCGAATGGCCCGTCAAGGTTGGACGAATTTGACAATAGACTCAACAAGCTTCTCTCGATCAAGGAAAAAGAGCAAGAACTAAAAATGGAGAAACAAATCCAGAAAGATATGGAATATCTCTCGAAAGACTTTTCGTAACTACCAGAGGAGGACCGAGTCATTTTTGTGACCACCCTCACAATTACAGGTACTGTACACTTAATTAATTCTAATTATGTGCTTAATGACTGTGCTTGATAACAACTGACACTTTAAACTGCTTACTGATTTATGTTACAAACATGCATGTGCATCACTTTACATACAGTCGCTCCATTTATTTCATACAGACTCTTAGTGACAAACCTGATGCACAAAGCACAGTTAGCATAATGAGCGGATAACTCAGACACGTGCTGACAATGCCAGCACATAGACAGACACTATATTGAGGCCAGTATGAGCCAGGGACAAAGTACTACACTAGTATGGGTGTAGGGAAGTGAGGACCATAAGACTGTGTCACTAGGTGATAGTTTGAGTGCCGGAAAGTGCCTAAAACTCATTTTAAGTACGGAACTCTGCAATTTCAGCAACGATTCAGCTTTTAACATACTCGTATTATTCAGAAAATTGACTAAATGGTCCTGAACGCTTTCCTAAGTGTTGGAATTAATTTCGTTACAAAAAGATGCATAAAAGACACGCTGCGGTACAATTTAACACTTTAACGAAACGGTACTTAACCGAACAACCGGACATTACCCGGGACACCAAAATTTTGTCAGAAACATTATTTTATTATTCTTAAATAATCATGGTCATAAAAATCCCCACACACTATAGGAACATGGCATACACTCACTATTCTAGAAAAATACCCTTAACCTCCTAATTATTTACCCACTAATTCGAAAACTTACACTTAACCCCCAACCCCTCACAAATTTTCGGCCCACATATGGGACCCACCATAATCATCACTAAATCCCAATTAGATATTCCTTTTTAATGTGATTGGACCTCTTTATTTGTTGCTCTTGCCAAGAAATTACCATCATTACTAATAGAGTGGGCTAGAGATTATATCATCACTCCATCTTCCCCACAAGCTCACACCACCATTTCCTTCACTCTCTCTCTCCCTCTTGGCTGCACAAAAATCGCCACCACCACCATCACATCAACACTCACCCATTTGATCCATTTTCAAGTCTAAAACAATTGTTAGAAGGAACCTTGTGGAGCTTGGAGTTTGGAGCCTTGAAGAAGCATCACCACTTGCATTCCCACGCCACTTTCACCATCATTTCTTGTTCACAAGTTCATCCCTAGCCTTGTGCTAGTTGTAAGTCTTCGATCTAGCTCATGAAGCATTTCTACGTTGATTGTTCGAAACACTGTTGTTTGAAGCTTAAAATAAGAACACAAAGAGAAAGTGAACAAGGAACCTAAACACAAACTTATATAATGATAAAATCTGGTTGGATTATGTTGGTATAGGTATGCATGTTGTTTGATCATTGATTTCTCGATAAACCCATTGTTAGAACAGTCGTTGACGCGTTTTAGTAACATATACACTCTAAAAAGCATGTTGATTGGTATTTTCAGCCAACTTCAACAGGCTGTAACTGGGTCATTATTAATCGAAAAACTGACTTTCTGAAACCTAAATTATGTATTTTTGAACAACCGATCAAATGCCACTGGAATCGTAATTTTTCGAGGTCGTCTACTATTTTTAACGAACGGTTTTTAGACAGCAGCTCAAGCTGTGATTTTACTGCTGAAAAAGTGTGTTGTATTCGGAGTTATAACTTAAAAACTGAGTAAAATTAGCTCATGGAATTTTTACTGTAGATGGTCACTGTTCTCACCATAATTCTCCCACTGGAATTTCGTCAATCGGACTTACGATTAATTTTTAGTGAATTATTCCGTAGACTGCAATCAGAAAGTGACAAATCTGATTACATCCCGGTAAATGAATTTCTATAAAATATTGGTAATGAACTGGACCCCGATATTTTTACACAATAAAATTTGGAACGTATATGACATTCTGCAAAAAATTTGGGAATTTTTGGAGAAGGATAACTATTTTATTAAAATGGTCAAAAACAGTCCAGTTTTGACTAATAAAGCTGAAATGACATAAGTGGTATATTGCATGTATGATTGTCGGGTTGGCTATGTGGGAACAAGATACGGGATATATGTAAAAGAAAATTATATGCTACTAAGCATGGACACCTCTATTTACAAAGGAGACTATGGCGAAATTTTCTGAAAATCCTAACAATTAGTAAATATTTTCTGGACAAGTGTTTACTAGTATATTCTAGACTATGTTTTTCAAGCATAAAACTCGCCATAATTTTTATAACGAAATACGGATTATCGGAGGTTGGTTTTATACAGGAATATGGTTAGATATGTATTCTCTAAAATGGGACTTAAAAATATAATTCCAATACGAACAGACATATGTAAAATATCCCATCCTTGGGAAGGAAATACGAATACACAAGTATCAGAAGTATTATTACTAAAATATTGAAGACACTTTAAAACGTAACTCAAAGGCACTAATTAATACTAAGACAAGGCACGACCCGTTCGTCTAATAGACGTTAGACCATTGTAGGTAGTCGTGTTTGCTGAGGAGATTTGGGTTACGGGTACCGAAGACGCAATACAGTGAGTTCATGTCCCCATTTTCTCTTAACTATTTTCCGTTTTATACTTCGGGGGTGAAATACATGTTACAATTATTACAGACATTTACAGACAATTACAGACATTTACAGACATTTACAGACATTTATTTACATGGTATGATTAGCTAAGGGATTTACTGTTAGGTCACGTGAATGGATAGGCTATTATCGTAAGACCATTAATCCTTGTATAAGGACCGAGAGGCATGAGTGATAGATCTATTGGGTGTTGCGAGCCCCACACATGGGGCGGCGTGTGGCTGCATGTGGTGACTATGTCGTTCCGCCGGAAGGACCGGTATGAAATACGCGTTACAGGTTTGATTGCTTCCTAGGACATATCACTTATTAATGTATTAGCTACACATTAATTGATCTGTTTTTCCTTATTGCTACATACCAAGGACATACATTTATACAGACACGTTTTACATTTATACAGACACATTTTACAATTTATACAGACACACATTAACGATTTATACAGACTCACTTACACATGAACTCGCTCAACTTTTGTTGATGTTTTTCAAACTACATGTATTTCAGGAAATTAAGTATGGATCTGGCGGGCGTTGGAATTTCAAGTCATGTTAAGTATAAAGATGTCATCCATGGTTTTTTGGGTTTGGCCAGTGTGTCTTAATCCTGGATGAGACACGTCTTCCAAACTTTGATTACAACTATTATCTTTGACGAGTCCTTAGCAAACTTTTACACAATTCATCTGGTTGTAAAACTTAAATTTGAAGTCTACGTTTTAGACAATGTTGTTATGTTTTAAACTCATTTTATGGATGACAAATCTTTGGTATTATCATATAGATTGTTTGATATGGTTGAATGCAATGATAACAAGTAAGTCACCCCATAATCACGCTTCCGCAAAAGTCAGGGTGTGACAGCTTGGTATCAGAGCTTCGATCGTAGCGAACTAGGATTCTTTCTCGAGTCTAGACTACGATCATAAGGGCTCTCACGAAAACGTTTTACAACATGTTTTCATTGCATACACTAAACGTCCAGATCCAGGAAACACACATTTTACAAACAAAAAGGCACAAATACGCATTTCAAATTTATATTTATAGATCAGTCTTAGAGGCTGAGGGAGGATCAGTCTTAGAGGCTGAGGGAGGATTAGTCTTAGAGACTGGGAGGTTGGTCTTAGAGACCAGGGATTTAGTCTTAGAGACTGGGAGGTTGGTCATAGAGACCAGGGAGTTGGTCTTAGAGACCAGGGAGTTGGTCTTAGAGACCAGGGAGTTGGTCTTAGAGACCAGAGAGTTAGTCTGAGAGGCTAGGGAGTTAGTCTGAGAGACTGGATGGGATAGCCTGGGAAGACTAGGACGAATATGTGGATACATGATTACGTTGTGAATTGTCTTTATTTGCAATACACAAGTGTTAAAGATTACTGTAAATATGCATGCTACGACTATTATGTACCGGCACACACACGTCACTTTCCTTAGGGAACGAATTGTCAGATGATGACGACCCTACGGCCACCGCCACAGATGATGAGACTGTACCTGCGTCGGAGATATTTACGTCAGACACTGAGAGTGACCCTGACATGTTGACCAAGAACGAGGACGACTGCCAACCATCCGCGCTGCCAGACTCTGGTGATGAATTACCCTTGCTGATGGCTTCCTTGACAAGAAACTTCCTGTCATTCTTGTTTCGGTCCACGACCACCTCATCATTTGGACACTTCGATGGCGAGCACATCGTGGCTCTGATTCTCGACGCCGTACCTCTCATGGTTATTTTCCCCGAGAATCTGCCTCTTTGACAAATTGTTTGATAACGACGTTAATTTTCTTATTGATGATCCTTCCGTTGATACCCAGGATGATGGAAAGTTAGATGAGGACGTTGTTACTGACTCTACGTTTCGAGATCCCTATTATCAAACTATCCTCTGATTCTAGTATACACTGGATTTCAGACTCCTTTGAGTCTGCGACATTTACGACTTTACAAACAGGCAGGTTACCGCTTTTTGCTCCAGACACGGACGACGACGCCGCTTTGACTACTGCACTAACACTTGCTCAAGATCACATACCCTCACACGCCCCAGGACCTGCCCCTGAGGCAGCTCCAGTTCCTTGCGGGCCAGCTTGATGTTGCACCTGCTGAACCTGCTTAAACGTGACCTTATTTTCTTTGGACTACTATACCTTGCACTCCTCTTACCAGACCCAGTACCTGCACCTATGGAATCTCCTTTTGTTGAGACATTTCTACCGCACCTGCACCCGCTGATGTTGCACCTATGAAGACCGACGTCCATTGCACCGACATGCCTACCGCCTTCTTTCAAGACATACCCGCACCCCGGGAAGGCGCTCCAGGTCAGCACCCGCATAACGATTCTTCTGCTACGGCAACATTTTTCCTAACTTTACAAGACGCACCGTTTGCTACATTCACCTCTACAACGCTGGACAAGTCATTTCGATGGTTCCTATGCTACACTATGTTGATTTTAGACCCTTGTCATCCCTCACATTATGGAGGCTACACACGGGATGAGTACACCTGTCACATCAGCTACAGTTTGAGGATATAAGTCGCAGAATGTTGGAGCTTGAGTTGACACCACAACCTCCACCCTGTTTATTGCCAGTATACTTTGATCCTCCACAATTATCAAAGACTTCTTTTGCGCTCTCATCTGCTGCTATGACGCCTTTTCCAGGTTTTTGATGCTCGTTTCTTTTACTATCGAGCGGCAGATCAGTTAACTACTTTGATGTATATACAAGCTCGAGGAGGAGTTTACGCGTGCTTACAGTTACTTTTCTTTCCTCCTCCACCTCAGTCACCAGTGTAGTTGATTTCTGGATTTATGCGGATTGCATTACACTTGGGTAAAGACACCAATAATAAGCCGGGATTGCGGAGACTTTTGAAGACCGCTTCTGACTACGTAATTTTGATACACTAATATACGTATTGGACAAGGGTAGGGTGACCCTGTGTCCTTTCTGATCTGATACATTATGTAAGACACAGTGATTATGGCCTGAGGATAACGAAAGCCCAATCATCTTTAAACATGCGACAATACTTATGACTAATAACTAATGAAAAAAAAAAAACTCAGTCGCTATGTTCCCACTAAGCACGTTGTTGATCAGCATATTTGTGCTATAACTATAATGCTACATGCTTACTTGCTACGTTCCTATTTACAAGTTGTGCAATAATTGTGATGATACGTGATTGAATGTTATAACGACTGCGTATATACATATATGTAATATACCTCTGAGGTCTTATTCGTTAAATAGAGACTTGTGTGCTCATGTCCTTAACAAGACCTGACTTAACCGACTTTCTTCTAGGAAGATGTCGACCCAAGGGAACACCGATACCAACAACCCTCTGCCAACGACAGAGGCGGAATTTCAAGAACGCCTATTACAGGTCATCGCACAGTACGAGGCCCTTCGCTCTGAGCGCAGCGGATGTACCTCGGGAAATAACCCACCCAACGGCTGCATCTACAAGCAGTTCTTGGGCTGCCAGCCCCTACATTTCGACGACACTGGGGGTGTCGTAGCCTTCGTGCGCTGGGTTGAGAAGACGGACACTGTTTTACGTGTGAGCAAATGCACCCCAGAGCACCAGGTCACATACATTTCCGGACTGTTCCAAGATGGGGCTCTGTCATGGTGGAAACTCCAGGTTCAGACGATGGGCGAGGCTGCTGCGTATGCTTTATCATGGGACGAGTTGAAAGAGCTAATGCATAAAAAGTACTGTTCGAGGACAGAAAGCCAGAAGGTGGAAACTGAGTTCTGGAACTTGAAGATGGAAGGTCCAAAAATAGTTGACTATGTGGAGAAGTTCCAAGTGCTGTCGCGTATCGTTCCTTACATGGTAGATCTAGAGTTTAAGAAGATTGAGCGTTTCATTTGGGGATTGGCACCCCAAATCATGAGCATGGTGACGACATCAAAGCCTGCAACGATCGCTGAGGCCATCAATCTAAGTGTGGCCTTGACTGAAGAGGCAATCAGGATGAACAAATTTTCAACCTCTGAGGGAAAGAAGGAGACCCATGTAGAGTCATCTGGAGACAACAAGAGAAAGTTAGCAAATTTCAAACAGGGTACCCAGACGAGTAGCAACAACAAGGCCAAAAAGAGAAAAGAGTACATGGGTAAACTACCTAAATGCGACAGGTGCCGACGTCATCAAACCGGCGATGTAAAAATGGAAAGTGTGACAACTGTGGCAAAGTGGGACACAACAGGGAAACGTGTTGGCGTGAGACGAAGCGTGGGAAGAAAGGAAAGGGGAAAGGTAAGGGATGTTATAACTGCGTTGATATGGGGCACTTTAGGAAAGATTGCCCAAGGGAGATTAAACAAAATCATGGGAAGAATGTCTAACACCGGAGCTAGGGATGCACGCCAGGATCCAAACATGGCCATCGGTACGTCTCATAGTAGTCAATGTTATGCGTCTGTGCTATTTGACATTATTGTCAGATTTTAGCTTCAGAATATACTTGTTTTAGCAGTACGTAAAGATAGATATCCAGTACTTGATAAGAACCAATCAAGGAGAAGTCTTGACGCGGTAACGGGAATCGACCAGTTGTCAAGCAATCGGGCGGAAGTTGGTATCCGCACCCCGATGGCGAATGAAGGAATGATCGTGGCTCATGGAGAAAGATACGCCTCTACAGATTACTAATTTCTTGAAGGCACAAAAATTGTTGCCCAAAGGATGTGTTGCTTTCTTGGCTCATGTCGTGGACAAGGGAGCCGAAGAACCAGAACTCAAAGATATTCCCGTGACAGGGAAATATCCCGAAGTCTTCCCCAAAGACTTGCCAAAAACTACCTCCTCAACGACAAGTTGAATTTCGCATCAGATTGATTCCAGGCGTCGCGCTTGTAGTCAATACACCTTAACGACTTACACCTTCGGAGATGCAAGGATTGACAGTGAAGCTTCAGAAGTTGATAGAGAAGGAAGATAACAGACCAAAATTCCCTTTTGGGTAATCCTAATTCTGCTCGTCGATAAGAAGGACGACACCTTTCGAACTGACATCAAACTACCAGGAGCCGAACGAACTAACCAACCAGAGTTGATAACTCTTGCTAAGGATTAACGAATTATTTAATTTACTATGAGGATTCAACTACTATTTCACGACCGACCGATGATCGAGTGTCATTAGCTGTGACCTCAGGAAGAAAGCATGCCGGGAAAATGGCGGGACCATAATTTGTTTCAGACATACACATGAATGGTGTTTCCTACACGATGCACAGAACGATTCTACACCGAATACGAGACTCTGAGAATCTAGGAAACCTGTACTTAGGGCCATCAGGAACCAGGTTCAAACTCACAAAGGTTGTTACTTAGGAACCACATCCGTTAACTCGAGCTGACACCATTAACCTGACACATATGCCAGTTCGGTTGACCAAACAGAGAGTACTTGAATTTCTTTTACTTCTAGCGAGTAGATGTTTACATCTCTACTCCCCTTTAATGGTAGTTGCATCACAATAATTTTCTCGCTGTGAGCGAACACACATTTGCTTCGATATCTGGTCATTTCTCCGTTTTAACAAACACTCATTGTTTTAAAACTCACATGTTACGCATGCACCATCTGCTACGCATGCGGTTTCGATTCAAACGCTTCATTGAAGTTCAAATATTATGTTGCTAAATCTAAATTACTGGTTTGTGATTCGAATGACCTACATTATTGTAAGTGTTGGCTCTGTTGTTATCAAGTCAACACACTTTCTTGAAACTTCTTTTCTTCCAAGTTACATTCATGGTTTATCTTTTTTTTATTTTTTTTGTTGTAACCATGCTGAGATCCCCCTTGTTGATACATATGTTCATTGTCAGATAACGTTGAAATCTAGTTCAACTGCTTGAACTTATCCATCTTTGCGTGTTCGTTTTGAGACAATGTATGTTGATGTGTTGAGAGCATCATATTCAATTATTTTTGCCAATCCCTTTTCATTACAAGTCGTAGTAGACACGGTTGGTCTACGACTCCACTAAATCATTTGATTGGTTCCGATACATTACGGTGATACTTTCACGAGATTGAAGCTTGCGCTAATTTGATTACCCACTCCATACATGGATTTAAATTATTTGCTAATTTTCTCTAAATCCGTCTTGTTTAGTTCAAATTAAAGCAGACTCTACACAGTTGTGTGTTAAGACAAGGGTACATAGACTCACTTCATATCACAATGTACCTCCTAACGATTCTTTCATGGTCGATCGAATGCCTTGCGACACATATTTACTTTTCATCTTCGATCGGGAACAGTGATTCTTTGATGTTCCGTGTTCAACTGGAAACCTTACGACCTTGTATAAATCAAATTTTTGGACTGTTTCAGGACACTTTCATTTGACTTCAGGCACGGTGAACTTGTTCGGTCACCACTATTATTGAATCTCGTTGTTACAACACCTGGTGGTGTCATTACCTTGTGCTAATCATGGTCAACTGTTTCACACAAACTACATATACTTTTGTTTGACTTTCCATTTAAACATTTCTGATGCAACTACAAATCAAGACAATGATACACCAGATTCGCTTGTATTTCATACGGTGTATTTTCACAAGTCAAAAATGACAACGCACAAATTCTTACCATTCATTTGTTCGGGAGATTGACAGATCACCTTACTATTACTTTGGAGATGTTGATTTTGAATTCGTATAGCAGATGCTATGGTTGTGAAGACTCGTTGGCACACTGTGACCAATCGTTTAAGAATCCTATTGGACAAAACTCCTCTTGTGGAACCCCTGTAACTGGATTACACTAGACTACACGTCGATACGCCCTGTACCTTCGACACCAAATGCTAAAAGCACATACCCTTTTAACCATTGGATTCATGATGTTATATATATATTCTTGGACTCATTTGATGTGAATAAGGTTTGTTTCGGTTTGGTGACTATTTGCCTCGGTATTATTCGTATACATACACGCATAATGAAACCCTAAGGAGTTAAGGTAGTACAAATTTCGAGGACGAAATTTTCTTAACGGGGGGAGAATGTGACAACCCTCACAATTACAGGTACTGTACACTTAATTAATTCTAATTATGTGCTTAATGACTGTGCTTGATAACAACTGACACTTTAAACTGCTTACTGATTTATGTTACAAACATGCATGTGCATCACTTTACATACAGTCGCTCCATTTATTTCATACAGACTCTTAGTGACAAACCTGATGCACAAAGCACAGTTAGCATAATGAGCGGATAACTCAGACACGTGCTGACAATGCCAGCACATAGACAGACACTATATTGAGGCCAGTATGAGTCAGGGACAAAGTACTACACTAGTATGGGTGTAGGGAAGTGAGGACCATAAGACTGTGTCACTAGGTGATAGTTTGAGTGCCGGAAAGTGCCTAAAACTCATTTTAAGTACGGAACTCTGCAATTTCAGCAACGATTCAGCTTTTAACATACTCGTATTATTCAGAAAAAGACTAAGTGGTCCTGAACGCTTTCCTAAGTGTTGGAATTGATTTTGTTACAAAAAGATGCATAAAAGACACGCTGTGGTACAATTTAACACTTTAACGAAACGGTACTTATCCGAACAACCGGACATTACCCGGGACACCAAAATTTTGTCAGTAAATTATTTTATTATTCTTAAATAATCATGGTCATAAAAATCCCCACACACTATAGGAACATGGCATACACTCACTATTCTAGAAAAATACCCTTAACCTCCTAATTATTTACCCACTAATTCTCAAACTTACACTTACCCCCCCCCCCCTCACAAATTTTCGGCCCACATATGGGACCCACCATAATCATCCCTAAATCCCAATTAGATATTCCTTTTTAATGTGATTGGACCTCTTTATTTGTTGCTCTTGCCAAGAAATCACCATCATTACTAATAGAGTGGGCTAGAGATTATATCATCACTCCATCTTCCCCACAAGCTCACACCACCATTTCCTTCACTCTCTCTCTCCCTCTTGGCTGCAAAAAAATCGCCACCACCACCATCACATCAACACTCACCCATTTGATCCATTTTCAAGTCTAAAACAAGTGTTAGAAGGAACCTTGTGGAGCTTGGAGTTTGGAGCCTTGAAGAAGCATCACCACTTGCATTCCCACACCACTTTCACCATCATTTCTTGTTCACAAGTTCATCCCTAGCCTTGTGCTAGTTGTAAGTCTTCGATCTAGCTCATGAAGCATTTCTACGTTGATTGTTCGAAACACTGTTGTTTGAAGCTTAAAATAAGAACACAAAGAGAAAGTGAACAAGGAACCTAAACACAAACTTATATAATGATAAAATCTGGTTGGATTATGTTGGTATAGGTATGCATGTTGTTTGATCATTGATTTCTCGATAAACCCGTTGTTAGAACAGTCGTTGACGCGTTTTAGTAACATATACACTCTAAAAAGCATGCTGATTGGTATTTTCAGCCAACTTCAACAGGCTGTAACTGGGTCATTATAAATCGAAAAACTGACTTTCTGAAACCTAAATTATGTATTTTTGAACAACCGATCAAATGGCACTGGAATCGTAATTTTTCGAGGTCGTCTACTATTTTTAAGGAACTGTTTTTAGACAGCAGCTCAAGCTGCGATTTTACTGCTGAAATAGTGTGTTGTATTCGGAGTCATAACTTAAAAACTGAGTAAAATTAGCTCATGGAATTTTTACTATAGATGGTCACTGTTGTCGCCATAATTCTCCCACTGGAATTTCGTCAATCGGACTTACGATTAATTTTTAGTGAATTATTCCGTAGACTGCAGTCAGAAAGGCACGACCCGTTCGTCTAATAGACGTTAGACCATTGTAGGTAGTCGTGTTTGCTGAGGAGATTTGGGTTACGGGTACCGAAGACGCAATACAGTGAGTTCATGTCCCCCTTTTCTCTTAACTATTTTCAGTTTTATACTTCGGGGGTGAAATACATGTTACAATTATTACAGACATTTACAGACATTTACAGACAATTACAGACATTTATTTACATGGTATGATTAGCTAAGGAATTTACTGTGAGATCACGTGAATGGATAGGCTATTATCGTAAGACCATTAATCCTTGTATAAGGACCGAGAGGCATGAGTGATAGATCTATTGGGTGTTGCGAGCCCCACACATGGGCCAGCGTGTGGCTGCATGTGGTGACTATGTCGTTCCGCCGGAAGGACCGGTATGAAATACGCGTTACAGGTTTGAGTGCTTCCTAGGCCATATCACTTATTAATGTATTAGCTACACATTAATTGATCTGTTTTTCCTTATTGCTACATACCAAGGACATACATTTATACAGACACATTTTACATTTATACAGACACATTTTACAATTTATACAGACACACATTAACGATTTATACAGACTCACTTACACATGAACTCGCTCAACTTTTGTTGATGTTTTTCAAACTACATGTATTTCAGGAAATTAAGTATGGATCTGGCGGGCGTTGGAATTTCAAGTCAGGTTAAGTATAAAGATGTCATCCATGGTTTTTTGGGTTTGGCCAGTGTGTCTTAATCCTGGATGAGACACGTCTTCCAAACTTTGATTACAACTATTATCTTTGACGAGTCCTTAGCAAACTTTTACACAATTCATCTGGTTGTAAAAATTAAATTTGAAGTCTACGTTTTAGACAATGTTGTTATGTTTTAAACTCATTTTATGGATGACAAATCTTTGGTATTATCATATAGATTGTTTGATATGGTTGAATGCAATGATAACAAGTAAGTCACCCCATAATCACGCTTTCGCAAAAGTCAGGGTGTGACAGCTTGGTATCAGAGCTTCGATCGTAGCGAAGTAGGATTCTTTCTCGAGTCTAGACTACGATCATTAGTGCTCTCACGAAAACGTTTTACAACATGTTTTCATTGCATACACTAAACGTCCAGATCCAGGAGACACACATTTTACAAACAAAAAGGCACAAATACACATTTCAAATTTATATTTATAGATCAGTCTTAGAGGCTGAGGGAGGATCAGTCTTAGAGGCTGAGGGAGGATCAGTCTTAGAGGCTGAGGGAGGATTAGTCTTAGAGACTGGGAGGTTGGTCTTAGAGACTAGTGATTTAGTATTAGAGACTGGGAGGTTGGTCTTAGAGACCAGGGAGTTGGTCTTAGAGACCAGGGAGTTGGTCTTAGAGACCAGGGAGTTGGTCTTAGAGACCAGGGAGTTAGTCTGAGAGACTGGATGGGATAGCCTGGGAAGACTAGGACGAATATGTGGATACATGATTACGTTGTGAATTGTCTTTATTTGCAATACACAAGTGTTAAAGATTACTGTAAATATGCATGCTACGACTATTATGTACAGGCACACACACGTCACTTTCCTTAGGGAACGAATTGTCAGATGATGACGACCCTACGGCCACCGCCACAGATGATGAGACTGTACCTGCGCCAGAGATATTTACGTCAGACACTGAGAGTGACCCTGACATGTTGACCAAGAACGAGGACGACTGCTAACCATCCGCGCTGCCAGACTCTGGTGATGAATTACCCTTGCTGATGGCTTCCTTGACAAGAAACTTCCTGTCATTCTTGTTTTGGTCCTCGACCACCTCATCATTTGGACACTTCGATGGCGAGCACATCGTGGCTCCGATTCTCGACGCCGTACCTCTCATGGTTATTTTCCCCGAGAATCTACCTCTTTGACAAATTGTTTGATAACGACGTTAATTTGCTTATTGATGATCCTTCCGTTGATACCCAGGATGATGGAAAGTTAGATGAGGACGTTGTTACTGACTCTACGTTTCGAGATCCCTATTATCAAACTATCCTCTGATTCTAGTATACACTGGATTTCAGACTCCTTTGAGTCTGCGACATTTACGACTTTACAAACAGGCAGGTTACCGCTTTTTGCTCCAGACACGGACAACGACGCCGCTTTGACTACTGCACTAACACTTGCTCAAGATCACATACCCTCACACGCCCCAGGACCTGCCCCTGAGGCAGCTCCAGTTCCTTGCGGGCCAGCTTGATGTTGCACCTGCTGAACCTGCTTAAACGTGACCTTATTTCCTTTGGACTACTATACCTTGCACTCCTCTTACCAGACCCAGTACCTGCACCTATGGAATCTCCTTTTGTTGAGACATTTCTACCGCACCTGCACCCGCTGATGTTGCACCTATGAAGACCGACGTCCATTGCACCGACATGCCTACCGCCTTCTTTCAAGACATACCCGCACCCCGGGAAGGCGCTCCAGGTCAGCACCCGCATAACGATTCTTCTGCTACAGCAACATTTTTCCTAACTTTACAAGACGCACCATTTGCTACATTCACCTCTACAACGCTGGACAAGTCATTTCGATGGTTCCTATGCTACACTATGTTGATTTTAGACCCTTGTCATCCCTCACATTATGGAGGCTACACACGGGATGAGTACACCTGTCACATCAGCTATAGTTTGAGGATATAAGTCGCAGAATGTTGGAGCTTGAGTTGACACCACAACCTCCACCCTGTTTATTGCCAGTATACTTTGATCCTCCACAATTATCAAAGACTTCTTTTGCGCTCTCATCTGCTGCTATGACGCCTTTTCCAGGTTTTTGATGCTCGTTTCTTTTACTATCGAGTGGCAGATCAGTTAACTACTTTGATGTATATACAAGCTCGAGGAGGAGTTTACGCGTGCTAGCAGTTACTTTTCTTTCCTCCTCCACCTCAGTCACCAGTGTAGTTGATTTCTGGATTTATACGGATTGCATTACACTTGGGTAAAGACACCAATAATAAGCCGGGATTGCGGAGACTTTTGAAGACCGCTTCTGACTACGTAATTTTGATACACTAATATACGTATTGGACAAGGGTAGGGTGACCCTGTGTCCTTTCTGATGTGATACATTATGTAAGACACAGTGATTATGGCCGGAGGATAACGAAAGCCCAATCATCTTTAAACATGCGACAATACTTATGACTAATAACTAATGAAAAAAAAAAACTCAGTCGCTATGTTCCCACTAAGCACGCTGTTGATCAGCATATTTGTGCTATAACTATAATGCTACATGCTTACTTGCTACGTTCCTATTTACAAGTTGTGCAATAATTGTGATGATACGTGATTGAATGTTATAACGACTGCGTATATACATATATGTAATATACCTCTGAGGTCTTATTCGTTAAATAGAGACTTGTGTGCTCGTGTCCTTAACAAGACCTGACCTAACCGACTTTCTTCTAGGAAGATGTCGACCCAAGGGAACACCGATACCAACAACCCTCTGCCAACGACAGAGGCGGAATTTCAAGAACGCCTATTACAGGTCATCGCACAGTACGAGGCCCTTCGCTCTGAGCGCAGCGGAGGTACCTCGGGAAATAACCCACCCAACGGCTGCACCTACAAGCAGTTCTTGGGCTGCCAGCCCCTACATTTCAACGGCACTGGGGGTGCCGTAGCCTTCGTGCGCTGGGTTGAGAAGACGGACACTGTTTTACGTGCGAGCAAATGCGCCCCAGAGCACCAGGTCACGTACATTTCCGGACTATTCCAAGATGGGGCTCTGTCATGGTGGAAACTCCAGGTTCAGACGATGGGCGAGGCTGCTGCTTATGCTTTATCATGGGACGAGTTGAAAGAGCTAATGCATAAAAAGTACTGTTCGAGGACAGAAAGCCAGAAGGTGGAAACTGAGTTCTGGAACTTGAAGATGGAAGGTCCAAAAATAGCTGAGTATGTGGAGAAGTTCCAAGTGTTGTCGCGTATCGTTCCTTACATGGTAGATCCAGAGTTTAAGAAGATTGAGCGTTTCATTTGGGGATTGGCACCCCAAATCATGAGCATGGTGAGACATCAAAGCCTGCAACGATCGCTGAGGCCATCAATCTAAGTGTGGCCTTGACTGAAGAGGCAATCAGGATGAACAAATTTTCAACCTCTGAGGGAAAGAAGGAGACCCATGTAGAGTCATCTGGAGACAACAAGAGAAAGTTAGCAAATTTCAAACAGGGTACCCAGACGAGTAGCAACAACAAGGCCAAAAAGAGAAAAGAGTACATGGGTAAACTACCTAAATGCGACAGGTGCCGACGTCATCATACCGGCGATGTAAAAATGGAAAGTGTGACAAATGTGGCAAAGTGGGACACAACAGGGAAACGTGTTGGCGTGAGACGAAGCGTGGGAAGAAAGGAAAGGGGAAAGGTAAAGGATGTTATAACTGCGGTGATATGGGGCACTTTAGGAAAGATTGCCCAAGGGAGATTAAACAAAATCATGGGAAGAATGTCTAACACCGGAGCTAGGGATGCACGCCAGGATCCAAACATGGCCATCGGTACGTCTCATAGTAGTCAATGTTATGCGTCTGTGCTATTTGACATTATTGTCAGATTTTAGCTTCAGAATATACTTGTTTTAGCAGTACGTAAAGATAGATATCCAGTACTTGATAAGAACCAATCAAGGAGAAGTCTTGACGTGGTAACGGGAATCGACCAGTTGTCAAGCAATCGGGCGGAAGTTGGTATCCGCACCCCGATGGCGAACGAAGGAATGATCGTGGCTCATGGAGAAAGATACGCCTCTACAGATTACTAATTTCTTGAAGGCACAAAAATTGTTGCGCGAAGGATGTGTTGCTTTCTTGGCTCATGTCGTGGACAAGGGAGCCGAAGAACCAGAACTCAAAGATATTCCCGTGACAGGGAAATATCCCGAAGTCTTCCCCAAAGACTTGCCAAAAACTACCTCCTCAACGACAAGTTGAATTTCGCATCAGATTGATTCCAGGCGTCGCGCCTGTAGTCAATACACCTTAACGACTTACACCTTCGGAGATGCAAGGATTGACAGTGAAGCTTCAGAAGTTGATAGAGAAGGAAGATAACAGATCAAAATTCCCTTTTGGGTAATCCTAATTCTGCTCGTCGATAAGAAGGACGACACCTTTCGAACTGACATCAAACTACCAGGAGCCGAACGACCTAACCAACCAGAGTTGATAACTCTTGCTAAGGATTAACGAATTATTTAATTTACTATGAGGATTCAACTACTATTTCACGACCGACCGATGATCGAGTGTCATTAGCTGTGACCTCAGGAAGAAAGCATGCCGGGAAAATGGCGGGACCATAATTTGTTTCAGACATACACATGAATGGTGTTTCCTACACGATGCACAGAACGATTCTACACCGAATACGAGACTCTGAGAATCTAGGAAACCTGTACTTAGGGCCATCAGGAACCAGGTCCAAACTCACAAAGGTTGTTACTTAGGAACCACATCCGTTAACTCGAGCTGACACCATTAACCTGACACATATGCCAGTTCGGTTGACCAAACAGAGAGTACTTGAATTTCTTTTACTTCTAGCGAGTAGATGTTTACATCTCTACTCCCCTTTAATGGTAGTTGCATCACAATAATTTTCTCGCTGTGAGCGAACACACATTTGCTTCGATATCTGGTCATTTCTCCGTTTTAACAAACACTCATTGTTTTAAAACTCACATGTTACGCATGCACCATCTGCTACGCATGCGGTTTCGATTCAAACGCTTCATTGAAGTTCAAATATTATGTTGCTAAATCTAAATTACTGGTTTGTGATTCGAATGACCTACATTATTGTAAGTGTTGGCTCTGTTGTTATCAAGTCAACACACTTTCTTGAAACTTCTTTTCTTCCAAGTTACATTCATGGTTTATCTTTTTTTTTTTTTGTTGTAACCATGCTGAGATCCCCCTTGTTGATACATATGTTCATTGTCAGATAACGTTGAAATCTAGTTCAACTGCTTGAACTTATCCATCTTTGCGTGTTCGTTTTGAGACAATGTATGATGATGTGTTGAGAGCATCATATTCAATTATTTTTGCCAAGACCTTTTCATTACAAGTCGTAGTAGACACGGTTGGTCTACGACTCCACTAAATCGTTTGATTGGTTCCGATACATTACGGTGATACTTTCACGAGATTGAAGCTTGCGCTAATTTGATTACCCACTCCATACATGGATTTAACTTATTTGCTAATTTTCTCTAAATCCGTCTTGTTTAGTTCAAATTAAAGCAGACTCTACACAGTTGTGTGTTAAGACAAGGGTACATAGACTCACTTCATATCACAATGTACCTCCTAACGATTCTTTCATGGTCGATCGAATGCCTTGCGACACATATTTACTTTTCATCTTCGATCGGGAACAGTGATTCTTTGATGTTCCGTGTTCAACTGGAAACCTTACGACCTTGTATAAATCAAATTTTTGGACTATTTCAGGACACTTTCATTTGACTTCAGGCACGGTGAACTTGTTCGGTCACCACTATTATTGAATCTCGTCGTTACAACACCTGGTGGTGTCATTACCTTGTGCTAATCATGGTCAACTGTTTCACACAAACTACATATACTTTTGTTTGACTTGCCATTTAAACATTTCTGATGCAACTACAAATCAAGACAATGATACACCAGATTCGCTTGTATTTCATACGGTGTATTTCACAAGTCAAAAATGACAACGCACAAATTCTTACCATTCATTTGTTCGGGAGATTGACAGATCACCTTACTATTACTTTGGAGATGTTGATTTTGAATTCGTATAGCAGATGCTATGGTTGTGAATACTCGTTGGCACACTGTGACCAATCGTTTAAGAATCCTATTGGACAAAACTCCTCTTGTGGAACCCCTGTAACTGGATTACACTAGACTACACGTCGATACGCCCTGTACCTTCGACACCAAATGCTAAAAGCACATACCCTTTTAACCATTGGATTCATGATGTTATATATATATTCTTGGACTCATTTGATCTGAATAAGGTTTGTTTCGGTTTGGTGACTATTTGCCTCGGTATTATTCGTATACATACACGCATAATGAAACCCTAAGGAGTTAAGGTAGTACAAATTTCGAGGACGAAATTTTCTTAACGGGGGGAGAATGTGACAACCCTCACAATTACAGGTACTGTACACTTAATTAATTCTAATTATGTGCTTAATGACTGTGCTTGATAACAGCTGACACTTTAAACTGCTTACTGATTTATGTTACAAACATGCATGTTCATCACTTTACATACAGTCGCTCCATTTATTTCATACAGACTCTTAGTGACAAACCTGATGCACAAAGCACAGTTAGCATAATGAGCGGATAACTCAGACACGTGCTGACAATGCCAGCATATAGACAGACACTATATTGAGGCCAGTATGAGCCAGGGACAAAGTACTACACTAGTATGGGTGTAGGGAAGTGAGGACCATAAGACTGTGTCACTAGGTGATAGTTTGAGTGCCGGAAAGTGCCTAAAACTCATTTTAAGTACGGAACTCTGCAATTTCAGCAACGATTCAGCTTTTAACATACTCGTATTATTCAGAAAATTGACTAAATGGTCCTGAACGCTTTCCTAAGTGTTGGAATTAATTTCGTTACAAAAAGATGCATAAAAGACACGCTGCGGTACAATTTAACACTTTAACGAAACGGTACTTAACCGAACAACCGGACATTACCCGGGACACCAAAATTTTGTCAGAAACATTATTTTATTATTCTTAAATAATCATGGTCATAAAAATCCCCACACACTATAGGAACATGGCATACACTCACTATTCTAGAAAAATACCCTTAACCTCCTAATTATTTACCCACTAATTCTCAAACTTACACTTAACCCCCCCCCCCTCACAAATTTTCAGCCCACATATGGGACCCACCATAATCATCACTAAATCCCAATTAGATATTCCTTTTTAATGTGATTGGACCTCTTTATTTGTTGCTCTTGCCAAGAAATCACCATCATTACTAATAGAGTGGGCTAGAGATTATATCATCACTCCATCTTCCCCACAAGCTCACACCACCATTTCCTTCACTCTCTCTCTCCCTCTTGGCTGCACAAAAATGGCCACCACCACCATCACATCAACACTCACCCATTTGATCCATTTTCAAGTCTAAAACAAGTGTTAGAAGGAACCTTGTGGAGCTTGGAGTTTGGAGCCTTGAAGAAGCATCACCACTTGCATTCCCACGCCACTTTCACCATCATTTCTTGTTCACAAGTTCATCCCTAGCCTTGTGCTAGTTGTAAGTCTTCGATCTAGCTCATGAAGCATTTCTACGTTGATTGTTCGAAACACTGTTGTTTGAAGCTTAAAATAAGAACACAAAGAGAAAGTGAACAAGGAACCTAAACACAAACTTATATAATGATAAAATCTGGTTGGATTATGTTGGTATAGGTATGCATGTTGTTTGATCATTGATTTCTCGATAAACCCGTTGTTAGAACAGTCGTTGACGCGTTTTAGTAACATATACACTCTAAAAAGCATGTTGATTGGTATTTTCAGCCAACTTCAACAGGCTGTAACTAGGTCATTATAAATTGAAAAACTGACTTTCTGAAACCTAAATTATGTATTTTTGAACAACCGATCAAATGGCACTGGAATCGTAATTTTTCGAGGTCGTCTACTATTTTTAAGGAACTGTTTTTAGACAGCAGCTCAAGCTGCGATTTTACTGCTGAAAAAGTGTGTTGTATTCGGAGTCATAACTTAAAAACTGAGTAAAATTAGCTCATGGAATTTTTACTGTAGATGGTCACTGTTGTCACCCTAATTCTCCCACTGGAATTTTGTCAATCGGACTTACGATTAATTTTTAGTGAATTATTCCGTAGACTGCAGTCAGAAAGTGACAAATCTGATTGCAGCCCGGTAAATGAATTTCTATAAAATATTGGTAATGAACTGGACCCCGGTATTTTTACACAATAAAATTTGGAACGTATATGACATTCTGTAAAAATTTGGGAATTTTTGGAGAAGGATAACTATTTTATTAAAATGGTCAAAAACAGTCCATTTTTGACTAATAAAGCTGAAATGACATAAGTGGTATATTGCATGTATGATTGTCGGGTTGGCTATGTGGGAACAAGCTACGGGATATATGTAAAAGAAAATGATATGCTACTAAGCATGGACACCTCTATTTACAAAGGAGACTACGGCGAAATTTTCGGAAAATCCTAACACTTAGTAAATATTTTCTGGACAAGTGTTTACTAGTATATTCTAGACTATGTTTTTCAAGCATAAAACTCGCCATAATTTTTATAACGAAATACGGATTATCGGAGGTTGGTTTTATACAGGAATATGGTTAGATATGTATTCTCTAAAATGGGACTTAAAAATATAATTCCAATACGAACAGACATTTGTAAAATATCCCATCCTTGGGAAGGAAATACGAATACACAAGTATGAGAAGTATTATTACTAAAATATTGAAGACACTTTAAAACGTAACTCAAAGGCACTAATTAATACTAAGACAAGGCACGACCCATTCGTCTAATAGACGTTAGACCATTGTAGGTAGTCGTGTTTGCTAAGGAGATTTGGGTTACGGGTACCGAAGACGCAATACAGTGAGTTCATGTCCCCCTTTTCTCTTAACTATTTTCAGTTTTATACTTCGGGGGTGAAATACATGTTACAATTATTACAGACATTTACAGACATTTACAGACATTTACAGACATTTATTTACATGGTATGATTAGCTAAGGAATTTACTGTTAGATCACGTGAATGGATAGGCTATTATCGTAAGACCATTAATCCTTGTATAAGGACCGAGAGGCATGAGTGATAGATCTATTGGGTGTTGCGAGCCCCACACATGGGCCAGCGTGTGGCTGCATGTGGTGACTATGTCGTTCCGCCGGAAGGACCGGTATGAAATACGCGTTACAGGTTTGAGTGCTTCCTAGGCCATATCACTTACTAAATGTATTAGCTACACATTAATTGATCTATTTTTCCTTATTGCTACATACCAAGGACATACATTTATACAGACACATTTTACATTTATACAGACACATTTTACAATTTATACAGACACACATTAACGATTTATACAGACTCACTTACACATGAACTCGCTCAACTTTTGTTGATGTTTTTCAAACTACATGTATTTCAGGAAATTAAGTATGGATCTGGCGGGCGTTGGAATTTCAAGTCATGTTAAGTATAAAGATGTCATCCATGGTTTTTTGGGTTTGGCCAGTGTGTCTTAATCCTGGATGAGACACGTCTTCCAAACTTTGATTACAACTATTATCTTTGACGAGTCCTTAGCAAACTTTTACACAATTCATCTGGTTGTAAAACTTAAATTTGAAATCTACGTTTTAGACAATGTTGTTATGTTTTAAACTCATTTTATGGATCACAAATCTTTGGTATTATCATATAGATTGTTTGATATGGTTGAATGCAATGATAACAAGTAAGTCACCCCATAATCACGCTTCCGCAAAAGTCAGGGTGTGACAATTTTGGAAGCTCGTAAGGCACACATTCGAGCGAAACATATGTAGTTTTTTTTTTAATTTTCTAGTGCATTATTTTTTAAGTAACTTTGCATTTTTTAGGACTCTGTAATGTTTTATTTATTTTAATGAAATTATGTTTTTTTATTTTTTTTTAAACAAAATTGGCATATAAATTAAAAAAATAAAATATATAAATAAAAAAATAATTAGGTAATATGATGGGGGCTTTAAACCATTGCATGCAAGTTAAAAGAAGGGGCTTTAAAGCCCCCTATGTGACGTGGCGCTGAGGCGGCATGATAAAGCCCTTAGGGCTTTATACCACACCCTATAGCCTAAGTATTTAAGATCCTTTACTCCTCATATCCATATCCTTTCTTAAAAGCCTAGCCCCCAACTTTCATATTCTTCCCACAACTCACACATACACCTTATCTCCATTTTCACCACACATAACACACACTTGTGTATGTGTAATTACCAGAGATATCGAGGGTGAGAGATGAAACCAATGGATTGCTAGCCACCCATGGCAGCCGCAAGCGGTGGCGCACGGTGGCGTACAGCGGTGGCCCCACCCTTCTTCCCCTTTTGTCTTATCAAATTGGTGGCGATTCGTGGCAGCTCAAGGTGGATTTGGATGGTTGTCACGACGGTAAAAGATAGCAATGCATCTAAGGTGCTGCCTGAACCCACGACAGCATGCGGCGGTGCTAGTGGACTGTGGTTGTTACACCACAACCGATGGCGGAAACATCGGGGCGTTGCACTGAGCGAAACAGATTGTCCAGGAGAAATCCATAACAACTAAAATTACCAGAGATTAAATATTATGTCCCATACCACAATATATTAGCTAAAAGCAGTTATTACAGACATTGTTTTCTCAAAGACAGATAAAATGTTCCGACAACTCAGATTTTTATTAGATTTGTTTCTAGACTCCATCCTAGCTTGATTTCCAACAAGTAACAAGCAAAGCATCCTAAACACCTGTCACATACGTTAAAATAGAGGTCAATACACATAACCAGCACGTAACATGTATAATGTGAAGCAAGTAGGTTATCGACAATGAAATATGCACAGACGTGACTGCGAGTTGTAGAATGCGCAACACATATCACCGCTGTGACACGTGAAGAAAAGCCCTTAACAACCCCTGTCCACGACAGGTGCTGAGTCCAAACTATAGTACTATCGTTGCTAAGTTGTCAGGCAACAATCACTGTGTAAACATAACATACTAGCATTCATCGAATAACACGTAAACATGCAAGCGGTCAGCGTATAAAAGTGTTGCGCTGTTTGATCGTTGTGATTTGATATAAGTAACGTATGTAACACCCAACAGTGCTTAAAGCAAAAAGGGATCGAGTATACTCACAGATTGTGTTTAGTAAATAAACACTGTCTTGGATTGAAGGGAGCGCTGAGGGATTAGCCTGAACAGAACGATAGCGTAAGCGATAACAATGCGCAAGACGGTGCGAAGTGACTGAGTGACTAAGGGTCATCCGAACGGATGGCAATCCGGACGGATGGTCATCCGGTCGGATGGCCATTCGGTCGGTTTGCCACTCGTTTGGGATGGATGTGTTTGTGTATGATGTGACTTTGAAGTTTTCGTTGTAGCATTTTATAAAACAAGAAGTATCTCTACCTTTTAGGTCGTCCGGTGGAACGGTCGTTCGGTCGGATGGGGATCCGTCCAGCGAGACATTTCCTGAAGAACAAGTTCACAACAGGATGGTCATTCGTTCAGATGATCGTCCGATCGGATGGCCATTCGCTGGAAACTAATATGTATTGAAAGTTTGTAAAAAGTGTTTGAGACCATGAGTCATCCGATCGGATTGGAAGTCCGTTTGTGACTTGCTCGTTTTGAAATTTGTTAAGTTTGAAAGTTTGCGGTTTGATCGAGATGACATGACCACGTGTTAAACAATGGAACTCCTTCAAGTCCAAGTTATCCGATCGGACGGGAATTACCCCATTCTGACTAGTTAACTATTCTTGACGGTTGTTCATCTTCGACCCGCTATGTCGGTTATCTCGTTGATAGGAATCAGATCTCAGACCGACACATCACTAGAAGTTGAGTGGAAGGCCTGAATGAGCTACGATTCTATCGATTTTGAGTGCATGAGTTTAAAAGAGTTGAAAGAAAAGTTATGAAAACATCTTTCAATTCTTCTGTTATTGAAAATGTTTGGATTTATGCGAAATCAATGTTTAAACATGTTGAAATCTCTTAGATCTGAGTTATTTTTGGTGGAATGAGGTCAACTCTTGATGTTCATAAGAACCCCATGATGACATCATCCTAGAACACCTCAAATCAACCAATTTCATGGTTAAAAGTGAAGATTTGATTGTGAAAAAGATGAAGAAGTGTGTGTAGATCATAGAAGTACAAGATTTGGGTTGAAAACTTACAAGAATCGCGAGAAATCGAGAGAAAAGAGGGCTGGAACGTGCTGGTCGGACTAGAGAGCTGTCACATCATGAATAGTGATGTGAATAGATATTTATAAATGCCAAAAGAGGAAAGGCGGTGCAGTGAAGTGGAACGAAGTGCGGTTCGATCAGATGGCCATCCGATCGGATGGTCATCCGGACGGATGACCTTTCGATCGAATGGTCATTCGATCAGATGGATGGTGTGAGTTGGTGTCCGACGTTTATTTTTTTGTGAGTTGAGCGTTGCGAGTAGGCGATGCGATAGTATTACCCATTAGTTACGCAAATAACCTAACTACTAAATAACACAAAAGTAATTCGTAAATCTCGAGTTTGCGATGAGATTGCGTTGCGATAGAGTTGCGATTGCGTTTGCGATTAATCACCTCAACATAAACATAACATGCACAAGTAATACATAATAGCACGCACACGTAAAACAATATCCATAACCTATAATTCGGGTTGCGATGCGATTAGCGATTAAACTGCGATTTATTAAGATGTACTCCACATAATACAACTAAAGTAACTTAAATTAGAGTATCGATTACAAGTCAAGGAGTACAATCAATAATTAAGCAAGGAGTGAAAGATCACAATTAGCAATCTTTTCTTCCTTTGACTTTGACTTCGGAAACGCGGGTTGTTACAGTGGTGGTCGCTGTAGTCCGGGTCTAAAGTGGCGGTGTCAGATGGACAGTGTGGTGGTGGTGACGGCGTGAGATGTTGGCGGCTGACGTGAGGGTGTTAACGTAGGGGCAGCGTGTCGAGATGATATTGGTGGTGATTGCTCTAGTGGAGCTCGGCAGCAAACTCCGAAGACCCGCGAGGACCACCCGATCTTACGGTAAGTCACGTTTCCACCTGTTTGTCATCAAATCTAATGGTTTTGATCGAAGTGCTTGTTTGTGGCTGTGACAAGGGTGTTACTTTGTTTTCATGAGATTTATAGTGTGCGAAAACAAGCATTATGATAATCGATGATCTAAGGATTACACGTATGCTAGAAATTTCTAACGATTACTATGCTGAAATCTTAACGATTGTATGTAGGTCTAGGGGTTATATACAAGAGTTTGATGATTGTGTAATGATAAATGAAAACCGTGATTGCATGATGTTTGGGTTTGACGATTTATGTTTAACAAATCTGTTTTGGGGTGTTGGTAATGATCAATTGTAACTAGGGTCTATGTGCTTGAAAGATGTTGATGGTTCCTTACAATTATTGAGTTGATAAATCTGATTTCTGTGCCATTTATGATGATGATTTATGAAATTGATAAACTAGGGTTCATATAGACCAATAATGTTGTGTAGTATGTGAATTAGGATTGATGATTTGTGCCTTGGATATGATATGTACATTATAAATGAACATTGATCTACTGAAAGTGTCCAAATTGTATGTGTAATTGTTATCAAGATCATGGGGGCTTGAAATTGTGAATCAGCAACATAGGTGGTTAGTGCTTTGACCAGAACCACCACACCGTAGACTACAAATGAATACCATAGTTTACGGTAAGGCTTAACTGACCCGCACACCTCATGAAGCCATACACTTCTGACCGCACCTTCCTAATATGACACACACACCTGAGGCACATTGTACCCACCGCATGACCGCACACTTATATGTGTGTTGCACACCTAAAGCGGGCCGCACATTGAATAGTGGGCTGCATACCTAAACTGGACCGCACACTCTCACTTTGGGCCGCACACTTACACATACATCTTTGGACTTTTGTTATGAAACCATGTTTGACTCACATGATATACGTGATACGTGATATGATACTTGGATGCTATTTGCTAGTTACGTGTAGTAAAATATGTGAATTACTTGTATACAAGCCTAATAAATATTGGTAACCATAATAGGACGTGGTTGACCATATTAATTCAAGTAATTTAATCTGCCGAGCAAGGCAAAGGTAAGTTCACACATTTACTAAAAACATGTATTCCCAGTGGTTGGGAACGAACCTCACTTTCCCTGCTTTGGGATTGCCTAGTATTATTCCTAGGAGGAATATTGTTAAATGTTATTTATATTTATATTTCATGTCTTTAGCGGACTAAACGAAACTCTATCAGGAAAGTCTCCACACATTATACCGATTAATCGCCGGGGCCTGGCGAATGAGATATTAGTTGATAGCGCTATTAGGTTTGACAAACCTCTTTCAATAGAAGGCTACTAACAATTTCTTACCACGGTTTTGGTCGATCTAAATTCTAGATGTTA
The DNA here is from genome assembly GCA_030545235.1 of Helianthus tuberosus. Lineage (NCBI taxonomy): Eukaryota > Viridiplantae > Streptophyta > Magnoliopsida > Asterales > Asteraceae > Helianthus > Helianthus tuberosus. Next base: position 975,858 of record CM060353.1, on the reverse strand, counting down.
TCTTGGGAAGCTTTTGGTTGTTTTGACTTATAATTATAAGTAATGTCAAATGATTACATTTACATTTACAAATTATAGTGTATGAGAGCATGAATTTGAGTTCAACACCTATAATCATACATTGTCTAATTACTTGCTTCATTTTAATTTACAGTGTACAAACTTGTTGTAGGAAGGTGACTAGAAAGATGTGTTTTTCTGTCAAGCTGATGATCAACACTACATGCCACGAACATTGCTTATGGAATTGGAACCATTCAGGGTATAAATTGCCTATACTAATTTGAAGTTGATGACTAAAATTGACTAGCCTTAAATTCTAAAACATTTATTTTCTTGGTCAAGTTTGTTACTTATTACGTGAAGTTTTAATAGGTAAGGAGGGACTTTTGGCTGCTCTCTACTAACTAAATAAAGAAGTAGAAAATTAAAAAAAAAAAAAATCCCAGAAAAATAAAAAAAAATCAGAAAAATAAAAAATAAAAAGAAATACAAATTTAAAAATAAAAAAAATGTTAAAAAATAAAAAGAAAAATCAGAAACATAAAAAAAGTTTGAAAAATCAAAATCCAAAAAAAACTTTTATTTTTATTTTTATTTTTTATTTTTTTTGTTTTTTACTTTTTTGATTTTTTTAAATTTTTTCTGATTTTTTATTTTTTGATTTTTTTGAATTTTTTGAATTTTTAAATTTTTTAAATTTGTTTATTTTTTTTGGATTTTTTTAATTTTTTACTTTTTAATTTTTAACATTTTTTATTTTTTTTTACAATTTTTAAAAGTTTTTGGTTTTTTTCTGATTTTTTTAATTTTTCTGAATTTTTTGATTTTTTTTTTGGATTTTTAGGTTTTTATTAATTTTTTGGATTTTTAAAATTTTTTTACTTTTTATGATTTTTCTTATATTTTGGTTTTATTAACATTTTTTATTTTTTATAATTTTTTGTTTTTATTTTTCTGAATTTTATTTTTTTATATTTTTTTAATTTTTCAATTTTTTTGTTTTTATTAATTTTTTATGTTTTATTTTTTGCCTGTAATCATCGAAAGTCGAACCAATATTTACCCAAACTCATCTTAACCTTTAATAAACTCATCTTTACCCACTAACCCATAGCCATCCTAACATTTTTCTTAAAAACACTCATTCTAACCTAAACCCATCCTAACATATACCTATCCTAACCTATTACCCAAATCTGCCCAACCCATCACTTTTGCCACTCCGAGTTTATAATGAAACATCATTTTCAAGCATATTAAGTTGATAACCAATGAAGAGTGTTATATATCATTGGGGTTAGCAACACCTAATATAGATGAAGCTTCCTCTTTAAGTTTTCTTCTCTACATGTACTTCCCATTATATTTCTTGTATTACACACCTCAATAAATAAAATGCTACGTTTCTTTCTCTGTATTGTTGTTTTCTTCTTTTCCTATTATTTGCTAACAAGCTAGTTTCATAATATATTTATAATTATATTGAATATCTAATCTAACTACTATAATAAAAGGAACCAACTTTTGCACACGTGTCATTCATTGAAGGTATCCTCAAATTTATATTTATCTAAATAAATAAATAATAAATTAATATTAAATCTTATCATACTTTAATAAAATATTATCCTTAAATCTAAATTGTTAATTTAATATATTTTAAAAAAATACCTCTCTTATCTACTTATCTTATATTAAATATATAAATAATAAATTAATATTAAATGTTATCCTGGTTATTTAAAAACATAACTTTTTTATTACTTGGTATACAAAATTATGTTTTTTAAACTCGAGTAAAACACGAGGTTTTTAAGGATATAATTTTTTTATTATTTAGTAGATTTTTCAACCCGACTATACACGGGTTTTTTTTAAAGACACGACGTTTTTAGTATTTAATATACAAAATTACATTTATTTAGGATATAATTTTTTTTTATTATTTGGTAGATTTTTCAACCCGACTATACACGGGTTTTTTTTAAAGATACGATGTTTTTAGTATTTAGTATACAAAATTACATTTATTTAATCTGTGTAATACACATGGTTTTTAAAGATATAACTTTTTTTATTATTTGTTATATAAAATTACATTTATTTAACCCGTAAAATATACAAGGATCATAAAGATATAAGTTTTTATTATTTAATATATAAAATTACATTTATTCAACCTGTGTAATACACGGGGTTCTAACCTAGTACATTTTATAAATAAAGCCCGAATATACACTATCAAACAAAAAAGTAAAAGAAAGTAAAGTATTTTTATTGTTTTCCTTTCACTTCCACTTTAACATCTTCACTGTATTCTTGTCATTTGAAGTTTTATTTAATACTCTTTCTTTAATTATATTAGTAATAGTAATAATTAACTAAAAAGTAGGTATATACATAAGGGTAAAGATATAGATGTTTAATAAGCTAATATACTAACTATACAAATAAATAAAAAATGAAACACATGACAAAAAAGATAAAATGACGGGTAAGTGATTAAGGTCACATATTAACCTTGTTTTTGATAGTGATATTTTTAAACATACGAGTTTTTAGAACCCGTGCGTTGCGACGGGACCACTAAACTGAACAAAATATATACGTAAAAACATTGAAGCACGCGCACGTTATCGAGTGTTACGTAAATAGATAATAATGAGGCAGATAAATTGTGTCATCAGTAATTAATTTTTATGACTATACTCTCTTATTTTAGATAATTAATTATTAGACCCCTGTGGTGGGGCGCCATGTATGGCATTTTTTCAAGGATAGCGCCCCGCATACCATGACGGGCGGCGCTATGGGGGTCAAAATGGGTTGTGACGCCATGCTCTTTGCAGCGTGATGTTCTCCAACACAAATCCTCCCACTCACACACATATATATACATACATATGTATGTATAATTGAAGGGCTTTATATAACCCCCTTACAAGTTACCACTACACCCTATTTTGATAATTGATATAACGCCCCATAAAGCCCCTCTCTTACGTATTTCGACACGTGTCGTATAACACCCCAAAGAGACTTTATGACTACGGATGACCTTAGCAATGTAATCGTGTAGTTAAACTTTTTATTAGTTAGTCGTCACATGGATAAGTTTTCTTTTATTGAGATTTTCTCATATAAATATTCAAATAGATTAAATTAAAAATCTTATAAACATCAATGTTAATTAAGCAAACACTGTGACGAATAGAAACGCTCTTTAAGAATGCTTTTGTGTTACATACCGCTTTTTTTACTAAACCAGCCCACTCTTTTTCAAAGTAACGAAACTGCTAGACATTGTCAAATCAAGGAGAAAATAGACCAAAAAACCTTGGATTTTCAAGGTTTCACATTCACCATGCTCTATTAGGGATGAGCTCGGTACCGTCCGGTACCGACAATCCTCAAAAGTGGGAACCAGTACCGGTACCGAATATACCCGGTTCGGTACCGGTACGGTACCGGTATTTAAGGGTAAAAACCGGTAAATACCGGTACCGAACTGTTGGATCGGTTCTGTTCAAACATGAAGGAAAACATGAAAACATACCTGTTACAGCATTCAATGCGGTGGAGAATCCAGTCAGAGAAGATGACATCGAGTTCGACATAATTGTCAGCGTGATTTGGTTCCTCCTTAGGGTGCTAACTGATGATGGGGACTTAGAAAACCGAAAAGGGAATCGGTATAGGAGAGGAGGTCGATGATGATGATGTTATGCTTATGGGTTTTGTGTCTAACTGTGTAACTGAGTAACCCCTCAACCTCCATATAAGACTCCTTTATATAGGCACCCAGGAGGAAACCTAATTAGTTAATAAGGGTAATATGGTCCATCAACAATTACCAACTAATTATTTAATAGGTTATTATATATTTTGATCTATATTATGTAAATGATTATAATGGCTACTAGATTAAATATTAAACATAATATATTTAATCTTACATTCTCCCACTTAGCCGAGTAATCATTTACCATGAGTATTAGATAAGCCTGATCAGGAGTTAACACTCATTTTAGCCTTAAACAAGTACTATAGCAGAGAAATAAAGCCGTTGAATCATTATGCGACTCAGGACCCCCATTAATCATATTATAGCCTTAATTTAAAACCTAATCGTTATGATCAAAATACGCGTAAGCCCTTTGTTTGATTTGTAACTTTATTTGTCTATATGCCATTATACCGGTTGAACATATTCTAAGAGACATACAAAATCAAACTGAGGAAATTTCATTAATCATAAAACATAAGCTAGGAGGGAGACCTTTAGTCATCGGATCCGCAAGCATATCTTTAGTACTAATATACTCGATACAAAGATTATTTTCCTCAACTCGTTCACGTACGAACAGATATTTTGTATCGAGATATAAACCAGCTCCAGTCGAACTGTTACTGTTCGAGAAACTAACGGCAGCTGAGTTATCACAATAAAGCTTCAATGGTCTAGAAATGGAATTAACAATTTTGAGTCCAGTGATTAGATTTCTAAGCAACATTCCATGACAGGTTGCGTTATAAACAGCAATGTACTCTGCCATCATTGTGGAAGTTGTGGTCAACTGTTGTTTATGACTCTTCCATGAGATAGGGCCGCCTGCTAACATAAAGATATAGCCCGAAGTGGATTTCTTGTCATCTTTGCATTTTGCAAAGTCAGAATCAGAATAGCCCACCACTTCTAAATGATCACTTCTTCTATAAGTCAGTTTATAGTCTTTCGTCCCTTACAAATATCGAAGTACCTTCTTAGCTGCTTTCCAGTGATCTAGGCCAGGATTAGTCTGATAACGGCCTAGCATTCCAGCAATATAAGCGATATCTGGGCGAGTACAGACTTGAGCATACATTAGGCTCCCGACTACTGACGCGTAAGGTATCTGGCTCATTTGCTCCTTCTCAACCTCTGTTGTCGGACACTGGAATGAACCGAAAACATCTCCTTTAACTACTGGAGCAACTGAGGGTTTGCACTGTTGCATGTTGTAACGTGTAAGGACACGATCTATGTAAGCCTTTTGGGACAATCCTAAGATTCCTTTGTGTCTATCTCGGTGAATTTCGATGCCAATGACGTAAGAAGCATCTCCAAGATCCTTCATGTCGAAGTTATGCGAGAGTAACCGCTTCGACTCATGCAACATGTCTGAACTATTACTTGCTAATAGAATATCATCTACGTAAAGGACAAGTATAGTAAAGTTGCTCCCACTCATCTTGAGGTAGGTGCATTGATCCACTTGATTCTTCATGAAACCTTGCTTCTTCATGACTTCATCAAACTTAAGGTACCACTGACGTGATGCTTATTTTAACCCGTAAATGGATTTCTTCAGCTTACAGACTAGATGCTCCTGACCTTCAGGTTTAAAACCTTCAGGTTGTTTCATGTAAACATCTTCGTCCAAATCTCCGTTAAGGAAAGCGGTTTTAACGTCCATCTGATGTAACTCCAAATCAAAATGAGCTACTAGGGTGTAACACCCTAGTTTCTGATTAACGATTTTGTATATAATTACCAACAATTAGATGTGTAGTTAAGACTACACATGCTATATAAATACGGGTTTATTAAATCTTTTACAAATCATAAGTTATTCTACATAACGTGATCGAATTTGTTGTTTGAAATCTACAACGTGGCAAAGTGCGGAAGCGTGTGTCTTTATCGTGTTCGGTTCTTCGTTGAGCTTGATCGTCTTCCGGCGTCCTAGGTGTACCTACATTTCATAAACATGAAATGCTTTAGTCATACAGGACTTAAAACGTGTCTAAACGAGTCCGAGAAACAATGGATAACAAAAACAAAATTTTCAACCTGGCCTCCACCGTAAATTACGGTGGGACCGTAATTTACGGTGACCTCAGGTTTGGCATGCCCCTACCGTAAACCAGTAGGGGGCTGCCGTAACAGTTTTCAACTCCACCGTAAATTACGGTGGAACCGTAATTTACGGTGGACCCTGCATCTAGCTTTCCATTTTTGCCGTAATTTGACACGAAATCTTCCGTATCTTCCAACCCGCTTATCCGTTTGGCCTACCGTTTCTTCCTACGTGTTTGTAATTTGACTCTCCATCATTTGGAGTTAAAATCTGACATTCGGCTTAACAAAATTTAAGACTTTTAAGTCTTCGGCTTATTACCCTTTATTCCAAATTTCGACCCGTTCGCGATTTTGTCAAACGAACATGTTTATTTGATCCTTATTCCCATGATATTCATAATTTCAATGATTCCCATCATATTAGGTTCAAGTCACGGGTTTCTTACGTATCATAAACCGTTTATGCTCATTTGCGTGTTTTGACCCGTTAAGGGTATTTAAACCTATTTTGAGCATGAAACGCTTTCATCCGTTTCTTACATTATTATACAACATTTCTTACCGAGTAGTCTTCCACCACAACCATAATTGTGGTGGACTTAATGAGGTGATCTATATAATCCGAGTTTTTCTCGTCGGATTACTAATTTCCGACAAAGACTCATATAGAGTCGTTTGACCGAAGAATTTCATCTTTCGCTTCTTACACTTATTCCAATTATTTATTTGATCATAAAATTTGTTTCAAAACTACCTTTAAAGGTCGTTTGTCCAACTTTGCTTATAAGGGCGTTTTAGTCCGTTTAGCCAATCATTTACGATGAAGGACTGTTGGAAGCATATTTGACTCATAATCCCCTTTTTAAACCTATGATTTTGTTTGAAAAGTCATTAAGCTTCCCAAACGCAATGTTCATTATTTAAAACATTCGGTTACTTATCAAGTAACCAAATGTTTATTTTGACTTCTATTTAACACTCATTGAACCGCATATTCTAAATGAGTGTTACTCTTTCTCACATACCTGGCGCGGATAAATATTTTGACCCGTTTTTAATACCTTGCTTTTATAACCGCTAATCCATAGCGTTGCTAATACCCATTTGACATTCACCCCTGAAATAATATAACTCGACAATGATCATTAGTCATTATTGTCAAAAGGTGATATCTTCACCTTTTGACCCATTTGGTCTAAGTGACCGATTATGTTGGCGAGATGATGTTTAATACCGTCTCATCTATATGACTCGCTCCGGTTCACACCGTGCGGTCATTTCATTTATTAATCGTTTCTTAACGCCTTTTAGCCTATCATAGCTTTCGTCATATATTGCCTTTCAAAACCAATGGTTATGGTCAACACGTGACCAATTTACCGTTTTACCCTTGTTGTTTGTTTTGGTTTACCTTATAAGGTACCCATTCAAAAGTTTCATTTTCCATTTGTCGTAAAATGATCGAATTACCGATTTAGCTCCTTTTAACCATCAACATGGTTTCTTGTCGTACTCGACTATCTTGTTCCGTACGTTTACACGCCGGAACATCATACCTCAATTATGTATTCGTCCTATTCGTAACTAATACGATAAGGGAATATTCTAAAATATAAGACTAGTGTAAGCTATACTTACCTTGCACCCGGATTATGCTTTTTCTTCGTTCTTGATTTGTTTGACCCGTTTTCTTCCCAAGCTTTCATCTAGCTCGTCAAGCGTCAAACTATCATCATAATTCGCGAGATGGTTAGATTAGTCATAATTATTCACGACTATTCCATCTCACTTAGTTCATACGTCGAAACTACTATTCGACTTCATGATTAGTTAACTTAGATTATTAAAGTTAACCACTTTAAATCACAAGGTTCTCAACATTAAGTCTAAATCAACATTGTATTTAGAACCCTTCTCACTTCCTATTACGCGTAATCACCATAACATTCAAATGCGCGTTTTCGCTCTAATTTCAACACTTTAGTCTTCACTTAGGCATTTTAACAAACACCTAATGTGCATACATTTTACACATTTATAACTAGTTCATAACTAGTTATTTTTACCGAGATTAACATCAAAATTCACCACTATCACTTATGATCAAATACTCAAACTTGCAAATTGTTTAAGTATTTCCCGATTACTAACATGCATGATGATCCTAATCACAATCATATCATCAAATTCATCATAAGATTAAAACCCACTTAACCTAGTGTGGTAAATCATTCAATCATTCAATCCATAGCATGTTATGTATGATTTTCACTTAGGGTTTTGTTCCTAAGCAAATATACATCACTAATCTAGCCATAGCTTCTCTAATCCATGCCTAATTCGCGATTAGGATGATTATCCAATTTTTACAACTTCAAGATTGTTAGAAATTCGACATACCTTACGATCCCCTTGACTTGGTGACCGTTTCTATGTGTTCAAATCCGAATTTGGCCCTTGTTTGATCCTCCAATTTGAGGGTTTTGTTGAAGTTTAGGGTTGAGCTCCATGGGAGCTTGCTCCTGCTCGATCTCAGACACACACCGTGTGTGTGTTTGTGTGTTTTGTTTAGTTAAATAACTTTTCTAGTTATCCCACTTTAACCCCTCGTGTTTGGTTCGTTATTAAGTAGGCCACAACCTACTTATTTTTAACAATATTCCCACTTATTAACTAGGTTTAATATTCCTAGTTAACTTAGCGGGTTCGGGAATATTTGTGACTAAGTTTATTTTAGGTCCCGTTAGCTCGGGCCTTTTATCCATTTTATTTCCTTAAAGCTTTTATTCACTTTTATTTATTATTAGGATTAATTATTTAAATCCTAACATTCCACCGGGTAAATTTTACCACTTACGGTACTTTTACCCGTCTTTTAGTGTTAACGGGGTTTAATTACTAAACCCGTTTTCGGGGTGTTACAAGTCTACCCCCCCTTAAAGAGGTTTCGTCCTCGAAACCTTTTCTTACATAATTCATTGAGTTTAAACTCAAATGTATTTGATCCGAGATATCATTTAAACATCACTTATACTTTTAACCAATTATTAGTATTACCAGATAAGCATGGTAACATCTTTTTGGTCGCTAATTGTCTACGTATCTCATATGACTTAGTGCAACTTAAAATAACGTAATCTCGTTATTTCCACTAGTTTAGTTAACTTAGCGATATCCATCGCTTTCATATATTATCGGATTCCTCATGAATCTGAAATTTTTGACTCGTTTAAAGGCCTTTAGTGAAATCCTTTCACTTTTAGCAGCAAATTTCTTTTGTCTTCAAATTTATTTATTCGGTTCAGTCATACCGAACATACCGCTTACAAGCAAACCAAATTTATTTAAATGACCTTGACCGGTCTCACTACTTAGACTTATTAGTCCAGTTACTTTTTACCGATTGCTTGGTCATAATGTGATTCTACTTCACATTACCTTTCTTGACCGTGGTCATGTCACATCATGTTTTAATTTATATCAACCTTTTTCATTTTCGAAAATATCACTTTTCGAATATTTCGTCTTGCGCCTATCAGTGTCAAGACTTGTATCTTTCATGCTTACTATTTAAATTCCTATCAGAATTTATGTTTGTAAAAACATTATTTCTTACTAAAACCGAAGCTTTAGTTTTAGGATCTTCTCTCTAACTTTTGTCAATTATCCATACCAGGATATTGACAGTCTGTAATTTATTCTTTTACAGTCTTAGTTTTATGCGGGGATTTTCAACTGGTTCTATCGCTTTGTTAAGTAACCCGTAGGTTCCTTCACGTAGCCTCGTAGGCTATTTCCTTAGGTCTTCACCCCCTTTTTACTGAAAACACTAAGGTTTATTTCCTTTTTCTTTTCGTGACCCAAGGGTCATCCTGGTCCCGTAGACCTTAACACTGTGTTTAATCCCGTAAGTTATGATGATCCCGTAAATCATCTTTTATTTGTATCTACATTCCAATGTATATATATATTCATATATAGCTTCAAAGCATGTCTTGCTATGTTTAAAATCGTATATTTTCGCTTATGAGCTTTAGTTGACCTTGACCGTAGTCTAAGGCTTCATTTGTTTTATTTCCGGGCGAAATTTTCTGACTTTGTCCTTACGTTTGACGTTTTACAAAAACGACCCGTTAAGGGACATATTCGCATTTTCCGGGTTCGAGTGTAAGTACACTCCCTCCCAATGCTTGTATAAATCGTTTTACATGCTTGCGTTTTCTGGGTTCGAGTGTAAGTACACTCCCTCCCAATACTTGTCTAAATCATTTTACATGCTTGCGTTTTCTGGGTTCGAGTGTAAGTACACTCCCTCCCAATACTTGTCTAAATCATTTTACATGCTTGCGTTTTCTGTGTTCGAGTGTAAGTACACTCCCTCCCAATGCTTGTATAAATCGTTTTACATGCTTCTTTGTCCCTTCACTCGGGCTCATTATCCTAATGTAACACGCTTTTGTCACTTGGTTTTGCGTTTACATTATTATCAAATGTTTTGCTTATTTGATTCATTTGGGTACTTTTTAATTAGTCCCGTTCACCCCGTCCTTACTACATCGGACGTAAATGTGTCCGCTATAAGAAACTCATGGTATCATATGTCACTACTTACTTGGCCAGAGTAAGCGGTTACACATGACATACACGACCTTTTTATAGTTTTCGCACCACGCCCTATGTAAGTAACGCCTCTATTTGGTTTCTCTTGGAAACAATATCCCGGATAGATTTTCTATTCGGGCCTTTCCAAGTTTTCAATCTACATATGCAACTTTCAACCTCTACATACTTGTTGCATATAACTATTCACGTAATAACTTAAAATGCGCACCTGTAAGTGCTTGCCCTAACGGGCTTTTTATGTCGTTAACTTTGTTCGCGATCGTTACGCGATTTAGTCCTCGGTGAGCATGCTCCTCTTGTCATGCTTCAGACCGTTCCATCATCATATCCACAATTCCTTTGACTCTCGTCGTCTTCAAACGCGAGTGTCCTTCAATTTAAACATTCACAAAAGTTAGTAACGTCAACTTCAATAATCGCCCGTATTATAATACAAGGCTTTTTCTACTATACGCGTCAACGCGCGTATTTTCGTCAACTATATCAATCGTTTTAATTAGGGTAACGTGTATCACACGATAGCCCTATGTGTTATTTACAACACTTTAGCATGCTACGCTATTAACATACTTGTACTTACCGGATTTGTGATCAACCCTCGAACCGAACACTTTACCCTTTAACCTTGGGCTCTGATACCAACTTGTAACACCCTAGTTTCTGATTAACGATTTTGTATATAATTACCAACAATTAGATGTGTAGTTAAGACTACACATGCTATATAAATACGGGTTTATTAAATCTTTTACAAATCATAAGTTATTCTACATAACGTGATCGAATTTGTTGTTTGAAATCTACAACGTGGCAAAGTGCGGAAGCGTGTGTCTTTATCGTGTTCGGTTCTTCGTTGAGCTTGATCGTCTTCCGGCGTCCTAGGTGTACCTACATTTCATAAACATGAAATGCTTTAGTCATACAGGACTTAAAACGTGTCTAAACGAGTCCGAGAAACAATGGATAACAAAAACAAAATTTTCAACCTGGCCTCCACCGTAAATTACGGTGGGACCGTAATTTACGGTGACCTCAGGTTTGGCATGCCCCTACCGTAAACCAGTAGGGGGCTGCCGTAACAGTTTTCAACTCCACCGTAAATTACGGTGGAACCGTAATTTACGGTGGACCCTGCATCTAGCTTTCCATTTTTGCCGTAATTTGACACGAAATCTTCCGTATCTTCCAACCCGCTTATCCGTTTGGCCTACCGTTTCTTCCTACGTGTTTGTAATTTGACTCTCCATCATTTGGAGTTAAAATCCGACATTCGGCTTAACAAAATTTAAGACTTTTAAGTCTTCGGCTTATTACCCTTTATTCCAAATTTCGACCCGTTCGCGATTTTGTCAAACGAACATGTTTATTTGATCCTTATTCCCATGATATTCATAATTTCAATGATTCCCATCATATTAGGTTCAAGTCACGGGTTTCTTACGTATCATAAACCGTTTATGCTCATTTGCGTGTTTTGACCCGTTAAGGGTATTTAAACCTATTTTGAGCATGAAACGCTTTCATCCGTTTCTTACATTATTATACAACATTTCTTACCGAGTAGTCTTCCACCACAACCATAATTGTGGTGGACTTAATGAGGTGATCTATATAATCCGAGTTTTTCTCGTCGGATTACTAATTTCCGACAAAGACTCATATAGAGTCGTTTGACCGAAGAATTTCATCTTTCGCTTCTTACACTTATTCCAATTATTTATTTGATCATAAAATTTGTTTCAAAACTACCTTTAAAGGTCGTTTGTCCAACTTTGCTTATAAGGGCGTTTTAGTCCGTTTAGCCAATCATTTACGATGAAGGACTGTTGGAAGCATATTTGACTCATAATCCCCTTTTTAAACCTATGATTTTGTTTGAAAAGTCATTAAGCTTCCCAAACGCAATGTTCATTATTTAAAACATTCGGTTACTTATCAAGTAACCAAATGTTTATTTTGACTTCTATTTAACACTCATTGAACCGCATATTCTAAATGAGTGTTACTCTTTCTCACATACCTGGCGCGGATAAATATTTTGACCCGTTTTTAATACCTTGCTTTTATAACCGCTAATCCATAGCGTTGCTAATACCCATTTGACATTCACCCCTGAAATAATATAACTCGACAATGATCATTAGTCATTATTGTCAAAAGGTGATATCTTCACCTTTTGACCCATTTGGTCTAAGTGACCGATTATGTTGGCGAGATGATGTTTAATACCGTCTCATCTATATGACTCGCTCCGGTTCACACCGTGCGGTCATTTCATTTATTAATCGTTTCTTAACGCCTTTTAGCCTATCATAGCTTTCGTCATATATTGCCTTTCAAAACCAATGGTTATGGTCAACACGTGACCAATTTACCGTTTTACCCTTGTTGTTTGTTTTGGTTTACCTTATAAGGTACCCATTCAAAAGTTTCATTTTCCATTTGTCGTAAAATGATCGAATTACCGATTTAGCTCCTTTTAACCATCAACATGGTTTCTTGTCGTACTCGACTATCTTGTTCCGTACGTTTACACGCCGGAACATCATACCTCAATTATGTATTCGTCCTATTCGTAACTAATACGATAAGGGAATATTCTAAAATATAAGACTAGTGTAAGCTATACTTACCTTGCACCCGGATTATGCTTTTTCTTCGTTCTTGATTTGTTTGACCCGTTTTCTTCCCAAGCTTTCATCTAGCTCGTCAAGCGTCAAACTATCATCATAATTCGCGAGATGGTTAGATTAGTCATAATTATTCACGACTATTCCATCTCACTTAGTTCATACGTCGAAACTACTATTCGACTTCATGATTAGTTAACTTAGATTATTAAAGTTAACCACTTTAAATCACAAGGTTCTCAACATTAAGTCTAAATCAACATTGTATTTAGAACCCTTCTCACTTCCTATTACGCGTAATCACCATAACATTCAAATGCGCGTTTTCGCTCTAATTTCAACACTTTAGTCTTCACTTAGGCATTTTAACAAACACCTAATGTGCATACATTTTACACATTTATAACTAGTTCATAACTAGTTATTTTTACCGAGATTAACATCAAAATTCACCACTATCACTTATGATCAAATACTCAAACTTGCAAATTGTTTAAGTATTTCCCGATTACTAACATGCATGATGATCCTAATCACAATCATATCATCAAATTCATCATAAGATTAAAACCCACTTAACCTAGTGTGGTAAATCATTCAATCATTCAATCCATAGCATGTTATGTATGATTTTCACTTAGGGTTTTGTTCCTAAGCAAATATACATCACTAATCTAGCCATAGCTTCTCTAATCCATGCCTAATTCGCGATTAGGATGATTATCAAATTTTTACAACTTCAAGATTGTTAGAAATTCGACATACCTTACGATCCCCTTGACTTGGTGACCGTTTCTATGTGTTCAAATCCGAATTTGGCCCTTGTTTGATCCTCCAATTTGAGGGTTTTGTTGAAGTTTAGGGTTGAGCTCCATGGGAGCTTGCTCCTGCTCGATCTCAGACACACACCGTGTGTGTGTTTGTGTGTTTTGTTTAGTTAAATAACTTTTCTAGTTATCCCACTTTAACCCCTCGTGTTTGGTTCGTTATTAAGTAGGCCACAACCTACTTATTTTTAACAATATTCCCACTTATTAACTAGGTTTAATATTCCTAGTTAACTTAGCGGGTTCGGGAATATTTGTGACTAAGTTTATTTTAGGTCCCGTTAGCTCGGGCCTTTTATCCATTTTATTTCCTTAAAGCTTTTATTCACTTTTATTTATTATTAGGATTAATTATTTAAATCCTAACATTCCACCGGGTAAATTTTACCACTTACGGTACTTTTACCCGTCTTTTAGTGTTAACGGGGTTTAATTACTAAACCCGTTTTCGGGGTGTTACATAGGGCCATGACGATCCTTAATGAATCTTTACGAGAGACAGGTGAAAATGTCTCTTGATAATCAATTCCCTCTTTCTGAGTGTAGCCCTTTGCAACCAATCTCGCTTTGTAGCGTTCAACGTTCCCATTCGGATCGAGTTTTGTTTTGAACACCCATTTACATCCTACGGGTTTCACACCGTTGGGTAATTCTACCAAATCCCAAACGTCATTTTTCTTCATGGATTCAAGCTCTTCAATCATTGCTTTATTCCATTCAGAAGACTGATCACTGCTAATGGCTTCATTGTAAGAGATAGGATCATTGAGCTTTCCGGGATCCATTTCAGTCAGGTAGGTAACATAATCATCCCAATTAGTAGGCCTTCTTTGCCTAGATGACATCCTGAGTGGATTATCGGGTTCAGCGTTGTCTTGGTTTTGAGCGTTTGATGTGCCTTCGTCATGAGGTATAATGGGTTCTGATTGTAGAGGTGAATTTGCAGTTGGTGTAGTAGCTTCAGGTACAGTAGTTGCATTGGGTACAAGAGGAGTAATCGGAGTAATGGTAAGCGATGAGTCTCTCCCCCCCGCGTCTTGTACTTCTTGCAATTCTTCGTAAGGGTTGGTACTGCTCCCACTGACCTTGAAATCCTCCAGGAACGCGGCACGCTTGGTTTCAACAATACGGGTGACATGGGAATGACAATAGAAACGATAACCCTTTGAATTCTCAGGATACCCGATAAAGAAACATGTAACTGTTTTAGGGTCAAGTTTCCTTAGGAAAGGATTGTAAAGTTTTGCTTCAGCAGTGCAGCCCCATACTTTCATATATTTAAGACTCGGTTTCCTTCCTGTCCAAAGTTCATAAGGAGTTTTAGGGACAGACTTAGAAGGAACTCTATTGAGTATATGAACAGCTGCTTTTAACGCTTCAGTCCAGAGGAATAATGGTAAATTAGTGTTGGCTAACATACTGCGCACCATGTTCATAAGGGTACGATTTCTTCTTTCAGCGACACCATTCTGCTGAGGTGTACCAGGCATGGTGTATTGGTTCACAATCCCCTGGCCCTTACAAAACTCATAAAATGGACCAGGAGCTTGACCCACATCAGTATGTCTTCCATAATATTCACCGCCTCTATCTGATCTCACAACTTTAATCTGACGATCTAATTGCTTTTCAACTTCAGCCTTATAATCTTTAAAAGTTGTAAGAGATTCAGACTTTTCCTTAATTAGATACAAGTACATGTAACGAGAATAATCATCAATAAAAGTGATAAATGAAGTATGTCCTGTTATGCCAGCGATTTGGTAGGGACCACTAATGTCAGTGTGAATGAGTTCTAATAAATTAGAGCTCCTAGTGGCACCTTTCTTATTCGCTAATGTCATTTTACCTTTAAGACATTTGACACATGTTCCAAAATCAGAGAAATCGAGAGGAGGTAAGACTTCATCCTTTACGAGACGATTTAATCGTTCTTTTGAGATGTGGCCTAAACGTTGATGCCACAACATGGATGAAGTCTCTAAGTCTCGTTTCTCTTTCATCTTTGTGAGTGATTCATTAACGTTATATGACAACAAAGATTTGGAAAAGTTATCTTCTAGTTCTAATCTATAGAGACCACCATCCAGAATACCAGTACCATAAAGAACAGAATCATAGAGGATAGAGAGTTTGCGATGACCATGGGAAACAATAAAATCGTCCATGTCTAACTTTGGTCCTGATACAAGGTTCCGAGTTACCTCAGGAACATATAAGGTATCATAAAGTTTAATACATAAACCAGTTTTCATAACTAATTGTAATGTTCCAATGGCCTTCACATCTAATTCTCGATCATCCCCAACCTTAAGCGTTCTTTGGTTTCTTTCCAGCTTCCGGATTGTAAGGAATCCCTGAGTTGAATTGGTAACATGAACCATAGAACCAGAATCAAACCACCAAGAATTAGCAGGAACACTTAAATTATAGGACTCAAGTATCATAAAATAATCCTTACCTTTCTTAGCCAGCCACTCCTTAAAATCAGGGCATTCCTTCTGCATATGTCCTGTCTTTTTACAGAATTTGCAGCGGATACTGCCTAAGGAGTTCTTAGAGCTGGAAGGTGCACTTGTATTAGGATTAGGATTAGGCCTTTGGAATTTTGAAGCATCCTTCCTCTGATAATTGTTCTTCCTTTTCTTAGAGTTGGAGGTGGTGAAGTTGGCAACATCAGTAGTGCGATCCATCCTCATACGCTCCTCCTCCTGTACACACATAGCGACCAGTTCACTCATCGTCCATTTGTCCTTCTGAGTGTTGTAATTGATCTTGAATGCTTCAAAGGATGAAGGAAGCGAAGTAATGATGAAATAGACAAGGAAACCATCACTGATTTCCATTTCCAGCCCCTTCAGCTTATTGGCCATGTCATTCATCATCAAGATGTGCTCGCGAATGCCGCTCCTCCCATCATACTTAGTTGTCACCAGCTTGAGAATAAGAGTACCAGCGTGTGGTTTAGACGTCCCCTTGAATTGCGCCTCCACATGTTCCAAGTAGGTTTTAGCATCTTCAGAATCAGGAATAGCTCCTCTGATTGCATTGCTGATGGACTGCTTCATAAACATGAGAGACATGCGGTTACACCTAGTCCACTTATCATGAGTCAACTGCTCAGCAGCAGTACTTTGAGTGGTAAGATCCACTGGCTTATTCTCTCTTAGAGCATAATCGAAATCCAGCAGCCCAAGAGTAAGCATGAGAGCATCCTTCCATGCAGCAAAGTTATCACCAGTCAAAGGTGGAATCCCGCAATTGGGCGCTGATAGTGGAAATAAGATGAGCAAGTTATGATACTAAGGAAGAAGTCCTAATGTGATCTAAGGGCACGTTAAACTAAGGCAGGCATAAAAAATGACCATTTTACATTATGAAGCTGTGATATTGTCTATTACTAACATCAAAATAATAGACTTAGTTAAAATTCTACTTAAACGAAGACAAATCAGCTTTGGCCAGAAGTGTAATCATTTAAGCATATGTGCAAAGTGGTTGTAACAAATCAGCTTTGGCCAGAAATTGAGACAATCACTTTAGTTATGCACTCGTTAAGTATGCCATCTATGAAGGAATTAAATCAGCTTTGGCCAGATATTAAGACATTCATGTTTATGATGCATACTTAACATAGCTTTCGTAATACTTAAACGATAAGTAGATGTATCAAGTCAGCTTTGGCCAGAAATGATACATCAAAAACTCACTTAAGTTAAGCCATTTTGGTTATGTAAAAGATTATCTGATTCTGATTGAATAACTAAGTAATTACAAAACCAATTATTTAATAGCAAACCACCCGTTAGCATGGATCGAACTCCGCGGTGAGTTCGCTGGGGGGTGCGGGGGACAGCGTGCCCCCGCCCGGGGTTCGGGGCGGAGCCCCGAAAAAAAAAATTTAGTTCACATTAACTGCCAAATTTTATGAACACTCATGATTTCGGATGAATCATGTCTTGGACTCATCCGAAATGACTAATTTCGAATCATTTCGGATTATCCGAAATGGATGATTTCGAATGATTTCGGATGTGTCCAAGACGCGTAAGACGAATTATTTCGGATGATTTCGGATGGTAATAGTTAGTCCGAGATTCATCCGAAATGGTCAGTTGTTGATCCGTAATGGGCGAAAAAATTCAAACATTCATCTGAAATGCATCGGTAATGATCCGAAATCATCCGTAATAATCAGATGATCCGTAATGATGAAACTCCAGATCCGAAATCATCCCTAATGATCAGAGATGATCCGTAATGATGAAACTCCAGATCCGAAATCATCCGTAATGATCCGTAATGATCCGAGATGCATTCGAGATGATGAAACTTAGATCCGTGATCATCCGAAATCATCCGTAATGAGGATTTCGGATGGCAAAAACGTAATCTGATATGATTTTTTTTCAATTCTGTTTTCAGATTTTCGGATATAAAGCAGAACCGACTAATCAACATATGCTCTGATACCACATGTTGGATCGGTTCTGTTCAAACATGAAGGAAAACATGAAAACATACCTGTTACAGAATTCAATGCGGTGGAGAATCCAGTCAGAGAAGATGACATCGAGTTCGACATAATTGTCAGCGTGATTTGGTTCCTCCTTAGGGTGCTAACTGATGATGGGGACTTAGAAAACCGAAAAGGGAATCGGTATAGGAGAGGAGGTCGATGATGATGATGTTATGCTTATGGGTTTTGTGTCTAACTGTGTAACTAAGTAACCCCTCAACCTCCATATAAGACTCCTTTATATAGGCACCCAGGAGGAAACCTAATTAGTTAATAAGGGTAATATGGTCCATCAACAATTACCAACTAATTATTTAATAGGTTATTATATATTTTGATCTATATTATGTAAATGATTATAATGGCTACTAGATTAAATATTAAACATAATATATTTAATCTTACACGAACCGGTACCGTACCAGTACCGAACCGGTACCGAAAATGTCAAAAGTCGGTACCGAATCGGTACCGAAAAGGTACCCGGTTCGGTAAATTTGGTACCCGTACCGGTTCGGTACCGGTACCGGGTCTGATTTGCTCATCCCTATGCTCTATCACTATCTGTCCACACACTCTTTCTCCCTCTACATCACCACCCTCCCCCAACAGGGATATCTCCTCAAACCATCACCGCATGCAAATACCATGGCATCTCCACCACAACCGAAGCTTCATATTGTTGCTACTCTTCTTCACCATCTTCATCTGCATTTTCTTGTTTTTCTTAATCTTAACGATAACATACTATCCAACTTCTAATTCCTGTGGCGGCTTTCTTTTATCCTACACATACATATCCAGATCCAAGCCTCCATCCGAGATCTTCATCTTCATATCATCATAGCCACCCACCAACACACACCGCATGATCTGGCATCACATCGGACCTCATGGGTTTCTGATTTTTGGGCGAACCAAACACACACACACACACACATACACTTTCTTCTCACCAACTAACTGCCACCATCTCCGTAAAACCCCCACAACCATCACCGTCGGAAAACACCTTTCGGCCAAAATAAGATTACACATTAATAGATTTAGAAAGAGAAAGAGGAAGAGAGTATGGTAACCAAGTGAGATCATAGAGGTTGTGCCCCAACAATGACAACAGTTGTGAGATGGTGTTGGAGCCTTGGAGGTGGTAGAAGAGTAGAAGGGAAAGGATGGGAACTCAGAAAAAAATGATAGTGTGTGAGAGAGAGAGAGAGAGAAAGATGAGTGGAAGAATGACCAATGGAAAGAAAGCAAATTGAACAGTATATTTGTGAGGAGAGTAAAATTTGATAATTAATATAGGGAAAATACCACAATTTCATATTTTTATGGTTATTCATGTAGAATGACATGTGGCACTGTAGGTCCCAATGAAGTACACTAAGAGGACCACCGACACTCTGATTCTTATTATTATACTTGCTTACAATCCATCCCTTGAATTGAAAGGTATTAGCTTATTACTTCACTTGAGAAAAAAAAATGCTATATTTATTTGATATTATACAACTTAATCAAGAGCATAACTTCTGTGTGAAGCCAAAGGTACATTTGATTAATAAGTTTTATTAAAAAAATGGTGTTTTAGACAACTAAAACAATAAAAATTTCATGTTTTTATTAAATTAAAAATTGAAGAAGGAAGTGTGATATTTCCATAGCCCTCTCTTTTTCGTCGGTGCCCCTTTGACAACCACACATCTCATGCATGCCCTACTCATATTTAATCAATATACCTTTCTCATTTAAACTTATATATTATTTTATAAAAAGATGTTATTATTATTAGTTCAAAATTTCGATCCTGAATTGCAGCCCCCATATAGATATACGATACACTTATAAAAAGATTTCTTAACATTTTAAATATAGTACTAATACCGGAGATGGTAATAGTTTGTGCTCAATAAATCACACTTTTGTGTTACCTTTGAATCTCATTAAATTTTCTATTTTATGATATACAAATGAATGTAGTTACGGGTCGCTTTTTAGTGCTATACAAGGTTATCTTAGTATGGTAAATTGTTTTTTATTTAATTACGAAAAACTGAGAACTCTGCCCACGTAAAAAAAAGAATCACTTAATTTGCAGATCCACATAATTAGTAATAACTTATTACTAATACTAACTGTATACATAACATTATTTTGTATAAAATAAAATGCATGAATATTGTTAACCGAAATTTATATTCAGTGGATCATGGATGATTTGATGAATTGTTTACTTTAGAAGAATTTGAAAAATAGTATTTAATTGTGAGAGAGACTTTGAGTTCAAAATTAACTAATATTAAAATGAACTGAAAATAAATTATATTAAAGTGAATTCAAATAATTATATTTTAATGCATTAAAAAAATACTATAATATATCGAAATGAATACATACAGATAAAAGAAATAGTGACTTTCCCAGTTGTCTCCAATACTTGACAAACCCTCGTGTGGTCTCTCTATAAATTAGATTATAAACTGTCTTTACTCTCTACATACACAACAAAAAAGAAAAAGAAAAAAATTTGATCTCAATCTCAATTTGATTTTTGTTTTGTAGGAATTAATCCTCCACTTCAAAGGTAACTAATGTCCCTCCCTCCCTCTCTGTTCATCAAACTAGTTGCATGGATTTGATAATAATGTGTCCAAAGCCGATTTCCTGGAGATTTTGTGACTTTTATGTTTACTTGATTTGCTTTGTGATCTGGAGATTTGTTTTATATAAATAAATTGAACCATGCCTTTAAGTTCAAGTAAAGGCCGGCTTTTATTAATCATATATGTGATGTGAAATCGTTTGCAGGATTATGGATCATGATTCTTCTCCTCCTACGGAACAAGTTTGTGTCGAAATTGTGAGTGGTAATGACAATTTGAAAATTAATTTTGTGAGTAGTGTGGGCGATGAGGAGGAGGAGGAGAATGTAAAGGAGAAACGTAAGGGGGCTTCAAGTGCCAAAAAACCACCAAAACCGCCACGATCCCAGACACACAGAGCTTTTTCTCTGGATGCTGCAGACCAGAAGCTGATCAGGGAGCTTGCCATGATTAAGAGGGCGAGAATGGAGCGTATGAAAGGCCTGCTCTTGCAAAAGAAAGCTTCAAAGTCCTCCTCATCCTCGTCGCATAGCACTTTATTTGCCATGATTTTTACCATCGTAGTCTTCATTGTTGTCCTTTTTCAAGGTAAAACATCCATCTGTTATGTTCATCCTCATCACCTTTAGGCTGGCCGCTCCTTTAAATTAAAACTTATAGCTACTTCATTTATGTGACGAACTAATAATATCCATGAGGTCCGGTTTGGTTGAGTTAAAAGTTTAGATATAACCTGGCTGGTCCTACAAGTTGTGTTGATTATTAATTTGTATCTGTAGGGAATTCGAACAATATGTATGTTATCCCCTTATGGATTTTCCTTGTTATATTTGAATTCATTGAATTGCAGGAATGTCATGCCAAATTTCATGTGGAACATTTCAAGGTTCTCCTCCTCCTCTAGAAACAAATGAGAGCGGTTTGATATTCATTCACGAGGAACTGAACCCATCTGCTCATGACTCCGTTTAAGTAAGTAAGACGATTGATTATACCATACCATCTTTATCATGCTTAATTAATTTTTCTCTATTTTTGCTTGCAGTCGGATCCAAACTACATCTCAATGCCTGGCTGGCACTTGTATAGGGAATGAAGGTTGCAACCTCGGCAATCAATCTAAGATGAATATAACATGAATGATACAAGTCATGTTATATTCCACGACATTAGTTAAACTCAAGAATTTTGGTTTGTGTTTTTTTTTTTTTTTTTTTTTATGTAAGAATAATCCCGGCCACTTAGTTTCAAGATGTGTGGTTTGTAATACATATCATCAATCAAGTGTATGAAAACTTGATGAATGACGTAAAAGAAAGAGAATGGAAATGGAAATGGAAATGGATGGATGATTCAAATTTTGAATTTTAGGCAGGCAGGCATGTGATTGAGATCCATAGGACTGTTTTCCGGGGATCTCAAACATCCAGTTGACTCTTCCCTTTTTAAAATGCATGCTAGCCCATGTGATCAATTAAATAACTCATACTTTCAAAAAATAATTAAATAACTCACTCTTCTTCTTCTTTTTATTTTTTTAAATAAAACTTCATTAAAACACATCTCCGACCCAAACAGGCAAAAGGCCGATACAAAACAACGCCCCCGACCCAAACAGGCAAAGGGACAAACTACAACATATACATAGGGTATTTACACCAATCCTTCCAACTTATATTTTTACAAGACGATCTACTTTTATACTACCAAAAACCTCTCGATTTGATCTCTATCAAAATATCTTGCGCACTTCTCCTAATTTGATTGAAAAACAAATCGTTACTGCCTTTACAAATACACCAACACGATATAATAATCAAACCACGGATAATCTTTTTTCGTTTTTTTCCCACCCTGAATAGTGTTATGAATATCCATTAAGTCTTTGAAATCGAAAGCAAAGATCTGCGGGATGTTGCACCAAACGCTGAAAGCTGCCCACACCCGAATAGACATCGTGCATGCCGAAAACAAATGTTCAACCGTTTCCTCATATTCTTCGCAAAAAGGGCATAAAACCAATGGAATATCCACGTTCCTTCTTCTCAGATTAACTTTTGTAGCAAGTCTATCCAAATTACATCTCCATGCTATAATGTTACATTTTATAGGAACCCATTTGCTCCACTCGAATTTAGGAAGGGAACAACTTTCCCTATCTGAAATTAAAGCCTTTTTAACCGAATTCACCGAAAACCCCTTCTGTCTGTCCATATCCCATAACCATGCGTCTTTTTTATTCATAAATTGAGGTAGATATACAATAATCAGTTATTAAGAAGTTGTTTGTAATCTAATTATTAGAAACTAATAGCTTATATATCATAAACCGATGATCAAGTCGTACATGTTTAGATCCTTTTCATCAAAACCTATTAATACTTTAGAGTACTAGTCCAGTCTACATATTCTATTTTGTTTTTCATAATAACTTCTAATTGAACTACTTAATTACATATCTATATGAAACTTTAATATCAAATTTGCCATAGCTTATATTATCCCCCTAAAAGTCATTGTTTTCCATCTTAAATATCTCTTATATTTCACTAATCATCTTCCTTCTCTTATCATTCATTCCTCAAACCATTCAAGATATTATCTATATCTTCCAATGTATTGTTGTCTGCTGCTTACATACAACCGGGTTTTTATTATACAACCCGATTTCTTGCCTATAACTATATCTATATATAGTTAGGATTTAATTTAATTTAATTTAATTTCATGGTCCATCAACCGACACAAAAATATCTTAGGAAGTATAACCTGATTCTATTTGAGCAATTGTGTTTTTGTTTAGTATTTTTTTCATTTATATTTACACATATTCATCTATACTATATAATAAAAGAAATCAATAAAAGAACACTTGTTATTATTCTAGACCATCATTAATTCTAGATAATTATTATTTAATATAAATTATTAAATTTAATATATATTTCAAACATTTAAGAAATTACGGATAAAGTTTCATAAAATATTAAATTTTAAAGTTATATAATTTAATAATTACCCATAATTTATATTTATCTGATTAATTTAAATTTAAATATTATTTTGTAGCTATAAGTTTATCTATTTGGCTGCCTAATCTGGACATTTCAACATTTCTTTGAAATTAATAAATTAAGACCACTATTATTTAAATAAAACGTGAGTTATTAAATGTATGTTCACATGACTGTTAAAACTCGTGAGAAAGTCAATGATAGAGGTGGTCTTCTAATCGATGGTTCAAATGCTTTCATATTTGTAAACTTGACAAACATCACACGTTTTGATCATACATGACACAAAATTTTGTTTGGATATCAGAAACGCGTCTTAAAAATATCGTTTTTTAATTTTTAAATCTTTGTTATTAACTATTTGATTTTTATTTACTTAACCCGTGTAATACACGAGGTTATAACCTAGTAAATATATATTTTATATTACAAATTCTGTAATTGTTTATTATCACTTTATTTTTTAATTATTATACGCACGCATAAATATATATGTGTTACATAACTAGTAATATATATAGAAACGGGAACAAGAGAAAACGTCTAAAATTGTGAAAACAGTGAGAACGGATCATGGCTGTACACGTGGCACGCGATATAATGAAGGGCGAAGGGGTTTTTTTGTCCTTTTATATATATTTTTTTTCAATGCGTATCACAACACCGCTTCATTTTTTGGCGTGTAAGATTTTTTTGGCGTTCACTTAAATTCAATAACTACCTGACGTTTTATTGTTTTTTTAGATCCGTCTCAATAAATTAATCGTTTTTGTATTACATAGTAAATATTTTGGTGTTTATGGCGTTCCCAAATTCATAAAATCAATTAATAATTCTAACTTCTTTGTGTCCATGGTGTTCCCAAATTCATTAGGCGTTTTTGTAAATTCACCAGTTCAATTAACCCCATATATGTTATAAAGGTAAATTTCTTGGCGTTCATGGCTTTTTTAAATTCATTATAATTCATTAGTAATTCAAAAGAGTACAACTAAAACGAAATCAAACAAAAACTAATAGTCTTCTGTCAATGGTATTACATTAGAGATGTAACCATCGCTTTGTTCATCACTTTCTTCAGACTCATCATCATCATCTTTTGCATTGGCATATAACGCCATAATCTCGCCTCGTCTTTGTTGCATCCTATACTTAAATATCATCACAACGCTGGATCTTGCATCGTTCGAAGGTGCTAAATCACAGAGCTGCTCAAGAAGATGTAGTCTATCTGTGTTCAGCATTTCATCCATTGTCAATGAATAATCCACCCCGTGTTGATAACTCACGTTCACCGTTCTTAATTGTTCATCCAAACTCAATGTCACACCCAATAATATAGGAGTTGGTGTGATCTGACTGGTATCTTCTTTGCACAGCGGAAACAAATAATGCTAAGACTTCTAGAAAGCGAACACCCACTAAGCACTCGAATCCACATGGTTCTCTTATTCCAACCGTGCCATAATTTTGAAAAGTAATCTGAGAAAGAACATGCGAAAAATCAACATAAAGTTGGCGAGTTCATAGTTTGTTTGAAAAACGATTTGAAATAAATCTTTTTGGAATAACTAGTTTTTAAAATATTATTGAGAAAGCGAACTAAAAATCATTTTCTTCGGCATGATGTGTAAAAACTTTGTATTTGTAAACTTCGTATGTGTAATGCGTTATGTTTGTAAAATTTGTATTTGTAAAATGTTGTGTTTGTAAAACTTGTGTAACCGTCAATGTCCACACTTGACAATGACAACATGCATGCACGAACCTATGAGTTGTATTTGTATAAAACATGATATGTAAATGTAAAATGTGAGTTGCAAATGTAAGAAAATCGAGATCGCTAATGTTTAGCTAGGACATTAACATGTGTGATGACATAGGAAGCGTCCAAACCTAGGCGATTTTTCCATCGATTCACGACTGGGACCCAAAAGCACTCTTCCGCAAGGGTCTAAAACCAAGAGTGAGGCTGCCAATACCAGTTAGATCTAACCTTTCGCTCCTCGGTCTAGTTGTATATGTGATTAATGGTGCTTAAGTTTCACCCTATTCGTAACATGATCTATTGTATCATTCCTTAGTTTAAGATACCGTTTGTATGTGTATTTTCCCCGAAGTTTAGAAAACTAGAAAACGTTTGTATGCACGTTTTGAAAATACGCTTGTTTGGAAAATCGGTATAATTAACATAAACTTTTCGTAAACCATTTGTGTTTATTGTAATTCACAAACCATTTGTATTAGTTAAAACTTGTTTAAAAGCATGGTTTTGAAATATGTAATGTATGTTCATCGAAAACCTTGTATGCTTTTGCAAAACTTGCATGTCTTTCCACCCCGAAAACATTTATAAAAATGTAAAACCATGAAAAAGGTGGGGTTATGAACTCACCTTGTTATCCTTGTGCAAGGCTAGCTAAATGTGCATCCATAATGTCGTTTTCAAACTCGAGTCGCTAGCGTGCAATCTATAACATTCCTAACACGGAATAACTATAAGTTCCTCATAAAATGATGTAGCTAAACTACGTGTCACCGAGCTCTACCGAATCGCTAGCTGAACGATCCGATTGTAAGTTGTTAACTTGAAAGAAACGGAAAAGAAATACTTGTTAAATTTCATTTAATGTCGGTGAAAATTACTAAGTCTTGGAATACTTAGTCTTCGAGAGGTTTAGCGTATATATATATATATATATATTTATATAGAAATATAAAATATATTTATGGTATCGTATTAGTCGTCCCGAAAGGTTGTGTAGTCGCAATAGAGATTTCATATTTCGTAGACAGTTGTCAAAATACATATATATATCGTTTAAGTATTTGAAATAAATATAAAAAATATATTTATTTAATAGAGTTTTCAAGTTGTGGTCGTTCAAAATAAAAATAAATATAATAGTTATATTTATTTTATAAAAGAATCATCGAGTTTTCGGTGTTTGAAGTAAATATAAAAGTTACGTTTAGTTTATAAAGTTTTCGAGTTGTTGACGTTTGAAATAAATATAATAATTATATTTATTTTATAAAAGAATTTTCGAGTTTTCGATGTTTAAACTAAACAAAGATAATTATATATTTATTCATAAATATGTCTGAATTTTTGATGTTTAAAATAAATATAACAAAATATATTTATTTTATAAAACTATCACGTTTGGTTATCTTGTAAAACGGTTTTTGTCGAAACGTTATAAACGTGTTTTTGTAAGTGTTATAAAGTGTCGTCGAAAGAAATTATTCATTTGTAACTGTTTTTATAAAAGTCTCTCGAATCCGTGTCACACCCCGACGGTGGGCACAGTGGGGAGTATCGTTACGTAGTTGATATCATCATAGACAATTAATCACAGTTTAAGGCACAACGAAAGTCTAAAATAATAACACAAACCGAATTGAAAAGTATAATAAAATATTACACAACGGTTATAAGTGGATCCACAGGCGGATCTAAAATAGAAAGTAAATATTGTTCAACAGACTTAAAGTATTAAGAGCTTGCAAGACTCTTTAACTAATACTCAGGAGTTTCCAGCCCATTTCGTGTAGTACCTACACTTAATCTTTTTGAAGTTTTTTTATTATTTGGCGTTTTGTATTGAATGGCGTTTTGTATTTAATGGCTTTTGTGGCATTTTGGCGTTTTGTAACTAATGAGAGAAATATAGTATTTTATTATTTGAAAAAAAAATTACACAAAAGAAAACAAAAAAAAAATAAAACTCCTTGTCAGAAGGGACTTTGTCTGAGAAGTATCCATCACTCTCTTCGTCTTCTTCTTTGGATTCTTCTTCCAGTCTCTCATCCAAGTCATCACTTTCACTTTCATTGACTTCTTGTTCTTGAAGATTTTGAAGCCTCCATTTGAACATATCCTCCATCAATGCCAATTTTATGTTCATATGTATGTGTTCAAACATGTGGCGTTGTGTAACTCCTCTAGGAACCCGACCCCCTTCTTGGTCATGATGTCTTCAAGCATGTAGTCATCCTGCGCTCCGTTGTCACATATACGATGACCATGTCTGTATCTTCATCAAAGCGCCATGATGTGATGACTGGGTCCATTTTTGCATTTTCTTTGCTTGGTCCAAATTTTCTGGTTAATTTTCTCATAACCTTATGTGTTTCATCACATTCGTTATCAAGATGGATGCCAAGTGATAGGATACCCCTCTATACCTCTTCTTCCATGTTCAAAATGGCTTTGATTGTTTTAACAAACACTCTTCTTCTGTTGTGAAAACGTATTACGAATCTTCTGATTCTGAGGGTGTATCTCAATGAAACGATGGTTGCCATTTTGGCGTTTTGGTTAAACTTGGCGTTTTGGTTAAACTTGGCGTTTAGGTTAAAGATGGCGTTTTTAGTAAGATCAATGGAAGCGATCTATATAATGATGTTTTTGGCGCGTAGTTTAGGAGGGATTTTTTTTCTAATAAATGTTAATAATTGACTTTCACTTACTGTTTGTTCCATCTACCAGCTAAGTTTGCAACGCGTTTTATCATTAAGCTTTGGCGTTTGTAATAATGGTGTTTTAGTCGTTTTGAATGGCATGTTGCTCATTTAGTTTGGTGTTTTGAATTTGAGCAGTAAAAGACCTTTTTACCCTTAATGAAGCACGTTCAAGTAATAAAATTGATGTTATTTACGAAAACGCCACCGTGCCAATCTACGAAAACGCCACCGCGCCAATCTAGTCCATAGATTGTTTGGATCTGACGATCCATAAGCGTTCACACCGTTCTCACACTTTTCACCGTTTTCCCTAAATCCTGACCCTATATATATATATATATATATATATAGGACAATGCTAGACAGAAAACCCACATTTAGGTAGAAAACTCTGGAAACCCAAATCTCCCGGCCTTTTTACCCCACCTCCCGACATTTTTTTTTTGAAAAAAATAACACATGTAATATACATGTTTTAGAGTGTCTTGGGCCAAAAAAAAAACAAAAAAGCACCGAAGGGATTTTAAAAAAAAAATAAACAAATTTCAGCCATGTCCGGTCGCCTAACATGTGTTAGCCAAAAATGACAGAAATTGCTGAATTTTTTTTTTGTTTTAAAAAGATCCCTTCGGCGCTTTTTTGATTTTTTTGGCCCAAAACTCTTAAAAACATGTATATTACATGTGTTAATTTTTTCAAAAAAAAAAAATGTCGGGTGGTTGGGTTTTCTAAGGTTTTTCATATAGATAGGGTTTTCAACCTAGCCTTGCCCTATATATATATATATATGTGTATGTATATATATATATATATATGTATGTATATATATATAGGGTGGGAGTTGGCTACAAAGTCTATTTTTCCTACAAAGTGTAAAAAGTCATAAAACACCACAATTTCAGCCATTAAACACACTCAAAACCCATAAATAACTAAGTGAAGATTACTAAGGCGCCATATTTGTGGGTTTTGTGTTGTGTTTTGGATGATAAGCCTTTGATTAACGAATGACTGGCATTAGTGTGTTTTATGTTGATTATCATGTTGTGTTTTATATTCATAGTTCTACAATGATGTGTTTGAAGTTTTTATGGAATGTTAGGGTTTGGATATTCTGTTTTAGTGATCTTCACTCTTTAATTTGTGGGTTTTGAGTGTGTTTTATGGCTGAAATTGTGGTGTTTTATGACTTTGTACACTTTGTAGGAAAAATGGACTTTGTAGCCGAACCCCACCCTATATATATATATATATATATATATATATATATATATATATATATATATATATATATATATATATATATATATATATATATATATATATAGGGGATGGATCATGAGAAAACTAGTTTAAATGAGAAAACCAAAAAACTAACCAAAAAAACCTAAAAACATACCAATTTTTTTTAATTTTTTTTTACAATTTTTATTAAAAAAATCGCTAGTTTTTATGCCTAGAAAAAAATTTTCAAAAATTTTTTTTTTTTTTTTTTGTTGTACTGCACATGTGCACTAATACATAAAGCTTAACCCACCCCCCACCGACACCCCCCAAAAACCTAAACCCCCCCCCCCCACCCCCACCCCCCAAAAACCTAAATTCACCCTCCCACCAAAAGCCTAACCCCCCAAACCCCCCAAAAACCTAAACCCCCCCACCCCCACCCTCCCGAAAACCTAAAACTAAACCCTAAACATAAACCCGAAAAAAACCTAACCCCCCCCCCCCACCCCCCACCCCCCAAAATCCTAAACCCCCACTCCCCCCACACCCAAAAACCTAATCCTAATCCTAAACCTCCAAAAAAACTAACCCTAAAAGCTAAAGTAGACTCAAAAAGCTAATTTTAAGCAAGTAATGCAATTGTAAACCCGAAAAAAAAACTAAACCCCTCCCCCTACCCCCACCCCCCAAAAACCTAACCCCCCTCCCCCCCCCCCCCCCCCCCCCACACCCAAAAACTTAATCCTAATCCTAAACCTCCAAAAAAAATTAACCCTAAAAGCTAAACTAGACTCAAATAGGCTAATTTTAAGCATGTAATGCAATTATAGTACATGTTATATTGCACATGTGCACTACTATAATAATAGTATTGAAAACAAGACGACACCATAAATCTTTTTTTATGTCATAAAAAAATATGCTCTAATATACTTGAATGAAAGATACAAAAATTTGTGATCTTATGGTGCCATTTTTGTTTTAAAATGATAACGTATGGAGAAATGGGAAATGTTTGAAAAGTTATATATATTTTTTTCCAACTTTACCCCTCCTTCATTAAAAGTCCCCCCTCCTTCATTAAAAGTATCCCCCCTCCTTTTTAGTGTTTTTTTGGTTAGTTTTTTGGTTTTCTCATTTATATCTAGTTTTCTCATGATCCTCTCCCTATATATATATATATATATATATATATATATATATATATATATATATATATATATATATATATATATATATATATATATATATATTGTGTTGTTTATTGGGGAACACAAAAAAGTGGGGAACCGGGGAACAGTTTTAATAATTCAACTTAATATGTTAAAAATCATTTTTTTTGAAATTGTTTCGGCGTTTTTCCTTATAAATACTTGTAGAACCATTTTTAATAAAAAAAATTAAAAACTAAAATGTAAAAAAAGTTAAAAAAAGGCTAAAATTTTCTGTTTTTACAAAAATGTTTTATTGGAATAGTTTCTAACCATTTTTATAAGGAAAAACGCTGAAAAAAAAATTTTAAAAAAAATAATTTTTGACATGTTAAGTTAATTTTATAAGATATATTTTTTCTAGCTGTTTTTTAAACATTTTTTTATATTTGTAGTTTTGGATTTTTTTATTAAAAATTCTTTTACATGTATTTATAAAGAAAAGCGTCGAAAAAAATTTAAAAATTAATTTTTACATGTTAAGTTGAATTTTTAAGAGTGTTCCCCGGTTCCCCACTTTTTTAGTGTTCTCAATGAACTCTTGCCTATATATATATATATATATATATATATATAGAGAGAGAGAGAGAGAGAGAGAGAGAGTTAGGTTCATGAGTGAAGAACATCCTTGTGAACGTAGTGAACTAATCTCAAACATTCATTTGTTTTTATGAAAATGATAAGATTGTAATTTTACATTTAGTTTTTTAATTCATTATTCTTTTTTGATTAATAATCAGTTACACTTCCTATATTTACGAAAACATGAGATTTCCATTACTTTTATCCATGATTCCCTCATGTCTCAAACAATATTTTTGAAATTCATCGATCTCATATGTTATTTTGTTATTTACGAACCTCTGATGGAAGACTCTAATAGTAACGAATCCAATATCCTAGAGGCAATACCTAGTCCAGAAATCAATACCGTGTTTTACACAACGATGAAACATCTATGTTTTTTTTATTTTTTTAGTTTGTGTCGTTAGTTTGCTTCGCATACCTACATGATTTCTTTGAATAGTTTTAATGCTTGTCAATGTTGATTTCTATTGGTTTTTTTTGGATTATATTGTAAAGATATTGTCGATTTATACGTTTGATTTTGTTGTTCGTTTTATTGTTCTTATTATATTCTTCGTTGGTAGAATAATTCTTTTATCAGATTCTGCATTACCATATTCTGGATCATATATGGACTAATAACTGATTCTGGGTAGTTTTATAGATTACTATTTTTGTTATGTATTTCCAGCAGTGTTTTTTACTTGGATACATTGATGTATAATCATTTATTTTAATAGTTCTTAAGATATTATTCCTGTGTAGAATAATTCTTTTCTTAGATTTAGCATTAATATGATCTCGATGATACGTGGACAAATAACTGATTTTGTGTAGTTTTTATAGAATACTATAATGTTGTGTATTGCCAGCAGGGTTTTTTTCTTCGATACATTGATGTATAACAATGTATTTTTATTGTTTTCAGTTGGATGTACACATATGTATAGATCGTGTATGTTACCAGTTATATAATTATAGTATTTTAAAACGTACACACACATGTGTACAATCCTTATTGCGTGTGTCCACCCCTCTTTCTGATTTCAGTGTAGATATCTTAGTTTTTAAAAGGATATTGTTTTGGTAAAAAATTACCGAAGCAATTAAGTGATCAAATTAGTTAAGTGGGGTAGTGTGCTAAAAACGTGTGTTGAAAATATGCTAGTTAAGTTGTTTACAAGAACATGTTCAGGATATAGCTCAGGATATTGAGCTATACCTATGATCAAACAATGAGCAAAAATGTAAAGGGTGACACAAGATATACGAGGAAAGCCCTTGATCAATCTAGATCGCCGGCATAAAACCTCGGGAGCTGACAATCGCAGCTGTCTTGTTCTTCTTATTGCTTCAAATATCAGGATACAGTGCAGGATATGATGCGGATCAACTAAGTGTTACAATGCAATTAGAGTACAAGTGTTAGTGCGTTGTGAGTGTTCGCAAGTAGAGAGAAAGAGTGTGCGAAAATTTGTGTGTGTTGCTATCTGATCCGATCAATCCATTTATAGTAAAATGAAAATAACAAACTACCCTATTAAACCGGGATGCTTCGAATATTCCTCAAGTGAACGTTGTAGTCCACGTCTTCCGGTTTCAACGTTCGTATTATAACTGATTTGCCCGAGTCTTGAGGAGAAGAAGTCCACTTAAACGTTGGAGACTTGCACCTTCTAATCTGCACGTGGTTAAATTAGTCACTACCAGGATATCATATCAGGATGTTACCAATATCCTGATCCGGTATCCTGATCACAAATAAACAATCAAAGCCAGAATATTAGTCAAGATATATGTTCAGAAAACCGCCCATAACAATTGTCCCCAAAATATATCTGTTGGTATACCAATTCCAATGGATATATTTTAAATCTTATCCCTCGAATCGAGATTATTAAATTGAAACGACGGTCAAGATAGCACTACGTAACTTCCAACGCGGTTTTCACTCGATGGATATCTATTACGCCCCTATATCTTCTCTCTTTTTGTTTGAAAACAAAATATCATCAACAGATTCTCCAGGTAATTATTCGTTCCTTCCTCATTTCCTGTTAATCTCTTTATTCTACTTCCAATGGCCACTAGAACCTACTCTCAAACCGGTGAATCGTCGGAGACCTTTGTCCAGCAAAACCTTCTTAAAAATCCCGAGAAGGAGATCTGTGCCTTTGATAACACAGACATTGCAGCGTTGAGAGCCTCCGGCGCGTTCCCCAATGGCACAATTATCAGGCCATTTGATCGATCAATTCGATCGGATGTTTCTTCTACCGATTGGG
Organism: Helianthus tuberosus; assembly: GCA_030545235.1. Taxonomy (NCBI): domain Eukaryota; kingdom Viridiplantae; phylum Streptophyta; class Magnoliopsida; order Asterales; family Asteraceae; genus Helianthus; species Helianthus tuberosus. The sequence continues at coordinate 942,037 of CM060353.1, read as the reverse complement.
TCTGTTTTCCGGCATACCCTTTCTCGCTAGGTCTTCGGTATCCATTTCATGAATTCATGATGCAGTTTTTCCGAACCACTTGTATTTCCTTTGCCCAAACAATGCCCATGGTTTGGAGAGTACTGATCGTACTAAACCAAATCAAAAAACTTCATTGTCCTGACCTCTGCATCGAGGATATCCCGATTGCTTACCGCCTCCGATCACACGGTTCCAGTCAGTTTTTACTCTTGTCAACTTCCAGCAAACCTCTCATTCTTAAAGCCACCAAGAACGAGGATGGATGGCAACGTAAATTCTTCTTCGTTAAGCGAGACTCCATCTATGAGGGTGCTAGCCTTCCGGTGGAGTGGTTAACCACCGGTAGGGTTTAGGGTTTCAAGAATATCCCCATATACTTCCAGGCCTTTATCCTGTGCTAATATTTTCTTATTTGGCCTTTATGCAGTGAACTTTAAAGAAGTAGCCCCTCCTACTGCAGAATCTGAAAAAAGAATCAAAGCAATTTACCAGTTACCGGAAGGTGACACGAGTTTTTCCACACACCTCCCAAGTTCCAGTCAATATTCATCATCTGATATGTCTGGTAAGAGTTATCCTGCAAATTACTAATTAATATAATATAGCGAAATAGCGGTAAAGATTTAAGATTTCTCTTTTTATGCAGCACCTGCAAAAATCCCAAAAGTCTTTGACCTTGAGGAGCTGGACAGTTACTCCGATCACGTCCAGGTCAAGAAGGGGCCCAGTCCTAAGGCTACGGCCTCATCCAAGCCCAGCAGCTCCAAAGCCATCATCATTCCCAAGCCTTCGCCAGCTACTAAGCCTCGGAGTTCAAGTTCTCGCAAAAGGAAAGAGACTGATTCACCTACCATCTCTGATACGTTCCCCTATGAGAATCATGAGTTTATTGAGGCAAGCGGGTTCATGACTTCCTTTCTCAACCAGGTATAAATTCCTATTCCATATCCTGCACATATACGTCAAACCAATATCCTGGTTATTATAATACATGTGTCTTTGGGTGTAGGGCCTCGAAGGTCTGGTTCATCTGTACCAAGAATCCTGTGGGCTCAACAAGATGCTCGAGTGCAAGCTGAAGAAAGCTGAGGTTACCATTTCTGACCAAGGTATGATTGCTGCTGCTAAAACTCGAGACTACGAAGACAAGTTCAAGACCATGGCTCAGGAGCATCAGGCTGCTCTAAAAAAAACCACTCAAGAAGCCCAAGCCCATCTAGACGCTGCCCACGCCCAACATGAGCAGGATATGGCCACTTACCGGGAAGGCCTTAAAAGCTCCGTTGTCGTCTCCCTTCTGCAGGCTCGGCTAAAAATGGCTTATGAAGCCAAAGCCCTGGGCGTCGAATGCCCTTCTTGAAGCGTCGACGCCTGGGAGACAAAGCTGAGAAGTCTTGGAGGTAATCCCGTGGAGCATCCCATTAAATCTGCGGCTGTAGGGTCTTCAAAAGCGATGGAAAAGCTAACGGGTGCTGACGACGAGGCTGAGAAGGATGCTGGTGAAGACGCGATGAACGAAGATGGCGTTGCCCCCTAAAACTCATTTCTTTTAAATTTGATGCTTATGTTTGTTTGAACAATTTTATTTCTTGCATTAAAACAATTTGATAACCAAAGGTGGATGGGTCCTAGGTTTTAGGATGAAGCCTTTGGTTATCAACTAGTATCGCTTATTCTGGACAATACCACCTCATTTTAACTTATTTACTGTTGCCTTTCAGTTCTTTGTTATGCATTGCTGAGCTTAAATTTCAACTTTCCAAAATTAGTGCCATTACTTTTTGAAAATATCCTGATCAGTATATTCAGCGATATCCTACAAAGACTTTCGTCTAACAGGGTTTTCAAAATTCAAACAATTCAGATAAAGCTTTTAAAAAAAAGACAGTTCATTTTACTTGTTTGACCAGAGTATTAGTTTCCAACCCAAGTATTATATCCCAAACATTCCAACCAAATATCCTGAAACATATTCCGAAAACACCTTTTGAGAATATATCCTAAGAATATATCCTAATCAGGATATTTAAGCCTTTTCCAAACATAGTTTCAAAAGTTCAAATAAGGTTTACAAAGGAAAGATCATACCAGGAATAGAGTGTAACCCAATTTTCGAGCTTCATCTCTTTTGCAATTTTCTTCCAGTAAGATGTCCCCAGTCCGAGGTACTTAATACACTAAGTCCAAATTTGATCCTTCGAGCTTTACACAATTGCCTCAGAAGGAATGTCCCCTATGCATAAGGTCTTTAAACACTTAGAAATTTTCTGAACATCAGTTCCAATCGTTTGAACAGTTCTTGTGTTACTGGGGGTAAACCCATAGGTATCCTGGGGAAAATCCCAAATTTTCATGCACTACAGGCGGGAGTGTATAAACTCCAAGACTCAAAAAGGTGATAACCTTTAAACCTTAGAGAGTATGAAAATACCCTTCCGTGAGAGAGGGTGATCAATCCTCATATACCTTTAGGATCCAGGATATAGCCAACAATAACGAAATTGTCAGCCACTTTTACATGGACTGGTCCCGCTATCTTGAACTATCCCTGGATAACTTGCACTCCAGGCGGGGTGTTTAAACCCAATTCGAAAGAAAGGTGAATACCTTTAAACCTGTGAAGGGATCAGGATCCCTTAAATGTGAGAGAGGGGGCCAATCCTCTAATCTTTCGAAGTATCCTGAGTGTGTATCCTGGAGCTATATCCCAAAGCATATACTGCAAAACAACTGTAAACTAAGGTGGGTGTTAGCCTGGCTAACACCCCTCCGATGCTTAAGTCAGTAATGGGTTCAAATGAATAAATAATATCAAAACATATTAAAAGAGATAGAATCCATACCATCCTGAGTTAGAATTTAAATTCCAAACTCACTTGAAATAGAGCTTTAGATGTATTGCATTCCAGGATCTTGGTAGCATATCCTCCTCTATATTCTTGAGTCGATATGCTCCTTTTCCTGATTCTGATTCAATCTCATAGGGTCCTTCCCACTTCGGAGCCAGTTTTCCCTTAGCAGGATTGGTAGTATTCTGAAAAGCTTTTCTTAACACCCAATCTCCAACTTGGAACCTTCTAGTCCTTATATTCTTGTTATATGCTCTGGATATCCTCTGTTGATTTGCTGCCATCCTTAGTTTTGCTGCATCTCTTGTCTCATCAACAATATCTAATTCCTGACATAAGGCTTCAGGATTCTGCTCAGGATCCCGGAGATCGGATCTCGCCATAGGTATCAACATTTCTGTCGGGATCACCGCTTCTGCTCCAAATACCAAGGAAAACGGGGTTTGGCCAGTTGCAGTTTTCACCGTTGTTCTATCAGCCCATAAAACAAAGGGTAATTCTTCTGCCCATCTTCCCTTCTTAGCTCTAAGCCTTTTCTTTAAATTGTTGACAATTATCTTGTTTGAGGATTCTGCTTGTCCATTTGCTTGAGGATGTACCGGTGTGGATGTGATCATTTTGATTCCCCAACTCTTGCAAAAGTCAGTAGTCCTCTTACTTATAAACTGAGATCCATTGTCACAAATTATCTCAGCTGGTACTCCAAACCTAGTCAGGATATTCCTTTTTATGAAGGATACTAATTCTTGATCTCTGACTTGAACAAATGCTTCAGCTTCGACCCACTTAGAGAAATAATCAGTCATTGCCAGCATGAAGACCTTTCCTCCTGGAGCCTTTGGCAATTTTCCTACTATATCCATTACCCACTTCAAGAATGGCCAAGGGGAAGCGATGGGATAAAGTAGCTCAGCAGGTTGATGTAATATATTACTGTGTCTTTGACACGCATCACATCTTCGAGCATATTCTGCAGCATCTTTTCTCATCGTCGGCCAATAGTACCCTGTTCTTAATACCTTTGAGAATAATGACCTGCCACCAGTATGGTTACCACAATCCCCTTCGTGTATATCCTGAAGCACTTCTTTAGTTTCGGGATCCTACAAGCACCTCAGATATGGTCCTGCAAGAGATTTCTTATACAAGATATTATTTATAATAGTGAATCGTGATACCTTCATTCTAAAGGCCATAGGATTTTCATCCTTTGGGATATTTCCTTCCCTGAGATATCTTATGATTGGAGCTGTCCAGGACTTAGGATCTTCTTCAGGATACTCATCATCAGGATCCTGAACACTTACTACTTCCTTATCCTGAGGATCCCTCGCAGGATATAGAATATGTAATATTAGTATTCGGGTTCCTTCCGGTATCCTGACTGATGATCCTAGATTTGCCAAGGCATCAGCTTCAGCATTATCCTCTCTTGGTACCTGTTCAAGTGTAAAAACATCGAAATATCCTGCTAATTTTTTGAGAATTTCGAGATACTCGATTAACTTCTCACCTTTAACTGCATATGTCCCATTAAAATGATTAGTGATTAACAAAGAATCAACAAATACTTGTAAACTCCTGATATTCATGCTCTTAGCCAATTCTAATCCTGCAATTAAAGCTTCATATTCTGCTTCATTATTAGTGGCAGGAAACTCACATCTAATAGCCTGGGGTAATATGCCCCCTCTGTGGCGATTTTAGTAGTATTCCCAAACCTACACCTCTGACATTAGATGCTCCATCAGTGTATAGAGTCCAGGATTCTAAGTTTTCTCCTAGATGTTGTACTTCTAGGTCTACTTCACTTTGAATATCACTACTGAAATCAGCCACAAAGTCAGCTAAAGCCTGAGACTTTATGGCATTTCTAGGTTCATACACTAGATCATATGCACTTAATTTTACTCACCACTTAGCCATCCTACCTGACATCTCTGGTTTCCTAAGCACATTTTTTTACAGGATAGTTGGTTTTAACATGAATCCTATGTGTTTCGAAGTAATGTCTAAGCTTTGTTGATGCCATAAATAGAGCTAATATTAGTTTTTCTAAATGAAAATATATAGTTTCAGCATCTAATAAACTCTTACTAACAAAATAAATAGGATATTGCTGACCTTCATGATCCTTTACAAGGACAACACTTACAACGTTCCCTGATACTGCAAGGTATAGGGATAATGGTTCACCGTTTTCGGGCTTCATCAATAAGGGTGCAGTTGAAAGATACTGCTTCAAATCCTGCAAGGCTGCTTCATGCTTCACTCCCCATTCGAACTTCTTGTTCTTCTTCAGGATATCATAAAATTCCTTGCATTTTTCTGAGGATCTTGAAATAAATCTGTTTAATGCTGCTACTCGCCCTGTTAATCGTTGAACATCCTTCATATTCGAAGGTGACTTGATATCCAAGATGGCTTTGATCTGTTCTGGGCTTGCTTCTATCCCTCTTTTAGTCACCATATATCCTAGAAACTTTCCTGCCCCTACTCCGAAATGGCACTTAGCAGGATTCAGCTTCATGTTATACTGATCCAGGATATCAAATGCTCCCTTAATATCCTGGAGATGATCCTCAGCCTTTTTGGATTTTACTACCATGTCATCGATGTACGCCTCCATAGTGTCCCCTAGCTTCTCTTTGAACATCATGTTCACCAATCTTTGATATGTCGCACCTGCATTTTTCAAACCAAAGGGCATATCAGTGTAACAATAAATACCTGTTGGTGTCATGAAGGCAGTATCCTCCTAGTCTGAAGGTTCCATTTGGATCTGCTGGAATCCGGAGGATGCATCCATGAAGGTTAACATCTCATGGCCGGCAGTAGCATCCACCATTGAGTCAATATGAGGAAGAGGAAATGGGTCTTTTGGACAAGCTTTGTTCAAGTCTGTGTAATCTACACAAACTCTCCATTTCCCATTTTTCTTCTGCACCACCACTACATTTGCTAGCCATCTTGGAAACTTGACTTCTCTGATCATTTTGGATTTCAATAACCTCTCTACTTCTTCTTGAATAATCATATTTCGCTCCGGAGCAAACTTCCTTCTCTTTTGTTGGACAGGCTTGAATGACCTGTTAATACCGAGCTTATGTGTTATAATATCCTTGGATATTCCTGTCATATCCTCGTGTTTCCACGCGAATGTTGACATCCTGCATTTCAAAAAGTTAGTCAATTGATCTTCCATATCCTTAGGGGTATTGGTTCCTACGAGCATCGAGATATCTGGATTATCCTGATCCAGGATAATTTTCTTCACATCCTGCTCTGAAGCCTCCATGACATCCTGGCCTCGCATCTTTAATTGCTATGCTGCACTAAGCTTTGTTGAGGATTTCATCGAAGAAGAATAACACTCCTTCGCTTCCTGTTGGTCGCTTTCCACCTTGACTACTCCCCAAGGGGTAGGGATCTTGATGCATTGATGGTAGGTTGACGGAACAACTTTCATATCATGGATCCAAGGCCTACCTAATATAATATTATAGCAGAATAAAGAGTCCATGACACAAAAGCACTGCATTGAGTTGACCCCTTGAATATACACGAGTAACTTTATCTCTCCTACGGTATTCCTAGCTGCTCCACTGAAACCAACGAGCATCATGATGAGGATCCTGGACAGTATACCTTCATCGGGGATACATTCATCCTCTTCAACGTTTCCAGCTGAATTATGTTGACTGAGCTGCCATTATCCACTAGTATCCTGCGCACAAAGTGATTAGCAACATCTAACGTTATTACTAAAGCATCATGATGAGGATCCTGGACAGTATACCTGTCATCATTATCGAACGTGATCACTTTGTCAGTTGTGAGGGTTGACATCCTGGTTGGCTTATCTCCCCTCTCTGCTTTGGCTTCATTCGCGTGTCTTTTTGCCGCAGAATATGATGTGCCGCAGATGTCGGATCCTCCTGAAATAAAGTTAATTATTTTCGCATCCGCAGGAGGTGATGCTGCTCGCTCAGGATCCTTCTCAGGATCCCTTGTTTAAGAGATAGCTTATTTCTTTCCTTAAAGCGATGCAATCCTCGGTAATATGTCCAAAGTCCTCATGGAAAACACACCATTTGGACTTGTCCTTCCAATCAGCCTTTTGTTGATTTTTCCGGGGCCATCTTGCTTTGTCTCCTAAACCCTGCATAGCATACATTAGTTCAGGTATATTAACGGAAAAATAATATTCAGACAACTCAGGATACTCCTCAGGATCCTCATCTTCAACAACATTCACTTTCTTGCTATCATTTCTGCCATATGGCTTTGAGCGATACGGTTTATACGAGGACTTTGATTTCCTGTTGGTTGACTCATAGGTTGTGGATGAATTCATCCTCTCTTGCATCTTTTTGTCATCCTCCAGCCGGATGTATCTTAAAGCCCTATTATGAGCTTCGTCCAGATTCCTGCAGGGATTCATTACAAGATCCTGATAAAATTAAGAATCCTTTTGCAACCCCATCTTGAAGGCTTACACAGCTGTTGCAACATCAAGATGTGGGATATCCAAGGATTCCCGACTAAACTTGTTCACATAATCCCTCAAGGATTCCTGAGTTCCTTGAGTTATCCTGTAAAGGTCACTGGTTAGTTTCTCAAAACTCCGTCTGCAAGAAAATTGACTATTAAATAAATTAACTAAATGAGCAAATGAAGTATTTGAGTGAGGAGGAACGTTTAAGAGCCATTTCAAGGCCGATCCTGTTAAGGCAGAACCAAAACCCTTGCACAGGCATGCTTCTTTGAGATCTGGAGGGATAGGCTTGATTTCCATCCTTTCCCTATACTGGGTAATATGCTCCTCAGGATCCGTAGTTCCGTCATAGAGTTTCATGTTGGGGGTTTGAAATCTTTTTCGGATTTCAGCATCACAAATAGGATATGCAAACCGTGATATCCTGTGGCTATCCTGAGACACTTCTGGAATTGGCTGGACCACCCCAGACACACTGGATATCATGTCTTTCAGTTTTTGAAGCTCCATGGAAAATGCTGATGTCATACCTGCATCCTGCAAAGATCCAACACCATTAATAGCAAGAGTATTAATATTATTTGATACATTACCAGTTTGGGGATTCTGGCCATATCCTGAAGCATATCCTGAGCTTCTCACAGTTGATACTCTTACTGAAGAGGGTATCTCAGGAGTATGATTCTGGGAATGGCTAGGCACAATATTCCCTCGGTTATCCTCAGTATAAATTGCAGAACTGAAGTTCAAAGCCCTGGGTTGCAAGGGAGTGACAGTATCTTCAGTAGGCCTACTTGGGCCAGATTTCAAGAGTTGTATCTCTCTCATCAGCATCTGATTAGTTTCTTGCTGCTGCCTCATCTGTTCCTGTACACTACCAAACAAATTTAGAATTTCTTCATTAGAAGCCAAAACAGGACCAGATCCCTGGATATTTCGAGCGGGGAAAACATCCCGAGCCACATGACTTTCAGTTCCCTGTGAAGAGGCTTGCATTCTCGGAGGAGGTGGTGGAAGCACCGAACCAATTGTTGTAGAGGTTGTAGCAGACACGGTGGAAGAGCTCATGTTTGATCTCGAGGCCATTGAAAATAATGTAGCAAAAAGTTTTGAAAATATAAAACCAAGTAATGATTTTGCAAAAGCTTCAAGTAGAAATAGCACCACTTGCCCCATGGTGGGCGCCAAATTGTTTTGGTCAAAAATTACCGAAGCAATTAAGTGATCAAATTAGTTAAGTGAGGTAGTGTGCTAAAAACGTGTGTTGAAAATATGCTAGTTAAGTTGTTTACAAGAACAGGTTCAGGATATAGCTCAGGATATTGAGCTATACCTATGATCAAACAATGAGCAAAAATGTAAAGGGTGACACGAGATATATGAGGAAAGCCCTTGATCAATCTAGATCGCCGGCATAAAACCTCGGGAGCTGACAATCGCAGCTGCCTTGTTCTTCTTATTGCTTCAAATATCAGGATATAGTGCAGGATATGATGCGGATCAACTAAGTGTTACAATGCAATTCGAGTACAAGTGTTAGTGCGTTGTGAGTGTTCGCAAGTAGAGAGAAAGAGTGTGCGAAAATTTGTGTGTATTGCTATCTGATCCGATCAATCCATTTATAGTAAAATGAAAATAACAAACTACCCTATTAAACCGGGATGCTTCGAATATTCCTCAAGTGAACGTTGTAGTCCACGTCTTCCGGCTTCAACGTTCGTATTATAACTGATTTGCCCGAGTCTTGAGGAGAAGAAGTCCACTTAAACGTTAGAGACTTGCACCTTCTAATCTGCACGTGGTTAAATTAGTCACTACCAGGATATCGTATCAGGATGTTACCAATATCCTGATCCGGTATCCTGATCACAAATAAACAATCAAATCCAGAATATTAGTCAAGATATATGTTCAGAAAACCGCCCATAACAGATATTAAGATTAAAAAAATAAATGCGTATACTGGCCACCTTAATATAATTATATTCATCTTTGTAAAATACACCCTGTTATCTAATTTTCTATTTCATATTAATGTGCAGAGCCAATTGCTAGTAACGTATACGAAACACCCAACGGGAGTAGGTATTGGATGCCAGTTGTACCGCCCGGTTTCAAACCAGTTGTCAATGCGAGATTCAGTTCAATAGAAGCCGCAATTGCAATGTATGAGGAATATGCACAACTAGCAGGGTGTTGTACATGTTTGGGTTTAATCAAAGTGTATGTTAGTGATTAACAATATGTAAATACATATACAGGCTCAGGTTATCGGCTGCAAGTGGTGACTGCATTAAATCCACTTTGATTGCCATGCCTAGATAAAAAAACATCTTCATAGCACAAAAAAAAACATTAAACATAAACCGTAAATGCATAACAATATATAAAATAAACAAAGTATGCAAGGCACTTACCTCATCGCAATCCAAAAGCCAACAACAAAACCAACATAACAAATAAGGAAAAAGTCTCAGATGAGGTTGTCCTCTTCATCATCGATGACATAAACAAAAACAAATTAAAAGAGTACTTACAAACAATCACCAACAACAGTCAACATATTTTTCGAAATCCAATCTGCATATGATGAACCCAAAGAACAATTTTCTTTAACAAATAAAAAGTAAAATGAAAACGTGGAAAAAAGTATGAACAAAGGCTCGAAATCGTAGTAACGAGATTCGCTTTCGCCAAAATCTACCATGGCCACAATCGTAGTTGCAAAAGGTGTAGATAAAATCTCCATACAACACAATTGCCATCTCAATTGCTCAACCAACATATAGATTGGATCCACAAAGTCTAATTACTACCGCCAATCATCATCACTACCTCGTCATTACGAAAAACAAACACAACAGCGAAACAACATCAAAGATAAATCTGTAATTAACATGTTACAAAAATTCCCAGCAAAGCATCCCATATCCATGGCACACGATAATCCTTTCAAAAGAATCAATTCAAAGATTTCTACGCATTGTTACTTTTACATTCAAGTTTGTGTGTCTCAGCATAGCGTCATAGGCTCATAGACTCAATCCAAGCAGTCGCGTACAAAAAACGAGTCATCCTCACCAACCGAATAACTAATAACTCACATATTGTAAGCAACCATCGTCTCAGCAAAGCATCACAGACCCAACGAAAGAACATAAATAGTCTTTAACAACTTAAGAGTCACTTTCACTTACCGAATACCCTTCAATACACAGCCTTCTGAAAACAACTCAAAATCATACCATCATATAACCATGCGCAAAATTAAAAGAATCTCAAACAACTAAAAAATTATCCTCACAAACTGATTATACATTAACACACCAACCAACAAAGAACGCCTTAACAAAGCTTCATATAGCAAACCAAACGGTCTCTAAATATTAAACACCAACAACAATCAAAGCTACTTTTGAAGACATGCAAGTATGTTATCGCACGTTAAAACACATAAAACCCACCAAAACGTGATCAAACTCAACATCGGATATAGGGATGGCAAAAAAAGCCTGAAACCAACTGATATACCTAAAACATATGGGACGAGTATACCCGAAACCCGAAACACGTAGGACGGGTATACCCGAAGCCCGACGGGTATGGGATTAGTTTTAAAAAAATTCACGGGTATAGGGCGGGTATGGGATTAGATGATACCTGGCCCGATGGCTCGAAACTACATATCCGTTTACCTGAACTATATACCCTATCATATACTTGAAATTTTTTATTTATATTTTTGTTTTCACTTAACCTTTATTTATTAATGACTTATTTTAGTGAGTGTATTATATGATAAAATAATTATTTAGACTATGTACTTGATAAAGTTATTTATATTTCGTGTGTTGTGAAGTATATAAATAAAACTATATAAAATTTTATTATTACTAATTATTTATGGTAAAACTTGTATGTATGTAATGTGTATTTAAATGTATAAGAGCATTCGCAATGGATTCACTATCAATATCCATATATTTACACTAAATAATAATATTTTTATACCTTTAGCCTTACCTTTTCTCTCTCCTTCACTAACAACCATTTTTAAAAATATTAAAAAGTTTATAACTAACAACCATTCCTTATAATATAACTAAACTCTCTCACATATTTTTTAAGATTTTCATTGTGAATGCTTTAATAATTGTTATATATACAAAAACTAGGTTAGAACCCCGTGTATTACATAGGTTGAAGAAATATAATTTTATATACTAAGTAATAAAATAGTTACATCTTTTAAAAACTCGTGTATTGCACGATTTGAATAAACACATGTCTTACACGAATAATGTAATCCGTTAAAACATTTAGTCATCAAGATGTGTTTTCTAACAAAAGGAACTTTGAGGAACTATTTACTTATTGTAACATATCACCTTAATTTTTTATTAGGTTAGAGAGTTGTGTATTACATGGTTTATAACATTTCACTTTGTTTTTTTATTTATTATTAGGTTAGAAACTAACGTATTACCTGATGTTGGATAATCAGCAGAAAAAAAAAGAAAAAAATTATTTTAGTTAAAAATATTAAATATACAAGAGATAAGCTGGATATTATGATTTAATATTATTATTTTATTGGAGTGTAAAACGGGATAATGAGATCCTTTATTAGAAATAGGATTCTAAATATACCATGTATAAAAAATATATATGTTCTACATGTATTGAATAAATCCTTTTAATGAAACAGTTGATTAAAATAAATATTTTTATTTTAATATGTGATTATCAGTTATCCTTATCCTTATCATCAAAATATAAAAACAATTAAAACTACCAATTAAATAAAATCTTTATCTTTATAAATATTTAAAACGCTAATATATTTTTTATTTAATAATTAATATATCATTATAATAATTAATATATTATTATCAGTTATCTTTGTCTTTATCGTTAAAATCTCTTCTACAAATTTTAAATTTAATATATCAATAATTGACTTTCCATAATAAATATTTAGAAAAATAATTAAGAATGCCTCATAGAACGCCATGTGTCCCTAACGTGGTTTCTTTTATTATATGTATAGATTACACAAATCAATCGGTATATATATTTAAACTTGCATTTTATACCTTTCAGTTTAAAAAAAAACGCTAGAATCAACCTTTTACTTTAACTTTTGTTGCTAGAATCAACCTTTGAGACAAACTCCGTTTGTTTTGTTGGTGAACTTCCATGGTCTTTTTTTTCCTTCCTCTTTAATATTTTTTTTTCTCCATCCCTTTTTAATATCTTGTTTTCAATAACTAACCTACGAAAAAAGAGTAAAATGGTAAGATATCTAATTATCTATAAACCATGGCCTCACTTTCAATTCCTTTGTAACAACCCGACTTTTCGGATTGTTATCTGTTTGCTACTTGCTTCGATTTGTAACCATCTTGTACTCTGTGATTCGATATGAATAAAAGTTTATGTTATACTAAATACATTTTCATCACACAGCACCGCTGCGCATTTAAACGCTTTATATACGCTCAACGCTAACGCAACACGAATTACAGATAATTATGCTATTTAAATTGCCGAGTGTGTTTGTTTGTTCGGTAACCACTCTCGCCTTCGCACTCGCTTATCGCTAAATTGCAAACACTGTTAATAGTAGTAATGTTATGCTGTGTGTTCTTATGTGCTTTACTTGTGTGTGTTTTATATGTGTTGATACATCGCTCAAAACGCTCAAACGCTACTCGCACAACTCGATTTATCTCTCTAAAAAGCAAAGCAATGCAACGCAATACACACTGTCTCATTAAAATACTTAACATACTAGTACTAACTAACACAACAAAACGCATTAAACAAGCATTGATGTGTGCAAAATGTAACATATAAATTACATCAAATGAGGCATAAAACTAACCATTTTTTAGTACTAATGTTGGAAAAAGTGTGTTTTTGTCTTCCTTTTGAATTTACAGGACCAAATGAGCTTAAACGAGCAAAAGGAACAAATATACAGCCAAAACCAGCATAAATACAAAGAAAAGGAATAAACGTGACATGCCCGACCCTCGGTAGCATCCCCAAAGCAAAAGCAAAAGCAAAAGTAAAAGAAAAAACAAGACAACAGAAGACTGACCACAGGGCCGTGCCCATCCGGCCACGGGGGCGTGGTCAGGTGCCTACAGAAAAGACAAACCTGTAGAAGCTTCTACGCCCACCACGGGGGCGTGCCCAGCTCAACACAGGGCGTGGTCAACGCAAAGATATGCAGAATCTTGCAAAATATTGATAGTACAAATACGATGCAGACCACGGGGCCGTGCCCACTGGACACGAGGCCGTGTGGGACCCTCTGCTGACACTTGCAATTAATGAAGGAAGAGAAAAAGGCTGGCCACGAGGTCGTGCCCAGTGGACACGGGGCCGTGGCTAGAGCTCTGTGCAGGCTATAAATAGGGGTGCTTGGCTCACTTCAAAGGCATCCCTTGGCAAACCACTACTCTCCCACTTTGCCACCACTCCACCACCATTACAACACCAACACCTACCACCATCATCCATCATCCATCTTTAGAGTGTGTAGTAGTCTCGGAATCCAAGATTGATAGTAAGAGTTCTTGCCAATCAAAGGCCATGTTTGGTTAAGCCTCTTACATCACTTGGTGAACACAAGTCTTTTATGTATTACTTTTGATTTTTAATCTTTCGACACATTTTATTTGGTTTTGTATTAATGACTTTAATAACTAGTTTCTTATGTTGAAGGTGAATTTTCTTTATCATTTCTCTATGGTGTCTTGGCGTTACTTTATTGTCTATATAAAGGAAAAGATTGCATCATTCATGTCTCTACGGTCTATATAGAGGCATGTTGGCTACCTGGTCGGGGGTTAAGGGAATGGTTTAGTAAGGTTCCTGCCTTGTTCAGTGTATAGATTCTGCAAGGACCTGGTTCAAGCTTACTAGGACCTCCTTCAATACCTACTGGTATTGGATGGTGGGGGTGCGAATAGCTTGAACCCCTCATATGTAAACTACTATTAATACATTAAACCGGCTACTTGGGATTGTATCCCTGCTGACTCAAACCACTTAGCCAAGGGTAACGTCACCTTTAAAAGACGGGCCTACCACTTTACGCATTAATAACTTAATTAATTATCTTTCAATATTCCGACCCTTTGGGATTGTATCCTTGCTGACTCAAACCACTGGGTTGAGGGTAACGTCACCTTCAAAAGAGGGGCCTACTACTATAACTAAGGGGGTGTTTGTTTTTGCTTAAAACATCTGCAAGGAGCCTATGTCTGCAGGCGGGCAGACATAAGGGCTTGAAGACTGTTTTTTTTTTTTTAAAGAAGATCTGAAAATGGCTTATTTTATCTTAAAATAAAAGCTATGAACCCTTGCTTCAATTGTCTTAACACAACTCCTTCAACACATCTCCAGCTCCCTCTCCTTCCACCCCCCCTCTTCTTCTTCTCAATTCCCGGACCACCTCCAATGTCCTCATCATCCACCACAGAAAATCATCATCATCATCATCATCAGACCGCCGCCGTCGGAGACAGACCGCCGCCGTCGGAGACGGCTCCGGAAACCTCGTCGGAAGAAATACAGACCACTGCCGTCGAAGATGGCTCCGGCTCTGCCGGTTCTCTCTCTTTCTCTGGTCCTTACGCCACCGTCGGAGACGGCTCTGGCTCTGCCAATTTCTCTCCTCCTTTCCTGATTTCTCTCTCATCAGTCTCTCTCTCTCCTTGTTCTTCAGGGAGTCGGAGTGTGGGAGGGTGTTCGTGAGAAGGAGAGTTGTGAGGGTGTGGCCGGCCGATTAACCGGCTCCGATCAGTCATCGAGAGGAAGAAGCAGGGGTTGAGTTGATGTGAGTTGGATCATGGATATGTTGGATGTTGAATGTGTAGACATTATCAGGTTATAAAACAAACAGTCTTATATTTTCAGCTTGCAGATCTTTAAACCACATCATCAGTTGCAGATATAAAAACAGATGAAATCAGCTTGCAGACAATTTATGTCTGCAAAAACAAACAGCACCTAAGATAATATCTTAAAATGTTCGAAAGTGTAAAAATCATCAAAGGATACATTAAAGGCGAGTCGGATCCAAGTGATTCATCTTGTCTATCTGTTTTTTTTATTTTTTTTATTTCTGCATTTTTAGTTTTTATTTTCATGTTTCAAATCTTTTTTCAAAATTTTAGATTGATTAGACGTTGAGGATAAACCGGTAGTAAAAGCTCTTGTGTCCTTGGACGACCTCGATATCTTACCAATGCTATACTACGCTCACGATGGGTGCACTTGCCCAAGTGTGTGTCTAGTGTTAGTTGAATATCGTGTTATATAAATTTAAAACTTGACTAATGTGTAAAATGGGCTTAAAATATCAATAAAAACGTATCACGCTTTGCACACACCAAGTATCCTACACGTGAAACGAGGAACGAATTGCACAAAGCAACACCTTCGAACGAACCCACACAGCCTCGTACGAAGGCATTGCCTTCGTACAAAGGCAACAGGTTCGAACAGGTACTCTTGTGCGATCCAACCTCTTCTATAAATACCCAAGCCCTTTTCTATTTCATTTCACTTGCTGATTTCATACCGAAACGCTACCGAATTGCTGTCCGATTCTTTTCAAGTAAGATTTATTAGTTTTATGTGATTACACAACGTTTTCCACTACGAGTTTCCACAAGATTCACTTCGATTTCATCAAAACTCTTCTATTCTTCAACCAAACTTCATCTTTTCATCTTTTTACAAAGAACTTCATCTTTTTCATAGAACACCTTCCTTCTTTTTACAAAATCTTCATCTTTTTCATCAAATCTTCTTATTTCACCATGGATCTACACTTAACCGAGTGTATTGGGCCTAGCTACGGCTTCCCAAGTTAGAAATCAGTTGATTTCACACTCACCAAGTGTTAGATCTAAGTGAAAACTCTCTAAAACCGCTTTTAAACTTGATTTTTATACTAAAACGGACCTAAAACGACACATATTTCGTTCAATGGGTAGTGGAACGAGGTGGTGTCGAACCCGTCTTGAATAGGACTCGAAATTACATCCGATTCAGACGAAAACGCAGATCTGAACTCCAAGAACAACCACGAATGGGAGCTGGACTGTTCTGTGCGAAGCCTGGCTTCGTAAGAAGGCACTGCCTTCATAGCCCGACTCTAATCCGTGACTCAGACAAAGACAAAGACATATCATAGCCCGACTCTAAGTTTAATCAGTAGCTTAAGTTTGAAGGGATGAACACTCAATTTTCCGAAGACCGACGCGAAGAACACTCGATTTTGGACAACGGAAGCTACACATGTACGAAGACCCACCTTCGTTCGAAGGCATGCCTTCGTACGAAGGCACAACTTCATATGAAGCCTCTGTTTCCCACCGACATTTCGATTTTTGACCGTTTCAGCACTTTGGAGGACTTACGCTTTTGTTCCCGTACGCAGGCTGATCCGGCGCTCCCTTCAATCCATTTCAGCCTATGTTTAATTAATAGACACGCACAGTGAGTATACTCGAACCCACTTTCGTTTAACGCACTTTTGGGTGTTACACACGTTCTCTATCAAAAACACAATACATAACGCAAACATTTTATAAACGCTAACCACTCCCACGTGCTATACGTGATTAGTTGAATGCTTGTTGCTATGCTTATTCAATGATTACTTGCCCGACTGCCTTTAGCAACGATAGTACTGTAGTTTGGACACCGCACCTGTTTGATCAGGGGTTGCTAAGGATCACATACTTTACTTCACGTGTTCGCTTCGGTGAACATGTATCGCGCATACTCTACTCACAGTCATGCGGTTAGGATGTATCATTGTTGATAGTTGCTTGATTGGCCCGTTACGTGTTACATGTTGGTTATGCGTAAACGCTTTTTATACTATATCTATGCAAACTTGTGTACTCACCTTTACTTTTGTATTGACTTTATTTTAACGTATGTGACAGGTTGATGATTGGTTTGCTACAAAAAGGATAGGAAGTCTAGAAACTCAGCTAATAAAAATCTAGGTTGTCGGATTTGTTTGTTTGGGAGATTTTGATATCTGTATGACTATTTGTGGATTATTTTGTTTGATAGTATGGGATATTAAATGTATTAAAAATACTGTCACTTAATAGTTGTTATGGATTCTCTTGAGCAATCTGATTCGCCTAATGCCGCGCCCCGGTGATTCCGCCATCGGTTGGGGTGTGACATCCTTCTGGTTAAAAATCTGATAAAGAATTAATGAATTCATATATATCATACTTGCATATTAATATAGACTTCATATGTGGCCACATAAATTCAATTTGACGAAATAGTTTCTTTCTAATCCCTCCTAAACACGTGTAATACAACACGATCCGATCTTCACAACCCGATAAAAACAAACTCCTTTCGAATCATTCAAATCTTCTAAATATTTCTGTTAGTGTATTTATGTCTATCGCCTCCGTCAATACAAACCATAGCGAGAAACTGAACTAATCAAGGCATTATATTGTAATTTGTAGGAAAAAGGCAAGGTGGCATTATTGTAAATAAGAGGAAATCTCTTATAAGCCTTGGCCTATAAATAGGAACCTTATGTCTTGATTTTATAACTTTTGCACATTTGGAGTTTTGGAGAGCTTTGAATGTAGAGAGAGAGTCTAGAGAGAGAAAGTTCAAGAGGTGATTCACGATGCTTGTAATCTTTTCACATATTCAATCGAATCACAGATTTAGTACATTCTCGTGTTTGGCCCACGCACGTGTACGGATTCCGCACGTCACACGTGTCGATACGCAATCGTTTCAGAGTCGAAAACCGATCCTACAATTTCGAAACAGAGTGAGTTACTAAACTCGGCTTATGTTCACCCTTTCGGATCCTATGAATCTCCAAATTTATATTTTGTTGCCAGAATAATTAGAATCCTCAAAACCTTTCTTCATATAAACCTTCCATAAGCTCCCACGTATTTATAACAGAGTCCAGAGACAAAACATGGGATTCATTTAAAGCACTTTCTGGTGGCTTTCATGTGTCCATTTAGGTTATCAATAATAAAGTGAAGTTGATATGGGCGTAAGGGAGGGTTTGAGGGAGGTGAGGTAGCTTCAACGAAGGGGATGAAGAACCCTCATCTCATTATTTGTAATTTATTTAAAAAACTAATAATAAAAGGAGATATAAAATGATCAAAAAGCCCTCACATTCAAAACATGTGAGGTGACTTAACCAAGAAAGTTAACGGTGTTTATCTCAAAGGTTCATCTCTGTAACAAAATATCAAGTAAAAGGTTGATTATAGCGCTTTTTAAATTGAAAGGTATAAAGTTCAAGTCTGAATATACATAAAGGTTGATTTGTGTAACATAAATGTTGATTTGTGTAATTTTTCTAAAAATTGTACAATAATTGTAATAGTAAAAAAGAAATGTATTTGGAAATGCCGATCAATAATTTTTAAACAAAGTAACAGATATACCCGATACCCAACGGGCAATTACCACACAAATAGCCAATGGGTATTGGGACTATATGGGACATGATTTTATAACTGGGTATGGGTATAAGATGGGGCTGGAAATTTTAGACACGTAAACGAATACACGACATGAATCTACATGAAGTAAACATGTATCATGTATGACCTTAACAGGTAATGTAACAGGTACTAAACAGGTAAAAATGAAAATACTTGTTAATTTTCGTGTCTAAACAGGTAAAATACTTGTTTACCTGTATAGTACGTATTAATATGTGTTAACAAATTTAATATAATAAAAAATATAATTTAGTGGGACCATGTGATTTGAAAGCCTGATATTATTACTTATCTTTCTAGTTTCCCTAACCCTTCCGGCCTGTTCCTATCCCAATGGACATATTAAAAAAAACCCTAATTCTTCCCTTCTCCAGCCCCACTCCCAGTGACACCACCCCAACCACCGGCCGTCGAGAAGAAAGACCCATGTGAACTTTGAATTGAAGATTTGATAAGAAAGTCCCAGCTGGCAGTTTTGTTTGGGAGCCAAGGCATTCTACCCTTGTGCCACCTATCTCGCGAAGTTGAGCTCTTGTACAGCTCATGCCACGTCCATAGACACCTGCTATGGTCTTAGAACAAGTCCTTACACCTGGATTGATCCCAAACATCATCCACAAGTATAAATAGGACCCTTTGTGCAACACTTTTCCTTGCACCTTTCTTCAGTTCATCCTCTCTACTCTAATTGGAGCTCCTGATCATAAAAGGACCTCCCCCTGAGTTCTAAACATTCTAAGGATCACAAGTAAGTGTTCCTTTCCTGCTCATTCCTTTTGTAGGCTAAGAATTTAGTCGAAAGTCAAGCAAATTGACTTTTTCTTTGACTTTCAGTTTAGACAATTAAAGTCCAGCCATTGTTCGAATCGAACATGGCTACGTGGTCGTAATTAGGTTGGTGTTAATCCGTCAAAAGGGCACCTCCTTGATTCACGTTAAGTTGGTCAAATGACGGGTCAAAGTAATGTTTAATAAAAAGTCAAACGACAAATTTTCGGAAAACTTATAAAATGAAGTTATAAATGTTTTAGCTCATGTTTTTAATACTAAATCAATTAGTAACTAATATTAGAACATGTATAAACATGTTTAGCCTGATCATAATCTGTTCTTGAGTTTTTATGCAAGTTCTTATAATATGCCTAATAATATAGTGTAGAATAACCCTCTGTGGTTGTACTACCTGATCATAATCCGTTCTTGAGTTTTTATGCAAGTTCTTATAATATGCCTAATAATGACCAAAATGCCCTTTTGTGCATAACTTGGTTTTAATCAATGAAGATCATATAAATTTGATAACCTACTGATGTTATAACATAATTACAATATTTTGGCATATTGAACTTGTTTATAGCTCATCCGATCACCCGAAACGGGTCAATTTTTTTCAAATTCATTTCAAATTCCAGAATGTATATTGTTTACCCATATTATACAAGTCTTAGTACTTGTGGGGATTAAACTACATTCTATCCGGTCATCGCTTAATCTAGCGTATCGTACCGTTTTCGTTAATTTAAGTTAACCGGTCCAAGTCTATGACTTGAATAAGACCCGTTAACATTCTAATTGGTTATTATACCATTCATTCCGGACTAAGGCATTCCAGTAGATTTCAACCAAGCTTAGTTGATTGATAACGGCTGTGCTTATTATTATTATTATTATTATTATTATTATTATTATTATTATTATTATTATTATTATTATTATTATTATCTTGCATTGTAAGACTTATTAAGCTAGGTAAATACTCTTAACCTATTTTCCCTATACGGGCTTGGGATACGGTGGTTGGGTATGGGATCATATGTCAGATTGTGACTAGAAAATCCGCTTAACCCGTTTTAATCCGTTTTGCTTGAGAACTTAAACATTGGGGATTAATGCGACCGTGTTCTGGATATCCTCAGCTCATTTAATTGAAAATGACCAGAACTTAAGCACGGGGTGTAGGCATACACCTGACAGATGCTAATGCTATTATAAAATATTTTTTTCTACCCATATTGGTGATACCCTTTATGGGATAAAGTGGCGTGTCGGTTAATCATGTTATCGGTTTCTGTACCGGCCCCCCTATGTATTGATAAGCATGTAAAACTGTATATAAGATAATTATTATTGTCCCAAGTTATTTATAAAATTACATGTGCCTTTGTGCACTTGAAACAATTTTGAAATATTTTCAAAATGTGTTGGTTATTTGTATTTACCAATGTAAACTGATGTATCTACAAAAGACTAAGTGGCAGATTGCAAGGTTACGAAATAGGCTGGAAGTGCCCGGTAGTGCTTAAGAGGAATTTGCAACTCCTTACATTTGAAGCCTAGTAGTCTGTTATTTCATCTTTATGTTATTTTTTATTCGCTTGGGGATCTTTTGATACAATCTCCATCTGTATAATATTTTGAACATTCGAACATTTATATTTGTAATAGTATTTAAATCCAAGACTTTCACTGTGCTATTTGTGTATTTCTTAACAATCTCGTCACATACCCCATCCGAGCCCACCGAGAAATATTAGGGTGTGACAAAACCCCAAGTCCGAACCCACCGGGAAATCAGGGTGTGACAGAACCATGGCCAAAATAGGGTTTTTAAAGAAAATTGATGGGGTCTAACCCACCGGGAAATCAGGGTGTGACAGAACCATGGCCAAAATAGGGTTTTTAAAGAAAATTGATGGGGTCTAAAAGCTTGTGGACAACCATGGAGAGCTATGGCATGAACATGGGGGTGGTGTAGCAGATAATGACTTAGAGGACGAGGTCAAGTAGCAAATCTCGAGGCCGCAGCGTGGAGGACATTAGGCCATCAAGACTAAGTTGGATCAGATCACGGACCACATCAGGGCCCCTACATCGAGACTTGAGGAGACATATCTCTTCATGTAACATACCTCGTTCAACACCCAGTCGACCGCATTCTGAATAATTTACTATTGCTTGATACATATGGATAGTTTATTGTGGTTGTGTTCATTTGAGACACTTTGACACTTTATGGGTTGTACATTATATGTACACCTAAGACCTGGATTGGGGCACATGTGTGTCCCAATTTTGGCACTTAAATGCTAGTTATTAGTATCTATCTATGTCATTTGTTTAATTTTAGCTTTTACTATGTTTGCATCAATTAGCACATGTCATTTTGGGGTATCTTAACATCAAAGGAGAATATGCTAGGTAGTTGTGGGCACTGACTACATGCATGGTGATTAAAGACAAACAGGGGAGTACTCGTTTCTTTTGTCTCTCTTATATATCTTGTTTGAATAATTATTTGTCTAAATGTGAGGTAATTGCTTGAGTACATTACGAACAATGTACAATTTTAAGTGTGGGGTAAATGCACGTCATAGTCAATTTAGTTACTTACTTGATCCTTTCTTAAAGCATCGCATAAATAACCAAATTGGTAAATTAACACAAAATTTTTCTATCTTGGAACTTACTTAAAAATAAATAGAACTAGGAGATTAGGAAACATGACAAGTAGGAAAAAAACCAACAGTATACATAAATGAATACTTTACCTATCTCATCTACATGTGAGCAGGGTCATCCCTGAGAATGATAAAAAAAACTTTTGGGCCTAGTGCTAGACTATAAAATTGGGCCCCCACCCTATAATATAAACTTATCAATTATATATCCAAAACCCACAATGATGTAAAATAAAAAAAATAAAAAAAAACAGTAGTGTGGCAAAATGATATAACTAACTTAAGCAAATCGTGAGGCTCTCCTAGCATTTTTGGAAGCAAAGCTCTCGATCAAGTCTTTATATTCCATACCTTCTAATATTTCATTTTCAATAGATATCATCGCCAATCAATTAAGTCTTTCGTGGAACATTGTCGATCTCACATAAGACTTCAACAACTTAAATTTTGAAAAGATTTATCTCTTAATGAGGCTCTTAATGGTGCAGACCACTTACTAGGTCAGCACTCAAGGTTCAGACTATTTGTTTCACAAGCTAATGTCTGAATGGTTCAGACATTTGCCTCTGAATGGTTAAGCATTATACTGAGTCTGAATGGTTAAACTTCTAATCTGAATTGGTCAGACATTTGCCTCTGAACGGTTAATCATTATACTGGCTCTTAATGGTTCAGACCTCTTACCAGTTTAGCACTTAATAGTTCAGACCTCTTATTGGTTCAACACTTAACCATTCAGAAGTTGCCAAACAACCTCAAGTCTTTTTGGACCTTGTTAACCAATTCATTAATCAAGTTAGGATTAAGCCCATCCCAATTTCTAGGATTAAAAATATCAATAGTAGGATTAACATTAACATCATCTTCACCCACACTAGCTTCATCTGCATTAACACTAACATCATATCCATCCTTATCCACATCCACATTAACATCATTTTCACCCGCATTAGATTCATCCACATTAACATTAACATTAACATTAACATCATTTTCACCCACATTAGCTTCATCCATATTAACACCCACATTATCTTCACCCACATGAGCATATACATTATCTTCATCAACATTAATCACAATATCTTCATCCACATTTGAACTAGAACTTTGAAGTACTTTTGAGAAAAACTTGAGTATACGCCATTTTTCAGCCTTTGCTTTTTCTTCCTCTAGCTTCTTTTTTTTACGTATTTAACTAAGCAAAAATGTAAGACTATCGTTGATGTGATGAATTGATGATGTCATTCGTCCAATCGTCCCCCAAAAGACCTGAAACGTCGATGATGCTGTTGTTTTTTAGCGCCCCACGACCTAGGAAACAACCCATTTTAGTGGGTTTAAATTTTGGGCCTTCATCAGATCTGGGCCTATGCAGAATTTGTAGGTAAATAGGTTTTTCTTTTAGGTCTTTTATTATATATATATAGAAAAAGTGTATTGTACAAAATGCCTTAACGTACGCTTCGTACGCAATGACAAGTTCGCATGTTATAAACTCGTAAAAGAAATATCGCATGTTGTAGAAACGAAAGTTCGCACGTTATAAAATTCGCATGTTCAAATGAAAATACAATTTCGCATGTTGTATGGAAATCTATACAATTTCGCATGTTCTTATGGAAACCCCAAATCACATGTTCGTACAAGTATTCGCATGTTGAAAATGCATCGCGTACGTATCGTACGTTAAGTCATTTTGTACGTTAACCGGCATATATATATATGTATATATATAATCTAAAACTTATAAAAAAAATTTCAGGCCCTCCGAAAATTTGGGCCTCGGGCCGTCACCCCGGCTTAGCCGGCCCAATAGCCCCCCCCCCCCCCCCCCCCTTGCATGTGAGTATTTTGAGCCTATTTGAGCACACCATTCTACATACTTATTCACATGATCATTCATTTGAAATAGAAAGTTATGTTCACCCACATCATCTCATAATTAGAACTTGTATGAATGTATAATTATACATTTTGAGACTACAAACTAGTAATTACATAAAAATAATCACGGCAACTAGGATTGTCTCCCCAAAAATAAAAGAGTTTTTTTATATATTTCCCCCTCCTAAGCTGCTTTATTACGTATTTACCCAAACTATAAAATCAATTACATATTTCCCCTCCCTAACTCATATATATTACATATTTCCCATTTTCATTAAAATGACTCTTATTTATGACTATTTTACCCTTAATGAACTAGTAAATGAATATTTACATATTTCCCCATTCTGATATGTAAAATCAATTACATATTTACCCAACTTATGTATCATCACCCCAATTCTTCTACTTGTTACGTTTGCCAAACAATACACACAAAACCATAATAAAAACATAAATTCCGTTCATAATAATTTTCGTTCATCCATATTATCAGCTTCCATATAATTAACCTAACGAATAAAAGAAAAGAATAATAACAGTTACATCTTATGTGAACCAGCTAGTTATCAAAGCTGAAACAACCCTAAACATGTCAACAATGTAAGAATGGTTAATACTAGATCCATGACTTGTTTGACTTACTTTTGCCTTCAAGTTTAGTGATTAGATGCATATTGGTTTAATCTTTCAATGTTCATAAAAAAGCAAATCATTTCGACACTATACCAGAAACTTCTAATAGCTGATTAATAGAGTCACCTTCTTCGCAGTTGAATGTGTTTTACTCTTTAGATAACCTCATTAATCGATTAAAACTGCAGCACCAAAGATATCATCTGCATATTGTTAAAATACGATTATGAATTCATCTCCTTTATTTTATTTCTTTTATTAACTGAAGTGTCATTCGTGCATAACCGTAGTTTTTTTAGAACCATAATCGTAATGACTAATGTTATATAAAGATATGTTTTCTTAGGCTTTTCTTCCAATGAACCATCACATGTATCGAACAAAGTAAGAATGGCTAACCCAGTTAGTTGAACTAGCATTAAGAAGAAGCAGATGCGAAAACAGAGAATTATATGATGGCAGATTCAATATGATGGCAAATTCGATATTTTGAACAACCAAGACGAAGATTCGATTTTGTAGAAACATACCTGAAGAAGAAGATGAACAAGAACTGAAACGTTCGATATTTTGGTGGGAATAGAAAACTTCGATGTTGTTGATTGTGTAGGGTTTGGGTTTATACGCAGATGGTTATTACGCTTATGGGTTATCAAGAGGGTAGTGGGGTAATTTCTTAAAAAAAGGGGAAATATGTAATTGATTTTATGGTTTGGGTAAATACGTAATAAGATAACTTAGAAGGGGGAAATATGTAAAAATCCCAAAATAAAACATACCCTTAGAAAACCCATTTGACCCCTTTGCCTTTCATTTCCATCCTATCTAAACTATTGTGAGATTTATTGGACAACGGGTAAATCGCTTGAAAAATCCTAATCCAATGAAGCAAATGACACGTCATAGGATATCACAAGGTCTCGGCACCATTGGACATAGGAAATAAGAAAATGAGCATAAAATGTTTTCAGGTAGAAATAAAAAGCACTCCAAAAGAAAGAAAGCGAAACGTGCCACTAAAGAAAAGTAATTGATCACTTTGTCAAAATATAATTTAATATGTTGAATTGAATGCCCAAATGATAGAAATAATTAATGTAGTTAATTGAATGTAGTTAAACCTTATAAAGTATCAATAAGGCTATGTGTTATGGGGCTTGGTTGGAGGGCTTGGGTGAGAAAAAAGTGTTGCCACATAGGCGACACGTAGATCCACTTTTCCTTACCTAAAAATATAAAAAGAGGTGTAATGGAAGAGCTTTGTTGACGATTAGATAATCATCATTTAATTATTACTATATTGTTCGCCGCTCATTAACTGCCCATTTGGAGAAATCCTGACCGTATTAATTATTCAGTTACTTTTTGAGAATTGATCTCAGCCGTTCAAATTCAATGGCAGTTCCCAAAATTTGACAGTTACTTTACTTTTTCAGACAAGCAGGCAGTTCAGAGATTCCCCTGTTTTAGGCTTTTTTCTCGGTAACCTCCTCCACGTCTGGGAAATAACTTTTTTTTTTGAACGGCGATTGACTCCAACAGACGAGAGGATCACACCCACATTGCATGGGTCCCTAGTCCCCCTCGGGCGAGGCATCCGAGGTTGACCATAGGCGCTCCACGAGAAAATTTCCCCCCGGCAGCCACTTGACTGCAGTTGCGGCCTCCGCACTCAAGAGCCGGAGTAACCGCTGGGTAATAGAAAACTCGTGTGCGGCTCAAGACTCGAACCCGGGCTATTACGCGCTCAAGGCTCTTATCCATCATTGCCATGACCCCTCATCTAAGATTGGGGTCATTTTTCCCCCAAATGCAGCGGGTGGGGATCGAACCTGGGTCTCCAAAGAAACCCAAACTCTTTCCACCACTCCGCCACAAGTGGAGGATATACGTTCCTCTTAATGTCGGTTTGCAGCAGATGTTTCTCTCTCATACGCTCCCCCTATTTTCTCCCACACCTTTGTGTATAAAACCTCACCATTACTCCATTACAAACCTTCATTTGCTTGAAATTCTCTCTGATCGACTACCACCTTCATCCTAATTTCTATCCAGAACCTCATCAATTTGATTATGATCGACTTTTGGCGGTGTAAAATCCGGAGGGCTCATGGCAGAAATTGATGTTTCTACCATTGAAGCAACCGTGATTTGCAGCCACGCCTGATCGTTCATTCAGTGGCTAGGGTTCCACCATGAACCAGTGATGGCGTCGATATCAACAATAGGGTGTGATTCTACCTTTTTTTGTTTGATTATTTCTGCCCTAATTTTTTGTTTGATGATTGTTAGTTATCAATCTAATGGATCTATTGAAAGCAGAGATTACAGCCAGAATTTCTGTGAAGACGACCACCGACTGTGAAACGGAGGTATATCTCCTCGACTCGAGTTGGAAATTTCAGTTCCAAATCTATGATTGACAACTATATTCCTTTCCTATTGTTCTTCAATCTTCATTGTAGAATCCAGATTTCCATGTGTTTCTAATTGGTTATGTGTCTATTTCAGTTCTCACAAAGGGGCTTCTCAGTTCTCACTATATTCAAACATTCTGGTATCACATGTATTCTCAACTCTCGCTATATTCAATCGATCATACTTATATCGTTGTTCTTTTAATCTGTGTAGATTGTGGACGAAGGACATCGTCTAAAACAAAGATTACGAATAGGCATTGCGCATTATTGACCGGAGCCCCTCTTACAGTTTGTTCTTACGGTACCTTTTTTGTAGTTTTGATAAGCCATTGTTGGATAAAAATTTATACTTTATAATGATGTTCCAGTTTTTGTTTTTTTTTTTGTTTTTTTTTTTTTGAGAATTGTAAATGCTTTTCAGAACAGTTTGGACGAGCTTTTCATGCTTATGCACTTTCTTGATGCTGGAAATGTTGATTTTACAGTTTTACTGCAACTTTTTTGCACCAAGTATTCTTACATAGTGAGTTGAAAACAACTGTAAGACATCTTATAGTGTATCATATATTTACAGCTTGGAGGAGTTTCAAGAAGAGTGCAAGGATATCAATCAAGAAGAACAGGCTTTGGAGTATTTGGTTTAAGTGATTTGTGTTGTTTAAACAATTTTGATGGTTTGTTTTTGTGTGAATGTAGGTGTTTCAAGTGCATCAAAACTGACTTTAATGTTCCTATTCCGAGCACAATTTCTTATTGAAGAGTATTCCAGTTCACAAAGATTGAGTGTTGTTCGGTTCATTTGGTATTCCTTTCCAAAATCGAACCAGAAATTGGAAGCATAATCAGGACGAAGAATCAATCAATGACGCCTTTGAGTTCTGATCACCACCAACGTTCGTATCCTACAGTCTGTAGACACAGTAAATTCATTCATGCTGGTAACATGTTTTTATATAGTATATACGTATTTATTTATATTTATATTTGTATTTATATTATATTTGTATATGATATACTCAGATAATCCGTCTGAAAAGGATACCAACCAGAAAATCTGGTTGTTTTCAACCTCGGATGCATCATCGATGTCCAGTGATGATCTTCGTCATAATTTGCAGTTTAGGGGGAACTCACAGTTTATATCAGATATATTTGAAATATGAGAGTACTTTTGTTCTCTCTGTAACATTTTTAGTGGGTCTCAATCGCATTAAAAACAGTTTCTTTCAGAAACTGAAAGAGTAACTTTATTGAAGTTGAATATTTAATCCGTTTGAGCTGAAAAGTCAAATAGCTTACCAAAGGCGAGTCCAAAAAGACCTTTGCACCCTTAATTATATGTTTTTAAAAAGCAGGTGTGAACTTTTTTTTAAAACGCAGTATAATGCTTGACACAACTGTAACACATATTTTATGCAAAAATTCACGTTTTCATGGAAATCAACTTTGTAAATAATGATCAGGTACTCGGGAATGCTAAAGGGGCGGTAGCAGTTGTTATCTCGATACTTCTTTTCAGAAACCCAGTCACAGTTGTTTTGATCTTCTGCTTTGTTTGTTTGGTGTTTTGCAGGATTTCTGGAAAGATTTTGTTGATTCTGGAAAAGTTTTCGGCTGATAGACTTGAAGATTCGAAGACTGTTCTTCGTGTTCTTCATGTTCTTTGTGCTGTTCTTCATTGATTTTCGAAATTTACTGATATTTTGCTGTTTCGATTTTGCAGGAAGTTGTTAGGAGAATCAGAAAAATCTTCAGAATTTTGATCGGATTGAGTTTCCTGATTTACTGGTTCAGCGAATTTAATAGTCCAGCGAAATTGTTTGACCCGGCGAACTTAAAATCCAAAGGCGACTTTGGTAACCGTGTAATTATCCACAGGAAAATTACTACGGTTTTCGGCGACTTTACTGGTCGTCGTAATAGCGAACTAGACCAGCGAAATTACCTTGAACTGATTAGCGAAATTGAACAAGTATCAGACCAACGAATTTAGTTGACTTGCTAGCGAAATTATCAGCATAATTAAAAAGGTGGAAGATTTTTTGGCAAGCGTAACAAAAAATTCACGTTTTTGAAAATAGAAAGTGAACCGTAAGTCATCTGAAGAAACCGTCTGCACCGTTGAACTCGGGACTCTGGAAAATCCCGAATTCGGTTTTCGACATTATGTAACACCCTTATTATTATTTAACGATCTTCGTATAACTTACGAAGATAAACGGGTAATTAGAATTTCAAATACATTGAAATTACGGGTTTCATTAAACTTTCTTACAGAATTAAAACTATACAACATAACATGTGTGAGTTCGTCATTTAACATAACAACGATATATAGTGCGGAAGCTTATTTCTTGATCGTGTTCGGTTCTTTGTTGTGCTTGATCGTCCTCCGGTGCTAAAATTATACCTGAAACTCATAAAACATGAGTTGGATTAGTCATACGTAACTTGAAACGTATTTAAACGAGTCCGGGAAGCGAAACTGATTAAAATAAAATGTTTTCGCTAAAACAGTGCTCTTTTGCGCCACGTGAAGGCACCCAGTTGCTCCCTCGCGCCACGCGAGGGAGACAGTTTTCCAGCAGCTCTGGAGCTGGGTCCTGCATTTTTCAGCAATACCAGTTTTTACGAAAACGACCATAACTTATTCGTTATTGATCCGTTTTACGCGATTCTTTTTCCTACATGTCCGTAATTTAATTCTCCATCATATGGAGTTAAAATCCAACATCCAACATAACAAATTTTGAGACTTCTAAGCCTTCAACTCGTTACCTTTTTACCGAATTTTAACCCGTTTATGCATTTTATCAAACAAACATATTTGTTTGATCCTTATATCACATACACTTCTTCAAATTAATGTTACCTACCATATTAGGTTCTAATCATAGGTTTATTACACAATTTAAACCCGTTTTCGCTCGTATGCTTATTTTGACCCGTTAA
The DNA here is from genome assembly GCA_030545235.1 of Helianthus tuberosus. Classification (NCBI taxonomy): domain Eukaryota; kingdom Viridiplantae; phylum Streptophyta; class Magnoliopsida; order Asterales; family Asteraceae; genus Helianthus; species Helianthus tuberosus. Next base: position 911,764 of record CM060353.1, on the reverse strand, counting down.
GGGTATTTAAGCACTTTCGAGCCTAAAATCGCTTTCGATTGCTTCTAGCATTCCATCACCACATTTCTTATCCTATAATCTCCCACCACAACTGTATTTATGGTGGGTTTAATGTGGTGATCTATATAAACCAAATTTTACCTCTCGAATCATTATTTTACGGCAAAAACTCAAATAGTGTCATTTGACTAATATAATACCTCTTTCAGCTTTTATACTTATTCTAAGTATTTACCTAATCATAAAACTCGTTTCCAAACAACCTTTAAAGGTTGTTTCTTCGAATTAGCTAACAAGGGCGTTTTGGTCCTTTTTAGTCTTTCAATTACGACAAGGTCTTCTGAGAGCATGTTTGACCCATAATTCTTCTTTTGAGTTATGATCTTGTTCGAAAAGTCATTATGCTTTTCGAAACACCACGACCCTCTTTTAAAACATTCGGTTTACCCATTTAACTAACCCATTGTCTATCTAAGACTTCATTTAATGCTCATTGAACCTTACGTTCTAAATGAATAATTACTCTATTACACATACATGGCTCGGGTCAATGTATTGACCTGTTTTAATGCCTTGCTAAAATATTCGCTAAATAATAGCGATGCAAATATCATTTCTACTTTTATTCCTGAAATCATATAACTCGACAAGAATCATTAGTCGCTATTATCAAAAGGTGGTATCTTCACCCTTTGACCCGTTTGGTCTAAATGACCGATTATATTAGCGAGATGACTTGTATTTTCATCTCGACTATATGACTCTCTCCGATTTACATCGTGCGGTCGTTTTACTTATAATTCATTTCTTAACACTTTTCGGCCTATTAAGGCTTACTTCATAAGTGTCTTTTAAAACCAATAGTTATGGTCGACGAGTGACCTAACTACCGTTTTGCCCTTATTGTTTGTTTTGGTTTACCATATTAGGTAACCATCAAAAGCCCATTTTCCATTCGATTATATCATCATCGAATTACTGATTTAACTACTTTTTAACCATCATACGGTTTCTTTTCTTATTCTATTATCTTGTTCCGTACGACTACACGCCGGAACATCATCATTTCTCGATTATGTATTTATCTTATCTATAATTAATACGATAAGAGAACACTCTAAAATATAAGACTAGTGTAAGCTATACTTACCTTGTATCCGGATTATGCTCTTTTCCGCGTACACGATCCGTTTGACCCGCTTCTTTCCCCAAGCCTCCATCTAGCTTGTCAAGAGTCAAACTATCATCATAATTCGTAAGAGGGTTAGATTAGTCATCATTATTATGACTATTTCATCTTACGGATTTTATGTCGAAACTTCTATTCGACTTCATCATTGGTTAGTTTGACTTTCTAAAGTCAACTACCTTTAATTATATAATATGCACGATCAAGGCAATTCAACATTATGATTAGAACCCGTTTTATCCCATATTTCATGTAATTATTCAAGTTAGCCAATTACGCGTTTCACTCGAATTTCAACACTTTAGTTCTCATTTAGGCATTTTAACAAACACCTAATGGGCATAATTCTACGCATTTGCTAACTAGTTCCTAACTAGTCATTTTTACCAAGATTAACATCAAAATTCAACCACTATCATGTTTGATCAAATACTCAAACTTGCAAATTGTTTAAGTGTCTTGCATCAACCATCAACTATGATGATTTCCAGCATAAACATATCATCATCTTTACTACATAATCAAAACCCACTTGTCTAAAAGTGGTAAATCGTCAAATTATTCAAATCATAGAAATTTTACTTCAAATTTCTACTTAGGGTTTGTTCCTAAGCAGTCACACTTCACTAATTCGGCCATAGCCTCTACGATTCATACATAGCTCGCATCATGCAAGGTTAACAAATTTTCACAACTTCATGAATGTTAGAAATTCGACATACCTTACGATCCCCTTGACTTGGTGATCGTTTCTACGTATTCAAATCCGAGTTTGGCCTTCAATTGATCCTCCAATTTGAAGAATTTGTTGAGTTTAGGGTTAGCTCCCATGGAGCTTGTCTCCTGATCCTTCTCACACACGCACACACACTCTTGTGTGTGTGTTGTGTTTTGTTTTTAAGTTTATAATTCCATTTTCATGTTACCCGGCTTTGGTCCCTCGTGTTTGGTTAGTTATTAATTAGGTCACAACCTAATTATTTTCAACAATATTCCCACTTATTTACCAGGTTTAATATTCCTAGTTAACTTAGCGGGTTCGGGAATATTTATGACTAAGTTTATTTTACGTCCCGTTAACTCGGGCCTTTTATCCATTTTATTTCCTTAAAAGCTTTTATTCACTTTTCATTTTAATATTAGGATTAATTATTTAAATCCTAATATTTACCGGGTAAATTTTACCACTAACGGTACTTTACCTGTCTTTTAGTGCTAATGTGGTTTGATCACCAAACCCGTTTTTGGGGTGTTACAAGTCTACCCCCCTTAAAGAGGTTTCGTCCCCGAAACCTTTCTTACGTAGTTTCTTAGTTTAGATCATCTGAACCTTAGTTTCGGTGATCACTTGAGCATTGCTCGCATATAATAACCCTACCAAAAGTGTGGTAATGTGTTTGTGGCTTTAAAGTGTATGCGCTTTTTACGTATATGGCCTCATAGGCCGATACTTTCATCTCAGATTTCTTATTATGATAACTTATTTGACCGAGTTGTCATCTGATCACTCGGTTGTATTTATTTCCAACATGTTTCCTTCAAGCTAATTTATGTCGACAAGCGTTTTGTATAAGTTGTAACACTATTCTGACTTTGAAAGGTTTTACCGGCTAGGCTGATTAGTCGCCGTTACTTTATACCCAGTCATTCGGGTATATCTTATTGCCAGCCCGGCTTTTTGCGTGTCTTCTGATTCCATATCTCGTAACTTACGTTATGGCATGGTTATATTCTATCTCACTTTTGTGTCCATGATCACATCACGTCTTGTTTAAGTTTATGTTGACTTTTCATTATCGAAAATCTTTCTTTCGAATGTATCATTTTACACCTATCGGTGTTAAGACCTATATCCTTTATTTTTAACCATTTCCGAGTTCGTCTCGTAATGTTCGTATTTGTTAAAACGTTGTTTCTTACTAAAACTGAATTTTAGTTTAACGTCTTTCTCTTTAACTATGTCAATTACTCTCATCGAGGAAATTGACAACCTATAATTTATCCTTTTCGTTCTCGTTTTACACGGGGAATCACAAGAAGTTCCTCCGTTTTACCCTATTGACCCGTAGGTTCTTTCACTTAGCCTCACAGGCTATTTCTTTAGATTTCTCACCTTCATTTCTTTCTATTTATGATCCAAGGGTCTTCTCGGCCCCGTAGACCTTAACACTACCTTTTAATCCTGTATGTTATGATGATTCCGTAGGTCATCTTTTATTCGTGTCTATATTTGAATGTATACATATACATATTTAGCTTCAAGGCATCCCTTGTTATATTTGGAATTATTTATTTTCACTTTTGAACTTCAGTTGACCTTGACCATGGTCTAAGGCTTCATTCATTTATCTTCGGGTTAATCTTCCGACTTTATGACTCATTACGTCATTTACACGTCAGTTTGCGTTACGCACACCGTTTCCCAGTTCGTACTTGTACTTCTTTACAACCCATTTACCGGGTTCTTTCATTGTTACATTCTTAGCGCCCATAACCCTTTACATAGGTTTATTAATATTTCGCGCTTTTATTTATTCGATTCACGCTTACCCCTATTAGCAAGCATCATCCTCTATTTAATTCGTTCGACTTGTTCTTATGAAATTTTATCGCTTATGAATGTCAGACTTCATTCTTAAATTGACTCATTAAACTTTGAAATGGTTGAACGTGATTATCAAAATTTCCATTAGCAAAATCTCATCGTCTTTTAGTCATGACCCACAACCCGAGTCTTTTGACTTTCCATCCGCGTTCCCGTTTCTCAGTCTACGAATGCGTTTAATTCCTTACCCATCAACCGGGTGTTTTACCGAAGTCATCATCATTGCAACCCTTCCGGTATGCATTAAGACTTCGTTTCCATTTATTTGGTCGTCTTAGCGGAATCCGTTGCTTTTGTTCGACCATGTCTTTTATTCTTTATGTGACCACCCTTGACGGCCTTATTGATTATGAGTAACGATTATCATCGTTATCCTTGCTTTACTACGACTAAAGTTAATAACATTGATTATCTTTTCCGTGTGGGCAATACCTTTGCTTTTATGATCCAGCGGATCATCTATACTTTGGTTTTACTTGCCCATTTTGTCAACCATGGCTCTTTCGTCCAAAATGACTTATTTTCATGAATTTTCCTTAGGTAATTTATTTATAACATCATTTACATTGATCCTTGTCCCTTCTCTCGGGCTCATTAATCTAATGTAATACGCTTCCGTCACCCGGCTGAACGTTTACATTATTATCATGTATTTTGCTCATTTAATTTATTTGGGTACTTTTAATTTGTCCCACTCACCTTGTAACACCCCCAAAATACCACCTGCGGAAACTCCGCGAGGCGTGTTACTCATCAGAGTTCGAGCCACCAATCACATTGAACCAATGATAAATATTTAAATAAAACATGTCATTAATTACCAATAGAAAATATCAACATAGAGTTACTCCCAAAGAGTTGTGTAGCGGCAGCGTATCATAAATCATTTAACAATTGTTTCATAGTAAATGTTCAAAACCAACGTTTCACTTTTAAGTTAATCCAAGAGCCTCGATCCATGACCACTCCAGCACTCCCAGATAGCAAGTCCACGTCCCGAATTCTAGCGACCTGCAAGCATGCAGACAAGTGTGTCAGACGACGCTGGTGAGTTCAAGGTTTTGTTAATGTGTGTAGTTGCCATATATCTGTTAAGTCAAATCATCGTTTCGTTTTGAAATTGTTATTAACGTAGGAGAGTCTTATATACTGGAAGTGTGTCCAATATATACCATGGGAGTGTGCCCAATATAACCTGGGAGTGTGCCCAATATAACCTGGGAGTGTGCCCAACCCCAATGCCCCTAACCAAGCATTGGTAATGATGTCCAGGTAACTAGATCACGCCCGTCCTTACGGCCCGGTGTGAGGGTGTCAAACCTAATAGCGCTATCAACTAGTTACCCCATTGCCTTACAGGCAACACGGTAGATGATCGATTCTGTGTTCAATAACCAACATCCCAATTAACAGTTTACCCAGTATTCCCTTTAGAAACGTTTACCAGATGTCCCAAACCACCGGGACGCATGCTTAGAAAAGTGCAGTGAACTCACCTTGGTTTGCTCGGTATGCTAAGTTAAGTGCTCACAAAAAATCAATCAAAGCCTAGAGCATGCATATATTCACAGTCAGTACATGTTTGTAAGGTTTCGCATGCAAAGTTCGTCACATAGTGTGTTTGGCAGTTACGCATCATGCAACACAAGCAGTTAATCGCATCAAAACACTAAACAGGGTTTACATATTTAACAGAGTTGACATTTAACTGTACTAATAAACTAACAGAGTTTGCTGAAATAACGGAGTTAACACTTAACAGATTTAATAGACTAACCGAGTTAACAAGCTATCAGACTTAACATGTGAGTTAACAAGCTAACAGACTTAACAAGCTAACAAATTCGTGGGAGTGTTTTCGTCTGCTCTAGATTTCAACGAGTACTTCATCCATTACCAACATATAAATTTCATAACAACTCTAACCCTACCCGTATTGCATGATTAGTTATCGATGACACATTTACTTACATCACAATATGAACAAACAGACTAACAAATCCTTGAGGTTAAGCCCATAATCCAAATCAGTATATCATTCATTCATAGACATCCACTGTTGATCAACTCATCCCAAAATACACAGTTCGTAAATACATACATAACAATCATCGAGGTCATTAAATCAAATTATTAACAAAACACATACTTGAATCAGGCAATCATTCGACTCATGTGCATGTTCACATATCCCAACCTCAACCACAATACCTTAATAGCCGAGCCCATCATTCTTATTTGTTTAGCTTTATATGGCTGCGCATGCATGGTCATTATATAGTCAAAAGGGTTTACTTGTTATGGCCGACAATATCAATGTTTTACATGCAAAACTTCAGAAGTTGGTAATTAATATACTGACCCATGTTCATCTTTCCCATGCTAACACCAAATCGCATATATATACATACTATTATTAATCGATTTCATGCTTAGCAACAACAAACAATCAAAAAGTAATATAAATCCAAAACTATGAATAAGTAATATACATACCAACTGTTAATTAAGATGTTGTTGATTTGATGGGGGGGGGGGTTCTACTGCCGTCGCCAATAGGAGAAGTACCCTAGGGTTTTCCAAATGTTCTATTGTATCCGATTTGGTAGTTATAACATAACACATAGTTGGGCCAGTCGAACACCTTTGGGCCAAAGCCCATACCTCAACGAAATTGGTGAGGGTGTTTTCGTGTGGGGGAAAATATTTCGGGTGGGGTGTGTTTGGCAAGGGGGTCCGACCCAAGTTTTACTAATTACACAATTCGTATTACTAATACAAATTATATATATAAATATACACACAAAGATTCGCATAATACAACATAAGTCTCGCAATCATTCAATAAATCAACATATCGGATTATCACCCAAGGTTCACATTTGTTACATTTAGTACAACGGTAAGTTTTGAAATACGAGTTGTCACATTATCCCCAAGTTGAAAGAAATTTCGTCCCGAAATTTAGCATGCGGTTACTGAGGAAGCTAGGTGAGTTGTATCGTTTACTGGTTTTCCTGGGGTGTCACATCATCCCCCCGTTGATTTGGAATTTCGTCCCGAAATTCTGTAGTAGCTTCAGCCTCAGTAGTGGTTGCACTGTTTCCGAATAACTGGGGATACTTGAGTTTCATTTGATCTTCTCGTTCCCAGGTGAACTCTAGGCCACGACGGGAGTTCCAACGGACTCGAACAAGCGGTATTCTAGTGTTCTTGAGGACCTTAACATCCCAGTCCGTGATTTCAGTTGGTTCCTGGACAAATTGCAACTGTTCATCGATAGTGAGCTCCTTCAAAGGAACTATGAAGGTCTCATCTGACAGACACTTCTTCAGATTCGACACGTGAAAGACGTTGTGAACTGCACTGAGTTCAGCTGGTAAGTTCAGTCTGTAGGCCACTTTGCCTATTTTCTCTATGACTTCGAATGGTCCAACGTATCGTGGATTAAGTTTGCCGTGTTTGCCAAACCGAACAACACCCTTCCAGGGTGAGACTTTGAGTAGTGCTCGGTCCCCAACCTGGAACTCGAGTGGTTTCCTGTCTTTATCAGTGTATGCTTTCTGACGGTCACAAGCTGCCGCCATGCGTTGTCGTATTTGTGCTATCTTTTCAGTAGTATCAATTACCAGTTCTGGACCTGTGATTTGACTATCACCCTACAATGCCTCAAATGGAGCGGCTTGAATGCTGGTGTGATAACTGTTGTTATACGAAAATTCCACAAGGGCAGATGCTTTTCCAAGCCGTTGCCAAAGTCGATTACACATGCACGAAGCATGTCTTCTAGAGTTTGAATAGTACGCTCAGACTGCCCATCCGTCTGAGGATGATAAGTCGTGCTCATGTCTAACCGAGAGCCAAAAGATTTGCGCATTGCTCGCCGCAGTTCTGAAGTAAAGCGTGCGTCACGATCAGAAATAATGGAGATGGGCACCCCGTGCCTTGAAACCACTTCTTTAAGATAGATGGTCTGCTAGTGTAGAGAACTTGTCTGTTTCCTTAATAGCCAGGAAGTGTGCAGACTTTGTGAGTCGATCCATGATCACCCAGATAGTATCGTTTCCGCGCTGAGATCTAGGTAGGCCAGTAACAAAATCCATGGAAATTTGTTCCCATTTCCACTGTGGTATCTCTGGTTGTTGGAGTGGGCCTGATGGTTTCTGATATTCCGCCTTGACTCTCGCACAAGTCAAGCATTTGCTAACGTATGTTGCTATGTGGGCCTTCACGCTAGGCCACCAATATGTAGTTTGATATCGTGGTTCATTTTATCTAAACCAGGATGTACCGAGTAGCGAGACTTGTGTGCTTCATCCATCACAGCTCTCGTAGGCTGCCATAAAGTGGGACCCAAATGTGTCCTGTGATGTAGTAAGAACCATCTTCCTTCTGTTCTAAGCGTTGCCTTGAGCCGCGTAGGGCTTCAGCCCTGACGTTTTCTGGTTTCAATGCTTCTACCTGAGCATCTCGTATCTGAGAAGGAAGACTAGACTGTATAGTGAGTTGTAAAGCTCGCACGCGCTTAGGCGCGGTGTCTTTTCGACTGAGGGCGTCAGCCACAACATTGGCTTTGCCTGGATGGTACTTTATAGCACATTCGTAATCGTTTAGTAATTCGACCCATCGTCGTTGTCGCATGTTCAATTCTTTTTGTTTGAAAATATGCTCAAGGCTCCTGTGATCAGTGTAGATGGTGCACTTAGTGTCATACAGGTAATGTCGCCATATCTTGAGCGCAAAGACAACAGCTCCCAGCTCTAAATCATGTGTTGTGTAATTCCGTTCGTGAATCTTAAGTTGGCGCGAAGCATAAGCAATAACTTTATCCCGTTGCATCAATACACATCCAAGACCCTGGATAGATGCGTCGCAGTAGACTACAAAATCGTCCGTGCCTTCAGGCAATGAGAGGATAGGTGCGCTACAAAGTCTATCCTTTAAGTGTTGAAACGCGGTTCCCTGTGTATTACCCCAACGATAAACAACACCTTTCTGTGTCAGTAGCGTAAGTGGCTGTGCGATCTTTGAGAAATCTTTGATGAACCGTCTGTAATAACCCGCCAAACCCAAGAATTGGCGTATTTCGGTTGGTGTACGAGGTGCAGGCCAGTTCTTGATCGAATCTACCTTGGATGGATCAACGTGAATCCCATCCTTGTTTACCACGTGGCCTAAGAAGTGGACTTCACGAAGCCAGAAGTCGCATTTTGAAAACTTCGCGTATAGCTGTTCCGTTCGTAGAAGCTCCAAAATAAGCCGTAAGTGCTGCTCGTGTTCCTCCTGACTCTTCGAATAGATCAGGATGTCGTCGATGAAAACAATGACGAACTTGTCAAGATAACGTTTGCACACCCTGTTCATAAGATCCATGAAAATCGCAGGCGCGTTCGTTAACTTGAATGGCATGACTAGAAACTCGTAGTGGCCGTAGCGTGTTCTGAATGCTGTTTTGGAGACGTCCTCATCCCGGACTCTCAGTTGGTGATTACCTGACCTCAGATCAATCTTCGAGTAATAACTCGACCCTTGCAATTGGTCGAATAAGTCGTCGATGCGTGGAAGAGGATAGCGATTCTTCACAGTCACCTTGTTCAGCTCGCGGTAGTCTATACACATGCGGAAGGTACCGTCCTGCTTCTTTACAAATAGTACTGGAGCTCCTCAGGGCGAAGAGCTAGATCGTTAAAACTCCCACCCGGTAATTCCTGAAGTTGATTAGACAGTTCTGGCAGCCCTCCTGGTACAAGTCGGTATGGAGTACGCGTGATCAAGGCTGCTTCTGGCGTGAGATTAAACTGAGATTTTGCCTAACAGTTGTGGAAGTAAGCCTGAAAGTTCCTCGGGTAGCAAACCGAGAGGGATCACAAACAATTGGTGGATCCTCGATCCTCTTTTCCCTCAGCCCTAACATCAGTAACGGTTGCTAACACTGCGGAGTAATCCCTCCGTAGACACTTCTGACCTTCATAGCTGAAATGGCACTACCTTTTGCACTACTCTGATGCTTTAGAACAAATAGCGATTCTCCACACAAAGTTTTCTCCTCACTGAGTATATCTGCGTGATTACTGGATAACCAACTCACACTAACTACTGCGTTGTACCCATCGAGGATAGTAGAAGGAAGGTCGACGTCGAACATTTGTCCCACAAGGTCGTGTTTACACCCCAACGAACATATGAGATTTCATTTGGCTTGTCATCAGCCGATTCCACATCAGGTTTGGTTTTCAAGAAGTATCAGGGTCAAGCAAAATAGAGACGAAGCGAACAGCTACCCATACAAGCTACCATGTTGCTGCTATGCCTGACGTCGCCTACGCCAATCCTAAATGTCCTTCCACGAGCATCATTTCCAGTGTTGTTGTTATGGTTGCGAGGGTTCCTATTACTATCATTATTCCCTTGGTTGTTGACGTCTTGACTTAGCAACAGTCAATCCCTGTCAATGTCATCTTCGTTTCCATGCTGTAGACTACGATTACGAGTACCTTGATGTTGCCGCAACTGTTGCCTCCAATGCCGTTGCTTGAAACGAAGCCCTACAATCTTTCACCATCAAAATCCATCTTTTCACATTCTGTGCCACGCGCTGCTCACTGTGCTGGTAGCCACATATTTCACACTATAATCTGTTGTCATCGCTTATGTTCCGATTGATTCGTAAGAGTTGACTCCCATGAGTCGCTGACTAGAGTTAAGAATTCGATTGAAGTCAATGTGCTGGTGTTTGTTGCCGGTAATCAGGGTTGTCCAAATACTGAGGTCGGTAAAATACTACGCTCACCCTTCTGTCCTTCGATCTAGCAAGTAGATTGAGTAATACGCGGTATGCTGTGACAGTGTTGCCAAAGTGTCCACACTTCGGAGTCTAAGATGTCAATACATAGAGTTTCAGCAAACGAAGAGAAGCGAGAAAGATATAGAGCTGCTCAAGGACATCCGTGCAAGCACCTAACATTCTACACGTTTCGCTAGGCGTTCAGATGGGTGTTCAGGTACTACTCGATGGCATCGAGATTCGAAAGGATTCAGAGAGAGGTGAAAAGGTCACATTCGAGTAGGAGACGGTCACTGATATGACTCCTATAAATTTGTTACGTTTCACACTGATCAAATAACAGAGCGGAACCCCTTCTTCACTTGTTAAGCCTCACTGGGACTCACATGCACCCCACATTATTATTATGTGTGCACCCACAATAATATTGTGATTTGCATGCTCATCTCAGCTCCTCCTAACTCATGTCGAATGGTTCCTCAAACTCGAGTAGCAAACAAAGAGCATCACAAAACGTGAGTCACAAATGTTTAGGGAAACACCACCCTAGTAGTCATATAACACGTGCAAGTAATACGTAAGTTCATACTGTTGTGTTAAACGTGCAATCACATGCAATATCATATGTAATTGTTCACTAGTTACGCAGTACAATGAGTACAAGAGACGAACCTTGCAATCTGGAGCTGAGTGTCATGGTCGTATTCTCTGTTGTCAAAACTGTTCGGTTATAGTCTGGTTTTATAAAAACGTTTTTAAAACCAAGTTCACTATAACCAGTGGCTCTGATACCAACTGTAACACCCCCAAAATACCACTTGCGGAAACTCCGCGAGGCGTGTTACTCATCAGAGTTCGAGCCACCAATCACATTGAACCAATGATAAATATTTAAATAAAACATGTCATTAATTACCAATAGAAAATATCAACATAGAGTTACTCCCAAAGAGTTGTGTAGCGGAAGCGTATCATAAATCATTTAACAATTGTTTCATAGTAAATGTTCAAAACCAACGTTTCACTTTTAAGTTAATCCAAGAGCCTCGATCCATGACCACTCCAGCACTCCCAGATAGCAAGTCCACGTCCCGAATTCTAGCGACCTGCAAGCATGCAGACAAGTGTGTCAGACGACGCTGGTGAGTTCAAGGTTATGTTAATGTGTGTAGTTGCCGGATATCTGTTAAGTCAAATCATCGTTTCGTTTTGAAATTGTTATTAACGTAGGAGAGTCTTATATACTGGAAGTGTGTCCAATATATACCATGGGAGTGTGCCCAATATAACCTGGGAGTGTGCCCAATATAACCTGGGAGAATCAGAAAAATCTTCATGTTCTTTGTGCTGTTCTTCATTGATTTTCGAAATTTACTGATATTTTGCTGTTTCGATTTTGCAGGAAGTTGTTAGGAGAATCAGAAAAATCTTCAGAATTTTGATCAGATTGAGTTTCCTGATTTACTGGTTCAGCGAATTTAATAGTCCAGCGAAATTGTTTGACCCGGCGAACTTAAAATCCAAAGGCGACTTTGGTAACCGTGTAATTATCCACAGGAAAATTACTACGGTTTTCGGCGACTTTACTGGTCGTCGTAATAGCGAACTAGACCAGCGAAATTACCTTGAACTGATTAGCGAAATTGAACAAGTATCAGACCAACGAATTTAGTTGACTTGCTAGCGAAATTATCAGCATAATTAAAAAGGTGGAAGATTTTTTGGCAAGCGTAACAAAAAATTCACGTTTTTGAAAATAGAAAGTGAACCGTAAGTCATCTGAAGAAACCGTCTGCACCGTTGAACTCGGGACTCTGGAAAATCCCGAATTCGGTTTTCGACATTATGTAACACCCTTATTATTATTTAACGATCTTCGTATAACTTACGAAGATAAACGGGTAATTAGAATTTCAAATACATTGAAATTACGGGTTTCATTAAACTTTCTTACAGAATTAAAACTATACAACATAACATGTGTGAGTTCGTCATTTAACATAACAACGATATATAGTGCGGAAGCTTATTTCTTGATCGTGTTCGGTTCTTTGTTGTGCTTGATCGTCCTCCGGTGCTAAAATTATACCTGAAACTCATAAAACATGAGTTGGATTAGTCATACGTAACTTGAAACGTATTTAAACGAGTCCGGGAAGCGAAACTGATTAAAATAAAATGTTTTCGCTAAAACAGTGCTCTTTTGCGCCACGTGAAGGCACCCAGTTGCTCCCTCGCGCCACGCGAGGGAGACAGTTTTCCAGCAGCTCTGGAGCTGGGTCCTGCATTTTTCAGCAATACCAGTTTTTACGAAAACGACCATAACTTATTCGTTATTGATCCGTTTTACGCGATTCTTTTTCCTACGTGTCCGTAATTTAATTCTCCATCATATGGAGTTAAAATCCAACATCCAACATAACAAATTTTGAGACTTCTAAGCCTTCGACTCGTTACCTTTTTACCGAATTTTAACCCGTTTATGCATTTTATCAAACAAACATATTTGTTTGATCCTTATATCACATACACTTCTTCAAATTAATGTTACCTACCATATTAGGTTCTAATCATAGGTTTATTACACAATTTAAACCCGTTTTCGCTCGTATGCTTATGTTGACCCGTTAAGGGTATTTAAGCACTTTCGAGCCTAAAATCGCTTTCGATTGCTTCTAGCATTCCATCACCACATTTCTTATCCTATAATCTCCTACCACAACTGTATTTATGGTGGGTTTAATGTGGTGATCTATATAAACCAAATTTTACCTCTCGAAACATTATTTTACGGCAAAAACTCAAATAGTGCCATTTGACTAATATAATACCTCTTTCAGCTTCTATACTTATTCTAAGTATTTACCTAATCATAAAACTCGTTTCCAAACAACCTTTAAAGGTTGTTTGTTCGAATTAGCTAACAAGGGCGTTTTGGTCCTTTTTAGTCTTTCAATTACGACAAGGTCTTTTAAGAGCATGTTTGACCCATAATTATTCTTTTGAGTTATGATCTTGTTCAAAAAGTCATTATGCTTTTCGAAACACCACGACCCTCTTTTAAAACATTCGGTTTACCCATTTAAGTAACCCATTGTCTATCTAAGACTTCATTTAATGCTCATTGAACCTTACGTTCTAAATGAATAATTACTCTATTACACATACCTGGCTCGGGTCAATGTATTGACCTGTTTTAATGCCTTGCTATAATATTCGCTAAATAATAGCGATGCAAATATCATTTCTACTTTTATTCCTGAAATCATATAACTCGACAAGAATCATTAGTCGCTATTATGAAAAGGTGGTATCTTCACCCTTTGACCCGTTTGGTCTAAATGACCGATTATATTAGCGAGATGACATGTATTTTCATCTCGACTATATGACTCTCTCCGATTTACATCGTGCGGTCGTTTTACTTATAATTCATTTCTTAACACTTTTCGGCCTATTAAGGCTTACTTCATAAGTGTCTTTTAAAACCAATAGTTAAGGTCGACGAGTGACCTAACTACCGTTTTGCCCTTATTGTTTGTTTTGGTTTACCATATTAGGTAACCATCAAAAGCCCATTTTCCATTCGATTATATCATGATCGAATTACTGATTTAACTACTTTTTAACCATCATACGGTTTCTTTTCTTATTCTATTATCTTGTTCCGTACGACTACACGCCGGAACATCATCATTTCTCGATTATGTATTTATCTTATCTGTAATTAATACGATAAGAGAACACTCTAAAATATAAGACTAGTGTAAGCTATACTTACCTTGTATCCGGATTATGCTCTTTTCCGCGTACACGATCCGTTTGACCCGCTTCTTTCCCCAAGCCTCCATCTAGCTTGTCAAGAGTCAAACTATCATCATAATTCGTAAGACGGTTAGATTAGTCATCATTATTATGACTATTTCATCTTACGGATTTTATGTCGAAACTTCTATTCGACTTCATCATTGGTTACTTTGACTTTTTAAAGGCAACTACCTTTAATTATATAATATGCACGATCAAGGCAATTCAACATTATGATTAGAACCCGTTTTATCCCATATTTCATGTAATTAGTCAAGTTAGCCAATTACGCGTTTCACTCGAATTTCAACACTTTAGTTCTCATTTAGGCATTTTAACAAACACCTAATGGGCATAATTCTACGCATTTGCTAACTAGTTCCTAACTAGTCATTTTTACCAAGATTAACATCAAAATTCAACCACTATCATGTTTGATCAAATATTCAAACTTGCAAATTGTTTAAGTGTCTTGCATCAACCATCATCTACGATGATTTCCAGCATAAACATATCATCATCTTTACTACATAATCAAAACCCACTTGTCTAAAAGTGGTAAATCGTCAAATTATTCAAATCATAGAAATTTTACTTCAAATTTCTACTTAGGGTTTGTTCCTAAGCAGTCACACTTCACTAATTCGGCCATAGCCTCTACGATTCATACATAGCTTGCATCATGCAAGGTTAACAAATTTTCACAACTTCATGAATGTTAGAAATTCGACATACCTTATGATCCCCTTGACTTGGTGATCGTTTCTACGTATTCAAATCCGATTTTGGCCTTCAATTGATCCTCCAATTTGAAGAATTTGTTGAGTTTAGGGTTAGCTCCCATGGAGCTTGTCTCCTGATCCTTCTCACGCACGCACACACACTCTTGTGTGTGTGTGTTGTGTTTTGTTTTTAAGTTTATAATTCCATTTTCAAGTTACCCGCCTTTGGTCCCTCGTGTTTGGTTAGTTATTAATTAGGTCACAACCTAATTATTTTCAACAATACTCCCACTTATTAACTTGGTTTAATATTCCTAGTTAACTTAGCGGGTTCGGGAATATTTATGACTAAGTTTATTTTAGGTCCCGTTAACTCAGGCCTTTTATCCATTTTATTTCCTTAAAAGCTTTTATTCACTTTTCATTTTAATATTAGGATTAATTATTTAAATCCTAATATTTACCGGGTAAATTTTACCACTAACGGTACTTTACCCGTCTTTTAGTGCTAATGTGGTTTGATCACCAAACCCGTTTTTGGGGTGTTACACATTAGATATCATTGGATTCGTCTTTTCGAGACGATTCTAACGGTGTAATTTGGTAGCCACTGTTTTCGGAGATACTTTGTACGGTTTTATCAGTCTGCAACGTTTAAAATGTCAAACATGTCTACTTTCAATGAGCTTTTGAAGATGGAGCATGAGGTTGGCACTACCAACAAACCACCTAAGATGATGAAGGTGGAGAATTATTTGACATGGAAGGATCGTTTTCAATCCTTCATTGAATACTAGGACACTCGCATGTGGATATGCATTGAAGATGGGTACACAAACCCAACATACGACTTTGAGGGCAGACCACGTAGAACTGCCTATGTGAACATGGAAGATGCTGATAAAAAGATGTATGAGGCTGAAAAGAGAGCCTTGGCTGCAATCAAAATGTCCTTACCTGATAGCATTAAGCATACTTTCAAGAAGTACACAAACTCAAAGGATATGTGGGATGCATTAGAGAAAAGATATGCGGGAAATGCAGATGTCAAGAAAAATAAAGTTGATCTTCTGAAGAAGCAGTTTGCTGTTTTCAAATACATGAAACATGAGTCACTTGAGGACATCATCACTCGTTACTATCATCTGATGTCAGAAATGGAGAATTATGAGATCGATTACTATTCTGACGTAGAGAAGAATGACAAGCTGCTCGATGCCTTACCTACCAAGTGGGATATTTACACTCTCATGATCAAGGGAGAAGCAAATGATGAGGCAAAAGATCTTGAAGAAGTAGTTGGCAAGCTGAGAGCTTATGAGCTCAGTATGAAGAAGAAAGACACTGGGTATGATCAGGTTCAAGATCTAGCGATTTACATTGGGCTTACATCTTCTTCATCTCACAACGCTTCTAGCGACTCTGCTACTGCGTTTCTATCGTGTGAGAATGAGCAGGTCACCGTGAATCAGGATGGTGATGTGTGTTTTGTAGCTGCTTCAGGAGGATCATCAGGAGCCAAGAGAACATCAGGTTCTAAGCAGGGTAGTGGTGTTAAGTCGATGCCTATGAGTGTTAAGTCTGCAGAAGAGCATCTTGCTCTACTTGCTTCATTTGTTGCTTCATATGAGAACTACATTCAGGGGAAGATATCTGATCCTGCTACTTTAGATGAAGATTACGATCAGATTGACCCTGATGATCTTGAAGATATGGATTTGAAATGGCAAATGGCGATGATTACTAGACGAGTGAAGAGATTTATGAACCAAACAGGAAGGAAGTTTATAGGAAAGACTGTTGGTTTCGATAAGACCAAAGTGAGATGCTTCAACTGTCAAAGTTATGGGCATTTCGCTAGGGAATGTCAAAAACAAAAACAGGAGACTTCGAGTCAGAGTTCAAACAATAGGAATGCATCAAACAGCTCTAACTTGAGAGCGCTGATCTCTACAGCTAGAGAAGGTTCATATGACTGGAGTGTTCACTTGGAGAATGATGACAATGTCACTCAGGCATTCATGGCAGAGATAACGCCAGTTGATGATGGTGAAGCTACAGTAGATGATGTTAAAGTTGAGAAGAAAAGTGATGCTGAGGCTGAGGTGAAAATAGAGAGTAAAGCTGAAGAAAAGAAGGGTGATCAGACAAAAGATGCTGAAGAAGAAAAGCAAAAGTCTGACTATGAAAAGGAAGCTGAAGAAAAAGAAGCTAAATACAAGAGAATGGAAGCTCAACTTGCAGCGCTAATGGCCAATCTTGACAAACAAACAGGAGAGGTAAAGTCGAATTATGTGTGTTTAAAATGTCGTGAACTACAGGGTGAGGTTGACAGGTTGTAAACACAAAACCAAAGTCTGGTGAGCGAGATGTCTAACATTAAATAATCTAACGTTTTTGCTAAAAGAAACGAATCTTCATACTTGAAGAAGATAAAAGGTTATGAAAGTACAATTGACTCATTAACCTGCAAACTAAACGAAAAACTTCAAGTCATAGACTTAGCTCATGAAATGATGGCTGAGAAAACAAAAGAGATTTCTGAAAAATGCAAAGAGTTGTCAGATGCACCACTCAAAATTGTTGAACTTGAAAAGAAATTAGGTCAATTCAGGGATTCTACTTTTGTAATGAAACATATGATGGGTGGCTTGAAGAAAAGTAATGACAAAACCAGTGTGAGATTCCATGGTTTCAATGAAGTTCCACCTCCTGTTAGTCATGACTATTCTTTCTTGCCTGATGAAGATGACCTCATGGACTTTGGGTCAACATCACCAAGTAGTTCCAAATCAATTCAAGGAAATGTGTCAGAGAGTGATGATGCTAAAAAGGATAATAACAGCAAACCAGTTTTGAAAAAGAAAACTTCACCTCCTAAAAATAACAATCCAACTTTTGTTAAAAAGGTTAATTTTGTTCAAGGAAATGACATGAACAACGAAACAACTGTTATTGAAAACGAATCTAATGTAGAGTTTGCTAAAAACAAGAACAAAGAAAATTCTGAAACTAAGCAAATTGAACCGAATCCTTCTAAGGCATCATCATCAAAACCCGAATCTAGTTCAAAGGCTTCAGATAAGAAGTCTTCGAAAAAGAGATCGTGCTTCAAATGTCACACCAAGGGACATGTAGCTAGCTGCTGTCCTAACAAAAAAGAATGAAGCACAAATTAGTGAGCAACAGATGGGGAAATCACCTGAGAAGCAAGGTGATAATGAGGAGAAAGCTGCAAATTCTCCAAAGAAATCTGCTCCTAAGCAACCAGAGAATGTTGCTGTTGGTGTAGAAAAGGCTGAAAAAGGAACTCCACAAGTTCCTCGTTTTCAAAGAAATCAACCAAGATTTCAGCCTAAATCTCCACCAGGCAGATATGAGAGACCTAGAAGCAGTTCACTTAGAATGAACAATTTTAATGGAAATTCAAATAATTTCAGAAGTCAAGGTCAATATCAAAATCGATACCAAAATAATGGTGGTCGAACTTTTTATAACAATGGCTTTAGAAATTATGATAATCAAGCTTCTTGGAATCAAAATTCAAGATATCAAAATCAAAATTTTCAAAGGTCAAATAGTCCAAACACATATAGGAACTCTCAGGACCAAAGACCTACTGGAAATCAAAATCAAATTCCATCAACATGTCTAAGATCCAAGACTCCAGTTAGGAGTAATGGATATTGGATGGATGTTCCAGTAGTTGGTGAATTTGGATGACCCAAGACCATTAAGGCTTGGGTCCCCCAATCTAACTAATTTCTTGGTTGGTATGTGCAGGAGCTGCTAAGGAGGATTATCAACTTATGGTATGTTGATAGTGGCTGCTCCAGGCACATGATGGGGGATGTGAGATTGTTAACTGAGTTTGAAGATTATGATGGTGGAAAAGTGAATTTTGCGGGTGCTAAAGGTGGTAGAATTACAGGAAGAGGAAAAGTGACCAATGGGAAGATCACACTGGACAAAGTGAACTATGTTGAGCAGCTTAAACACAATCTGATGAGCGTGTCACAAGTCTGCGACAAGGGTCACTCGGTCCATTTTACCAAGAATGAAGCATTAGTGTTGAAACCAGGTTTGAAGATTCCGGACGATTGGATAGTGATGCGAGCGCCAAGGAGAAATGACACTTATGTCATGGACATGGGTGCTAAGGATCCAACTGCTGTGGTGGCATGTTTACTATCAAAAGCATCTGAAGCTGAATCGATGTTGTGGCACCGACGCATGGCCCATATTCACTATCAAAAAATGAATTACCTTGTTAAAAATGAGCTAGTGAAAGGGGTTCCAATGCAGAGGTTTCAAGTGGAAGATAAATGTCTTCCATGTCAAAAGGGAAAACAACACAAGAAACCTCATAAGTCTAAAACAGTAAATTCCATAGATGCCCCTTATGAATTACTTCACATGGATTTATTCGGTCCAGTGAACGTGAGGAGCATAGGTGGAAAGTACTATTGTTTAGTTGTTACAGATGATTACTCACGATATTCATGGGTTTTCTTTTTAGGTACAAAAGATGAGACGGCGGAGATGCTGATAGATCTTTTTACGAAATTGGAAAACGTTCATGATGCAAGGATCAAGAGGATAAGGAGTGATAATGGCACGGAGTTGAAGAATCGTATTCTGGATCTCTATTGTCTTCGCAAGGGAATTGAACATCAATATTCTGCTCCTTATACGCCTCAACAAAATGGAGTTGCTGAGAGGAAAAACAGGACGTTGATTGAAGCCGCTAGGACGATGCTTTCAGATTCAAAGCTACCAGTTCTTTTCTGGGGAGAAGCTGTGAATACAGCTTGCTACGTCCTAAACAAAGTTTTGACTGTTAAACATTTTAATAAAACTTGTCATGAATTGATGTTTAACAAGAAACCAAACTTGGAAGGCTTTGAACCATTTGGATTACCCTGCACCATTGTGCGAAATAAAGATAAACAAAAATTCGGTGAGGTGGCTGACGATGGCTACTTTCTAGGTTACGTGCCTGGCA
This sequence comes from Helianthus tuberosus, assembly GCA_030545235.1. Classification (NCBI taxonomy): domain Eukaryota; kingdom Viridiplantae; phylum Streptophyta; class Magnoliopsida; order Asterales; family Asteraceae; genus Helianthus; species Helianthus tuberosus. The sequence continues at coordinate 891,652 of CM060353.1, read as the reverse complement.
CACCGAATAAAAGGGTTTTTAATCTAAAAACTGGTAAAATTGAGGTTGTTTACAATGTTGAAATTACTACATACAAACCTCAACAATCAACGAGTGGTCCACCTATATTATATGATTATGATAGTGTTTTTAAATCATTTAATATTCCTGAGTTTTCTGATGCAGATGAATCTCAGCTGATTCAAACAATGATAAATGAAGATGATGAAGGAGAGTTCATGCCTAGATCGAACATTGATATGACAGATGATCCGGAAACTTCCAAAGGTGTTGCTGATCCTGATTCAAGCGATAGTGACTCTGAACCCATTCAGGGGGAGGATTTCGTTAATCCGTTTGCCGATCAGAACATTTAGGGGGAGGTTGGATCAAATCTGGGTGATAATCTTGAAGTTGATACCGTTGCTACTACACGAGCAAATAGAGATCATCCAGTTGACATGATACTTGGAGATCCTACTGCAGGTGTTTAGACAAGGAGAAGCATAGCAGCGGATTCTGGTTTATTTGTTTCGATTGAGAAGACTGGGATTGTGAACGAGTGCTTGTATAGTTGCTTTATTTCCCAAGAGGAGCCGAAGAACATTCATATGGCTCTTAAAGACAATTCATGGGTTGAAGCTATGCAAGAGGAATTGGCCCAGTTTGCGAAGTTGAAGGTTTGGGAGTTAGTTGACCTTCCTAAAGGTGAAAGAGAGATAGGCACTAAGTGGGTGTTTAAGTACAAGAAGGATGACAGAGGGATAGTGACGCGAAACAAGGCTCGATTGGTTGTCAAGGGTTTCAATCAGTAAGAAGGGATTGATTACAATGAAGTGTTTGCACCAGTGGCAAGGTTGGAGGCAATTCGTTTGTTTCTGGCTTTTGCATCATTCAAGGGCTTCAAAGTTTACCAACTAGACGTGAAGAATGCATTTCTTTACGGGAAAGTTCAAGAAGTGGTGTATGTCTCACAACCAGATGGGTTCGTTGATCCTGATTATCCAGATCGTGTATACAAGCTTGATAAGGCTTTGTATGGATTACATCAAGCTCCCAGGGCGTGGTACGAGACACTGTCTACACATCTGATCAAGAATGGTTTTGAAAGAGGTCAGATTGACAGTACACTTTTCATCAAGAGGAAGAAAGAAGATTTTATGCTAGTACAGGTGTACGTGGATGACATCATCTTTGGGTCATCAGATGAAAACATGTGTAAAGAGTTCGAGCAGGTGATGAAGAGCAAGTTCGAAATGAGTGCTATGGGTGAGCTGTCTTACTTTTTGGGATTACAAGTTGAATAGAAGGAGGATGGGATGTTTATTCATCAAACAAAGTATGTGTATGACATTTTGAGTCGGTTCAAAATGAATGATTGCTCTACTTTCAACACACCCATATGTGAAAATCATAATCTTGGCCCAGATCATGAAAGTACTGAAGACGTTGATCCAACTCAATACAGGGCAATGATTGGTTCTCTAATGTACTTGACTACTTCAAGACCCGACATCATGTTTGCCGTATGCTTGTGTGCCAGATATCAGGCGAATCCAAAAGAGTCACACATGAAAGCAGTGAAGCGTATTCTTCGTTACTTGAAGGGGAAACCTAAACTTGGGTTGTGGTATCCAGCTGATAGTGATATGAATTTTTTTGCTTACACTGACTCAGACTTTAGAGGATGCAAGTCGAACAGGAAGTCTACAACAGGTGGTTGTCAGTTCTTAGGAGGCAGGATTGTGTCTTGGCAATGCAAGAAGCAATCTTGTGTGTCTACCTCTACGTGTGAAGCTGAATATATTGTTGCGGGTAGCTGCTGCTCTCAGGTTCTCTGGATTCAACAGCAAATGCATGATTACGGTTTGGATTTCACTCGTACTCCTATTATGATAGACAATAATGACACAATTTCAATAACTAATAATCCCGTGAAACACAGTCGCACAAAACATATTGACATACGTCATCATTTTATACGGGATTATGCTGAAAAGAGACTAATTGAATTACATCGAGTCGACACACTAGATAACCTGGCAGATCTTTATACTAAAGCATTTGACAGGGCTCGCTTTGAAAATTTAGTCGAACTCAACGGGATGAGGAATCCTGAACAACTGGTTTTTCATAAGAATTTTGTAAATAGTTTACTGCTTTCTTAAAAATAAAAAAGACAAAAACATTGAAAAATCAAAAACATAAAAAAAATAGAAAATAAAAAATGAGTTATCACTGTGTGAAAAAGAAGAAATGATAGTACATCAGAAGTTAGACTGTCACACTGAAATTGAACCTAAAATGCTTAAGTGTGAGAGCAGCTTCATCATATGATGTACCAGTAGGCAAAAAGAATGAAATAATCAACTTACCAATGTGATATAAACCTAAATGAACTGTGTATGAGTGGGGAACACATCAGTGGTGTATGGTTTAATGACCTTAAATCTTGCGTTGATAGATTGCCAAAATCTGAAGTTTTGGGTCTTTATACTGTTATTTCATCTGGGGATATACGGGTTGTCCTTCTGCTGCATCCAGATACATGCTGACCTAGACACAACCAGGATATCTTAAAAGAGCTAAAAATGCCAAAACCTTAAAAATGAAGAAGCTCTCATAGAGAGTCATTCAAATGTGCAAAAAGCATAAATCGTACCAAAAATGGTATTTGTCTTAGCCCTCGTTAGATATTTTGGTCTCTCTGTTGTACGGAAGTACTGACCTGTTCACCAATTATCTAAACGTTGAAAAACAAAACGGATGAATTCAGTATACTCACCTACTACGATGAATCTTTGTGCATACCTTGATCGCGGTGGTATATCCTGAAGTGGGACACACTAGTATATCAGTAATAATATTACCTTAACGTATCATACAGTAATGGTACTTGAAATGTTCATGCATTTTGTTTAAGTGGACAAACATACTGGTAATCGTCTTGAACTGCTTTTCACGAAAAATTAAATAAAGAATTATCTAATTGTGTGAAAACAGTTTGATTGTGCTGATATGATCTTCTTACCAGTGATTCTCACAAAAATAGAGTGTTTATTGCTTTTGTTATTTACTTGCTTTCAGAAAATATAAAAATCCAAACATAGTGTTTTTTTTGTTTAAAATTCTTAATGTACGGAAAACTGTTATTCTTGGAGGAATTGTTACTGATAGGGGGAGACGGTGTTAGAAAGTGAGTTCAAAATTTTAAAATCATAAGGTTCTTGTGTGTTGAACAAAAAGTTTTGCGTGTTGGTGATAAATTAAAAATGCTTAATCTGTGATATAGTTTAACTATCCCTTGAATAATAATAATTTATTTAACTTTGTTGAAAAATTCTTATGGTTTCTCGAGATGTTTGTTTTATAGTATACAGATTGAAGCAGTATGTTGCTGAGAAGTTGCTGTGAAGATGAGAGTTTGATTGGATGCATGGTAGAACCTCCTTTCTACATTGCAGACAAAGTGAAGAGTTTGAAGATTGCTATACAAATGCTGAACTGGAGTTTACTCAAACGCTAAAGTTTTTGAAGATTTGGTGATTGGATGCATCAGCTTAGGGGGAGTCTATTGCTGACAGAAGCTGTTGAAGCTGAAGTTATCCAAAGACCAAAGTTAGTGCAAGACTACTTGAAGATAGCAAGAAGACTGAAGACAAAGTTATTTTATGAAGCTATTGTCAAGGGGGAGTTTGTTGGTGCATGTTTGTGACAACAGCTTAGATTTGGTCTTTGGATATCTTGTAATTAGTTAAACGATAAACGGTTAGCGGGTTTAGCTTTGTAATAGTTGAATAATAGAGTTTGGGCTAAACAAAACCCAGTTTGGGTCTAGGGGGACGAATTGGGCTTGCCCATGTAGGAAACCTTAGCCCAAGTTGCAAACCTTGTGTTATATAAACAAGGTTTTGCTTTAGGGTTTAGGTTAATCAGCCAAAACAGTTTGTGTGTGAGAATTTCATGAGAGACTAGGGCTTGGACAAAATTTGAGTGTTGGTTAGGGTTTGATTGATTGTAATTCAGTTTGATTGATAATCAATAGAAACCCGGTTTGAAAGTGAATTGCTGTTCCTGTTTCTACTCATTCTGTGATATTCTGATAAAGAGGATTCCGCACTCTTGATTAGATTGACAATTCTGTGAAAGATCCATACATCAAGGGGACCTACAGTTAGGGTAGGGTTATTGTAAAAAGGGTGTGTTTTGTGAGAAGTGTAGGAAAGAATTTACACCCTTTGATATATAATCTAATAGTTGAGATTATAATGACAAAATTGTAAATAGTGTTTATCATTAAAATAATTAATTTTTTATATTAAGGGTATAAAGATAAATTTAATATTTTTAAATTCAAAAAACTCCCATGCAATGCACATACAAGTCCCCCTCGTCTTTTTTAAACGTCAATAACTTTTTATACGTAACTTTATTTAAAAAACAAATTACACCATGATAACGAGTGTTTTTTTATCTTTAATATGAGTACCATATTGCTATACTAATATAGAGGAAAAAAATTACGTTTCGATCGGATGTTTTAGTCCATTGTGTTTAGTCTATGTTGTTTTACTTGTATAGTGATTCAAGACGTTATGTTTTACAGTAAAACACCATGAACGTATATAAGACATCATAACATTGCAAATACCATTGAATTCAGCAAACTACTTATGGTAGAACACCATGAATGTATATAAGACACCATAATATTGCAAATACCATTGAATTCAGCAAACTAACATTTTCTTATGCGGAAACACCATGAAACTAAAATAAAACACCATAGAAAACAAGACACTATATAAGTATACAAAGACACCATTCCATTAGCAAATAAAAAATATCTATATATTCAACGAGCTAACTTTTTCCTTTTACAAGACACCATAATTTGTTTTGAATTCCTAAAATAAAACAACATAGAAAACAAGATTGAAAGATTAAATATAAATGGTATTTGCAATGTTATGATATCTTATATACGTTCATGGTGTTTTACTGTAAAACACAACGCCTTTAATCACTTTACAATTAAAATAACATAGACAAAACACCATCGACCAAAACATCCTATCGAAACGTAATTTTTTTTCTCTATATAAGTATAGCATTATGGTACTCATATTAAAGATAAAAAAACACCCATTATTATGGTGTATCTTTTTTAAAGTTACGTATAAAAAGTTATTGACGTTTAAACAAGACGGACGGACTTGCATGTGCATTGCATGTGGGTTTTTGAATAAATTAAATAATGATGTGTGTCATCATCATCTTCTTTCTTATCCTTCTCACAAATTCCATCTTTTTACAAGATTCTAAACCGAGTTAGAGGCTAAACTATTTTTTATCTCTTATTAATAAGTAACAGCTATAAAATATTAGTATGACTGGGTTAACTTAAACGTAATATTTCTTTTAACTTTATCTTGTTTTTATTGGTTGATTTTTATTTTCTATATAAACGAGGAAATGATGATATTTTTTTGAACATAAAATTTCTTTACTAATGTCGTCTGTGGGACTTGAACCCAAGACCTTTTCCCCTAGGTGTTTAAAGGCGTTGCCTTTACCAATGGGGCACCACCCCATTGGCTGGAAATGATGATATTAAGGATTAAAGTAAAAGGCCAAATCTATCCACAGACCCTCTGACACTATTTGGACACTTTTGGTGCCCTAAACGCCTCGTATAAGGCTATACGAGGCGTCTAGGCACAGAATTCAAGGGGGTCTTCAGGGGATGTCAGGCATAAAGTTTAAGAAACCCTAGACGCCTCGTACAGGCCTATAATAGGCTTCCAGGCATTGGGTGTTTTTTTGGTTGAAAGAAGGGGTGTTTTGGTGGGGTTATTTTGATAGTTTTTGAAGGTGTTTTTTTAGCGAAAATTTTTGTGTTTTTAAAAAAAGTTTTGTTTTTTACACTATAAAAAATTTAACCGTTTTAAAAATCGGCTCTTTAAATAGATTCGATCGATTAAATATTATAATGTTTTTTAACATTTTACTTTTTTTAAATATCATTCTTCCGATTAAAATTTTATCTCGTTTAAATATTGTTTTCGTATTATATTCAACGAATATATTGTTTCCGTATTATATTCAAAACATATATTGTTTCCGTATCATATCAATTTAAGACAACAATCATTAAGTAACCGAATAACTGAAAAAAAAAAACGTAAATATGACATATATAAGATAACTTTTGTACATCCATAACAAAAAATATATAAGATAAGTTTGTACATCCATAACAAAAATAAAAACTACAACTGGTCTATGCATTAGGCTCCGAATCTGGATCTGGCTGTTGCGGCTGCTGCTGCTGATGTGATGCTCGAGGTGGTGGGAGCGGTATCGGGGGTAACCCCTCTCTCTCTCTCGTCTATCCTGCGCCACCCGAACCAACCAACCAATCAAATCGTTGAGCCTACCAAGCTCGGCTCGTATCTCCGGATGTACTGCAGCTCTTGGGGCATGACTTGGAATAACATGACATGGAAACTGAGGCGCCCCGGGGGTGGTGGTGGTGGCTGTGGCATCGCTGGACCGTTTAAATTCACCGAAGGGTTCGGCATGAGCACTGTAGCAGGATCTGCCGGAGGATAGACTAGCTCGAACTGCTCTGGTAGGGGCTCCTCTGTCCATATGCCCCCTGTGCGGTTTTTAAACCGCGGGCCAACGACGAACCTCTTAATCAGTCCCATCCCCCACAGCGACTTAAAACCCATCCGCGTCGGCATGACGGGCGGCGTCCGTAAATGTAGGTCCTGCTCCGGTACGAGGCCCAACGCCGCCATACAAAAATCCGCGCTCCTGCGTGTGATGGGCGGAGGCGTAGTACTGGGCTAGACCGTGTGCTGGTGCGCACGACCTCCTGTACAACTAACAATAAAAGAAAAAAAAGATCTGTGCTCGTACACCACTCACGGCTGTAGCCGCGCCCTGTAATAAAAGTAGCGAGCATATGGTGCATATGCTTGCAGTTAATGTTAGCGAAATACAGAATCATAAATTAATAAACCATACACATAATCACAATAATTGCTGTAATAAACGTACGTACCTGTACATTGGGTCACTAATAAAAGAAACCCTCCCCTTCGACTTGTCGTGCTCTCAAGTATTTGCCCCCGCAATCACTTGCTAAAACCCTAAAAGAGTGGGCCTATCAACCACCACTAGCCCCCCTGTGTAAACGTTAGTCTAGATCTCCTCCTGCCTGTATAAACCGCAATGAACCTCAAACTGTGCTAGCGTCATCGAACGCAAAATGCCAGCAAGCCTGAAAGAAACCTCAGGCAGAGGGGGAGGAGCAACTGGCTGTGCAGGCGGCTGTGCGGCCCTAGGAGGGTGAAATGTGAATGTCGAAAGGAACTCGACCAGCAGCTCCTTATAGCTCGGCGTGTGCGCCAACTAAAAAAGACGATGCCACGGTGAATAGACAGGTATAAACCGACGCACTCTAGGCGTCTCACTAATCTCATCTATCGCATCCCAGTCGATCGCTGCATGCGCTCCAATTTGCATCCTCCTAAGCTTCTGGCAATGACGGGAGGCGGGAGTGCCGTCGGGAAACTCTAGATACGGGTGACCATGCAGCGGATCCAGAGGCGGTGGCCGCCTCCGTCGCGGACCCCGCGGCACCGGCTGATCCCCCGGCGGTGCCCCATCAATCTCCATCTGAATCTCATCGTCCTCCATAATCAATCTGCAAATAAATACCGTATACGTATAATAACAATAATAAATAAATAAATAAATAAACAAAAATAACAACAACAACAACAATAATAATAATAATTACAATAATAATAATAATTATAAAAATAATAATAATTATTATAATAACAATAATAATAATAACAATAATAATAATAATTATAATAATAATTACAATAGTAATAATAATAATAATAATTATAATAACAATAATAATAATAATAATAACAATAATAATAATATTAAAATGATAACAATAATAATAATAACAATAATAACAATATTAAAATAATAATAATAATAATAATAACAATAATAATAATAATAATAATAATAATAATAAATGAAAAAAAATTTCTATGCCCCGTCTATGCCTCGTATAGGCCAAGACGGGGGCGTCCTGTTCTATCGTCTTCATCTTCAACATCAATCAACAATACACCCAACCCACCTAAATCTAAGAATCAGGGCAATCCTACGATCTAATGGCAAAAACGAATGAAGAATACTAAACTACGGGTTGAAATACGTACCAAGGATGCTTCAATCGTCGAAAATACTGTCCGAATACGATCCCAGTCGCGTATATGCGTATATGGAGCGTATGTGTGTGTAAGATGTTGTTTGGGTGTTATGCAGGGGCATCTAGGTCTCCCCTGTTATACAAGGCCTAGACGCCTCGTATAGACCTAGACGACCCGTCTAACCTTTTTGGATAATTACCATTTCACCCTTGTATTGCCCCCAATATAGGTCTCATTCAGGGGTAAAATGGTAATTAACCGTTATAAAAAGATATTTCTGAAATGGTTAATTACCATTTTACCCATGAATGTGGCCTATACTGGGGGCAATTAATCAATACCCAATCCTAATTCTACCCATGATATCTCGATTGCCAACGGCACCAAGAACGTATGGTTTCAAATAAGATTAACATATGAATTAACAATTTACAAACAAGCAACCACACACCATAAAAAACAAATCATAAAGACAAGTTCATTATTCTTGAAATATGAATCAAAGCATAAAGTCTCAAACAAACCTTCAACAAAAGATAGTCATCACAAGTTTAGCCACACATGGCTTGAACAATCATCATCTTCAAAGTCTTAATGTTCAAAAGCAAATTAGAAAAACATAAAACCAAATGATTCCCAATAGTCTTTTAGCACCAAGAAGCTCCAAAAACTTGTCTCTAGAATGTTGTAACCGAAAATAGCATGTTTAGAACTCTATAAGTCCTCTTAAAATCATCATTAAATGCAGAAGTTACAAAATGGTTTAGTCAGTGCCGTAAGCTACGCCGACCACCGTAGGTCTCTTGGGAGTCAACATGGCGCCGTAGCCTACGGCTAGCGCCGTAGGTTACGGTGCCCAGCATTTCTTTACGGCACGTTGAAACTAGACTACGGCGGTGGGCAAAACACAAGATGAGAGCCGTAACCTACGGTAGAGGCCGTAGGCTACGGCGCCTACTGAATTTGTTTACTTTGTTTTCTTTTGAAATCTCTCATGGTCCAATCTTGTTTCCCCCATTTGCAACTCTCATCCGAACATCATAAAAGCCACTCCTTTGTGCTCTTTATCACCTGCAAGTACAAATGCATTGTAGTTACCAAGTTCCAATAATTAACCAATAAAGCGTGGAATGTGTGTAAAATTAAACCTTTTAAGGGTTGTCCTACGGACCACCCGTCACATCCCCACACTTACCCGTTGCTTATCCCAAGAAACCCATTCAAAAACCATTCTCAACTTTACAAGGGATCAAAATGTAAACCAAGCTAAAATGTATTGCCCCTTTACTAACTTTCACCACACCACACGACACACCCCTCGCAATAACTCTCGGAGACAAAGAATATTAGCAACATTGTGCTAAAACACTCAATGCAAATGTGTGATTGTGCGACAATAAGCTTGTATAAAAATTAAATCTCCGCCTACAAAATACTTAACATGCTTATGAATCAAAAGGACTTTTCGGGTTGTAACGAGGCTAGGTGTAAGGGTATGAAAATGGTGGGATAAATATGCAAGTAGCTCATTGATTCGACCCGGTTTTTATTTCTACTACTAATCGAAACAACCATAAACTATTTACACAACATCATCATTTTTCCTTTTCTTTCAACTACTATCGCAACTGATGCGTGTGACGTGTGTATATAAGTTTAAGTATATTTTAAGCCCTTTTACACTTTTTAGCCAAGTTTTAAATTTATAAAACACGATATTTACTAACACTAAACACACATATAGGCAAGTGCACCCATCGTGAGCGTAGTATAGTGTTGGCAAGATACTGAGGTCGTCCAAGGACACAAGTGCTTTTAGTACCGGTTTATCCTCAACGTCTAATCAAATCAAAAGTTTAGAAAAAGGTTTTAAACTAAGAAAATAAAAACTAACTAAAATGCTGAAAAATAAAAATAAAAGAAAAACAGATAGACAAGATGAATCACTTGGCTCTGACTCGTGTTTAGTGTAACCTTTGATTATTTCCGCACTTTTGCACTATTTAAGCGTTTATCTTAGTTATTGTAGTAGGCCCCTCTTTTGGAGGTGACGTTACCCTCAACCCAGTAGTTTGAGTCAGCAAGGATACAATCCTAAAGGGTCGGATTATTGAAAGATAATTAATTAAGTTATTAATGCATAATGTGGTAGGCCCCTCTTTTGAAGGCGACGTTACCCTCGGCTAAGTAGTCTGAGTCAGCAGGGATACAGTCCTAAGTAGCCGGGTTAAAGTTTTAATAGTAGCTTAACTTATGAGGGGGTCAAAGAGTTTGGACCCCCGCCATCCAATACTGGTAGGTATTGAAGGAGGTCCTACTAAAGTTGACCCAGGTCCTTTGCAGGATCTATACACTTAACAATTGCAATACTCTTACCAAACCGTTCCCTTAACCCCCGACCAGGTAGCCAACATACCTCCATATAGACCACGGAGATATGAATGGTGAAAATCTTTTATTTTATATAGACAGTAAAATATTGCCAAGACACCACGGACAAACGATTAGGAAGAATCACCTTCAACATAAGAAACTAGTTATTAAAGTCATTAATACATAACCAATTAAAAAGTGCGAAAAGATTAAAAATAAAAAGTATTACACTAGACACTTTGTCTTCACCAAGTGATGTAAGTGACTTAGGCAAACATGGCCTTGATTGTCAAGAACTCTTACGATCAATCTTGGATCTCGAGACGACTCACACACTCTATGATGGACAATGGATGATGGTGGTGGATGATGGTGTTATGGTGGTGGTGGGTGGTAGGTGAAGTGTGAGAGAGGTGGTGTGCCAAGGGATGGTTTGAGCTTGAGGCAAGCACTCCTATTTATAGGCTGAACAGAAGCTCGGGCATGGCCGCGTGTCCATTGCGCACGGCCCCGTGTCCATCCTCTTCTCTGTCTTCATTAATTGCTTTTGTCTGCATTAGTTGACCACGGCCCCGTGTCCGCTGGGCACGACCCCGTGTGCAGAAGTATATCTGTACTATCAAGATTTTCCTGGATTCTGCGAATCTTATAGTTGACCACGGCCCCGTGTCCACTGAGCACGGCCCCGTGGTGGGCGATGGAAGCTTCTACAACTTTGTCTTTTATGCTGATACTTGGGCACGCCCCCGTGTTCACTGAACACGGGGCGTGTTCAGCCTTCTGTTCTCTTGTTTTGCTTGGGAAGATGCTTTCGGGGAGGTCGGGCATGCCACGTTTGTTCCTTTTCTTGTATTTATGTTAGATTTAGCTGCCTTTTTACTTCTTTTGTTAATTTGAGCTCATTTAATCCTGAAAATATAAAAGGAAGACAAAAGCACACTTTTTCCAACATTAGTACTAAAAGAGGGTTAGTTTTATGCCACAATTGATGTAATTTATATGTTGCATTTTGCACACATCAAATACCCCCACACTTGAATCTTTGCTTGTCCTCAAGCAAAACTCTTTATAATGTGGCTTTACACTCCCAAATGGAATGGGTAGAAGAGAAGGTTTTTGGGCTTGTCATAGAGTGTCGGGATTTCAAAGATTCTTTATTAAGTTTTATTTTTATTTTATTTACAATCCTATTCGTCATGATTTATTTAAAACTTTTCATAAGATAAATTACTTATTAGGGCATAACATGCCTCTTTAAAATTCTATTTATATACAAGTTCACATACCTCACGGGGGATCACTCAACACTTGGCCGAAAATGTATTTTAGTGAATCACTCGAGAGCGGCATGGAACTTACTCCTACCATAGGCTTGCCAAGCAATCAATCCTCCTCTTTTTCAACTATATACCTTTGTAAATATCAAGAGGACTTTTTGGGTGAAGGGTTAGGCTTGGGTTTAAGGTAGGTGGTTGGGTTAGTGGTTAGTAGAAAAAAGGAGAAAAGCGTAAAAAGCATCGGTTTTCGTAAGACATTTTATTTTTTTGCAATTTTTATTTTTATGAAGCTATTGCTCAAACAAGGTTATTTTTGATGAACTTGTTTGTTTATTTCTTTTGCTTCATCAACATTTTTTTTTTGAAAAGTTATACGAAAAACCGAGCTTGTCACTAAAACAAAGGGTTAAAAATAAAAAGGTTTTGGTGGGTGAAAGGGTGTTTGGTTTGGGTTAAGAAATGAAAAGGTTTAGGCTCAAAGGGGTTAACTAGGGGGATTTTGGGTAGGTGGTAAAAAAAAGAAAAAATAATGGTGTAGAAATAAAAAAGGGTTAGTCCTAATGCCTCCATCATTTACTTACTCGGGTTTAAGTTGGTAAGGACCGGGAATGTATCGTAGTGGCAAGTTCTAAAGTTGTAAGAACCAAGCGGCTATTCACACAAGAAACGAAAAATGAGCACTTAGTTTAAAGATATGTATTTGTATGCTCAATAAAGGCTCAAAACTCACTTTTGTGGGAATGGGTTTTTATGTGATCAAGTTTATATAATTAAATTTTAACTAAGCTTGTCATGCCTTTTCATAATTTTCTTATGTTGGTTCTTTTTATCACGACCCTATCGGTTGTAAATTTTTAAAAATATAACTTTTTTAGAATTTGAAATTCCCAAGTTAAACCTAGACAAGTAAAAAAATGAAAATTTTTAAAAAAATGAAATTTTTTGAAAAAAATTGGGGTGATTAGCGGTTCCAATAGAGTTTTGTGTAAGGCTTGTAATTAGGACTTGCAAGATTCAAGGTTTTAGCATCCCCCCCCCCCCACACTTAAATTACACATTGTCCTCAATGTGTCCCAAAAATAAGTTTTTAGGTTGATTGGATGTGTAAAAGGGTGTGAAAAAGCAAAAAATTGTGCCACTGGGCGCCTGGACACGGCCCCGTGTTGTCCGGGCACGGCCCCGTGTTCAGGTGCCAGTAACAAAAATTGAACAAAAGAAACAGAAGCCTGGACACGGGGGCGTGTTGGGTGAACACGGCCCGTGTCCTGTTTACCTGAACTGGGCGTTTTCTGCAGACTGTGCAGCACGGGGCCGTGTTGGGCGGACACGGCCCGTGCTGAACTTGCTGTAATGAAGAAAGTTTGTCGGATGGCCCTGTTTTCCTGCATGGGGTGCTGGTTCAAGTTTCCCTTGTATCCTTTGCCATCCCGAGTTTGTTTTATTCATGTTAACACCATCCAAACACCAAGTTAACTAAAACCATCATTCATTAAGTCATAGAGAGAATTACATAATAGTCCTAAAAGCTAAATTTCTAGATAAGTAGGTCAAAGAAACACAAGAAATCCAAATCAAAGAAGTTCTAGCCTAAAATTTATTATACTAGAAAAATTTCCAAAAAGATAATTCTCTTGGTTAGATGCGGCATGAAAACTTCTTTTCTTCGGGTATGGGTTCCTCACACGTCGGCGAGCCACTCCTCTATCTCCCTTGGGAGAAGAAAAGCGGGTTCATTGGCGCTAGTTTGAGGAGGTGAAACTTCCACCGGGACTTCTTGTAGATCTTCAAGAGGAGGCTCCGCTGGAAGGTCATCCCACCCAGTAGGATTGTGGATTCCAAGTGCTAGGTTCCAATCCTCTTGAGGGAGGATTGGTTCCATGGGAGGTGTTACAAGAATGTTTAACCTTTGGTGCAAGAGGTTAATTTCTTGAAAACTGTTTTCCAGCCCTACCGTAAGATAATTTATACGATCTATTAGGACCTCCTCCACCGAAGTCATCTCGTCAAGAGCTTCACATAACGCCATTACGTATCGTACGAGAGTTGCTTCAATTGATGACCTTCTTTCCCTTCGACTATTTCTGGAGTGCGCAGAAGAGGTTCCACTATTTTGACTAGACATTCTACGAAAACAAACCAAAGATAGTTCATTTTAATGAAACAGTACGACAGACACGGCCCCGTGCTCAATGAGCACGGCCCCGTGTTCACCTTTCTGCAGTTTTTTAGAACAAGGGATCTTGGAGTTTCAAATTATTTTTCCAACTTATGAAGCATTTTTGAGCATAAATAACTTAAAACAATGTTGTGTAACTTATTTTTAACAAGATCCTTTGAACAAAAACTCAACAAATACCACAATAAAGCTTTGAGATTAAGCTTCAATGGAGGTGTTGTTGCAAGAAAGATGAAGAAGAAGGCAATGGATAAAAGAGGAAAAGAAAATATGTTTGTTAGAACCTTCTTTTAGAACATACCTAGGATGGTAGGTGAGAAGATCCTTTCCAATCTCTGTCCCTGGATGGTCCAAATGTGCAGGATTCTTAGCTGCATTTATAGAAAACGACAGCCTACTGGACACGGCCCCGTGTCAGTTGGACACGGCCCCGTGTGCAGGCAAGATCCTGACACGTTTTGTCCGTATTCTGACAAAAAGTCATAAGGGAATCTTTTGGTGGACACGGGGGCGTGTTGACCTGGGCACGACCCCGTGTCGAAAGGATGTTTTATGAAGTTTGTCTATTTTTAAGCAACTTTTGTGGATCGGGCGGTTCCTTACTGGATGGAACAACCCCAAAGTGCCTAAGATACCTTAATTGTTCTAGATTAAGACGAGAACGCAAGAGGTTGTCGGTGAGTGTGATTCCTATGCTATATGTAGGTGGACAAGTCCAACCTTTTCCCGGGCTCTCGTTAAAGAAGGTGTATGCCGAATCGCTTAGGTCTATGTATGCATCGAACGAATTCGATGGGGAGTCCTTCACGGCACAATCGGCACAGGGATGACTATCGCTCAAGTCCTCACTAGAGTTAGAAGTATCGTCGGGAACAACGAAGTTGTTTAAATGGGATTCCAACACTTCTTCTTGGTTATCATCTTGAGATAAATTATTGAAATCTATCCTAAGTTCTTTTAACCAATTAAGAATTAGATCTTCTAATTGAAATAGTTCATCAAGAAGCATTTCTTCTAGAAAATCTGGTTGGGAGCATTCGAGGGAGAGATAGGGATTATTTTTACTTTCGCCCCTCTTAAGGATACAGGAAAACGATGGGTCTATATAGTGGGGCTTATAATTTAGAAAATAACATTCTAATTCCTTATGGGAACCACCACATATTTGACACCACATACCATAAGAGTGCCGAAAGTAAAAAATATCAGTATCACTCATGTTTGTGTCAGAAATTACCAACTGTCGGGATCTCACGGTTCTGTTTTCAGTAACTGAATCTTGGGCACGAGGCGTGTTGAGTGGGTACGGCCCCGTGTTCAGCTTACTGTCTGACTTAAAAACAGGATTGCCAGTTCCAATGATTGGGCACGGGGCGTGTTCAGCGGGCACGGCCCGTGCTGAGTTCTGCAGAAGCTGAAAAACTAAGAAAAATCCTAAAAATAGAAAAATAAGAGGAAAAAAAACCGATTAGACTGTTGATTCCTAACTTTCTTAACATCCTTGTGTCCCCGGCAACGGCGCCAAAAACTTGATGCGTGTGAAGTGTGTATATAAGTTTAAGTATATTTTAAGCCCTTTTACACTTTTTAGCCAAGTTTTAAATTTATAAAACACGATGTTTACTAACACTAAGCACACATATGGCCAAGTGCACCCATCGTGAGCGTAGTATAGTGTTGGCAAGATACCGAGGTCGTCCAAGGACACAAGAGCTTTTAGTACCGGTTTATCCTCAACGTCTAATCAAATCAAAAGTTTAGAAAAAGGTTTTAAACTAAGAAAATAAAAACTAACTAAACTGCTGAAAAATAAAAGAAAAACAGATAGACAAGATGAATCACTTGGCTCCGACTCGTGTTTAGTGTAACCTTTGATTATTTCCGCACTTTTGCACTATTTAAGAGATTATCTTAGTTATTGTAGTAGGCCCCTCTTTTGGAGGTGACGTTACCCTCAACCCAGTAGTTTTAGTCAGCAAGGATACAATCCTAAAGGGTCGGATTATTGAAAGATAATTAATTAAGTTATTAATGCATAATGTGGTAGGCCCCTCTTTTGAAGGCGACGTTACCCTCGACTAAGTAGTCTGAGTCAGCAGGGATACAGTCCTAAGTAGCCGGGTTAAAGTTTTAATAGTAGCTTAACTTATGAGGGGGTCAAAGAGTTTGGACCCCCGCCATCCAATACAGGTAGGTATTGAAGGAGGTCCTACTAAATTTGACCCAGGTCCTTTGCAGGATCTATACACTGAAAAATGGCAAGACTCTTACCAAACCGTTCCCTTAACCCCCGACCAGGTAGCCAACATACCTCCATATAGACCGTGGAGATATGAATGGTGAAAATCTTTTATTTTATATAGACAGTAAAATAATGCCAAGACACCACGGACAAATGATAAGGAAGAATCACCTTCAACATAAGAAACTAGTTATTAAAGTCATTAATACATAACCAATTAAAAAGTGCGAAAAGATTAAAAATAAAAAGTATTACACTAGACACTTTGTCTTTAACAAGTGATGTAAGAGACTTAGGCAAACATGGCCTTGATTGTCAAGAACTCTTACGATCAATCTTGGATCCCGAGACGACTCACACACTCTATGATGGACAATGGATGATGGTGGTGGAGGATGGTGATATGGTAGTGGTGGGTGGTGGGTGAAGTGTGAGAGAGGTGGTGTGCCAAGGGATGGTTTGAGCTTGAGCCAAGCACTCCTATTTATAGGCTGAATAGAAGCTCGGGCACGGCCCTGTGTCCATTGGGCACGACCCCGTGTCCATCCTCTTCTCTGTCTTCATTAATTGCTTTTGTCTGCATTAGTTGACCACGGCCCCGTGTCCGCTGGGCACGACCCCGTGTGCAGAAGCATATCTGTACTATCAAGATTTGCCTGGATTCTGCGAATCTTATAGTTGACCACGGCCCCGTGTCCGCTGAGCACGGCCCCGTGGTGGGCGATGGAAGCTTCTACAACTTTGTCTTTTATGCTGACACTTAGGCACGCCCCCGTGTTCACTGAACACGGGGCGTGTTCAGCCTTCTGTTCTCTTATTTTGCTTGGGAAGATGCTTTCGGGGAGGTCGGGCATGCCACGTTTGTTCATTTTCTTGTATTTATGTTAGATTTAGCTGCCTTTTTGCTTCTTTTATTAATTTGAGCTCATTTAATCCTGAAAATAAAAAAGGAAGACAAAAGCACACTTTTTCCAACATTAGTACTAAAAAAGGGTTAGTTTTATGCCACAATTGATGTAATTTATATGTTGCATTTTGCACACATCAGCAACTATTTCTTTCTTTTTGTATTTTTCTCATATTTTTTTCTTTTTTGTAAAGCATAGAAACATAAACAATATATACACATAAACATCAACAACTACATACTAAAGCTCCAAAGCCGGATCGTCTCAATAGGTAAAGTGTTGTAAGAGATATGCGTGGGTCACAATCGAATGGCATTAGGCTCAAACATGGTTTACTAAAGACCAAACCCCCACCCCTCCCAATACCAAGCTCATATATATATCGTATGAGGTCCAACCCCCCAATCCCATACTCTCACACATCCAGACGAGGCTACCTAAAAGCCCTTATCATTTCCACAAGCTTGCTAATCCTAGGCTTCAACAAGCATTCGTACACAAGTTCTATTAACACAAATTACGCACCGCCACTCAAATCAAAGAAACAATCTCTAATATTCATGTGTGGCCCAAGAACTGACTATAAAGGGTGTTGATGTGTCATGCGGAACAATGTCAAGTTTTCAAATTTCAACAATTTTTCGCTTTGTTTAACAATTTTAAAAAATTCTCAAAATTTTCCCCTCATCCCCACACTTGGGATACATTGTCCCCAATGTATGGTTTTGAAGGGAAGATCGCTTTCAACAAAAACATCAACTTTTGCTTATTTTCTCAAACCACAAATTTCTTTTATATATGTGTGTATATATATATATATTATATTTTAACTAAAAGAACACCACCCAACCTCCCAACCAAAACATAAACATCAAAATATACACAAATGTACAAGATGGAGTGAGACACGACCTGGTCAATAATATTTCGGCTGTGGAGGCTCGAAGATAGACCTAGACAAGTAAAAAAATGAAAATTTTTAAAAATATGTCAAGTTTTCAAAATTTTTAAAAATATAACTTTTTTAGAATTTGAAATTCCCAAGTTAAACCTAGACAAGTAAAAAAATGAAAATTTTTAAAAAAATGAAATTTTTTGAAAAAAATTGGGGTGATTAGCGGTTCCAATAGAGTTTTGTGTAAGGCTTGTAATTAGGACTTGCAAGATTCAAGGTTTTAGCATCCCCCCCCCCCACACTTAAATTACACATTGTCCTCAATGTGTCCCAAAAATAAGTTTTTAGGTTGATTGGATGTGTAAAAGGGTGTGAAAAAGCAAAAAATTGTGCCACTGGGCGCCTGGACACGGCCCCGTGTTGTCCGGGCACGGCCCCGTGTTCAGGTGCCAGTAACAAAAATTGAACAAAAGAAACAGAAGCCTGGACACGGGGGCGTGTTGGGTGAACACGGCCCGTGTCCTGTTTACCTGAACTGGGCGTTTTCTGCAGACTGTGCAGCACGGGGCCGTGTTGGGCGGACACGGCCCGTGCTGAACTTGCTGTAATGAAGAAAGTTTGTCGGATGGCCCTGTTTTCCTGCATGGGGTGCTGGTTCAAGTTTCCCTTGTATCCTTTGCCATCCCGAGTTTGTTTTATTCATGTTAACACCATCCAAACACCAAGTTAACTAAAACCATCATTCATTAAGTCATAGAGAGAATTACATAATAGTCCTAAAAGCTAAATTTCTAGATAAGTAGGTCAAAGAAACACAAGAAATCCAAATCAAAGAAGTTCTAGCCTAAAATTTATTATACTAGAAAAATTTCCAAAAAGATAATTCTCTTGGTTAGATGCGGCATGAAAACTTCTTTTCTTCGGGTATGGGTTCCTCACACGTCGGCGAGCCACTCCTCTATCTCCCTTGGGAGAAGAAAAGCGGGTTCATTGGCGCTAGTTTGAGGAGGTGAAACTTCCACCGGGACTTCTTGTAGATCTTCAAGAGGAGGCTCCGCTGGAAGGTCATCCCACCCAGTAGGATTGTGGATTCCAAGTGCTAGGTTCCAATCCTCTTGAGGGAGGATTGGTTCCATGGGAGGTGTTACAAGAATGTTTAACCTTTGGTGCAAGAGGTTAATTTCTTGAAAACTGTTTTCCAGCCCTACCGTAAGATAATTTATACGATCTATTAGGACCTCCTCCACCGAAGTCATCTCGTCAAGAGCTTCACATAACGCCATTACGTATCGTACGAGAGTTGCTTCAATTGATGACCTTCTTTCCCTTCGACTATTTCTGGAGTGCGCAGAAGAGGTTCCACTATTTTGACTAGACATTCTACGAAAACAAACCAAAGATAGTTCATTTTAATGAAACAGTACGACAGACACGGCCCCGTGCTCAATGAGCACGGCCCCGTGTTCACCTTTCTGCAGTTTTTTAGAACAAGGGATCTTGGAGTTTCAAATTATTTTTCCAACTTATGAAGCATTTTTGAGCATAAATAACTTAAAACAATGTTGTGTAACTTATTTTTAACAAGATCCTTTGAACAAAAACTCAACAAATACCACAATAAAGCTTTGAGATTAAGCTTCAATGGAGGTGTTGTTGCAAGAAAGATGAAGAAGAAGGCAATGGATAAAAGAGGAAAAGAAAATATGTTTGTTAGAACCTTCTTTTAGAACATACCTAGGATGGTAGGTGAGAAGATCCTTTCCAATCTCTGTCCCTGGATGGTCCAAATGTGCAGGATTCTTAGCTGCATTTATAGAAAACGACAGCCTACTGGACACGGCCCCGTGTCAGTTGGACACGGCCCCGTGTGCAGGCAAGATCCTGACACGTTTTGTCCGTATTCTGACAAAAAGTCATAAGGGAATCTTTTGGTGGACACGGGGGCGTGTTGACCTGGGCACGACCCCGTGTCGAAAGGATGTTTTATGAAGTTTGTCTATTTTTAAGCAACTTTTGTGGATCGGGCGGTTCCTTACTGGATGGAACAACCCCAAAGTGCCTAAGATACCTTAATTGTTCTAGATTAAGACGAGAACGCAAGAGGTTGTCGGTGAGTGTGATTCCTATGCTATATGTAGGTGGACAAGTCCAACCTTTTCCCGGGCTCTCGTTAAAGAAGGTGTATGCCGAATCGCTTAGGTCTATGTATGCATCGAACGAATTCGATGGGGAGTCCTTCACGGCACAATCGGCACAGGGATGACTATCGCTCAAGTCCTCACTAGAGTTAGAAGTATCGTCGGGAACAACGAAGTTGTTTAAATGGGATTCCAACACTTCTTCTTGGTTATCATCTTGAGATAAATTATTGAAATCTATCCTAAGTTCTTTTAACCAATTAAGAATTAGATCTTCTAATTGAAATAGTTCATCAAGAAGCATTTCTTCTAGAAAATCTGGTTGGGAGCATTCGAGGGAGAGATAGGGATTATTTTTACTTTCGCCCCTCTTAAGGATACAGGAAAACGATGGGTCTATATAGTGGGGCTTATAATTTAGAAAATAACATTCTAATTCCTTATGGGAACCACCACATATTTGACACCACATACCATAAGAGTGCCGAAAGTAAAAAATATCAGTATCACTCATGTTTGTGTCAGAAATTACCAACTGTCGGGATCTCACGGTTCTGTTTTCAGTAACTGAATCTTGGGCACGAGGCGTGTTGAGTGGGTACGGCCCCGTGTTCAGCTTACTGTCTGACTTAAAAACAGGATTGCCAGTTCCAATGATTGGGCACGGGGCGTGTTCAGCGGGCACGGCCCGTGCTGAGTTCTGCAGAAGCTGAAAAACTAAGAAAAATCCTAAAAATAGAAAAATAAGAGGAAAAAAAACCGATTAGACTGTTGATTCCTAACTTTCTTAACATCCTTGTGTCCCCGGCAACGGCGCCAAAAACTTGATGCGTGTGAAGTGTGTATATAAGTTTAAGTATATTTTAAGCCCTTTTACACTTTTTAGCCAAGTTTTAAATTTATAAAACACGATGTTTACTAACACTAAGCACACATATGGCCAAGTGCACCCATCGTGAGCGTAGTATAGTGTTGGCAAGATACCGAGGTCGTCCAAGGACACAAGAGCTTTTAGTACCGGTTTATCCTCAACGTCTAATCAAATCAAAAGTTTAGAAAAAGGTTTTAAACTAAGAAAATAAAAACTAACTAAACTGCTGAAAAATAAAAGAAAAACAGATAGACAAGATGAATCACTTGGCTCCGACTCGTGTTTAGTGTAACCTTTGATTATTTCCGCACTTTTGCACTATTTAAGAGATTATCTTAGTTATTGTAGTAGGCCCCTCTTTTGGAGGTGACGTTACCCTCAACCCAGTAGTTTTAGTCAGCAAGGATACAATCCTAAAGGGTCGGATTATTGAAAGATAATTAATTAAGTTATTAATGCATAATGTGGTAGGCCCCTCTTTTGAAGGCGACGTTACCCTCGACTAAGTAGTCTGAGTCAGCAGGGATACAGTCCTAAGTAGCCGGGTTAAAGTTTTAATAGTAGCTTAACTTATGAGGGGGTCAAAGAGTTTGGACCCCCGCCATCCAATACAGGTAGGTATTGAAGGAGGTCCTACTAAATTTGACCCAGGTCCTTTGCAGGATCTATACACTGAAAAATGGCAAGACTCTTACCAAACCGTTCCCTTAACCCCCGACCAGGTAGCCAACATACCTCCATATAGACCGTGGAGATATGAATGGTGAAAATCTTTTATTTTATATAGACAGTAAAATAATGCCAAGACACCACGGACAAATGATAAGGAAGAATCACCTTCAACATAAGAAACTAGTTATTAAAGTCATTAATACATAACCAATTAAAAAGTGCGAAAAGATTAAAAATAAAAAGTATTACACTAGACACTTTGTCTTTAACAAGTGATGTAAGAGACTTAGGCAAACATGGCCTTGATTGTCAAGAACTCTTACGATCAATCTTGGATCCCGAGACGACTCACACACTCTATGATGGACAATGGATGATGGTGGTGGAGGATGGTGATATGGTAGTGGTGGGTGGTGGGTGAAGTGTGAGAGAGGTGGTGTGCCAAGGGATGGTTTGAGCTTGAGCCAAGCACTCCTATTTATAGGCTGAATAGAAGCTCGGGCACGGCCCTGTGTCCATTGGGCACGACCCCGTGTCCATCCTCTTCTCTGTCTTCATTAATTGCTTTTGTCTGCATTAGTTGACCACGGCCCCGTGTCCGCTGGGCACGACCCCGTGTGCAGAAGCATATCTGTACTATCAAGATTTGCCTGGATTCTGCGAATCTTATAGTTGACCACGGCCCCGTGTCCGCTGAGCACGGCCCCGTGGTGGGCGATGGAAGCTTCTACAACTTTGTCTTTTATGCTGACACTTAGGCACGCCCCCGTGTTCACTGAACACGGGGCGTGTTCAGCCTTCTGTTCTCTTATTTTGCTTGGGAAGATGCTTTCGGGGAGGTCGGGCATGCCACGTTTGTTCATTTTCTTGTATTTATGTTAGATTTAGCTGCCTTTTTGCTTCTTTTATTAATTTGAGCTCATTTAATCCTGAAAATAAAAAAGGAAGACAAAAGCACACTTTTTCCAACATTAGTACTAAAAAAGGGTTAGTTTTATGCCACAATTGATGTAATTTATATGTTGCATTTTGCACACATCAGCAACTATTTCTTTCTTTTTGTATTTTTCTCATATTTTTTTCTTTTTTGTAAAGCATAGAAACATAAACAATATATACACATAAACATCAACAACTACATACTAAAGCTCCAAAGCCGGATCGTCTCAATAGGTAAAGTGTTGTAAGAGATATGCGTGGGTCACAATCGAATGGCATTAGGCTCAAACATGGTTTACTAAAGACCAAACCCCCACCCCTCCCAATACCAAGCTCATATATATATCGTATGAGGTCCAACCCCCCAATCCCATACTCTCACACATCCAGACGAGGCTACCTAAAAGCCCTTATCATTTCCACAAGCTTGCTAATCCTAGGCTTCAACAAGCATTCGTACACAAGTTCTATTAACACAAATTACGCACCGCCACTCAAATCAAAGAAACAATCTCTAATATTCATGTGTGGCCCAAGAACTGACCAAGAAATGACTATAAAGGGTGTTGATGTGTCATGCGGAACAATGTCAAGTTTTCAAATTTCAACAATTTTTCGCTTTGTTTAACAATTTTAAAAAATTCTCAAAATTTTCCCCTCATCCCCACACTTGGGATACATTGTCCCCAATGTATGGTTTTGAAGGGAAGATCGCTTTCAACAAAAACATCAACTTTTACTTATTTTCTCAAACCACAAATTTCTTTTATATATGTGTGTATATATATATATATATTATATTTTAACTAAAAGAACACCACCCAACCTCCCAACCAAAACATAAACATCAAAATATACACAAATGTACAAGATGGAGTGAGACACGACCTGGTCAATAATATTTCGGCTGTGGAGGCTCGAAGATAGACGTCATCATCTCCGCAAATCCTCCAAATCCAAATGCCCCGCTACTGCTGCTGCCTTGATCACCTTCTTGGCTCGATTGTTGATTACCCATGGTATGTGGATCCACCCATTGTGAATGGTGCAATGGTGGGGTGGGATACGTCACACTACCATCATATGGTGGTAAAGTGGAATAATCCACAATCGGTGGGTCTGCTACAACTGGCTGGCCCGCATGCCACGCGTCATGCATATGTCTCTGATGATCATCTAAATAGTGGTTGTTCATCTCCTCTTGATGGGAATACATATGGGCTTGATTCCATTGCTCCTGTCTGTCGTAGCTCTGCTTAAGAGCCCTTTCCATACTGGCCCCCATGTATGTTTGTTGATCAAATAGCATTTGATTTGGCTCGGACCAATCACCGAAAGTAGGAGGTCTCCTCTGTTCAATCACTTGTCCCATGTTTCCTGTATGAGCCCAATATGGATCATATGGATGCTGTGCATAATCAAATACACTCCTGATATAACCCGACTGCATCCCCACTCCATGAACACCACTACCGGGCGACACCCCCCATTTCAACATCAACTGTAAACGTATCCTCATGATAATCATCATCACCACTAACTTCCTCATCGCTAGTCTCAGGCTCATCGGCCTCGCCCGGTAGTAGTGGACGAGCATCTGCTTTCAATGCCCTCCACCTTTTTCCATAAGTTTTCAATTTAGGGTACCTCTCCGACTCCTTATACTCCCATCCCGATCCCAAATGTTGAATGTCAAATGGTTTGAACCTCTTGTACAATCCTTTGTCTTCGACTTCAATTGCCCAATATAGCTTCAACAACGCTGTAATCAACCGGCAATGGGGAACAGTCTTTCTTTCACCACTATGTCGCCCAATCCAAATGTTATTCAACACCAAAAACCGAAATAGAACCGTTGGCGACCCATGCATGAACATATAGAGAACCGATACCTCCACGAACCTAACCTCTACTTTGTCACCCCGCCTTGGGATAACATTGTGCGTACACAATACCAGCATCAATTTCGCCTCGATTCTCAAATTTCTTCTCAATAGCTTCCCGTGTGTGGTACCCGGGACAAAGAGGTAGTCAAGCATGTTTTGCCATTAGGGATGGTCTTGGGGGTTGTGATACAAATTCTCCAGCCATGGAAAGATGTACTGATTGGACGGCTTGCTATCGAATTTTGCAATTCGACGTAGAGAATCGTACGACATTTTGACTTTCACCCCATTAACCGTCCCTATAAGTTTCATCTTTTGCGGGGCCTTGAACGGAGGACAAGTGAGAGTGGCCATCCACTCTTGTATCTCTCGATCATACATAGTCTTCATCTCGTTATCACAACATTTCAAAGTCGCTTCCCAACCCAAAGCTTTGAACTTATCAGTTATCCCGAAAGGCCCAAAATCCACTTCTCGAATTTTCTTCTCGCAAGTGAAGGCCTCCTTGCGTTGTTGTAACTTGTTCATTTGCTCATGGAATAAGTCGATTCGCCACTCCTCGGGTTGCTCAAGTAAGGACCCGGATGTCCAATCCGGTTTCGGGCCCCTCAGAGGAGTATCTTCTTCTGAATCCGGGTCTCCTACCCGCGTCAATCTCCTCCTCTTTTCTTGTTATGCTTCCGCTTGTTGACCCGAGGAACTTGCTCACGCTTTGCTTTTAGTCTTCACCATATCCTACACACATCACAAACCACACACAAAAACCATATAAGTTCACCTTCAACAATCTCCCCACACTTGCTTTATACTATGAATATAGATGTAGGAACCCAAAGATTTCATCTTTTCAAATAAAATTTGGGCATGATGTCTCCACAATATAGAGTTTCCCAAAAAATTTCAATGAGACATCTTCTACATCTATACCCATATATTCAATAACTCAACAAAGTCCTATTATCTAATAACTACAAGCAAGTGTGTATAAGCAAAAACAATTATGAAAACTTACACATCTGCAATGAAAATAAATTGTATACCTTAGCTTTGAATAGGATGAGAATAACAAGAACTTCACTTTAAGCAAAAACCCACTATATACCCCCAAATTTTGGACCCTTAATGCTCAAATTCGACCACCAAAACAAAGGAATCTTCAAAATATAAGTACAAATTTGAATTCCTTGTGAAATTTTAGTTAAAATAGACTCAAAAATCACTTGATTTTGACAAGAGATGAGAAAGTTATGAAAGCTTGAGGGTTATGGAGGTGAAAGAGAAGTTAGGGTTCTAGAGAAGATAGAGTTGAAGAAGAAGGTAAAAGGAAAATGTGTGGTTGGGGAGTAATGGCAGGGAATAAGTGGATAGGGATGTTACAAACAAGTTTAATGATTTTTATTATTATGAAAAATGTTTTTGTTTTGCTTTTTTTATATGAACCGCCGACACCTCAGCTCACCAAAAAATTTCTGCGAGCCGTAGCCTATGGCGCCTGCCGTAGGTTACGGCGATCCTGGTTCCATTTTTTTCACCGTATGACAGTTCCCAGGTGGCGTAGGGTTTTTTGAGGTCCAATAACCGCCGTAAGCTACGCCCCTGGCCGTAGCTTACGACGCTAACTGGGGATCTTGAGTGGCCATTTTTTTTAACTTAAAAAATTATGTTGATTTTTTTATAGTGTTTTTTTATAGTTTTTATAATTTCTTCAAAAACGTGAAAATTATACCCTACCCCCCCCCCCCTATAAAAACCCGTGTTGTCCTCAACACTATGTTAGGTTGATTCGTAAGAAT
This sequence comes from Helianthus tuberosus, assembly GCA_030545235.1. Classification (NCBI taxonomy): domain Eukaryota; kingdom Viridiplantae; phylum Streptophyta; class Magnoliopsida; order Asterales; family Asteraceae; genus Helianthus; species Helianthus tuberosus. Next base: position 865,251 of record CM060353.1, on the reverse strand, counting down.
TTCCCCACACTTGTCTCGAACACAAGTGTAAGCGGATATGGTAATTATGTAAAACAAAACAAAACAAAATAAACTAAACTACATATGTACACTACCAAACCTAGGCCTCTCATGCTTGTTCCTCATCCACCGGGCGTAGGATGTAGCCCACCTTGTCGAGTTCGAGATTGTTGATGTCATTGCCTTCCAAATACGGCTTGAGCCGATGCCCGTTTACCGTTTGTTGCTTGTTGGTTTGAATATCTTGGATATCAACATCACCGAATCAACCCACTCGCCTAATGGAATAGGGACCCATCCATTTACTTTTAAGCTTACCCGCGAATAACTTCAATCTTGAATTATACAACCACACTTTCTGGCCCATTTCAAAGGTTCGCTTCTTAATCTTCGCATCATGAACCTTTTTAAGCTTACCCTTGTACGACGATGCACACTCGTAACCTTCATCTCTAATCTTTCCTATCTCGCTCAACTGTAACTTCCGAATCCTACCCGCTTCATCGTAATCCACGTTCACTGTTTTAATTGCCCAATGTGCCCGATAAGCTAACTCCATTGGCAAATGACATCCTTTCCCGTACACCATCTGGTTAGGAGTTGTACCAATTGGAGTTTTGTAAGCCGTCCTATATGCCCACAACGCATCATCTAATTTACTTGACCAATCTTTCCTATCCGCTCGCATCGTCTTCATGAGAATTTCTTTAATTTGACGGTTGGACACTTCGACTTGGCCACTTGTTTGTGGATGGTACGGTGTAGCGATTCGGTGGTTCACATTGTACCGCTTCAACAATTTTCCAAAGTTAAAAATTTTAAAATGTGACCCACCATCACAAATTATAACCCTTGGAATACCAAAACGAACAAAGATATTTGATTGAACAAATTTGCATACAATCGAATGATTGTTGGTTGTTGTAGGAATAGCTTCAATTCATTTCGAGACATAATCCACCGCCACTAGAATATACAAAAACCCATTCGAACTCGGGAAAGGACCCATAAAGTCTTTGCCCCACACATCGAATATTTCAACCAACAAAATCGATTGCAAAGGCATCTCATCCCTCTTCGATATACTTCTCATCTTTTGGCAATTAACACAATTCCTAGCAAATTCACATGCATCCTTAAAAATTGTAGGCCAATAAAACCCACATGTAAGCACCTAGTAGCCCATTTTATGGCCACTAAAATGACCCCCACAAGTGGATGAATGGGCATGTGTCAAAATTTTTAATACTTCCGTCTCGGGGCACACACCTTTGAATAACTTGATGGGGTCCAATCTTGAAAAGGGCTGGCTCATCCCAAATATATTGCTTGACTTGGACCATGAATTGTTGCCTTCTTTTCTTGGTCCAATCACTTGGGATTGCACCCGTGGCTAAGTAATTCACGTAATGAGCATACCAAGGTGCAACAAAAGTACACACGGCCAACAATTGTTCATCGGGAAATCGTTCGTTAATCTCGCTTAAATCATCAATCCCTTCCACCGAAATTTAGGATAAATGATCCGCCACTACATTTTCACTTCCTTTCTTATCCCGAATTTCTAAGTCGAATTCTTGCAATAACAACACCCAACGGATCAAACGGGGCTTTGCATCTCTCTTCTCCATCAAATATCGAACCACGCTATGGTCCGAGTATACAATTACCTTGCTTCCCCATATGTATAACCGGAACTTGTCCAAGGCATACACCACCTCTAATAACTCCTTTTCGGTTGTGGTGTAATTCAGTTGCGCCTCGGACAATGTCTTGCTTGCATAGTAAATTGGAACCGGCTTTTTATCAATCCGTTGACCCAAAACCGCACCAATTGTTGTGTCACTTGCATCACACATAATCTCGGACGGCTTTGACCAATCCGGTGGTTGCAAGATGGGAGCTTTCACCAATTGTTCCTTCAAAACATTGAAAGCTTGCAAACATTCATTAGTAAAATCAAAGGGAACATCTTTTAATAACAAATTACATAAAGGTTTAATAATAACACTAAAACCTTTAATGAATCGCCGATAAAAACCCGCATGTCCCAAAAATGACCTTACCCCTTTTACATTCTTAGGTGGAGGCAAAGATGATATTACCCAAATGTTGGCCTTATCCACCTCCATCCCCCTTTCCGAAATAACATAACCTAGCACAATACCCTCTTGCACCATAAATGACTTTTCTCCAAACTTAGCACCAAATTTTTCTCAACACATCTTTCTAAAACTTTTTGCAACTCGTCAAGACAAGATTCAAAACTTGTGCCAAAAATGGAGAAGTCATCCATAAATACCTCAAGCGACTCCCCAACCATGTCCGAGAAGATACTCATCATACATCGTTGGAAGGTTGCCGGTACATTACACAAACCAAATGGCATTCGCCGAAAAGCAAAAGTGCCATATGGAAAAGTGAAGGTGGTCTTGTGTTGGTCATCCGGGTGAATTGCAATTTGATTATAGCCCGAGTAACCATCTAAAAAGCAATAATATTTTTGACCCGACAATTTTTTAATAATTTGGTCAATGAAAGCGGGAAATGGTCCTTAGAAGTGGCGGCATTCAATTTTCGGTAATCAATACAAACACGCCACCCGGTGACCGGTCGGGTGGCGATTTGTTCACCATTCTCATCTTTTATAACTTGAATGCCGGCCTTCTGAGGCACAACTTGGGTAGGACTTACCCAAGCACTATCCGAAATAGGATAGATAATACCCGCGTATAATGTCACACCCCCAAAATCCACACGCGGAGTATCACCGCTTGGAGGCGTGACATGACCAGGATCCAGCCACCAATCATATTGAGCAACGTATTTAAAATAGATAAAATCCAACCACGCAATATAATTGGTGTTTCAAAACTAGTTAATCAAGTTCAAATTAAACAGCGGAAGCATAAGACGTGGAACCAAAACATAAGTTCAATAAGTTCATAAGGTTTAAATGTTTAGAACGAGACATAACAGTCCATATCCCACAACGACCTCCTCCTCGCGCAAGCTCCATAAGTATCTAACGACCTGCAAGGCATGTAACAACGAGTCAACAATAAAGTTGAGCGAGTTCACAGTAGGTGTTCGTTATAAAGTAGTTTTTGAAGAACTATGAGTTTGTTTGCAACTGCAGGTTAAATCAACTTTCCTTATTTTCCAAAACATGAACGGTGGGGGCTACCCCATGTTGTAAACCACTAGACTAGATGTATATATAGGTGTCCTTCCCAATCCGAGAACAGAGGTACGTATTGAATACGTAGGTTTAGTGTAGGTGCCCTTCCCAATCCGAGGACAGTGGTACGTATAAGAATACATAGGTTTAGTGTTGGTGCCCTTCCCAATCCGAGGAGAGTGGTACGTAATGAATACGTAGGTTTAGCGCTGGCGTCCTTCCCAATCCGAGGACGGAGGTACGTAGTGAATACGTAGGTTTAGCACTGGCGTCCTTCCCAATCCGAGGATGGAGGTACGTAGTGAATATGTAGGTTTAGCGCTGGCGTCCATCCCAATCCGAGGACAGAGGTAAGTACTCTAGTAGTGGTGAAAGTACAAGTTCCGTCTTAGCTATTTAATCCCATTCCCAACCCACCGGGAATCCCATGCCTTAAGAGTGTGAACTCACATTTGGTTGCTCGGTTTGACTCTCAAAAATAGCTAACAGTCAAGGTCGGTCAATCACGTCCTATTATGATTACCACTTAGTTTATTAGTGACTTCAAATAAGCACGAAGTTCCTACACGCATCTACCACATAACATGCACTCACTTTAACGGTTAATGCCCATATAAACTCCCCATCTATTCCCATTCATAAGCAAACATACGACATTGCACATAACACTTTCATTGACATATAACATGTTAGATCATTCTCAGATAACCTACCCGACATTTAGACACGCAAATTACTACTTATGTCGTTTCAGCTTTAACATTCAAAACTGGGTTGTTTTCGGGAATTTTAATAAAATAGTTAACCTATTCCAAAAATTCCCAACTTTTTACAGAAGGTCTTAAACGACCCAAATATTACTGTGTAAAAATATCGGGATCCAATACATTACCAATATTTTAGTGTTCTTCTATAAACCAACATGATATATCTATTAACCACCAAAATATGAAGTAAACAAGGTTTAACAAGAAACTTACAGCTAGCTTAAAGCTAGGGAAGAAACAAGATGAAAATGTGATGAATAAAAGCACACTAGAGAGTTCCTTCAAGATCCGAGTGTTCCACACCTTCTAATTCACCTTTGTGCACCTTGAAGTACACTTGAAATGGATGAACTTGAATAAAAAATGGTGGTGGTACATAGGGGTTGTTTGGCCGTAGCTTTATAAGAGGGAAAGAGAGGTTTGTGGTGTGTTGGTGAATGATGAAGATATGAAGTGATCTTTGTAATCTAGGAGCCATACATATAATCTTCATATCTAATATTTTGGCAATGTAATCAAGCAAGATCACAAGAAGATATGAAATAAGATCTAGTAGTATGGAGGTGATCTTGGTGGGGTCCCTTGGACCATAAATGGGCATGGCGGGGGTGGGGGGGGGGTTAATTGTAACATTTTGATGATAGCTGGTAAATATTAGTTCAAGTTCAAGTAATAGGTTACATGTATTAGTTAGTAGGTTTCTAGTGGGTGTTATGGTGTACGGGGATCATAACTAGCCAAGAAATAATTAAACAATGTTTCTTGCAATATTTTGGTGTCCTGGGTAATGTCCGGTTGTTCGGTTAGATACCGGTTCGTTAAAGTGCTAAGTTGTTTCGTATTGTGTCTTTTATGTTACTATTTGTAACACTTTTAATTCCCAACAATTAGGAAAATATACATGACTATTTAGTCAATTTTCTGCATAAGACTAATATGTTAAAAAGCACATGTAAGTATGACGCAGTAATCAGAAAGCAGTTAAGTAATTCAACACAGTCATCAAGCACTTTAATTAGCATTAATAAATTGTACGGATACATGGAATTATGAGGATTGTCACATTCTCCCCCTGTTAAGAAAATTTCGTCCCGAAATTTAGCACGTGGTTACTGAGGAAGCTAGTTAAGTTGCGTGGTTTTCCTGGTTTTCCCGGGGTGTCACATCATCCCCCCGTTGGTTTGGAATTTCGTCCCAAAATTCCGCAGTAGCTTCAGTCTCAGTAGTGGTTGCACTTTTCTTAAACAACTGGGGATACTTGAGTTTCATTTGGTCTTCTCGTTCCCAGGTATACTCTGGGCCACGACGGGAGTTCCAACGAACTCGAACAAGAGGTATTCTGGTATGCTTGAGAATCTTAACATCTCGATCTGTAATCTCTACTGGTTCCTCGACGAATCGCAGCTGATCGTCGATTGTGAGCTCCTTTAAGGGAACTATGAGGGTCTCATCTGATAGACACTTTTTCAGATTTGACACGTGGAATACGTTGTGAACTCCGCTGAGTCCTTCAGGTAGATTCAACTTGTAAGCGACTTTGCCAATTTTCTCAATGATTTCGAACGGTCCGACATAACGCGGATTGAGTTTGCCTCGTTTTCCAAAACGAACTACACCTTTCCAAGGTGAGACTTTAAGTAGCACTCGATCCCCAACCTGGAACTCGAGTGGTTTCCTGCGCTTATCAGCGTAGCTTTTCTGACGGTCACGAGCTGCCGCCATTCGCTGTCGTATCTGAGCAATCTTCTCGGTTGTGTCTACCCCAAGTTCTGGGCCTGTGATTTGGCTGTCACCAACTTCTGCCCAACAAAGTGGTGATCGGCATTTACGTCCATACAATGCCTCGAATGGAGCGGCCTGGATACTGGTGTGGTAACTGTTGTTATATGAGAACTCCACTAACGGGAGGTGTTTTTCCCAGCCATTACCAAAGTCGATTACACATGCCCTAAGCATGTCTTTAAGGGTTTGGATGGTGTGTTCAGATTGCCCATCCATCTGTGGATGATATGCCGTGCTCAGGTCTAATCGAGAGCCAAAGGACTTGTGCAAAGCTTGCCATAATTCAGATGTAAAACGTGAGTCTCGATCAGAAATGATGGAGGTTGGCACTCCGTGCCTTAATACTACTTCCTTTAGGTAGATGTCTGCTAGAGTAGAAAACTTATCTGTTTCCTTGATAGCCAGAAAATGTTCAGACTTGGTCAATCGATCCACTATCACCCAAATAGTGTCATTTTCGCGTTGAGATCTAGGCAGGCCAGTAACGAAATCCATGGAAATTTTCTCCCATTTCCATGTTGGGATCTCTGGTTGTTGGAGTAGGCCTGATGGTTTCTGATATTCAATCTTGACTCTCGCACAAGTCAAACATTTACTGACGTAGGTTGCTATGTTGGCTTTCATACTAGGCCATCAATACGTAGTCTTGAGATCGCGGTACATCTTATCCGAACCAGGATGTACTGAATTACGAGACTTGTGTGCCTCATCCGTCACAAGCTCACGTAGGTTTCCGTAAAGTGGGACCCAGATGCGCCCTGTTACATAGTAGGCGTCGTCTTCCTTTTGTTCTAACCTCTTCCTCACTCCTCATAAGGACTCAGCCCTGATGTTTTCTGCTTTCAATGCTTCGACCTGAGCATCTCGTATCTGAGTAGGAAGACTAGATTGGATGGTAAGTTGTAACGCTCGCACACGTTTAGGTATAGTATCCTTTCGACTGAGGGCGTCGGCCACAACATTGGCCTTGCCCGGATGGTATTTGATAGCGCATTAATAATCATTCAAGGGCTCGACCCATCGGCGTTGTCGCATGTTTAACTCCTTTTGCTTGAAGATATGCTCGAGACTCCTGTGATCGGTGTAAATGGTGCACTTGGTACCGTACAGATAATGTCTCCATATCTTAAGTGCGAAAACAACTGCTCCTAAATCCAAGTCGTGTGTAGTGTAGTTCCTTTCGTGAACCTTAAGTTGGCGCGATGCGTAGGCAATGACCTTGTCACGTTGCATCAACACGCAACCAAGTCCTTGGATGAAAGCGACGCAATAAACCACAAAATCATCTGTGCCTTCAGGAAATGAGAGGATAGGCGCGCTACAAAGTCTATCTTTTAAGTACCGAAAAGCAGATTCTTGTGCATCACCCCAACGATAGGTGACACCCTTCTGAGTCAGTAAAGTGAGAGGTTGCGCAATCTTTGAGAAATCCTTGATAAATCTTCTGTAGTAGCCCACCAAATCCAAGAATTGGCGGATTTCTGTTGGTGTACGGGGAGCAGGCTAGTTCTTGATCGAGTCTACCTTGGATGGATCAACATGAATCCCATCCTTGTTTACTACGTGGACTAGAAAGTGGACTTTGCGAAGCCAGAAGTCACATTTCGAAAATTTGGCATACAACTACTCTGTTTGAAGAAGTTCCAAAATAAGCCTCAGGTGTTGCTCGTGTTCATCCTGACTCTTCGAATAGATCAGGATATCATCGATGAAAACTATGACGAACTTATCCAGGTAAGGTTTGCACACTCGGTTCATGAGATCCATGAAGACCGCAGGTGCATTCGTCAATCCGAAAGGCATAACCAGAAACTCGTAATGCCCATAACGAGTCCTGAATGCTGTTTTAGAGATATCATCGTCTCGGACTCTCAGTTGATGGTAACCTGATCTCAGGTCAATCTTGGAATAGAAACTCGACCCTTGCAACTGGTCGAATAAGTCATCAATGCGTGGAAGACGATAACGATTCTTCACCGTCACCTTGTTGAGTTCGCGATAGTCAATACACATTCTAAAGGTACCATCTTTCTTCTTCACAAATAACACTGGAGCTCCCCAAGGTGAAGAGCTAGGGCGAATAAAACCCTTGTCCAAGAGGTCTTGCAATTGAGTGGACAATTCTTCTAGTTCTGATGGGGCTAAGCGATAAGGTGCTCGAGCTATGGGCGTTGCTCCAGGAGCTAGCTCGATTTGAAACTCAACTTGACGATGAGGCGGATGACCAGGTAATTCCTATGGAAATACCTCAGGAAAGTCGCGTAGGAATGTCTTTTATCTTCTTTTCTTTCGAAGATGTATCAAAAACGAGGGCTAGGATAGCAGTGTGGCCCTTTCTCAACCATTTCTGGGCCTTAAGGAAAGAGATGATGCCCACAACAACACCACTCTTGTCGCCATGGATTACGAGGGGTTCTTCACCAGAACGAGGGATGCGGACAATCTTCTCGTTGCAAAGAATTTCCGCTTGCTGATGAGATAACCAATCCATCCCAATAACAACGTCGAAACTACCCAGAACGATAGGAATGAGGTCGATAGAAAAGGTCTGATCAGGAAGAACAAGATTACAACCTTTAACTATGTGTGTGGCCTCTAAACTTTTACCGTTTGCTAGCTCTAACATGTGTTTGGTGGTCAAAAGTGTTGGAGTGCGCTTAAGCATTTGACTAACTTTTAAGGACACATAACTAGTATCGGCACTCGAATCGAATAAAACAGTAACAAAGAAATCATCCAGAAGAAACTTACCCATCACCACATTGGGATCGTTCCGTGCATCACCCTGACCCAGCATGAAAACACGTCCCCTGGCACCATTGCCATCATTGTTACCCCCGTTGTTGCCTCCATTGTTACCCCCATTGTTGTTCCCGTTTCCTTGGTTTTTGTTCTGATCCTGATTCTGATTCAGCTGTGGACAGTGCCTCTTGAACTGACCCCCAGCACCGCACTGGTAACATCCCTTAATACCCTGCTGGTGTTGCCGTTGGTTCTGTGGAGCTTGTGGCTGCTGTTGTCGATTCTGATTCGCAGGACATGAGCTCCTGCAATCTTTGGCTTCATGTCCAGGCTTGTTGCATCTCTGACAACGACCCTTGCTGCACGCCCCGCTATGGTGCAAATTACATCGATTGCACTTAGGGTGATTTCCCCTGTATCCACCCTGACCTTGATTCCCAGAAGACTGCTGACTGGGGCTCCTGTACTCATTTGTCTTTCGCTGCTGGGACTGAGGCTGAACCGAAGTAGAACCCTTGCCTGAATTTCCATCCCACTTGCACTTGTTATCACTGGGAGCATCAGAAGTAGTAGCGCTAATACGCTTGGGCAGCTTGTTTTGCTCAACTGCCTGATCAGTGAGACGATGAGCCAACCGGATGATTTGCTGAATGGTGCCAAGATTAGCTGAGGTCACGTGGCTCTGAATTTCTGGCACTAAACCCTTAAGGTACAACTCGATATGCTTGATAGGAGGATCCACCATAGTAGAACACAAGATAGCTAATTCGTTTGATCTCTTTGTGTATGCCTCGATTTCAGACCCCGTCATCTTCAAATTGAAAAATTCCACCTCTAGCTTGTGGATGTCGTCACGACTACATTACTCTTCTTTGATCAAATTTTTGAAGTCGTTCCATGGGGTGGCATTAGCAACCGCCAGCCCTAGCAGTTGAACCTGTGCTTTCCACCAGGTTAGTGCAGCACCTTCGAGTGTCCCAGTAGCAAATTTCACCCTACGAGCCTCAGGGCATTCACACATTTCGAAAACAGACTCGAGCTTCTCGAACCAGTGAAGGAGACCTACCGCTCCTTCCGTGCCGCTGAAGGCACTGGGTCGGAAATCCATGAAGGTTTTGAACGTACACACAGGAGGTTGAGCATGTTGACCTCCTGCAGGGGCTGCTGCGAGTGCCTCTGCAACTCGTTCATTGATAAGAGCCGTCAGCTGGGCTTGAGTCAAGTTCAAGCGTCCACTCATGATCTTCACACCAAAGAGGGCATAAGTGAGAAAGGTGTCGCGAAAGTGTGTATGTGTGGAGTGACAGAAAAGAGTAAGCACACATAGTTCAAACAATAGTTGCTACTTTAACTAAGCATACCATAAACAATGCACAACTTAGACTAACAGGCAGACAATACTAACATAAACCATATTACCTATAGTGTTGAGTCTTGCACGTGGAGCGAAGTTTCGTAGTGGATCGTTGAGCACTGTACAGGTTATAGTCTGGTTTTATCAAAAAGCTTTTCCCCCTTTTTAAAACCAAGTTTGCTATAACCAATGCCTCTGATACCAATCTGACACACCCCTAAAATCCACACGCGGAGTATCACCGCTTGGAGGCGTGACATGACCAGGATCCAGCCACCAATCATATTGAACAATGTATTTAAAATAGATAAAATCCAACCACGTAATATAATTGGTGTTTCAAAACTAGTTAATCAAGTTCAAATTAAATAGCGGAACCATAAGACGTGGAACCAAAAAATAAGTTCAATAAGTTCATAAGGTTTAAATGTTTAGAACGGGACATAACAGCCCATATCCCACAACGACCTCCTCCTCGCGCAAGCTCCATAAGTATCTAACGACCTGCAAGGCATGTAACAACGAGTCAACAATAAAGTTGAGCGAGTTCACAGTAGGTGTTCGTTATAAAGTAGTTTTTCAAGAACTATGAGTTTGTTTGCAATTGCAGGTTAAATCAACTTTCCTTATTTTCCAAAACATGAACGGTGGGAGCTACCCCATGTTGTAAACCACTAGACTAGATGTATATATAGGTGTCCTTCCCAATCCGAGGACAGAGGTACGTATTGAATACGTAGGTTTAGCGTAGGTGCCCTTCCCAATCCCAGGACAGAAGTACGTATAAGAATACGTAGGTTTAGCGTTGGTGCCCTTCCCAATCCGAGGACAGTGGTACGTAATGAATACGTAGGTTTAGCGCTGGCGTCCTTCCCAATCCGAGGACGGAGGTACGTATTGAATACGTAGGTTTAGCGCTGGCGTCCTTTCCAATCCGAGGACGGAGGTACGTAGTGAATACGTAGGTTTAGCGCTGGCGTCCTTCCCATTCCGAGGACAGAGGTAAGTAGTCTAGTAGTGGTGAAAGTACAAGTTCCGTCTTATTTATTTAATCCCATTCCCAACCCACCGGGAATCCCATGCCTTAAGAGTGTGAACTCACCTTTGGTTGCTCGGTTTGACTCTAAAAAATAACTAACAGTTAAGGTCGGTCAATCACGTTCTATTATGATTACCACTTAGTTTATTAGTGACTTCAAATAAGCACGAAGTTCCTACACGCATCTACCACATAACATGCACTCACTTTAATGGTTCATGCCCATATAAACTCCCCATCTATTCCCATTCATAAGCAAACATACGACATTGAACATAACACTTTCATTGACATATAACATGTTAGATCATTCTCAGATAACCTACCCGACATTTAGACACGCAAATTACTACTTATGTCATTTCAGCTTTAACATTCAAAACTGGGTTGTTTTCGGGAATTTTAATAAAATAGTTAACCTATTCCAAAAATTACCAACTTTTTAAAAAAGGTCTTAAACGATCCAAATATTACTGTGTAAAAATATCGGGATCCAATTCATTACCAATATTTTATAAAAAATCATTTTCCGGACTGAAATCAGATTCGTCACTTTCTGACTGCAATTCACGGAATAATTTATTTAAATTCATCGTAAGTCCGATTGATGAAATTCCAGTTGGAGCATTACAAAGACATCAGTGGTCATTTAGAGTATAAATTTCATGAGGTAATTCTGTACAGATTTCAAGTTATGATGAAAAACATAACACATATTTTCTTCTGTAAAAACGCAGCTTTTGCTGCTGTGAAAAACGACTCTTTAAAAATAGCAAACGAAGTCCCAAAAATTATGATTTCAGTGCCATTAGAACCGTATTTCGAAATAACACGTTATAGACTCAAGAAAATCAGTTTTTCGATAAATATCGATCTGTTTACAGCCAACTGAAATTAGCTGTAAATGTTTGGACAGAAGTTGTTTTCAGCTTATAGCGCTCTAACGCAAGTTCTATTTGTTCCGTTAACATGTTTAGTGATCAACAATGACATTTAACATCACTTGCAACAGGTTATTGTTTATTTAACTCAGATTTATGATGTCAAGTACCATCATCAACATAAACAAGAAAACATCATACTAGCATTATTTCATCATATTACATATCTTTATGTTCAAGATTTATGTTTGTGTTATTTTAGTGTTCTTGTATAAACCAACATGATATATCTATTAACCACCAAAATATGAAGTAAACAAGGCTTAACAAGAAACTTACAGCTAGCTTAAAGCTAGGGAAGAAACAAGATGAAAATGTGATGAATAAAAGCACACTAGAGAGGTCCTTCAAGATCCGAGTGTTCCACACCTTCTAATTCACCTTTGTGCACCTTGAAGTACACTTGAAATGGATGAACTAGAATCAAAAATGGTGGTGGTACATAGGGGTTGTTTGGCCGTAGCTTTGTAAGAGGGAGAGAGAGGTTTGTGGTGTGTTGGTGAATGATGAAGATATGAAGTGATCTTTGTAATCTAGGAGCTATACATATAATCTTCATATCTAATATTTTGGCAATGTAATCAAGCAAGATCACAAGAAGATATGAAATAAGATCTAGTAGTATGGAGGTGATCTTGGTGGGGTCCCTTGGACCATAAATGGGCATGGGGGGGGGGGGGTTAATTGTAACATTTTGATGATAGTTGGTAAATATTAGTTCAAGTTCAAGTAATAGGTTACATGTATTAGTTAGTAGGTTTCTAGTGGGTGTTATGGTGTACGGGGATCATAACTAGCCAAGAAATAATTAAACAATGTTTCTTGCAATATTTTGGTGTCCCGGGTAATGTCCGGTTGTTCGGTTAGATACCGGTTCGTTAAAGTGCTAAGGTGTTTCGTATAGTGTCTTTTATGTAACTATTTGTAACACTTTTAATTCCCAACACTTAGGAAAACATACAGGACTATTTAGTCAATTTTCTGCATTAAGACTAATATGTTAAAAAGCACATGTAAGTATGACGCAGTAATCAGAAAGCAGTTATGTAATTCAGCACAGTCATCAAGCACTTTAATTAGCATTAATAAATCGTACGGATACATGTAATTATGAGGATTGTCACATTCTCCCCCTGTTAAGAAAATTTCGTCCCGAAATTTAGCACGTGGTTACTGAGGAAGCTAGTTAAGTTGCGTGGTTTTCCTGGTTTTCCTGGGGTGTCACATCATCCCCCCGTTGGTTTGGAATTTCGTCCCGAAACTCCGCAGTAGCTTCAGTCTCAGTAGTGGTTGCACTTTTCTTAAACAACTGGGGATACTTGAGTTTCATTTGGTCTTCTCGTTCCCAGGTATACTCTGGGCCACGACGGGAGTTCCAACGAACTCGAACAAGAGGTATTCTGGTACGCTTGAGAATCTTAACATCTCGATCAGTAATCTCTACTGGTTCCTCGACGAATCGTAGCTGATCGTCGATTGTGAGCTCCTTTAAGGGAACTATGAGGGTCTCATCTGGCAGACACTTTTTCAGATTTGACACGTGGAATACGTTGTGAACTCTGCTGAGTTCTTCAGGTAGATTCAACTTGTAAGCGACTTTGCCAATTTTCTCAATGATTTCGAACGGTCCGACATAACTCCGTGCCTTGATACTACTTCCTTTAGGTAGATGTCTGCTAGAGTAGAAAACTTATCCGTTTCCTTGATAGCCAGAAAATGTCCAGACTTGGTCAATCGATCCACTATCACCCAAATAGTGTCATTTCTGCGTTGAGATCTAGGCAGGACAGTAACGAAATCCATGGAAATTTTCTCACATTTCCATGTCGGGATATCTGGTTGTTGGAGTAGGCCTGATGGTTTCTGATATTCAATCTTGACTCTCGCACAAGTCAAACATTTACTGACATAGGTTTCTATGTTGGCTTTCATAATAGGCCACCAATACGTAGTCTTGAGATCGTGGTACATCTTATCCGAACCAGGATATACTGAATAACGAGACTTGTGTGCCTCATCCATCACAAGCTCGCGTAGGTTTCCGTAAAGTGGGACCCAGATGCGCCCTGTTACATAGTAGGCGCCGTCTTCCTTTTGTTCTAACCGCTTCCTCGATCCTCGTAAGGACTCAGCCCTGATGTTTTCTGCTTTCAATGCTTCGACCTGAGCATCTCGTATCTGAGTAGGAAGACTAGATTGGATGGTAAGTTGTAACGCTCGCACACGTTTAGGTATAGTATCCTTTCGACTAAGGGCATCGGCCACAACATTGGCCTTGCCCGGATGGTATTTGATAGCGCATTCATAATCATTCAAGGGCTCGACCCATCGGCGTTGTCGCATATTTAACTCCTTTTGCTTGAAGATATGCTCGAGACTCCTGTGATCGGTGTAAATGGTGCACTTGGTACCGTACAGGTAATGTCTCCATATCTTAAGTGCGAAAACAACTGCTCCCAATTCCAAGTCGTGTGTAGTGTAGTTCCTTTCGTGAACCTTAAGTTGGCGCGATGCGTAGGCAATGACCTTGTCACGTTGCATCAAAACGCAACCAAGTCCTTGGATGGAAGCGTCGCAATAAACCACAAAATCATATGTGCCTTCAGGCAATGAGAGGATAGGTGCGCTACAAAGTCTATCTTTTAAGTACCGAAAAGAAGATTCCTGTGCATCACCCCAACGATAGGTGACACCCTTCTGAGTCAGTGAAGTGAGAGGTTGCACAATATTTGAGAAATCCTTGATAAGTCTTCCGTAGTAGCCCGCCAAACCCAAGAATTGGCGGATTTCTGTTGGTGTACGGGGTGCAGGCCAGTTCTTGATCGAGTCTACCTTGGATGGATCAACATGAATCCCATCCTTGTTTACTACGTGGCCTAGAAAGTGGACTTCGCGAAGCCAGAAGTCACATTTCGAAAATTTGGCTTACAACTGCTCTGTTCGAAAAAGTTCCAAAATAAGCCTCAGGTGTTGCTCGTGTTCTTCCTGACTCTTTGAATAGATCAGGATATCGTCGATGAAAACTATGATGAACTTATCCAGGTAAGGTTTGCACACTCGGTTCATGAGATCCATGAAGACCGCAGGTGCATTCGTCAATCCGAAAGGCATAACCAGAAACTCGAAATGCCCATAACGATTCCTGAATGCTGTTTTAGAGATATCCTCATCTCGGACTCTCAGTTGATGGTAACCTGATCTCAGGTCAATCTTGGAATAGAAACTGGACCCTTGCAACTGGTCGAATAAGTCATCAATGCGTGGAAGAGGATAACGATTCTTCACCGTCACCTTGTTGAGTTCGCGATAGTCAATACACATTCTGAAGGTACCGTCTTTCTTCTTCACAAATAACACTGGAGCTCCCCAAGGCGAAGAGCTAGGGCGAATAAAACCCTTGTCCAAGAGGTCTTGCAATTGAGTGGACAATTCTTCTAGTTCTGATGGCGCTAAGCGATAAGGTGCTCAAGCTATGGGCGCTGCTCCAGGAGCTAGCTCGATTTGAAACTCGACTTGACGATGAGGCGGAAGACCAGGTAATTCCTCGGGAAATACCTCAGGAAAGTCGCTTACAATAGGAATGTCTTCTATCTTCTTTTCTTTCGAAGATGTATCAGAAACGAGGGCTAGGATAGCAGTGTGGCCCTTTCGCAACCACTTCTGGGCCTTAAGGAAAGAGATGATGCCCACAACAGCACCACTCTTGTCGCCACGGATTACGAGGGGTTCTTCACCAGAAAGAGGGATGCGGACAATCTTCTCGTTGCAAAGAATTTCCGCTTGCTGATGAGATAACCAATCCATCCCAATAACAACATCGAAACTACCCAGAACGATAGGAATGAGGTCGATGGAAAAGGTCTGACCAGCAAGAACAAGATTACAACCTTTAACTATGTGTGTGGCCTCTAAACTTTTACCGTTTGCTAGCTCTACCATGTGTTTGGTGGTCAAAAGTGTTGGAGTGCGCTTAAGCATTTGACTAACTTTTAAGGACACATAACTAGTATCGGCACCCGAATCGAATAAAACAGTAACAAAGAAATCATCCAGAAGAAACTTACCCATCACCACATTGGGATCGTTCCTTGCATCACCCTGACCCAGCAAGAAAACACGTCCCCTGGCACCATTACCATCATTGTTACCCCCGTTGTTGCCTCCATTGTTACCTCCATTATTGTTCTGATCCTGATTCTGATTCAGCTGTGGACAGTGCCTCTTGAAGTGACCCTCAGCACCGCACTGGTAACATCCCTTAATACCCTGCTGGTGTTGCCGTTGGTTCTGTGGAGCTTGTGGCTGCTGTTGTCGATTCTGATTCGCAGGACGTGAGCTCCTGCAATCTTTGGCTTCATGTCCAGGCTTGTTACATCTCTGACAACTACCCTTGCTGGGTGATTTCCCCTGTATCCACCCTAACCTTGATTCCCAGAAGACTGCTGACTGGGCTCCTGTACTCATTTGTCTTTCGCTGCTGGGACTGAGGCTGAACTGAAGTAGAACCCTTGCCCGAATTTCCATCCCACTTGCGCTTGTTATCACTGGGAGCATCAGAAGTAGTAGCGCTAATACGCTTGGGCAACTTGTTTTGCTCAACTGCCTGATCAGTGAGACGATGAGCCAACCAGATGATTTGCTGAATGGTGCCAAGATTAGCTGAGGTCACATGGCTCTGAATTTCTGGCACTAAACCCTTAAGGTACAGATCGATACGCTTGATAGGAGGATCCACCGTAGTAGGACACAAGATAGCTAATTCGTTTGATCTCTTTGTGTATGCCTCGATTTCAGACCCCGTCATCTTCAAATTGAAAAATTCCACCTCTAGCTTGTGGATGTCGTCACGACTACAGTACTCTTCTTTGATCAAATTTTTGAAGTCGTTCCATGGGGTGGCAATAGCAACCACCAGCCCTAGCAGTCGAACCTGTGCTTTCCACCAGGTTAGTGCAGCACCTTCGAGTGTCCCAGTAGCAAACTTCACCCTACGAGCCTCAGGGTATTCACACATTTCGAAAACAGACTCGAGCTTCTCGAACCAGTGAAGGAGACCTACCGCTCCTTCCGTGCAGCTGAAGGCACTGGGTCGGCAATCCATGAAGGTTTTGAACGTACACACAGGAGGTTGAGCAGGTTGACCTCCTGCAGGGGTTGCTGCGAGTGCCTCTGCAATGTAATATCCCGAAAATACAAAACTTTATATTAGAATTATAAAGTGTAAAATAAATAAGAATAAGCTAACTAGGATAAATAACCCAGTTAGTTAGGAGTCTTGTAGTAACACATGAATGAGTTAAAAAGCCAAATATATAAACTAAATAAGAGTGGAGGGACTTAGGTTGTTAAAATTGAAACTTAAGTTACTAATATTTAGTAAAATAAAACAAACCAAACACCTCAATTGCGGTTCTGGTCGATCAACAGCAGGAAGGGGGGAACACCCACACTTCCAAAACCCTAATATCTACTAAACAATCAAATTGAAGGCCGAAATCCGGTTGAAATCGAAATCTGATCATGGAATCGTGATCACCTTGTTAAAGGGGTCATAAAATATGTCGAATTAGGTCATTTTCATTCGATTCAAAGTTCATGCATGTGATTGAAATCGAGTGTAGAGCTTGATTATGTGTTGTAAACATGCAACTCGTTCATTGATAAGAGCCGTCAGCTGGGCTTGAGTCAAGTTCAAGCGTCCACTCATGATCTTCACACCAAAGAGGGCATAAGTGAGAAAGGTGTCGCGAAAGTGTGTATGTGTGGAGTGACAAAAAAGAGTAAGCACACATAGTTCAAACAACAGTTGCTACTTTAACTAAGCATACCATAAACAATGCACTACTTAGACTAACAGGCAGGCAATACTAACATAAACCATATTACCTATAGTGTTGAGTCTTGCACGTGGAAAGAAGTGTCGTTGTGGATCGTTGAGCACTGTACAGGTTATAGTCTGGTTTTATCAAAAAGCTTTTCCCCCTTTTTAAAAACAAGTTCGCTATAACCAATGGCTCTGATACCAATCTGTCACACCCCCAAAATCCACATGCGGAGTATCACCGCTTGGAGGCGTGACATGACCAGGATCCAGCCACCAATCATATTGAACAATGTATTTAAAATAGATAAAATCCAACCACGCAATATAATTGGTGTTTCAAAACTAGTTAATCAAGTTCAAATTAAACAGCGGAAGCATAAGACGTGGAACCAAAACATAAGTTCAATAAGTTCATAAGGTTTAAATGTTTAGAACGGGACATAACAGTCCATATCCCACAACGACCTCCTCCTCGCGCAAGCTCCATAAGTATCTAACGACCTGCAAGGCATGTAACAACGAGTCAACAATAAAGTTGAGCGAGTTCACAGTAGGTGTTCGTTATAAAGTAGTTTTTCAAGAACTATGAGTTTGTTTGCAACTGCAGGTTAAATCAACTTTCCTTATTTTCCAAAACATGAACGGTGGGGGCTACCCCATGTTGTAAACCACTAGACTAGATGTATATATAGGTGTCATTCCCAATCCGAGGACAGAGGTACGTATTGAATACGTAGGTTTAACGTAGGTGCCCTTCCCAATCCGAGGACAGAGGTACGTATAAGAATACGTAGGTTTAGCATTGGTGCCCTTCCCAATCCAAGGACAGTGGTACGTAATGAATACGTTGGTTTAGCGCTGGCGTCCTTCCCAATCCGAGGACGAAGGTACGTAGTGAATACGTAGGTTTAGCGCTGGCGTCCTTCCCAATCCGAGGACGGAGGTACGTATTGAATACGTAGGTTTAGCGCTGGCGTCCTTCCCAATCCGAGGACAGAGGTAAGTATTCTAGTAGTGGTGAAAGTACAAGTTCCGTCTTAGCTATTTAATCCCATTCCCAACCAACCGGGACTCCCATGCCTTAAGAGTGTGAACTCACCTTTGGTTGCTCGGTTTGACTCTCAAAAATAGCTAACATTCAAGGTCGGCCAATCACGTCCTATTATGATTACCACTTAGTTTATTAGTGACTTCAAATAAGCACGAAGTTCCTACATGCATCTACCACATAACATGCACTCACTTTAACGGTTCATGCCCATATAAACTCCCCATCTATTCCCATTCATAAGCAAACATACGAAATTGCACATAATACTTTCATTGACATATAACATGTTAGATCATTCTCAGATAACCTACCCGACATTTAGACACTCAAATTACTACTTATGTCGTTTCAGCTTTAACATTCAAAACTGGGCTGTTTTTGGGAATTTTAATAAAATAGTTAACCTATTCCAAAAATTCCCAACTTTTTACAGAAGGTCTTAAACGATCCAAATATTACTGTGTAAAAATATCGGGATCCAATTCATTACCAATATTTTATAAAAAAATCATTTACTGGGCTGAAATCAGATTCATCACTTTCTGACTGCAGTCCACGGAATAATTTATTTAAAATTCATCGTAAGTCCGATTGATGAAATTCTAGTTGGAGCATTACAACGACATCAGTGGTCATTTACAGTATAAATTTCATGAGCTAATTTTCTACACATATTTCAAGTTATGACAAAAACATAACACATATTTTCTGCAGTAAAAACGCAGCTTTTGCTGCTGTGAAAAATGACCCTTTAAAAATAGCAAACGAAGTGGCAAAAATTATGATTCCAGTGCCATTAGAACCATATTTCGAAATAACACGTTATAGACTCAAGAAAATCAGTTTTTCGATAAATATCGACCTGTTTACAGCCAACTGAAATTGGCTGTAAATGTTTGGACAGAAGTTGTTTTCAGCTTATAGCGCTCTAACGCAAGTTCTATTTGTTCCGTTAACATGTTTAGTGATCAACAATGACATTTAACATCACTTGCAGCAGGTTATTGTTTATTTAACTCAGATTTATGATGTCAAGTTCCATCATCAACATAAACAAGAAAACATCATACTAGCATTATTTCATCATATTACATATCTTTATGTTCAAGATTTATGTTTGTGTTCTTTTAGTGTTCTTGTATAAACCAACATGATATATCTATTAACCACCAAAATATGAAGTAAACAAGGTTTAACAAGAAACTTACAACTAGCTTAAAGCTAGGGAAGAAACAAGATGAAAATGTGATGAATAAAAGCACACTAGAGAGTTCCTTCAAGATCCGAGTGTTCCACACCTTCTAATTCACCTTTGTGCACCTTGAAGTACACTTGAAATGGATGAACTTGAATAAAAAATGGTGGTGGTACATAGGGGTTGTTTGGCCGTAGCTTTGTAAGAGGGACAGAGATGTTTGTGGTGTGTTGGTGAATGATGAAGATATGAAGTGATCTTTGTAATCTAGGAGCCATACTTATAATCTTCATATCTAATATTTTGGCAATGTAATCAAGCAAGATCACAAGAAGATATGAAATAAGATCTAGTAGTATGGAGGTGATCTTGGTGGGGTCCCTTGGACCGTAAATGGGCATGGGGGGGGGGGGGGGTTAATTGTAACATTTTGATGATAGTTGGTAAATATTAGTTCAAGTAATAGGTTACATGTATTAGTTAGTAGGTTTCTAGTGGGTGTTATGGTGTACGGGGATCATAACTAGCCAAGAAATAATTAAACAATGTTTCTTGCAATATTTTGGTGTCCCGGGTAATGTCCGGTTGTTCGGTTAGATACCGGTTCGTTAAAGTGCTAAGTTGTTCCGTATAGTGTCTTTTATGTAACTATTTGTAACACTTTTAATTCCCAACACTTAGGAAAACATACAGGACCATTTAGTCAATTTTCTGCACAAGACTAATATGTTAAAAAGCACATGTAAGTATGATGCAGTAATCAGAAAGCAGTTAAGTAATTCAGCACAGTCATCAAGCACTTTAATTAGCATTAATAAATCGTACGGATACATGTAATTATGAGGATTGTCACGTTCTCCCCCTGTTAAGAAAATTTCATCCCGAAATTTAGCACGTGGTTACTGAGGAAGCTAGTTAAGTTGCGTGGTTTTCTTGGTTTTCCTAGGGTGTCACATATAACCATTTAATTACCTCATTTTTTTTACCACTTCTCGTAGATTCGGGTTCAATCTCCGTTGTGCCTCCCTAATTGGTTTCGCATCCTCGGTTGTGATAATTTTGTGCATGACGATTGATGGACTAATTCCTTTCAGGTCGGCAATCGTCTATCCTATAGCTCCTTTATTTGCTTTCAGCACTTCCAACAACGCTTGCTCTTGAGCCATCTCCAAATTAGAGGCAATAATGACCGGTAAAGTGTCATTATCCCCTAAAACGCATACTTCAAATGGCTTGGCAAGTCTTTCAATTCCAATTTCGGTGGTTCCTCCAAAGATGGTTTAGTACCCGAATTAATTTCCACCGGTAAGCTCTCAAACTGTTGTGTCCATGGCGGTTGACCCTCTTTAAGTGCCATAGCATCTTGCTCTTCCTCTTCAACCCTTAATGCACAAGCATGTACCTGTTTAGAAAAATCACAAATACAAGTATCCACACAATCTTCCTCATACACATGCGGGTCACATCCGTCAACTAAATCTGCCATAAAACACTCATCAACACTAATAGAATTAGAATTGTTAGTATAAACATTCAATCTCATTTTTCTATTGCTGAATGTCATGTCGATCGTATCGAATCGACAATCAATCACAGCATGAGCGGTGCTAAAAAATGGCCGTCCCAAAATAACATTTTGTTGTTGTTTTGGGTCGGCGGGTGAGTAGTCTAAGACTAAAATGTCAACCGGATAATAAAACTCATCAAGTTTTACTATGACATCTTGCACCATCCCCCGAGGTAGCTTATGAGACAAATCAGCTAGAACCACCGTTGTCTCCACCCTTGCTAATGGACCAAAATCATATTGATCGTATAAGCCCCCCATTAAAATACTCACTCCGGCTCCAAGATCTAACAACGCCTTTGACATTTGAAATTTACCAACTTGAATATTTATTTACGGCGTTCCCGGATCTTGGAGCTTAGGAGGAAGCTCCCCATTAAGCACCGCACTAACTTGCCCGGTTAAGTCTATCCGCTTAGGCATCTTTTTCTTTTGTTGCCTCTTTTGTGTGCATAATTCTTTTAAATTTTTTGCATAAGCAGGCACTTGTTTAATTGCATCAAGCAAAGGGAGGTTAACTTTTACTTGCTTGAAACATCCCACAATTCCTCTTTTTTTAGGACCCCTCTTTGAAATAAAATTTTTCTTACCCGGGTTAAGTAAAGCCGATGGAAATGGGACTTGGCTTGGTCCCCCTTCCTCATTTTTATCTTTTAAAATTCCACCTAACCCCGGTTTTTCAATTTCTTTTTCAACATTAGGGTCCTTAGACACAATTGATGGTGAGACTTCATCCTCATCACTTTCATTTCCCGTAATATCCTGAACCACCCCATCAACCAAACCCGGTGACAAGTTTGCTTTAAATTCTTTTCCACTTCTTAAAACACTAACATCGTTAATAGGAATATTATTATTACGTGATGAATTATGAGAGGTTTTACCTTAGTATCACTAGGAAGTTGACCTTTACCTTTCTTCAACTCCGACCTCCGTTGCTAATTGACCCATTTGAGTTGTCAACGTTTGAATGCTCTTGTCACGAACCTCATCCTTTTACATTCGAACCTCATCAAGTTGATTCCTCTTTTGCATATCTTGTTGCATTACCTGAAGCATATCCATAACTTCATTCCCACTTGATGAATTTTGACCCGAGGAACCACTTTGACCACGCGATTGGTTCGCCGGGTTCCCATAACGAAAATTAGGATGATTTCTTAACCCGGGGTGGTATGTATTCGAGTTCATATTAAAGTTACGACCACCCCCTTGAATAGCATTCACCTCTTCCACTTGCTCTTCAACCACTCCTACCAAACACACTTCCGTCGTATGACCTATTTCATTGCAATTAGTGCAAACATTGTACACTTGATTTGTGGTTTGCACACCTCCATTCTCTACCCCATGAACTTGTGGTCTTGTAATAACATGTCTTGCCCTTCTCAAAGATTGAGCCTTCCTTTTTGAGGTAACCGCCATTTGCTCTAAAAATGCCCAATAATCATGCTCAAAATTGGTACCAAATGTACCAATAGTAATTGACATTAAGTCACGAGCATCCTCCGAACTCAACCCCTCATGAAAAGCATTTAACAACTCCCAAAGTTGTATACCATGATGAGGACAATTTTTCAACATCATATTAAACCGTTCAAAAGGCTCATGAAACATCTCCCCCGGTTGTTGTTGGAAGCTTCTCAAACTTCTCCTTGCTTTATTTATCTTTTGGGCCGTGAAAAGTTCCTCTAAGAATATTTGTTGCATTTCAGCCCATGTATAAATTGACGCAGACGGCAAAGTATGAAACCACCTTTTTGCTTTATCTTCTAAGGAAAATTGAAAGAGAACCAACTTGACATCATCCGACGAAAAACCTTGACCTCCAATAGTGTTGCAAATGGAATCATATGTCTCCAAATGAAAGTAAGGTTCTTCCGTTGCTAACCCCTTAAACTTTGGCAAACTTTGGAGTGCAGTTGTTCTAACCTCAAAAGTCCTTCCATCTAGGTGATGAGGAATCACTACCGGAGAAGGGTTGTGAGTGATAACCGGTCTAAAATGAGCTTCAATCCCCCGCACCGCCTCTCGGTGGTGTCTTCGTGGAGCACCCAATGGTACTCTTGGACGACCCGTTCGCCCTTGTATAGGCCCTTGAGGTGCAAACGGTTGCTGAAATTGAGGTTGTTGCATTTGTGGTTGTTGCACCGGCCTTTGGAATTGGGGTTGTTGATATTGAGGACGAGCTTGTTGTAAAGGCATTGGTCGTTGAAACTGTGGCCCATGTGGCCAAATTTGTTGTACCCCGTTGGTGGCCTACCCATATCGTGCACTTGTTGCAACCCGTTCCTCCTTGAGGTCCCAAATTACCTCCATCACCTCCATAATAAAATCCCTCTTCCTCGTATCCTCTAAATTCTTGGTCATATCCATCTCCTCCTATACCTGAAGATTGCACATAATGAGGAGATGAATATAGAAAACCGGTTTGGTTCGATGGTCGATATGTAGAAGTAGCATGAATGATAGTTGAACTTGGTGGTATTGGGTAGGTAGAAGATGATTGACCTGAAGCTGGAAAAAAATATGAAAGTGGTGGAACCGTTGAGGAAGGGCTATAGGTGAGGGTAGGTTCGGTTTGGGTAGTAGTAGGTGATGTAGTGTTGGTTGGGCTAACTTCATGTGGTGGAGTAGGATTGGTAGTGGAATTTGGAATTGTAGTATTTGGTGAAGGTTGTGATGATGAAGGAATGAAAGATGGTGTAGGTTGACCCGTAGTGGGTGGTACTTGTGATTCGTCCATGATGTTTCTAGGTATAATAGGTGAAGTGGGTGAACCAATGATTTTATTTTCTCATAGCAAAATTTTGTTCCTTCTCAAAGTCCTTTCAATTTCTGGATCAAATGCCAATGGTGATAGCTTGTGAGAGCTCCTAGTACGCATGCACCTGTAAATACCTGCACACCCAGCGTAAACCACAAAAATAACAAACTTAAAAAGATCAAAGATAACACACGTTGCGCACTACTACCCGGCAATGGCTCCAAAATTTGACGTGAGGTCGAAGTCTCACTCAAATTTAATCCAATTACAACTAATTAGCTAGCGGTAAGTGGGTATCGAACACAGGGAGTTTGTGGAAAATGTGTTATTTGAATATGTGACTAAGTTAATTAAAATTAAACTAATTGCAATAAAAGTAAATTCAAGAGTTGGATGGTTTGATTTAAAAACTAAAATTACTAATTTAATTGCAAAATGGAAGTTTGGTTTGTAAACAATTTAAAGACAAATGACTATCTTAAGTTTCCGGTTTGCTTTGACATTCATGCTAACATTCAACTAGAAAGAACCACATAGACATGGTTCATGAGTGAGTACTTGTTGTGATGAAAGGGAACTAACTACTCGGATTCCTAGAACGCGAGGTTGTTACCCGATGACCAATTCATCAATGCCCAATCCTAATTCTACCCATGATATCTCGATTGCCAACGGCACCAAGAACGTATTGTTTCAAATAAGATTAACATATGAATTAACAATTTACAAAAAAAAGCAACCACACACCATAACAAACAAATCATAAAGACAAGTTTATTATTCTAGAAATATGAATCAAAGCATAAAGTCTCAAACAAACCTTCAACAAAAGATAGTCATCACAAGTTTAGCCACACATGGCTTGAACAATCATCATCTTCAAAGTCTTAATGTTCAAAAGCAAATTAAAAACATAAAACCAAATGATTCCCAATAGTCTTTCAGCACCAAGAAGCTCCAAAAACTCATCTCTAGAATGTTGTAACTGAAAATACCATGATTAGAACTCTATAAGTCCTCTTAAAATCTTCATTAAATGCAGAAGTTACAAAATGGTTCAGTCGGCGCCGTAAGCTACGCGGACCACCGTAGCTTATGGCGGTCAAAGGTTTCTCGGGAGTCAACATGGCGCCGTAGCCTATGGCTGGCGTCGTAGCCTACGGCTGGCGTCGTAGGTTACGGTGCCCAGCACTTCTTTACGGCACGTTGAAACTGGACTACGACTGTGGGCAAAACACAAGATGAGAGCCGTAACTTACGGCAGAGGCCGTAGACTACGGCGCCTGCTAAATTTGTTTACTTTGTTTTCTTTTGAAATCTCTCATGCTCCAATCTTGTTTCCCCCATTTGCAACTCTCATCCGAACATCATAAAAGCCACTCCTTTGTGCTCTTTATCACCTGCAAGTACAAATGCATCGTAGTTACCAAGTTCCAATAATTAACCAATAAAGCGTGGAATGTGTGTAAAATTAAACCTTTTAAGGGTTGTCCTACGGACCACACGTCAAAGGCCTGTGACGGGACGTACGAGTTGTGGCGAGGGTTTTCGTAGTTACTTTGTCGGGAACCTTCAAAGCACGTGTTTGCATCACCGAAGGAGATTTTCCTCAATTCTTCGTCTATACGAGAGGCCTCATCCAACCTTTGTTGTACCTGCTTTGTTGTTGGTCGGCCATGAGTATTTTGTTGGACAACCGGTGGTTTCTTGGTAGATTTCTGTGGAGTCAACACCGCTTTAATCTTTGACATCGGGCTTTTTTTTCTGAGCTGGGAGTGCGACTCTATTTGTTGTCTAACAATATTTAGCTCTTTGACCACGTCAACGTCATCGTCTATCAATTTACAACTTTGGAAGTTAAGCTTCCGCCAGAAGACGTTTATGTCTTCGAGTTGAATCGGACGCTCTGCATGGTTAAAAACAACATTGTTTAAGTCACATTATTAACGAAAATATATTACACAAGTGTTGTACGTTTAACAATTATTACCTGCACGTATGTACTTTTCTAGCCTACAAGCACACGGCAACCCACAACTGTACCAAATTTGGCAACCACATGGTGAATGATAGCGCTCCAAGACATCTAGCTTCCTAAGTGCCTCTCCACTCAACAAGTCAAGGGCTGTATGGGATACTTTTCCAAGTAGGTGTTGAAACAGCGGGTGTCTGTGGTGGTTCATTCTTTTTATGATGCAGTCTCGAAAACTCTTCCTTATTTCACCGTACTATGTCTCAACTATATCCCGGACACAACCAACTATATGGTCCAGCGAGCTCCTATCTAGGACTTATCTCTTTAAGTTGGCGTGTTGGCTCTCAACTCTGTTTGTGGTACGATTACCAAAGTTTCGCCTCTTATCTGTCCACGCAGAGATGAACATCTCCTTATAGTCTTTTAGCCAGTTATTATACATGTAATTGAAGACCCCTAAAAAGTAAAATTAATTTATTAAAATGTACATAGGTGAGTCGTATGTTATTAAAAAAACTTACTAGAACGGTTGCACTCCACAAGTCGCTTTCGCAGGTTGCGCAAGTGGTACTCGTAGATGGGTATGGATGGAGACTCACACAATGACCCCCAGAATGCCAAAAAATTTTCCCAGTCTTCTTTTGTGAAGGCACCCTTGCAGTGCTTTGTAATATTCTGTTGTATGTGCCACCTGCAAAGAAGCCTGGAGGCGTCTGGAAATACTTTAGCACACGCGCCCATAAGGGCCAGGTCTCTATCCGTTATAATCACACGTGGCTCCATACATTCATCCAACATTGACTTTATCCTCTCAAGCACTCACACAAAGTTATCACCCCGTTCTTTACTGACAACAACGGCATACGCGATACAAAACGAATGGTTTGTAGGCGTCATACCAACAAACTGGACAAATGTTATATTGTATATGTTTGTCTTGTAGGTCGCATCGATCAGCACGACGTGGGGGAATGCACGCCATATGTCTCTCGAGTACCGATGAAGAAAGAAGATCTCTGTTACGACCTCTGTTCCGGGTTCCTCCCGTGTCTTGTAAATAAATTCGATGTTTATCAGCACATTTTGTAGTGACTGCATGGGATTCAATCCGTCTCTTTGTTCGGCTCTAATCTTCGCCACAACGTTTTGAACGTCTTTATGAACATGAAACCTGACGGGCTCCTGCTTCCTTATCGTTTGAAAAATTTTGCGCGGCTCCATGTTTTGAGCTGTCAGCTGCTCGATCAGTTTCTTTTCACTTGGAGTAAACCTTTGCACAAACGCGTGGGCCGACAGGTCCTCACAAAGTTCGTGGTTATGCTCAATTTTTTCCTCTTTTATCTCCCAGGTTTCATACGGGTGGTCTCGCACAGCCAGCAGGTAAAACGGGCAACTGGCTTTTTTACTTCCGGCTTTTCTAAGTGTTGCTGTAGTGTGGTGCTCACCAACACGGTCACATTCAAGCCATACCCTCCCGGTCCTTCCCCCGATTTTCTTTGATTGACGTGTGACAATAACGAAACCATCCGCGTTTGCCATTTCTTGCATCTATTTCTTTAGTTCGTCTAGAGAGTTGAAAACCTGTTACGTTGACAATAATAACAATAATAATAACAATAATAATAATAATAATAATAATAATAATAATAATAACAATTAATCTATCTAACATAACAAAATAAAATTGATACCTGCTTTTTTAAGTACGGATTGTCCGGGATGGGAGGGTGCTCACCACCATATCCACTATATCCACCATATCCTCCAACGTCCGAATTGTTTTGATGAACATAAGGACCGCCCGGAGAAATGAATTGGTGATGACCACCATCTCCTCCGTATCCACCATCTCCTCCGTATCAATCATCTCCTCCGTATCCATCGTCTCCTCCGTAAGAATATTCACACCCGTATCCATAATCCGGATACCCTTGTTGCGTCGGATAACTTGGTTGACCAGCATGGTATGAGTCATCTATAGGGGTTGTTTCATCAACAGGGGGATGCGTGTTCTAATCTAGAAACGGTATGTTTTGTTTTCCTTGTATACTAGACACAACCTCCTCTTGCTCGTTAGAATCGGGAACGCCAGACTACTCCAAAAAATGATATCATCATTAGTAAATAATTAACTAAGCTAATAACAGTTACCGGAACGCTTTCGGGCACCCAATTGTCGCTAGAATACTGCACGAAGACATAGTTGTCGTCCCAGTATGATGACATTTCAACACTTCTCAATGATAAGAACACGAATGCAAACAACAAAAGTTTGTTTCGAAGATATAGTAGAAGAAACAGAAAGAATGCTCGGGTGGACCAACAATGCACTGTAAGTTGCACTTTATATGAAATATAGACGCCTCGTATAGCCCTAGACGCCCCATATTGCTTTATGTCACATGCCAGACACAGTCACATCAGTCTTTAAGACGCATCGTATAGGGCTATACGAGGCGTCTTAGTCCCCTCGTATTGCTCCCTCGTACCGGCCTAGACGCCCCGTCTGATCTGACGTTGTGCGAGGTGCAGTGGTTGGTCGGATAAAGTAACCCTAGACGTCTCGTATAGGCGTATACGAGGCGTCTAGAAGGGTGTGGAAATAGGCATTAAGGTGTGTGAATATGTAGACCCAAATAAAATTTGTCCGTTCAAAAACAAAATCAAAATCAAATGAAATATATATATATATATTTTCAGGGAAAAGAACAATACATTAAATTTCAAAAACGCATTATTACAATATTAATGAAACATTTTAAAAGTAAAAGCTAATATCTAGAAAAGTTAACTGCATTTATTGTCGACTTTAATTTGAAAGTTGAAGTTTTGAATATATGAATAATCAAAGATATATTTTCTTCAAATGGAGAGGAGATAAGAATTCCCAGTTTTTGATACGGGTTCAATTGGCATGATCAAGTAATAAATAAGAATATGTACGTGCGGTTGAATGTTCACAATCAAAGCTGATAGAAAATGATTGTCAATGCAATCACAAGCGTTGAGAAATCAAACAAGTTTAATGACTCCTGATAAACTATTTGAGATGACTAAAATAATGTTGCATAAGCCTTGTAATTTTATGCTCTCAAACTTAAGCTGGGGCGGCCCTTGGACGCCCCTACCGAAGCTACCATCACACAAACTAGCATCCGTCATGGCGGCTGATACAAAGGTGTTTAATTGTCCATAATCACGCGACTTCAACGCCTTCTTGCATTTCTTTGTGTTGGAAATGGCATCATCGTAGAGGGCTACGCATTGCGTGTAGCTGCTGGAATTTATGGCCTTATGAATCAACTTTTTAGCCGCTTTAGCGCTCTTTTGGGCGTTCTTGATGGAAATGCGTCCAAGGGTGGTGAGGTTTGCATTGGCTGACCGAGGATCAGATCGAAGGGAGTTGGAGCATAGAGAAGGATCAACGGTTTGTTGGCAAATCTCATTGATTAAATCTGCACCGAATGTGAAATTCGCTGAAGAAACAAGTATCAACAGCAGCAGCGTTAATATTCTCATCTTTGAATGTGAAGGATCCCCAACACTATGGTTTATATATACGATGAAGTTTTAAATTCACATGAAAATAGCAGGTAATAATTTGAAACACACTTACAAATATACGATACATATTCTGTTTAACTTGCTATATATAAGGGCATGCCGCATCTATGTCAAATCATGTGAGGAGTGTCACAACAAAGTTTATACGCCCCGCTTGCGGTATGCTCATATAATGTATATATGCGTGGGCGCTCGGGGGGCAAAAGTGAAAGTGCACTAATTTTAACGTTATTTTACTAATTTCGTGAAAATAACGTTAAAAGAGGGGGATGGTTAATCATGCATCATGTGGTGGCGTTGATAGCCAAAAGACAAGGGGGTACATGCACTAATCAGCGTTTGTCTCAATTGCTGAGTGTTATGTGCCTTATGTCCAAGGCTTGATGCAAAACCACAATCGAGCCGGGGGTCTCATTGGAAGCAGCCTCTCTATTCCTACGGGGTAGAGGTAAGGCTGTCTACATCTCACCCTCCTCAGACCCTACCTTAGCTTTGCTATTGGTGGGATATACTGAGTATGATGATGATGATGAATTAATATAAAATTAACTCTTATGATATATATGAATTGAAGTAATACGAACTTTTAATTCAAAATTATTTATAAGTGTTTGAGTCCTACACATTCTACATCCTACACCAAAATATTGTTTTAATTGTGTAGGAAACAAAAATGTGTAGGATGTAGAATGTGTAAACACTTTTAAATAATTTTGCGACTCATAATAAAATATGTGTGGGACACAAAATTTTTAAATAATTTTGCCACTTCTAATAAAATTTGTGTAGGAGCCAATACATTAATGATGATGAAGAAAGAATTTATGATTGCATTAATAAGACTTGAGTAACTCTTTAAAATATTTGTTAATAATCTATATCAAAATGTCTATAGTACCCTTAGTAATTAAAGCATTAATTAAAAGTGTACAAAAATTGATATCTTGATTTACAACCATTGATTAAAAAAAAATAAGGTCTAGATTAATTCATTTTTTCTTCTTTTAAGAAGATTCTTCTCAAATAAATCTCCCCCTATATATATAGTGGAGAGTTCAAATGAGAAGAAATATATATAGAAGAAAGATCCGTTAGAATCCACCCTATATTGCGAGAACCGCGAGAATCAATGTGGGGGGGGGGGGGGGGGGGGAGGGTTTAGTTTTTTGCATTTAGCATGGAGAGAGGTGGGGTTAGATTTTTTTTGGGGGGGGAGAGGGGGGGGGGAGGGTTTGATTTTTTTTTAAGTTTTTTTTGCTGTGTTCACATTGGTTCTCATTTTTTCACAATAATAAAGGTGGTTCTCAAATGAACCTTACCATGTATGTATATATATATATATATATATATATATATATATATGGAGGAGCTCATGCGAGAACCACATTTATTGTGAGAACCGCGAGAACCAATGTGAACACAACCTAAAATAGCTAAAAAAACCTAACCCCCACCCCCCCCCCCCCCCCCCCCAAAAAAAAAACCTAACCCCGCCCCCCCCCCCCCCCCCCCAAGCTAAATGCTAAAAACTAAAACCTAAAAAAAACTTGGGTTTGATTTTTTTTTAAGTTTTTTTTGCTGTGTTCACACTGGTTCTCATTTTTTCACAATAATAAATGTGGTTCTCAAATGAACCTTACCATGTATATATATATATATATGGAGGAGCTCATGCGAGAACCACATTTATTGTGAGAACCGCGAGAACCAATGTGAACACAACCTAAAATAGCTAAAAAAAACATAAAAAAAACTAAAAAAACCTAACCCCCCCCCCCCCCCCCCAAAAAAAAAACCTAAACCCCCCCCAAGCTAAATGCTAAAAACTAAAACCTAAAAAAAACTTAACCCCCCCCCCCCCCCCCCCCAAAAAAAAAAAAAAAAAACCTAAACCCCCCTCCCCCACCCCCCAAAAACCTAAACCCCCCCCCCCCCCCAAACTAAAATGCTAAAAACTAAACCCGCAAAAAACCTAAAAAAAATCTAAAAAAATCTAAAATTTTTTTTTTTGAATTTTTTAATATTTTTTATAAAAAAATTGCTACTTTTCGAAGCAAAAAAAATTTTAAAAAAAATTTAAAAAAAAATTTGTTTTTTTTTTTTCGTTAGAAAAGTAGCGATTTTTTTATAAAAAATATTAAAAAATTCAAAAAAAAATTTTTGTGTGATTTTTAGCTATTTTTAGGCATTTTTTGTTGTGTTCACATTGGTTCTCGCGGTTCTCGCAATAAGATGTGGTTCTCGCATGATCTTCTCCCTATATATATATATATATAGGATAGGAGTTGGCTAGAAAGTCCAAATTTCCTAAAAAGTGTAAAAAGTCATAAAACACCATAATGTCAACCATAAAACACACCAAAAACCCACAAATAATATGATGAAGATTATTAAAACATCATGTATGTGGGTTTTGTGTTGTGTTTTAGATGTTAAGGCTCTGATTTTGGAATGACAAATATTATTGTGTTTTATGTTGTTTAGCATTGTGTCTTTTATATTCATAGTTCTACGATGGTGTGTTTGAAGTTTTTATGGACTATTAGAGTTTGAATATGGTGTTTTAGTAATATTCATTCTATTATTTGTGAGTTTTAGGTGTGTTTTATGCCTGAAATTATTGTGTTTTATGACTTTTTACACTTTTTTAGGAAAAACACACTTTCCGTAGGATCCCCCACTCTATATATATATATTCATGAGTATGAAAATATCTCTAAGCTCGGAAAATTTGGAGATGATTATAGAAATCAATGTAAATATTAAGTAGATATATATTCTTAAGGAAAAAAAATAAAGTTGGAGGTCGAAGATAGTATAAGTTACAAAACATTCTTTCATCATAAATGCATTGACTAAATTAATTGTTATGTTGAACAAAATAACATGAATTCACTTTTTAAAAATATTGACCGAAATAATATATAGATATTCTTTCATCATAAATATAAAAACACTTTTAACGTAAAAACTAAAAGAGAGATTTAAAAAAAAAATTCCCTACCACTTAAGAATGATATTTAAATCGAAAATATAAAAAAAATTGTGATTTTACAGTTAATTATTGTGGGGTAATTATAATTACTCTACAAATTACATAATTACTCTACTATTATAAAATCGTGATTTTTTGAATCCTGAGACTAAAATTTGTGCTTAATAAGATGGAAAAATTCAAAAAAAAAATATTCCCTCATTCACTTTTTACGTTAAGGATATTTTGTATGTTAAGACTCATTTATACAATAATTTAACCCTAAATTTGTAATGGGTTTAATTGTTGGTTTTTTTTATGTCATCTGATTCAATGGAGAACACTAAAAAATGGTGAACCGGGGAACAATGTGTTTAACACGTTAAATATATCATAAAAAATTAATTTAAAAAGATAAAAATTATTGTTTTCAATTTTTTTCGGAGCTTTTGCATATAAATATGTGTAGAAACTATTCCAATAAAATCATCATTTTTGTAAAAAGATAAAAAAGTTACCTTCTAACTATTTTTTAAGCATTTAAAAAATAGATTTTAAATTTTTTTTATTAAAAGGGATTCTACATGTATTTATATGCAAAAGGCCCAAAAAATTTTGAAAAAAAAAATAATTTTTGACATGTTAAGTTGAATTTTTATGATATATTTAACATGTTTAATGCACTGTTCCTCAGTTCCCCACGTACGACATCATGAGTCATCATAGTAATCCTGGTAATCAATGTAATTGGAGAAATCAAGCTAATCAGCCTCCACAACAACATTACAACAACCAAACCCACTACGAATTATCAATCATCCTACATCGGAAACCAAGTCGACTCATCTTAATCGGCAGGACATACAACCATGCGTATGGCAGATAGTGTTTATGCCAAAGAAAATATTAGGCTTAGGGTTGATGAATGGATTGATGGTGAGGAAGAAGAGGAGTATCAGACAGAACAAGGATGGTTGGGTGAAAATGGTTATTCGGTTAATCAGGGTTATTAACAAAATCAAGGACCCGTAAATCATAATTACAATCCAAGTGGGTGCATCAGACTGGTTATAACCTAGGATATCAAGATCAAAGAGATTTCCATAGTCCGCCTCCCAACATCAATAATAACTGTCTCGGAGGGTGTGGCCGGTTACAATATGTTCTAGCCAGTCATGCCAGTGAATTCTTTACCCATTGTGCCATCGAATCAACGGGGGAGAGATTTTGAGGTTAGCCGTCAATATTTGGGCCATCTTCCTACTTTCATAGGTAGGGTAACTGAAGAACCATATGTACACAGCTCAAAGTTCGAAGCTATATGTGGTACTATCGGTGAACAAGGTTTTAGAATAGATGAGGTGAAGTTAATTCTATTCCAGTTCACCTTGAAAAACACATCAAAGAAGTGGTTTCTTAATCTACCCACATGTAGTATTTTTACTTGGCAAGAAATGCAACAAGCATTCGTAGAAGAATACTACACCTATGAAAAGAACAAGTAAGGTGCGGTGCAACAACCCCATTATTCCCGACCAATTTCCAAGTGACACGTATCTAGAAAACATCCCCACACTTAACTTGGTTGAAGTTGAGGGATTGGAACTGCTAAAAAGGCAAAGTATGAAGTTGAGGGACTGAAACTGTCAGCATCCAAAAATTTCTGCGTTTAAGGTCCTTGCAGACCGCGTGGTAAACCCCTTGAGGTCCGCAAGGAGTACATGTACATCCAAAAACTCGCTGCCAGCTGCAATTCTGCAACACATTAACACCTTTCTTCACTTTTGCCATATTCTCCTCCGGTCTTGACACCTAGGTGACACTAATCTTCATATTAGAACATCCTTGGACACTTGTCCACCTCTTATGCAACCTCCCTTGCTATAAATAGCACTCCTAAGCTCCATTATCTTTCATCCTAACTTAAACAAACACTCTTCACTCTAAAAAGTCTACTGTGAAGTTCTTACCTCCTACTTTGCAAGCCTTACCTTTGGTTATGGAAGTCATTATCTGAAGCAAGTAAGCCACTTTTCCTTAGCTCTTTCAATAGTAATTAGTTTTGTAGCTTAGTTTAGTCTGAGCGTCAAGAATTTCAAACAGTTTGACCAAACTATTTGACTTTCAGTTCTAGCCACTTTGGTCAAGCAATTCCAAATCAAATTCACACAAATGGCAAGTCAAACCTGAATTTCTAAAGGTCAAACTCAGTGTTCTGTAATTACCAAAGAATGAACTTTTAAACATATGTAATATGATATTTTGACATCAAGCAGATTATACAACATAAAAAGATATGTTCTAACGTATTTGACTTGTCACAAACTCGTTTTCCCGTCCGAACCCATATTTACGCATATGACTTGCTGAAATGGCGTAAACCATATATACAAGTCGTAACGGGACAAAACATTTTCAAAACACTTTCAAATCAGAATGTAAGGTTAACCAACCATAATACATGAGACTCCTCACTCGTATGGTTATAACAAACATTCTATCTAGTCAACGCTTAATCTAGCGGAACCGTGCTTAAATCCATGTTAACCAGTAAGTCTAAATTACTTATAAAGACCCATAAACAATTCTCATGGATATTATTTCCATTCACTCTGGACTATAGAGCCCTACTGTAATCACATTGTAGGTAATAAACTTGAGTTCGGTTGTACTACGAATTGAATACGTTATGTTCTACGCTAGTACATGTAAATACTTTTTAACCCTTTTTACCAAAACTTTGGGTATAGTATATAACCCCTTGGTTCGGGTACTGTAACAACCTAAATATCTTCATAATGCAATAATCTGATTTAATATGTATTGTTTGATAGCAAAAACGATTGGAGGTTGATAGTACGGTATCTGGGTTCCCCGATTCATTATTATAATGGCCGTCAGTGCGGAGTGTAAGCATATACTTGATAGTCACAAAATATGGTTTGTATATCAGTCGAGTACTGGCTTCCATCCAAGTCCCCGAATGTGACAAGCATGTAAATCTGGTAACAAGGATCCTTGTCCCAATGGAAGAAAATTTAAATGTTTTCAAAATATTTTAAAAATGAGTCGGTTAACTGTATTTACCAACAGAAGCTGACATATTTTTAAATATTGACTTACAGATGAGAAACCTAGACATTAGGCTGTATAAGGCTCGGTCTATAGCTTTGTAATTTCTGACTCCAATGGCCAAGGCCTATGATGTTTCAAAGTCCATTTTATTTTCGATCCTACCTTTGGGGAAACTTAGTATCGAATATTTGATACCTAATGTTCTAATATAATTCTGGAGTTTTAAATACTTGTATTTTATTATTACATAACTGCCTATTTCCTTTGTGCTATGAAACTGGTATACAATTGTCACGCTCAAACCCTACATCCGAGCCCACAAGGATAGCGGGCTCTGATAGGTTGGTATCAGAGCTACAGTTTGAAGGATTTAGACACTAGCCTTTTGTGTCTAGACTCAAATTTCACATTTGCAGATTCCATAGGAAATTCCAAGTCTACGTCACTAGGACATAGGATAGTCATCCTATATATATTGTCACACCCTGACATTTAAACCACAAACCCGGTGGGCCCGATGGGGAGTATCGTGACGTAAGATTGGTATCGTCATAGTCAATATACACAGAATAGCACAACGGAAGTCTTGGAGTAAAATTACTATTACAAACCAAATGTTCGAAGTTCGAAATAATAATACAAAACGGCTTGTAAAGTAAAGATCCAAAGGTGGATTATAAAATATACAAAATGAGTTTGACCCCCTGGTTTATATCCCGGAGTACTCCTATGGCCGATCTGTCACCCAACCTACTTTAACAACCTAAAGGCGTCCCGTTTGGAGAATGACCCCTTATGGCACGGCGTAGTCAGTTATTCTCGCAGTTCAGATAAGATTAGGCTTATGCAAAGGAGTTGCAAATTCCTCTTCTAGCAATACCGAGCAGCTTCTAGCATATTTACGTGTTGGTACCTCTAGCTTAGTCTTTTGAAAATACACCAGTTTTGTCACAACCTCCGTCCCCTAATTACCCGGGAACGGGCGGCCGCGGCCAATTTTGGTGGTATCGGTGTTTATCAATTTGGCAGCGGAAATTTTCATCAGGACCGTACTTAGGAAATATTTTTATCAGAGTTAAAAACCAAAATGTGTAAAATAGATAAATGGGATAAAACCCAAGTTTTTCTGATAATACATTCGTAATTAATAAGTGGGACAAAGCCCGATTTTCATTTTTAATATATTTATAGGGAATAACCCTGATTATTGAAAACAATTCTCCTTTTTAATTAAGTAACTTTTATAGCCACTTTTCTAAGGCTTCAGTGCTCTCCAGCTGGCTTTTATTGGCTTCACACTAAGTTACCTGAAACACGTGTTTAAAATATTTTATCAGCAAGAAATACTGGTGAGTGAATCCCAGTTTAATCAAAATAGATTTTATCATTTTACAGCATTGAGGGCAGTCACACAATTACATTTGTTTCCATCTACCTTAATTACCACCCACGGTACTGTCAACCCGACTTGTGGTCATGTTACTACTCACAATATAGTAACAAATTTTGTATACAAAACCCCAACATACCGACGATAATTGTAGAATACAAATACTCAATCACTGTTTAATATAATGTAAAACATTTGAGGTTTTGTAAAAACAGTTTACAAAAAGGAGATTACTCACAAAAAGGTTTACACAAAAGAGGATTACTCACAATGCTATTTTAGGTAATTTCCTGTGGCTTCCTGGTTATAATCTATAAATTTTAAATAATGCACACACGTAGTATAATAACCCAAATTTACATTAGTTATACCCTCCCCGAGACAGAACTCCAATGACTACGTCGGGCAGAGTCTCAACAGCCGTTACGGAGCACTAGATCAATCGAGCAGCGTATCTAATACGTAACCGGGGGTTAGAATACTTACAACGAGGCAGAGCTTCGTTATTTTAGTGGGTATAATACCCGATATAATGTCTACACTTTAGAATTTTTGAGAGAGAATCAATTGTGAACGATTTTGAGTTGAATGCCGATCGATTCTATTTATAGGGCCTGTCCAGGCATCTCTCGCGCCCCGCGACGGAATCAAAGGGGCCGTCGCGCCCCGCCAGGGCCAGAAAGGCGGCAACGGTGTTGTTGAGTCATCGGGTGAGGTCGACGCGTGTCCTGCCACGTGGCGTCACCAGATCTCGCCACTTGTTACTCGGTCGTGGCCCGCGACGGCTGTAGGAGAGTCTGTCGCGCCCCGCGACAGACTTAATTTATTGTTTTTATTTGTTATTTAATGAGATTAAGGGGTTTTTGGGGCCGGTTTTTATATACGGGGTGTATTTTAGGATATTTGGGGGTGTCTAAAATATTTTAAGGAGGGTTGTTATATCTTGAGTATAACTCCTTGACTGTTTAATAAAATATATAATGCACTCGCATTAAGTATAGTAACCCAATTCAATTTTATCCCAGCGTCACGAGACAGAACCCCAACATGCTTAGTCGGGCATAGCCTTGACATGCATTGGTGGGTCCTAAATCAATCGGACAGGGTATTGACTCAGTGGTCAGGGATTACAACACTTAAAACGGGGTAGGGCTTTATTATTATTATTATTATTGGTGATATATAAAAAAAAGAAAAGAAAAGAAAAAATATATATATGTGAAGATGTTCGAGACAAGAAGACAGTAGGAATGGCAAGTTTTGAAAGCTCCCAAATCTCCTATATATATACTTTTGCAAGATTCCCTTTTGATTTCCAAAGTTCTATTTGTAGGACACGTCTACCATTTCAAATAAATTCTTATACACACACGTATATAACTAACAATTAATGTTAGTTTTAATTTATTATTTTATTTTACACGTATACAACTAACAAGTAATGTTAGTTTTAATTAATTTATTATTTTATTTTTTATAATTAATTCAACTGCTTCATTTATTTGGCACTTGTAACTTCAAAAATATGACGTTTTATAAAACAACGAATATATCATTAGAACGAGAATAATCTTATCTACATTTTGAACCAAGTTTCATATTAAACGGAGTAGGTTCAAATATAATGTATTTTTATAATTAAGTTATTAAACGGTTCCTATGTTCGCCAAAATACCTTATATTTTTACCGGTAAACTTACCCATGACCTATTTGTGTAGTAACTTAAATTTAAAATTTAAAAATTTTGGGAATGTTACATCCTCCCCACCTTGTTTTAAATCTCGTCCTCGAGATTTTGGCTACGATATCTTCTTGGGGTTGCCTCACGTCTTTTAGTTGGTTTTCAAGGTGTCTGGGATTTAATCAAAAGATGAATATAGGGATATCATAGGATAATTGGAATTCAATGGTCTTAATACTTAGTTTCAGGAATTGATGTTAACTGAATGAGATGAAATGATACCATTATCAAGGGGACTAAGTTTCACAAATCAAAAGAGAGATTTGATAGGCATAGAATTCGGAATACAGTGACTCGTAGAAACAATAGGATTCAATGTCCGAAAAGAACTTACTTTGATCATCAATTAAGGGAGATTCTGAATCAATAATCTCAATTTGAGAATGGAAGTATGAAAAATGATTTGTCAATGATCAAACCAGAAATCAGTGACATTTATTTAAGTGGCAGGGATACACCGGATAATACAATAGGATTTAGTGTATCATTGTCTTAATACATAATTGTATCAAGCCTACTTGAATGATGAGTCAAACGAATGACGTATATGATCAGATTTTATTATTAGCATAGACTACAAATTTATACAGACACCGCAAAGTGTTGTAATGACTTAAAGAATTTCAATGATTACGGTGATCGAATGAATTCACCGTTTTTGAAATTAACTGAAGTTTCAAATGAAATGAATCTGGTTATTCAAAAGATAAGATGTTCAATGAAAGAAGAAATGAATATTGCAGGATTAATTCAAAGATGAAAGAAATGTTGGAGGCACATTGGAATAAAATTAAGGTACTTTTATCTTAACACAAAATTGTATTAAGACTGGTTTAGGATAATGAATCAATAAATAGATAAATTTGTACCTCGGGTGTGAAAATGAAATGAGTTCAAGTTTTAAAGAAATCGCCACCGCAAGGTGTTGTGTTTCAACAAATGATATATTGAAATTGAAGACTTTAAACAAGGTTACTATGATTCAAATAATGAGATTACCTTGAATATGATGATCTCAATTCATCATATGGGATTTTGTATATTGTGAACAAGTTCAAACAATTGAGCTTGGTTTGGACATATTCCAACAATGGATATATGTATTGACAAGAAATGGTTACAATACAAATCCGGTAAGTATCTTTTGAAAAGAAAAGGAGTTTCCAAAGAAATCTGTTGACTTGATATCAAAAGTCAGCATTTTCACAATAAGGGGATTATCAAAATGAGCATAACGAAAATATTTATTCGATCTTGTGCATAGATGATCTTTTGAAATGAATCCACATGCATGACAAGCAACGCACGTATGACATGGGAATTTGTCAAGAGATGCGACAAATGAGAGTTGGCTATATAAAATAAAGACCTCTTATTGATAAAGTTTGGGTCAGAATCAAAAGTCAACTAATACTTAAGTACAAACAAAACATAAGGGTGCCTTATTTTAAAAGTTTGCTGTTGTCTCCGGTGTTGTAAACATTTATGCGTTTTTCTTAGCTTCATCTGGGTTTCTATTCTCGTTGTCGGATGCCTTAGATAATTTCGGGCAGTAGAGACGGAAGTGGCCTGGGTCATCATTTGAAACATACATTAGTTTTTCTTCTCCCTCTACATTCTTCTTCTGTATGTCCAGTCTTCTTACAGAAGTTACAACAAAGTGTCTTCTTAGAATGGCATCTTCTTGCGTGCTGCTTGTCGTAGTCGTTGCAGGTAGACTGTGTGATTACTGGTTCCATTTCTTTGCCCTTACTCGATTTGTCGGAGTGAAATTCCTTATAAGAGTAGCTATAGGTTGTGGTTTTCTTTCGTTTTGGAGATGGAGTTTTGATACGAATACCATGACTTCCATTAATACTAGGGTTAAGTTTGAAGTGATGAATATGCTTACAATGTATAGTAGGAATCTCGTTTATAGGCACAGAAATTTTAATAGCTTCAATGATCGAAGGTATAGCATTCGATATTGCACGAGATATTATATTTTCTATA
Organism: Helianthus tuberosus; assembly: GCA_030545235.1. Taxonomy (NCBI): domain Eukaryota; kingdom Viridiplantae; phylum Streptophyta; class Magnoliopsida; order Asterales; family Asteraceae; genus Helianthus; species Helianthus tuberosus. Next base: position 824,329 of record CM060353.1, on the reverse strand, counting down.
GTACTTTTATCGAGAGAGTTTTCATTTCTAGTCTGAATTTCTTGATTACATGCCATTTCTTTGGAAATCTGGATTACAAACATGTTCAGATATAATTATCACAAAACTAAGCAATTATACAGGAACATTCTGTTTAGCACAACTACAGGTATCTGTTTTATGCGTTGATATATATATATATATATATATATATATTTTAAAATTTTCTTTTCACTATATATCTTATCAAAATATAAGGAAAATGTATATATTATATGTGTTGTTTCTTCCTTTGGTGTAATAGTTTTTCTTTATTTTAATTTAACTATATTTCCAGAGCTCATGACTGGATAGGTATTTAAAAATAAGGTAAGGGTTTTATATGAAATTCTGAAATTCTCCGTCATTGACTCATTTATTATTCTTTAAGAGGTGGTGCTAGTACAGATATCCTTAAGGTATCTTTTAATTTAAAGTTGGTGAGTAAACATGTAGGTTTGTTTTTTCCGTTATATAAAAGCCTGCCATTTTACAGAAGATATTTGATTATTATGCATACGATCAAGAAAATGGTATCTTGCATATTTATACATATAAATAAAGTTTTAAAGTTTTCTGAAATATATATACATATAGTATCAAATTACAAGAATCCAATTACATAACTAATTTGTATTTGTTATCCTATTTATTCCTTTATATTAACAAAATAAATTTCTATCAGATTTATTGAACATAATATTCTGGAAAGAAAATTCATCAAAAGAAATAAATTTAATAAGGATATAAATCTTCTGAATTCTTTTTAGAATAATTTAGGTTGACTTATTTTGATTATACCATATTAGGACTTGATTCTTAGTTTATCATATTTATTTAATAACGAATCATAACAGGTAATACAAAATAATTTAAGTATCGTTCTTATCTCAGAATACATATACATATGACTTAAATATAGTTTAAGAATTAAGCTTATCAAATAAATAAATTGTTTCTTCTTGAGATATATGTACGTATATTTTAAACCATATCGCTGTATCGTGCTAAATGTTTTTACACATATTTTTACTTTAGGAATGAAATATCATTTGTAATATTGATACAAGTTAAAATATATATATATATACATTTGACTTACATATAATTAAAGCTATCCCCGGTTGATATATAGGTATTATGTATTAAAATTATTTAATTACACAATACTAAGTTGTTGTACATATTCATGTTTCATAGATACAGTTTTGAGAAATATTTTATATTTTCCATAGTATATGTATATGTGCTTAAATTTTAGAATCGTCAAACTATGAATTATGAACTGTAATAATTCTTTGTTCATTATTTGTATAAATTAAATTAAGAATTACGTTTTATAAAATTCTTTTAACATAACTTTATTCAAGAGCCAAATATTTTATTCTTCCAAAAATATTATTATTATTAGTTTTAATTTAAAATAGAATTTAATAATGTTTAATTTAGTGTATTATAATAATGATAAATAATAACAGTATATATTAAAGACTTTTCTTAGAGAGAGTTTGTGTCTTAAAAATTTCTCTAGTATGTTAATTATCATCAATACTGACTATACACACAATTTCTGAATATTACGTATTTTATCAAATTTTGATGAATAGTCTACATATTTAATATTTAATAATACAATAAAGAATTATAAAGTGATTTATAAAGTATTTTAATTATTGTATCCAAATAATGCTGAAATATTATATTTTAACAAAATTATTATAATTATGTGTTTTATCAAAACTTTGACAAATACATATTTTTAAATCGAATAAAACTTTTGGATTATATCATAAATTATAAAATATCCTGCTTTCAAATCGAATAATATTATGACATTTTAGTGATGTTATACCTAAGGGTGTTATTTTATAACTTTGATTAAGATATTAATATCATAATATTTTAACTTTATTTTGAATTGTATTCATAAAAATATATGGGTATGGTATATACCACAAAATTGAATATTATTTTATGAATAAATTTTCTTTTTTTATAGCCTAACACATTGTAAGATACAATAGGAGTTACATATCCTGAGGATTTTAAATGATATAGGATCATTTAGATATATTACATATTATCTAAATATTTATATTATGATGTTTACAAAGTATCATATCTAAATTGCATTTATTTTATATTAATATTAAAATATTAATATTAACATTGTATTATTGTTATAAAATTTATATTGCATTATGTTCCCACATATACATATGGATATGATAGAGATATAAGATATCACAAAATTTACTAAGACATGATATTATTAAGATATCAACTATATATATATTTATGTATATATATTTTTCTTAAATATAGCATAACTGTAAGATACATATATGAGTAACATATTTTGGGGATTCAAAATTTGTTAAATGGCATAAAATCCTGATAGACACATAAGATTTTATGTTCACTGGATAACACATAAGATATTAATTTCCTAACACAACATAAATGTTTAAGGTTTAGGTATTAGAAGAACACCTAAATGGCTTAAACAAGTGGCTTACCTCTGATACCACATTCTGTCACAACCTCCGTCCCCTAATTACCCGGGAACGGGCGACTGCGGCCAGTTTCGGTGGTATCGGTGTTTATCAATTTGGCAGCAGAAATTTTCATCAGGACTGTAGTTAGGAAATATTTTTATCAGAGTTAAACACCAAAATGTGTAAAATAGATAAATGGGATAAAACCCAAGTTTTTCTGATAATACATTCGTAATAAATAAGTGGGACAAAACCCGATTTTCATTTTTAATATATTTATAGGGAATAACCCTAATTATTGAAAACAATTCTCCTTTTTAATTAAGTAACTTTTATAGCCATTTTTTTAAGCCTTCAGTGCTCTCCAACTAGCTTTTATTGGCTTCACACTAAGTTACCTGAAACACGTGTTTAAAATATTTTATCAGCAAGAAATACTGGTGAGTGAATCCCAGTTTAATCGAACAGATTTTATCATTTAACAGCATTGAGGGCGGTCGCGCAATTACATTTGTTTCCATCTACCCTAATTACCACCCACGATACTGTCAACCCGACTTGTGGTCATGTTACTACTCACAATGTATTAACAAATTTTGTATACAAAACCCTAACATACCGACGATAATTGTAGAATACAAATACTCAATCACTGTTTAATATAATGTAAAATATTTGAGGTTTTGTAAAAACTGTTTCAACAAGTTTACAAAAAGGAGATTACTCACAAAAATGTTTACACAAAAGAGGATTAATCACATTGCTATTTTAGGTAATTTCATGTGGGTTCCTGGTTATAATCTATAAATTTTAAATAATGCACACGCGTTAGTATAATAGCCCAAATTTACATTAGTTATACCCTCCCCGAGACAGAACTCCAATGACTACGTCGGGCAGAGCCTCAACAGCCGTTACGGAGCACTAGATCAATCAGGCAGCGTATCTAATACGTAACCGGGGGTTAGAATACTTACAACGAGGCAGAGCTTCGTTATTTTAGTGGGTATAATACCCGATATAATGTCTACACTTTAGAATTTTTGAGAGAGAATCAATTGTGAATGATTTTGAGTTGAATGCCGATCGTGTGACAACTGGCACTTTTCCATACATTCTGTACAATAATTAAACAGTAATCTGTGCTTTAATGACTGTGCCTAATTTAGTTTACAAGACGAATGGAATTCTGATTAGTATTATATACATACAATGGCATTTCATGTTGCAAGACTTTTATCACTACTACATGCAACACAATATAGTTCTATTAATGCACAGACAGAGTTGGCACAGTTTTCAGACAAACTAGAAGTACTGACGGGAGTTCAGTACTTAGACAGACATGATGTTGAGACACAAAATAAGACCCCAGGACCAAGTGTTACACTAGTATAGTGTGTAGGAAAGTAGGGATTACAAAATTGCCTTCCTAGTGATGACATAGGTACCGGAAAGTGGCAGAAACAGACTAAAACTGCAAAATTCTGCAGAAAATAAATAAATTCAGCAAAAACTCAGCTTTTAACATCTAAAAATAATGCAGAAAAGTAGTTAAATGGTCCAGAATACTTTCCTAAGTGTCGGGAAACAAAACTGTCACAAAAGACTACATAAAGCACACTAAACTGCGCAATTTAGCACTTTAACGAAGAGTGATGTGACACCCCGAACTTTTAAGGTCATTATTTCTTGATTCCTCGACTCCTAGCTTGCATGATTACGTGTTATGCCTCACTATTCATTAATCTAACATTTGTTGCATTAAACACCAATTAACTCTTTGGATTGCAAATATTTCTTTTATTATTATTACAAATTGTTTACTTTACTTGTTAACTAAAAAAAAGGTCTAGACACCCTTTGTTCCTTCAAGCCGTATATCCCTCGAGTTGCAGGACTCTCATCGGCCCAAACCTAAAGCCCAAACCAAGCATGGACTCCCCCTTATTGGCGGTATACATTAGTTTTTTAGGTTAATTATCTTTAACTAAACTATACGCAAGTTTCAAGACCCCCACATACGTCTCTTCTTCCCTCCTTGAACCCGACGACGACCTCACCTTCATCTTGAAGTCCTCCGTTCGATCTCGTCTCTCACCTCGGTTAGTGTATCACCCTCTCTGGTTGTCATAGTTTTACGGTCGTATTAAATCGTTCGAGTACGTGTTAGTTAGGGTATGCATGAATCTAAGAGTTTAAATGCGTAACATGATGTTGTGAATCGGATCGAATGCTTGATGTGGCTGGAACGAATTTGTTGGCTGTTATATATTGTTATTAGTTTAATTACATAACGTTTAATGGTTACGGGATTGGTTCGGTAAATTTTTAGTAATGGTTAGCTGTTTCATACTAAAGAAAAGGTGGTTGTTATGCATGAGTAGGAAGTAATGTCCTTGAGTAATTGAATCCTTGTCTGTATAATGATCGAGTAATGGCTTAATGGATTGTTAGGATTATTTGGATCAGTACACTATGAAGGTTGCATTGTTTAGATGTTATTGAGGTGGGGGTAGGTCGAATACTATAGGGATGGGTAATGGACTCTTGGTTCATGAGTGGGAGTAACCAATCACGTAATAATCATGCACATTAATGCGTCGAAACAGTGAAACGACGAGCTATACAACTTGTTGTCGCTTGTCGCTGAAGTCGCGCACTTCCGAGTCGCACACTTCGGAGGCAAGTGCACACTTCAGAGTGTGGGCCGGGACTGTCGGGGTGCGTTAACTGGACTCGCACGTTTTTTGATGGGCCACGAGTAATTGGGTTGTATAACCACCTCAATTTATGTAGTCTAATTTTTGTACAGTGGGTCGATGTATATATATTAGCATAAGGTAATATAGAATAATTGTGAAAATAGGTAATTAAATTGTTCGTTGAATTATGAAACTATGAAAATGTAAATATGTGTTTGATGGCAGAAATGTTTTAGCGGATATAAAGATATATTATTACGTGTGTGCTATTATATGACAGCTTGTTAACCCGGTTCACTTAAACCTTGAGTTGTTTGGAAACACTAGGACATTGTATGACTCTATATACGTGTACTTACGTTTACTATACATTAGGTCGCGTGTAACGGATTTAACATTTAAAGTGTAGAAGTACATAGTTATAAACTGAGCAAAACTAAGGTGAGTTCATTCCTCTTGAGCATGCCTCCCGGTGGTTGGGACAGTCAATGGGTATCCCTGAGAGGGATAGGGTTTTTGGGTACATCAATTGGATATTCCTAAGAGGAATATGTCTTGTGGATAAAATCGGGAATGTTGGATAATATACTCATCCTATCACCTTTAAGTCCCATCTTGTTTGTTACCTGAGAGGTAACGGAGTATTAGTTGGTAGCGCTATCTAGGTTTGGCACCCTCACCCCGTACCTGAGAGGACGGGTGTGAACTAATGACTCAGTCATGCCCAATGCTTTGATAGGAGCATTGGGGAAATGGCAAAATAAATCAGGAGCCGTCTTGTATTCGAGGTATTATCAACATTGTAATCAATGAACGGAACTAAACACTTGGTAACTAACATTTTCGTAAAACTATGAACTCACCAGCGTTGTCTGATACACGTGTGTGCATGCTCACAGGTTATTGATACGTGTGGATGTGGAACTTGCTGTCTGAGATGCTGGAGTGGTCATGGGTCGAGGAACATGGACACTTGAGACGAGACTAGATGAATTCATACACTTGGGATTTCAGTTAAACATGTAACATGCTTCCGCTGAACACGATGAATTACACTTAATGTTTTGTAACACTTTATGTTAATGAAATATTTTTATTTCAAATTTGGTATGAGTTCAATGTGATTGGTGGCTAGATCCTGGTACGTCACACCCCTCGCGGGGGTTTCCGCATGTGGTATTTTGGGGGTGTGACAGTTTGGTATCAGAGCCACTGGTTATAGAGAACTTGGTTTTAAAAATGTTTTTATAAAACCAGACTATAACCGAACAGTTTTGAATACATGAATACGACCATGACACTCAGCTCCAGATTGCAAGGTTCGTCTTTTTACCTGTTGTATACATTACATGATTAGTGCACACTTGTTTATGATGTAGCATACGGACACACACTCGTCACTAATCGCACAATTACATGAATTGCTTGTTTACTCTATGATGCATAGTTGGTGTGTCGTAGTCATTAGATCTTTGAGATCTTATCGCTTGAAAACCTCTGTTTGGCATTCGAGTTTGAGGAACCATTTGACATGAGTTAGGAGGAACTGAGATGAGCATGCAAATCGCAATATTATTGTGGGTGCACACATAATAATAATGTGGGGTGCATGCGAGTCCTAGTGAGCCTTAGCAAGTGAAAAAGGGGTTCTGTTCTGTTATTTAATCAATGAGAAACGTAACAAATTTATAGGAGTCACATTAGTAATTGTCTCCTACTCGAAGCGTGGTCTTTTCACTCCTCTCTGAATCCTTACGAATCTCGATGCTCTGGAGTATCACCTGAACACCCCTCTGAACGCCTAGCGAACTGTGTAGAATGTTAGGTGCTAGTACGAACGTCCCTCAGTTGGATGTCTTAGCGTCGAATGATTGGACTATACCTTCCTCACTTATCTTTGTTCGCTGGAACTTAGCGCGTTGACGCCTTAGATCACGAAGTGCGATCACCTCTGCAACACTCTCGCAACATACCGTGTATTACTCAATCAACTTGCTAGATTGATGGATAAGAGGATGAGCGTAGTACTTTACCGACTTCAGTATTTGGACGACCCTGATTACCAGCAACGAACATCAACAATTTGATTCCAATCGAATCTATAACCCTAGTCAGCGACTCACGGGAGTCGACTCTTACGAGTTAACCGGGACATAAACAATGACAATTGACTATGGTGTGGAATGTGTAACTGCAAGCACATTGAGAACGTGACACAGAATGAGAAAAATGGACCCTGTTGGTGAAAGATCGTAGGACTCCGTTACGAGCAACGACATTAGAGGCAACCGTCACCGTGACATCAAGTTACTCGTAATCATAGCCTACAATATGGAAATGAAGGTGCCTACAACATGGATTGGTCGTGGTTAAAATATGACGACAACAACCAAGGGAACGACGGTAGTACTGGAAATTCTTGTAACGAAAACAGCAACACCGGAAATGAAACTTATGGAAGGGCATTTAGGATTGGCGTAGGCGACACCAGGATGATAACAACATGGTGTTCTGTACGTTCTTGGTAACGAATCGCTTCGTCTCTGTTCTGTTTAACCCTGATGCTTCTTGAAACCGAACCTGTTCTGGAATCTGCTGATGGCAAGATAATTGAAACCTCATATGTTCGTTGGGATGCAAACTCGACCTTGTGGGACAAGTGTTCGACATCGACCTTCCTTCTACTATCTTATCTTTGATGGTTTCGACGCTGTAATTAGTGTGGATTGGTTATCCAGATATCGCGCAGATACACCCGGCGAGGAGAAAATTTTTGCGTATCCCTCTCCCTAGTGGAGAATCGTCGTCTGACCTGAGGTGTCAGAGTGATGTAAAGGTTAGCATCATTTCAGCAATGAAGGCCCAAAAGTGTCTACGGAGGGACTACCCCACTGTGTTGGCAACCGTTACTAATGTTTGGGCTAAGGAAAGAGGATCGAGGATCCACCAATTATTCGTGATTCCACTCAGCATGCTACTCGAGGAACTTTCAGGTCTACTTCCACAGCTGTTAGGTAGACACCTAGTTGGATCTCACGCCAGAGGCAGCCTTGACTGATCGTACTCTTACCATCTTGCACCAGGAGGGTTGCAAGAGCTGCAGGAACTGTCAAACAGGAGTTTTGCCGGACCTAGCTTTCGCTTTGGGGAGCCCCAATTATATCCGTGAAGATAAGCCTTTTCATATGTGTACTGATTATCGAGAACTCAGCAAAGTGACATTCAAGAACCGTTTGCCTCGACCATGTATTGACAACCTGTCGACAAGTTGTGAGGGTCAAGCCCCCATTCGAGGAGTGACTAATGAACAAACTATCATCAGATGGAAGTCCAAGGGGAGAATGTTCCTATAACGGCATAACGAACGCAATGCGGCCATAGCCAGGAGACTCAGGAAAAATTATTCCATGACATTTGGGTTAATCAACACACCAGCAGCTTTATGGAACACATGAATCGACCGTGTTATTTGATGACGTTTTGAATCATTTCCAGTAGAAAGGGACATCAAGGGCAGCATTTGTATCTTATTTTAGAGCTCCTGAGGGAGGAGCCACCCCGCGCGAAGTCTTGTTAAATGTAACTACTGGATTCGAGAGGTACATTCTTGGTCATGTAATCAACGAAGTGGGAATACACGTTGATCTCGCTAAGATCCATTTGTTAGAGACTGATCGACACCAAAGATCCCTTCGGGGATACAGCAATCCCTTGGTTTTGCTAAATACTATCGCAGATTCATCGTGGGATTTTTGAAGATTGCGCAGCTTTAACCTCTTAAGCACAGCGGGGAGCTGTGAATTCTTGGGAAACAAAACAGGGGAACGTCTTTTCAGCTTTTGAAACTCAACTCTGCAATGCGCTGAGCATCGCTTCTACCCGAGGGTACTGATGATCTAGTGGTATACCATTATGGCATGAATCAGAGTCCCAGTCACACGCCAATGCAACACGAGTAGGTGGTGGCTTATATGGTGGATTAACAAGAAGAATTGCATGACTCACAACCTGGGGGTGGAAACCATGGCCTTGGATTTAAATTAGGGGCATTACTTGGACGGTATGAAATGTATCACTTAGACCGATCACAAGGGCCTCCCGTGTATCGTTGTTTTGAAAAGAGCTAAAGCATGCAATGACATCGCTGGATGGAACTTTTGAATGATTACGACTATGAAACCTGAACGTGCACGAGCTTTGCAGCCCACTATCGACTCTAACTTACCTGATCAAACTCGCCATGTTCAAACTGGAGAACTGAAGGAAGAGGATTTTCAAGTTGAACACATGCGGGGCATGGAGAAGCAACCTTTGGGAAGTCGGACGATATTCGCTACCTCATGGAACAGATGTGGATCTCATTATACGGCAACTGTAGGGAACTTGTGTTGAGCAAAGCACAGCGGCCTCGATATTCTAGTCATCGGGATTTTGATGGAATATATTAGGATCTAAGGATCTTGTACTGGCAACTGGGCTTGAAGGCCTTTGTCACACCCCCAAAATACCACATGCGGAATCACCGCGAGGTGTGTGACGTACCAGGATCCAAGCCACCAATCACATTGAACTACAAGTAATACTTAAATAGAACATTCCATTAATTTCAAAAATATAAATCCAAGAAATAAGTTAAACCAAAGTAGTTGTTCAGCGGAAGCATAACATAAACTGTAAACCAATAGTTTTAAATCAAGTGTTCATAATCAACGAAGCAAGTATCCAAGAGTCCCGACCCATGACCACTCCAGCACTCCCAGATAGCAAGTCCATGTCAAGAATCTAACGACCTGCAAGCATGCAGACAAGTGTGTCAGACGACGCTGGTGAGTTCAAAGTTTTGTTAACGTGTTTAGATACCAGATACCAGATTAAAACGTTTCACATATTTTATTTGATGTTGTTATTAACTCGAATACCGCAGATGGTTACAAGATGTTTTTGCCCAACACTAATGTCTCTATTAAAACATTGGTCAAGTGGTCATGGCAATTAGTTCACGCCCATCCTCCCCGGTACGGTGTGAGGGTGCTAAACCTAATAACACTATCAACTAAATACCTCGTTGCCTCCCCGACAACTATCGGTAGATGTAAGGGGTCTTATATGATAGAACTGAGTGTGATAACAAACATCCCAATAACCCGACGTTCCTCCCCGGAACCATTACCAGATATCCCTCCCCGGGATGCATGCTTGGAAAAGAGCAGTGAACTCACCTTGGTTTGCTCGGTAAGATTAACTACTGGTTCGCACTTAAACAGTCACAGCCTATGGTATTCACGTATGCAGTGTCAGTTTTCATTCACAAAGTTCTCATATAAATGGCAGTATGTATTTCACACAGTGATTTCCGAATGGCACATAGCAGTTACATAACTTATTCCAATCCACAGTTCACGAGTATGGTTCGTAATAATGCTCAACAGTTATGTGTACTATACTAGGTGTAGGAACCGAATTATTTCACTTGATCCTAATTAAATATCATTAACAGAGATACACATAAGTCAACCTAGTTCACAGTTCACATGTTTTACCAACATAATCATAATCATTCATCAACAAAAGTCAACCTAACCTAGTTCATAGTTCACGTGTTTCATTAACATAATCAAAATCATTCATCATCACAAGTCAACCTAGTTTACTGTGCTCGTTCACCCTACTGACTAAGGACCCATGTTTCGTCGTGAAACCTGTCGACGAAAGCTTCATGTTTCGTCGGACAAACTGTCGACGAAAGGTCCATGTTTCATCGGGCCACTTGTCGACGAAAGGCTCATGTTTCGTTAACATATAAGTTTCGTGGGAAGAGGATGTTTCGCCACATGCATAACAGTTACCCTAATTCTTTATTGCACAGAGTTTCAATCATCATCTATTCATTAACCCCAATCATTCACTATGAATCATAATCAATCCAGTCACATCATCATCATCTATTTGTCAGTTCTACCAGAATTCGTTTTTCAGCCATGTTTACACAAGTTTCTCATATGATCTAATCATGAATACAGTTAACATGCTAATCCTTAACATACAATCTAATCATGAATATTGTTTACACACTAAAACCACACCACCACGTATGACAAGAAGTTTGACAGAACATTAGGGAAACATATGCTAACCTCAGTTAAGATGAAAATCGAAAGATGAAAGATAACCCGAATTGAGAAGGGTAAGAGTTCCCCGCTGGTTTCAATGGAGAAGAGGAAAAATGATACAGAGTTTTAGGGTTTGCTAAATGATAACTGCCGCACACACAAGCAACACAAATAACATATACTTGAGCCATGTGCGGGCTTTATTTGGGCCGACAGCCCAACCGGTGTTTCGTCGGCAAGGGTGATGACGAAACATCAAGGTTTCGTCGGCAAAGGTGAGGACGAAACCCATTAGTTCATCGGGTAAGGTTCCATGCAATAAAGACAAATCCTCAGGTTTATATACATCAACCGCACATACACCAACTTAATTAATTATTCACATGATATATAACACAACAATTTCGAAAACAGGATTGTAACAGGTAACGTGTCGGAAAAGACCTGTGAAAACTCGGGTTGTCACATCATCCCCAACTTGAAGGAAATTTCGTCCCGAAATTTGATAAGTACTCCAAAAGCGGTGGAGTGTCAAATCAGGATGACTGTGGATTTTCCCCAGGTGCCACATCATCCCCAACTTGATGGGGAATTTCGTCCCGAAATTCACTAGCTGCATTAGATTTAGATTTGCGAGGCTTGGACTTGTCATCAGGAAATAAATGTGGGTACTTAAGCTTCATCTGATCCTCGCGTTCCCATGTGAATTCTGGTCCACGCCTTGTGTTCCAACGAACTCTCACAATCAGGATTCGGCTATGTTTACGAACCTTGACTTCCCGGTCCATAATTTCTTTTGGTTCTTCGACAAACTGCAACTTGTCGCCAATCTTCAGCTCTTGAACTGGTACGATCAGTGTTTCATCAGACAAACACTTCTTTAATTGCGACACATGGAACACATCATGGACGTTACCCAACTCAGCAGGTAACTCTAACTTGTATGCCACTTTACCAATCCGCTCCAGGATTTTGAATGGCCCTACATAACGAGGGTTAAGCTTGCCGCGTTTTCCAAAATGCACCACACCCTTCCAGGGTGAGACCTTCAACATGACACGATCATTAACTTCGAATTCCAATGGTTTCCTGCGCTTATCAGCGTAGCTTTTCTGACGGTCGTGCGCTACTGCCATCCTGTTCCTGATCTAAACAATCTTTTCTGAAGTTTCCAACACAAGTTCAGGGCCGGTGACCTGGCTGTCACCTACCTCAGCCCAACAGAGAGGTGAACGACAAAATCAAGTGTTTCTCCCATCCCTTGCCAAAATCAATCACACACGCTCGCAGCATGTCTTCGAGCGTCTGGATGGTTCGTTCACTTTGACCATCCGTCTACGGGTGACAAGCAGTGCTCATATCGAGACGCGAACCGAATGATTTATGCATCGACTGCCACAAATCTGAGATGAAACGCGGGTCACGGTCAGAAATAATAGATGTCGGCACCCCTTGCCTAGAAACCACTTCCTTTAGGTAGACAGCAGCTAGTTGTGAGAACTTATCTGTTTCCTTGATTGCCAGAAAGTGCGCTGACTTCGTGAGACGATCCACGATCACCCAAATTGTATCGTTCCTGCTTTGAGTTCTCGGGAAACCTGTGACGAAATCCATTGCGATCTGCTCCCACTTCCACATGGGTATTTCTGGTTGTTGCAGCAATCCAGACGGTTTCTGGTATTCCACTTTAACTTTTGAACACGTCAAGCATTTACTAACATATGTTGTGGTGTGAGCTTTCATCTTCGGCCACCAATACATGACTTTGAGGTCCTGATACATCTTATCCGAACCTGGGTGAACAGAGTATCAAGACTTGTGCGCTTCGTCCATCACAAGTTCTCTAAGGTTACCAAATAACGGAATCCATATCCGCTCCATAAAATAGTAAATGCCATCTGTTCTCTTCTCGAGTCGCTTCTCCATACCCCTTAAATACTCAGCTTCATAGTTTTCTTCCTTCAATGCCTCGGCCTGAGCCGAACGGATCTGATCTGGCAGGTTAGAGTGAATGGTGAGCTGCAAGGCGCGAACACGTTTGGGTTTCGATTCCTTCCGACTGAGAGCGTCAGCTACCACGTTGGCCTTACCCGGATGATACTTGATTGCACAATCATAATCGTTTAAAAGTTCTACCCAGCGACGCTATCGCATATTCAAATCCTTCTGGTAAAAAATGTGCTGAAGGATCCTGTGGTCGGTATAAATAGTGCATTTATACCATACAGGTAATGCCTCCAGATTTTGAGTGCAAACACCACGGCTCCCAACTCTAGGTCGTGCGTCATATAATTCCTTTCATGAACCTTCATTTGTCGAGAAGCATAAGCGATCACATTGTTGCATTGCATCAGCACGTAACCAAGACCCTGAATGGAAGCATCACAATATACCACAAATTCTTCTGTTCCTTCAGGTAGAGACAAAATTGGTGCACTGCAAAGTTTCTGTTTCAATAGTTGGAAAGCCTCTTCTTGTTGCGTCCCCCAAGAGTATAATACGCCCTTCTGTGTTAACGAGGTGAGGGGTTGCACGATCTTCGAAAAGTCTTTAATAAATCTTCGATAATACCCAGCGAGACCAAGAAATTGTCGCTCCTCCGAAGGATTCTTTGGTGACGCCCAATTTCTAACAACATCAACCTTTGCGGGATCCACGTGTATCCCCAATTCATTAACAATGTGCCCAAGAAAATGTACCTCCCGAATCCAGAAGTCACACTTAGAAAACTTCGCATAGAGTTGCTCCTTCCTCAGGAGTTCCAAAATAAGACGTAGGTGCCGCTCGTGATCTTCCTTACTCTTCGAGTAGATCAAAATGTCGTCGATGAATACTATAACGAAATCGTCACGATACGGTTTGCATACACGGTTCATGAGATCCATGAAAACCGCTGGCGCGTTCGTTAACCCAAACGACATAACTAAAAACTCATAGTTACCGTGTTCGAAAAGCCATTTTTGGAACATCCTCCTCTCGGACTCTCACCTGATGATAGCCCGATCTTAAATCGATCTTCGAATAAAAACTTGACCCTTGCAACTGGTCAAACAAGTCGTCAATGCGTGGCAATGGATAACGGTTCTTGATAGTCACCTTGTTGAGTTCCTGATAATCAATGCACATGCGAAAGGACCCGTCTTTCTTCTTTACAAACAAAACTGGGGCTCCCCAAGGCGAAGAGCTGGGTTGGATAAAGCCCCTATCTAGTAACTCTTGCAGTTGATTAGACAGTTTCTGTAACTCTCCAGGTGCTAAACGGTAAGGAGCACGAGCTATCGGGGCTGCTCCTGGTGCAAGATCAATCTGAAATTCCACTTGATGGTGAGGATGTAGACCAGGGAGTTCCTCAAGAAATACATCGGCAAATTCACGTACAACTGGCAAATCCTCGATCTTTCTTTCTTCAGATGGAGTATCAGTAACTAATGCTAGAATTGCAGGATACCCCTTTCGTAGACACTTCTGCGCTTGCATAGCCGAGATAATACCAACCATCGTCCCACTATGATGCCCTTGAACCGATAATGACTCTCCACCAGGGAGAGGGATACGTACAATCTTCTCCTTGCATAGAATCTCAGCTTGATGTTTGGACAACCAATCCATACCAACTACTATATCAAAACTACCGAGGGTAATAGGAAGGAGATCAATATCAAACACTTGACCCACAAGATCTAGTTTACACCCAAATAGGACATGCGAAGCTTCAATCGTTTTACCATTAGCTAATTCTACTACATGCTTAACCTCTAAAGGTGTTGGAATTAACCCTAATCGATGACTAAACTCTAGGGACATATAACTCTAATCGGCACCGGAATTAAATAACACAGAAGCAATAAGATTGTTCACAGAAAACGTACCAGTCACGACATTGCCGTCGTTCTAGCATCACCAGCACCAATCGTAAATACCCTTCCTCGAGCACCATTGCCCCCATTGTTGCCATTATTGTTGTTGTTTCCAGCATTGTTGTTGTTGTTCTGGCGGTTGTTGTCGTTGGCATTCTGATTCAACTGAGGTCAATCCCGCTTGAAGTGGCCCTCATCCCCACACTGGAAACACCCCTTCTTAAAGCCCTAGTTCTGACGGGGTTGTTGCCTTTGCTGTCGTTAATACTGCTGATTTTGCTGCTGCTGCTGCTTTGGCTGCGGGGCCCTACAGTCTTTGGCCTCATGGCCCACCTTCTCGCACCTACGGCAAGTTCGGACACACTGTCCATAATGATGATAACCACACTTGTTGCACTGTGGCTTCTTCCCAACATAGGAGCCCTGATTCTGATTGCTGCCCTGGCCTTGGTTAACTGAGGACGACTGAATGAAACTGCGGTTATTGCTGTTGTCAGGCTTTTTCTGAGATTGGCTCGCACTGGTTGCCTTGTCAGTATCATTCCATTTCCGTTTGTTGTCACTAGCAGGTGTGGTAGCTGTAGCAGTAGAGGTAGTAGCAGATTTGCGAGGCGGCAATGAGCCACGTTCGACCTCTTGGTCAGTAATCTTATGTGCCAAACGGATGATCTGAGGTAGGTTGTTATGGTTCGCAGCAGTGACATACCCCTTTACAGCTGGTGCTAGGCCCTTGAGGTACAACTCAATTCTTTGAGATGCAGGTCGGGATAGGTTAGGGCACAATATTGCCAGTTCATTAGATCGTTTCGTGTAAGCCTCGATCTCGGACCCTTCCATCTTCAAATCGTAGTACTCATTTTCCAATTTCTGAATCTCATCACGAGGAAAACACTCCTCCCGCATTAACTCCTTGAATTCATCCCAAGTAGTGGCATTAGCCATCTCGATACCCAGCATTTGGACTTGGGCATTCCACCAAGTCCAGGCACCATCCTCCAAAGTGCCTGTAGCATACTTCACTCGGTCCCCCTCGGGACAATTACACATGGCGAATACCGACTCAGCCTTCTCGAACCAACGTAGTAACCCCACAGTCCCTTCAGTCCCACTGAATGTCTGTGGCTTACAATCCATAAACGTCTTGAAAGTGCAAGCAGGCGGGTGATAACCTAACGAACGAAAGGAAATACAACACTAGGTAAGAGTTGTGTACACGACTCAAGAAAAAAGAAGTTTTGGCAAATATCGTACCAGCTTGATAGGCTGCCAAAGCCTTAGCCATACGTGTATTGATTAAGTTTGTCAGCTCAACTTGGGTCATCGCGATGTGACCACGTCCATGACCTCGTCCACTCATGATTCTATATAAGGAGGGAGAACAAATTAAGAGTCGAGATGAGGTAAGAGTCAAGTATCACGTTGAAATCTACAAACTACCAAGTTTACACATAATAGTGCAGAACCCTTCTCACACTAGTTAAGCCGCACTGGGACTTGCATGCACCTCACGTTATTATTATGTGTGCACCCATAATAATAAGGCAATTTGCATGCTCATCTCAGTGCCTCTTAACTTGTGCTAAAAGTTTCCCCCACATTTGAATAGCAAAACAGAAGGTACTATAGGTTTACGAATCACAAAAGTCGAAGAGTAGTGTCACACTGTCAAATCACCATAGTATCTAGTATGTTGTTTCATGCAACCTGTGAGTGTGTGACTACTAAACAAGTAATGCATAAAGTAAATAGAAGACGGACCTTGCAATCTGGAGCTGGGTGTCATGGTCGATTTTCGAAGGTGTTCGGTAATAGTCTGGTTTTATGAAAACGTTTTAAAACCTAGTTCACTATAACCAATGGCTCTGATACCAAACTGTCACACCCTCAAAATACCACATGCGGAATTACCGCGAGGCGTGTGACGTACCAGGATCCAAGCCACCAATCATATTGAATTACAAGTAATACTTAAAAAGAACATTCCATTAATTTCAAAAATATAAATCCAAGACATAAGTTAAACCCAAGTAGTTGTTCAGCGGAAGCATAACATAAACTGTAAACCAATAGTTTTAAATCAAGTGTTCATATTCAATGAAGCAAGTATCCAAGAGTCCCGACCCATGACCACTCCAGCACTCCCAGATAGCAAGTCCATGCCAAGAATCTAACGACCTGCAAGCATGCAGACAAGTGTGTCAGACGACGCTGGTGAGTTCAAAGTTTTGTTAACGTGTTTAGATACCAGATACCAGATTAAAACGTTTCACAGATTTGATTTGATGTTGTTATTAACTCGAATACCGCAGATGGCTACAAGATGTTTTTGCCCAACCCCAGTGTCTCTATCAAAACATTGGTCAAGTGGTCAAGGTAATTAGTTCACGCCCGTCCTCCCCGGTACGGTGTGAGGGTGCCAAACCTATTAGCGCTATCAACTAAATACCTCGTTGCCTCCCCGGAAACTATCGGTAGATGTAAGGGGTCTTATATGATAGAACTGAGTGTAATAACAAACATCCCAATAACCCGACGTTCCTCCCCAGAACCATTACCAGATATCCCTCCCCGGGATGCATGCTTGGAAAAGAGCAGTGAACTCACCTTGGTTTGCTCGGTAAGATTAACTACTGGTTCGCACTTAAACAGTCACAGCCTATGGTATTCACGTATGCAGTGTCAGTTTTCATTCACAAAGTTCTCATATAAATGGCAGTATGTATTTCACACAGTGATTTCCGAATGGCACATAGCAGTTACATAACTTATTCCAATCCACATTTCACGAGTATGTTTCGTAATAATGCTCAACAGTTATGTGTACTATACTAGGTGTAGGAACCGAATTATGTCACTTGATCCTAATTAAATATCATTAACAGAGATACACATAAGTCAACCTAGTTCACAGTTCACATGTTTTACCAACATAATCATAACCATTCATCAACAAAAGTCAACCAAACCTAGTTCACAGTTTACGTGTTTCATTAACATAATCATAATCATTCATCATCACAAGTCAACCTAGTTTACTGTGCTCGTTCACCCTACTGACTAAGGACACATGTTTCGCCGTGAAACCTACCGACGAATGCTTCATGTTTCGTCAGACAAACTGTCGACGAAAGGTCCATGTTTCTTCGGGCCACTTGTCGAAGAAAGGCTCATGTTTCGTCAACATATAAGTTTCGTGGGAAGAGGATGTTTCGCCACATTCATAACAGTTACCCTAATTCTTTATTGCACAGATTTTCAATCATCATCTATTCATTAACCCCAATCATTCACTATGAATCATAATCAATCCAGTCACATCATCATCATCAGTTCATCAGTTCTACCAGAATTCGTTTTTCAGCCATGTATACACAAGTTTCTCATATGATCTAATCATGAATATTGTTTACACACTAAAACCACACCACCACGTATGACAAGCAGTTTGACAGAACATTAGGGAAACATATGCTAACCTCAGTTAAGATGAAAACCGAAAGATGAAAGATAACCCGAATTGAGAAGTGTAAGATTTCACCGCTGGTTTTAATGGTGGAGAGGAAAGATGATACGGAGTTTTAGGGTTTGCTAAATGATAAATGCCGCACACACAAGCAACACAAATAACATATACTTGAGCCGTGTACGGGCTTTATTTGGGCCGACAGCCCAACCGGTGTTTCGTCGGCAAGGGTGATGACGAAACATCAAGGTTTCATAGGCAAAGGTGAGGAGGAAACCCAGTAGTTCATCGGGTAAGGTTTCTTGCAATAAAGATAAATCCTCAGGTTTATATACATCAACCACACATACACCAACTTAATTAATTATTCACTTGATATATAACACAACAATTTCGAAAACAGGATTATAACAGGTAACGTGTCGGAAAAGACCTATGAACACTCGGGTGTCAAATCAGGATGACTGTGGATTTTCCCCAGGTGCCATAGCCTACACAGCGAAGCATGTGAACGATGTTTGACTTGTGCGAAAGTCAAGGAGGAACATCAGAAACCTTCTGGTTTATGTCAGTAATCAGAAACACCTATTTGGAGATTGGAACAGACAGCCATGGATTTTGTCACTGGCCTACCTAAATCTCATAACAGAACCGATATCACATGAGTGATCGTTAATTGTCCCATATAACCAGTACACTTTCTTGCAATCAAGGAAACTTACGAGACTTCACAGCTTGTGAATATTCCTCTGAGAGAGGCGGCTTTTAGGCACGAGGCGCCAACTCCTGTTATCTCTGATTTTGATCTATACCTGATTTATGACAGGCACTACACAACACTCTTGGCTCACGTTTAGGCATGAGCATTACTTATCACCACAGGACAAATGGTCAGAGTCAGCGAAACCCCCCTACACTCGAAGACATGCTGCGAGCATGTGTGTGATTAACTTAGTGAAAATTGGAAGGACACATACCTTTGGCTGAGTTCTACCGTAGCAGTTACCATTCTAGTATTCAGACAGCTCTGTTTGAGGCATTGCATGAGCAGTAACGTTAATCTCCTTGTTGGATTAGGGAGGGTGACAACCTAATCACAGGTCTAGGACTTGTACTCGAAACTCTTGGGAAGATTACTTGGATCGGAAATCGTTTGGCGGCAACGAGTGACCGTCAGGAAGAATGATAAGCTTAGGAAACACTGGGAGTTCGTTGTAGGCGGTCGTATCATGTTGAAAATATCACCGTGGGAGGGTGTGGTACGCTTGGGAAGCGTGGCAAGCTTAATTTACGTTACGTTGAGTCATTCAGAATTCTGGAAAGAATTGGTCACGCCGCCTACAAACTCGAGTTACCCGAAGAATTGGGTAACGTGCATGATATCATTTATGTCTCGAATCTACGGTAGTGTTTGTCCGATGAAACGCTTGTGATACCCTTATTGGAGTCTGAGGTTAATGACAAGTTGCAGTTGTTGAGGAATCTACTGAAATCATGGACTAGGACATCAAGATTCATTAGCGTAGTCGAATTCCAATCGTGAGAGTTCGTTGGAACTCAAGACGTGGACCGGAGTTCACGTGGGAGCGTGAGGATCAGTTAAAGCTCAAATATCCTCAACTTTTCCCCAATGATCAATCAAATTCTGGTGAAACTGGTGAATTTCGGGACGAAATTCCGCTTCAAGTTGGGGATGATGTGGCACCCGAGGAAAACCTGCAGCAATCTTGATTTATCACTTCACTTCTCTGTGCTTGCTTATCAAATTTCGGGACGAAATTTCTTTCAAGTTGGGGATGATGTGACACCCCGAACTTTTAAGGTCATTATTTCTTGATTCCTCAACTCCTAGCTTGCATGATTACGTGTTATGCCTCACTATTTATTAATCTAACATTTGTTGCATTAAACACCAATTAACTCTTTGGATTGCAACTATTTCTTTTATTATTATTATAAATTGTTTACTTTACTTGTTTAATAAAAAAAAGGGTCTAGACACCCTTTGTTCCTTCAAGCCGTATATCCCTCGAGTTGCAGGACTCTCATCGGCCCAAACCTAAAGCCCAAACCAAGCATGGACTCCCCCTTATTGGCGGTATACATTAGCTTTTTAGGTTAACTAGTGGGAAACCCGCGCGTTGCTGCGGGGGCGACACGTTGCAACGCAATACTCGTTTATGTTAGTTTAATCAAAGCTCTAGTGATAGATTGTAAAGTACTATTATCAGATTTTTTACGATTAACTTTTTTATGGAACATGCTCGAATCTTATAATCTAGTATTAAAAATCGGAAAAAACAAATTCAAGAAAGTCACCATCAGGTTCAACCATTATCTCTTTATCACATGGCTGAATTTCCCAAAGAAAATCATAAAAGATATTGAAATCCTCGTCATCATCTTTGTCAATGTTCACAGCCATAATATTTTTGGTTACTTCAAGATCTGTGTGTTGCTACATATATAAAAGAACAATAATGAATGCTCAACATAAAACTAAATCATGAGGTAAAAGGCGAGTTTGTTTGTCTTGGTTACAGTAGTTCACTGAGTTCCTGTAAATACAAAAATGGAATGGCATGGCATCTATGTTTTGATTAGGATATATCATCTTCTTAGCTGCAAGTTATCTTCTTCTAAATACAGCCAAAGGGCCTGTTCAGAAATCTTCAATTATAAAAAAAAAAATTGTTCATCCATTCTAGAAATTAAAAAATGTAACCAGAGTACCATTGGTGTAACTTACACAATAGCAGAAACCTTAAATATAGCATGGCAAGATTGAACATAAATGAAAAAATAATAAAATAAATCCTGACAAAAGAGCATCATTGTTGTTTCCAAATATGAAAAGATTTTACAATGGGCTCTTGATGTTGAACTAAATCGACATCTACATCACTTTCCACAATACACAATGACAATAGTAGGTCAAAAATTATAAAAAGAAATAAATAACAGAGGTGAGAAAATAACCTTAATACTATAATAGGCCTGGTGCATTTGAGTTTGCTATGTAGCAACACAGTATAGAGCCATCATATACAAAAGTGGCGGTTACATGCCACAAAACAAAGAGTGTAAGGCGCAAGAAGGAACTAATGCTCATGCTTAACACGCCCCTTGAGTATACCAGGATGGGAAGGTGAGGTTGAAGGTCTAGCCGATGGTATGGTGGTCTGTAAAGCGAGATCAGATCGAGGATGTAGTGTGGGTAATGGGCTCGAGCACATAAGTGTTCATAAGCAGCCATAGTTTTCACACTCTCAACTATTGATGCCAAAAACTAAGTTGTGGTAAACCATATTATCTACCTATGTGTTAAAGTTTCCAATATTAGCATTGTATATATTAAAGTAAGTTCCTGTTATTTTATATTTATTGATAATATAATCACTAATAAATATCCAAACTTACAAACAGTAAGAAAAGAGATGGTGCAAACACATACCAGTTGTTTGGACTCTTATGTTGACTTGAGCCTCTGAAGTATGAGGAATGTTGTACCCGCAGACTGTAACTCTACTCTTGGGCTGCAATGCCATAATCACATTATACATCATGAGATATGAAAGATAAAGCAACAGGCAATTACATGGGCTAGTAATAAAATTTGGCATCATGGAAAACGAAAATGGGGGTGGCTTGCTGGGTTTATGCAGCGGAGTCGGTCATGGGATACTGTAACATCTCCCCAATTTATTACGTTGTGGTGTGTTGATGTTTAATCTTTTGGGCAAACAACAAACTATATTAAAGGATCTAAGGCATCGACTTGCAATTGAATGATAGAATACTAACATCAGCAACTTGTAGGTTCGCATTTTTGCCACAAATACTAATGTTAGCAACCTGTTTTACCATGAACCCGTATTCAACCATTACCCAACCCGCCTATCTATCACCTCAAATGCTAATATTTTAGGGTGAGGGCAACGCCTTGCTAACCAAATTTAGAATTTCATTTTACGGGCTCAATACACGTCAAACTGGAAATGAATTAGCATGATCGTTTGAAGGATTGTCAAAAGATTTTCCAGTTTCTCCGCTTTCAGAAGGTAGTATCAAAGAACAATCACTGCACTTCACAAGTTCTATTTAGGCAAAGCAGACAATAAATTAAAATGATATTATTGTGTTAATATGTGGTCTATAACCTTCTAGTTTCATCTTCAACTTCAATAAGAGTTAGTACCATTGCAGAGTCCCAAAATGCTTGCATCATTGAACTCCCTCCCTCGTTAACACCTGTAGCATTTCCCACCTAATTTGTAGTAGACAACTTCACATCACCTTTAAAATCAAAGGAATTGCATAAATTTGATAAACAAACGTACTCTTCTGATTATTACATTCGGTATAAAAGTGGCAGAATAAACAGGCGGGCTCACGGATCAAATGGGTTGTTTAGGTCAAAAGAAGTTTTTTTTTTTTTGTTGTAATTGGTTAGCATGTTAGGAGCTCGTGGGTTAACCAGTGATTTGCTAAGAAGGTATAAATGAGCAAGTGAAAAAAAGTTTGAGCCACCTATCCTCTTAATTCAGCTTCTGATTATAATGTTTACACATGTTGCAGAACTATCAATGCATACTAACATCCATAATACATTAATCTTTTAAAAATCAAATAACAATCTATATTTCTGGAATAACCTAACAGCATCCATACTCAACAAACTTCCACAAACAAAAACAAAAGGTAATCAATATCAACAACACAAAACTCAACGTTTCTAGCCAATCGAGCAACATGTAATCAACAAATCCAAACAGGCTACGAAGTAATTATGGTTTATTGTTTGAAACCGCAACCTATTTTTCAGATTATTAAACCCAAACCATGAATGAAAAAAGTAAACAAAAAGTCAGAAGATTGATTAGGGGTATTAAACAATTAATCACAATATGGTATGAGTCTTACCAGGTTTTGAAGAACGGGATGAACTGATGAAGGAGAAGAAAAATCATACCTGTTAATAACAAAATCAAAGTATTGAAGTTCAAAATTTATGGCTCGGCTTTAATCTTAGTTCTCTCCGATCCTGTTGTTCGGATGTTTGAATATGTGTATTCGACTCTTTGAGTACCTATAATAAACACCTAAATTGCAAACCCACTAATATTCAATTCACATCTTCAATTGCATTCAACACCAAAATTGAATGGACATTTATTCAGGCCAGCGATTACACAAGGAAACCGAAAGAATCATTGAGACATTGAATGGGGGCATATTTGGAAGCAGGGATGAAAAATTAGGGAAAGAAGGCATGAATTTTGGATAGCGTCTTAAAATTTGCTAAGGAAATTATATTATTGTACATATATGAGAATCCATCAAACAATACAAGAAACTAAAGTCACTCACCCTGCAATTCGGTTCTTGGATTTCTTTAACAATAAGATTTGCGATAACGCAATCGAAATGTTGAACACCGGAGGAGATGAACCGAGTACGGGCCGCCGGGGACGATTCCATCCGAGCAACCATCTTGCATCCGCTTTCTTTGGATTTTGAAGAGGGATATTGAACGGTTCGTTCTCAAGATTTCATTACATATTCATTGGAATGAAGGTGAAGAAGGGGTGGTGCTGGGTTTCAATAATCAAGGATGAAGGGGGCGATTGATTGCTCCCATGGCATTCAATGTTACGTTTGATTATCAGATGTCTTTTAGGTTTCTTGAGGGCACAAAAGGAAATAATTTTGGGGGTCTGAGTATGGGGCGAAGGTGGATTTACTCTTATACCCTCTTAGTGTCTTAAAATTCCATACTTTTTACAATTTCACCCTTATAAAATAAGCATTGTTTAGTTGTACATATTGCATAAAATGATGGACGCCATGTAAAATTACATGTGTGTACATCACTTCTCCTTTTTATAATAGTATAGATTATCTTTAACTAAACTATACACAAGTTTCAAGACCCTCACATACGTCTCTTCTTCCCTCCTTGAACCCGATGGCGACCTCACCTTCATCTTGAAGTCCTACGTTCGATCTCGTCTCTCACCTCGGTTAGTGTATCACCCTCTCTGGTTGTCGTAGTTTTCCGATCGTATTAAATCTTTCGAGTACGTGTTAGTTAGGGTATGCATGAATCTAAGAGTTTAAATGCATAACGTGATGTTGTGAATCGGATCGAATGCTTGATGTGGCTGGAACGAATTTGTTGGCTGTTATATACTGTTATTAGTTTAATTACATAACGTTTAATGGTTACAGGATTGGTTCGGTAAATTGTTAGTAATGGTTAGCTGTTTCATACTATAGAAAAGGTGGTTGTTATGCATGAGTAGGAAGTAATGTCCTTGAGTAATTGAATCCTTGTCTGTATAATGATCGAGTAACGGCTTAATGGATTGTTAGGATTATTTGAATCATTACACTATGAAGGTTGTTGGTTTCAGGTCCCTCACTCAACACACAGAACTCACACTTATGTATCTCACACTTATGTATGTGTATAATATGAAAGAACAGGTACTGTATTCGATGAAAAGGGTTATAAAAATAACATACTTCTATCCTATTTATAGCTAAAGCCAAATACATGTAAAGAGAAAATAACACGTGTGGTTCTCCTTATTTCCAGCAGCTCATCACTCACTTTCTCTAGTCCACCTAAAGAACCGGTAAACCATAACCTATTCTTTTGACCAACATATACTTGAACCCATCCATGATCTAACGTATATGCTTATGAATAAGTCAAAACACAACCAATAGCTCCTACTCTTTTGGACACCCAAGACCAAGTAGGATGATCCATAACCAATTACACCCGTAACCCATATGTTGGACCCGTGACCCGATAACGTGCCGACCCGTGTGACCCGCAAACAAACCGAATAACCCAACAAAGGTTGCATTGTTTAGATGTTATTGAGGTAGGGGTAGGTCGAATACTATAGGGATGGGTAATGGACTCTTGGTTCATGAGTGGGAGCAACCAATCACGTAATAATCACGCACACTAATGCGTCAAAACAGTGAAACACTGAAACGACGGGCTGTACAACTTGTTATCGCTTGTCGCTGAAGTCGCGCACTTCCGAGTCGCACACTTCGGAGGCAAGTGCACACTTCAGAGTGTGGGCCGGGACTGTCAGGGTGCGTTAACTGGACTCGTACGTTTCTTGACTGGCCACCAGTATATATATTAGCGTAAGGTAATATAGATTAGTTGTGAAAATAGGTAATTAAATTGTTCGTTGAATTATGATACTATGAAATTGTGAATTTGTGATGCCAAAGGGAACAAGGAATGGGTGGGCCAAAGTCCTTTTGCAATTGGGCCGATCAGCTGTATGTGTGTGTATATGCAGTCTGTTGAATTAAGGATCCATTTATGTTAGGTGCACATTATTATTTTGTGAATTGGTAATTTTAGAACATGAGACTGTGGGGTTTGGGAATGAGAGTAGATCCTTCAGTTGTAAATATGTGTTTAATGGCAGAAATGTTTTAGCGGATATAAAGATATATTATTACGTGCGTGCTATTATATGACAGCTTGTTAACCTGGTTCACTTAAACCTTGAGTTGTTTGGAAACACTAGGACATTGTATGACTCTATATACGTGTACTTACATTTACTATACATTAGGTCGCGTGTAACGGATTTAACATTTAAAGTGTAGAAGTACATAGTCATAAACTGAGCAAAACTAAGGTGAGTTCATTCCTCTTGAGCATGCGTCCCGGTGGTTGGGACAGTCATTGGGTATCCCTGAGAGGGATAGGGTTTTTGGGTAAATCAATTGGATATTCCTGAGAGGAATATGTCTTGTGGAAAAAATCGGGAATGTTGGATAATATACTCATCCTATCACCTTTAAGTCCCATCTTGTTTGTTACCTGAGAGGTAACGGAGTATTAGTTGGTAGCGCTATCTAGGTTTGGCACCCTCACCCCGTACCTGAGAGGACGGGTGTGAACTAATGACTCAGTCATGCCCAATGCTTTGATAGGAGCATTGGGGAAAGGGCAAAATAAATCAGGAGCCGTCTTGTATTCGAGGTATTATCAACATTGTAATCAATGAACGGAACTAAACACTTGGTGACTAACGTTTTCGTAAAACTATGAACTCACCAGTGTTGTCTGATACACGTGTGTGCATGCTCGCAGGTTATTGATACGTGTGGATGTGAAACTTGCTGTCTGAGATGCTGGAGTGGTCATGGGTCGAGGAACATGGACACTTGAGACGAGACTAGATGAATTCATACACTTGGGATTTTAGTTAAACATGTATTATGCTTCCGCTGAACACGATGAATTACATTTAATGTTTTGAAACACTTTATGTTAATGAAAGATTTTTATTTCAAATTTGGTATGAGTTCAATGTAATTGGTGGCTAGATCCTGGTACGTCACACGCCTCGCGGGGGTTTCTGCATGTGGTATTTTGGGGGTGTGACAAACGAAACGAACAACCGGACACTACCCGGAACACCAAATTTTCACAAGAAGCATTGTTTTAGTGTCACAAAGCTAGTTATGGTCACCGAACATCGTATTATATCTCATAAACATTAAATACATAAAATACCTAACTAGCACCATTACCTTCCAACTAAATAAACTAACTAAGGTTGGAACCTAACTAACACCCCCCCCCCCTTTACGGTTGGGGCATGGGGCCCACACCAAGATTTTATTTAAATTGTTTAATGGATTTGTTGGTAACTTTAGAGACATATTAACGTAAAGATAATTAAATGTTGGTGGATCCATTTATAAAATCCACTAGATTAATATACTTATCATTCATTATTCTGTACAATAATTGAACAGTAATCTGTGCTTTAATGAATGTGCATAATTTAGTTTACAAGATGAATGGAATTCTGATTACTATTATATACATACAATGGCATTTCATGTTGCAAGACTTTTATCACTACTACATGCAACACAATATAGTTCTATTAATGCACAGAGCAGAGTTAGCACAGTTTTCAGACAAACAAGAAGTACTGACGGGAGTTCAGTACTTGGACGGACATGATGTTGAGACACAAAATAAGCTCCCAGGACCAAGTGTTACACTAGTATAGTGTGTAGAAAAGTAGGGATTACAAAACTGTCTTCCTAGTGATGACATAGGTACCGGAAAGTGTTAGAAACACACTAAAACTGCAAAATTTTGCAGAAAATAAATAAATTCAGCAAAAACTCAGCTTTTAACATCTAAAAATAATGCAGAAAAGTGGTTAAATGGTCCAGAATACTTTCCTAAGTGTCGGGAAACAAAACTGTCATAAAAGACTACATAAAGCACACTAAACTGCGCAATTTAGCACTTTAACAAACAGTAACGAAACGAACAACCGGACACTACCCGGAACACCAAATTTTCACTAGAAGCATTGTTTTAGTGTCACAAAGCTAGTTATGGTCACCGAACATCGTATTACATCTCATAAACATTAAATACATAAAATAGCTAACTAGCACCATTACCTTCCAACTACATAAACTAAGGTTGAAACCTAACTAACACCCCCCCCCCCCCCATTTACGGTTGGGACATGGGGCCCACACCAAGATTTTATTTAAATTGTTTAATGGATTTGTTGGTAACTTTAGAGACATATTAACCTAAAGATAATTAAATGTTGATGGATCCATTTATAAAAACCACTAGATTAATATACTTATCATTCATCATCTTCCACCCACAAAACAACTTATCTCCTTCCCCCATAACTCACGGCCCAAGCTTCCCCATACATGCCATCCATTTTTCAATCCAATCAATGCATTCTAAGGAGATCCTAAGGTGCAAGAGGCATAGTAAAGAAGCTTGGAAGCATTGAAAGTGGAAGGACCTTCTCCTAGTGCTTTTATCCACCTCATTTGTCATCTTTTCTTCTCTTGATTATCCCTAGCCTTGAGCTAGTGGTAAGAACATCATACACTCCATTTATATCTTATTTAAGTTGTTAAAAGATGATACATGATGTTAATCTTAAAGAACACTAAGAATCAAGAAGACGAAACATGAACATAAGCTTAATATCTAAAGAAATCATGTTGTTTAGTGTTGAATATGCTACTTGGTGATTGATTGGTTATGTTAATGATGTAGATCATCATATGATCTTGCTAGATGATGATTAAAAACAAAATCTAGCAAGATGAGAGGATGAAAATGTTAGAGATTAATGGATCATCCTCACAAAAGTCATGAACTTGAAAGAATAAATTGTTTTCTTGTTAAATGATGATTAAAGTAAGATGTAAGTCTTGTAGATCTAAGATTTCAAGGATGATTTTTCAAGAAATCAAGTTAAAAATACAAAGTTTACTTAATCTTGGTTCCTAAAGATATCAATCATGTTTTTAAAGGATAAACAAATGTTGAAACACATGTGTAACAAGAAAAATCCAATAAGAAACATTTTTAGAAAATGTGATCAGAAGTTGTAAAGAACCATTTTCTTTAAAAATGATGTTTTTAAAGAAACAACCACACTTTAAAGGGTAACAAGACTTACTAAACATACTAGTAAGTTACTATAAATTTTTGTAAATTTTCAAGTTCATGAAGTAGTTGATTATACTTGATTTTTCGCAAAATAGATAAGTATAGATTGATTATTGGTTGATTGTGTTGATTTACAAAAGAAAATGATATCCCTTGAAGGCATGGAAACCTCCATTTTTAGGGAAAACTATGGCAAAATTTTTCTAAAAAAATTAAACACTTAGAAAAATATTTCTAAACAAATATTTACAGGTATATTTCAAACCATGGATTTTCACATAAAGTTTGCCATAAATTTTGCTACAAAAATTATAAATATTGGAGGTTGGTTTTTATAAATAAAAGTGACTAAATATGTATTTAGAAAAATATATATTTAGATGTCACCTTGTGTGTGATTATTTGTATATTATGTGTATTAGTTATATTATTTTAGGACTTGAAATAACATAACTCATCAAAATACCAAGAAATTACAATCCAAAATATTACCAAAATTCCAAGAGAAAGAACACACAAAATATTGGTGAAATCTAACAAAGGAATATAACTCACAAAAATATTCCGAAAAAATTATTCACAAGTATATTTTTGGTAAATAATATTTTGGACACCAAGAGAACAAAAATATGATTTTTATAATTATTACAATGTATATCATATTTTTGACAAAAAGAAAATATATTATTTTTGGGCAAATAAAAATATATATGTATTTTCTTGGAATTATTAGAAGATATATTATTTTTAGAAGGAATATATATTTTCTCAAAAAAAAACATGAAATACATTATTTTTGGGAGAAAATGTATTTCCTTAACTAAACTTGAAATATATTATTTTTGAAAGGAAAATGGATTTATATATATTTTCTATGTTAGACTTGGAAATATATTATTTTCGAGACTTGTATGAAATTATAAATATTTTTGCCAAGGGAAAAATTACAAAAAAAATTTCTAAGTAATATTCCTCAAAATATATATTTTGGAAATATATATTGATGTATTTTTACTAGAAATATTATTCTGGAAAAATTAATATAGAATTAAGTATAAGAATACTTAACAATTACAAGAAAATACGTATTCTCGTACGTATAAATACACTCCGGAATACGACACCAATACATGGCAAAAATATACAAGTATAAGAATACAAATACAAATACACCCATCCTTGGGAAGGAAATACATGTATAAATACTTGAAAGGTATCAAGTTAAATTATATTGTTTTAAGAATTATTCCAAAATTTAATAAATAAAATTTAAGTTAAAATATTTATTATTTTGACAAATAATTATATAACTTGTAATAATATACAGGACACAAAGAAACGTAACTCAAAGACACTAATTAATACTAAGCCAAGGCACGACCCGCTCGTCTAATAGACTGTTGTACGTTGTAGGTAGTCGTGCATACTAGTAGCAGCTTGAGTTACGTCAGATTGAAGAACGCAAAACCGTGAGTTCATGTCCCCCCTTTTCTCTTAACTGTTTTTTGGTTTTATAACTCTCGGGGGTGGAATACATGTTACAAATGTTTAAACGGTATGAATTGACTATGAAATTAACTATTAGATCATGTGAGCATAGATTAAATTTGAAATGCCATTAACTCTTAATTAGGGACGAAGGTTAGATCTAACGGGTACGGCCGAGCCCCACTCATGGTCCTTATGTGACCACTTGAGTGCTTCGGTGTCCCAGTCGAGGTAAATCGACAACGGTCAAGGGTAAAATTGACACTGTCAAGGTAAATTGACACGTTCAAGGTAAATTAACACAGTCGAAGGGGAAATTCGACACAGTCGAGGAAATCGACGAGGGTATAAGCCTACTCATATTGAGTACTCCCTATGTCTTCTCATGCATAAATGTCCTTGCTAAACATTAATTTGATATGTTCATAATTGCTTTTCATACCTGTTTTCAAAGGAGTTTCTCAAAAGTTTACAAGTTTTATCAGTACTCATACAAAACGCATGAACTCGCTCAACTTTTGTTGATGTTTTTCCAAAATTACATGTATTTTCAGGTAACAAGTTGGATCTTGGGCGCTGGTGTAGTTTCTAGAAGTAAATTCCAAATTTAGATGTCATCCACTTTTGTTGATTTGTAACTTAGTCGAAGGTTGCGCTGTTTGAAACTTAAATAACTGGTGTTTGTAATACTTTAAACTTAATGAATGGATGAACATCGTTTTGATCATATAGTTGTTTATTATGATTGAATGCAATGGTATTGAACAAGTCACACATCATACGCATCCGTAAAAGTCAGGGTGTGACAGTTTGGTATCAGAGCTTCTATTGTAGTGAACTAGGATTCCTTCTCGAGTCTAGACTACAATCACTAGGACTCTCTCATGAAAACATTTTGCAAAAAGGTTTTTCATTGCATTAACGAAAGCGTTAAGATCCATGAGTCAAACATTTTTCAAAGAAAAGACAAGGCAAGGACAATAGTAGGGAGGAGGATACCCCAAATTAAAGTGCCAATTAAGGCATAGTCTACGTGAGATAGACTTGCCAAAGACAAAATGACCCCCCCCCCAAAAGGATAACGAGAGTTATATGTGATCTGATGCATTTATTTTCCAATTTATACTAAGTAACCTATTTATCCATTGATACACACACACACACATATATATATACGTATAAGTGTACGGAATAATTATTGATGTGAATGAGATACCTTCGACTTTGAATCCTATTATTGTTCTTGGCTCGCACGATGAGAATGTCGACCTCGCATTTATTACAAAGCTCATGACTGGAGTGATTACCAATCTTGATCCTGAGCCCGTTCCGTAGAAGATGGCTGCTCTTCCCTCTCGAATGCGAAGGTGCCTGACTACGGTAGTGACGGCGAGGCGAAGGAGGCAACCTCGGATAACAACCTTATTAGTAGGACGAGGTCCCTGTGATTTTTGCGAAACAAGATTGAAGACGCTCTTGTCCAGACTAGGAAGATGAAGTATTCATCTTAACGGTGCCCCTCCAACCACTAGGAATTCTCATATTTCCTATTACGTTTAATCATCGTGCCTATTCGCGCGTAACGATAACGGATGTGAGCGCGTGGACCACAGCAATGGTCCTTTCCACGTCGGAGGTATAAGGACAGTAGTGTCCCCTCTTTGGTTGATCATCTGCTTGGACGAGGGAAAGTTGGGGTGACCGTGCAAGACAATTTATTATTACGGGGGCCCACGTAATAACGACTTGTAGTGCATGGAAATCCTGGTGGACTTTGCGGGTCAGGCTAATGATCACCATCCCTCCAAAAATAATCTCTAGGTGTTCACGCCTTCATCTAGTAGAACAATACCTAGACAGTTGCTTTAGCACTCTACAAAGTAGGAAACCTGTCCTTGCCTACTTTGTGTCTGACCTCTCTACCTGTCTACGAGCCGTTTGGGAACCGATATCTAAGCAAGTGAAGATGGCTAACACCCGAGAAAGATTCAGTGACGTTACACTCTCTATCACCCCTATATGTACAACCCCCATCTCTTTGGGAGTATACCCGCCTTTGTGAAGCTAAAGACCTAAGAAAACCAATGTAGAAGGAAAATAACTACTACTTTCATATTATGAAACTTGTATGACCGAGGTGATGTAACCTCGGGTTCATTTTGTTTTCCTTGATACAAACAATAAGTCAAGTTGTCAAACATATATGAAAGCTCAGTAGTTGTTTCCTTACTTATACATTGTTGATTATATATGCATGTGATATTGGGTGATTGCATGTTTGCTTCTGGTAATATGTACCTCATAGACAATTATGGAATGTTGTCTAACCTACCCCCTACCTTTTGGCAGAAGAAGATGCTGCCCAAACATGACACGAACACCATTACGTTAACTATGGCCGAATACAATGAGCGCATTTCTCAAGTTATAGCGCAGTATGAAGCCCTCCGCTCTGATCGCAGCGGTGGCACTCCCGGAAGTAACCCTCCAACTGGCTGTACCTATAAACAGTTCCTGGAATGCAAGCCATTAAATTTTGACGGCACAGGAGGTGCCGTTTCATTTGTTCGTTGGGAAGAAAAGACTGACTCCGTTCTAAGAATGAGTAACTGTTCGCCCGAGCGGAGTGTTACCTTTATCTCAGGGTTGTTTTTGGATGGCACACTCTCCTGGTGGAACCTTCAGGTTCAGACCCTTGGTGAAGATACTACTTATGCACTGTGCTCGGACAAGCTCAAGGAATTGATGCGGAAGAAGTATTGTTCTAGGGCCGAAATCCAGAAGCTTGAGATTGAGTTCTGGAATTCGAAAATGGATGGGCCGAAGATTTCTGAGTACGTCCAACGATTTCAAGACTTGTTTAGGGTTGTTCCCTACTTAGTCAAGCCGGAATTCAAGAGGATTGAGCGATTCATTTGGGGACTCGCACCTCAAATCCTGAGCATGGTTACTTCCTCAAAGCCTCCAACTATCACAGAGGCTATCGATTTGAGTGTCACACTTACTGAAGAAGCTCTACGTATGGGAAAGTTTTCAGGATCTGAGGCAAATAAGAAAGAGACTCATGCGGAGTCTTCAGGCAATAAGAAAAGGAAGTCTTCGAACCTAAAGATAGGCACCCAAGTCAGTTATGGAAGCTCTAAAGCAAACAAAAGAAGGGAAGTGAACCCGCCTCGTGGCATGCAAGCTTATGGAGCCACTAATAAGACCGGTGGTAAGGTTCACTTGGGGACTAAGCTGAGATGCGAGGAATGCAATTTTCACCATGAAGTTCGATTTCTGAGGCCTAAGTGTGGAAGGTGTAGAAAAGAAGGGCACAGCAAGGATGCTTGTTGGGCGAAGGATCCAGACGGAAGAGATAATGGTAAAGTTCCAGGTTACTACAGATGTGGTGAAGTAGGGCACTTTAGGAAAGATTGCCCTAGGAAGAACCAAACAAGGAAGGGTCTTCACGATCGGAGCTCGTGAAGCACGCCAGGACCCAGATGCGGTTACGGGTATGTTCCCTATTAACCAACTTTATGCATCTATTTTTTATTAATACTGGCACCGACTTTAACCTTGTATCCTTAGAACTTAAGAAAACTGCTTGGCCTAGTTTCGAGTAGGATAGACGTCCCGTATTCTTTAGAATTGGTGGATGGAAAGTTAGTTAAGCGAAGGAGATGATTAAGGATTGTATTTTGGGAACTTAGAAGGCCGAAACCTTCTATTACCATTCACTTGGGAAATCATGATATTGTTGTTAGCTTGGAATGGATATCCAAGGTTAGAGCTGAAGTTGTTCGACATAAGGAAAATCATTCGCATCCCTCTTGCGAATGATGAAACACTTATAGTACATAACCTTCTTGCAATAGGTGCGAGGGTACTAGGCTCCATAAGACGGTGAAATGGCAACGCCTCACATTGGTTACAGAGACACAGAAGCGCTGCCGAATAGACTGCATAGCCTTCCCTGCTCATGTTGCCGATAAGGAAACCAAGGAGCTGGAGCTAGAAGACAACCCCGTGGTGGAGGAATTTCCAGAAGCCTTTCCTGAAGACTTGCAAGGAATATCTCCACAGCAACAAGAGGAGTTTAGAATAAACCTAGTACCAGGAACGACACCGGTGACAGATGACGCCTTACCGACTAGCTTCGTCCGAGATACCAGGAAATCTACCAGGCCGAGGCTCTCACAGTGGGAAGCCCCGGTGATATTCATTAGGAAGTAGGACGGCAGTTTTTACATGCGTACATAGCCTAATCTGAGAGGAACTCAGAAGAACTAATGAGGGAAAAGGTATTACGCATGGGTTACAGGGAGATAGACAACTAACCAACAAGAATCGGTACCCCTTACCGAGAATCGATGACTTGTCAACCAACTACAAGGTCCCAGCTACTATTCCAAGGTGGACTTGAGGACAGGGTATCACTAGTTGATGGCACGAGAAGAAAGTTGGGAGTTTCCATATTGCATCAACTTCAGAGAATTGGATATCAAGGACCGGTATCCTTTGCCAAGGATTGATGACATGATTGAACCAATCGTAAGGTTCTAGTTACTACTCGAAGAGTGACTTGAGGTCAGGATGTCCTCAACTGCAATTACAAGAAGAAAATATCCCTAAAACGACCTTTAGGACTCGCTTCAAGCATTACAAGTTCCTTGGCATGCCATTTGGCTTGACACATGCACCGGCAGCATTCGTGGACCTCATGAATCGGGTGTGTAAGCCATACCTGGATAAGATCATTATTATATTTATTGACTACATTCTCATAAGCTAAAAGACCAAGGAAGGTCATGAGCAACATCTGCAATTTATCTTGTGACACTTAGAGAAAGAACAGTTGTGTGTTAGGATGTCTAAGTGCGAACCTAGGATTCGCGAGGCAAGATTCTTAGGATACGTGGTGGATAAGAATAAGATTCATGTCGACCCTGCAATCAAGCACTGAGGAGTCCCAAAGAAGCAACTAAGAATTTTTGGGGATTATAGGCTGTATCAGACGACCCCTAGAAAACCTTTCAAGGATTGCACAACCGCTAACAACCCTAACGCAGACAATACCTATCTTGTCTTCACCTAACAGTACCAATAGAGTTGCGGTTCTTGTGACGCTTCTCGACAAAGTCTCGATTGCGCGTTGATGCAACGAGACCAAGTCATCGCATACACGTCACGTTGATTAAGGGATCGTGAGAAGACACCTTGAACTAGGTGCAGTAATTGCGCGTCACATATTTGACGTCATTACTTGTATAGGAAAACGTTGCACGATCTTTATTGATCACAAGGGTTTACAGCACACCGTTAATCAGAAGGACTTAAACATGAGATAACTAGATGGAATGAGCTACTGAATGATTACGACTGAGAGATTAAGTTTCACCTGGACAAGGCAAGCGTTGTAGCAGACTCCTTGAGCCTTAAGGATCGCGCAAAGCCTCTAAGGGCGTGAGCCTTAGACAGACATGACGTTGAGACACAAAATAAGCTCCCAGGACCAAGTGTTACACTAGTATAGTGTGTAGGAAAGTAGGGATTACAAAACTGCCTTCCTAGTGATGACAAAGGTACCGGAAAGTGCTAGAAACACACTAAAACTGCAAAATTCTGCAGAAAATAAATAAATTCAGCAAAAACTTAGCTTTTAACATCTAAAAATAATGCAGAAAAGTGGTTAAATGGTCCAGAATACTTTCCTAAGTGTCGGGAAACAAAACTGTCATAAAAGACTACATAAAGCACACTAAACTGCGCAATTTAGCACTTTAACAAACAGTAACGAAACTAACAACCGGACACTAGCCGGAACACCAAATTTTCACTAGAAGCATTGTTTTAGTGTCACAAAGCTAGTTATGGTCACTGAACATCGTATTACATCTCATAAACATTAAATACATAAAATAGCTAACTAACACCATTACCTTCCAACTAAATAAACTAACTAAGGTTGAAACCTAACTAACACCCCCCCTATTTACGGTTGGGACATGGGGCCCACACCAAGATTTTTTTTTAAATTGTTTAATGGATTTGTTGGTAACTTTAGAGACATATTAACCTAAAGATAATTAAATGTTGGTGGATCCATTTATAAAAACCACTAGATTAATATACTTATCATTCATCATCTTCCACCCACAAAACAACTTCTCTCCTTCCCCCATAACTCACGGCCCAAGCTTCCCCATACATGCCATCCATTTTTCAATCCAATCAATGCATTCTAAGGAGATCCTAAGGTGCAAGAAGCATAGTAAAGAAGCTTGGAAGCATTGAAAGTGGAAGGACCTTCTCCTAGTGCTTTTATCCACCTCATTTGTCATCTTTTCTTCTCTTGATCATCCCTAGCCTTGAGCTAGTGGTAAGAACATCATACACTCCATTTACATCTTATTTAAGTGGTTAAAAGATGATACATGATGTTAATCTTAAAGAATACTAAGAATCAAGAAGATGAAACACGAACATAAGCTTAATATCTAAAGAAATCATGTTGTTTAGTGTTGAATTTGCTACTTAATGATTGATTGGTTATGTTAATGATGTAGATCATCATATGATCTAGCTAGATGATGATTAAAAACATAATCTAGCAAGATGAGAGGATGAGAATGTTATCCTCACAAAAGTCATGAACTTGAAAGAATAAATTGTTTTCTTGTTAAATGATGATTAAAGTAAGATGTAAGTCTTGTAGATCTAAGATTTCAAGGATGATTTTTCAAGAAATCAAGTTAAAAATACAAAGTTTACTTAATCTTGGTTCCTAAAGAAATCAATCATGTTTTTAAATGATAAACAAGTGTAGAAACACATGTGTAACAAGAAAAATCCAAGAAGAAACATTTTTAGAAAATGTGATCATAAGTTGTAAAGAACCATTTTCTTTAAAAATGATGTTTTTAAAGAAACAACCACACTTTAAAGGGTAACAAGACTTACTAAACACAGTAGTAAGTTACTACAAATTTTTGTAAATTTTCAAGTTCATGAAGTAGTTGATAATGCTTGATGTTTGGCAAAATTGGTAAGTATAGATTGATTATTGGTTGATTGTGTTGATTTACAAAAGAAAATGATATGCCTTGAAGGCATGGAAACCTCCATTTTTAGGGGAAACTATGGCAAAATGTTTCTAAAAAAATTAAACACTTAGAAAAATATTTCTAAACAAATATTTACAAGTATATTTCAAACCATGGATTTTCACAGAAAGTTTGTCATAAAATTTGTTACAAAAATTATAAATATTGGATGTTGGTTTTTATAAATAAAAGTGACTAAATATGTATTTAGGAAAATATATATTTAGATGTCACCATGTGTGTGATTATTTGTATATTATATGTATTAGTTATATTATTTTAAGACTTGAAATAATATAAATCATCAAAATACCAAGAAATTACAATCCAAAATATTACCAAATTCCAAGAGAAAGAATACACAAAATATTGGTGAAATCGAACGAAGGAATATAACTCACAAAAATATTCCGGAAAATTTATTCACAAGTATATTTTTGGTAAATAATATTTTGGACACCAAGAGAACAAAAATATGATTTTTACAATTATTACAATGTATATCATATTTTTGACAAAGAGAAAATATATTATTTTTTGGCAAATAAAAATATATATGTATTTTCTTGGAATTATTAGAAGATATATTATTTTTAGAAGGAATATATATTTTCTCAAACAAATATGAAATACATTATTTTTGGGAGAAAATGTATTTCCTTAACTAAACTTGAAATATATTATTTTTGAAAGGAAAATGGATTTATATATATTTTCTAAGTTAGACTTGAAAATATATTATTTTTGAGACTTGTATGAAATTATAAATATTTTTGCCAAGTGAAAAATTACAAACAATTTTTCTAAGTAATATTCCTCAAAATATATATTTTGGAAATATATATTGATGTATTTTTGCTAGAAATATTATTCTAGAAAAATTAATACAAAATTAAGTATAAGAATACTTAACAATTACAAGAAAATATGTATTCTCGTACGTATAAATTCACTCCGGAATACGACACCAATACATGACAAAAATATACAAGTATAAGAATACAAATACAAATACACCCATCCTTGGGAAGGAAATACATGTATAAATACTTGAAAGGTATCAAGTTAAATTATAGACATTATATTGTTTAAACAATTATTCTAAAATTTAATAAATAAAATTTAAGTTAAAATATTTATTATTTTGACAAATAATTATATAACTTGGAATAATATTGAGGACACAAGGAAACGTAACTCAAAGACACTAATTAATACTAACCAAGGCACGACCCGCTCGTCTAATAGACCGTAGTACGTTGTAGGTAGTCGTGCACACTAGTAGCAACTTGAGTTACGTCGGATTGAAGAACGCAAAACCGTGAGTTCATGTCCCCCCTTTTCTCATAACTGTTTTTGGTTTTATAACTCTCGGGGGTGGAATACATGTTACAAATGTTTAAACGGTATGAATTGACTATGAAATGAACTATTAGATCATGTGAGCATAGATTAAATTTGAAATGCCATTAGCTCTTAGTTAGGGACGAAGGTTAGATCTAACGGGTACGGCCGAGCCCCACTCATGGTCCTTATGTGACCACTTGAGTGCTTCGGTGTCCCAGTCGAGGTAAATCGACAACGGTCAAGGGTAAAATTGACACTGTCAAGGTAAATTGACACGTTCAAGGTAAATTGACACAGTCGAAGGGGAAATTCGACACAGTCGAGGAAATCGACGAGGGTATAAGCCTACTCATATTGAGTACTCCCTATGTCTTCACATGCTTAAATGTCCTTGCTAAACATTAATTTGAAATGTTCATAATTTCTTTTCATACCTGTTTTCAAAGGAGTTTCTCAAAAGTTTACAAGTTTTATCAGTACTCATACAGAACGCATGAACTCGCTCAACTTTTGTTGATGTTTTTCCAAAATTACATGTATTTTCTGGTAACAAGTTGGATCTTGGGCGCTGGTGTAGTTTCTAGAAGTAAATTCCAAGTTTAGATGTCATCCACTTTTGTTGATTTGTAACTTAGTCGAAGGTTGCGTTGTTTGAAACTTAAATAACTTGTCTTTGTAATACTTTAAACTTAATGAATGGATGAACATTGTTTTGATCATATAGTTGTTTATTATGATTGAATGCAATGGTATTGAACAAGTCACACATCATACGCATCTGCAAAAGTCAGGGTGTGACAGATCGATTCTATTTATAGGGCCTGTCCAGGCATCTCTCGCGCCCCGTGATAGAATCAAAGGGGCCGTCGCGCCTCTCCAGGGCCAGAAAGACGGCGGCGGTGTTGCTGAGTCATCGGGTGAGGTCGACGCGTGTCCTGCCACGTGGCGTCACCAGATCTCGCCACTTGTTACTCGGTCGCTGATGTGTTCAAAATGTAACATATAAATTTCATCAAATGAGGCATAAAACTAACCCTTTTTTAGTACTAATGTTGGAAAAAGTGTGCTTTTGTCTTCCTTTTGTATTTTCAGGATTAAATGAGCTCAAATTAACAAAAGAAGCAAAAAGACTTCAAAATCTAACATAAATACAAGAAAAGGAACAAGACGTGGCATGCCCGACCCCACAACAGCATCTTCCCAAGCAAAACAAGAGATCAGAAGCCTGAACACGCCCCGTGCTCAGCCAGCACGGG
Organism: Helianthus tuberosus; assembly: GCA_030545235.1. Lineage (NCBI taxonomy): Eukaryota > Viridiplantae > Streptophyta > Magnoliopsida > Asterales > Asteraceae > Helianthus > Helianthus tuberosus. Next base: position 783,992 of record CM060353.1, on the reverse strand, counting down.
GGCGTGCCCAAGTGTTAGCAGAAAAGACAAAGTGGTAGAAGCTTCTATTGCCCACCACGGGGCCGTGCTCAGCGGACACGGGGCCGTGGTCAACTATAAGATTCGCACAATCCAGGCAAATCTTCATAGTACAAAGATTCTTCTGCACACGGGGCGTGCTCAGCGGACACGGGGGCGTGGTCAATTAATAAGACAAAGCTGCATTTAATGAAGAAAGAGAGGATGTGGACACGGGGCCGTGCCCACTGGACACGGGGCCGTGCCCGAGCTTCTGTTCAGCCTATAAATAGGAGTGCTTGGCTCAAGCTCAAACCATCCCTTGGCACACCACCTCTCTCACACTTCACCCACCACCCACCACCACCATAACACCATCATCCACCACCATCATCTATTGTCCATCGTAGAGTGTGTGAGTCGTCTCGGGATCCAAGATTGATCGTAAGAGTTCTTGACAATCAAGGCCATGTTTGCCTAAGTCTCTTACATCACTTGGTGAAGACAAAGTGTCTAGTGTAATACTATTTATTTCTAATCTTTTGCACTTTTTACTTGGTTTTGTATTAATGACTTTAATAACTAGTTGCTTATGTTGAAGGTGATCTTTCCTTATCGTTTGTCCGTGGTGTCTTGGCATTATTTTACTGTCTATATAAAATAAAAGATTTTCACCATTCATATCTCCACGGTCTATATGGAGGTACGTTGGCTACCTGGTCGGGGGTTAAGGGAACAGTTTGGTAAAGGTCTTGCCATTGTTCAGCGTTTAGAGGTCCTGCAATGGACCTGGGTCAAATTTAGTAGGACCTCCTTCAATACTTCACGGTATTGGATGGCGGGGGTCCAAACTCTTTGATCCCCTCATAAGTTAACTACTATTAATACTATAACCCGGCTATTTAGGACTGTATCCCTGCTGACTCAGACTACTTAGTCGAGGGTAACGTCACCTCCAAAAGAGGGGCCTACCATAATTTGCATTAATAACTTAATTAATTATCTTCCAATAATCCACCCTTTTAGGATTGTATCCTTGCTGACTCAAACTACTGGGGTGAGGGTAACGTCACCTTCAAAAGAGGGGCCTACTACAATAACTAAGATAATCTCTTAATTATGTGCAAAAGTGCGGAAATAATCAAAGGTTACACTAGATACGAGTCGGAACCAAGTGATTCATCTTGTCTATCTGTTTTTCTTTTTATTTTTATTTTCAGCATTTTAGTTAGTTTTTATTTTTCTTAGTTAAAAACATTTTTCTAAACTTTTTATTTTGATTAGACGTTGAGGATAAACCGGTACTAAGAGCTCTTGTGTCCTTGGACGACCTCGGTATCTTGCCAACACTATACTACGCTCACGATGGGTGCACTTGCCCATATGTGTGTTTAGTGTTAGTAAAATATCGTGTTTTATAAATTTAAAACTTGGCTAAAAATAAGTGTTAAAGGGGCTTAAAATATACACCTAATATACATAACACTTCACACGCATCAAGTTTTTGGCGCCGTTGCCGGGGACACAAGGATTTTAAGAAAGCTTAAAATCGACGGCCTAATCAGTTTTTCAAAACCTTTTTAAAAGCGCGCACATTTTTCTGCATTTTAGTTTAGATTTGCATTTACAGTAACCTGTACACGGGGCCGTGCTGCAAATTTTTTTTAACACCAGTAACAGTAGCTTGAACACGGGCCGTGCTCACTGAACACGCCCCCGTGCTCAACGAAATCAGTAAATTTAATTAAAACACCCAGATACAGTTCCTGAACACGGGGCCGTGTTCACTGAACACGGGGCCGTGTCCAGCCTCTGTTTCCGTTTTTATTTTTTGTTTTCTGATCTCGAGACTTGGTTGTGGTCTGCTGAGTGATTCTTATGGATCAATACTCAGGAGGTTACAACTACACCTATGAGGAGGATGATTATAGGGATAATTATTGCACTAATTGTCGTAACTCACGCGCGGTTCAAAATAATCACTCATATCAACCATCCAATTCATACACCTACTATGAGGAGCCCAGGTACGAGCCATCAACTTCATACACATCCTATGAAGACCAAAGGTATGAACCTCCTCCCTCATACTCATATTTTGATGAACCAAGGTATGAGCCTTCATACTCATACTTTGAGGAACCAAGATATGAGCCACCACTTTCATATGCTTATTATGAGGAACCATGGCATGAACAACTGTTGGGATCGAGCCCTACCAGAGGAACAGATAATGTAAAGCCAAAACCAGGTCACAACAGAGGATTCACAATAAGCAGCGGTTTACACTTTGCTCTCCCCTTGAAAGTGATTTATAACAACTGATGGTCTCTATCTGCTGCTCATATTCAACTGCTGCTGTCCTTTCAACTACTGATGAAAACCCTGAAGTATTCAACACTGCTGGTCCTATCTACTGATGTTAAAGCACTGCCCAGTCAAGGACTGATCAACCTTGAGGAAAGCACTGACATAAAGGGAGAGCAGCTGTTTAGTAAATTGTTTGTCTTATGTATAGTCAGTGGTTAGGTTAGCAGTTTTTGTGTAAGGTCAGTAGATACAGGTTGTTAGGCTGTTAGACGTCACTTTCATGGTGACGTCAGCTGAGATACCTCAGTGGTTTGGTTTGCCTATAAATGTATCAGTACCATGTACTGTTACATTTGATTGACTGAGCTGGTTTTTCCTTCTCATGTCTAATCCTTTCATCTTGTGCAATCCAACCTTGAGGCATCAGGCTGAGGGGGAGCTTAGTTTGTAAGCATGTCTGTAATCTTTTGCTTTGATTTGTAAATCATTCGACTCTATGAGAAGCAATTGTTTATCAAACTATTTTTCTCCTTTTGACTGTGTTTACAAAGTTTGTTTTCATTTCCGCTGCACTTTATATGTTTTCATCGTCATTGATTATTCATTTTAAACAAACAAAAACAATCATGAGAGCCTCCAATCCTAACAATTGGTATCAGAGCTTGGACAGTCAAATTCGATCTAACAATCAATTTGACATAACAGTTCGGCTCAAAATTCATTGATACTAAGGTTGGTTGTATTCAGTTGAAAAACAGAGTAACGAGTAGATCATGTTCAAAGTGGTTATTCAAAAACTCTATAAATCAACCAAGATGTCATATGACACACACATTTCATACAACAAGTGATATCATGCACAAGTAACTCATAGTTTTCAGATCTGTAAACGTATCGGATAAATTATGGGATTGGTCTATGTTCTCAAAATTGATTTCAAATGTTGTCTTGATATTTGTGATGTTTTCATTAAATACTAAAGTATGATCCTCAGAATAACAAAACCTATGATTCATAAGACATTAGTGTTTTGATCTTCTATAAAGAGGGAATTCAGACTTTAGTTATTTAGATCTTATGTGTAGAAAAACAGGTTGAGATCCTCAAAAGGAACAAATCAACTTTGTCTAAATACACTAAGAAAAACAGGGGTCAACATAGTCCGTATCATATGTAATGTGAGATTGGGTGAAAAACTTGTGAAAACTTGACCAAGTCTCTCAAAACATTATTGCAAAATGATTTTGGACTAATATTCACAAAAACTCTGAAGTGTGTTTATCTCAAAACTTTTGAACTCAGAAGAAAAGGGAATAAACTTAAAACACTTAAGAGTCAAAGCTTGGGGTAATAATGATCAATTAAGCAACTGTTTGTGTTCATTGGTTCAAGAAAGTTCAAGTGACATTAGTGTTCCCAGTGATTGAACTTACAAATGGACTAGACAAATTTTCAAAATCATCACATAGAAATTAGATCTATAACAGGATCTTTAAATTTCATGTGTCCATGTGTCCTCATGTTTGCAATCAACTGACACAGAAAATGGTACCAAACAGAAAATCCTCTAACCATTTTTTTCAAAGGATTTTTTCATTTTTTTTGGAATAATATATTTGAAACTGTTGCTTGTTTTTGTTGGCAATGGGTTTCAGTTCCTGTCAGGATGTAATACCTTAGTTTTGTTGGTATTATTGTTCTCAGAAATGGGTCAAAAGGAAATGGTAAATTTGTCAAGATCATGTCATTCTCAGGTTTGCTCAAATGTTGATTGCTAACTATGCTTGAATTACTAAGGCACTCATGTTTTAATTGAATATGAAACGAAAATGAGTGACCTTAGCAAAAGTTTTCATCATCTGGGGTACTAAACCACTGTCCATCAAAACTGACATGTGGTAAAACCTTGAATGAAAACTATCAAAACTGTTGCTGAAATATTTGTCTTTCAAATCTGCATCATTTACCCTAACCACTGTTTTGTTCCAACGTCTGATCTCTAAAACACTGTCCACTGCTGAAAGTTAACCACTGATCCCTCATTCTCTTGAAAAGCACTGATGCTCAAAATCAGTGTCTTTTCCACTGATATGCTATCCACTGATAGTAAAAATCATTCACTGCCCAAGATTTTTACCGTTGTAATCACTGATGCTTGATACGTCAGTGGCTCTTAAAACAACTGTTCTCCATACTTCATCCGTTTCATCAGTGTTTGACACGTGGTCAGTTTTTAGCCCTCAGATCTTAATAACCGCTGCCACATCAGCGATCATTTTTTTTTTAAATAAAACCCTGCCCTAAACCCCAAACAGGGTTTTACACTGTCGAATTGAATTCCAAAAATTCTCTTCTCATAACAGTTTTCAACCCTTCTTCTCAAAACCCTCAAAATCATTCTCCGATTCTTCTTCATCAAAATGACGAAGTCAAAAGGAAAATCAAAATCAAAACCTACATCACCACCACCTTCAACTGAGGCCGCTCAAACGGCTGAAGAAACCATCGAAATACCATTCAAACAATCTCACAACTATCTGGGTTTATTCACAAAACCTACTGATAATCACACCTTTGACACCATAATTGATGCATTATCTACATCAAAGTACAAAACTTTGTTGACAGCAAATGCTCCCACCTATCTACAAACCCAGAGAGAGTTTTGGAAAAAAGGCGTCGCTTGAAAAACAAGACGGAAAAGTCATAGCCATTAACTCCTCGATACAGGGAAAAGCGATCAAAATCACACCAAAATCGATATCAGAAGTCTTCATACTCGACGATCAGAACGGTAAAACCTCTTTTGACAAAAACGAGTTAAAAGCTGATTTTCTGAAAAGGGGTTATGCAGAAGAACCAAAGGTAGATACCCTACAAAAGGGTTATTTTCCATCTGCACCCAGGTTTTTATTTCACACACTCTTGATGTGTGCTTCAAATAAAACAACATCTTTCAACGAAATACCATTAAAAATTCAAAGCCTGGGTTACGCTATTTTGAATAATAAAGACTATAACTACTCCCAGGAGATTTTCAATGACATGGTGAAAAACGTTGAAAGTAAAGCATTTTTACTTTTTCCAAGATTTTTGAGTTATTATTTTGAACAAAAATTTGAAAAGAAAAATGTAAATTTGCTCAAACAAGGTGTTCATTGTCAAATAAAAAGCATAACAAAAGAAACATTTTCAAGGATGATGGCACCAATAAAAACAAAAGCAGGGATACCTGAGCAGACCTTAGCGGTTACATGTCACACCCCGAATTTCCACGTGTTACCGGTGGGCCCGGTAGGGGAGTAACGTGACGTGGTTGGCAACATCATTGTCAAACAACACAATATATAAATGCACAGCGGAAGCAAAAGGATAAATATATTACAATCCGAATAGTGTAACATCAAAGTATTACAACGGAAGTAAAAGATCCACAGGCGGATCTTAAAACATAAACTTTATTCAACAGACTTTAGGCACCTAGAACTTTCAAGATTCCTTAGAAACGCCCTGAGCTTCCAGCCAATTACGTTCAGTACCTGTCACTTAACCCTTTTGGAAAATACGTCAGTTTTCACTGGTAAATACACTCAACCGACTCATTTTGTAAATGTTTATGAAAATTTGTTTAGGTGCACAAGACATGCAAATATTTCGACACTTGGATTAAAATGCATAGAGGCAAAATTAATCTTTTTAACTTGGGACAATTATATTTATAACCTTGTATACAGATTTACATGTTCGTTGTACGTTCAGGGCCCGATGTAGAAATCGAGTCAGATTAACAGACACGCCACAAGTATAGGCCCACAAGAGAGTGAGATACCGTTATCTCTTAAGCACTGTCAGGTGTATGCCTACACCCCGTGCTTAAGACGTGGCCATTTTATAATACAATGATGTCACTAGGATATCCGGGACATGGTCATTAACCCCTAAAGGTCTTTGTTTCAAACAATACAGATTAAACCGGGTTACCTCAATGATTTAACCATAATAAGATTAAAGATTCAATACCCGACCAAGCGGTATTATTATACCGTATCCCAAGCCCGTATAGGGAAAATAAGTTAAGAGTATTTACCTGAGCTAGCTCCTGTCTTAAATAGCAGAAATTAATAACTCAGCCGTGTTCACTTAAGTAAGCGTAGGTACAATTTACCGGAAATCTCTAGTCTGGAATGATGGTATAAAAACCAATTAGAATGCTAACGGGCCTTTAATTAAGCCTAGGCTTAGACCGGCTAGTCTTATAGAAAGATACGGTTCAAACGCACGATAAGGCGAAGACCGGAATAGAATGGGATTTAGACCCGACAAGTTTGAAGACTTGTATAATATGGGAAATCTAAATACCTTCTGGATTTTGAGATAAAACCGATAAGGTTTGACCCGTTTCGGCTAACTTATATAAACTAGTTATATAAACCGATCCGAACGCGAATAACGCGTAACGGGTAACCGAATAGGTCGCGAACAGGTTTCCTAAGTTAATATGCCTTAAATATGTTGTGATATCAGTAGGATACCTTCCATTATGCCCAAAACGAGTTTAATCTCAAATTAAGCCCTGTAGGGGTATTTTGGTCATTTACCTAAGGCATACATACTACCTGTCATACAACTACTCGAACGATGTGACCATAAGGTCACTTAATGTGTTTGGTCGGATCCTAATGATCGACCAAACGGGTCGGGTTTGAAAGTATAAGCGATTGTTTAGATCGCTTACCTTCACGACCCTATTTAAGCACTAAACTAAAAGTGACGAGCTAAGCATGTTAAAACATGCTTAACCAAGTTAGAAAACAAGTTTGGTATCAAAACAAACGGTTTTGATACCCATAAGTAGTTTGGTTACAAAATACGCAAGAATACGTATTCTGGTCGAAACTACGGCTCGTCACTGAGCCTAGATAACGTGGTAATCAGTAGGTATAGTCACTAGGGACTATAACCATCGTGATCACGCTCACGTTATGAAGTTCAAACGAACTTCGCATCGACCATAAACTGGTCAATGCAGAAAGTCAAACAAAGTTTGACTTTCGGACTCGAAAAGCGATAAAAGAACGAAAGAATACTTACGAAGGGTCCCCGAATGCTAATCTAGATCAAAACAGCTCAGGTATGAAACGAAGGTTCCAACTTAGAGCACAATGATCAGATTGGTGGGTTTTTGAAGTTGATTATGGTGGGTATTTATAGGATATGCACCACCGTTAGGATCGTTTCTTGGAGAAGAGGGCACGATCAAGGCCGTACACTTGTCGGGAAGTTGTGGTGCCTAAATTGCCACTAACCATAAGGTATCAACACTTGGCAAGGGATTAGGAAGTGGTTAACAGCTGAAAACAGGCTGTTCAGAAGCTTCTGATCTGCAGAAGATAGCTTACGGACCGTAAGGTCCTTAGTGTTGAGGTCCGTAAGCTTAAGTTTGGCAGAATTACAGTTTTGGTCCCTGCAGTGCAATAAGCCCATTTTTGACACGTTTAAGGCCCGTTAACCCCATTTCAAAGCTCTAAAATGAAGTTAAAGTATAGGGAACTTAAAATGTGTTCAAAAATATGTCGGATGTCGGTTCGTTTGGCCGTACGATCGCGTTGTTCGGTTAATTACGACGGAATGCGCACATGCGTGAAAAACGATCCAAATGACGCGACGAATGGATTTTTGGCAAGCCAAACACTAAAGCATAATATAGTCATGCTTACATAAATTTTTGGATGTCCGGATGTATTCAGAACGTATGTTATGCGCGAAAATGCAAACTTATGCACTTTTTGACGCTTTTAGTCCCTGATCCTTCTACACTTGATCTTAACATGATTTCTTGCACTTTGAGCCCTCTAACTTGACTTTTAAGGGCCTTAAGACATAACCAAACTTTGTTAAGTCCTTGGGTAACTTTATGGTTACCTGAAAAGTCATAAATTTCAACGTTGACGCTTTTAACCCCTAGCACACGAATATGATCATAACTTTCTCATACGATAACGAAGCTTTATGAAATTTATATCGTGCATTCTAGTGAGCATAATTAATCTTTACAAAGCTTTGGGTTCGCTAAAAGGTCACTCAGAGGTATAACTTAAACATGTTGACACATTTAGCCCCTGTAGTTTGAAACCTCTCACTTTTAGCTTCGTATGATCCATGATTTATTCGTTTGAAGGTATGAGCATCATGTAGGGTTAATATACCATATATTTATTCACTGTTGACATTTAGAACTCGTATATTAACATACTCTCCATGTTTGTCAACTTTAGTCCTTTCAGAACATTCTTTCACACGTTCCAACATTATGACACGTGTCAACACATTATAGGACGTGAATTTTCGAGGTGTTACATCCTCACCCCCTTAAAAGAAATCTCGACCCGAGATTTACTGAAATAAGTAAGGGTACTTTTCTTTCATCGTGGATTCAACTTCCCACGTGAATTCGGGACCTCTTCGGGCATCCCACTTGACCTTTATAATAGGCACATGTATCTTTTTGGAGCTTCTAATCCTTTCGATCCTTAATCGACACAGGTGGCTCACACTATCTTAGTTCTGCATATCATTATGCGATAGCGCTTTTCGACTTATTGGTGACACATCGCTAAATCATTAGTGCGGGTCACATTGCGCGCTCCACCAAGCCCCTTAATTAGGTCTTGGCTCGTAGGCTATTTGATCTTGATACATTCGATTCCCTTCGAATGATTCTATATTCTCGAAGCTTAACTAGCCCAATAATTTTAACAAATTTAGCACACCCTTCCAGGGTGATATCTATTGTTAAACCTTATTTCTTAACAAGAATTTAGGAGGTTTGCTATTTCATTAATCCTTGATTTTCTGTCGAATACTGGCAACTTACAATCGACTATGGATTTGTATGATCTTATTTGTTGTTTCCCAGGCAACTTTCAGATCCTGATAGTTGGACTTACCAATTCTCTATTGTCCTAACAATAGCCGTTTAACATGTCATTTATACAAGGTCTCAAAAGGAGCAGCCTTGATACTTACCTTAAGGTGAGATGGTTATTCCAACCACTACTTAACTAATTTTAAGGATTGGTTGATCCTTGTAGTTAGTCGAATAAATCGACGATTCAGAGCAGCTGATGGCAATTTCTTAATTGTTGCCCAATTAGGGTTGCGGTAAATAATGCATAAGCAAAATGAACCGTCTTTCTTATTTAACAATATCAAACTCTCGGAATATCGAGTTAGGCTATATGAATCTCCTATTTTAAAATTTACCTAATCAGGTTTTCGGTTATTCCATAATCAACATGGAGTTCTTACAACACTCTAACCCGGAGCGGGATGTTAATCTTAACTCTACCTGCCTCTAGGGAGGTAAACAGGGTAAACTTAGAAGAAGATAATCAAAGTACAAGGACGTTACAGAGATTTCCATATCTCAGGCTCCATTTCACTCATCATTTCTTGTGTCCAATAAGTGACACTTTTATGTTACTAGTCCACGAGTTCCTTAATCGGGAATATTTACTTGGACAATTCCATGCTGGATATCTCTTTTGAATACTTTTAGTTGACTTTAGTACCATATGATTATTGAGATATCCTTGTGGTTCCATGCATTAAACCTCCATACTGATCAGGCATGGAAGCAATCTATGGAACTTATTAAGATACACCAATCCTCATATAGCGCTTTTGTCATACCATTTGGTATTCGAAATCTTTAGAGATTAAAGAGATACCATCAACATGTGTTTATATTTAATCAGAATGGAGATTTTCACAAACTAGGCACCTAGCTCGGTTGGTTAGGCGCGCGAAGGGTGCGGCCTAGACCCAGGTTCGATTCCGGGGACGGCCGGTTATATATTGATTAATATTAATTAATCACACGGATATATATAATTTATGAGGATTGTCTTATAAGGAGTCTTGATAGTTATTTGCTTCTTTATTACCCACAATATGGGTTTGGTCACAAGACGACCAATCCTTTCTTATTACTATATCGGTCCTCTTATTAACAAAACAAGGACAGCGGAGACAACCACACTCAATATTTATCATTCATAAAAATGTATGCCAGTATCAAATAAGTTTCTTCATAAACTGTTTGATAAGGAAAGGTACATATTATACTATTATTATTCTGCATCATCTCTTGGGTGTTCATCATGCGTTTGTTTTCTTGGCCTCTTCGGGCTTCTTCTGATTCCTAGGGCAGTTGGTCTTGATATGCCCCTTCTCGTTGCAACCATAACAGGTTGCATCTTTCAACTTCTTGCAATCCAGGGTTTTATGTTCCTTAGATTTGCAAATTCCACACGGCCGAGGCCGAGATTCAAATCTGCATTTCCCGAGGTGGTATTTCCTACAGGTTTTGCACCTGATCTTCTCACCCGGCTGCTGGCTGTCTTTCTTAAACCCGGAACTCTTCTTATCCTCAGAGTTCCTCTTTGTCTCCCTATCAGAGCGATGAGAAATTTCATCCTCCCTTTTTCGCTTTCCTTCTTCAGAGACTTTGGCAGCCTTGTTTCTGACCACATCGAGTGTGAGAGATAGCGACAGATCGGCCGCTGACCTGAATGAAGTAGGTCTTGAAGCCTTAACACTGGCTTTGATTTCTGGGGCTAAACCCCCAATGAAGCGAGCAATTCGCTTTGGTTCCGGTGTGATCAAATAAGGAACCAATCGAGACTTGGTATTGAAATTTGTAAGGTATGCTTGACAATCTAAGTTTTCCATGACCAATGTCAAGAATTCAGTCTCAATTTTCTCAACTTCATGTTGAGGACAGTAATTTTCTTTGATAAGAGCAACGAACTGCTCCCAAGTCATGTTGTACAAAGGAATCTTCCCCGTAGCTTGGATCAGTGACCTCCACCAAGCTAGAGCTTCTCCTTTAAAAGATTGTGAAACAAATTTCACAACATCTTGCTCTGCACAACCGCTGATGTCAACAACAGCGTCCATCTCATCGAGCCACGTCATGCAATCGATGGCCCCTTTTTCTCCTGTAAAGTCTCTAGGCTTGCAGGAGACAAAATATTTATATGAACAGGTCTTAACTGGTGTCTCTTGATGGAACACAACCTGTCTAAACGGAATACTCCTTTGATTTGACAAGTCATGAACATCGTCTTCTCTTGACTCAAGTATTTTAGAAGGGGGCTTACTACGAGCCACAGATAGAGTCTTAGAATGGGTATCATTTGATTCATCATACTGTCTGTCAAGAGCTCGAGTAACAGCATAATCTATTATTGCCTGCAGTTCCGCTCCAGTTACATTGATTCTGGTAGCATCATTGTCCTCCTTCATGTGGCTGTTAACTTCATCTAATCCAGCCATGTAGCTTGATTGCTTCATAAACATTGACAATGATTTATCCAGAGGTCATTATGAAATTATCATTTTTGATAATTTATTAACCATGGTAATATAAACCATATGGGTTAATTTGTTAGTTATACTTAGTTAATATTTTTCATTATACCTTATCCTAGTTATAAAACATCAAGTATATTAAAGTGGCGTAAAAAGCCTGGTCCCAAGGACAGTTTTAAATTTTATAAGCCATGATTCCTATTGATCAATTACGTTAAATAAGGTATTTGGAAAAAATTTCCTAATATAAGGATGACAAGTGTGATTTTTATAGCATCACGGTTGTCGGGAGTGTTAACACATTTTCGGGTGTTAACAAGGATCTGAATCTCTTTTTAAACAGATTTTACCATCTTAGCTAGGTCTTCAACGACATTCAAGCTAGGTCAAACCATTTAAGATTCTCTTTTAATAATTATTCTGGCAGGAAAGGAATGATATTTATTTTTATTCAAAATTTTTATCATAATCCTAATTTATAAGTTAATAATAGCACAAATGGCCTAGTCGCGTAGACAAGTTTAATTTATACGCCATGATTTCAGAGAATCAAAGCATGAAGGTATACTAGCACAATAGGCCTAGTCACAAGGACGTTTATAATTTATAAGCTATGATTTCAGAGAATCAAAGCATGAAGGTTTGAACCTAGTTCATTACCTTTATATGACAGGGAGTCGTTGCTACTACTGTCTTTTGGTTCATATGGAAATGAACAGGGCCTGTAGGTGCTATATTACCACGTATGGTCAAAATGTGATCATCTCAAGTGATGATCTAAACCCATGATTCAGAGATCATTACATTGGGTTAGGAATCTTTTGAAGAATCCATCAATAAGAATGACGTGTGATTTTAATGAATCACGTCTGTCAGGAGTGTTAACATATTTACAGATGTTAACAGGGATTCGAATCTTTTAAACAGGTCTTACCATCATGGCCCGGCCTTAAAATGACCCGAAGGCTAGGTTTCACTCTTAAGATTCTTATTAATATTAACGCAGAACAATCCTAAATTGAGGTGTTAAATATGGATCTGAATCTAATTATGGAACTACCATCTTTGCCCTGCCTCAAAATAATGCGTGACTAGGTCTTGTCTTTTTTTTTTTTTTTAGATTTTTCCATTTTATATAAAGGTAGATCTTATAAAAGGAATGTCTGAAAGAAAATTTAAAGTTAATTTTTCCACTATAAAATTAAACAATACAGATGTGCCCTAGACGGGACTTGAAAGGAATAATGTTGTCCTCGAAGGAACTGAAAGGTAATTATGTCCTTATAAAGATTATTAAGGAAACGATTTTTCGCAAAGGGAGTTTCTTCTTCATTTTATTTCTGAATGCCTTCTCCTTGTTTGCATGTTTCGTCCTAGCCGTTGTACGAAGGTCAGCAATTTAAGGCTCCTGGTGTGGAGAATTATTATTATGGCTTCTTCGCTCGGCGACGTATCCAATATATAAAAATTTTGGAAGCAGAATTTCCAGATAAGGATTGAGAATATTCCTATGTTAAGTCTAGACTCAGAAGATTTAGAAATGTGCAATTGTGTCATTGAGATTAAACACAAAAAGCTAGTGTTTAATTCACTCAATGTTGGCTCTGATACCAACCTGTCACACCCCGAATTTCCACGTGTTACCGGTGGGCCCGGTAGGGGAGTAACGTGACGTGGTTGGCAACATCATTGTCAAACAACACAATATATAAATGCACAGCGGAAGCAAAAGGATAAATATATTACAATCCGAATAGTGTAACATCAAAGTATTACAACGGAAGTAAAAGATCCACAGGCGGATCTTAAAACATAAACTTTATTCAACAGACTTTAGGCACCTAGAACTTTCAAGATTCCTTAGAAACGCCCTGAGCTTCCAGCCAATTACGTTCAGTACCTGTCACTTAACCCTTTTGGAAAATACGTCAGTTTTCACTGGTAAATACACTCAACCGACTCATTTTGTAAATGTTTATGAAAATTTGTTTAGGTGCACAAGACATGCAAATATTTCGACACTTGGATTAAAATGCATAGAGGCAAAATTAATCTTTTTAACTTGGGACAATTATATTTATAACCTTGTATACAGATTTACATGTTCGTTGTACGTTCAGGGCCCGATGTAGAAATCGAGTCAGATTAACAGACACGCCACAAGTATAGGCCCACAAGAGAGTGAGATACCGTTATCTCTTAAGCACTGTCAGGTGTATGCCTACACCCCGTGCTTAAGACGTGGCCATTTTATAATACAATGATGTCACTAGGATATCCGGGACATGGTCATTAACCCCTAAAGGTCTTTGTTTCAAACAATACAGATTAAACCGGGTTACCTCAATGATTTAACCATAATAAGATTAAAGATTCAATACCCGACCAAGCGGTATTATTATACCGTATCCCAAGCCCGTATAGGGAAAATAAGTTAAGAGTATTTACCTGAGCTAGCTCCTGTCTTAAATAGCAGAAATTAATAACTCAGCCGTGTTCACTTAAGTAAGCGTAGGTACAATTTACCGGAAATCTCTAGTCTGGAATGATGGTATAAAAACCAATTAGAATGCTAACGGGCCTTTAATTAAGCCTAGGCTTAGACCGGCTAGTCTTATAGAAAGATACGGTTCAAACGCACGATAAGGCGAAGACCGGAATAGAATGGGATTTAGACCCGACAAGTTTGAAGACTTGTATAATATGGGAAATCTAAACACCTTCTGGATTTTGAGATAAAACCGATAAGGTTTGACCCGTTTCGGCTAACTTATATAAACTAGTTATATAAACCGATCCGAACGCGAATAACGCGTAACGGGTAACCGAATAGGTCGCGAACAGGTTTCCTAAGTTAATATGCCTTAAATATGTTGTGATATCAGTAGGATACCTTCCATTATGCCCAAAACGAGTTTAATCTCAAATTAAGCCCCGTAGGGGTATTTTGGTCATTTACCTAAGGCATACATACTACCTGTCATACAACTACTCGAACGATGTGACCATAAGGTCACTTAATGTGTTTGGTCGGATCCTAATGATCGACCAAACGGGTCGGGTTTGAAAGTATAAGCGATTGTTTAGATCGCTTACCTTCACGACCCTATTTAAGCACTAAACTAAAAGTGACGAGCTAAGCATGTTAAAACATGCTTAACCAAGTTAGAAAACAAGTTTGGTATCAAAACAAACGGTTTTGATACCCATAAGTAGTTTGGTTACAAAATACGCAAGAATACGTATTCTGGTCGAAACTACGGCTCGTCACTGAGCCTAGATAACGTGGTAATCAGTAGGTATAGTCACTAGGGACTATAACCATCGTGATCACGCTCACGTTATGAAGTTCAAACGAACTTCGCATCGACCATAAACTGGTCAATGCAGAAAGTCAAACAAAGTTTGACTTTCGGACTCGAAAAGCGATAAAAGAACGAAAGAATACTTACGAAGGGTCCCCGAATGCTAATCTAGATCAAAACAGCTCAGGTATGAAACGAAGGTTCCAACTTAGAGCACAATGATCAGATTGGTGGGTTTTTG
Organism: Helianthus tuberosus; assembly: GCA_030545235.1. Lineage (NCBI taxonomy): Eukaryota > Viridiplantae > Streptophyta > Magnoliopsida > Asterales > Asteraceae > Helianthus > Helianthus tuberosus. Next base: position 768,764 of record CM060353.1, on the reverse strand, counting down.
AAGTTGATTATGGTGGGTATTTATAGGATATGCACCACCGTTAGGATCGTTTCTTGGAGAAGAGGGCACGATCAAGGCCGTACACTTGTCGGGAAGTTGTGGTGCCTAAATTGCCACTAACCATAAGGTATCAACACTTGGCAAGGGATTAGGAAGTGGTTAACAGCTGAAAACAGGCTATTCAGAAGCTTCTGATCTGCAGAAGATAGCTTACGGACCGTAAGGTCCTTAGTGTTGAGGTCCGTAAGCTTAAGTTTGGCAGAATTACAGTTTTGGTCCCTGCAGTGCAATAAGCCCATTTTTGACACGTTTAAGGCCCGTTAACCCCATTTCAAAGCTCTAAAATGAAGTTAAAGTATAGGGAACTTAAAATGTGTTCAAAAATATGTCGGATGTCGGTTCGTTTGGCCGTACGATCGCGTTGTTCGGTTAATTACGACGGAATGCGCACATGCGTGAAAAACGATCCAAATGACGCGACGAATGGATTTTTGGCAAGCCAAACACTAAAGCATAATATAGTCATGCTTACATAAATTTTTGGATGTCCGGATGTATTCAGAACGTATGTTATGCGCGAAAATGCAAACTTATGCACTTTTTGACGCTTTTAGTCCCTGATCCTTCTACACTTGATCTTAACATGATTTCTTGCACTTTGAGCCCTCTAACTTGACTTTTAAGGGCCTTAAGACATAACCAAACTTTGTTAAGTCCTTGGGTAACTTTATGGTTACCTGAAAAGTCATAAATTTCAACGTTGACGCTTTTAACCCCTAGCACACGAATATGATCATAACTTTCTCATACGATAACGAAGCTTTATGAAATTTATATCGTGCATTCTAGTGAGCATAATTAATCTTTACAAAGCTTTGGGTTCGCTAAAAGGTCACTCAGAGGTATAACTTAAACATGTTGACACATTTAGCCCCTGTAGTTTGAAACCTCTCACTTTTAGCTTCGTATGATCCATGATTTATTCGTTTGAAGGTATGAGCATCATGTAGGGTTAATATACCATATATTTATTCACTGTTGACATTTAGAACTCGTATATTAACATACTCTCCATGTTTGTCAACTTTAGTCCTTTCAGAACATTCTTTCACACGTTCCAACATTATGACACGTGTCAACACATTATAGGACGTGAATTTTCGAGGTGTTACATTACAACTGCTCCTCAGGTATCAGCTGCTGAGCCCACTGCTCCAGGTGATCATAGCAGCACTCCCACTGCTTTGAAACCCACACCTGCCACCACTAAAAAGACCAAAAAGAAAACATCCAGAAAACCCACCAATCCCAAAACAAAGGCAACTCTGGAAGATGAGATCCCAGAGGAAATGCATGTGACAACACAAAAGTCACCAAAAACCACTGCTGCTACTTTCTCACAGCAGTTGGAAGAAAGATCTCAACCCATGCCTAAAACTCCTCCTGCATCCTCACAAAAGGATCAGGTTGTAAGAACAGGGACACCACACTATGAAGCTCTGAATCCACTTGGATCCATCTTCCTCAGTCCTGATCCCAAGGACATGTCTCTTTCAACTCCCATCCCCTCACCAATCATATTACCACAAACCATGTTACCTTTGTTGCATGCAACTGATATAGCTCAGACACAAACTAGTTCCTCTCTAACACCTATCACTGAGAGCATACTTCCACAAGTGACTGGGTCTGATGCTACTACTTCTGCTATCCCAGCAACAATTGAGGAGGTTACACCCCCTGAGTTACATATAACTCTTGGTGGTAGTTCAAGTGGAGCAGCAACTACAACTGGTGGATCAACAGGTCTCCAGTTGGCCAGTTGTTTCATAAATCAGACTCCCTTGAAGGCAATTTCTTCAATAGCACCAATGTTAACCACTAGTGAGCCTATTTTGACCACTAGTAACATCAAAGGTTTATCAAGTGCTGAAGAAAGAAGTCCCCAGTACCAAGAACAAGGGGCATCAATGGGTGATTTTTGGGACTCTGTTCCTAAGTCAAACATTGATATAACCACTGCTGGTGGGGATTCAGATGATCCTACTAAAGTAGGTGATGATTCAAGATATCAGGAATTGACGGGCAGAGTTGATAAACTTGAAGAATCAGTTGCTGAAATAAAGGAGATGGTGCAAGAGATTTTAAAAGCTCAAAAAGCACAATCCACTGCTGCCCCACCACAATCTGTTGTTCCTGCTCAACAGGCATTTGCTGCAAATGAGCTATGGAATATATTTCAACCCATGCTTGAAGCACAGCAACAAATGGCTGATAAAAAGCATGTTATTCAAGTACAAATGCTGACCAACATGGTTGAATCAAGATTTAAAGACACTCAAGCAGATATCAAGGCTATAAAGGCTAGCATTCAAAATGCTTCTGGCAAAGTTCCTTCTTCCATACCATTTCTTGTAAACCCCCTTCAGATAATGCCAAAAAGGGGGAGAATAACAAGCTGTTGGGAAAAATGAATAGGAGAGGAATAGAACATGGCCTTCATGTTGAGCCTGAAAAAGGAAAAGAAAAAGAAAAACAGGTCTCAAATCCTGTTAGCCAAACAGCTGATACAGCAGTAGTTACAAAAACTGCTGTCAGTAGCCAAACAGCTGCCATGACATCAACACACACATCTTTAACACACACCACTCTACCACACACCACTACAACTACAACTACTGCTCCACCACCATCATCTACAATCATACCATCACCACTGCCTCCTGTCACAAAACAGAAGACAACAGATGTTACAACATCTGTTGTAAGGACAACAGTGATTGAAACAGAAGTTGTTTCAACCACTGTCAGTCAATCACTGCCACAAACCACTGCTAACCAATCTACCACCACTGATCCACCCAAAACATCATCTGCTTCTTCTTCATTAAAAAGGAGAAGAAATCTCATATCAGATGATGATTCACCACCATCACCACCACTTCCATCCCCTGCTCAAAAGCAGAAGACAACTGCTGACATATCAGCAGTTGTAATGACAACAGATGTTGAGACACCAGTTGTTTCAACAGCTGTTAGTCAGGCATCCATCACTGCTCTCATCCTTTCTACATCACAACCAAAGCTCTTCAAAAGAATAAGAAAGCCAATCTTTGTCGATGAGGGTACACATGATCCTAATGCTGCAAAATATCCACTGGAACTTGAAGCTATCAAAAATGAAATGAGGCAATTCTATATAGAAGAAGATCCTTCAAAAAGGAGATTCTCCTCACTCATAGGCTACATGCCACCAGAGGATATGGATGATTACCTCAAACTCAAGGCAAGACAGGCTAAAGCAAGAGCTAAATTTGAAAGTGAACGTGAACGTCTAAGCGAAGAAGGCATTGCTCAAAGACTGGATTTCTTCCTTGAAAAGGTAAAGCAGATGGAAGATTTCGCACAGGAACTAATCAAAGAAAAGGCTGATCAAAAGAAAGAGCTAAGAAAACAATATCTAGCCTACATCATGAAAGAGAAATTCTATCCTGCTGAAGAACAACAGTTCAAAGAATGGCCAGTAGTAGCTCTTAAGCGTGAGGCAGAAAGGATTGAAAAGATTAAGAATGATCCTACGAAGAAGAAAAATGCTCCTAACTGGAGAAAATATGAAAAGCTCATTGCTGATTTAACTGCTGAATATAAGAGAAAGAAAAGGGAGCTGGTGGATGCAAAAATGGATACTGCTGAAGCCATATCAAAATGGTCAAAACAGCAACCCGATGAAGCCTACGAAAGGCTGAAGAAAAGAAAGATAACTGTTTCAGGCACTTCTAAGAAGAAAGAACAAATGATGAAGCTTGAACAGAAGATGGGAAACCTCGACACACTGTTCCGGTCTACTTTTGTAACAAATCAAGAAGAGGGAGAACAGCTGACTGAAGAGGAGGTAATAGAAAAGGAAGCAGAGTACTTCAAAGATACCATCACGAAAATGGGTCTAAAAGAAGAAACTTCAACAAAGCTTCAAAGCCTTTTTAAGGCATTAAACAAAACTGCATCTCCAAACACTGCTAAAGACAAGACAGAAGCTGAAAAACAAGAACTCATTGAACAAGAAACTGCAGAAGATATAGCTGCAGCTGACAAAGTCTTTGAAGAAGCTTTCAAAAGAATGTCTGAAAGTCTGCAGTTGTTTTCAAGGCCATTATCCCTCAACTCATCATCAAATAAGTCTCTCCCAAGAACCCCACTTGGCTTAAAAATACTAAAGTGGATGTCTGATCAAAAGACTCACGTATTGACCTTGGTCAGAGCCAATGGCGATGTGAAGCAAATATCAAGGAAAGAAGCACTAGGCCTTAGTGTTCAAGATTTGCAGGATCTCCTTGGGCTTTCACTGTGTAGGGATGAGGATGACCAGAGTGCAAAGGAATTTGAAGCTGAATTCAAAGAACAGGCTAAGGCACTCTTGATGAGTAATAAAGGTCCTGAATAATGAAAGGTTTTGGCATTATCTGTTCCAGGGGGAGATTGTTGGGATCGAGCCCTACCAGAGGAACAGATAATGTAAAGCCAAAACCAGGTCACAACAGAGGATTCACAATAAGCAGCGGTTTACGCTTTGCTCTCCCCTTGAAAGTGATTTATAACAACTGATGGTCTCTATCTGCTGCTCATATTCAACTGCTGCTGTCCTTTCAACTACTGATGAAAACCCTGAAGTATTCAACACTACTGGTCCTATCTACTGATGTTAAAGCACTGCCCAGTCAAGGACTGATCAACCTTGAGGAAAGCACTGACATAAAGGGAGAGCAGTTGTTTAGTAAATTGTTTGTCTTATGTATAGTCAGTGGTTAGGTTAGCAGTGTTTGTGTAAGGTCAGTAGATACAGGTTGTTAGGCTGTTAGACGTCGCTTTCATGGTGACGTCAGCTGAGATACCTCAGTGGTTTGGTTTGCCTATAAATGTATCAGTACCATGTACTGTTACATTTGATTGACTGAGCTGGTTTTTCCTTCTCATGTCTAATCCTTTCATCTTGTGCAATCCAACCTTGAGGCATCAGGCTGAGGGGGAGCTTAGTTTGTAAGCATGTCTGTAATCTTTTGCTTTGATTTGTAAATCATTCGACTCTATGAGAAGCAATTGTTTATCAAACTATTTTTCTCCTTTTGACAGTGTTTACAAAGTTTGTTTTCATTTCCGCTGCACTTAATATGTTTTCATCGTCATTGATTATTCATTTTAAACAAACAAAAACAATCATGAGAGCCTCCAATCCTAACAACAACCCACCTCATATGAGTATTGTGAAGAACAAAATTACGAACCTTATCCATCATATGCTTACAATGAAGAACAATGGTGTGAACCATCTACTTCATATGGGTATTATAAGGAACAAAGGGTCGAACAACCGGATTCAAGCTTAGAGAATCCCGATTCTTTTTCTATAACCGAAGTAACCGATAGGATATTAGAACACATTAGAGTTATCGATCGTTGTATAAGAGAATCTCGCGCAAGGGAAGAGGAGTCCCGCGCAAGAGAAAAATTAAAAAAGGAAGAGATAACTGAAAGTGTAAAAATGGAAGAACAAATAAGTGAAAAACCGACACATGAGTTAAACAACGAAATAGGTGAGTCCGAAAACGTTAAAATTCAAGAAGAGTCTAATTTTGAAGAAATTAATCTCTTGTCACCTTCTTTTGAAAATCATTGTTTAGTACCCACTCATGCTAAGTTTTTAAAAGAGTTAAACACTAACACTAAAATTGACGAAACGGTATGTGTTAAGTTAACTAATGATCAAACTTCGCTAATAAAAGAAGACCCATTTGAAATTAACATTACACCGGTTCCATGTTTCTTTCAAAATTCGTTTATTAGTAATGTCACAATTGATAAAGATCTTTGTGTTAACATAATGCCTAACTACATCTTCGAAAAATTAAGTATTAGTGATTTTTCTCCACTTCAAATACCCATTTTTCTATCCAATCAGAAAGTAATAAAATCAATCGGTATAGTCGAGGATGTCCTGGTTCAAACAAATCAAATGGTAATCCCAACCGACTTTGTCATCCTCGATGACGCTCCTCTAGTGTTGGGACGACCATTTGTAAAAACTCACGAAGCTTTGAAAAACCGGAAGTTCAACAATCTACCTCTTCAATTAGGGGCATTTAAAAGAAGTGTCGATCTAGAACGGTCAATGAAATATCCATTCGGCAATAATGACCCCCTAATTGAAGATGAAGATGAACCACCCGATACAAGTGAAGAGATCGACAACTTTGTTGAAGAGGAGGTCGCCATAGAACAAACTTTTAAAGTTCTTGATCAAAATAAGCAACCAAATAAGGAGTCTCCTAAAGACCCACCACTTGAGCTCAAAGAACTTCCAAAAGGTTTGGAATATGCTTTTCTAGACAAAGAGGGTAATTTACCTGTAATTATTTCGTCTAAATTAGATAGCTTAGAAAAAGAAAAATTAATTAGTCTTTTGAAAAAAACATAAAAATGCAATAGCTTGGAAACTTGTAGACATAAAAGGAATTAGTCCTTCTATGTGCACACACAAAATTTTGATGAATGATGACTACAAATCAGTCATACAACCACAACGTCGAGTAAATCCAAATGTTCAAGAAGTGGTTAAAAACGAGGTCATCAAGTTACTTGACGCCGGACTTATCTATCCTATCTCCGATAGTCCTTGGGTAAGTCCCGTCCAAGTAGTTCCAAAGAAAGGAGGTATGACGGTAATAACTAACGAAAAGAATGAATTAATACCAACGAGAACCGTCACAGGATGGAGAGTATGTATAGACTATAGACGATTAAATGAAGCAACAAGAAAAGACCACTTTCCTTTGCCCTTCATTGATCAAATATTAGAAAGATTATCCGGTCATAAATTTTATTGTTTCTTGGATGGTTTTTCAGGTTACTTTCAAATCCTGATAGTACCCGAAGACCAAGAAAAGACAACTTTCACATGTCCCTATGGAACTTTTGCTTATCGACGCATGCCGTTTGGTCTATGTAATGCCCCCGCAACATTCCAACGTTGCATGGTAGCTATCTTCCATGATATGATAGAAAAGACAATGGAAGTCTTCATGGATGACTTTTCTATCTTTGGGGATTCATACGACCAATGCCTCGATAACCTTGAACGAATGCTAACCCGATGTGAGGAAACTAACCTCGCCCTTAATTGGGAAAAATGCCATTTCATGGTAACGGAGGGAATAGTACTCGGTCACAAGATCTCGAGCGAAGGAATGGAGGTGGATCGAGCCAAAATAGATACCATTTCTAGATTACCACCTCCATCCTCCGTAAGAGCTATCAGAAGTTTCTTAGGGCATGCCGGATTCTATAGACGATTCATCAAAGACTTTTCTAAAATCTCAAGGCCTCTAACAAAATTACTTGAAAAAGATGCCCCTTTCATCTTTGACAAGGATAGCAACCAAGCATTTCTAACCTTAAAAGAGATGTTAGTCAACGCACCTATCATGATAGCGCCTGATTGGAAATTTCCTTTCGAAATCATGTGTGATGCTAGTGACTTTGCAGTTGGAGCTGTCTTGGGACAAAGAAAAGAAAAGCATTTCCACCCAATTTATTATGCTAGTAAAACACTTAATGATGCACAAGAAAACTACACAACAACTGAAAAAGAATTACTAGCTGTGGTATTTGCTTTTGATAAATTTCGCTCTTATCTTGTTCTTTCTAAAACTATAGTCTATACAGATCATGCAGCCATTCGATATCTCTTCAAAAAGCAGGACGCAAAACCACGTTTGATTCGGTGGATTCTACTCCTCCAAGAATTTGACATTGAAATCAGAGACAAAAGAGGAGCAGAAAATACCGCAGCAGATCATCTTTCGCGCTTAGAAGACCCAGCTTTGGAGGCGACCAGGGACGAGCAAATCAACGAAAAATTTCCAACAGAGTCCCTGGAAATGGTGGAATATAAGGAAGAGCCATGGTACGCCGACTATGCTAACTACCTAGCTAGCGGTATAGTCACAAGAGGATGGTCACATTATCAAAGAAAAAAATTCTTTGCCAATGTGAAACACTATTTTTGGGAAGATCCATATCTTTTCAAAATGTGTGCCTACCAACTCGTCCGACGATGCGTACATGGTAATGAAGCACGAAGAATTCTCCCCCATTGTCATGAAGGTCCATACGGAGGGCATCATGGTGCCGCTAGTACCGCACGAAAGGTATTTGATTCAAGATTTTATTGGCCAACCATTTACAAAGACGCCCAAAGTCTTGTCAAGACATGTGATGCTTGCCAAAGAACAGGTAATATTTCTTCCAAAAACGAAATGCCACAAAATGGCATTCTTGTTTGTGAAATTTTTGATGTGTGGGGACTCGACTTCATGGGACCTTTCCCACCATCGAAAGGAAACAAATATATACTTGTGGCAGTAGACTACTTGTCTAAATGGGCCGAGGCCGAGGCACTTCCAACAAATGATGGAAGAGTCGTGGTAAGATTTCTGAAAAAATTATTCTCTCGTTTTGGCACACCTAAAGCATTAATAAGTGATAGAGGTACCCATTTTTGCAACCATCAACTTGAAAATTTTTTAACAAGATATGGGGTCTATCATCGGGTCTCAACAGCGTATCACCCTCAAACAAACGGGCAAGCCGAAGTGACTAATAGAGGTTTAAAACGAATACTCGAAAAAACCGTAGGGTTAAATAAAAAGGAATGGGCGGATAAATTAGATGATGCTTTATGGGCTTTTCGAACTGCTTATAAAACAACAATAGGTACAACCCCATATAAGCTAGTCTATGGAAAAAGTTGTCATTTGCCAGTAGAAATTGCACACAAAGCCTACTGGGCAATCAAAAATGTAAACTTAGATTTAGAATTTGCTGGTAAAAATCGATTTTGTCAATTAAATGAATTAGACGAACTTAGGAATTATGCATACTCAAACTCCGAAATTTATAAGGAAAGAATGAAAAATTTGCATGATAAACATATTAAACCTAATGAATTTCGGGTAGGAGATCTAGTTCTTTTGTTTAATTCACGACTTCGATTGTTTCCTGGTAAATTAAAGTCTAGATGGTCAGGACCTTTTTCCGTCACCCATATTTTCCCACACGGTGCAGTAGAAATTAAATCTCGAAATGGGCCTCCATTTAAAGTCAATGGCCAACGGCTGAAACTCTATCAAGGATTCATTGAGGATGAAGAAGAAGAGATCTCGCTTCAAACGGTGGAAGAATAAAACATCATGCCTGGTAAGTTACGAACGATTGAGACAACAAAAGCGGTAAGTTTTCTAACCAAAGCTTATGGGAAACAAGGGCACTCACACGAGCACTAAAAAAAATAATAAAAATTTTTTATCAAAACTTTGCTCGGCACGAGGCCGTGTCCGCGCTGCAGTCGGGATATATCCCCTTTTTCAAAACAATTACTTCATTCCACACGCCCCATTTCCCCGAAAAAGCTCTGGTTTCAGGCGATTTTTCGCAGATTTTCGACGTCTCCTATCGCTCTAACAACATCAAGGTATGATTCTATCACTTTTAGTAGTTAGATTAGTTACTTGCATGTAGTTAAAACACCAAAAATTTGGGGAAAATCTAGGGTTCTTGAAGTTCATCCGGATCGAACCTCAAATTTTTGTTTAGATCTGTTTGCATTTAGTTAGATTAGTGTTATGGGAAGTAAATACATTTGTATTGTTCATAGATTCACCCGATTTCTCACAAAAACCCCAAACCCTTGTTCTTGAACCGAAAAAGATAAAATTGATAGGGTAAACGGGATATTTCGGGAAAAACGGCACTTAGGGTTTCATTTTCGGGGGAAACCGCACCTATTGGACCAAAAATTTTCAAGTTTTCGAAACCGGGTCGAAAAATGGAATTTTTGAGTAACAGACGCCGGGACACGGGGCCGTGTCCACTGAACACGGGGTCGTGTCCAGACCACTGTTTGCAGTTTTGTCCGAAAATATTTCTGTTTCGTGCTAACTTTTGGTGTATTCTTTCAGATGGCTAGGAAGTTCACAAGATTTAACGCCAATGAGCTAGATGCTAGAACTCGATACGAGATACTTCAAACAAGGCCAGAGGGATACCCGAGGCAAGCATGCACGGACCTGCTAACCTTGGTGAATCAAATCGACTGCTTCAACAACATTGTCACGGGACCACTCAGAGTAGCCCTAACAACTCGACTCCGTTCCGTCCATGAATGCACGTTGGAGTTCTATAGCACCTTCACATTCAACTCGACGTGCGACCCGTTCGACAATGACGGGGTAGCATTCCGATGTGGCGGAACGAAATATTCGATCTCTATGGCTCAGTTTGGATCGATTGTCGGATTGTATGCGGAAGAGGATGCGGGAAACGAAGAAAATACTCGAGGAATGAGAGAGATTGACGAAAACGAACGCCAAGCTATTTGGGCTCAGATTGGTGAATGGTACTACAATCCGAGCAGCACTAAGAGTACGAAGTTGAGGGATCCGCTATACAGATACATTCATAGGCTCCTCGGCTACTCTCTTAGCCAAAGGCATGATAGTAGTGGCGTCGTTGGGTTAAGAGATTTGGTTGTCCTCCACTGCAACCACAACCGCAGGCCGCTCGATGTTTCGTTCCTCATGCTCCGAAACATGCATCATAACCGCCTTGCTAGTGCACCGACTCCTATCTTCTTTGGGGGATGGGTGTACCGTCTCTTTAGGCACTTCGCCCACATACCTAGGTCATTTGAGAAGAGCCCATGGTCGGGTATGGTAGATATACACATATTCCGCTCAATGAACCTGATTTATGAGGCGGAGGACGGGACAGTGAGCTTTCAAAGGATGCAAGGTCATGCATGGAACCCGCAAGAAGCACTGGTCCTCCAAGCTCCGCAACATCATCAGTATCAATACCAACCCCATGGTGATCTGGGCCAATCATCCTCCTCCGGAGGCGGTTTTCTTAATTTCCAAAGTTTGCATGATTTGTTGCAGGAAAACCTTATGTGCACCAGGAACACTTACAACATGGCGAGCAACACCTACCACCGGGTCGGAGCTATCGAAAGAAACATATCCGATATCCAAGATGATGTTGGATACATACGAGACCACATTGCACGCCAAGGAGGGGATGATGATGATGATGATGATGATGATGATGAAGATGCCATGGAGTAGGCGGGAGGAGCGGAGGAAGCGGAGATTGTTTGATGGTTCCCCAGGTTAACCCTTTTCCACTCTTGAACAATTGATGGCATGCGTGCCAAGTGTTGAACAATTTACTTTCCCCTAACTTCTTTTATTTTTCTGCATTTTTTTTCTTTTAACTTTGACATGGATGTTGAATATTGGTAAAAGTAGGATGTTGCTATGGTATGATATGGTGTCTATTGAATAAGCAGGTACACACGAGGCTTAAAGTGCTAAACATTAGTACTACTAAAGCCAGGACAGAAAAACCAACGAAAGAAACCTGTTGTTCAACTTTGCAGACTGTCCACACGGGGCCGTGTCCAGTCAACACGCCCCCGTGCCCACTCCCCTGAACCGGCTGATTGTTTTATTTCTGAAGACCTTCACAGACACGGGGTCGTGTCCAGCCAACACGCCCCCGTGTTCACCTTCTGTAAGTTTTCGTTACTGGCACCTGAACACGGGGTCGTGTTCACTCAACACGGGGTCGTGTCCAGGTAGCCAGTAACACAAAATTTTTGCCTTTTACACCTTTTTACACATTCAATCAACCTAAAACTTATTTTTGGGACACATTGAGGACAATGTGTAATTTAAGTGTGGGGGGGATGCTAAAACCTTGAATCTTGCAAGTCCTAAATACAAGCCTTACACAAAACTCTATTGGAATTGCTAATCACCCCAAATTTTTTTCAAAAATTTTCATTTTTTTTACTTGTCTAGGTTTAACTCGGGAAATTCAACTTCTTAAAAAGGTTATATTTTTACAAATTTACAACCGATAGCGTCGTGATAAAAAGAACCAACATAAGAAAATTACGAAAATGCATGACAAGCTTAGTTAAAATTTAATTATATATACTTGATTACATAAAAACCCATTCCCACAAAAGTGAGTTTTGAGCCTTTATTGAGCAAACACTTACATATCATTTTACTAAATGCTCATTTTCGTTTCTTGTGTGAATAGCCGTTTGGTTCTTACGACTCTAGAACTTGCCATGACGATACATTCCCGGTCCTTACCAACTTAAACCCGAGTAAGTAAATGATGGAGGCATTAGGACTAACCCTTTTTATTTCTACACCATTATTTTTCTTTTTTTACCACCTACCCAAAATCCCCCTAGTCAGCCCCTTTGAGCCTAAACCTTTTCATTTCATAACCCAAACCAAACACCATTTTTACCCACCAAAACCTTTTTCATTTTTTAACCCTTTGTTTTAGTAACAAGTTCGGTTCTTCATATGACTTATAAAAAAAAACACACAATTGTGTTGATGATGAAGCAAAAGAAAATAAACAAACAAGTTCATCAAAAATAACTTTGTTTGAATAAATAGCTTCAACAAAATAAAAGTTACAAAAATAGAAAGTCATACGAAAACCGACACTTGTTACGCTTTTCGCCCTTTTTCTACTAACCACTAACCACCAACCCAACCACCTACCTTTAACCCAAGCCTAACCCTTAACCCACAAAGTCCTCTTGATATTTACAAAGGTATATAAGTTAAAAAGGAGGAGCATTGATTGATTGGCAAGCCTATGGTAGGAGTAAGTTCCATGCCGCTCTCGAGTGATCCACAAAAATACATTTTCGGCCGAGTGTTGAGTGATCCCCGTGAGGTATGTGAACTTGTATATAAATAGAATTTTACAAAGGCATGTTATGCCCTAATAAGTAATTTATCTTATGAAAAGTTTTAAATAAATCATGATGAATAGGATTGTAAATAAATAAAAATAAAACTAAATAAAGAATCTTGGAAATCCCGACACTCTATGACAAGCCCAAAAACCTTCTTTTCTACCCATTCCATTTGGGAGTGTAAATAGCCACATATTAAAGAGTTTTGCTTGAGGACAAGCAAAGATTCAAGTGTGGGGGTATTTGATGTGTTCAAAATGTAACATATAAATTTCATCAAATGAGGCATTAAACTAACCCTTTTTTAGTACTAATGTTGGAAAAAGTGTGTTTTTGTCTTCCTTTTGTATTTTCTGGATTAAATGAGCTCAAATTAACAAAAGAAGCAAAAAGACATCAAAATCTAACATAAATACAAGAAAAGGAACAAGACGTGGCATGCCCGACCCCACAACAGCATCTTCCCAAGCAAAACAAGACATCAGAAGCCTGAACACGCCCCGTGCTCAGCCAGCACGGGGGCGTGCCCAAGTGTTAGCAGAAAAGACAAAGTGGTAGAAGCTTCTATTGCCCACCACGAGGCCGTGCTCAGCGGACACGGGGCCGTGGTCAACTATAAGATTCGCACAATCCAGGCAAATCTTCATAGTTCAAAGATTCTTCTGCACACGGGGCGTGCTCAGCGGACACGGGGGCGTGGTCAATTAATAAGACAAAGCTGCATTTAATGAAGAAAGAGAGGATGTGGACACGGGGCCGTGCCCACTGGACACGGGGCCGTGCCCGAGCTTCTGTTCAGCCTATAAATAGGAGTGCTTGGCTCAAGCTCAAACCATCCCTTGGCACACCACCTCTCTCACACTTCACCCACCACCCACCACCACCATAACACCATCATCCACCACCATCATCCATTGTCCATCGTAGAGTGTGTGAGTCGTCTCGGGATCCAAGATTGATCGTAAGAATTCTTGACAATCAAGGCCATGTTTGCCTAAGTCTCTTACATCACTTGGTGAAGACAAAGTGTCTAGTGTAATACTTTTTATTTCTAATCTTTTGCACTTTTTACTTGGTTTTGTATTAATGACTTTAATAACTAGTTGCTTATGTTGAAGGTGATCTTTCCTTATCGTTTGTCCGTGGTGTCTTGGCATTATTTTACTGTCTATATAAAATAAAAGATTTTCACCATTCATATCTCCACGGTCTATATGGAGGTATGTTGGCTACCTGGTCGGGGGTTAAGGGAACAGTTTGGTAAAGGTCTTGCCATTGTTCAGCGTTTAGAGGTCCTGCAATGGACCTGGGTCAAATTTAGTAGGACCTCCTTCAATACTTCACGGTATTGGATGGCGGGGGTCCAAACTCTTTGATCCCCTCATAAGTTAACTACTATTAATACTATAACCCGGCTATTTAAGACTGTATCCCTGCTGACTCAGACTACTTGTCGAGGGTAACGTCACCTCCAAAAGAGGGGCCTACCATAATTTGCATTAATAACTTAATTAATTATCTTCCAATAATCCACCCTTTTAGGATTGTATCCTTGCTGACTCAAACTACTGGGGTGAGGGTAACGTCACCTTCAAAAGAGGGGCCTACTACAATAACTAAGATAATCTCTTAATTATGTGCAAAAGTGCGGAAATAATCAAAGGTTACACTAGATACGAGTCGGAACCAAGTGATTCATCTTGTCTATCTGTTTTTCTTTTTATTTTTATTTTCAGCATTTTAGTTAGTTTTTATTTTTCTTAGTTAAAAACATTTTTCTAAACTTTTTATTTTGATTAGACGTTGAGGATGAACCGGTACTAAGAGCTCTTGTGTCCTTGGACGACCTCGGTATCTTGCCAACACTATACTACGCTCACGATGGGTACACTTGCCCATATGTGTGTTTAGTGTTAGTAAAATATCGTGTTTTATAAATTTAAAACTTGGCTAAAAATAAGTGTTAAAGGGGCTTAAAATATACACCTAATATATATAACACTTCACACGCATCAGTCGCGGCCGGCGACGGCTGAAGGAGAGTCTGTCGCGCCCCACGACAGACTTAATTTATTGTTTATATTTGTTATTTAATGAGATAAAGGGGTTTTAGGGCCGGTTTTTATATACGGGGTGTATTTTAGGATATTTGAGGGTGTCTAAAATATTTTAAGGAGGGTTGTTATATCTTGAGTATAACTCCTTGACTGTTTAATAAAATATATAATGCACTCGCATTAAGTATAGTAACCCAATTCAATTTTATCCCTATGTCACGAGACAGAACCCCAACATGCTTAGTCGGGCATAGCCTTGACATGCGTTGGTGGGTTCTAAATCAATCGGACAGGGTATTGACTCAGTGGTCAGGGATTACAACACTTAAAATGTGGCAGAGCTTTATTATTATTATTGGTGATATATATATAAAAAAAGAAAAGAAAAGAAAAAATATATATATGTGAAGAGGGTCGAGACAAGAAGACAGTAGGAATGGCAAGTTTTGAAAGCTCCCAAATCTCCTATATATATATATACTTTTGCAAGATTCCCTTTTTATTTCCAAAGTTCTATTTCTAGGACACGTCTACCATTTCAAATAAATTCTTATACACACATGTATACAACTAACAATTAATGTTAGTTTTAATTTATTATTTTATTTTACACGTATACAACTAACAAGTAATGTTAGTTTTAATTAATTTATTATTTTATTTTTTTTATAATTAATTCAGCTGCTTCATTTATTTGGCGCTTATAACTTCTAAAATATGACGTTTTATAAAACAATGAATATATCATTAGAACGAGAATAATCTTATCTACATTTTGAACCAAGTTTCATATTAAACGGAGTAGGTTCAAATGTAATGTATTTTTATAATTAAGTTATTAAACCGTTCCTACGTTCGCCAAAATACCTTATATTTCTACCGGTCAACTTACCCATGACCTATTCGTGTAGTAACTTAAATTTAAAATTTAAAAATTTTGTGAATGTTACAAGTTTTCATTGGTAAATACAATCAACTGACACATTTTGAAAACATTTCAAAATTGATTTAAGTGCATAAGGCACATGAAAATCTTTTAATTACTTAGGAAAATTCAAAATGAACTTGTATTAGTTTTACATGTTTGTCAATACATATGGGGGGCCAGTATAGAAACCGAGACATGATTAACTGACACACCAGTTATAAACCCACAAAGGAGTTATCCGCAACTTGTGGGTAAAACATTTTAATATAGCATTAAGCATCTGTCGAGTGTATGCCTACACTCCGTGCTTGGTCATGGCCATTAGTAACTTAAATGAGCCGAGGATATCCAAGACACGGTCGCGTTAACCCCCAATGTTTAAGTTATCAAACAAAACAGATTAAAATGGGTTATGAATATTTTGTAGCCACAATCCATCAAATAATCACATACCCGACCAAGCGGTAATAATTTACCGTATCCCAAGCCCGTATAGGAAAAATAGGTTAAGAGTATTTACCTGAGCTAATCTTGATACAAGGGCAAGGTTTATAGTAACTCGGCCGTATTCAATTAAATAAACGTAGGTAACAATCTAATGGAAGGCTCTAGTTTGGAATGATGGTACAAAACCAATTAGAATGCTAACGGGTCTTATTTAAGTCATAGACTTAGATCGGCTAGCTTAAAGTATTAAAAACGGTACGATATGCTCGATTAAGCGATGACCAGAATAGAATATTGTTTAAACCCAACAAGTACTAAGACTTATATAATATGGGTAAACTATTAACATTCTAGAAATTGAGATAGAAATTATAAGGTTAAACCCATTTCGGTAAACTTATGTAAACTAGTTACAGAAGTCTATCCGTATGCGTATAAGCGATAACGGGCAACCGGATGAGTCATGAACAAGTTCCATATGCCAATACTTAAAACAAGTTATAATATCAATAGGATATCAACTTGTATGCCCGTTAAGGTATTAAAATCAAGTTATGCCTCACAATGGGCGTTTTGGTCATTTAGTGACGTATAAAAGGAACTTGCATATAATCTGATATTATGATCATAAACATTCTTGAAAAATACTTTATTTGTGATGTAATATCAGTAGGATATCAAACATATGTGTGCTTTATAGTTTAAGAGCAAACTATGCACCGTAGGAGCATTTTGGTCATTTCACACATAGTTTGAAAGCTTATTTGGGATTCTGAGTTTATAACATGTACCTACTATAAAAATATTTTAAATAAGTTATAAAGTCAGTAGGTAACAAGTCTTGGTTGATAAGTATGGTTTAAAACCATATAATGCATCAAAAGGGCGTTAAAGTCGTTAAATGACGATATTTGCGATGTGTTATCAAAACTGATGTTATGATCAGGTTTATAAGATCGAAATATGTTATTTACTATAACTTATCAGTAGGTAAAAAGGTTTTGTATGAAAATCATGATTAAAAACCATTTTAAGTGCAAAAAGGGTATTATCGTCATTTAAGGACATAATACAAGAACTTATGCTAAAACTCAGATTATAAACTGACTTGATATCCCAAATAATCCTAATTATGATATTACATCAGTAGGCAATGAGTTTGGTATAAGAAATTATAACAACCCTCCTAAAATATTCCGACACCTCTAAATTATTTAGAACATCCCTATACGTCTTAAAATACTCCCCGTATATAAAAACCGGTCCCGAATACCTTTGTACAATTAAAAATAAAATAAAACAAGAATTTGGGGCCGCTCGCGGGGCGCGAAGCCCCTAGGCACCTCAGTCGCGGGGCGCGACAGCTGGTCACCAGGGCACAGCCCGGTGCTGCGATGTGTCCGAATCGTGTCGAGCCTAGTGTTTGATTCAGCTGAGCTAGGGCCTACCCTAGTTGGCCTTGCGGGCCGTGAAAGAACAGGCACAAGTGGTCGCGGGCCGCGGCCCACTGGCCGATCAAAACTATAAATAGGGATCTTCAGCTTTCATTTTGAAATCGTTCAGAAACATCGAATTCTCTCTCAATCTCAAATTTACTTAAAGCTAAAATTATACCCGGGCATAATACCCCCTAAATAGAGAAGCTCTTCCTCGTTGTAAGTATTTTAACCCCCGGTTACGTATTAGATACGCTGCACGATTGATCTAGTGCTCCGTAACGGCTGTCGAGGTTCTGCCCGACATAGTCGTTGGAGTTCTGTCTCGGGGAGGGTATAACTAATGTAAATATTGGGTTATTATACTAACGTGTGTGCATTGTTTAATTTATTAGATTATAACCAGGAAACCACGGAAAAAAGTCTAAACTAGCAATGTGAGTAATCTCCTTTTTGTAAACCTTTTTGCAAACTATTTTTACAAAACCTCAATTGTTTTGAACTATAATTAACAGTTATTGAGTATTTGTAATTCTACAATTATCGTCGGTATGTTGGGGTTTTGTATACAAAATTTGTTACTACACTGTGAGTAGTAACATTTCCACAAGTCAGGTTGACAGTACCGTGGGTGGTAATTAAGGTAGAATGGTAAACAAATGCAATTGCTAGATTGCCCTCAATACTGTACAATGATAAAAACCTGTCTTGATTAAATTGGGATTCACTCACCAGTATTTCCCACTGACCAAATGTTTTTAAACGCGTTTCAGGTAAGAAAATGTGAAAGCTAAAATAGAAGGCAGCTGGAGAGCACTGAAGGCTTGGAAAAATGTGGCTATAAAAGTTACCTAAATAAAGAAAGATGTTTTATTCAATAAAATAGGGTTTATTCCTATAAACATGATTGTAATGAAAACTTGGGTTTTATCCCAATGTGTTTATTATTATAAAAATGTGGTGTTTTACTCTGATAAAATATTTCCTAACTACGGTCCCGATGAAAATTCCGCTGCCAAATAATGATAAACACCGATACCGCCATCTTTGAGTAGGTCGCGACAGCCCGCCTCCCGAGGCATGGGTCAGGGGTTGCAACAGAAATTATGTTACAACCATTTTAGGTGCCGAAAGGGCATTTTGGTCAACTTAAAACATAATTTACGATATTATACGAAACAAAACGAAACTAACCTGTAAGTCTATTAAGTTTGAATGGGGACTGATGTGCAAATTATGGTCTAATAAAAACTAACCTAATCTAGACACCCTAGTTTTAAATTTATAAACTAAGACTCTCTAAATGCTAGACCACTGACAGGCAAGTGTACCTATCGTACTTAGTAAAGCCTAATGAAGTCCGAGTATCGAACCCACGAGACACTAGCGACTCTAACTAGACTCTGACTCACCTAATTACTTAACTGGTTTTTATTTGTTTTAAGGGTTTTAAGGTTTTAACTAATTACACTAAAGGAATCAACTAAGACGAACTAGACTATCTAGACGCAGGCTGAAGGCTACTAAGGTGAAATCAAGGATGAGAAAGTACTACCCAGGTTTGGAGTCCTATCTGTGATTCTCGGTTTTCTCTTGGCAATGGTAACTATGATGGAACCAAGTTCTAATAATACGACACTCTAAAACTAAAGAGAAGTTGATTCTCCTCCCGGTCTCATCAAACTCTCCCAAGGTCTAAAGGTTAAATAAAGCTCACTGGTATGGGTTGGATCACCTCCCGGTCTCTCCAACAATACTAAAGTACCCAAAGACTAGATCTCCTCTCGGTCTCACTAATCACAATACACCCTAGAGTGCACGGGGTAACCTAAAAACACTTGACAAGACTTAGGAAAACAAATAATTCTAGGGAACTTAGACAGATCTCCCTGTCTCACTGCACCTAAATACCTAGCACCAAAGACAATCCTAACTATCTATCTCCTTCCGGTCTCAAGAATACGTAGAACACTAAACTCCTCTAAATTATCAAACAACGTTCCTATGGAATACGTGCACCATAAACTATAAACTAGTTACAAACACAAAGTAGGTAACCTAACATGCATCTATACATGAAAGACATTCACAGAGACACACGAGGAATGATTGAATGATAATAAATTAGAGTAAAGCACGCACACACATCTAGCCAATTATTATTAGGTCATTTACTTTAATATTAAACCATCAATAAATTACCAAAACCGAAAGATTACCGATTAAAACAGATATTCATCACAAACCTGGGTAGAAAAATAACTAGCCAAGAATCATAGTCATAAACAATAAACAAGTCTGAGATATCAAAAACATCATGTTCACAAGTCTAAAAAAACACAAAGTTTAATTAAAAACTGTAAAGCTAACTCGTTTGTGAACCCAGACTCGAATCTTGAACCGTGGCTTGAAACTCAAACCAATCCTCTTCTCCTCTCTTATTTTTTCCTTCTTTTCCTTCTCCCGTGCGCGTCTGTACGCAGCCATCGTTCGATTGCCTTTTTTCTCCTGTCCAGCCGTCCACTGTTGTCGAAAACAATTTCCCTCTCCCCTTCGTATATATGTGTCTGTCTCCTTTAAAATTGCCATAAATTCCTTTTTTTCTTTATTAAATCAGCCAATGGGCTTTGGCTCACTGGTTATGGAAATGAAGGAAGACTCCTGACCGAAAGGTCTCGAGTTCGATTCCCGATCCACCCGGGTTTTGCCAGCTTTGCATTGTCGTGCCCTTGGGCGGGTGCAGTATCACACCCCCAAAATCCACACGCGGAGTATCACCGCTTGGAGGCGTGACTGACCAGGATCAAGCCACCAATCATATTGAACATAACAAGTAATACGTAAAATTCAACCACACAATATGAAAGGTGTTTCAAACCAAAACGTAGTTAAGTG
This sequence comes from Helianthus tuberosus, assembly GCA_030545235.1. Lineage (NCBI taxonomy): Eukaryota > Viridiplantae > Streptophyta > Magnoliopsida > Asterales > Asteraceae > Helianthus > Helianthus tuberosus. The sequence continues at coordinate 748,160 of CM060353.1, read as the reverse complement.
TTTAGCGGAAGCATAATTGTAAAAACCCAAAGTAAATATTAAGTATGAATTAACGTAATGTTTTTAGCATGGCACACACTGCCATGTCCCACAACGACCGCGCCTCCCTGTGCAAGCTCCATGAGTACCTAACGACCTGCAAGCATGTAGCAACGAATCAACAACAAAGTTGAGCGAGTTCACAGTTGGTTGTTTAGTTGTAGCGTTCGTTTCGTAAATCATATGTTCATTTTGTAAACCATGTATCAGATTAATTCGTATCACGGTCTCCCAGGCATGTTTGCGAAGATTAGTGGGGGCTTCCCATGTGTTACTAGACCACGCGTATCGACTGCTACGAAAATGTAAGAGGTGCCCTAAGTCAATGTCTATCAGCATTGACCCTTTGTCCATAGTCCATTAGTACACGCCCGTCCGACTGGCACGGTGTGAGGTTTGTTAAACCTAATAGCGCTATTAACTAATGACCCGCTCGCCATAGGCCTCGGCGATTAAGTCGATAAATGAGGGACTTAAAGTGATAGAGTTGATGGTCTTATGATCGTGTACGTAGGTTTTACGTACGTGCCCTTCAATCCGAGGACAGTAGTAAGTATGAGTGTACGTAGGTTTTACGTACGTGCCCTTCAATCCGAGGACAGTAAAAAGTAGTTTAATAGTAATGATAGTACGAGTAGTTATTCAATCTCATTCCCAACCCCTGGGAATCCCATGCCTTGGAAAGAGTGTGAACTCACCTTGGTTTGCTCGGTATGACTAATTACTTTGTTCGTACTTAATCAAGTGTGTCCTATTCCAATTATTGACAACAGTTAGGACCACATTCAACGTTTAGCACATAACATTCACTACGCATTTTAGTAACTCATGTAGCAATCAACAACAGTTTAGCATACTACGCTTAAACGAACAACACTCTTTATTAAATAACACTTAAACAACATGCAACTATTTAGATGAAGCCGCTCGGGCCCAACCGGTCACACGGCCCAACCATGTGCAACCCAGCTGGCTCGAGACCCTGCGGATACCCAGCAGGCCCCGCGGCCCAAATAGGCCCAGACATATGTGACTAAACCTACCCGAGATCCAACAGCCCCAAACCAGTCACATTAGAATATTTGCAGCCCGTGTAATTAGCCCACAAGTCCCACTATTACTCAAAATCCACTTAATCAATATCAGCAACCAATTTCAATAAAGTCAAAATAATCATGTGATGTAATAAATGGATGTGATCTGATCTAGGTATATATAAATATTTACCTTCAAGGTTGTAAAAAAAAAAAAAATATCATGTGTCCGACAAAATCGATATTCATCACTCGCTGATTGGACCGATGGACTGTTCACATTCAATCATTTATGGCTTTCTCTTTCATGTAAACAAAAGCCGACAACTGTTTTGAAATTTTGATTTTTAATTTGACCAAACAACAATCAATTTCAATTCTTATAGGGTCCTGCGGCCCATTGGTGAATTCCATAAGAAAACGTTACTAGGTTATCTCAATTTAATTTAATTAACAACTAGAGTCAGCCTACAAACAATCCCTCAACAGTGTGTGGTCCAATAGTGTTCAAGATGGATATTAATGTTGTTGGCTCAGTGGGTTCTTTGGTCCAATAGAATGAATTCTATTAAAATTCTTGCAGCCCATATACTAAGAATTGCATGTAGGTCATTATTACTCATCAATTTATGTGAATCATTAGACTTTGAAGTAAGTTGCATGTAATGAATGAGATTGTCGGCCATTTAGCATGTGAAGATTGTCGTGATTTCTATCAAAGTCAGATATCGGCCCAATTACAATTGGAATAGTGGTCAAAAGGTTAAGCGGTTAAAATAAGTGAATTCACGAGAGCTATAAGTCAGTCAATTTCACATTATACAATCATCGTCATATCGATTCTCCTATCAAGTGCACATTAGTTAACATACAAGAACATAACATAATCACATAACATCCGTTATTCAATCTAACGTATACATACAGACATGAAATCATGTATAATTCAAACAACAGTGCAACTAACTCAGATGATAGATCACAAGATTGATTGAAGGGAAAAGGTTGAAGTCTTGCAGTTGCCGTCGCACAAAGATGAGGGAAGAGAAGTGGTTAGGGTTTTCAGATTAATCTCTAACGTAAAGGTTATTATCAAAACCTTATAGTTGTTCGCTACTGGGCCGAAGCCCATTCCTGATTTCGTTGGTCAAACACATAGGGTGTTTTCGGTCATGGGGTGTTTTCGGGTGGGGGTTTTCGTCGCAAAGGAGGTGTAATCAAATAAGCCTCATTCCAAAATAAATAATTCACCACCTTTATTTAATAACACAAAACATATATCACATACACACTTAATGCACACCATATAAATCATATAACTCACAACACGATTTAACGTATTACAAACGTGTACAGTTGTGAACAAACAAGTCGTATAAACAAACAACCTAAACAATTAACGTGCAATTAATGCGAAGATGGAAATCGTGGAAACTCGAGTTGTCACATGCAGGGTCGGGTTTTCTCCGGAACTGGTGGCATGGTGGGCTAGGGGCTCCGTGCGTGCAGGTTGGGCTGCCGCGGGCTACCTTTCGGCCAATAGGTGTCGCGTACGAAGTACCCGGCGATTCTTATGTTTGACGTTAAAAAAAAATCAGCCAATGGCACATCAAAAGTCCATATGATATTAATTTAGGCCCTCTCGATTTTGCCTGCAAAAGTTAACATATATTTTCATACCTTATATTCTTTTCTTTTTTTTATTGGTCAATTTATAAATCCTAATTTATAATCCACGTGAATTCTTATTTTGTGATGATCTTGGTGTTAATTCCAAGTTTCATACAATATACACTTTAGCCCCTTGAATTTTATGAACTATTTTTTTAAGAACTTTTCTTTATTTTCAATTTAGTCCTTCGTCTTTCAACTTCATTTAATATTTCCCGATTCTTCGTGCATTGATCGTTTAAGCTTGTTTTTCATTCCTTTTTGCACCGGAACCTATAATAATAATAAGTAATAAAATATATGTCTAAATATTATAAAAATGACTCTAAACTATTAATATAATATACAAAATACACAAGAAAAATAAGATGCGTTTGCAACATATCAGGGACCAAAACAAGAAGAAGCCTTTAGAATTCTTAAGCAAAGATTAACCAACGCACCCATACTAGCATTACCAGAAGGAACTGAAGACTTTGTAGTCTATCGTGATGCTTCTAAGTTAGGTTATGAATGTGTGTTGATGCAAAGACAAAAGGTTATAGCCTATGCATGCAGACAACTTAAGAATCATGAAGAGAATTATTCAACCATGATTTAGAATTAGGAGCCATAATATTTGCCCTAAAAATTTGGAGACATTATCTTTACGGTAGTAAGTTTAGCATTTTCACCGATCATAAGAGTTTAAGATATGTTTTTGTCACACCCCTTTCTACGGCGGAAGCACGAGGTGTGATCATGAAAGGTTCTCATTGCATACGAAAGGTAAACATGCTATATGCTCGTAAAAACATCAAATACCATAATTTGAAATCATAAATTTAGCGTTTACATCGCTAAGTCGCATAAAACATTGTCTTGAAAAGTTTACAACTTTATTTAAAGATAAACATAAGCGACATCCACAAGCATAAGCGAGACCGCGCGCACATCCATCCTAGTTACCTGAAATACATGTGAGTTTTGGAAAAAAAAAAACGTCAACATAATGTTGGTGTGAATTCATGCAGTTTTTGTATTTCACGTTTGTATGAAAACATAGTTTGAGTCATGTATAAATCAAGTTTTCATATATAAATCAAGTATTCATGTGTACTCCACGTACTTATGTATAATTCAGGTTTTTCTTGAGTACCCCACGTACTCAGGTATAATTCCCGCTTTCTTGAGTACCCCACGTACTTCAAGTTATATATCAATTTTCTTGAGTACCCCACGTACTTCAAGTTTTACACAAATTTTAGTATGATATGAATTTTATGTAAATACAGTATTTCTGTAAATTTCAGGATTGTTAATGGGTTGCAAAGCCATTAACATGTGACACGACATAGGAAGTCACCAAACCTTAGGCATTTAATTGGTATATTCTGAGACACAAAAGCACTACTCGATTCTCGCCCTCACCGAGAGTGTGGCTGCCCGGCACCCGTTAGATCTAACCTTTTGTTCTGCGGTCTAGGTATATTGTTGATTAATGGTGCTTCTGTACCCTATTCGTGACACTATTTCTCATAACGCATCCTACTTGGTTCTCGTCCTCACCAAGCGCGTTTCTTGTTATCATTTCTCATAACGCATCCTACTTGGTTCTCGTCCTCACCAAGTGCGTTTCTTATTATCATTTCTCATAACGCATCCTACTTGGTTCTCGTCCTCACCAAGTGCGTTTCTTATTATCTTATATTTCATCACACTTGATTCTCGTTCTCACCAAGTGCGCTTTTTTATATTTATATCATACCAATTATAAATATTGTACATTTGTACATGTATTTCACCCCCGAAGTTATAAAAACTGAAAACAGTTAAAGAGAAAAGAGGGAGCATGAACTCACAACTTTGTGTTCCTAGCGTCGTAAACTTCACCGGATTTGCTTAATTAACGTCGTAACCTATACGCGTTTTCTTAACGTTAGTCACTAGACTTGCGTCGCACAAGTACAGTCACTCTCTTTTGTGTATATTTTCTTGTGTTAAAAATATTTTATATTTTTAACTAAATGTCTTACTTATATTATTTTCTCAAAAATAAATATAAGCTTTTTGTATTTTGCACTTTGCACCCGAATTATGTATTTTGTCTAACTAGGTTGCATGTGTATTCTTTTGTATTTTTACTCGTTACGAGTATCTCCAAGTCATATTATTTTTACTCTAAAAATAATATATACCTAGTTCACAAAATAATCACATAATTACACAAGCGATAAATATATATTCTAAATATATATTTAACAAGTTTTATTTATGGAAATCCACCTCCGGTATTTGGAAATTTTGTAATAAAAATCATGGCGAAGTTTGTTTGGAAAACAAGCCAAAATATATTCATAACACTTGTCACCAAGAATATTCTAAGTGTTATTTTCTGGAAAAATTTCACCAGAGTTTCTTCTGTAACTGGACGTGGCCACGCTTACTAGCGTATCATTTTCTTTTTAAAAATTCAACCAATCAATTCCCAATCATCATCAAACTAGTCCAACATAAACATATATCGCAATCACATGAACTTGCAAGTTGTGTAAAAATGTGTAGTAACTCTTCAACACATTTAGTACGTTTTTCCATCTCTAAAAATAAAATCATTATCTCGAAAACTTTATTTTTAAAGAATATGAAGTTTTACAACTTCTAGTCGGCACTTACGAAAATATTTCTTTGTTAAATCCTTTCGTTACACAAGTGTCTACACACTTTTTGCTTCTAAAAAATGTCTTTATTTTGAGAAAGATCCGGCTTTTTAAACATGATTTCATCATACACTTGGTTCTTCAAAAATACCACTTGTAGACCCGTAGATCTACTAGTTTAGAACTCCATTTCATAAGAAAAATCGTTTTTACACAAGTTCATGTTTGTGAGTGAAAGGGTTAGTCATCTAGTTATTATTTTTTTTTTATTTTTTTTACACTAAACATAGTGCTAGTTCATGTTCCACGAACGTGACCTAGCGTGGTTAGATGACGATCCGTTCCCCTACTAGCATCCAACAATAATAAATAACCATAACAAAACAAGTTCCATAAGTTTTACACCAATATTTACTCATTAACCACTTTGTTCATCATTTTTAGTAGACTTTAAACTTTGATCTCTAGTGTTCATAATTTTTATCCGACAAATTTCTTATTAACCACTTTAGATATGAACAATATGGTGTTTAGAGTCACTTACTACTAGCTCATGGCTAGGGAAGAAACTAGACGAAAAACGGGTGGTTAATAGCTTTGTGGTGAGGTCCTTGGCAATCCGTAAGCACCGGGTCTCCTCGTATGTGATCCTTCACCTTTGTAAGTGAGTGGGATTGCAAGATTGAAATGGGAAAATGTGAGGATATGGGTGTGTGTGATCGGCCGAGAGTGGCTAAGGGGGAAAGAAGGAAATGCAAATTTGATGTGTGGTTTGTGAATGTGAAGTTTATCCATTAGTCATCTTATAAACTTATTATTTACTAAAACCTTTTGGATAAAATGTCAACAAGATATTATACATCAAGAATTAAATAATTTAACTTGTAAGAAGTGTGTCCCCCTCATGGGGATCGATCAGTTACAAGGGGGGTTGCAAAATGGTTGACTTCTAACCATTTAGTTAGTGGTAATTTATGTTTAGTTGAGATTTAAATTAGTTATTTGTGTGTTATAATTTATGACGGGTGTTAGGGTATTCGGGGACCCTAACTAGCTCAGAAAAAGAAAAATAGTGTCATTGACAATATTTTTAGGTTCCAGGTAAAGTCCGGTTGTTCGGTCGGATATCAATCCGTTAAAGTGCTAAATTACACTTTTTAGTACCCCTTTAAGTACCTTTTTGTATCCCTTTTAATTCCCAACACTTAGGGAAATATTCTGACTGAAAATTTATATTTTCTGCATAATATTCGTATGTTTAAATGCTGAATTATTGCTGAATTATACAAAATTCTGCACTTAAAGTGCATTTGGGGTGCTTTTTAGCGCTTATTTTTGCTTTCGCAATGTCTATAAATTAAACCCTTATATGTACTCTTGGGTTTTAATGTACTTTTGTCGTCGGACCTACACCTAGGCCTCAATTCTAATGTCTGACTGCTTTCTGCAGTTCTGTTGACACAGTGTGTCTTACCAGTGAGTTTACTATTATTTCTGACGCAACGCTCTCGATTATGCATAAAACAATATTTTGTAGTATACAACGTGCATGAATTCACTTGTTTAATCACGTGTTCAGACATTGCTGACAATTAAGCACATAATTGCAGTCAATAAATAATAATTAAAGTGTACGGAAATTACCGGTTTGTGCCAGTTGTCACAGTCTCCCCCCGTTAAAAGAATTTCGTCCCGAAATTCAGGCTGAACTAACTCTCGCTGGAGTCTTCTTGAATAGGTGGGGATACTTTTCCTTGAACTGGTCTTCACGTTCCCATGTGTACTCGGGTCCGTGCTTAGAGCTCCAACGTACTTTGACAAGTTTTACGCTGCTCCTCCTGGTCTTGTTGACTTTCCAGTCGGTAACCTCAACGGGTTGTTCTGTAAATCGGAGGGCTTCATCAATACGCACTTCATCCATCGGGATGATCACGTTTTCTTGTGTTGGACTCTTCTTCATGTTGGATACATGAAACGTATCATGTACTCCATTAAGTTCTTCCGGTAACTCCAACTTGTATGCCACGGTACCAATTCTTTTCAATATTCTGAATGGTCCGATGTATCGTGGATTCAGCTTTCCACGCTTTCCAAATCTGACTACGCCCTTCCAAGGTGAGACTTTTAACAACACTTTGTCTCCCACCTCAAATTCTACTGATTTTCTTTTTGGATCAGCGTAGCTCTTTTGTCGATCTCGAGCTGCCTTAATGCGCTCTCGGATCTGCACAATCTTGTCGGTTGTCTCTTGTACAAGTTCAGGACCAACCATACGTTTATCTCCAGCATCTGCCCAACATAAGGGCGATCGGCATTTGCGGCCATACAGAGCTTCGAACGGCGCGGCTTTTATGCTTGTATGATAACTGTTATTGTAGGAGAACTCAATTAACGGTAGATGAGTATCCCAGCTGCCGCCTAGATCCATGACACATGCGCGAAGCACATCTTCCAATGTTTGTATAGTCTGTTCGCTCTGGCCGTCTGTTTGTGGATGGAACGTCGTGCTTAGATCTAACTGAGATCCAAAGGCTTCCTGAAATGATTGCCAGATTCTTGAGACAAAGCGTCCATCTCTGTCTGAAATGATTGAGATTGGCACTCCATGACGTGCCACAATTTCTCTTAAGTATATTTCAGCAAGCTTTCCAGTGCTGTCTTTTTCTCGGATCGGTAGGAAGTGCGCAGACTTCGTTAATCGATCAACTATTACCCATATCATATCGTGCCCTCTCGGGGTCCTAGGTAATTTCGTTATGAAGTCCATCGAGATTTGTTCCCACTTCCACACCGGAATCTCTGGTTGTTGTAGTAGGCCGGACGGTTTCTGATATTCGGCCTTAACCTTAGCACAGGTTAGGCATTTTCCAACATAGACAGCAACGTCGCTTTTAAGTCTCGGCCACCAGTAATATTCCTTCAAGTCTTGATACATTTTGTCCGATCCTGGATGGATCGAATATCTCGATTTGTGGGCTTCATCAAGGATGACTTCTCGTATGCCACCATAGAGTGGAACCCAAATACGCTTCTTGAAGTATAAGGCTCCCTCTTCGTTTGGCACCATGTATTTCAGCATACCCCGTAGGTATTCAGCTTTACGGTTCTCTTCTTTAAGAGCTTCTTGTTGTGCATCCCGAATGCGTGCAGTGAGGTTCGTTCGAATCGTCATTTCCAATGCTCGAACCCTTAGGGTCTTAACCCTTTCTTTTCGGCTCAATGCGTCCGCTACAACGTTTGCCTTTCCAGGATGGTACTTAATCTCACAGTCGTAATCATTCAGCAGCTCGACCCAACGTCGTTGGCGCATATTCAATTCCTTCTGATCAAATATGTGTTGTAAGCTTTTGTGATCTGTGATAATTGTACATCGAGTACCATATAAATAATGTCGCCAGATCTTCAGGGCGAATACCACTGCGCCCAGCTCCAGGTCGTGAGTGGTATAGTTTCTTTCATGTACCTTCAGTTGTCTTGAAGCGTAAGCGATGACTTTTTGGCGTTGCATGAGCACGCAGCCCAAGCCTTGCCGTGAGGCGTCGCAGTATACCACGAAGTCTTCAGTGCCTTCGGGTAATGATAGTATCGGTGCATTGCAGAGCTTGTTCTTGAGTAGGTGAAAGGCTTCTTCCTGCTTGTGACCCCAGTCGTATTTCTTGTCTTTCTGTGTAAGGGTCGTTAGTGGTTGAGCTATCTTCGAGAAATTCTCAATGAATCGCCGATAGTAGCCCGCTAAGCCCAAAAATTGTCGAATTTCAGTTGGGGTCTTGGGAGCTTCCTAGTTCTTTATTGCTTCTATCTTGGACGGGTCTACATGAATGCCCTTCTCATTCACAACGTGACCAAGAAATTATACTTCGTGAATCCAGAATTCGCATTTCGAGAACTTTGCATAAAGCTTCTCTTTCTTCAGTAGTTCTAAGATGGTTCTGAGATGTTGCTCATGCTCTTCTTTCGTTCGCGAGTAAATCAGGATATCATCGATAAATACAATCATGAATTTATCGAGATATGGTTTGCAAACGCGATTCATCAGATCCATGAAGACCGCTGGTGCATTCGTCAGCCCGAATGGCATCACCAGAAATTCGTAGTGCCCATAGCGTGTTCTGAATGCAGTCTTTGGTACGCTTTCCTCTTGGATTCTCAGCTGGTGGTATCCAGACCGAAGGTCGATCTTGGAATAGTAGCTTGACCCTTGCAATTGATCAAATAAGTTATCAATCCTTGGTAGCGGATACCGATTCTTGATCGTGAGTTTGTTCAGTTCCCTGTAATCGATACACATCCGCAGTGTTACATCCTTCTTCTTCACGAATAATACTGGAGCTCCCCAGGGTGAGAAGCTTGGCCTTATAAATCCTTTATCCAACAACTCCTGGAGTTGTGTAGATAATTCTTTCATTTCGGATGGCGCAAGTCGATAGGGTGCCTTGGCTACAGGAGCAGCTCCTGGAACCAAGTCTATACGGAATTCGACTTGTCGTTGCGGAGGTAGTCCCGGCAGATCTTCAGGGAACACATCAGGAAATTCCTTCACCACAGGAATGTCTTCAAGTTTTGGCTCCACAGCCTTCTTGTCTATAACGTGTGCTAGGAAAGCGACACATCCTTTCCTTAAGCACTTCCGTGCCTTTATGCAACTGATGATTCGAAGAGGTGGGTCTCGTTTTTCTCCATGCACGATGAGAGTTTCACCATTCGTTAAAGGGATGCGAATGATTTTCTCATGACAAATAACTTCAGCTTTGTTCTTGGACAACCAGTCCATCCCGACTACTACATCGAAGCTACCCAATTGAATAGGTAGGAGGTCGATGCTAAATCTTCATTCACCAAGTTCTAGTGTGCAGCCTCTAACAACTTCGCCCGATTCAACGAGTTTACCATTTGCTAGTTCTATGGAATAAGGAATTTCTAATCTACTAGATTCTATTCCGAGTATGCGTTTAAATTCCACAGACATGAAGCTATAATCGGCGCCAGTGTCAAATAATATGGATGCAAAGTGATTGTTAATGAGAAACGTACCGGTGACCACGTTAGGGTCCTCGCGTGCGTTTTTTGCTCCAATCACAAATGCTCTAGCCTGAGCATTGTTTCCCTCTGGGCAGTCCTTCATGAAATGATCATTGGTTCCACACTTGAAGCATCCTTGGTTCCGCCCTTTCCCGTTACCATTCTTGTTAACAGCACCATTTCCATTCCGATTCTTTCCTTTTCCCCAACAGTCTTCTGTTTGATGACCCAATTTACCACATTTGTCGCACCTTGGAATGCGACAAGCTCCTTCATGATGATACTTACATTTTTGGCATCTAGGTATGGAGCCTTGGTATGCTTTGGTTGCATGGGTTTTCGCCTCCTGGGACGGGTTAGCGTCATGCTTCTTGCTGAAACCCTTGTTGTTACGAGTTGCTTGGTTCAAACTTGTATGCTTTCTCTTTTTGTCGCCGGACGATTCAGCATGTGTCTCGGTCTTCTCTGTTGGGTTTAGTGATAACTTCTTCATACGAACACAATCCTCAGTCAGACTGACAGCCAGAGTTACAGCCTCGGTGATTGTTTGTGGTTTGGCCGACGTCACCATGCCACGAAACTCTGGGGCCAGTCCCCAAATGTAGCGTTCAACGCGCTTGAATTCGGGAGTCACCATGTAGGGAAGCACTCTTGACAGATCGTGGAACCTTCGAGTATAACCATTAATGTCAGCACCTACCATGGTCAAGTGCCAGAACTCCGTTTCCAGCCTTTGGAGTTTAGCGCGAGAGCAATACTTCTCTCTCATTCTTTCCTTCAGTTCCTCCCAAGTTAAGCCATAAGCGGCATCATCACCCAAAGTTTGGGCTTGCAGGTTCCACCAAGTCAGAGCTTCATCGACGAATAACCAGTAGCAAAAGTGACTTGCTGATCCGCGGTACACTTGCTCATGTGGATAGTAGCTTCAGTCTTCTCCGTCCAGCGCACAAATGCTACTGCACCTCCTGTGCCGTCATAGTTCATCGGCTTGCAGTCGAGAAACTGCTTGAATGTGCAGCCTGGAAATGATTCAACCAATTCACATGTGAGAAATAGAAGAAATAATGAAACAAAGACCGTTCATAAATTTCTCCATGCTTAGTACATTGTATTAAGGTTACCTTGAGCTGTGTTGCCTCCAGATGAATCTCCATTCCCATTACGTCTAGCGTTGCTTGGGCCACCACTGTCTTGAGTACGGTTCGCCTCATATTGGGCGATAGCAGCGGAGATCCTTTCCTCCAGTAGAGCGTTCAGCTCTTCAGCAGTTCTTGGCAGTGGGGGAGGTGGAGGTTGATCATCATTGCGAGCATTCACAGCTTTCCTGGGTGCCATGTTCTGACAGAACATAACACAACAGGGAAAGACATTTGTTTGATATCGTCACACTAGACAGTAGTATCATAGATATTCACAGGTATATATACCACATAAGTGACATCAAACAATTATTACTCTAACAGAGTACTTAGTAGGCTTGCACTGAGGGAATCTATACGTGACAAGACTTGCTGTGATTTTTGTGCACTGAATTCCATAATTATGTATGCATCCATAATTACGTAACTCCTTGCACAGTCCGCACAGTTTGTTTCATCCTCGTATTTCTTCCTTCAGATGGGCCATCGCTTTCAGATAAAGTCACGTATACTTGTGACATTCTACTTCTAGTACATGCTAATTATCACACATAATTGCAAGTAATTTCTAGTCAACGACAAGTGCTACTCAAGTGCACTCTAAGTCTCGTAGTGTCTTTTCTAGACTCATGTAAACCGTTTCAGGTAGTGGATGTCGCGGGACGTTTTATGCAATGAAAACTTTTTGAAAATTGTTTTCGTGAAAGGATCCTAGAGATTGTATACTAGACTCGAGAAGGAATCCTGGTTCACTACAATCGCAGCTCTGATACCAATCTGTCACACCCCTTTCTACGACGGAAGCACGAGGTGTGATCATGAAAGGTTCTCATTGCATACGAAAGGTAAACATGCTATATGCTCGTAAAAACATCAAATACCATAATTTGAAATCATAAATTTAGCGTTTACATCGCTAAGTCGCATAAAACATTGTCTTGAAAAGTTTACAACTTTATTTAAAGATAAACATAAGCGACATCCACAAGCATAAGCGAGACCGCGCGCACATCCATCCTAGTTACCTGAAATACATGTGAGTTTCGGAAAAAAAACGTCAACATAATGTTGGTGTGAATTCATGCAGTTTTTGTATTTCACGTTTGTATACTTTGTATGAAAACATAGTTTGAGTCATGTATAAATCAAGTTTTCATATATAAATCAAGTATTCATGTGTACTCCACGTACTTATGTATAATTCAGGTTTTTCTTGACTACCCCACGTACTCAGGTATAATTCCCGCTTTCTTGAGTACCCCACGTACTTCAAGTTATATATCAATTTTCTTGAGTACCCCACGTACTTCAAGTTATATATCAATTTTCTTGAGTACCCCACGTACTTCAAGTTTTACACAAATTTTAGTATGATATGAATTTTATGTAAATACAGTATTTCTGTAAATTTCAGGATTGTTAATGGGTTGCAAAGCCATTAACATGTGACACGACATAGGAAGTCACCAAACCTTAGGCATTTAATTGGTATATTCTGAGACACAAAAGCACTACTCGATTCTCGCCCTCACCGAGAGTGTGGCTGCCCGGCACCCGTTAGATCTAACCTTTTGTTCTGCGGTCTAGGTATATTGTTGATTAATGGTGCTTCTGTACCCTATTCGTGACACTATTTCTCATAACGCATCCTACTTGGTTCTCGTCCTCACCAAGCGCGTTTCTTGTTATCATTTCTCATAACGCATCCTACTTGGTTCTCATCCTCACCAAGTGCGTTTCTTATTATCATTTCTCATAACGCATCCTACATGGTTCTCGTCCTCACCAAGTGCGTTTCTTATTATCTTATATTTCATCACACTTGATTCTCGTTCTCACCAAGTGTGCTTCTTATATTTATATCATACCAATTATAAATATTGTACATTTGTACATGTATTTCACCCCCGAAGTTATAAAAACTGAAAACAGTTAAAGAGAAAAGGGGGAGCATGAACTCACAACTTTGCGTTCCTAGCGTCGTAAACTTCACCGGATTTGCTTAATTAACGTCGTAACCTATACGCGTTTTCTTAACGTTAGTCACTAGACTTGCGTCGCACAAGTACAGTCACTCTCTTTTGTGTATATTTTCTTGTGTTAAAAATATTTTATATCTTTAACTAAATGTCTTACTTATATTGTTTTCTCAAAAATAAATATAAGCTTTTTGTATTTTGCACTTTGCACCCGAATTATGTATTTTGTATAACTAGGTTGCATGTGTATTCTTTTGTATTTTTACTCGTTACGAGTATCTCCAAGTCATATTATTTTTACTCTAAAAATAATATATACCTAGTTCACAAAATAATACATAATCACACAAGCGATAAATATATATTCTAAATATATATTTAACAAGTTTTATTTATGGAAATCCACCTCCGGTATTTGGAAATTTTGTAATAAAAATCATGGCGAAGTGTGTTTGGAAAACAAGCCAAAATATATTCATAACACTTGTCACCAAAAATATTCTAAGTGTTATTTTCTGGAAAAATTTCGCCAGAGTTTCTTCTGTGTAACTGGAGTTGGCCACGCTTACTAGCGTATCATTTTCTTTTTAAAAATTCAACCAATCAATTCCCAATCATCATCAAACTAGTCCAACATAAACATATATCGCAATCACATGAACTTGCAAGTTGTGTAAAAATGTGTAGTAACTCTTCAACACATTTAGTAGGTTTTTCCATCTCTAAAAATAAAATCATTATCTCGAAAACTTTATTTTTAAAGAATATGAAGTTTTACAACTTCTAGTCGGTACTTACGAAAATATTTCTTTGTTAAATCCTTTCGTTACACAAGTGTCTACACACTTTTTGCTTCTCAAAAATGTCTTTATTTTGAGAAATATCCGGCTTTTTAAACATGATTTCATCATACACTTGGTTCTTCAAAAATACCACTTGTAGACCCGTAGATCTACTAGTTTAGAACTCCATTTCATAAGAAAAATCGTTTTTACACAAGTTCATGTTTGTGAGTGAAAGGGTTCGTCATCTAGTTATTATTTTTTTTTATTTTTTTTACACTAAACATAGTGCTAGTTCATGTTCCACGAACGTGACCTAGCGTGGTTAGATGACGATCCGTTCCCCTACTAGCATCCAACAATAATAAATAACCATAACAAAACAAGTTCCATAAGTTTTACACCAATATTTACTCATTAACCACTTTGTTCATCATTTTTAGTAGACTTTAAACTTTGATCTCTAGTGTTCATAATTTTTATCCGACAAATTTCTTATTAACCACTTTAGATATGAACAATAGGGTGTTTAGAGTCACTTACTACTAGCTCGTGCTAGGGAAGAAACTAGACGAAAAACGGGTGGTTAATAGCGTTGTGGTGAGGTCCTTGGCAATCCGTAAGCACCGGGTCTCCTCGTATGTGATCCTTCACCTTTGTAAGTGAGTGGGATTGCAAGATTGAAATGGGAAAATGTGAGGATATGGGTGTGTATGATCGGCCGAGAGTGGCTAAGGGGGAAAGAAGGAAATGCAAATTTGATGTGTGGTTTGTGAATGTGAAGTTTATCCATTAGTCATCTTATAAACTTATTATTTACTAAAACCTTTTGGATAAAATGTCAACAAGATATTATACATCAAGAATTAAATAATTTAACTTGTAAGAAGTGTGTCCCCCTCATGGGGATCGATCAGTTACAAGGGGGGTTGCAAAATGGTTGACTTCTAACCATTTAGTTAGTGGTAATTTATGTTTAGTTGAGATTTAAATTAGTTATTTGTGTGTTATAATTTATGACGGGTGTTAGGGTATTCGGGGACCCTAACTAGCTCAGAAAAAGAAAAATAGTGTCATTGACAATATTTTTAGGTTCCAGGTAAAGTCCGGTTGTTCGGTCGGATATCAATCCGTTAAAGTGCTAAATTACACTTTTTAGTACCCCTTTAAGTACCTTTTTGTATCCCTTTTAATTCCCAACACTTAGGGAAATATTCTGACTGAAAATTTATATTTTCTGCATAATATTCGTATGTTTAAATGCTGAATTATTGCTGAATTATACAAAATTCTGCACTTAAAGTGCGTTTCGGGTGCTTTTTAGTGCTTATTTTTGCTTTCGCAATGTCTATAAATTAAACCCTTATATGTACTCTTGGGTTTTAATGTACTTTTGTCGTCGGACCTACACCTAGGCCTCAATTCTAATGTCTGACTGCTTTCTGCAGTTCTGTTGACACAGTGTGTCTTACCGGTGAGTTTACTATTATTTCTGACGCAACGCTCTCGATTATGAATAAAATAATATTTTGTAGTATACAACGTGCATGAATTCACTTGTTTAATCACGTGTTCAGACATTGCTGACAATTAAGCACATAATTGCAGTCAATAAATAATAATTAAAGTGTACAGAAATTACCGGTTTGTGCCAGTTGTCACAATTTTCGGGCAAAAAGAGTTGAAAATGAGACAAAGACGTTGGATGGAAATTCTTAGTGATTACGATTGTAGTATCCAGTATCATGCAGGAAAAGCTAACGTAGTAGCTGATGCTTTAAGTCGAAAATATCACGAAAAGCCAAAAAGAGTACGTTCTCTTAAATTAAATCTGCAAGTAGATTTAAATTAACAAATTAGAGTCGTACAAGAATCAGTAATCAAGGATGATACTGAAAAATTGAAAGGTATGATCAAGGAATTAGAACAAGGAACGGATGGAATTTGGAGATTCCATAAGAAAAGAATGTGGATACCTAAACTAGGAAACCTACGCCACCGAATATTAGAAGAAGCCCATAAGTCTAAGTATACGATGCATCCTGGAAGTGATAAAATGTATCAAGACTTAAGAAAGAATTTCTGGTGGATAGGAATAAAAAGGATATAGTAGCATATGTTGCCAAGTGTCTAATCTGTTCACAGGTCAAAGCTGAACACCAGAAACCCTCAGGTTTGTTGCAGCAATTGGAAATGCCTGTATGGAAATGGGAACTGCTAACAATGGACTTTGTTACCAAATTTCCCAAGACACGAAAAGGTAATGATACAATCTGGGTAATTGTAGACAGATTAACTAAGTCGGCTCATTTTCTACCAATGAAGGAAACATTCGGTATGGAACAGCTAGCCAAATTATATGTAAATGAAATAGTTTCATTACATGGAATTCCTTTATCAATTGTTTCTGATAGAGATAGCCATTTTACCTCTCGTTTTTAGACAAGTTTCCAAAAAGCAATGGGAACCAAGCTAAATCTAAGCACCGCTTATCATCCTCAAACGGATGGACAAAGTGAAAGGAGAATTCAAACAATGGAAGATATGCTTAGAGCTTGTGTAATTGATTTCGGAGGAAATTGGGATGATCATTTACCACTAATAGAATTTTCTTACAATAACAGCTATCATACCAGTATCAATGCTGCACCATTCGAAGCACTTTATGGACGAAAGTGCCGAACCCTAGTCTGTTGGGCAGAAATTGGAGAAAAGCAACTATTTGGACCCGAGATAGTACAAGAAACTACAGACAAAATTATACAAGTCAAGGAAAGACTAAAAGCAGCACGCGATCGACAAAAGAGTTATGCTAACAACAGGCGAAAACCATTGGAATTTCAAGTAGGAAATAAGGTTTTATTAAAGGTTTCTCCTTGGAAAGGAGTGGTGAGATTCATCAAGAAAGGAAAGCTAAGCCTCAGGTATGTTGGACCCTTTGAGATTATAAGAAGAATAGGACCAGTAGCTTATCACCTACAACTGCTAGAAAAAATGGCAGGAATACATGATGTATTTCATGTATGTAATCTCAGAAAGTGTTTAGCCGATAAATCATTAGTAGTACCTCTTAAGGATATAGAGCTAAATGAAAAGCTAAAGTTTGTAGAAATGTCACTACAGATTGAAAATAGGAAAATGAAGAATCTCAAACACGAGAGATTAGTTCTAGTCAAAGTAAAATGGGATTCCAAGAGAGGACCAGAGTACACGTGGGAGCTTAAATCAGAGATGCAAAGGAAATATCCACACCTGTTCCAGTAAACCTCGAGGACGAGTTCTAAAACAAGGTGGAGAGGATATAACAACCCTCCTAAAATATTCCGACACCCCTAAATTATTTAGAACATCCCTATACGTCTTAAAATACTCCCCGTATATAAAAACCGGTCCCGAATACCTTTGTATGATTAAAAATAAAATAAAAAACAATAATTTGGGGTCGCTCGCGGGGCGCGAACCCCCTAGGCACTTCAGTCGCGGGGCGCGGCAGCTGGTCACCAGGGCGCAGCCCGGTGCTGCCACGTGTCCGAATCGTGTCGAGCCTAGTGTGTGAGTCAGCTGAGCTAGGGCCTACCCTAGTTGGCCTCGCGGGCCGCGAAAGAACAAGCACAAGTGGTTGCGGGCCGCGACCCGCTGGCCGATCAAAACTATAGATAGAGACCTTCAGCTTTCATTTTGAAATTGTTCAGAAACATCGAATTCTCTCTCAATCTCAAATTTCTTTAAAGCTAAAATTATACCCGGACATAATACCCCTCTAAATAGCGAAGCTCTGCCTCGTTGTAAGTATTTTAACCCCCGGTTACGTATTAGATACGTTGCCCGATTGATCTAGTGCTCCGTAACGGTTGTCGAGGTTCTGCCCGACGTAGTCGTTGGAGTTCTGTCTCGGGAAGGGTATAACTAATGTAAATATTGGGTTATTATACTAATGCGTGTGCATTGTTTAATTTATTAGATTATAACCAGGAAACCACAGGAAAAAGTCTAAACTAGCAATGTGAGTAATCTCCTTTTTGTAAACCTTTTTGCAAACTATTTTTACAAAACCTCAATTATTTTGAACTATAATTAACAATGATTGAGTATTTGTAATTCTACAATTATCGTCGGTATGTTGGGGCTTTGTATACAAAATTTGTTACTACACTGTGAGTAGTAACATTTCCACAAGTCGGGTTGACAATACCGTGGGTGGTAATAAGGTAGAATGGTAAACAAATGTAATTGCTGGATTGCCGTCAATACTGTACAATGATAAAAACCTATCTTGATTAAATTGGGATTCACTCACCAGTATTTCCCACTGACAAAATGTTTTTAAACGTGTTTCAGGTAAGAAAATGTGAAAGCCAAAATAGAAGCCAGTTGGAGAGCACTGAAGGCTTGGAAAAATGTGGCTATAAAAGTTACCTAAATAAAGAAAGATGTTTTATTCAATAAAATAGGATTTATTCCTATAAACATGAATGTAATGAAAACTTGGGTTTTATCCCAATATGTTTATTATTATAAAAATGTGGTGTTTTACTCTGATAAAATATTTCCTAACTACGGTCCTGATGAGAATTCCGTTGCCAAATAATGATAAACACTGATACCACCATCTCCCTAGGTAGGGGTCGGGGGTTGCGACATAAATTATGTTAAAACCATTTTAGGTGCCGAAAGGGCATTTTGGTCAACTTAAAACATAATTTACGATATTATACGAAAACTCAGTTTATGATCAGTTTAGAAATGTCAAAATACGTTTAACACGTTAACATATCAGTATACATATCATTTGTAGTTAATTAGTGATTAAAACCTTATTTTTAATCAAAACGGCAATTTAGTCAAAGTTTGGTATAATAACAGAACTTGCATAAAAACTCAGATTACTATTATGATCATGTAATATAATCTCAGAAGGTTATGCTACATAATAATATGATCATAATGGAAGCTTAAATCAGTAGCAAACTAATCTAATTTGGGTCAGAATAGAAAGTCAAAGAAGAAGTCAAACTTCACGACTTTCGGTTGCGAACCGACCCTATAACTGGAATTGACGAGCCGAACATGTTTACACATGTTCTAATAATTTTTACCAAGTTATTAAAGTGTTAAAACATATTTTAGAACACCTAGATTATCAGTTTATAATTATTTCAAAAACTGATCCGTTTTACTTTTTATTATTAATAACTTTGACCTGACAATTGACCAAACAAACGTGATTTTCAGGAGGTCACCTACCTAATTACTATCATGTAGCCATGTTCGACTCGAACAATGGCTGGACCATTAAGGTCTAAACCAAAAATCAAAGCATTTATCGAAAATGCTCGATTTTCGGCTTTTAAAAGCTTACAAACGGAAATGCAGGAGGTAGGAGCACTTACAAGTGGTCCTAGCATGAATTTGAACTCAAGAGGAGTCTCCCTTTAGCTGGGAATCTCCAGGAGGATGAGAAGGAAGTGATTAAAGAAGGTGCAAGTTGAAAGTGAGCTCAAGTGCACCTATTTATACTTGCAAATGTGTTTGCAGGTGATCACAAGTGTCTTGGGGTGTTATGAGAAGCCTACAAGTGTCCTAAAACATGTCCAAAACCAAAATGCAGCTCATGGTTTCGAATTGGAAGAGTTTTGGTTGTTTGTGTGGAGAACAAGGCAAAAATTCGCAGCTAGTAGAAACTTTCTGCCAGATCATCACCGTCACGCCACACGACGAGAAAAGGGGTGGGTCGCCGCGCAACGCGGCACCCCCTATTATCTTTGAAAAGTTGGCAGCTTTGGTCCCTTGTCTCCAAAACTTATAAATACTTTCATAATTTGCACTTTTAATCCCTCAAATCCAATCTTAGGTATACCCGTAAGTATATGCGTACATCATAAAGCTCCGGGTTCATTAAAAGGCCACTCAGAGGTATAAATTAACATGCTAACGCTTTTAACCCTCCAATTAACAAACTTCCATATAAAATCGCAAACGGTATTGTTCGTCTAACAAGTGGCTTAATTGAGAAATACGAACACCGTAAAGGATCAGTCAGAGGCATAGTTTAAGCACGTTGACACTTTTAATCCCTCCACATTCATAGTTTTATAATTGGCAAAAATAGTCCCTCCTAGCCAACATTAGGCATAATTAGGATTAGGGATACGTGTCAATGCATTATTGGACACGATATTACGAGATGTTACATATATAGAAATTGATGTTCGAGTAAAATATTTGTAGGAATTACGCCGCCAAGACAATGCGGAAAAGGCAAAGGACCCATGTTCGGTTGTGGTCCTCCACCACAGCAATAACAATCCAACAGCTCGGAGTTCAATGCAGCAAACTACATTGCCTCCCCTGAGTCAAACCAATACCATTTTGGCAACGACTCTGACACTGATATGCCAAACTCAACTACTATTAAAACTTTAAACCGGCCATGCGGGACAGTATCCCTGCTGACTCAGACCAATATGGCTGAGGGTAGCGTTGCCTCCAAAAGAGGGACATGCCACTATTTTCATTAATAACTTGCTTAGGTATCTTTCAATAATCCGGCCTTGCGGGACTGTATCCCTGCTGACTCAGACCAATATGGCTGAGGGTAGCGTTTGCCTCCAAAAGAGTGACATGCCACAATACCTAAGATACTCTCTTAAGAAAACCCAAAGCGAGGAAATCATCAAAGGATACATAAATCACGAGTCGGATCCAACTGATTCTATCTTATCTATCTGTTTTTATTTATTTCTTTATTTCTATTCATTTGAAAACAAAAAATTTCTCCTTATTTGGTTAGATTAGACGTCGACGATATCCCGGTATTAAAAGCTCTTGTGTCCTTGGACGACCTCGGTATCTTACCATCACTATACTACGCCAACGATGGGTGCACTTGCCCTAGCGTGTGGTAGAGAGTGATAGTTTTACATCGTGTTTTATAAATTTAAAGCTTGATTCGAGGGTAAAAAGGTACTAAAAATACATTAAAAATTTGTACACTCCGACATAAGTCAAGTTTTTGGCGTCGTTGCCGGGGACACAAGGATTTTAAGAAAGTTTAAAATCGGCGTCCTAATCATTTTTATCTTTTCTTTTTAGGTTTTTCTTCTTTTTCTTTTAGTTTTTCACTTTCTACCAGATTGACACGGGGCTGTGTGTGATCTACACGGGGTCATGTCATATCCCCAGTAACCTTAGAACTGTTTTCTACCATATACAGACTGCAGCATGGGGCCATGTAATATCAATAGTTTGTAAGAAAACAGTAACCGCTTGATCCCGATGGTTAAAATCACTCTGGCAAACATGGATGTTTATGATTATTTTTACCCCCGCCACTCTTACAGTGAATGGTGCAAGTTATGTGGTGGAATGCACAAAGAATTAGAATGTGTCATTCTAAGATTTGCTCGCCACTACTTAGCCATATCGTTTTTCTGTGACGGTGACCTTAAGATGGGTGGGAGTAAAAACGATAATGACATCCATCCACCTGAGCCCCATTAACCTTCTTACCTAGGAGACCTAGAAGACGTAAGTCAAGTAGAAAAGAGGATTCTCAAAAAACTCAAAGAAATAGAATCCATGATGAAGGCGTAATATTCATCAAGGAATTTAAGAAAAGTAGAATCGATGGAGGAACACTCAGGTACAAACAACACCGAGACCAACAAACCTACCCTAGACACTTGCGAAGATGAAGGTGATAGTCGTCCCTGTATCGACCACGCGATGACAGTCCCTTTTACAGTGTGTGAGTTTCACACCGACGATTTGGACGGGAGCGAGCCGATTCACAACTTCTTTAACAAAAGCCCGGATAAGGTAAATAAGAGAAGTTTCGTTTTCCAATTTTTAAATTAGGATTCTATCTTTCCGACAACCTCTTGCGTTTTCATAGCTCTCGCCGAAGCCTAAGGTATATCCGGTAATACGGTCTTGTTCCAACCAGTAAGGAACCACCCGATAAAGGACAGTTCCTTAAAAACCTTAAACGAAACTTCATAAAAAACCTGAAACATGGGGCCGTGTTCCATGTACATGGGGCCGTGTCTAATCATTTTCTAAACATGAGGGGATGTTAGATAAACACGGGGTCGTGCCCCTCGTATTTTTCTACACGGGACCATGTCAACCTAGACATGGGTCGTGTCTCACTAACGCAAAACATTCTCTGACTCATGCCGACGACACGGGGCCGTGTTTCCCAGGCACGGGGCCGTGTCGACGTGCTGTCACTTTCTATAATGTCAGCCTTGAGGAGAATGTTTGGAGCCATTCCAAAAAGGACCAAGATCCTGCAGATCTTGCACACATACCCAAAAAGGTAAGTTCTTGAAAACATTTCCTAAAACCCTATTGTCTTTACTACTTATAGACATTTCCTCTTCTTCCTTCAACCAAACCTCCATTGAAGCTTGAAGCTTCAAGCTCTAAAGATTTAAATGGGGTCGAAAGCCTGATTTTTAGCTCAAGGTTTTGCAAATCTACTATCTTAAAACAGTATTTTAAGTTACGTCTAAAAAAGTAAGAAATCAAACACATTTAACTTAAAATAAAAGTTCTTGAGCTAACATTTCAGTGTTGTTAATTCAGCACGGGGTCGTGCCTCATGGTCACGAGGCCGTGTGATTTGTCTGTTATTCCAAATCATTAATGGTTTGTCATGTTTTCTAGAATTTCAAGCCAATAGAGTGGAACATCATCCAACAGCTCAAGGAATAACCACCAAGGAAGGAGAATTTCTCTTGAAGAAACTCTCGTTCAGTACGTAAGTGCTTTAAGAGAGACTCTTGAGGAGATGACCGAGTATAAAAGGTTTTAATTGACCGAGTGAACTACCTCTCCATGGCATTGGAAGATTGCTTCAAGGAAATCAACCTTTTACATCAAAGGTTGAATATCTTGGTTGTGCCTCCAATGGAACCAGTTTGGCCTCAAGAGGATTGGAACCTTGCTAACGAGGTCATCCACCCCACCGGATGGGATGTTGAGATACCAGAACCTCCTCCTATTAATGTCGCCTTTGAGGTTCCGATCAATCCCACTCCCCTACCTCAAGAAAAGGTTGATGAGGAACCTTTTGTCTTCCTTCTGAGGGAGATAGAGGAAATGCTTAACGACCTCTAAACGGGTATTTCCGGGAATAGCTTGGAGCCCTCCGAAGATTAACCTTAGTTTTCACTAACCATTCTTGGATCTAGGGAGTAGCTATTAGGGGTTTAGAATAACATCTCGTATGGGCATCTCTCAAGACTTTATCTATCTAGTTTAGAATCTTAAGTTTTATTTCTCCTTGTATTTTTCTTTTTATTTGGATGAAATGAAAGTATCTTTTGATGATGGTAACAGTAAATGTGTGCAAAAGTGATGATAAAGGCTAAAGGACGTTGACCCAGCATCCCATGCATGACAACAGACAGCTCCTGACTTAAAATCTTCAATTCTGTAAGTGTAGCACGGGGCCGTGTCAGGTAAACACGCCCTCGTTCCCCATGTCTGATATAACATCTTTGATTCTAGAACCTTGACATGTGGTTGTATCCCATGGGCATGCCCCCGTGTTTGCTTTCGGGAAAAGTTTGGTACTAACACTTTTGACACGAGGTCGTGTCTGCCATACATGGGGTCGTGTCAAGTGTCTGTTTTCCAAAAAAATTGTTATTTTTAACACACATCTTACACATTTAATCAATCTAATCTATTTTAGACACATTGAGGACAATGTGTAATTTAAGTGGGGGGGGGGGGGGGGACTTATTAACTTGAATATTGTTTGTCTTAAACACAAGCCTTACACAAAACTCTACTTAGAACCACTAAACACCCCAAATCTTTTTCAAAACTTTATTTTTAATTTCTTATCTTGTTTATAGTTTAAGTTAAGAAACCAAGTTCTTAAAATGATCAAGTTTGCACAATTATTTACAATCGATAGCGCCGTGATAAAAAAAGGAACCATACAAGAAAAATTTATAAAAAGGGCGTGACAAATTTTTAAAATTTGATTGTATATATACTTTCACATTTTTACCCTTTCCCATAAACTTGTGAGTTTTGAACCTTTAATGAGCATCCACTATCACATCTATAGTAAATGCTCATTCTTCATTTCTTGTGTGAATAGCCCGTACGGTTACTACAAATCTAGAACTTGAAAGACAATACATTCCCGGTCCTTACCGACTAAATCTAAGTATATGATTGAGGCATTAGGATTTTAAACCCCTTTTCCATTTCAACCTTATTTTTAGTTTTATCTCCCAAAAATACAAAAAAAAATCCCCCTAGTTAACCACTTTGAGCGTAAACCCTTTCATTTCAAAACCCACAACACATTATCACCCAAAAACCATATTTTCATCTTTACGCCCTTTGTTCTAGTAAAAATCGGTTCTTTTGGAAAAACGCAAAAAAATTATGTGACTATGGTAATAAAAAATTTCCAATGTTCTTTAAAGTGCTTGAAATAGATAATCAAATCTATTGCTTAAAAAACACTTACTTAGTTCATAAAGTCACAAAAAAAATTTCAAAAGAAACAGACTTTTTATGCTTTTAGCCACTTTAAATAAAACCTACCCTACCCGTAACCAACAACTTACCCTTTCAAAGTCCTCTTGATATTTGTGAAGATTAAGTCAAAAAGAAGGAGGTTTGATTGATTGTCAAGCTTATAGTAAGAGTAAGTTCCATACCGGGACCGAGCGTTTCACTTATACATTTCGGCCGAGTATTGAGTGACCACTTGTGAGGTATGTGAATGTATATATAGCTTAATGAAATTTTAAATTTATATTATGCTCAAAAATATTTATTTTTTCTTAAAATGTTCTAAATAAAATCATGTCGAATAGGACTAAATAAAATAAAATAAAAAGAATAAATAATGAACTTCCTGACACTCTATACACAAGACTCAAAAACTTCTATTCTACCCATTCCATTTGGGAGTGTAAGGAAAAATATAAAGTGTTTTTCTTGAGGACAAGTAAAGATACAAGTGTGGGGGTATTTGATATTCACAAAATACAACATATAAATCATATCAAATGAGGTATACAAACAACCCTTTTTTATTACTAATGTTGGAAAAAGTGTGTTTCTTTATTTACTTTTGATTTTCAAGATTAAAAGAGCTTAAACAGACAAAAGGAACAAATTAACGACGAAAACCAACATAAATACGAAGAAAAGAAGTTGGCGCACTATACCTGTTACACCCCAACCGATGGCGGAAACATCGGAGTGAGACGAAAACGAGATTGCTCATTGCATCATAACGCTAATTGTACCAATTTATTATATCGAAATTTCATAAATACTAAATGTCATGCATCGTTCAACGAAACAAAATGATCAAATTGTAGCAAACAAGAAACATAAAGCATAATTAATGATCAACAAATATGTTGGCGAGTATACAGAAACTCATTGTCTATCAACCTACAACATGTATTAAAATAATGATCAACAAATATGTTGGCGAGTATACAAGTTTGAATACATAGTATAATATGAAAATGTTTAATTGTACTCATATCCAACATGATAAATGTATACAAGTTACTAACATACTGTACGGGTGTAAGCTATATGTCAAACCAGAGTTTAACGCAATCGTGTTTACCCAACAACGTCAAAACGAAGAGGGTGTAATGTGGTTTACTTAACAATACCATAAGTATACGGGCAGGGCGTTAATCCTATAACGCTATAATTGTTAAGGTAGGCTTGCAAAGTTAATGAGCATATAAACACTGTGTAAAAAGAGCATATGAGATTAACAAGTATAACAAGTTTCATGTTTAATTGTGGATAGAGTGTGATTGAATAAACAAGTTTAATACTATTGCGTGTTTTTGTATAAGTGTACATGTTGCACCCAAAGTGATTAAAATGAAAAAGGGATCGAGTATACTCACAGTTTTGCGTAGAGTTCCACGAAAATCGAGAGTTGGTTAGACGAGAGCTGGTACACTGAAGTCACTCTGAAATGGGTAAACAGAAGTATAAGTTTTTTTATGTGAAAGAGGTTTGGATCAGATTGTAAAATACAAGAAAATTACGGACAAAATGGGTAACAGAACCTTTCGGACGAAAAGGCCTTTCGTGCGAATGGGTGTTCCCTTTTGGACGACTGGTCTATTTTAAAACGCGTAAAACTTGATCGTACATTGATTTAAACATAAACAGTAGATTAGTTGTTAAACTAACCGAAAACATAACTAAAATGGTCAAACAGCCAAGTGAGGACAACCCAGGTGTGCTAACACGACATGGAAAGAGTGAACTAAGTGTCGGAGGCTGGACGGGGTTAACTCACTTTATGACTAGCAAACTGTTTAGGGTTCATCATTGATGAACTGATGTAAAACAGAAACGAAATCGAAAACGAAACAAGTGATAACAGTCCCTTTCACGCGAAAGGGGACACCCTGTCACGCGAAAGGGATCTCCTTTCGGGCGACTGGTGACTGTTATAACAAAAACATATGTTAGATCTGTCCAAACATATCAATACTTGGTGGAAATTATGAGATGAGTTGAGGGTCTGATGGGTTCCAGATTCCATCAAGATGGTACAGAAATCAAAATGAAGGTTATGAACAAGTTGTAAAAATGTTTATAGTTTATGGATCTTGATTTGGTCTCGTATGGTGATGCTCCAACATCATTTTACCCAAGCAAACTAGTGGAAACCATCTCTGATATATGTTTAAATCAAGAGTTTTGCAAGAATTGTTTAAGAGATCGAATAAAATGTAAGAAATATGTTAAAGAAAGAAAGAGATGAAAGAAAATCATACTGAAATGCTTCTGATCATAGAGGAGGTTTTTAGAGCGTTTGGAGAGTGTTTGTGGAATAGTGAGCGAGTAAAAGAGTGGAGTAATGCACCTATTTATAGGTGTAGGGTGAAATTAGGGCAACAGGTGAGGTCGGATGATTGGGCTTTTGGGGCAACAGGCCCAGTCGCTCGAGAGGGGCCCTCTCACGCGAAAGGGTATTTCCCTTCCTTCCGAGATTCAAGTTTGAGTATATTATGTGTTTTAACTGGTTTTTACGTGTAACGAACATAAATGCGTATTGTGCAATTATGAAACATGTATAATAGTGTTTAAAATGTCGATTGTGAGTATGAATATGCAAACAAGTCTAACATAAATAACATCAATATGAATAAAATACTTGAGTTTTCATTATGATCAATTGTCTCAGAGTACAGGATGATACGAGATAGAATACGGCATGAGTACAAGTTTCTGAAAGTAGAATGTACAACAATACTTGCTAAATCGGGAAAGTACAAATGTGCGAAACGTTACAATACCGACCCTCAAAGCTTCACCCCAAAGAGAAAAATAATAAAACTAGAAGCCAAGCACGGGGCCGTGCCAGCCGGGCATGGGCCGTGCTCCCATCCAAGATTCCCAGAGAATAAAGACAAACAGAAAACGACAAGGGACACAGGGTCGTGTCCCCTAAGCATGGGTCGTGGTCAACTCTCAGATTCACAAATCAGGGTTTGTACAACAAGTACAGAGGACATGGGGTCATGTCGTTGACACACAGGGTCGTGTCGTTGACACACGGGGTCGTGTGTGCAGAAGAACTGACACCAGCATTAAATGAAGACAGAGAAGGGAAGGACACGAGGTTGTGCCTGGTGGGCACGAGGCCGTGTGAAGCTACTGTTTTCAGCTATAAAAGGAGGTGCTTGGCTCATTTGCAAACCATCCATTGGCAAACCACTTCTCTCACACCTGTCACCACTTCACCACCATAATACCACCATCATCCACCACTTTCATCCATCATCCATCCTTAGAGTGTGTGTGTAGTCTCGGGATCCAAGATCGATAGTAAGAGTTTTTGTCAAACAAAGGCCATGCTTGGCTAAGCTCTTACATCACTTAGTAAAGACAAAATCATTTATGTATTACTTTTGATTTCCTAGCTTTGGTAACTTTTTAATTGGGTATGTATTAATGATTTTAATAACTAGTTTTTTATATTGATGGTGAACTTTATTTAATCATTTCTTCATGTTTTATTAATTCGCTCATTCGTGTCTTTACGCACTATAAAAATCGCGTTAACTGCCTGGAAGGGGGTTAGAAGGATGGTTGGGTGAAGTTCGTGCCTCGTTCAGTGTATAGATCCTGCGAGGAC
Source organism: Helianthus tuberosus (assembly GCA_030545235.1). Lineage (NCBI taxonomy): Eukaryota > Viridiplantae > Streptophyta > Magnoliopsida > Asterales > Asteraceae > Helianthus > Helianthus tuberosus. Next base: position 719,691 of record CM060353.1, on the reverse strand, counting down.
CTGGTCCAAGCTTATTTGGACTTCCCTTGAGGCAGATAGCATCAAATCCAGGGAATTAAGAACGACCTGCAATCCCTTATAACTTAACTACTATTAAAACTTTAAACTGGCCATCTAGGACTGTATCCCTACTGACTCAGACCAATATGGCCGAGGGTAGCGTTGCCTCCAAAAGAGGGACATGCCATTTTTTGCATTAATAACTAACTTAATTATCTTTCAATAATCCAGCCTTGCGGTACTGTATCCCTGCTGACTCAGACCAATATGGCTGAGGGTAACGTTGCCTCCAAAAGAGTGACATGCCACAATATCTAAGATAATCTCTTAAAAAAACCCAAAGCGAGGAAATCATCAAAGGATACATAAATCACGAGTCGGATCCAACTGATTCTATCTTGTCTATCTGTTTTTATTTATTTTATTTCTTTATTTCTATTCATTTGAAAACAAAAAAAAATCTCCTTATTTGGTTAGATTAGACGTCGACGATATCCCGGTATTAAAAGCTCTTGTGTGCTTGGACGACCTCGGTATCTTACCATCACTATACTACGCCAACGATGGGTACACTTGCCCTAGTGTGTTGTAGAGAGTGATAGTTTTATATTGTTTTTTTTATAAATTTAAAGCTTGATTCGAGGGTAAAAAGGTACTAAAAATACATCAAAAATTTGTACACTCCGACACACGTCAGCCTACTACCGTGCGTGTATTTTATATGACCATTCCTAGTTGATGAGTAGGGATGCCCAGACATGGTACCATTACCCCCAGTGTTTAATGTTATTCAAGCAATACAGATTAAACCGGATTCTTATATTTATGAAAGCATTATCCCATTTATATAATTCCCGCTCCAAGCGGCTAATGTCGTATCCTAAGTTTTCAGATAAAACTAGGATAAGAGTATTTACCTTTGCTATCAATTAAACTGTTAAATAATATTTGAAGCAAATCAGTATTTCAAGTCGTTTATCCTAGGCACGATTATCTGGAAGGCTCTATAGTCTAGAATGAAACAGATTTATACATCTGTTAGAATGTTCACGAGTCTTTTTGTAAGTTATATTACTTGACTCGCTACTTAGAATATTGTACGGTTTCGATAGATTAAATGTTGACCGGGTAGAATGTGGTATATACCCTTCCAAGTACGAAGCCTCATTAGATATGGGTTATTTAACCAAACATTCTGATTTGGAATGATTTTGAAAGGTTTAAACCCAATTCGACTAGTTTATATATGTTATATATATATTAAACTAGTCATTTGCGTAAACACGGCATCGGATGGATGAATGGGTCTATGACAAGTTTGTTATGTTAAAACATATTTCCAAATGTTATATAATCAGTTTCGAGGTTAGATTATGTGCCTCGTGGGTTTTAAAACCATTTCTATGTCGTATGGGCATTTTTGACATTTTAAAAGAATATATAGTGGACCTGTCGATTTACCCTTCAAAAGGTATGACCAAACAGGTCAAAATCAAAAGTTAAAGAAAAAGTCAAACTGCTTGGCTTTCGATATAGAATTGAAGTCTAAACTGAGTATGAAGAGTTGAGCATCTCAAAATAAGTTTTAGTAGTCTATATAAACTGATATGATGGCAAAACAATTAGTTTGGATAGTTAAAAGTTCAATTATCGCAAAATGCATTTTTACTAGTTTTGACTTTTAGATTTAACATGCTTGACTCATCATTTTGCCTACTTAACATGATTGTCGGAGGGTATGATCGCAGGGGATTCATACCATCGTTATTACGTTCACGTAGGAAAGTTCGATATGAACTTTTACTTGACCATAGTTGTTAGAACTGAAAGTCAAACGAAAAGTCAAAGTGTTTGACTTTCAGTTGAATTCTAACTAAATAATTAAAATTGACCAAGGGAAAAGACTTACTAGGATTGAGGAACACCAAGGAACACTTGAGAGCAGCTCTTAATCTCTTGAGAATCTCCAAAGAAGTGTTTTAGAGTGAAAGTGAAGGTGAAGGTGTGAGCTAAAAATGAACACCAAAGGAGCTAAATATAGTGCTCAAAGAGCTCCCAAATTATGACATGTGTTACCATGAGTCATTAGAGAATGATTAGTGGAAAAACACTTGACTTCGAGAGGTGAATTAGTGGCAAAATCGCAGAGTGGTGGTAGCAAGGCAACAAAGGAATGACAGTTGCCATTTTACTGTCACTTGCCACCCCTTACGAACCGTAAGGGTTATGCCTTGCGGTGCGTAAGGACCCCTAGCGTGCAATCTGTTTGAATCTCCCTGGCGGTCCGTTAGGAACCTACAGGAACAAAGTTTTTAGATTTTGCATATTTAGTCCTCAGACTTTATATCTTTCCCCTTTTTGACATATTTTGTTCCTCTCCTTCCACAATTCGGAATTTAACGGAGAGTTTGGACACGTGTCACGTTATGATTTGATACAAATATGCAGGATGTTACACTTATGTAGCTAAGTGTCTGACATGTTCTCAAGTTAAAGCCAAACATCATAAACCATTAGGTTTGCTACAACAATTGGAATTACCCAAATGGAAATGGGAATTAGTGACTATGGATTTTAATACTATGCTTCCTAGAACAAGCCGTGACAATGACACCATTTGGGTTATAGTTGATAGACTAACTAAGTCGGCACATTTCTTGCCAGTCAAAGAGACTTTTAGACTAGAGAATCAGTTAGTTATACATTGACAATATTGTATCTCTTCATAGAGTACCATTGTCAATTGTAACAAACAGATATAGTCGTCTCTGAAAACGCTTTCAGAAAGCATTAGACACACGTTTGAATATTAGTACTATTAACCATCTTCAGGCTGATGGTCTGAGTGAGCATACTATTCAGACTTTAGAAGACATGTTTAGGGCATGTGTCATTGACTTAGGTGGTAGTTGGGATGACCACCTACCGTTAATTGAATTCTCCTACAACAATATCTACCACACCAGTATTCAGGCCGCACCGAGTATGGAACTTATGTATGTTTGGCAGAAATTGGATAAAGTCAATTTTTTGGACCTGAGATAGTACTTGAGACCACGGATAAGATCATACAATACGTGATAGACTCAAGGCCGCACAAGATAGACAAAAGAGTTATGCCGACAAGAGAAGGAAACCTCTTAAGGTCTAAATCGGTGATAAGGTGATGTTAAATGTATCACCTTGCAAAGGTGTTATGAGATTTGGAAAGAAAGGTAAATTAAACCCTCGATACATCGTACCACTTGAGATAATCGCATGTGTTGGTACACTCACATATAGGCTTAAACTTCCTGAGGAACTTACCGATATACACGATGTATTCCGCATTTCGAATTTGAATAAATGTTTGGTTGTTGAGTCCTTAGTGATGCCCCATAATTATATACACATTGATAAACAACTTCATTTCACTGAGAAACCTTTGTCGATCGAGGATCGACAGGTTAAGAAGCTCTTTAAAAGATGATCCCAATCGTGAAAGTCAAATGGGATTCCCAACGTGGCCCTGAGTACAGCTGGGAATTAGAATCCGATATGAGAGAAAAGTATCCCCGGTTAATTGAATAAATCTAGAGGATGAGATTTCTTTTAAGGGGGTGAGGATGTAACAACCCGATTATTCCCAACCAATTTCCAAGTGACATGTGTCTAGAAAACATCCCCATACTTAACATAACTGAAGTTGAGGGTTGGAACTACCAAAAAGGCAAAGTATGGAAACCCTAAACCCTAAACTACCAAAATCTAAAATTTTCTATGCTGAAGGTCCTTGCAAACCGTATGGGAAACCCCTTGCGGTCTGCAAGGTGTACCTGTACACCCAAAAACTCGCATGCATCTGCAATCCTGCAACATATTGACAACTCTCTAAACCTTTGCCACCTTCTCCTCTGGTCTTGACACCTATGTGACACTAATCTTCATATTAGAACAGGCTTGGATACTTGTCCACCTCTTATGCAACGTCCCTTGCTATAAATAGCATTCCGAGGCTCCATTTTCTTTCATCCCTACTCAAACAAACACTCTTCACTCTCTTAAAGTCTAGTGTGAAGTTCTTTGCTCCTAGTTTGCAAGCCTTTGCTTTGGTCTTGGAAGTCATCTTCTGAAACGAGTAAGTCTCTTGTTCTTAGCTCTTTCAATAGCAATTAGTTTCATAGATTAATTTAGTCCGAGCGTCAAGAATTTCAATTAGTTTGACCAAACCGTTTTGACTTTCATTTCTAACCACTTTAGTCAAGCAATTCCAAATCAATTTCACCCAAATGGTTACATTTGTATATCATGATCATCGCTTCTAAATGGGTCAAAATGGCAAGTGAAACCAGGATTTCCAAAACGTCAAACTCAGCTTTCTTTAATTACCAAAGAATTCTTTTAAACATATGTAATATGATATTTTGACATCAAAGAAGTTTATACAACATAACAAATATATGTTCTAACATATTTGACTTATCACAAAACCGTTTTCCCGTCTGAACTCATATTTACGCATACGACTCATTAAAATGGCGTAAACCATACATACAAGTTGTAACGGGACAAAACTTTCTAAAACCATTTCAGAACACTTTTAAATCAGAATGTAAAGTTAACCAACCATAATACGCGAGACTCCTCACTCGTTTGGTTATAACCAATATTCTATCCGGTCAACGCTTAATCTAGCGGAACCAGGCTTAAATCCATGTTAACTAGTCAAGTCTAAATGACTTATAAAGACCACCCATAAACAAATCTCATGGATATTATTCCCATTCATTATGGACTATAGAGCCCTCCAGTAATCGCACAGTAGGAAATAAACTTTGAGTTTGGTTGTACTACGAATTGTATATGTTGTGTTCTATGCTAGTACGGGTAAATACTTTTTAACCTCTTTTATCAAAACCTAGGATATAGTATATAAACCCCTTTGGTTCGGGTATTGAAACAAGCTAAATGTCTTCATAATGCAATAATCTGACTTAATCCGTATTGTTTGATAGCAAAAACGATTGGGGGCTGATAGTACCACATCTGGGTTCCTCGATTCATTATTATAATGGTTGTAAGTGTGAGGTGTAGGCATACACCTGACAATCACAAATATGGTGTGTATATTAATTGAGTATTGGCTTCCATCCCAGTCCCAGACGTGACAAGCATGTAAATCTGGTAACAAAGATACTTATTCCAATGACAGAAAATTTAAATGTTTTTAAAACATTTTAAAAATGAGTCGGTTAACTATATTTACCAATGAAATTTGGCCTATTTTTAAAGATTGAATTATAGGTAACGAACCTAGACATTAGGCTGGATAAGGCTCGGTCTATAGCTTTAGAATTTGTGTGTAACACCCCAAAAACGGGGTTTGGTATTCAAACCACCTTAATATTAAAGAGCGGGTAAAGTATCGTTAGTGGTAAAAGATAACCCGTAAACAAAATAACTAGGAACAAATTAACCTAGTTAGTAACATGTATATAGAAAATAAAACAATGAGTAGTAGCCTTATATAATGCCAAAACTAAACTTGAGGGACCAAAGTTGTAAAAAGGGAAACTCATGTTTTATAAACAAAAATTAACACACAACACACACATAGTGTGTGTATGCGCGTTGACCTTCAGGAGGTGGAGACAAGGGAAACCCTTGTTCAACCAAAAATCATCAAATTGAAGAGGAATTCGGACCTCAAATTCGTGCTTGAGTGCATATTAACGATCACCTAGACAAGGGGATCATAAGGTATGTCTTAAAACCTAGATTGGTGAAAGTTGAAATTTGAGACAAGTAGGTTACTTGCAACTAAATTGTTGGATGATGATCCAAAGATGAAATTAGGTATAGATGTATGCTTAATTTTGTTAAACATAAGGAAATTTTGAATATATTTGATATATGGTTACTTGAAAGTGATTAACAAGTAGAATAAGAAGTGGGTTTTGATAATATGATTAAGTTGAGTATATACTTATGTTTAAAACCATCATGGATGGTAGTAATAGAAAGATACTAGAACAAATTATGAGATTGAGTACATGATCATACTTGCCAAGAAATGGGTTTTGTATGATAAGAGGAAATTAATTATATGCTCATGTTAATATATGTTTGAAATCATCATGTGTATATGAATGGTTAAAGCCTTTGTTTAAATTTGATGTTTGAATAATTTTGATAGACATGATGCAATGGGTTGTTTCATGGTGATGAAAATATCTCTATGTTCTTATGCAATGAATGATAAAGTAGCATACAATCACATGAACTATGTTGATGAATGTAGTTAAAGTGGTGGCCTAATTATAATAAGGTCACGCGTACCATGTGTATAACAATTAAATAAGGTTTTACTAAATAAAATCATAAATATGAAAATGAATCGAGGATTTACTTACATAGGAAGTGATGTGATAATTATAATAAGGTCACGCGTACGATATGTTGATTGCTTACTCTGGCCAAGTAAGTAGTGAACACATGATACCGTGAACTTCTTATAACGACCACATTTACGTCCGATGTGGTAAGGACGAGGTGAATGAAAAGTTAAAGGATCCTTGGGGTCAAGAAATCTTATAGGCATACTCCTATAAATGGTTTTCGTGGGAAACATAAAATGATAAATGGCGCATATAGAAATAAGTGACCCAAGGAAATTCGTGAAATAAGTCATTATGGATGAAAGAGCCGTGGCTGACAAAAAGGCACGTAAAACCAAAGTAATATGTGACCCGCGGGTCATAGAAACGAAGGTATTGCCCACATGGAAAGATGAACAAAGTCATTGACTATGGTCATATAAAAGAAAGAATGATGATGATAATCATCATTCATGGTTTGTAAGGCCATCAAGGATGGTAAAATAAAGAATAAAAGTTTGGTTGAATAAAAGCGATGGATTTCGCTAAGACAACCAAACAGGTCAAAACGAAGTCTTAATGCATACCGGAATGGTTGCATTAATAATGACTTCGGTATAGTACCCGATTGATGGGTATGATTTTATATATATGCGTAAACCAAAAAACAGGAACGCGGATTAAAAGTCAAAAGACTCGGATTATGAGTTATGACTAAAAGATAAAATTTTGCAAATAGAAATTGTGATAACTATGTTCAACTATTTAGAGGTTGAACGGGTTGAGGATTTTTATATAAATAATTAAACGACTCAAAATGAAGTCTTAACACATACCATAATCGGAACGTGAATTATAAAATAATAAGCCCGGGTAATGGGTTATAGGAGCAGGAATATTGCTCGAAAGGAAAACGATCGTAGTCATGGACTATGGTCAAAGTTAATGGATTTCAAACGTGAAAATAAATTATTTTTTTCAAACATAAAAGGGGTGCCTTGACACCAAGAATATTTTAAAGAATAACACTAGTAAAGGGATGATCTACAGATCATCGTAACCTTCGGCTTATAAAGAGTGTAAAGGTCTACAAGACCAAAATGACCCTTGGGTCATGGATAGTGAGAGATAGATCATAGAGGCCTCACCTTAAAAAGGTGAAAGCTTAAAGAAATAGCTTACAATGTTAAGTGAAAAGGCTTACGGGCCACTTAGGCAAAGCGAGGGAACCAGTTGAGAATCCCTGCGTAAAATAAGGGTTGTAAAGGAGTAAATGCCAAGTTGTCAAATTGCTTGACATAAGTTAAAGATAAAACGTTAAACTAAAATTCAGTTTTAGTAAAAAACAATGTTTTAATAAACATAAATAGTATGAGAGGAAACTGGAAATATTTAACATCAAAAGAAATGACATTTTACACAAATAGGTGCAAGACGATAAATTCGAAAGGGATATTTCAAAAACAAAAAGATTATTGTGAACTTAAACATAACATGAAGCATGACCCCATTGTAGCACGAGCTATGGAATTAGGGGTCATAAACACTTGAAACCTCGGGAAGGCAATGTGTGTATACCTGAGCTATAAAGTATAAGGTAACCAGTGACTAGTAAGTCTAACCGACAAGATCATTTAAAGTCAAAGTAGTATTAACAACTTGATAAAAGCGCTAGTCTTGATAGGATTAGCGTGGAATAATATGTTGACTATATCAGATAACCGAGTGGCCAAAGAGTAACTCGTTATAATAAGTAATAAAGACGATGAATACTAGATGAAACTAATTGCCTATGTCACACCCTGGCTTTGCGGAAGCGTGGGTTTATTTGGTGTGACTTCTTAATACCATAGCAACAATCATAACAATGCTATATCACAAAAACATGAGATATTCATCCATTAATAAAGTTTAGAAAAATCCCATTTTCAACAATCACAAAATAAGTTACAAACCTTAACTTGATTTAATTGAGTTCATAAAGGCTTAGCAAAAGACTTTAAACAATACTAGGTTTAGGGATATGTAACCCGTCCAGGAAGAGGTTACACCTACTAAACCCTGGATGACTTCTTTATTCAAACGCAGCTTGAAAATACGTGCATACCGTGCCAGATCCGTTAGTTTCTTGAAATACATGTAGTTTGAAAAGTCAACATAAAGTTGAGCGAGTTCATGTGTAAGTGAGTATGTATAAACCTTTGTAATAGGTTCGTATGTATGAAAATCCCTGGTATGTAGCAAATAAGGAAAAAGAGATCACCATTGGGTTACAAAGCCAATGATATGTGTGAAGTGCAGTAGGAAGACTCAAACCTAGCAGATTTTTGCGTCGGGTACAAAGTCACCACCTGGTTCATTCAGCGGACTCAGGGGTTGGGCTCGCTACACCCAGATAGATCTACCGCTAATGGCCCTCGGTCCTATAATGAGGATTAATGGCCTCCAGTTCCCGCCTACCCACTCACATGATCTAAGTAGTAACCCTCCTTACGCTAACCATACCATGTAAAAGTATTCGTAATCATAGTAACATGTATTTCACCCCCGAAGTATAAAAACTGAAAACAGTTAAGAGAAAAAGGGGGACATGAACTTACTGAAGTGCGTCTCGAAATAGTCAATCCCAACCAACCTGCTGCGTGACGACCTACACGTACTAACTTCTATTAGACGGACGGCCGTGCCTTGGCTTAAGGTTTAACGTTTTTGGGAAATAGTTAGACAACTATTTCGTATTTACACTTCTTAATAAATTAATAAATATATTCCTTCCCAAGGATGGGGGTATTAATACATGTGCGTTTTATAATTCCGAAAATATATTTTTAAGTCTCACTTGAAAATATATTTTAATCCACTTGTCTAAAATATTCTGTTTCCAAAATATACATATTTTTCCCAAAAATATTATATTTTACTTCATACAATTTTCCAAAATAATACTTTATCAAAATACACATTTAAGAGTATTTTCCAAAAATACGCAAGTTACATTTTAGAGTTCGCGTTGTATAAACAATACCGATGTAACTTAAATATTTATTTGTGAGGGCGTTGGTATTATTTTGGAGCCGTATTTTCATGATATTTCAAGTAATATTATCTTTACTCTAAAAATAATATATCTCTTGTTCACAAAATAATCACGTAAGCACACAAGCGTTTTATTATGGAATATATATTCTCAATATATATTTAACAAGTTTCATTTACGAAAATCTACCTCCGACACTTGGTTATTTTGTAATAAAAATCATGGCGAAATTTATATTTTGGAAAACAAGTTAAAAATATATTTATAACACTTGTCACCAAAAACATTTCTAAGTGTTATATTTTCTGGAAAAATTTCGTCAGAGTTTCCTCTGTAAACGGAGGCGTCCACGCTTACTAGCGTATCATTTTCTTTTGTAAAATCATCCAATCAGTTCTCAATTAACCAACCCGACATTTAGACATGCAAAACACTACTTATATCGTTTCAGTTTTAATATACAAAACTGGGCCGTTTTCAAGTATTTTAATAAAATAGTTATCTTATTCCAAAATTCCCAAATTTTTTAGAATGTCTTATACGAACCAAAAATTATTGTGTAAAAATATCGGGGTCCAAATCATCACCAATATTTTATAGAAAATCATTTTCCGGACCGAAATCAGTTTTATCTTTTTCTTACCACAGTCCGCGGAATAATTTATTTAAAATTCATCAAGAGTCCGATTTACGAAATTCCAGTGAGAGAGTTACAAATACATCGGTTTTCATCTACAGTACAAATTTCACGACCTAATCTTACACCTATTTTAAGTTGTAATGAAAAATACAACACATATTTTCAGCAGAAAAATACAGCTTTAGCTGCTGTTAGGAAACGACACTTTAAAAATAGTAAACGAGGTCCAAAAATTATGATTCCAGTGCCATTAGAATCGTATTTCATAATGACACGTTGTAGACTCAAAAAAATCAGTTTTTCATTAAGTTATGACCTGTTTACAGCCATTTAAAGTCGGCTGAAAATGCAAATCAGCAAGCTGTTTGCAGGTTAATTGTTACTAGAACGCACACATACGATCGCCATACTTTCTAATACGTTTAATATCAGACCATAAGTTGTTTACAGCAGGTTTTTGTTCATTTATTTCAGATTTAACATGTATTCATCATCTTTTAACACTACCTCATCTCTTTATCCAACCGTCATCCTTTATGTTCAAGATTAGTTTAAGTTCTTTAGAGTTCTTATGCTTTTGACCTTTAAACACTATTAACCACTTAAATAACCAGTAAAACACAAGGATCTAAGTGCTTACCACTAGCGCAAAGCTAGGAGAGTTCAAGTGTAGAAAAGTGGTGGTTAATAGCGAATGGAGAAGGTCCTTCAACTTCCGAGTGCACCAAGCTTGTTTGCGTGTCACCTTGCACCCTTGTATGTATGTAAAATGACTAGAACCAAACTTGATGGTGATGGTGGGTATGGTTGTGATCTCGGCCGAACATGGAAGAGGAGAAAGAAGGAAGTTTGGTTGGTTTGTGTGTTTGTGAAATGATATTGTTAACCCATGTGTTTATTTATAAACCTCCACTCACCTTTATCCCATGTATAATATGTTCCCAATCACCCAACACTTACAATTAAATAATGAAAAGGATGGTGGGGTGTTCCCCACTCCACATAACCATAGGAAAGGGGGGGGGGGTATAGGGTTGGGTAGTAATGGAACTTGTTACTAGATTAGTTAGGATCTAATGGGTTTAGTTAGTGTATTAGTGTGTTGTCTAATATAACGGGTGTTAGGGTGTTCGGGGACCCTAACTAGTTCAGAAAAATGTAAACAATGTTGTTGACAATATTTTTAGGTTCCGGGTAAAGTCCGGTTTTTCGGTTCGATATTAATCCGTTAAAGTGCTATATAAGCATTTAAAGTGTCGTTAATATTATTTTTAGTGACACAATGAATTCCCGACACTTTGGAAAGTGTCTAGCATTATTTTCTCATGTTTTTGCACTTTACTAGTTAGTTTAAATGCTGAATTTTTGTAATAAAGTGCAGGATTTTGTAGTTAAAGCATGTTTTTTGGCACATCCGGTCACTGTAACTATCACCTAGTGACGCAGTTTTACAATCCTCACCTCCCTACACTCCCTACTGGTGTAGTAATCCATTCCCGGCTCATACTGGCCTCAGAGACAATGTTTGTCTAGTGTTGGCAATGTCAGCATGTTTACTGGGTTATCCGTATAGTGTGCTCACTGTGCTTTTGTGCATCAAGGTTGTCACTGATGTTTGTGTGTAAGTTATAGAGTGACAGTATAATGTGTGATGCATGAGTATGTATGTATCAGAAATCAAGAAGCAGTTTAACCACAGTTGTAAGCAAGCACTGTAATTAAGCATTAATTAAATATTAATTAATTCGTACGGATACCTGGTTTGGTGAGGGTTGTCACATTCTCCCCCCGTTAAAGAAATTTCGTCCTCGAAATTTGTACTACCTTACTCCTTATGGTTAAGTCACACACGTATGTATATGAATAATATCGAAGTAGATAATCATCAAATCGAAACAAACATTACTCACATTAGGTGAGTCCAAGAATATATAACAACCCGAATCCTAGGGTTGAAAGGTGTGTGCTTCTAGCATTGGATGTCAAAGGTACAAGATGCATTTAACGTATAGTCTAGTGTAATCCAGCTAACAGGGGTTCCACAAAAGTAGAGTTTTGACTAATAAGATTTTTAAACGATCGGTTGCAATATGCAAACGAGTTTTTCACAAACCATAGCACCCGCTATATGAACTCAAAAGCAGCAACTCAATGTAATAGTAAAATGATATGTCAACTCCTGAATAAATGTCTGGTAAGGTTTAGTGTGTCGACATTTTTGAATGGTGAAGATACACCGAATGGAATACAAGCGAATCTGGCGTATCATTGTCTTGATTCGTAGTTGCATCAGAAATGTTTAAATGATAAATCAAACAAAAGTATGTGTGGTCTCGTGTGAAACGGTTAACCATGATTAGCACAAGCTAAAAGTTTATGATGACACCACAAGGTGTCGTAATGGCATTATCCAATAATAGTGGTGACTGAACAAGTTCACCGTGTTTGAAATCAAATGAAAGTGTACGGAGACAATCTGAAGATTTGATTTATACCATGTTATAGAGTTTCCAATTAAATACGGAACATCAAAGAACCACTGTTTCCAATCGAAGATGAAAAGTAATAAGTATCGCAAGGCATTTGATTGACAACGAAAGAATCGTCAGGAGGTACATTGTGCTTATGAAATGAATATATGTACCATTGTCTTAACACACAATTGTGTTGAGACCGCTTTGATTGTGAAGATCCAAAATGGATTGTTAACAACTAAATAGGGAATTAAATCCGTGTACGAAGTGAGTAACCAAATTAGCGCAAGCTTCAATTTTGTGAAAATATCACCGCAAGGTATCGAAACAAATCAAACGTTTTAGTGGAGTCGTAGACCAACCAAATCTACTACGACTCGAAATGAAAGAATCTCTGCAAAAATAGTCGAATATGATGCTCTCAATACATCATATGGCGTCTCAAATCAAACATGTGCACTGGATAAGTTCAAGCAATCGAACTTAGTTTCAGCGTAACCCGACAAGAAACGTACGTATCAACAAGGGAATCTTGGCATGGTAGCAAAAATAAACCATGACTGTAACTTGAAAGAAAGCGGTTTCAAGAAAGTGCGTTGGCTTGGTAACAAAAGAGCCAACAATAACAATAATGTAGGTCACTCGAATCAGGAATTAGTAATTAGGTTTAGCAAAATAATATGTAAATTCCAATGAAGTGTTTATTCAAAACGAAATCACATGCATAGCATGATGCATGTATGTCAGGTAAGTTTCCTAGAAAAGGAACAACGAGTATCTGCTAAAGTGAAGAAATGACCAGCTATCGAAGCAAATGTGTGTTCGCTCTCAGCGAGAAAAGTATTGTGATGCAACTACCATTAAGGGGAGTAGAGATGCAAACATCTACTCGCCAGAAGTAAAAGAAATCCAAGTACTCTCTGTTTGGTCAACGGAACTGGCATATGCGCCAGGTTAATGATGGTTGATTGAGTTGACAGATATGGTTCCTAAGAAAACCCTTACGAGTTTGGTCCTGGGTTCCCAAAGGTCCTAGATATAAGTTTTCTAGATTCTCCAGATTTCGTATCCCGTGTGGATCCGGTTTGTACATTGTGTAGGAAGCACCATTTTGTCTATGTCTAAGAACAAGTCATTGTCCCACAATTTCGCCCTGGTATACTTTCTTCTTGAATTCACTGTTAACGACGCTCGATTGACGACCAGTCGTGTAATAGTAATTGGGTCTTCTCAGTCAGTTATGTAAGAAGTTCGTTAGTCCTCAGCAAGAGCCACCGACTCTAGTTGGCTAGCTCATCCGACTCCTGGTCATTTGAAAGTCATTCGTCCTTTCTTTTGGCGAGCAGAACTGAGGTTACCCAAAACAAAAGTTTTGGTCTGTTATCTTCCTTCTTTATCAACTTCAGAAGCTTCACTGTCAATCCTTGCACCTCCGAAGGTGTAAGTTGTTAAGGGGGTACTGACTGCAGGCGCGACGCCTGGAATCAAATCGATGTAAAAATTCGGCTTGTCGTGGAGGAGATAATTCAGTGTTTTTTTTTTGTGTCTAATCCGCATATATATCAATAGTGCCCTAGATTTTCTTGACTGTATATCTCTTAAATGTCAACATATACACGTGTGATTTAGTTTACGAAGATTTTTCAATGCCGAGAACCTCGATCAGAGAGTAAAAAAGGCGTAAGGTTCACAATGGTGTAAAATTAAAATGGGATATACCTTGCTAGGATTCGAGTTACAGGAACAAGGGCCAAACTAAACACCCAAGAATGGAATCGTCGAGCGAAAACACTTGACAACCTCCTAGAAGCAGCTTTTCTTGCCACCAGACCTTTCTCCATCAATTAGGAATCAGATGCCGTCACTAAACACATTCCTTAAATTGTAGCCATTTATTGAGTGTTTTTTTTATGTCTAATCCGCATATATATCAACAGTGCCCTTGATTTTCTTGACTGTATATCTCTTAAATGTCAACATATACACGTGTGATTTAGTTTACGAAGATTTTTTAATGCCGAGAACCTCGATCAGAGAGTAAAAAAGGCATAAGTTTCACAATGGTGTAAAATTAAAATGGGATATAACGGGCTAGGATTCGAGTTACAGGAACAAGGGCCAAACCAACCACCCAAGAATGGAATCGTCGAGCAAAAACCCTTGACAACCTCCTAGAAGCAGCTTTTCTTACCACCAGACCTTTCTCCATCAATTAGGAATCTGATGCCGTCACTAAACACATTCCTTAAATTGTAGCCATTTGTTGAGTGTTTTTTTTATGTCTAATCCGCATATATATCAATAGTGCCCTAGATTTTCTTGACTGTATATCTCTTAAATGTCAACATATACACGTGTGATTTAGTTTACGAAGATTTTTCAATGCCGAGAACCTCGATCAGAGAGTAAAAAAGGCGTAAGGTTCACAATGGTGTAAAATTAAAATGGGATATACCTTGCTAGGATTCGAGTTACAGGAACAAGGGCCAAACTAAACACCCAAGAATGGAATCGTCGAGCGAAAACACTTGACAACCTCCTAGAAGCAGCTTTTCTTGCCACCAGACCTTTCTCCATCAATTAGGAATCTGATGCCGTCACTAAAGACATTCCTTAAATTGTAGCCATTTATTGAGTGTTTTTTTTATGTCTAATCCGCATATATATCAACAGTGCCCTTGATTTTCTTGACTGTATATCTCTTAAATGTCAACATATACACGTGTGATTTAGTTTACGAAGATTTCTTAATGCCGAGAACCTCGATCAGAGAGTAAAAAAGGCATAAGTTTCCCAATGGTGTAAAATTAAAATGGGATATAACGGGCTAGGATTCGAGTTACAGGAACAAGGGCCAAACCAACCACCCAAGAATGGAATCGTCGAGCGAAAACCCTTGACAACCTCCTAGAAGCAGCTTTTCTTACCACCAGACCTTTCTCCATCAATTAGGAATCTGATGCCGTCACTACACACATTCCTTAAATTGTAGCCATTTGTTGAGTGTTTTTTTTATGTCTAATCCGCATATATATCAATAGTGCCCTAGATTTTCTTGACTGTATATCTCTTAAATGTCAACATATACACGTGTGATTTAGTTTACGAAGATTTTTCAATGCCGAGAACCTCGATCAGAGAGTAAAAAAGGCGTAAGGTTCACAATGGTGTAAAATAAAAATGGGATATACCTTGCTAGGATTCGAGTTACAGGAACAAGGGCCAAACCAAACACCCAAGAATGGAATCGTCGAGCGAAAACACTTGACAACCTCCTTGAAGCAGCTTTTCTTGCCACCAGACCTTTCTCCATCAATTAGGAATCTGATGCCGTCACTAAACACATTCCTTAAATTGTAGCCATTTGTTGAGTGTTTTTTTATGTCTAATCCGCATATATATCAACAGTGCCCTTGATTTTCTTGACTGTATATCTCTTAAATGTCAACATATACACGTGTGATTTAGTTTACGAAGATTTTTCAATGCCGAGAACCTCGATCAGAGAGTAAAAGAGGCGTAAGGTTCACAATGGTGTAAAATTAAAATGGGATATACCGGGGCTAGGATTTGAGTTAGAGGAACAAGGGCCAAACCAAACACCCAAGAATGGAATCGTCGAGCGAAAACACTTGACAACCTCCTAGAAGCAGCTTTTCTTGCCACCAGACCTTTCTCCATCAATTAGGAATCTGATGCCGTCACTAAAGACATTCCTTAAATTGTAGCCATTTGTTGAGTGTTTTTTTTAGTGTCTAATCCGCATATATATCAACAGTGCCCTTGATTTTCTTGACTGTATATCTCTTAAATGTCAACATATACATGTGTGATTTAGTTTACGAAGATTTTTCAATGCCGGGAACCTCGATCAGAGAGTAAAAAAGGCGTAAGGTTCACAGTGGTGTAAAATTAAAATGGGATATACCGGGCTAGGATTCGAGTTACAGGAACAAGGGCCAACCCAACCACCCAAGAATGGAATCGTCGAGCGAAAACACTTGACAACCTCCTAGAAGCAACTTTTCTTGCCAGTAGACCTTTCTCCACCAATTAGGAATCTGATGCCGTCACTAAACACATTTCTTAAATTGTAGGCATTTGTTGAGTGTTTTTTTTTTGTGACTAATCCGCATATATATCACCATTGCCCGTGATTTTCTTGACTGTATATCTCTTAAATGTCAACATATACACATGTGATTTAGTTTACAAAGATTTTTAATGCCGAGAACCTCGATCAGAGAGTAAAAAAGGCATAAGGTTCACAATGGTGTAAAATTAAAATGGGATATACCGTGCTAGGATTCGAGTTACAGGAACAAGGGCCAAAGCAACCACCCAAGAATGGAATCGTCGAGCGAAAACCCTTGACAACCTCCTAGAAGCAGCTTTTCTTACCACCAGACCTTTCTCCATCAATTAGGAATCTGATGCCGTCACTAAACACATTCCTTAAATTGTAGCCATTTGTTGAGTGTTTTTTTTAATGTCTAATCCGCATATATATCAACAGTGCCCTTGATTTTCTTGACTGTATATCTCTTAAATGTCAACATATACACGTGTGATTTAGTTTACTAAGATTTTTCAATGCCGAGGACCTCGATCAGAGAGTAAAAAAGGCGTAAGGTTCACAATGCTGTAAAATTAAAATGGGATATACCGGGCTAGGATTTGAGTTACCGGAACATGGGCCAAACCAAACACCCAAGAATGGAATCGTCGAGCGAAAACAGTTGACAACCTCCTAGAAGCAGCTTTTCTTGCCACCAGGCCTTTCTCCATCAATTAGGAATCTGATGTCGTCACTAAACACATTCCTTAAATTGTAGCCAGTTGTTGAGGGTTTTTTTTTTTGATGTCTAATCCTCATATATACCACCATTGCCCTTGATTTTCTTGACTGTATATCTCTTAAATGTCAACATATACACGTGTGATTTAGTTTACGAAGATTTTTCAATGCCGAGAAGCTCGACCAGAGAGTTAAAAAGGCGTAAGGTTCACAATGGTGTAAGATTAAATTGGGATATACCGGGCTAGGATTCGAGTTACAGGAACAAGGGCCAAACCAACCACCCAAGAATGGAATCGTCAAGCGAAAACACTTGACAACCTCCTAGAAGCAGCTTTTCTTGCCACCAGACCTTTCTCCATCAATTAAGAATCTGATGCCGTCACTAAACACATTCCTTAAATTGTAGCCATTTGTTGAGTGTTTTTTTTGTGTCTAATCCGCATATATATCAACAGTGCCATTGATTTTCTTGACTCTATATCTCTTAAATGTCAACATATACACGTGTGATTAAGTTTACGAAGATTTTTCAATGCCGAGAACCTCGATCAGAGAGTAAAAAAGGCGTAAGGTTCACAATGGTGTAAAATTAAAATGGGATATACCGGGCTAGGATTCGAGTTACAGGAACAAGGGCCAAACCAACCACCCAAGAATGGAATCGTCGAGCGAAAACACTTGACAACCTCCTAGAAGCAGCTTTTCTTGCCACCAGACCTTTCTCCATCAATTAGGAATCTGATGTCGTCACTAAACACATTCCTTAAATTGTAGCCATTTGTTGAGTGTTTTTTTTGGTGTCTAATCCGGATATATATCACCATTGCCCTTGATTTGCTTGACAGTTTATCTCTTAAATGTCAACATATACACGTGTGATTTAGTTTACGAAGATTTTTTAATGCCGAGAACCTCGATCAGAGAGTAAAAAAGGCATAAGTTTCACAATGGTGTAAAATTAAAATGGGATATACCGGGCTAGGATTCGAGTTACAGGAACAAGGGCCAAACCAACCACCCAAGAATGGAATCGTCGAGCGAAAACCCTTGACAACCTACTAGAAGCAGCTTTTCTTACCACCAGACCTTTCTCCATCAATTAGGAATCTGATGCCGTCACTAAACACATTCCTTAAATTGTAGCCATTTGTTGAGTGTTTTTTTTTATGTCTAATCCGCATATATATCAACAGTGCCCTAGATTTTCTTGACTGTATATCTCTTAAATGTCAACATATACACGTGTGATTTAGTTTACTAAGATTTTTCAATGCCGAGGAACTCGATCAGAGAGTAAAAAAGGCGTAAGGTTCACAATGGTGTAAAATTAAAATGGGATATACCGAGCTACGATTCGAGTTACAGGAACAAGGGCCTAACCAAACACCCATGAATGGAATCGTCGAGCGAAAACACTTGACAACCTCCTAGAAGCAGCTTTTCTTGCCACCAGACCTTTCTCCATCAATTAGGAATCTGATGCCGTCACTAAACACATTCCTTAAATTGTAGCCATTTGTTGAGTGTATTTTTTTTTTTGATGTCTAATCCGCATATATATCAACAGTGCCCTTGATTTTCTTGACTGTATATCTCTTAAATGTTAACATAGACACGTGGGATTTAGTTTACGAAGATTTTTCAATGCCGAGAACCTCGATTAGAGAGTAAAAAAGGCGTAAGGTTCACAATGGTGTAAAATTAAAATGGGATATACCGGGCTAGGATTTGAGTTACAGGAACAAGGGCCAAACCAAACTCCCAAGAATGGAATCATCGAGCGAAAACACTTGACAACCTCCTTGAAGCAGCCTTTCTTGCCACCAGACCTTTCTCCATCAATTAGGAATCTGATGCCGTCACTAAACACATTCCTTAAATTGTAGCCATTAGTTGAGTGTTTTTTTTTTGGTGTCTAATCCGCATATATATCAACATTGCCCTTGATTTTCTTGACTGTATATCTCTTAAATGTCAACATATACACGTGTGATTTAGTTTACGAAGATTTTTCAATGCCGAGAACCTCGATCACAGAGTAAAAAAGGCGTAAGTTTCACCATGATGTAAAATTAAAATGGGATATACCGGGCTAGCATTCGAGTTACAGGAACAAGGGCCAAACCAACCACCCAAGAATGGAATCGTCGAGAGAAAACACTTGACAACCTCCTAGAAGCAGCTTTTCTAGCCACCAGACCTTTCTCCATCAATTAGGAATCTGATGCCGTCACTAAACACATTCCTTTAATTGTAGGCATTTGTTGAGTATTTTTTTGGTGTCTAATCCGCATATATATCACCATTGCCCTTGATTTTCTTGACTGTATATCTCTTAAATTTCAACATATACACGTGTGATTTAGTTTACAAAGATTTTTTAATGCCGAGAACCTCGATCAGAGAGTAAAAAAAGCATAAGGTTCACAATGGTGTAAAATTAAAATGGGATATACCGGGCTAGGATTCGAGTTACAGGAACAAGGGCCAAACCAACCACCCAAGAATGGAATCGTCGAGCGAAAACCCTTGACAACCTCCTAGAAGCAGCTTTTCTTACCACCAGACCTTTCTCCGTCAATTAGGAATCTGATGCCGTCACTAAACACATTCCTTAAATTGTTGCCATTTGTTGAGTGTTTTTTTTTATGTCTAATCCGCATATATATATCAACAGTGCCCTTGATTTTCTTGACTGTATATCTCTTAAATGTCAACATATACACGTGTGATTTAGTTTACGAAGATTTTTCAATGCCGAGAACCTCGATCAGAGAGTAAAAAAGGCGTAAGGTTCACAATGGTGTAAAATTAAAATGGGATATACCGGGCTAGGATTTGAGTTACAGGAACAAGGGACAAACCAAACACCCAAGAATGGAATCGTTGAGCGAAAACACTTGACAACCTCCAAGAAGCAGCCTTTCTTGCCACCAAACCTTTCTCCATCAATTAGGAATCTGATGCCGTCACTAAACACATTCCTTAAATTGTAGCCATTAGTTAAGTGTTTTTTTTTGGTGTCTAAGCCGCATATATATCAACAGTGCCCTTGATTTTCTTGACTGTATATCTCTTAAATGTCAACATATACACGTGTGATTTAGTTTACGAAGATTTTTCAATGCCGAGAACCTCGATCACAGAGTAAAAAAGGAGTAAGTTTCACAATGATGTAAAATTAAAATGGGATATACCGGGCTAGCATTCGAGTTACAGGAACAAGGGCCAAACCAACCACCCAAGAATGGAATCGTCGAGAGAAAACACTTGACAACCTCCTAGAAGCAGCTTTTCTTGCCACCAGACCTTTCTCCATCAATTAGGAATCTGATGCCGTCACTAAACACATTCCTTAAATTGTAGGCATTTGTTGAGTGTTTTTTTTTGGTGTCTAATCCGCATATATATCACCATTGCCCTTGATTTTCTTGACTGTATATCTCTTAAATTTCAACATATACACGTGTGATTTAGTTTACAAAGATTTTTTAATGCCGAGAACCTCGATCAGAGAGTAAAAAAGGCATAAGGTTCACAATGGTGTAAAATTAAAATGGGATATACCGGGCTAGGGTTCGAGTTACAGGAACAAGGGCCAAACCAACCACCCAAGAATGGAATCGTCGAGCGAAAACCCTTGACAACCTCCTAGAAGCAGCTTTTCTTACCACCAGACCTTTCTCCATCAATTAGGAATCTGATGCCGTTACTAAACACATTCCTTAAATTGTAGCCATTTGTTGAGTGTTTTTTTTTGGTGTCTAATCCACATATATATCAACAGTGCCCTTGATTTTCTTGACTGTATATCTCTTAAATGTCAACATATACACGTGTGATTTAGTTTATGAAGATTTTTCAATGCCGAGAACCTCGATCAGAGAGTAAAAAAGGCGTAAGGTTCACAATGGTGTAAAATTAAAATGGGATATACCGGGCTAGAATTCGAGTTACAGGAACAAGGGCCAAACCAAACACCCAAGAATGGAATCGTCGAGCGAAAACACTTAACAACCTCCTAGAAGCAGCTTTTCTTGCCACAAGACCTTTCTCCATCAATTAGGAATCTGATGCCGTCACTAAACACATTCCTTAAATTGTAGCCATTTGTTGAGTGTTTTTTTTTTGTGTCTAATCCACATATATATCAACAGTGCCCTTGATTTTCTTGACTGTATATCTCTTAAATGTCAACATATACACGTGTGATTTAGTTTACGAAGATTTTTCAATGCCGAGAACCTCGATCAGAGAGTAAAAAAGGCGTAAGGTTCACAATGGTGTAAAATTAAAATGGGATATACCGGGCTAGGATTCGAGTTACAGGAACAAGGGCCAAACCAACCACCCAAGAATGGAATCGTCGAGCGAAAACACTTGACAACCTCCTAGAAGCAGCTTTTCTTGCCACCAGACCTTTCTTCATCAATTAGGAATCTGATGACGTCACTAAACACATTCCTTAAATTGTAGCCATTTGTTGAGTGCTTTTTTTGTCTAATCCGCATATATATCACCATTGCCCTTGATTTTGTTGACTGTATATCTCTTAAATGTCAACATATACACGTGTGATTTAGTTTACGAAGATTTTTCAATGTCGAGAACCTCGATCAGAGAGTAAAAAAGGCGTAAGGTTCGCAATGGTGTAAAATTAAAATGGGATATACCGGGCAAGGATTCGAGTTACAAGAACAAGGGCCAAACCAACCACCCAAGAATGGAATCGTCGAGCGAAAACACTTGACAACCTCCTAGATGCGGCTTTTGTTGCCACCAGACCTTTCTCCATCAATTAGGAATCTGATGCCGTCACTAAACACATTCCTTAAATTGTAGCCATTTGTTGAGTGTTTTTTTTTTGGTGTCTAATCCGCATATATATCAATAGTGCCCTTGATTTTCTTGACTGTATATCTCTTAAATGTCAACATATACACGTGTGATTTAGTTTACGAAGATTTTTCAATGCCGAGAACCTCGATCAGAGAGTAAAAAAGGCGTAAGGTTCACAATGGTGTAAAATTAAAATGGGATATACCAGGCTAGGATTCGAGTTACAGGAACAAGGGCCAAACCAAACCCCCAAGAATGGAATCGTCGAGCGAAAACACTTGACAACCTCCTAGAAGCTTCTTTTCTTGCCACCAGACCTTTCTCCATCAATTAGGAATCTGATGCCATCACTAAACGCATTCCTTAAATTGTAGCCATTTGTTGAGTGTTTTTTTTTATGTCTAATCCGCATATATATCAACAGTGCCCATGATTTTCTTGACTGTATATCTCTTAAATGTCAACATCTACACGTGCGATTTAGTTTACGAAGATTTTTCAATGCCGAGGACCTCGATCAGAGAGTAAAAAAACGTACGGTTCACAATGGAGTAAAATTAAAATGGGATATACCGGGCTAGGATTTGAGTTACTGGAACAAGGGCCAAACCAAACACCCAAGAATGGAATCGTCGAGCGAAAACACTTGACAACCTCCTAGAAGCAGCTTTTCTTGCCACCAGACCTTTCTCCATCAATTAGGAATCTGATGCCGTCACTAAACACATTCCTTAAATTGTAGCCATTTGTTGAGTGTTTTTTTTATGTCTAATCCGCATATATATAAACAGTGCCCTTGATTTTCTTGACTGTATATCTCTTAAATGTCAACATATACACGTGTGATTTAGCTTACGAAGTTTTTTCAATGCCGAGAACCTCGATCAGAGAGTAAAAAAGGCGTAAGGTTCACAATGGTGTAAAATTAAAATGGGATATACCGGGCTAGGATTCGAGTTATAGGAACAAGGGCCAAACCAAACACCCAAGAATGGAATCGTCGAGCGAAAACACTTGACAACCTCTTAGAAGCAGCTTTTCTTGCCACCAGACCTTTCTCCATCAATTAGGAATCTGATGCCGTCACTAAACACATTCCTTAAATTGTACCCATTTGTTGAGTGTTTTTTTTATGTCTAATCCGCATATATATCAACAGTGCCCTTGATTTTCTTGACCGTATATCTCTTAAATGTCAACATATACACGTGTGATTGTGTTTACGAAGATTTTTCAATGCCGAGGACCTGATCAGAGAGTAAAAAAGGCGTAAGGTTCACAATGGTCTAAAACTTAAATGGGATATACCGGGCTAGGATTCGAGTTACAGGAATAAGGGCCAAACCAACCACCCACGAATGGAATCATCGAGCGAAAACACTTGACAACCTCCTAGAAGCTTCTTTTCTTGCCACCAGACCTTTCTCCATCAATTAGGAATTTGATGCCGTCACTAAACACATTCCTTAAATAGTAGCCATTTGTTGTGTGTTTTTTTTTTGGTGTCTAATCCGCATATATGTCACCATTGCCCTTGATTTTATTGGCTGTATATCTCTTAAATGTCAACATATACACGTGTGATTTAGTTTACGAAGATTTTTCAATGCCAAGAACCTCGATCAGAGAGTAAAAAAGGCGTAAGGTTCACAATGGTGTAAAATTAAAATGGGATATACCGGGCTTGGATTTGATTTACAGGAACAAGGGCCAAACCAAACACCCAAGAATGGAATCGTCGAGCGAAAACACTTGACAACCTCCTAGAAGCAGCTTTTCTTGCCACCAGACATTTCTCGATCAATTAGGAATCTGACGCCGTCACAAAACACATTCCTTAAATTGTATCCATTTGTTGAGTGTTTTTTAATGTCTAATCTGCATAGATATCAACATTGCCCTTGATTTTCTTGACTGTATATCTCTTAAATGTCAACATATACACATGTGATTTAGTTTACGAAGATTTTTTAATGCCGAGAACCTCGATCAGAGAGTAAAAAAGGCGTAAGGTTCACAATGGTGTAAAATTAAAATGGGATATACCGGGCTAGGATTCGAGTTACAGGAACAAGGGCCAAACCAACCACCCAAGAATGGAATCGTTGAGCGAAAACACTTGACAACCTCCTAGAAGCAGCTTTTCTTGCCACCAGACCTTTCTCCATTAGTTAGGAATCTGATGACGTCACTAAACACATTCCTTAAATTGTAGCCATTTGTTGAGTGTTTTTTTTGTCTAATCCGCATATATATCACCATTGCCCTTGATTTTGTTGACTGTATATCTCTTAAATGTCAACATATACACGTGTGATTTAGTTTACGAAGATTTTTCAATGTCGAGAACCTCGATCAGAGAGTAAAAAAGGCATAAGGTTCGCAATGGTGTAAAATTAAAATGGGATATACCGGGCTAGGATTCGAGTTACAGGAACAAGGGCCAAACCAACCACCCAAGAATGGAATCGTCGAGCGAAAACACTTGACAACCTCCCAGATGCGGCTTTTGTTGCCACCAGACCTTTCTCCATCAATTAGGAATCTGATGCCGCCACTAAACACATTCCTTAAATTGTAGCCATTTGTTGACTGTTTTTTTTTGGGTGTCTAATCCGCATATATATCAATAGTGCCCTTGATTTTCTTGACTGTATATCTCTTAAATGTCAACATATACACGTGTGATTTAGTTTACGAAGATTTTTCAACGCCGAGAACCTCGATCAGAGAGTAAAAAAGGCGTAAGGTTCACAATGGTGTAAAATTAAAATGGGATATACCGGGCTAGGATTCCAGTTACAGGAACAAGGGCCAAACCAAACACCTAAGAATGGAATCGTCGAGCGAAAACACTTGCAACCTCCTAGAAGCTTCTTTTCTTGCCACCAGACCTTTCTCCATCAATTAGGAATCTGATGCCGTCACTAAACACATTCCTTAAATTGTAGCCATTTGTTGAGTTTTTTTTTATGTCTAATCCGCATATATATCAACAGTGCCCTTGATTTTCTTGACTGTATATCTCTTAAATGTCAACATATACACGTGTGATTTAGTTTACGAAGATTTTTCAATGCCGAGGACCTCGATCAGAGAGTAAAAAAGGCGTAAGGTTCACAATGGTGTAAAATTAAAATGGGATATACCGGGCTATGATTTGAGTTACAGGAACAAGGGCCAAACCAAACACCCAAGAATGGAATCGTCGAGCGAAAACACTTGACAACCTCCTAGAAGCAGCTTTTGTTGCCACCAGACCTTTCTCCGTCAATTAGGAATCTGATGCCGTCACTAAACACATTCCTTAAATTGTAGCCATTTGTTGAGTTTTTTTATGTCTAATCCGCATATATATCAACAGTGCCCTTGATTTTCTTGACTGTATATCTCGTAAATGTCAACATATACACGTGTGATTTAGCTTACGAAGTTTTTTCAATGCCGAGAACCTCGATCAGAGAGTAAAAAAGGCGTAAGGTTCACAATGGTGTAAAATTAAAATGGGATATACCGGGCTAGGATTCGAGTTAGAGGAACAAGGGCCAAACCAACCACCCAAGAATGGAATCGTTGAGCGAAAACAATTGACAACCTCCTAGAAGCTTCTCTTCTTGCCACCAGACCTTTCTCCATCAATTAGGAAGCTGATGCCGCATATATGTCACCATTGCCTTTGATTTTCTTGACTATATATCTCTTAAATGTCAACATATACACGTGTGATTTAGTTTACGAAGATTTTTCAATGCCGAGAACCTCGATCAGAGAGTAAAAAAGGCGTAAGGTTCGCAACGGTGTAAAATTAAAATGGGATATACCGGGCTAGGATTCGAGTTAGAGGAACAAGGGCCAAACCAACCACCCAAGAATGGAATCGTTGAGCGAAAACACTTGACAACCTCCTAGATGCGGCTTTTCTTGCCACCAGACCTTTCTCCGTCAATTAGGAATCTGATGCCTTCACTAAACACATTCCTTAAATTGTAGCCAGTTGTTGAGTGTTTTTTTTGGTGTCTAATCCTCATATATACCACCATTGCTCTTGATTTTCTTGACTGTATATCTCTTAAATGTCAACATATACACGTGTGATTTAGTTTAAGAATATTTTTCAATGCCGAGAAGCTCGATCAGAGAGTTAAAAAGGCGTAAGGTTCACAATGGTGTAAGATTAAATTGGGATATACCGGGCTAGGATTCGAGTTACAGGAACAAGGGACAAACCAACCACCCAAGAATGGAATCGTCGAGCGAAAACACTTGACAACCTCCTAGAAGCAGCTTTTCTTGCCACCAGACCTTTCTCCATCAATTAGGAATCTGATGTCGTCACTAAACACATTCCTTAAATTGTAGCCATTTGTTGAGTGTTTTTTTTGGTGTCTAATCCGCATATATATCAATAGTGCCCTTGATTTTCTTGACTGTATATCTCTTAAATATCAACATATACACGTGTGATTTAGTTTACGAAGATTTTTCAATGCCGAGAACCTCGATCAGAGAGTAAAAAAAAGGCGTAAGGTTCACAATGGTGTAAAATTAAAATGGGATATACCGGGCTAGGATTCGAGTTACATGAACAAGGGCCAAACCAAACACCCAAGAATGGAATCGTCGAGCGAAAACACTTGACAACTTCCTAGAAGCAGCTTTTCTTGCCACCAGACCTTTCTCCATCAATTAGGAATCTGATGCCGTCACTAAACACATTCCTTAAATTGTAGCCATTTGTTGAGTGTTTTTTTTGGTGTCTAATCCGCATATATATCAACAGTGCCCTTGATTTTCTTGACTGTATATCTCTTAAATATCAACATATACACGTGTGATTTAGTTTACGAAGATTTTTCAATGCCGAGAACCTAGATCAGAGAGTAAAAAAAAGGCGTAAGGTTCACAATGGTGTAAAATTAAATTGGGATATACCGGGCTAGGATTCGAGTTACAGGAACAAGGGCCAAACCAAACACCCAAGAATGGAATCGTCGAGCGAAAACACTTGACAACTTCCTAGAAGCAGCTTTTCTTGCCACCAGACCTTTCTCCATCAATTAGGAATCTGATGCCGTCACTAAACACATTCCTTAAATTGTAGCCATTTGTTGAGTGTTTTTTTTGGTGTCTAATCCGCATATATATCAACAGTGCCCTTGATTTTCTTGACTGCATATCTCTTAAATATCAACATAAACACGTGTGATTTAGTTTACGAAGATTTTTCAATGCCGAGAACCTAGATCAGAGAGTAAAAAAAAGGCGTAAGGTTCACAATGGTGTAAAATTAAATTGGGATATACCGGGTTAGGATTCGAGTTACAGGAACAAGGGCCAAACCAAACACCCAAGAATGGAATCGTCGAGCGAAAACACTTGACAACCTCCTAGAAGCAGCTTTTCTTGCCACCAGACCTTTCTCCATCAATTAGGAATCTAATGCCGTCACTAAACACATTCCTTAAATTGTACCCATTTGTTGAGTGTTTTTTTTATGTCTAATCCGCATATATATCAACAGTGCCCTTGATTTTCTTGATTGTATATCTCTTAAATGTCAACATATACACGTGTGATTTAGTTTACGAAGATTTTTCAATGCCGAGGATCTGATCAGAGAGTAAAAAAGGCGTAAGGTTCACAATGGTCTAAAACTTAAATGGGATATACCGGGCTAGGATTCGAGTTACAGGAATAAGGGTCAAACCAACCACCCAAGAATGGAATCATCGAGCGTAAACAATTGACAACCGCCTAGAAGCTTCTTTTCTTGCCACCAGACCTTTCTCCATCAATTAGGAATCTGATGCCGTCACTAAACACATTCCTTAAATTGTAGCCATTTGTTAAGTGTTTTTTTTTTTGGTGTCTAATCCGCATATATGTCACCATTGCCCTTGATTTTCTTGACTATATATCTCTTAAATGTCAACATATACACGTGTGATTTAGTTTACGAAGATTTTTCAATGCCGAGAACCTCGATCAGAGAGTAAAAAAGGCGTAAGGTTCGCAACGGTGTAAAATTAAAATGGGATATACCGGGCTAGGATTCGAGTTACAGGAACAAGGGCCAAACCAACCACCCAAGAATGGAATCATTGAGCGAAAACACTTGACAACCTCCTAGATGCGGCTTTTCTTGCCACCAGACCTTTCTCCATCAATTAGGAATCTGATGCCTTCACTAAACACATTCCTTAAATTGTAGCCAGTTGTTGAGCGTTTTTTTTATGTCTAATCCTCATATATACCACCATTGCCTTTGATTTTCTTGACTGTATATCTCTTAAATGTCAACATATACACGTGTGATTTAGTTTACGAATATTTTTCAATGCCGAGAAGCTCGATCAGAGAGTTAAAAAGGCGTAAGGTTCACAATGGTGTAAGATTAAATTGGGATATACCGGGCTAGGATTCGAGTTACAGGAACAAGGGCCAAACCAACCACCCAAGAATGGAATCGTCGAGCGAAAACACTTGACAACCTCCTAGAAGCAGCTTTTCTTGCCACCAGACCTTTCTCCATCAATTAGGAATCTGATGCCTTCACTAAACACATTCCTTAAATTGTAGCCATTTGTTGAGTGTTTTTTTTTTGGTGTCAAATCCGCATATATATCAACAGTGCCCTTGATTTTCTTGACTGTATATCTCTTAAATATCAACATATACACGTGTGATTTAGTTTACGAAGATTTTTCAATGCCGAGAACCTCGATCAGAGAGTAAAAAAAAGGCGTAAGGTTCACAATGGTGTAAAATTAAAATGGGATATACCGGGCTAGGATTCGAGTTACATGAACAAGGGCCAAACCAAACACCCAAGAATGGAATCGTCGAGCGAAAACACTTGACAACCTCCTAGAAGCAGCTTTTCTTGCCACCAGACCTTTCTCCATCAATTAGGAATCTGATGCCGTCACTAAACACATTCCTTAAATTGTAGCCATTTGTTGAATGTTTTTTTTTATGTCTAATCCGCATATATATCAACAGTGCCCTTGATTTTCTTGACTGTATATCTTTTAAATGTCAACAGATACATGTGTGATTTAGTTTATGAAGATTTTTCAATGCCGAGGACCTGATCAGAGAGTAAAAAGGGCGTAAGGTTCACAATGGTCTAAAAGTTAAATGGGATATACCTGGCTAGGATTCGAGTTACAGGAATAAGGACCAAACCAACCACCCAAGAATGGAATCATCGATCGAAAACACTTGACAACCTCCTAGAAGCATCTTTTCTTGCCACCAGACCTTTCTCCATCAATTAGGAATCTGATGCCGTCACTAAACACATTCCTTAAATTGTAGCCATTTGTTGAGTGTTTTTTTTTGGTGTCTAATCCGCATATATGTCACCATTGCCCTTGATTTTCTTGACTGTATATCTCTTAAATGTCAACATATACACGTGTGATTTAGTTTACGAATATTTTTCAATGCCGAGAACCTCGATCAGAGAGTAAAAAAGGCGTAAGGTTCGCAATGGTGTAAAATTAAAATGGGATATACCGGGCTAGGATTCGAGTTACCGGAACAAGGGACAAACCAACCACCCAAGAATGGAATCGTTGAGCGAAAACACTTGACAACCTCCTAGATGCGGCTTTTCTTGCCACTAGACCTTTTTCCATCAATTAGGAATATGATGCCGTCACTAAACCCATTCCTTAAATTGTAGCCAGTTGTTGAGTGTTTTTTTTTTATGTCTAATCCTCATATATACCACCATTGCCCTTGATTTTCTTGACTGTATATCTCTTAAATGTCAACATATACACGTGTGATTTAGTTTACGAAGATTTTTCAATGCCGAGAAGCTCGATCAGAGAGTTAAAAAGGCGTAAGGTTCACAATGGTGTAAGATTAAATTGGGATATACCGGGCTAGGATTCGAGTTACAGGAACAAGGGCCAAACCAACCACCCAAGAATGGAATCGTCGAGCGAAAACACTTGACAACCTCCTAGAAACAGCTTTTCTTGCCACCAGACCTTTCTCCATCAATTAGGAATCTGATGCCGTCACTAAACACATTCCTTAAATTGTAGCCATTTGTTGAGTGTTTTTTTTGGTGTCTAATCCGCATATATATCAACAGTGCCCTTGATTTTCTTAACTCTATATCTCTTAAATGTCAACATATACACGTGTGATTTAGTTTACCAAGATTTTTCAATGCCGAGAACCTCGATTAGAGAATAAAAAAGGAATAAGGTTCACAATTGTGTAAAATTAAAATGGGATATACCGGGCTAGGATTCGAGTTACAGGAACAAGGGCCAAACCAACCACCCAAGAATGGAATCGTCGAGCGAAAACACTTGACAACCTCCTAGAAGCAGCTTTTCTTGCCACCAGACCTTTCTCCATCAATTAGGAATCTGATGCCGTCACTAAACACATTCCTTAAATTGTAGGCATTTGTTGAGTGTTTTTTTTGGTGTCTAATATGCATATATATCACCATTGCCCTTGATTTTCTTGACTGTATATCTCTTAAATGTCAACATATACACGTGTGATTTAGTTTACGAAGATTTTTTAATGTCGAGAACCTCGATCAGAGAGTAAAAAAGGCATAAGGTTCACAATGGTGTAAAATTAAAATGGGATATACCGGGCTAGGATTCGAGTTACAGGAACAAGGGCCAAACCAACCACCCAAGAATGGAATCGTCGAGCGAAAACCCTTGACAACCACCTAGAAGCAGCTTTTCTTACCACCAGACCTTTCTCCATCAATTAGGAATCTGATGCCGTCACTAAACACATTCCTTAAATTGTAGCGATTTGTTGAGTGTTTTTTTATGTCTAATCCGCATATATATCAACAGTGCCCTTGATTTTCTTGATTGTATATCTCTTAAATGTCAACATATACACGTGTGATTTAGTTTACGAAGATTTTTTAATGTTGAAAACCTCGATCAGAGAGTAAAAAAGGCATAAGGTTCACAATGGTGTAAAATTAAAATGGGATATACCGGGCTAGGATTCGAGTTGCAGGAACAAGGGCCAAACCAACCACCCAAGAATGGAATCGTCGAGCGAAAACCCTTGACAACCACCTAGAAGCAGCTTTTCTTACCACCAGACCTTTCTCCATCAATTAGGAATCTGATGCCGTCACTAAACACATTCCTTAAATTGTAGCCATTTGTTGAGTGTTTTTTTTTATGTCTAATCCGCATATATATCAACAGTGCCCCATATTTTCTTGATTGTATATCTCTTAAATGTCAAAATATACACGTGTGATTTAGTTTACGAAGATTTTTCAATGCCGAGAACCTCGATCAGAGAGTAAAAAAGGCGTAAGGTTCACAATGGTGTAAAATTAAAATGGGATATACCGGGCTAGGATTTGAGTTACAGGAACAAGGGCCAAACCAAACACCCAAGAATGAAATCGTCGAGCGAAAACACTTGACAGCCTCCTAGAAGCAGCTTTTCTTGCCACCAGACCTTTCTCCATCAATTAGGAATCTATTGCCGTCACTAAACACATTCCTTAAATTGTAGCCATTTGTTGAGTGTTTTTTTTTTGTTTCTAATCCGCATATATATCAACAGTGCCCTTGATTTTCTTTACTGTATATCTCTTAAATGTCAACATACACACGTGTGATTTAGTTTACGAAGATTTTTCAATGCCGAGAACCTCGATCTGAGAGTAAAAAAGGCGTAAGGTTCACAATGGTGTAAAATTAAAATGGGATATACCGGGCTAGAATTCGAGTTATAGGAACAAGGGCCAAACCAACCACCCAAGAATGGAATCGTCGAGCGAAAACACTTGACAACCTCCTAGAAGCAGCTTTTCTTGCCACCAGACCTTTCTCCATTAACTAGGAATCTAATGACGTCACTAAACACATTCCTTAAATTGTAGCCATTTGTTGAGTGTTTTTCTTTGTCTAATCCGCATATATATCACCATTGCCCTTGATTTTGTTGACTGTATATCTCTTAAATGTCAACATATACACGTGTGATTTAGTTTACGAAGATTTTTCAATGTCGAGAACCTCGATCAGAGAGTAAAAAAGGCGTAAGGTTCGCAATGGTGTAAAATTAAAATGGGATATACCGGGCTAGGAATCGAGTTACAGGAACAAGGGCCAAACCAACCACCCAAGAATGGAATCATCGAGCGAAAGCACTTGACAACCTCCTAGATGCGGCTTTTCTTGCCACCAGACCTTTCTCCATCAATTAGGAATCTGATGCCGTCGCTAAACACATTCCTTAAATTGTAGCCAAATTGTTGACTGTTTTTTTTTTGTGTCTAATCCGCATATATATCAACAGTGTCCTTGATTTTCTTGACTGTATATCTCTTAAATGTCAACATATACACGTGTGATTTAGTTTACGAAGATTTTTCAATGCCGAGAACCTAGATCAGAGAGTAAAAAAGGCGTAAGGTTCACAATGGTGTAAAATTAAAATGGGATATATCGGGCTAAGATTCGAGTTACAGGAACAAGGGCCAAACCAACCA
Organism: Helianthus tuberosus; assembly: GCA_030545235.1. Classification (NCBI taxonomy): domain Eukaryota; kingdom Viridiplantae; phylum Streptophyta; class Magnoliopsida; order Asterales; family Asteraceae; genus Helianthus; species Helianthus tuberosus. The sequence continues at coordinate 687,028 of CM060353.1, read as the reverse complement.
CCCAAGAATGGAATCGTCGAGCGAAAACACTTGACAACCTCCTAGAAGCAGCTTTTCCTGCCACCAGACCTTTCTCCGTCAATTAGGAATCTGATGCCGTCACTAAACACATTCCTTAAATTCTAGCCATTTGTTGAGTGTTTTTTTTTTTTGATGTCTAATCCGCATATATATAAACAGTGCCCTTGATTTTCTTGACTGTATATTTCTTAAATATCAACATATACACGTGTGATTTAGTTTACGAAGATTTTTCAATGCCGAGGACCTCGATCAGAGAGTAAAAAAGGCGTAAGGTTCACAATGGTGTAAAATTAAAATGGGATATTCCGGGCTAGGATTTGAGTTACAGGAACAAGGGCCAAACTAAACACCCTAGAATGGAATGATCGAGCGAAAACACTTGATAACCTCCTAGAAGCAGCTTTTCTTGCCACCAGACCTTTCTCCATCAAATAGGAATCTGATGCCGTCACTAAACACATTCCTTAAATTGTAGCCATTTGTTGAGTGTTTTTTTTTTGTGTCTAATCCGCATATATATCAACAGTGCCCTTGATTTTCTTGACTGTATATCTCTTAAATGTCAACATATACACGTGTGATTTAGTTTACGAAGATTTTTCAATGCCGAGAACCTCGATCAGAGAGTAAAAAAGGCGTAAGGTTCACAATGATGTAAAATTAAAATGGGATATATCGGGCTAGGATTTAAGTTACAGGAACAAGGGCCAAACCAAACACCCAAGAATGGAATCGTCGAGCGAAAACACTTGACAACCTCCTAGAGGCAGCTTTTCTTGCCACCAGACCTTTCTCCATCAATTAGGTATCTGATGCCGTCACTAAACACATTCCTTAAATTGTAGCCTTTTGTTGAGTTTTTTTTATGTCTAATCCGCATATATATCAACAGTGCCCTTGATTTTCTTGACTGTATATCTCTTAAATGTCAACATATACACGTGTGATTTAGTTTACGAAGATTTTTCAATGCCGAGGACCTCGATCAGAGAGTAAAAAAGGCGTAAGGTTCACATTGGTGTAAAATTAAAATGGGATATACCGGACTAGGATATGAGTTACAGGAACAAGGGCCAAACCAAACACCCAAGAATGGAATCGTCGAGTGAAAACACTTGACAACCTCCTAGAAGCAGCTTTTCTTGCCACCAGAACTTTCTCCATCAATTAGGAATATGATGCCGTCACTAAACACATTCCTTAAATTGTAGCCATTTGTTGAGTGTTTTTTTTATGTCTAATCCGCATATATATCAACAGTGCCCTTGATTTTCTCGACTGTATATCTCTTAAATGTCAACATATACACGTGTGATTTAGTTTACGAAGATTTTTCAATGCCGAGAACCTCGATCAGAGAGTAAAAAAGGCGTAAGGTTTACAATGGTGTAAAATTAAAATGGGATATACCGGGCTAGGATTCGAGTTACAAGAACAAGGGCCAAACCAATCACCCAAGAATGGAATCGTCGAGCGAAAACATCCGTCAATTAGGAATCTGATGTCGTCACTAAACACATTCCTTAAATTGTAGCCATTTGTTGAGTATTTTTTTTATGTCTAATCCGCATATATATCAACAGTGCCCTTGATTTTCTTGACTGTATATCTCTTAAATGTCAACATATACACGTGTGATTTAGTTTACGAAGATTTTTCAATGCCGAGGACCTCGATCAGAGAGTAAAAAAGGCGTAAGGTTCACAATGGTGTAAAATTAAAATGGGATATACCGGGCTAGGATTTGAGTTACAGGAACAAGGTCCAAACCAAACACCCAAGAATGGAATCGTCGAGCGAAAACACTTGACAACCTCCTAGAAGCAGCTTTTCTTGCCACCAGACCTTTCTCCATCAATTAGGAATCTGATGCCTTCACTAAACACATTCTTTAAATTGTAGCCATTTGTTAAGTGTTTTTTTGGTGTCTAATCCGCATATATATCAACAGTGCCCTTGATTTTCTTGACTGTATATCTCTTAAATGTCAACATATACACGTGTGATTTAGTTTACGAAGATTTTTCAATGCCGAGAACCTCGATCAGAGAGTAAAAAAGGCGTAAGGTTTACAATGGTGTAAAATTAAAATGGGATATACCGGGCTAGGATTCGAGTTACAAGAACAAGGGCCAAACCAATCACCCAAGAATGGAATCGTCGAGCGAAAACATCCGTCAATTAGGAATCTGATGTCGTCACTAAACACATTCCTTAAATTGTAGCCATTTGTTGAGTATTTTTTTTAAGTCTAATCCGCATATATATCAACAGTGCCCTTGATTTTCTTGACTGTATATCTCTTAAATGTCAACATATACACGTGTGATTTAGTTTACGAAGATTTTTCAATGCCGAGGACCTCGATCAGAGAGTAAAAAAGGCGTAAGGTTCACAATGGTGTAAAATTAAAATGGGATATACCGGGCTAGGATTTGAGTTACAGGAACAAGGGCCAAACTAAACACCCAAGAATGGAATCGTCGAGCGAAAGCACTTGACAACCTCCTAGAAGCAGCTTTTCTTGCCACCAGACCTTTCTCCATCAATTAGGAATCTGATGCCGTCACTAAACACATTCCTTAAATTGTAGCCATTTATTGAGTGTTTTTTTTGTGTCTAATCCGCATATATATCAACAGTGCCCTTGATTTTCTTGACTGTATATCTCTTAAATGTCAACATATACACGTGTGATTTAGTTTACGAAGATTTTTCAATCCCGAGGACCTCGATCAAAGAGTAAAAAAGGCGTAAGGTTTACAATGGTGTAAAATTAAAATGGGATATACCGGGCTAGGATTTGAGTTACAGGAACAAGGGCCAAACCAAACACCCAAGAATGGAATCGTCGAGCGAAAACACTTGACAACCTCCTAGAAGCAGCTTTTCTTGCCACCAGACCTTTCTCCATCAATTAGGAATCTGATGCCGTCACTAAACACATTCCTTAAATTGTAGCCATTTGTTGAGTGTTTTTTTATGTCTAATCCGCATATATATCAACAGTGCCCTTGATTTTCTTGACTGTATATCTCTTAAATGTCAACATATACACGTGTGATTTAGTTTACGAAGATTTTTCAATGCCGAGGACCTCGATCAAAGAGTAAAAAAGGCGTAAGGTTCACAATGGTGTAAAATTAAAATGGGATATACCGGGCTAGGATTTGAGTTACAGGATCAAGGGCCAAACCAAACACCCAAGAATGGAATCGTCGAGCGAAAACACTTGACAACCTCCTAGAAGTAGCTTTTCTTGCCACCAGACCTTTCTCCATCAATTAGGAATCTGATGCCGTCACTAAACACATTCCTTAAATTGTAGCCATTTGTTGAGTGTTTTTTTCATGTCTAATCCGCATATATATATCAACAGTGCCCTTGATTTTCTTGACTGTATATCTCTTAAATGTCAACATATACACATGTGGTTTAGTTTACGAATATTTTTCAAAGCCGAGGACCTCGATCAGAGAGTAAAAAAGGCGTATGGTTCACAATGGTGTAAAATTAAAATGGGATATACCGGGCTAGGATTTGAGTTACAGGAACAAGGGCCAATCCAAACACCCAAGAATGGAATCGTCGAGCGAAAACACTTGACAACCTCCTAGAAGCAGCTTTTCTTGCCACCAGACCTTTCTCCATCAATTAGGAATCTCATGCCGTCACTAAACACATTCCTTAAATTGTAGCCATTTGTTGAGTGTTTTTTTTATGTCGGGTTATTGGATTTTATCACCCCCAACTATCGGCCATTGGCCGTTGCCACCCGCAACTAACACTTTGACACCCGGCACCCCCAACTTGACTTTTTGTTTGTGCTAGCACCACCCAGTTAAATCTTCACTAACTGGGTTTGTTTTTTATCCGACGTGGCACAAACTGATGAGTTGGACATGATTACATTGCGAATGACGTGTCACTAACTTCATCTCCTTCCTTTATAACTTCAATGTCCATTCTTCCACTCTAAAACAAACAAAAAGGGGGCAAAACGCAGACCATCCCGCGGGATCGAACTGATTGCTTCCGAAAACGTCACCTCATTTGCAGTCATCCAAGCTTTGGGATCCCCCTTAACCAACAAATACTCCGAAGGCATGCCCGGCAACCGTTACTACGGTGACACCGAGTACATCGACCAGATCAAAAACCTCTGCCGTTCTCGCACCTTACAGGCTTACCGTCTAGATCCCACCAAATGCAGGAGAGAGCTGCGATTGTGGCAGCGTCTGATCGGTATCGGTATGTTGAGAAAGTGAAACCTGTTCCGGATCTTCAGGTTCGATTTTGCCCTAATTTTGATGATGTGTGCATATTTTACCTGAAGAATATTAAAATTGAGTCGATTTGATGACATTTAACTGATTTCGGTATCAAAAGATGCTTTTAATACAGAGTTTTCAAAGTCAATGAACAATCGACCGGTTGTATCTTCATCGATAACGGCATAACAAAACTCTCTCCGATTATCACTTAATTTTACAATCAGATTGTCGCAGGCAACGGCGTACGACGGTGATCGGAAAAGTTTCTGGTTGTTTGACTGTTGTTTGGGGTTAACAGACTCAAATTGAGAGTTTGTATATATAACTAATTAGAGGAGGGTTTGGAATGAGGTTTGACGAGGTGTGGAAAGAGGTGGGTTTGATTGGGTGAAAGTGTGCAATGGAGAAGACGAAGTTATAAAGGTCTTATATGAACTTACTGGTTTCAATCTTTATGGTCAAAACCAGTTATAAGGAAGGAGATAAAGTTACATACACAACATCGCCACGTAATCATGTCCAACTCATCAGTTTGTGCCACGTCGGAAAAAAACAAACCCAGTTAGTGAAGATTTAACTAGGTGGTGCTAGCACAAACAAAAAGTCAATTTGGGGGTGCCGGGTGTCAAAGTGTTAGTTGCGGGTGGCAACGGCCAATGGCCGATAGTTGGGGGTGATAAAATCCAATAACCCTTTTATGTCTAATCCGCATATATATCAACAGTGCCCTTGATTTTCTTGACTGTATATCTCTTAAATGTCAACATATACACGTGTGATTTAGTTTACGAAGATTTTTCAATGCCGAGGACCTCGTTCAGAGAGTAAAAAAGGCGTAAGGTTCACAATGGTGTAAAATTAAAATGGTATATACAGGGCTAGGATTTGAGTTACAGGAACAAGGGCCAAACCACACACCCAAGAATGGAATCGTCGAGCGAAAGCACTTGACAACCTCCTAGAAGCAGCTTTTCTTGCCACCAGACCTTTCTCCATCAATTAGGAATCTGATGCCATCACTAAACACATTCCTTAAATTGTAGCCATTTGTCGAGTGTTTTTTTTGTGTCTAATCCGCATATATATCAACAGTGCCCTTGATTTTCTTGACTGTATATCTCTTAAATGTCAACATATACACGTGTGATTTAGTTTACGAAGATTTTTCAATGCCGAGAACCTCGATCAGAGAGTAAAAAAGGCGTAAGGTTCACAATGGTGTAAAATTAAAATGGGATATACCGGGCTAGGATTTGAGTTACAGGAACAAGGTCCAAACCAAACACCCAAGAATGGAATCGTCGAGCGAAAACACTTGACAACCTCCTAGAAGCAGCTTTTCTTGCCACCAGACCTTTCTCCATCAATTAGGAACCTGATGCCGTCACTAAACACATTCCTTAAATTGTAGAGTTTTGTTGAGTGTTTTTTTTTTTTGGTGTCTAATCCGCATATATATCAACAGTGCCCTTGATTTTCTTGACTGTATATCTCTTGAATGTCAACATATGCACGTGTGATTTAGCTTACGAAGATTTTTCAATGCCGAGAACCTCGATCAGAGAGTTAAAAAGGAGTAAGGTTCACAATGGTGTAAAATTAAAATGGGATATACCGGGCTAGGATTTGAGTTACAGGAACAAGGGCCAAACCAAACACCCAAGAATGGAATCGTCGAGCGAAAACACTTGACAACCTCCTAGAGGCAGCTTTTCTTGCCACCAGACCTTTCTCCATCAATTAGGAATCTGATGCCTTCACTGAACACATTCCTTAAATTGTAGCCATTTGTTGAGTGTTTTTTTTGGTGTCTAATCCGCATATATATCAACAGTGCCCTTGATTTTCTTGACTGTATATCTCTTAAATGTCAACATATACACGTGTGATTTAGTTTACGAAGATTTTTCAATGCCGAGAACCTCGATCAGAGAGTAAAAAAGGCGTAAGGTTCATAATGATGTAAAATTAAAATGGGATATACCGGGCTAGCATTCGAGTTACAGGAACAAGGGCCAAACCAATCACCCAAGAATGGAATCGTCGAGCGAAAACACTTGACAACCTCCTAGAAGCAGCTTTTCTTACCACCAGACCTTTCTCCATCAATTAGGAATCTGATGCCGTCACTAAACACATTCCTTAAATTGTAGCGATTTGTTGAGTGTTTTTTTTGGTGTCTAATCCGCATATATATCAACAGTGCCCTTGATTTTCTTGACTGTATATCTCTTAAATGTCAACATATACACGTGTGATTTAGCTTACGAAGATTTTTCAATGCCGAGAACCTCGATCAGAGAGTTAAAAAGGAGTAAGGTTCACAATGGTGTAAAATTAAAATGGGATATACCGGGCTAGGATTTGAGTTACAGGAACAAGGGCCAAACCAAACACACAAGAATGGAATCGTCGAGCGAAAACACTTGACAACCTCCTAGAAGCAGCTTTTCTTACCACCAGACCTTTCTCCATCAATTAGGAATTTGATGCCGTCACTAAACACATTCCTTAAATTGTAGCCATTTGTTGAGTGTTTTTTTTTGGTGTCTAATCCGCATATATATCAACAGTGCCCTTGATTTTCTTGACTGTATATCTCTTAAATGTCAACATATACACGTGTGATTTAGTTTACGAAGATTTTTCAATGCCGAGAACCTCGATCAGAGAGTAAAAAAGGCCTAAGGTTCCCAATGGTGTAAAATTAAAATGGGATATACCGGGCTAGGATTTGAGTTACTGGAACAAGGGCCAAACCAAACACCCAAGAATGGAATCGTCGAGCGAAAACACTTGACAACCTCCTAGAGGCAGCTTTTCTTGCCACCAGACCTTTCTCCATCAATTAGGAATCTGATGCCGTCACTAAACACATTCCTTAAATTGTAGCCATTTGTTGAGTATTTTTTTTTATGTCTAATCCGCATATATATCAACAGTGCCCTTGATTTTCTTGACTGTATATCTCTTAAATGTCAACATATACACGTGTGATTTAGTTTACGAAGATTTTTCAATCCCGAGGACCTCGATCAAAGAGTAAAAAAGGCGTAAGGTTCACAATGGTGTAAAATTAAAATGGGATATACCGGGCTAGGATTTGAGTTACAGGAACAAGGGCCAAACCAAACACCCAAGAATGGAATCGTCGAGCGAAAACACTTGACAACCTCCTAGAAGCAGCTTTTCTTGCCACCAGACCTTTCTCCATCAATTAGGAATCTGATGCCGTCACTAAACACATTCTTTAAATTGTAGCCATTTGTTGAGTGTTTTTTTTTGTGTCTAATCCGCATATATATCAACAGTGCCCTTGATTTTCTTGACTGTATATCTCTTTAATGTCAACATATACACATGTGATTTAGTTTACGAATATTTTTCAATGCCGAGGACCTCGATCAGAGAGTAAAAAAGGCGTAAGGTTCACAATGGTGTAAGATTAAAATGGGATATACCGGGCTAGGATTTGAGTTACAGGAACAAGGGCCAAACCAAACACCCAAGAATGGAATCGTCGAGCGAAAACACTTGACAACCTCCTAGAAGCAGCTTTTCTTGCCACCAGACCTTTCTCCATCAATTAGGAATCTCATGCCGTCACTAAACACATTCCTCAAATTGTAGCCATTTGTTAAGTGTTTTTTTATGTCTAATCCGCATATATATCAACAGTGCCCTTGATTTTCTTGACTGTATATATCTCTTAAATGTTAACATATACACGGGTGATTTAGTTTCCGAAGATTTTTCAATGCCGAGGACCTCGATCAGAAAGTAAAAAAGGCGTAAGGTTCACAATGGTGTAAAATTAAAATGGGATATACCGGGCTAGGATTTGAGTTACAGGAACAAGGGCCAAACCAAACACCCAAGAATGGAATCGTCGAGCGAAAGCACTTGACAGCCTCCTAGAAGCAGCTTTTCTTACCACCAGACCTTTCTCCATCAATTAGGAATCTGATGCCGTCACTAAACACATTCCTTAAATTGTAGCTATTTGTTGAGTGTTTTTTTTTGTGTCTAATCCACATATATATCAACAGTGCCCTTGATTTACTTGACTGTATATCTCTTAAATGTCAACATATACACATGTGATTTAGTTTACGAAGATTTTTTATATGCCGAGAACCTCGATCAGAGAGTAAAAAAGGCGTAAGGTTCACAATGGTGTAAAATTAAAATGGGATATACCGGGCTAGGATTTGAGTTACAGGAACAAGGGCCAAACCAAACACCAAAGAATGGAATCGTCGAGCGAAAACACTTGACAACCTCCTAGAAGCAGCTTTTCTTACCACCAGACCTTTCACCATCAATTAGGAATCTGATGCCGTCACTAAACACATTCCTTAAATTGTAGCCATTTGTTGAGTGTTTTTTTTTTGGTGTCTAATCCGCATATAGATCAACAGTGCCCTTGATTTTCTTGATTGTATATCTCTTAAATGTCAACTTATACACGTGTGATTTAGCTTACGAAGATTTTTCAATGCCGAGAACCTCGATCAGAGAGTAAAAAAGGCGTAAGGTTCACAATGGTGTAAAATTAAAATGGGATATACCGGGCTAGGATTTGAGTTACAGGAACAAGGGCCAAACCAAACACCCAAGAATGGAATCGTCGAGCAAAAGCACTTGACAACCTCCTAGAAGCAGCTTTTCTTACCACCGAACCATTCTCCATCAATTAAGAATCTGATGCCGTCACTAAACACATTCCTTAAATTGTAGCCATTTGTTGAGTGTTTTTTTTGGTGTCTAATCCGCATATATATCAACAGTGCCCTTGATTTTCTTGATTGTATATCTCTTAAATGTCAACATATACACGTGTGATTTAGTTTACGAAGATTTTTCAATGCCGAGAACCTCGATCGGAGAGTAAAAAAGGCGTAAGGTTCACAATGGTGTAAAATTAAAATGGGATATACCGGGCTAGGATTTGAGTTACAGGAACAAGGGCCAAACCAAACACCCAAGAATGGAATCGTCGAGCGAAAACACTTGACAACCTCCTAGAAGCAGCTTTTCTTACCACCAGACCTTTCTCCATCAATTAGGAATCTGATGCCGTCACTAAACACATTCCTTAAATTGTAGCCATTTGTTGAGTGTTTTTTTTTTGGTGTCTAATCCGCATATATATCAACAGTGCCCTTGATTTTCTTGACTGTATATCTCTTAAATGTCAACATATACACGTGTGATTTAGTTTACGAAGATTTTTCAATGCCGAGGACCTCGATCAGAAAGTAAAAAAGGCGTAAGGTTCACAATGGTGTAAAATTAAAATGGGATATACCGGGCTAGTATTTGAGTTACAGGAACAAGGGCCAAACCAAACACCCAAGAATGGAATCGTCGAGCGAAAGCACTTAACAACCTCCTAGAAGCAGCTTTTCTTACCACCAGACCTTTCTCCATCAATTACGAATCTGATGCTGTCACTAAACACATTCCTTAAATTGTAGCCATTTGTTGAGTGTTTTTTTTGGTGTCTAATCCGCATATATATCAACAGTGCCCTTGATTTTCTAGACTGTATATCTCTTAAATGTCAACATATACACGTGTGATTTAGTTTACGAATATTTTTCAATGCCGAGAACCTCGACCAGAGAGTAAAAAAGGCGTAAGGTTCATAATGGTGTAAAATTAAAATGGGATATACCGGGCTAGGATTTGAGTTACAGTAACAAGGGCCAAACCAAACACCCAAGAATGGAATCGTCGAGCGAAAACACTTGACAACCTCCTAGAAGCAGCTTTTCTTGCCACCAGACCTTTCTCCATCAATTAGGAATCTGATGCCGTCACTAAACACATTCCTTAAATTGTAGCCATTTGTTGAGTGTTTTTTTTTGTGTCTAATCCGCATATATATCAACAGTGCCCTTGATTTTCTTGACTGTATATCTCTTAAATGTCAACATATACACGTGTGATTTAGCTTACGAAGATTTTTCAATGCCGAGAACCTCGACCAGAGAGTAAAAAAGGCGTAAGGTTCACAATGGTGTAAAATTAAAATGGGATATACCGGGCTAGGATTTGAGTTACAGGAACAAGGGCCAAACCAAACACCCAAGAATGGAATCGTCGAGCGAAAACACTTGACAACCTCCTAGAGGCAGCTTTTCTTGCCACCAGACCTTTCTCCATCAATTAGGAATCTGATGCCGTCACTAAACACATTCCTTAAATTGTAGCCATTTGTTGAGTGTTTTTTTTTTTGGTGTCTAATCCGCATATATATCAACAGTGCCCTTGATTTTCTTGACTGTATATCTCCTAAATGTCAACATATACATGTGTGATTTAGTTTACGAAGATTTTTCAATGCCGAGGACCTCGATCAGAGAGTAAAAAAGGCGTAAGGTTCACATTTGTGTAAAATTAATATGGGATATACCGGGCTAGGATATGAGTTACAGGAACAAGGGCCAAACCAAACACCCAAGAATGGAATCGTCGAGTGAAAACACATGACAACCTCCTAGAAGCAGCTTTTCTTGCCACCAGACCTTTCTCCATCAATTAGGAATCTGATGCCGTCACTAAACACATTCCTTAAATTGTAGCCATTTGTTGAGTGTTTTTTTTATGTCTAATCCGCATATATATCAACAGTGCCCTTGATTTTCTTGACTGTATATCTCTTAAATGTCAACATATACACGTGTGATTTAGTTTACGAAGATTTTTCAATGCCGAGAACCTCGATCAGAGAGTAAAAAAGGCGTAAGGTTCACAATCGTGTAAAATTAAAATGGGATATACCGGGCTAGGATTTGAGTTACAGGAACAAGGGCCAAACGAAACACACAAGAATGGAATCGTCGAGCGAAAACACTTGACAACCTCCTAGAAGCAGCTTTTCTTACCACCATACCTTTCTCCATCAATTAGGAATCTGATGCCGTCACTAAACACATTCCTTAAATTGTAGCCATTTGTTGAGTGTTTTTTTTTGGTGTCTAATCCGCATATATATCAACAGTGCCCTTGATTTTCTTGACTGTATATCTCTTAAATGTCAACATATACACGTGTGATTTAGTTTACGAAGATTTTTCAATGCCGAGGACCTCGATCAGAAAGTAAAGAAGGCGTAAGGTTCACAATGGTGTAAAATTAAAATGGGATATACCGGGCTAGGATTTGAGTTACAGGAACAAGGGCCAAACCAAACACCCAAGAATGGAATCGTCGAGCGAAAGCACTCGACAACCTCCTAGAAGCAGCTTTTCTTACCACCAGACCTTTCTCCATCAATTAGGAATCTGATGCCGTCACTAAACACATTCCTTAAATTATAGCCATTTGTTGAGTGTTTTTTTTTTTTATGTCTAATCCGCATATATATCAACAGTGCCCTTGATTTTCTTGACTGTATATCTCTTAAATGTCAACATATACACATGTGATTTAGTTTACGAATATTTTTCAATGCCGAGGACCTCGATCAGAGAGTAAAAAAGGCGTAAGGTTCACAATGGTGTAAAATTAAAATGGGATATACCGGGCTAGGATTTGAGTTACAGGAACAAGGGCCAAACCAAACACCCAAGAATGGAATGGTCGAGCGAAAACACTTGACAAACTCCTAGAAGCAGCTTTTCTTGCCACCAGACCTTTCTCCATCAATTAGGAATCTGATGCATTCACTAAACACATCCTTAAATTGTAGCCATTTGTTGAGTGTTTTTTTTTGGTGTCTAATCCGCATATATATCAACAGTGCCCTTGATTTTCTTGACTGTATATCTCTTAAATGTCAACATATACACGTGTGATTTAGTTTACGAAGATTTTTCAATGCCGAGAAGCCCGACCAGAGAGTTAAAAAGGCGTAAGGTTCACAATGGTGTAAAATTAAAATGGGATATACCGGGCTAGGATTTGAGTTACAGGACAAGGGCCAAACCAAACACCCAAGAATGGAATCGTCGAGCGAAAGCACTTGACAACCTCCTAGAAGCAGCTCTTCTTGCCACCAGACCTTTCTCCATCAATTAGGAATCTGATGCCGTCACTAAAAAAATTCCTTAAATTGTAGCCATTTGTTGAGTGTTTTTTTTTGGTGTTTAATCTTGACTGTATATCTCTTAAATGTCAACATATACACGTGTGATTTAGTTTACGAAGATTTTTCAATGCCGAGGACCTCGATCAAAGAGTAAAAAAGGGGTAAGGTTCACAATGGTGTATAATTAAAATGGGATATACCGGGCTAGGATTTGAGTTACAGGAACAAGGGCCAAACCAAACACCCAAGAATGGAATCGTCTAGCGAAAACACTTGACAACCTCCTCGAAGCAGCTTTTCTTGCCACCAGACCTTTCTCCATCAATTAGGAATCTGATGCCGTCACTAAACACATTCCTTAAATTGTAGCCATTTGTTGAGTGTTTTTTTATGTCTAATCCGCATATATATCAACAGTGCCCTTGATTTTCTTGACTGTATATCTCTTAAATGTCAACATATACACATGTGATTTAGTTTACGAATATTTTTCAATGTCGAGGACCTCGATCAGAGAGTAAAAAAGGCGTAAGGTTCACAATGGTGTAAAATTAAAATGGGATATACCGGGTTAGGATTCGAGTTACAGGAACAAGGGCCAAACCAACCACCCAAGAATGGAATCGTCGAGCGAAAACATCCGTCAATTAGGAATCTGATGCCGTCACTAAACACATTCCTTAAATTGTAGCCATTTGTTGAGGGTTTTTTTTAATGTCTAATCCGCATATATATCAACAGTGCCCTTGATTTTCTTGACTGTATATCTCTTAAGTGTCAACATATACACGTGTGATTTAGTTTACGAAGATTTTTCAATGCCGAGGACCTCGATCAGAGAGTAAAAAAGGCGTAAGGTTCACACTGGTGTAAAATTAAAATGGGATATACCGGGCTAGGATTTGAGTTACAGGACAAGGGCCAAACCAAACACCCAAGAATGGAATCGTCGAGCGAAAGCACTTGACAACCTCCTAGAAGCAGCTCTTCTTGCCACCAGACCTTTCTCCATCAATTAGGAATCTGATGCCGTCACTAAACACATTCCTTAAATTGTAGCCATTTGTTGTTGAGTGTTTTTTTTGGTGTTTAATCTTGACTGTATATATCTTAAATGTCAACATATACACGTGTGATTTAGTTTACGAAGATTTTTCAATGCCGAGGACCTCGATCAAAGAGTAAAAAAGGGGTAAGGTTCACAATGGCGTAAAATTAAAATGGGATATACCGGGCTAGGATTTGAGTTACAGGAACAAGGGCCAAACCAAACACCCAAGAATGGAATCGTCTAGCGAAAACACTTGACAACCTCCTCGAAGCAGCTTTTCTTGCCACCAGACCTTTCTCCATCAATTAGGAATCTGATGCCGTCACTAAACACATTCCTTAAATTGTAGCCATTTGTTGAGTGTTTTTTTTTATGTCTAATCCGCATATATATCAACAGTGCCCTTGATTTTCTTGACTGTATATCTCTTAAATGTCAACATATACACATGTGATTTAGTTTACGAATATTTTTCAATGTCGAGGACCTCGATCAGAGAGTACAAAAGGCGTAAGGTTCACAATGGTGTAAAATTAAAATGGGATATACCGGGCTAGGATTTGAGTTACAGGAACAAGGGCCAAACCAAACACCCAAGAATGGAATCGTTGAGCGAAAACACCCAAGAATGGAATCGACGAGCGAAAACACTTTACAACCTCCTAGAAGCAGCTTTTCTTACCACCAGACCTTTCTCCATCAATTAGGAATTTGATGACGTCACTAAACACATTCCTTAAATTGTAGCCATTTGTTGAGTGTTTTTTTTTTTGAAGTCTAATCCTCATATATATCACCATTGCCCTTGATTTTCTTGACTATATATCTCTTAAATGTCAACATATACACGTGTGATTTAGTTTACGAAGATTTTTCAATGCCGAGAACCTCGATCAGAGAGTAAAAAAGGCGTAAGGTTCGCAATGGTGTAAAATTAAAATGGGATATACCGGGCTAGGAATCGAGTTACAGGAACAAGGGCCAAACCAACCACACAAGAATGGAAGCGTCGAGCGAAAACACTTGACAACCTCCTAGATGCGGCTTTTCTTGCCACCAGACCTTTCTCCATCAATTAGGAATCTGATGCCGTCACTAAACACATTCCTTAAATTGTAGCCATTTGTTGAGTGTTTTTTTTTGTGTCTAATCCACATATATATCAACAGTGCCCTTGATTTTCTTGACTCTGTATCTCTTAAATGTCTACATATACACGTGTGATTTAGTTTACGAACATTTTTCAATGCCGAGAACCTCGATCAGAGAGTAAAAAAGGCGTAAGGTTCACAATGGTGTAAAATTAAAATGGTATATACCGGGCTAGGATTCGAGTTACAGGAACAAGGGCCAAACCAAACACCCAAGAATGGAATCGTCGAGCGAAAACACTTGACAACCTCCTAGAAGCAGCTTTTCTTGCCACCAGACCTTTCTCCATCAATTAGGAATCTGATGCCGTCACTAAACACATTCTTTAAATTGTAGCCATTTGTTGAGTGTTTTTTTTATGTCTAATCCGCATATATATATCAACAGTGCCCTTGATTTTCTTGACTGTATATCTCTTAAATGTCAACATATAGACATGTGATTTAGTTTACGAATATTTTTCAATGCCGAGCACCTCGATCAGAGAGTAAAAAAGCCGTAAGGTTTACAATGGTGTAAAATTAAAATGGTATATACCGGGCTAGGATTTGAGTTACAGGAACAAGGGCCAAACCAAACACCCAAGAATGGAATCGTCGAGTGAAAACACTTGACAACCTCATAGAAGCAGCTTTTCTTGCCACCAGACCTTTCTCCATCAATTAGGAATCTGATGCCGTCACTAAACACATTCCTTAAATTGTAGCCATTTGTTGAGTGTTTTTTTTATGTCTAATCCGCATATATATCAACAGTGCCCTTGATTTTCTTGACTGTATATCTCTTAAATGTCAACATATACACGTGTGATTTAGTTTAAGAAGATTTTTCAATGCCGAGGACCTCGATCAGAGAGTAAAAAAGGCGTAAGGTTCACAATGGTGTAAAATTATAATGGGATATACCGGGCTAGGATTTGAGTTACAGGAACAAGGGCCAAACCAAACACCCAAGAATGGAATCGTCGAGCGAAAACACTTGACAAACTCCTAGAAGCAGCTTTTCTTGCCACCAGACCTTTCTCCATCAATTAGGAATCTGCTGCCTTCACTAAACACATTCCTTAAATTGTAGCCATTTGTTGAGTGTTTTCTTTGGTGTCTAATCCGCATATATATATCAACAGTGCCCTTGATTTTCTTGACTGTATATCTCTTAAATGTCAACATATACACGTGTGATTTAGTTTACGAAGATTTTTCAATGCCGAGAACCTCGATCAGAGAGTAAAAAAGGCGTAAGGTTCACAATGGTGTAATATTAAAATGGGATATACCGGGCTAGGATTCGAGTTACAGGAACAAGGGCCAAACCAACCACCCAAGAATGGAATCGTCGAGCGAAAACATCCGTCAATTAGGAATCTGATGCCGTCACTAAACACATTCCTTAAATTGTAGCCATTTGTTGAGTGTTTTTTTAATGTCTAATCCGCATATATATCAACAGTGCCCTTGATTTTCTTGACTGTATATCTCTTAAGTGTCAACATATACACGTGTGATTTAGTTTACGAAGATTTTTCAATGCCGAGGACCTCGATCAGAGAGTAAAAAAGGCGTAAGGTTCACAATGGTGTAAAATTAAAATGGGATATACCGGGCTAGGATTTGAGTTACAGGACAAGGGCCAAACCAAACACCCAAGAATGGAATCGTCGAGCGAAAGCACTTGACAACCTCCTAGAAGCAGCTCTTCCTGCCACCAGACCTTTCTCCATCAATTAGGAATCTGATGCCGTCACTAAACACATTCCTTAAATTGTAGCCATTTGTTGAGTGTTTTTTTTGGTGTTTAATCCGCATATATATCAACAGTGCCCTTGATTTTCTTGATTGTATATCTCTTAAATGTCAACATATACATGTGTGATTTAGTTTACGAAGATTTTTCAATGCCGAGGACCTCGATCAAAGAGTAAAAAAGGGGTAAGGTTCACAATGGTGTAAAATTAAAATGGGATATACCGGGCTAGGATTTGAGTTACAGGAACAAGGGCCAAACCAAACACCCAAGAATGGAATCGTCTAGCGAAAACACTTGACAACCTCCTTGAAGTAGCTTTTTTTGCCACCAGACCTTTCTCCATCAATTAGGAATCTGATGGCGTCACTAAACACATTCCTTAAATTGTAGCCATTTGTTGAGTGTTTTTTTTATGTCTAATCCGCATATATATCAACAGTGCCCTTGATTTTCTTGACTATATATCTCTTAAATGTCAACATATACACGTGTGATTTAGTTTACGAATATTTTTCAATGCCGGGGACCTCCATCAGAGAGTACAAAAGGCGTAAGGTTCCCAATGGTGTAAAATTAAAATGGGATATACCGGGCTAGGATTTGAGTTACAGGAACAAGGGCCAAACCAAACACCCAAGAATGGAATCGTTGAGCGAAAACACCCAAGAATGGAATCGTCGAGCGAAAACACTTGACAACCTCCTAGAAGCAGATTTTCTTACCACCAGACCTTTCTCCATCATTTAGGAATTTGATGACGTCACTAAACACATTCCTTAAATTGTAGCCATTTGTTGAGTGATTTTTTTTTGAAGTCTAATCCTCATATATATCACCATTGCCCTTGATTTTCTTGACTGTATATCTCTTAAATGTCAACATATACACGTGTGATTTAGTTTACAAAGATTTTTCAATGCCGAGAACCTCGATCAGAGAGTAAAAAAGGCGTAAGGTTCGCAATGGTGTAAAATTAAAATGGGATATACCGGGCTAGGAATCGAGTTACAGGAACAAGGGCCAAACCAACCACACAAGAATGGAATCGTCGAGCGAAAACACTTAACAACCTCCTAGATGCGGCTTTTCTTGCCACCAGACCTTTCTCCATCAATTAGGAATCTGATGCCGTCACTAAACACATTCCTTAAATTGTAGCTGAAGGGGTATGGTCCCAAGAAGCCGCGCAAACCCCTGTAAGGTCGCGCGGGACCATACTCCTTAATCAACAATTTTCTTGATCGCCAACCTCGCGCGGCCTACAACATACCTGTGTAATGCGGCGCGAGGTCCACATAAGAGTAAACTACAGCTAGCAACACTTAGCATTCTAAAAGGGACATCTGAAAGCCCATGCCGCGCACATGATAATAACGTGCTCAACAAGAATCGTGCGTGACTAAGGCGCGAGGCCTTTCCAGGTAGTACACAAGGTACAAGTGGCAGAATAAAGGAGCCAATCAGGGTCCTTCTATTCCTGCGCAATCGTGCTCCACGATCGTCTGACATGCAGGAGACAAAAGTGCTGAAGGACGCCTATGTGGCACCAATCATAGGGCAGAGACAACTGCCCCACGATCTCCACTTACCTGCTGATGGCAGAAGGGCGACCAGGCCGACAACAGTGACACGTGGCTCCAATCACGTCGTGCCAACTCCACAAAGCTTCTAGAAGCCACTAACGGTCGACACCAGTGAGACAAGGAGCATATCCCCCATGTTGTCGCCTTCCGGCCCAAGGCCCATCAGCCCACACCCTCTTACACCTCTCCGGCTATAAATAGGGACCTCACTCCACAGGTTAAACATTCCATTCCCTCTACTCTCTCACTTAATACTTAATTATCTCCTAAGCACAGTCGCTTATTCTCACGCCGGAGCCCGGTTAAGAGGGAAACCCCCACATTCCCCTCTTAACGAGTAACGGTGTTTTGTTTTGCAGTTAACCACGGTCATTAAGGAGCTCAGGAAGCCATAAGAAGATTAACCACTATGCAAGGAACATAAACCAAACTGATTATCCTCTAATTAGTTCCGTGTTTCTTCAGTAGCCATTTGTTGAGTGTTTTTTTTGTGTCTAATCCACATATATATCAACAGTGCCCTTGATTTTCTTGACTGTATATCTCTTAAATGTCAACATATACACGTGTGATTTAGTTTACGAAGATTTTTCAATGCCGAAAACCTCGATCAGAGAGTAAAAAAGGCTTAAGGTTCACAATGGTGTAAAATTAAAATGGTATATACCGGGCTAGGATTCGAGTTACAGTAACAAGGGCCAAACCAAACACCCAAGAATGGAATCGTCGAGCGAAAACACTTGACAACCTCCTAGAAGTTTCTTTTCTTGCCACCAGACCTTTCTTCATCAATTAGGAATCTGATGAGGTCACTAAACACATTCCTTAAATTGTAGCCATTTGTTGAGTGTTTTTTTTTTAGGTCTAATCCGCATATATATCAACGGTGCCCTTAATTTTCTTGACTGTATATCTCTTAAATGTCAACATATACACGTGTGATTTAGTTTACGAAGATTTTTCAATGCCGAGGACCTCGATCAGAGAGTAAAAAAGGCGTAAGGTTCACAATGGTGTAAAATTAAAATGGGATATACCGGGCTAGGATTTGTGTTACAGGAACAAGGGCCAAACCACACACCCAAGAATGGAATCGTCTAGCGAAAACACTTGACAACCTCCTAGAAGCAGCTTTTCTTGCCACCAGACCTTTCTCCATCAATTAGGAATCTGATGCGGTCACTAAACACATTCCTTAAATTGTAGCCATTTGTTGAGTGTTTTTTTTGGTGCCTAATCCGCATATATATCAACAGTGCCCTTGATTTTCTTGACTGCATATCTCTTAAATGTCAACATATACACGTGTGATTTAGTTTACGAAGATTTTTCAATGTCGAGAACCTCGATCAGAGAGTAAAAAAGGCGTAAGGTTCACAATGGTGTAAAATTAAAATGGGATATGCCGGGCTAGGATTCGACTTACAGGAACAAAGGCCAAACCAACCACCCAAGAATGGAATCGTCGAGCGAAAACACATGACAACCTGATAGAAGCAGCTTTTCTTGCCACCAGACCTTTCTCCATCAATTAGAAATCTGATGCCGTCACTAAACATATTCCTTAAATTGTAGCCATTTGTTGAGTGTTTTTTTTATGTCTTATCCGCATATATATCAACAGTGCCCTTGATTTTCTTGACTGTATATCTCTTAAATGTCAACATATACACGTGTGATTTAGTTTACGAAGATTTTTCAATGCCGAGAACCTCGATCAGAGAGTAAAAAGGCATAAGGTTCACAATGGTGTAAAATTAAAATGGGATATACCGGGCTAGGATTCGAGTTACAGGAACAAGGGCCAAACCAAACACCCAAGAATGGAATCGTCGAGCGAAAACACTTGCAACCTCCTAGAAGCAGCTTTTCTTGCCACCAGACCTTTCTCCATCAATTAGTAATCTGATGCCGTCACTAAACACATTCCTTAAATTGTAGCCATTTGTTAAGTGTTTTTTTTTTTGGTGTCTAATCCGATATATATTAACAGTGCCCTTGATTTTCTTGACTTTATATCTCTTAAATGTCAACATATACACGTGTGATTTAGTTTACGAAGATTTTTCAATGCTGAGAACCTCGATCAGAGAGTAAAAAAGGCGTAAGGTTCACAATGGCGTAAACTTAAAATGGGATATACCGGGCTAGGATTCGAGTGACGGGAACAAGGGCCAAACCAACCACCAAAGAATGGAATCGTCGAGCGAAAACACTTGACAACCTCCTAGAAGCAGCTTTTCTTGCCACCAGACCTTTCTCCATCAATTAGGAATCTGATGCCGTCACTAAACACATTCCTTAAATTGTAGCCATTTGTTGAGTGTTTTTTTTGGTGTTTAATCCGCATATATATCAACAGTGCCCTTGATTTTCTTGACTGTATATCTCTTAAATGTCAACATATACACGTGTGATTTAGTTTACGAAGATTTTTCAATGCCGAGGACCTCAATCAAAGAGTAAAAAAGGGGTAAGGTTCACAATGGTGTAAAATTAAAATGGGATATACCGGGCTAGGATTTGAGTTACAGGAACAAGGGCCAAACCAAACACCCAAGAATGGAATCGTCTAGCGAAAACACTTGACAACCTCCTCGAAGCAGCTTTTCTTGCCACCAGACCTTTCTCCATCAATTAGGAATCTAATGCCGTCACTAAACACATTCCTTAAATTGTAGCCATTTGTTGAGTGTTTTTTTATGTCTAATCCGCATATATATCAACAGTGCCCTTGATTTTCTTGACTGTATATCTCTTAAATGTCAACATATACACATGTGATTTAGTTTACGAATATTTTTCAATGCCGAGGACCTCGATCAGAGAGTACAAAGGGCGTAAGGTTCACAATGGTGTAAAATTAAAATGGGATATACCGGGCTAGGATTTGAGTTACAGGAACAAGGGCCAAACCAAACACCCAAGAATGGAATCGTTGAGCGAAAACACCCAAGAATGGAATCGTCGAGCGAAAACACTTGACAACCTCCTAGAAGCAGCTTTTCTTACCACCAGACCTTTCTCCATCAATTAGGAATTTGATGACGTCACTAAACACATTCCTTAAATTGTAGCCATTTGTTGAGTGTTTTTTTTTTGAAGTCTAATCCTCATATATATCACCATTGCCCTTGATTTTCTTGACTGTATATCTCTTAAATGTCAACATATACACGTGTGATTTAGTTTACGAAGATTTTTCAATGCCGAGAACCTCGATCAGAGAGTAAAAAAGGCGTAAGGTTCGCAATGGTGTAAAATTAAAATGGGATATACCGGGCTAGGAATCGAGTTACAGGAACAAGGGCCAAACCAACCACACAAGAATGGAATCGTCGAGCGAAAACACTTGACAACCTCCTAGATGCGGCTTTTCTTGCCACCAGACCTTTCTCCATCAATTAGGAATCTGATGCCGTCACTAAACACATTCCTTAAATTGTAGCCATTTGTTGAGTGTTTTTTTTTGTGTCTAATCCACATATATATCAACAGTGCCCTTGATTTTCTTGACTGTATATCTCTTAAATGTCAACATATACACGTGTGATTTAGTTTACGAAGATTTTTCAATGCCGAGGACCTCGATCAGAGAGTAAAAAAGGCGTAAGGTTCACAATGGTGTAAAATTAAAATGGTATATACCGGGCTAGGATTCGAGTTACAGGAACAAGGGCCAAACCAAACACCCAAGAATGGAATCGTCGAGCGAAAACACTTGACAACCTCCTAGAAGCAGCTTTTCTTGCCACCAGACTTTTCTCCATCAATTAGGAATCTGATGCCGTCACTAAACACATTCCTTAAATTGTAGCCATTTGTTGAGTGTTTTTTTTGGTGTCTAATCCGCATATATATCAACAGTGCCCTTGATTTTCTTGACTGTATATCTCTTAAATGTCAACATATACACGTGTGATTTAGTTTACGAAGATTTTTCAATGCCGAGAACCTCGATCAGAGAGTAAAAAAGGCGTAAGGTTCACAATGGTGTAAAATTAAAATGGGATATACCGGGCTAGGATTTGAGTTACAGGAACAAGGGCCAAACCAACCACCCAAGAATGGAATCGTCGAGCGAAAACACTTGACAACCTCCTAGAAGTAGCTTTTCTTGCCACCAGACCTTTCTCCATCAATTAGGAATCTGATGCCGTCACTAAACACATTCCTTAAATTGTAGCCATTTGTTGAGTGTTTTTTTTTATGTCTAATCCGCTTATATATCAACAGTGCCCTTGATTTTCTTGACTGTATATCTCTTAAATGTCAAAATATACACGTGTGATTTAGTTTACGAAGATTTTTCAATGCCGAGAACCTCGATCAGAGAGTAAAAAAGGCGTAACGTTCACAATGGTGTAAAATTAATAAGGGATATACCAGGATAGGATTCGAGTTACAGGAACAAGGGCCAAACCAAACACCCAAGAATGGAATTGTCAACCGAAAACACTTGACAACCTCCTAGAAGCAGCTTTTCTTGCCACCAGACCTTTCTCCATCAATTAGGAATCTGATGTCGTCACTAAACACATTCCTTAAATTGTAGCCATTTGTTGAGTGTTTTTTTTGGTGTCTAATCCGCATATATATCAACAGTGCCCTTGATTTTCTTGACTCTGTATCTCTTAAATGTCAACATATACACGTGTGATTTAGTTTACGAACATTTTTCAATGCCGAGAACCTCGATCAGAGAGTAAAAAGGCGTAAGGTTCACAATGGTGTAAAATTAAAATGGGATATACCAGGCTAGGATTCGAGTTACAGGAACAAGGGCCAAACCAAACACCCAAGAATGGAATCGTCGAGCGAAAACACTTGACAACCTCCTAGAAACAGCTTTTCTTGCCACCAGACCTTTCTCCATCAATTAGGAATCTGATGCCGTCACTAAACACATTCCTTAAATTGTAGTCATTTGTTAAGTGTTTTTTTTTGTGTCTAATCCGATATATATTAACAGTGCCCTTGATTTTCTTGACTGTATATCTCTTAAATGTCAACATATACACGTGTGATTTAGTTTACGAAGATTTTTCAATGCTGAGAACCTCGATCAGAGAGTAAAAAAGGCGTAAGGTTCACAATGGCGTAAAATTAAAATGGGATATACCGGGCTAGGATTCGAGTTACGGGAACAAGGGCCAAACCAACCACCCAAGAATGGAATCGTCGAGCGAAAACACTTGACAACCTCTTAGAAGCAGCTTTTCTTACCACCAGACCTTTCTCCATCAATTAGGAATCTGATGCCGTCACTAAACACATTCCTTAAATTGTAGCCATTTGTTGAGTGTTTTTTTTGGTGTCTAATCCGCATATATATCAACAGTGCCCTTGATTTTCTTGACTGTATATCTCTTAAAAGTCAACATATACACGTGTGATTTAGTTTACGAAGATTTTTCAATGCCGAGAACCTCGATCAGAGAGTAAAAAAGGCGTAAGGTTCACAATGGTGTAAAATTAAAATGGGATATACCGGGCTAGGATTTGAGTTACAGGAACAAGGGCCAAACCAACCACCCAAGAATGGAATCGTCGAGCAAAAACACTTAACAACCTCCTAGAAGTAGCTTTTCTTGCCACCAGACCTTTCTCCATCAATTAGGAATCTGATGCCGTCACTAAACACATTCCTTAAATTGTAGCCATTTGTTGAGTGTTTTTTTTATGTCTAATCCGCATATATATCAACAGTGCCCTTGATTTTCTTGACTGTATATCTCTTAAATGTCAAAATATACACGTGTGATTTAGTTTACGAAGATTTTTCAATGCCGAGAACCTCGATCAGAGAGTAAAAAAGGCGTAAGGTTCACAATGGTGTAAAATTAATAAGGGATATACCAGGATAGGATTCGAGTTACAGGAACAAGGGCCAAACCAAACACCCAAGAATGGAATCGTCGACCGAAAACACTTGACAACCTCCTAGAAGCAGCTTTTCGTGCCACCTGACCTTTCTCCATCAATTAGGAATCTGATGCCGTCACTAAACACATTCCTTAAATTGTAGCCATTTGTTGAGTGTTTTTTTTGGTGTCTAATCCGCATATATATCAACAGTGCCCTTGATTTTCTTGACTCTGTATCTCTTAAATGTCAACATATACACGTGTGATTTAGTGTACGAAGATTTTTCAATGCCGAGAACCTCGATCAGAGAGTAAAAAAGGCGTAAGGTTCACAATGGTGTAAAATTAAAATGGGATATACCAGGCTAGGATTTGAGTTACAGGAAAAAAGGGCCAAACCAAACACCCAAGAATGGAATCGTCGAGCGAAAACACTTGACAACCTCCTAGAAGCAGCTTTTCTTGCCACCAGACCTTTCTCCATCAATTAGGAATATGATGCCGTCACTAAACACATTCCTTAAATTGTAGCCATTTGTTGAGTGTTTTTTTTTGTGTCTAATCCGCATATATATCAACAGTGCCCTTGATTTTCTTGACTGTATATCTCTTAAATGTCAACATATACATGTGTGATTTAGTTTATGAAGATTTTTCAATGCCGAGAACCTCGATCAGAGAGTAAAAAAGGTGTAAGGTTCACAATGGTGTAAAATTAAAATGGGATATACCGGGCTAGGATTTGAGTTACAGGAACAAGGGCCAAACCAAACACCCAAGTATGGAATCGTCAAGCGAAAACACTTGACAACCTCCTAGAAGCAGCTTTTCTTGCCACCAGACCTTTCTCCATCAATTAGGAATCTGGTGCCGTCACTAAACACATTCCTTAAATTGTAGCCATTTGTTGAGTGTTTTTTTTATGTCTAATCCGCATATATATCAACAGTGCCCTTGATTTTCTTGACTCTGTATCTCTTAAATGTCAACATATACACGTGTGATTTAGTTTACGAATATTTTTCAATGCCGAGGACATCGATCAGAGAGTAAAAAAGGCGTGAGGTTCACAATGGTGTAAAATTAAAATGGGATATACCGGGCTAGGATTTGAGTTACAGGAACAAGGGCCAAACCAAACACCCAAGAATGGAATCGTTGAGCGAAAACACTTGACAACCTCCTAGAAGCAGCTTTTCATGCCACCAGACCTTTCTCCATCAATTAGGAATCTGATGCCGTCACTAAACACATTCCTTAGATTGTAGCCATTTGTTAAGTGTTTTTTTATGTCTAATCCGCATATATATCAACAGTGCCCTTGATTTTCTTGACTGTATATCTCTTAAATGTCAACATATACACATGTGATTTAGTTTACGAATATTTTTCAATGCCGATGACCTCGATCAGAGAGTAAAAAAGGCGTAAGGTTCACAATGGTGTAAAATTAAAATGGGATATACCGGGCTAGGATTTGATTTACAGGAACAAAGGCCAAACCAAACACCCAATGTAACACCTGTGTCATTTCGACCATCAAACAAATGCCAAACCAATTTAATACTGTATTTCATACTTTGGATTTGTATAAATATGCGTATCTTGTGCACATATCAACTCTTGTTCGATTTCAAACTCTAAATCGCTTTCTGGAAGGTTATACGCGCACTAATGCGTAAATATAACCAGTTTAATGCAACAAACACTCCGGAATAGTGAAATAGGTTTAACATACCTTAAATAACCTTTACATAACTTAGATATAAGTTTTGAAGGCTTTGGTATGGCAAAATCTAGTTAAATCGCTTACAGGGACTAAAGTTGACAAACTGCGAAAGTATGCCAATTTGAACTGTAACAGACATTCCGGAGCATGACCATAAGTTAAACATACCATAAATACCCTTCACATAGCTTAGAAATAGGCTTTGAGGTGTTCGGTATGCTAAAATAAACTTTTGGGTCATTCAGGGACTAAAAGTGTCAAAAAGTGCACAAGTTTGCATTTTCGCGCATAACTTACGTTCTGAATACATCCGGACATCCAAAAATTTATGTAAGCACTAAAATATTTTATTTTAGTGTTCGCCATAAGAAAAATCCATTTGTCACGTCATTTGGATCGTTTTTCGCGCTTATGCGCATTCCGTCGTAATTAAGCGAACATCGCATTCGTACGACCAAACGAACCATCATCCGAGATATTTTTGAGCAAGTTTTGAGTTCCCTATACTTTAACTTCATTTTAGAGCCTTGAAATGAGGTTAACGGGGTTCAAACGCATCGAAAATCGCTTAAACGGGCTGCAGGGACTAAACCTGTCACTTTTGAAACAATTCTGAAACATGGGGGCAGTGGCGTAGCGCGAGCCCTAAGGGCCTATGCAGTCGCGCTATGCGACTGCCTATGCTGGACAGAAAACATGCAGAAAACTCAGTTTTGCGTTTTCGGGACCAGATTCGATGTATTAGCCGTTGTTTAATTCACAACCACACATTCTAACTTGCTTAGTCAGCGGATAAGGATGGAATTTTGGCACCATAACTTTGCAACACATGTATGGATGGAATTTAAACACCTAAACACCATAACTTTGCAACACATGTATGGATGGAATTTAAACACCTAAACACCATAACTTTGCAACACATGTACGGATGGGATTAAGGCACGTTTTCCATGAAACGATCTTAACGGTTCGGGTATTCCTATAAATACCCCATACCCCCCATTGCTAAAATCACTAGAATTCTGATTTGAGAACCTCTAAGTTGAAACCATTGTTTCATACCTGAGATTCTTGAATCGGGATTAGCATTCGGGGACCCTTCGTAAGTATTCTTTCGTTCTTTTCCTTATTTTATTGCTTTTCGAGTCAGAAAGTCAAACTTTGTTTGACTTTCAGCGTTGACCAGTAATGGTCAATGCGAAGTTCGTTTGAACTTCGCAACGTGAGTGTAATCACGTTGGTCATAGTCCCTTGGGACTATGCCCACTGATTACCACGTTGTCTAGGGTCGTAGGGTAGGCGATCTAATAAATCGCCTATACCTTCGAACCCGACCCAGTTTGGTCGATCATTAGGATCCGAGCAAATACTTTAGGTGACCATAGTAGGTAGGGAATAACCTTCCGAGGTTATACCCTATGGTCACATCGTTTGAGTAGTTTTATGATAAGTAGTTTATATGCCTTAGGTAAATTACCAGAATACCCTTTTCATGTATAATTGGTAATTAAGCATATGTAACCTAAACCTTTGTCACATAACTGATTATGTAACATGTTTAGGCATATAACACTTGTCATAGGACTAGTTAGGCGGTCCGAACGCGTTTCACGCGAACGACGCGTTAAAGTAGCATAAGCTACCTAAACGGGTCGTAATGGGTCATAAACATTTATGTTAGGTTTCAATTAGTATGTTGGCTTTGTTGAACCATATTACACGAGTCTCCATACTCGTTTGGTTTTCAAACCCTCATGCTACCCAATCTTCCGATCTAGGTCCGGTTAATTAACATAGTTACCTATATTAGGTGCCGATTGATATCCGCGATCTCTAGCATTGTTTAGTTGTTACTCAAGGACTACTGAGCAATCTCAAGTGAGTACATAGACCCCTCTTTTACTGTTTTCCAAACTGTTTTGGGGTGGAACACATGTGCCTACTTGTTACTTTCATGCTTTCCTGTTTTAACATCATATACTGCTATGTTCGTTAGTACATTATAGTACATCGTTTTACATTACATTTTATGCTATGTATGTCCATTGTGTGCATACTTAGTACATCATTTTACATTACATTTTATGCTATGTATGTCCATTGTGTGCATACTTAGTACATCGTTTTACATTACATTTTTGAACCGTTTATAACTATTTGACTATGTTCGTTAGTACATTATAGTACATGATTTTATGACATTTCATGCTAGGTGTGCCCAATTGTGTGCATTACTTAGTACATCGTTTTACATGACATTTTGACATAGACATTTGACATAGACATTTCGGCATAGACATTTTTACATGATTGACATTTGATCATGCATTTCCCACAAAACATAACTTTGATTTAAACCAAGATTTACTTCAATACTTTGTTTTTGTGCATATGGTTTAGTTGAGACATTTCACTTGCCATACATGACATCTTGACATAGACGTTTGACATGGATATTTGACATAGACATTTGACATGGATATTTGACATAGACATTTTGATATGATTTACATCTTGACAT
Organism: Helianthus tuberosus; assembly: GCA_030545235.1. Classification (NCBI taxonomy): domain Eukaryota; kingdom Viridiplantae; phylum Streptophyta; class Magnoliopsida; order Asterales; family Asteraceae; genus Helianthus; species Helianthus tuberosus. The sequence goes on along the minus strand of CM060353.1, from coordinate 659,040 downwards.
GAACACTTTGACATATTACCCAATACATTTGACAATTTATTTAAACATAGACTTCTTACATTGGTTGGTTTGGTTTGGTTTGATTAAGTGATTAAGTAACGATGCGTGTGTAATATGATACAAGCATGGTGGATACGCCGCTGGTACTTCCTATATATAAGTGTTTGTATGGTATTACATATCATAGCGTTATTTGAATCATTTCAGTTTGAGACATAGAACATTTTATACAAATAACATACTTGTCACAAGACATTGATTTATAAACATCTTATCTTATGCAAACATATTTTTACTTGGTTATTCATTTAACCTTACATTTATTTATACTTATCATCTGATCTTATCGATTTTCAAATGATTTACAAAGCAAAGCAAATAACAAGGTTCATGACTAAACATTTTCTCAAACATAAGTCATGAAACCTATTTTCACAAAACCTATGTATCTCACAGGCATTTTTATGCTGACGTACCTATTTTCACATGTGTTTTTCAGGAACTGTTGCATAAGATGATCAAGATACACATAGGCAGACTTGGGCTTTAGTGACAATAAAAGATGCAAGACTAGTTAATTATGTTGTATTTCTTTGGTTATTAAGACATTGTAACACTTTTAATTAATAAAATGAAACTTCAATTGCCATGGATTTGAAACATTAATTCTGTTACAACACTCCCCGATGTTTCCGCCACGTTTTGTATGTTCTACGTGGTCGGGGTGTGACAGAAAAGATGGTATCAGAGCCAATGGTTATAGGGAATTAGGTTATTAGTAATGCTTTGACCTAGTCTATAACCTTCCTAGGACCCTAACGCGAGTTTACTTGCGTTTAGTCATAAAACAATACCGTCACCTATCCTTAGGCGGCAACCACAACAAGTACATCAATTTCAAAACCGCTTTGAAAACTAATCATCTGTTCTAGGATGATTTATTACAAGGTTTTGAACCCTCTGTTATATGGTTTTGAACCCCTTTGAATTTTCAAAATCTCGTCAAGGTTTTGGGTTTTAAATAATGTGAACATGTGCAAACTGGAAGGGTGAATGCCTGTATTCTGGGTTTTCTGTCTAGGCAAGCACTTCGTATACATCTCATCAGACGCGAGACCAGTTGTGCTTACCTGGGAATTCTTGGGATGAGTGTTCACTTATAGGCGAGCATGTCTTCGCGATACATTATATTGACCCGCTTACTTTGATTAGTCACTGTCTCATTTGTTTGCCTTTGGTAACAAACAAATGGTCATAATCTACATGCCTTGTCATTTTCTTTTGACTATCTTTCGCTTGTTTCCTCCTATGCCTTTCGTTATCTTCAAGATGCTTCTTCATCGCAACAACAATGTCCGAACCAGGTGCTGCAATTACCCAGCGAATAGGCGTCGTACTCCAGAGGACCGTTGACTTAGCTATCACCATGACTCGCCTCAGGGATGAAGCTGTATAAGGGAACTACTTCTTGGTGCAATCAATGCCATCGTTATTATTCAAATCAAATACCTTGTTTCAAATGTACCCACGGTGGACGATGGAGACATTTGGTTAACATGTGCCGCTTTGTAATCTAAAGCAAAGCTGTTACAAATCCTGCTGCTGCTCAACCTTCAAACTCTGCTTCATATGTCGCTTGGCATATCTGGCGCCTCAACTTCATGAACTTTCTACCTTGTGTATCGACGTAAGCACGCCTAGTGCAAGGTGTCGGAACACTCTCGTTACACAAACTCCAAAATCCATGTAGGATCTTTCTATCCTCATAATTAGATCCTTGTGGATGGGTATCATTCATCGGAGTCCTTAAATTGAATTCTTTGTATGATTCAATACGTACATCACAATTCAATAGGGACAAAGCCGAATTTCTTTTAAAGATTATCCTATCCTTATAGATAGATTCTTGAAATAATTAAAGTGCCAAATGAAATCCACGAATTGGATTCCTGGTGTGCTTTAAGTATCCGCGTCCAAATACAACAAATTAAAGAATCAAGTTAACTAATTTTTGTGCTTATGTGTTTTCTTATGTGTTTTGTGTTTTATGTGATCCATCCAAATCCTCGTAGAATCTTCCATATCTCATATGAAGGATTCATAGTAGGATATTCAAAAAGGTACTATCTTAAATCCTTAATGGACTTCCACGTTGTAGTTAAGTCCCTTGGATTATAAAGTACTATTCCAAAATTTAAGGGAAACATGTGTTGAAAAGTTAAATAGATCCTCCGTCGATCTAAAGTTAAATACATCCTACGTTGGTGTAGTTAAATGTTTCTCTTATGTAGTAAAGTTAAATAGATCCTCCGTCGATCTAAAGTTAAATAGATCCTCCGTCGATCTAAAGTTAAATACATCCTACGTCGGTGTAGTTAAATGTTTCTCTTAGATAGTTGAGTTAAAGAGATCCTACGTCGATCTAAAGTTAAATACATCCTACGTCGGTGTAGTTAAATGTTTCTCTTAGATAGTTGAGTTAAAGAGATCCTACGTCGATCTAAAGTTAAATACATCCTACGTCGGTGTAGTTAAATGTTTCTCTTAGATAGTTGAGTTAAAGAGATCCTACGTCGATCTAAAGTTAAATACATCCTACGTCGGTGTAGTTAAATATTCCCTGTAGGTAGTTAGTTAAAGAGATCCTACGTCGATCTAAGTTAAATAGATTGGTCCGACAATCTAGTTAAATACATCCTACGTCGATGTGGTTAAACTTTCCCCGTGGGTAGTTTAGTTAAAGAGATCCTACGTCGATCTAAGTTAAATAGATTGGTTCGACAATCTAGTTAATTATGTCATTAAATAGGCCCTCGGGTGGTCTAAATCAAGAGATTGTTTGTTAATCTAATCCTTTGGTGACCTAGTTAAAGAGACTCTATTGCAGTCAAGATTAATTCACCACAGGATTATTCGTTTGATTTTTCCCCATACGCATTATGAAATAAACTGTGCGGACTGTGCAAGGAACTACGTAATTATGGAGGCCTACATAATTATGGAGTTCAGTGCATAGGAACCACAGGAAGTTTTGTCATGTGTTAAGACCAACTGTGGCAAGAGTAATGATACGGGAGAAGTCTTGGACTTTGACCAATGTCATTTATTCTCACACTACCCAATTCTGATTTCAAGCACACACAAGTTTCCTATGATAATTCTTCACGGGAACTGTTCTCCTGTCTATAGTTCAAAACTCCATGTTTTGTTACTACAATGACTTCAATTTGAGGGTTGACATCTTTGCTAAGAATCCTAACATGGCCCAGAGTTTTACTTAAGGGCTCAATGGAATTGTCTGAAGGCAAAAACCGTCACAGCTGTCTACACAAGTTTCCTCTAAAACTAAATTTCGGGACGAAATTTCCTAAAGTAGGGGAGACTGTAACACCTGTGTCATTTCGACCATCAAACAAATGCCAAACCAATGAAATATTGTATTTCATACTTTGGATTTGTATAAATATGCGTATCTTGTGCACATATCAACTCTTGTTCGATTTCAAACTCTAAATCGCTTTCTGGAAGGTTATACGCGCACTAATGCGTAAATATAACCAGTTTAATGCAACAAACACTCCGGAATAGTGAAATAGGTTTAACATACCTTAAATAACCTTTACATAACTTAGATATAAGTTTTGAAGGCTTTGGTATGGCAAAATCTAGTTAAATCGCTTACAGGGACTAAAGTTGACAAACTGCGAAAGTATGCCAATTTGAACTGTAACAGACATTCCGGAGCATGACCATAAGTTAAACATACCATAAATACCCTTCACATAGCTTAGAAATAGGCTTTGAGGTGTTCGGTATGCTAAAATAAACTTTTGGGTCATTCAGGGACTAAAAGTGTCAAAAAGTGCACAAGTTTGCATTTTCGCGCATAACTTACGTTCTGAATACATCCGGACATCCAAAAATTTATGTAAGCACTAAAATATTTTATTTTAGTGTTCGCCATAAGAAAAATCCATTTGTCACGTCATTTGGATCGTTTTTCGCGCTTATGCGCATTCCGTCGTAATTAAGCGAACATCGCATTCGTACGACCAAACGAACCATCATCCGAGATATTTTTGAGCAAGTTTTGAGTTCCCTATACTTTAACTTCATTTTAGAGCCTTGAAATGAGGTTAACGGGGTTCAAACGCATCAAAAATCGCTTAAACGGGCTGCAGGGACTAAACCTGTCACTTTTGAAACAATTCTGAAACATGGGGGCAGTGGCGTAGCGCGAGCCCTAAGGGCCTATGCAGTCGCGCTATGCGACTGCCTATGCTGGACAGAAAACATGCAGAAAACTCAGTTTTGTGTTTTCGGGACCAGATTCGATGTATTAGCCGTTGTTTAATTCACAACCACACATTCTAACTTGCTTAGTCAGCGGATAAGGATGGAATTTTGGCACCATAACTTTGCAACACATGTATGGATGGAATTTAAACACCTAAACACCATAACTTTGCAACACATGTATGGATGGAATTTAAACACCTAAACACCATAACTTTGCAACACATGTACGGATGGGATTAAGGCACGTTTTCCATGAAACGATCTTAACGGTTCGGGTATTCCTATAAATACCCCATACCCCCCATTGCTAAAATCACTAGAATTCTGATTTGAGAACCTCTAAGTTGAAACCATTGTTTCATACCTGAGATTCTTGAATCGGGATTAGCATTCGGGGACCCTTCGTAAGTATTCTTTCGTTCTTTTCCTTATTTTATTGCTTTTCGAGTCAGAAAGTCAAACTTTGTTTGACTTTCAGCGTTGACCAGTAATGGTCAATGCGAAGTTCGTTTGAACTTCGCAACGTGAGTGTAATCACGTTGGTCATAGTCCCTTGGGACTATGCCCACTGATTACCACGTTGTCTAGGGTCGTAGGGTAGGCGATCTAATAAATCGCCTATACCTTCGAACCCGACCCAGTTTGGTCGATCATTAGGATCCGACCAAATACTTTAGGTGACCATAGTAGGTAGGGAATAACCTTCCGAGGTTATACCCTATGGTCACATCGTTTGAGTAGTTTTATGATAAGTAGTTTATATGCCTTAGGTAAATTACCAGAATACCCTTTTCATGTATAATTGGTAATTAAGCATATGTAACCTAAACCTTTGTCACATAACTGATTATGTAACATGTTTAGGCATATAACACTTGTCATAGGACTAGTTAGGCGGTCCGAACGCGTTTCACGCGAACGACGCGTTAAAGTAGCATAAGCTACCTAAACGGGTCGTAATGGGTCATAAACAATTATGTTAGGTTTCAATTAGTATGTTGGCTTTGTTGAACCATATTACACGAGTCTCCATACTCGTTTGGTTTTCAAACCCTCATGCTACCCAATCTTCCGATCTAGGTCCGGTTAATTAACATAGTTACCTATATTAGGTGCCGATTGATATCCGCGATCTCTAGCATTGTTTAGTTGTTACTCAAGGACTACTGAGCAATCTCAAGTGAGTACATAGACCCCTCTTTTACTGTTTTCCAAACTGTTTTGGGGTGGAACACATGTGCCTACTTGTTACTTTCATGCTTTCCTGTTTTAACATCATATACTGCTATGTTCGTTAGTACATTATAGTACATCGTTTTACATTACATTTTATGCTATGTATGTCCATTGTGTGCATACTTAGTACATCGTTTTACATTACATTTTATGCTATGTATGTCCATTGTGTGCATACTTAGTACATCGTTTTACATTACATTTTTGAACCGTTTATAACTATTTGACTATGTTCGTTAGTACATTATAGTACATGATTTTATGACATTTCATGCTAGGTGTGCCCAATTGTGTGCATTACTTAGTACATCGTTTTACATGACATTTTGACATAGACATTTGACATAGACATTTCGGCATAGACATTTTTACATGATTGACATTTGATCATGCATTTCCCACAAAACATAACTTTGATTTAAACCAAGATTTACTTCAATACTTTGTTTTTGTGCATATGGTTTAGTTGAGACATTTCACTTGCCATACATGACATCTTGACATAGACGTTTGACATGGATATTTGACATAGACATTTGACATGGATATTTGACATAGACATTTTGATATGATTTACATCTTGACATGAACACTTTGACATATTACCCAATACATTTGACAATTTATTTAAACATAGACTTCTTACATTGGTTGGTTTGGTTTGATTAAGTGATTAAGTAACGATGCGTGTGTAATATGATACAAGCATGGTGGATACGCCGCTGGTACTTCCTATATATAAGTGTTTGTATGGTATTACATATCATAGCGTTATTTGAATCATTTCAGTTTGAGACATAGAACATTTTATACAAATAACATACTTGTCTCAAGACATTGATTTATAAACATCTTATCTTATGCAAACATATTTTTACTTGGTTATTCATTTAACCTTACATTTATTTATACTTATCATCTGATCTTATCGATTTTCAAATGATTTACAAAGCAAAGCAAATAACAAGGTTCATGACTAAACATTTTCTCAAACATAAGTCATGAAACCTATTTTCACAAAACCTATGTATCTCACAGGCATTTTTATGCTGACGTACCTATTTTCACATGTGTTTTTCAGGAACTGTTGCATAAGATGATCAAGATACACATAGGCAGACTTGGGCTTTAGTGACAATAAAAGATGCAAGACTAGTTAATTATGTTGTATTTCTTTGGTTATTAAGACATTGTAACACTTTTAATTAATAAAATGAAACTTCAATTGCCATGGATTTGAAACATTAATTCTGTTACAACACTCCCCGATGTTTCCGCCACGTTTTGTATGTTCTACGTGGTCGGGGTGTGACACCCAAGAATGGAATCGTCGAGCGAAAACACTTGACAACCTCCTAGAAGCAGCTTTTCTTGCCACCAAACCTTTCTCCATCAATTAGGAATCTGATGCCGTCACTAAACACATTCCTTAAATTGTAGCCATTTGTTGAGTGTTTTTTTGGTGTCTAATCCGCATATATATCAACAGTGCCCTTGATTTTCTTGACCCTATATCTCTTAAATGTCAACATATACACGTGTGATTTAATTTACGAAGCTTTTTCAATTCCAGGAACCTCGATTAGAGAGTAAAAAAGGCGTAAGGTTCACAATGGTGTAAAATTAAAATGGGATATACCGGGCTAGGATTCGAGTTACAGGAACAAGGGCCAAACCAACCACCCAAGAATAGAATCATCGAGCGAAAACACCCAAGAATGGAATCGTCGAGCGAAAACACTTGACAACCTCCTAGAAGCAGCTTTTCTTGCCACCAGACCTTTCTCCATCAATTAGGAATCTGATGCCGTCACTAAACACATTCCTTAAATTGTAGCCATTTGTTGAGTGTTTTTTTTATGTCTAATCCGCATATATATAAACAGTGCCCTTGATTTTCTTGACTGTATATCTCTTAAATGTCAACATATACACGTGTGATTTAGTTTACGAAGATTTTTCAATGCCGATAACCTCGATCAGAGAGTAAAAAAGGCGTAAGGTTCACAATGGTGTAAAATTAAAATGGGATATACCGGGCTAGGATTTGAGTTACAGGAACAAGAGCCAAACCAAACACCCAAGAATGGAATCGTCGAGCGAAAACACTTGACAACCTCCTAGAAGCAGCTTTTCTTGCCACCAGACCATTCTCCATAAATTAGGAATCTGATGCATTACTAAACACATTCCTTAAATTGTAGCCATTTGTTGAGTGTTTTTTTGGGTGTCTAATCCGCATATATATCAACAGTGCCCTTGATTTTCTTGACTGTATATCTCTTAAATGTCAACATATACACTTGTGATTTAGTTTACGAAGATTTTTCAATGCCGAGAACCTCGATCAGAGAGTAAAAAAGGCGTAAGGTTCACAATGGTGTAAAATTAAAATGGGATATACCGGGCTAGGAATCGAGTTACAGGAACAAGGGCCAAACCAACCACCCAAGAATGGAATCGTCGAGCGAAAACACTTGACAACCTCCTAGAAGCAGCTTTTCTTGCCACCAGACATTTCTCAATCAATTAGGAATCTGATGCCGTCACTAAACACATTCCTTAAATTGTAGCCATTTGTTGAGTGTTTTTTTTTGTCTAATCCGCATATATATCAACAGTGCCCTTGATTTTCTTGACTGTATATCTCTTAAATGTCAACATATACACGTGTGATTTAGTTTACGAAGATTTTTCAATGCCGAGAACCTCGATCAGAGAGTAAAAAAGGCGTAAGGTTCACAATGGTGTAAAATTAATATGGGATATACCGGGATAGGATTCGAGTTACAGGAACAAGGGCCAAACCAAACACCCAAGAATGGAATCTTCGACCGAAAACACTTGACAACCTCCTAGAAGTAGCTTTTCTTGCCACCAGACCTTTCTCCATCAATTAGGAATCTGATGCCATCACTAAACACATTCCTTAAATTGTAGCCATTTGTTGAGTGTTTTTTTTTGGTGTCTAATCCGCATATATATCAACAGTGCCCTTGATTTTCTTGACTCTGTATCTCTTAAATGTCAACATATACACGTGTGATTTAGTTTACGAAGATTTTTCAATGCCGAGAACCTCGATCAGTGAGTAAAAAGGGCGTAAGGTTCACAATGGTGTAAAATTAAAATGGGATATACCGGGCTAGGATTTGAGTTACAGGAACAAGGGCCAAACCAAACACCCAAGAATGGAATCGTCGAGCGAAAACACTTGACAACCTCCTAGAAGCAGCTTTTCTTGCCACCAGACCTTTCTCCATCAATTAGGAATCTGATGCCGTCACTAAACACATTCCTTAAATTGTAGCCATTTGTTGAGTGTTTTTTTTATGTCTAATCCGCATATATATAAACAGTGCCCTTGATTTTCTTGACTGTATATCTCTTAAATGTCAACATATACACGTGTGATTTAGTTTACGAAGATTTTTCAATGCCGATAACCTCGATCAGAGAGTAAAAAAGGCGTAAGGTTCACAATGGTGTAAAATTAAAATGGGATATACCGGGCTAGGATTTGAGTTACAGGAACAAGAGCCAAACCAAACACCCAAGAATGGAATCGTCGAGCGAAAACACTTGACAACCTCCTAGAAGCAGCTTTTCTTGCCACCAGACCATTCTCCATAAATTAGGAATCTGATGCATTACTAAACACATTCCTTAAATTGTAGCCATTTGTTGAGTGTTTTTTTGGGTGTCTAATCCGCATATATATCAACAGTGCCCTTGATTTTCTTGACTGTATATCTCTTAAATGTCAACATATACACTTGTGATTTAGTTTACGAAGATTTTTCAATGCCGAGAACCTCGATCAGAGAGTAAAAAAGGCGTAAGGTTCACAATGGTGTAAAATTAAAATGGGATATACCGGGCTAGGAATCGAGTTACAGGAACAAGGGCCAAACCAACCACCCAAGAATGGAATCGTCGAGCGAAAACACTTGACAACCTCCTAGAAGCAGCTTTTCTTGCCACCAGACATTTCTCAATCAATTAGGAATCTGATGCCGTCACTAAACACATTCCTTAAATTGTAGCCATTTGTTGAGTGTTTTTTTTTGTCTAATCCGCATATATATCAACAGTGCCCTTGATTTTCTTGACTGTATATCTCTTAAATGTCAACATATACACGTGTGATTTAGTTTACGAAGATTTTTCAATGCCGAGAACCTCGATCAGAGAGTAAAAAAGGCGTAAGGTTCACAATGGTGTAAAATTAATATGGGATATACCGGGATAGGATTCGAGTTACAGGAACAAGGGCCAAACCAAACACCCAAGAATGGAATCTTCGACCGAAAACACTTGACAACCTCCTAGAAGTAGCTTTTCTTGCCACCAGACCTTTCTCCATCAATTAGGAATCTGATGCCATCACTAAACACATTCCTTAAATTGTAGCCATTTGTTGAGTGTTTTTTTTTGGTGTCTAATCCGCATATATATCAACAGTGCCCTTGATTTTCTTGACTCTGTATCTCTTAAATGTCAACATATACACGTGTGATTTAGTTTACGAAGATTTTTCAATGCCGAGAACCTCGATCAGTGAGTAAAAAGGGCGTAAGGTTCACAATGGTGTAAAATTAAAATGGGATATACCGGGCTAGGATTTGAGTTACAGGAACAAGGGCCAAACCAACCACCCAAGAATGAAATCGTCGAGCGAAAACACTTGACAACCTCCTAGAAGCAGCTTTTCTTGCCACCAGACCTTTCTCCATCAATTAGGAATCTGATGCCATCACTAAACACATTCCTTAAATTGTAGCCATTTGTTGAGTGTTCTTTTTATGTCTAATCCGCATATATATCAATAGTGCTCTTGATTTTCTTGACTGTATATCTCTTAAATGTCAACATATACACGTGTGATTTAGTTTACGAAGATTTTTCAGTGCCGAGAACCTCGATCAGAGAGTAAAAAAGGCGTAAGGTTCACAATGGTGTAAAATTAAAATGGGATATACCGGGCTAGGATTCGAGTTACAGGAATAAGGGCCAAACCAAACACCCAAGAATGGAATCGTCGAGCGAAAACACTTGACAACCTCCTAGAAGCAGCTTTTCTTGCCACCAAAACTTTCTCCATCAATTAGGAATCTGATGCCATGTAAACCGGATTTTCTGCCTTTCAAATATCTCGAGCTTAAAGTTGGAGCCAACATGAACCGGGTCTCCAATTGGCAGCCGGTTTTAAAGACTTTTCGTGCTCGTTTGTCAAAATGGAAGTCGCACCTCCTTTCCATCGGGGGGGGGGGGGGTTTAATAAAGTCTATCATGGAAAGTGTCCGGACTTACTATTTTTCTCTTTATAAAGCGCCTAAAAAGGTAATTTCAGACTTAGAATCTATGATAAAAATATTCTTGTGGGGAGGATCCTTGGAAGAAAGAAAAATGCACTGGGTCGCATGGGATACAGTTACTCATAATAAGAAAGATGGAGGATTGGGTTTAAACAAATTAGAAGTTGTGAATACGTCTCTTTTGTCGAAATGGGGATGGAGATATAAGACGGAAGATAGCAATCTTTGGAAAAAAAAGTTATTGACACTCTTCACTTAAGTAGGAAGGGATGGGAATGCATTCCCTTTAAAAAAACGCTTTCCAGAGTTTGGAACAATATAGCTAAAAACTTTATTAACACAAAGGTGGGTGGTCGTCCATTAAGGAATATTTGAAAGGATCGATTGGAAATGGAGAGGATGTCGCTTTTTGGCTCGATACTTGGCTTCTTGACGAGCCGCTCAAAACCGTGTTCCCGGATTTGTTTAGATTGGAAGCCGACAAGAAGTGTTAAGTGGCCGAGAGAATTAGCTTCCAGAGTGGCGAAGGTGTTTATAATTGGAGCTGGAAATCGGAACTGTCTGCGGATTCCTTACTCTCCAGCCTAGAGCAGTTGCTTGGGTCGCTTAACGGGGTCCAGATATCAACTCGAATTGACCGATGGAAGTGGTCTTCCGATCCATCTGGATGCTTTTTGGTTAAAGCATTAGCTTTAATTATTAATACACTAGTATTAAGCCCTTGCGTTGCAGTGGCTATCGTAAAACTATGTCAAGTAGTACCAATGCTATACCAATGCCAGGGACCATCCACACCGAAAAATTTGTAAAAACAAAATAAATAAAAACGGAAAAAAGAACGCCGAGCGAAAACCAGAGTAAAATATTTGAATCACGCATGCTTGTTGTAGAAAAATTAAACCCAAACGTAATACATAGAAAAAAATAACTAAGTCAATCCAGGACCTGCACATTGCGACGAACTTGTCAGACAAAGAAAAATAAATGTGTTGCGATCGACCAGTCAAACGGGAAAAATATACGAAAAATTGTTAAACCTCACATGCACGTTGCGATGCGTTAAGTCACAAAATTTAGAACGAAACAAAAAACTTGGTAAAGATGAAAAGTACGGTGGACCAAAATTGAACATAAAAAAGAGTTGGGATTAAAATGGAAAAGATAAAAATCATTGGGTTAAAATTAAAAAAACAAAAGGTCTAAATTGGAAAAGAAGAAAAGTTTTAAATTTTTAGTTATATTTTTTATCTCTTTTTTAACTCGCTGATTTCAAGTTTTAAATTTATAAAACACGATATTTTACTATCACTTTACACATGTTAGGGCAAGTGCACCCATCGCGGACGTAGTATAGTGATGACAAGATACCAAGGTCATCCAAGAACACAAGAGCTTCTAATACCGGCTTATCGTCAACGTCTAATCGAACCAAACTTTGAGAAAAGATTTTTAAACTAATAAAAAGATAAAAATAGAAATGAAATAAAAATAGATAGATAAGAAAGAATCACTTGGATCCGACTTATCTTTTGTGTACCCTTTTGATGATTTCCGCACTTTGGGCATTTTAAAAGATTATCTTAGTTATAGTACTAGGCCCCTCTTGTGAAGGCGACGTTACCCGCAACCTAGAGGTTTGAGTCAGCAAGGATACAATACCACTAGGCTGGATTATTGAAAGATAATTAAGTAAGTTATTAATGCAAAATGTGGTAGGCCCCCTTCCAGGCAGCGGTCACCCTCAACCCGTTGGTCTGGTCAGCAGGGATACAGTCCTCGCGGGGTTGGTTTAAAGTTTTAATAGTAGTTTATATATAAGGGGTTCAAGTGGTTTCTTACTCTCAGTCGGGCCAGTCATTCCCAGTGAATCCATGAAGTAGTACTAAACTTGAACCAGGTTCTCGCAGGATCTATACAATAAACGAGACATAGAATACCCAACCACCCTTCTAACCCCATTCCAAGTAGTTAACGTGCTTTATATAGACCGTAAAGACACGAATATGTGAATAAACCACATATGAAGAATGGCTAAGTAGATTCGCCTTCAATATAAAAAAAACTAATTATTAAAGTCATTAATATAAACCCAATTAAAAAGTTGCCAAAGATTGGAAATCATAGAAGAAATACATAAAAGATATGTCTTCACCAAGTGATGTAAGAATTTAGCCAAGCATGGCCTTTTTAACAAAGATTCTCACTATCAATCTTGGATCCCAAGACTATACACACACTCTAAAAGATGGAATATGGATGATGGTGGTGGATGATGGTGTTGTAGTGGTGGTGGAGTGGTGGCAAGTGAGAGAGAAGTGGTTTGCCATGGGATGGTTTGAAGTGGAACCAAGCACTTCTATTTATAGCTCTCTTCAGAAGCTTCAGCATGGCCCGTGCCCGGCTAGCACGGCCCATGGCCGGCTAGCACGACCTGTGCTAGGCTAGCATAGCCCCGTGGCCATCTCTCTCCCTCTATTCCTTATTAACTGCTTGTCAGGTCTTGTACTAACATAGCCCCATGTGTCAACGACACGTCCTGTGACCAAAGTATTTACTGTACTATCGCAGATTTTGAAACTTTTTGACTTGACCATGCCCCGTGTTAGCTTGGCACGGCCCCGTGTCGGCTGCCAGTTTTATCCTTTGCTCTTGTTTTTTTCTACACAGCATCCACCTCCGGACACGGCCCGTGTCTGATGACACGGCCCGTGTCAAGTCTTTTGTTATTGCTATTTTGTGGTTTGGATTTGAATCAGGGATTTGCGAGTTGCGGAAATTCCTCTTTCCTTGTATTAATATTGGTTTTTGCTGTCTTTTTGCTCCTTTTACACATTTAAGCTCTTTTGATCCTCAAAATTAAAAAGGAACATAAAACGAAGCTTTTTCCAACATTAGTACTAAAAAGGGGTTGATTTTGCGCGGTATTTGATATAATTTATATGTTGTATTTTAAGCACAACAATGATGATCCAATAATGTTGGCATACTATATGGTTGGAACTGATAAATTGTTCTCAGATATTGAGGTTCTGATTCAAAATGTGATTACGCAAAAGATTGAAAAAGTTTTTAAATTTGTTAAAATTGTAAAATCAGAGATTGATAAATTTTCCAGTAAAGCAAGCATGAAATCTTTTTATAACAAATCAGGAAATACAGGTTACAAAAAGGAAAATACAAAAACTGGTTTGGATATAAAAAGAAAAAGAATCAAAAGAAAAGTTTTGAAAAGTCAAAATTTCAGAAGAAAATGAATTTTGTTCATGGAAAAAGTTCTGAAAAGAGAAAGAACTCCGATTTAGTCGACAGACTAATGAAGAATTCTACGCTTGAAAGAAACAACAGCAACAGACAAAGGATGTTTCAATGAAAACGTGTTTTATAAGTCAATAAGTTGGACGCATTGGTCACTAATGTGCACAAAATCCGAAGCATGTTGATGTTTAGAAACACAAGAAGAAAATAGAAGTTGAGAAAAAGCAAACACCAAAGTTTGAGCCAAACAATTTTGGAAATAAAAAGTTGATTTATCAAAAAGAAACACTCAAAATGACTCAAGGTTTTATACAAAGAATGTTTCAAATGGACAAACTTGGGTGGTAAAGAGAAAAGATATTTCTAATAATGATGAGAAAAGGAAAATCGATTCAACCATGAAGGTTGAAATCATGAATGAAATGGTTATTGTGAAAAATGAAAAAGATTTTCCGAAATTAAACGAATCTTACTGGGTTAAAATACCTAAGGTCAAATAGGCCTGGGTTGCTTTATTCAAGTAATTAAGTTGATTGCTTATGCAGGTGTTCCAAAAGTCAACTTAAGTTCAACATGGAGAATGGAGCAGCCTGGCACACGAGGAGGATTCCTGTGATTGAAAAAAACAGGAAGTGTTCGTAAAAAATGGTTGAAGGAATACGTTGAAACCCTCACGGCTGAACAAACAAAACATGATAAAACAAGATTGAAAAATACTTTCAAAACGTTTAAATATCAATGTTTTAGTGATCATGGGGGTGTATATCAATGTTTTAGTGATCATGGGGGGGGGGGTGTAAAAATTCTAAATGTGAAGCTGACACAGGTGGCGAGATGAAGCTATCCACATTGGGTTGTCAAATGTTTTAGAACGAGTTTACGCTACCCGCGCGTTGCAACGAGGTGTTGTTTATCAATGTGTTTTATATCATATTTGAAAATACTTTTGTATAAGCAAAACATTTATTTCTGGCTTACCTTATCTGTTTCCTTTTTAGCATCAAAACATTTTTTTAGTATCAAACATTTATTTCTTTTGTATAAACTGTTGTCGAGTTCTTTTTTTCTTCTTCTTTCACTTCCAATATAATTAAGAATTTTAAAACTTATTATTTACATTCACATGTATAATTTATTTATTTTTTTAGAATAGCCATTTTAGTGTATATTATCATAACCTACTCTGATCCATCCGATGTATTTGCTTATAAACAAAAACACAACATTCATATAAAATGAACAAAGCGAAATATAGAATAAACAAAAGACAGAGATTATTTCTGATTAAAATTACCATAACAAAACATCAAAGCCAAATTTATGATAAACGTTTGAGATGAAATATGGGTTTTGATTTGTTGCAATTCAAAATTACATCAACCATGAAAAAGATATGTATACATTAAAAGGGCATCTTTGAACCCACTAATTTCAAACCATGTAAAACAAAATATTAAATCAAATGGTGTTACAAATTTCTAGGTTGGGTTTTGGCATCTAATGAGCATCATGAATGAAAAAAATAGAATGGATAGAATATCACTATTGTCATGAAATGGTCTAAAGCACATCAAATGTTTTAGTGTCTAATGTCTGACAAATAAATAACATATGTTTTCTACACAGAATGTACTAAAAGATAAACACATAATGATTATACATGAGATGCTCAAACCCAAATTAACAACATACGGTGCCAATCACTGTTTGAAGATTCATTAAAACTGATAAACAGAAAAGGAACTAAACCATTCAAGCAGAAGTTGGTTTTTACTCATGTAAGATATTGTATGAAAAAAAAAATAAGAGTATAAAAGTTGTACTTTTCAAGTTGGTTATGATAGACTTAAAAACATAAAGTTGGATTAACATGATTGATATGTGTAATCCCTACATATTCAAAACGAAGATAAGAGTATAACAGACATACCAACACTGGCTAATTGGGTAGACGTCGATGATTAACTCAAATCAAGGCTTCAATAGCTTTATCATAGAATTATTTATCATTATGTTGGAATAGAAAATTAAGATGCACCTTTACCAGTTTTTCTACTTAATCGTCTACTCTCATGAATATCAAGTTGAGAAATAACATTTTGTAGGTCTTATATAAAAAGTGAATACCCACAAATCCACAATATCTTTGAACACGAAGGCACAAACTCGTTTCCTTGCCGAATTAATCAAAATTGATAATTGAATTTTTATATTTTAACTTAAAAATGAGAATTAATATTTTGTATTAAAAAATCAATTTTGATTAAAAATCACACTTTGGCGTCCCAACAAAATTAATCCGAATTTCTTAAAACTCAAACTTTTGACTTTTGATCTTTGTACAGTGCGTTCTCCCTTTTTCTTGGTTCCACAGGAGATTCTTACAACCGCAATAGTCTGCTTCAATAATCGATTCTACCCCCGTCTTAATCGCACCTCTTGTGATTCTTATTTTCAACCACCACGGCTTTGATGGTGTTAACAACAAACCTTAGCCCTAATTTCAAACTTAAGGCTTAATAAACGAGAAAAACGAAAACAAAACAATAGAAGTAGCATATTTAAATTCAAGACCACAATATCCATAGGGTATATTAAAAATTATTTTATACATTATATTGATATTGATTATTACCATACGGTATATTAAAATTTATTTTATACATTATATTGATATTGATTATTTCCTTTAGAAAAACCACTGAAGTACACAGATATCCTTATGAAATCTTTTTTCTTGGAAAGTTAAAGATTTTGCTGTCCCTCTTTTCACTTTTCCATTACCGTCAAAACACATATTCCCTCTCTCTCTCTTTCAAATGTCCCACCAACACCACCTTCCCTTGAAATTCCGGCCAAGAACCACCAAACCATGAAAGGTTAGTCCAAGCATGACTATCGCCACTACATAACAAACCACCACCACTTGCCACATATCTAAAATCACCATCACCACGAAAATCAACCACTAATGGTCCCAAAAGCACTGCTGGTACTAAAAGAACATCCACTTCTACATCCAAACCAACACCACCACCACAAAAACAATTTGCCAAAAAGCATAAAACAAAACCATCCTTACCAAAACCATCATCACCAATACCATCCAACACTGCAACAAATGTTGACACTTCAACAATTGTTATGACAACAGTGGTTGAAACACCAGTTGTTAGTCAACCAATCACCACCTTCCAATTCCTTTCCAATGCCATACTCATTCCTATTTCCAAATCTCCAACAAAAACCCATTCTCCCAAAAAGGTTTACACAAGAAAAAGAAAGTTTCAAGTAAATGATGATGATATCCCTGCACCTACTCCTATATCATCTTCGCCTTTCATTCAAACCAACCATGAACCATTCATTCCTCCACCATCGCCGTCATCAAACCCACTTACTGACCCACAAACACTTGAAGGTCGCAATCCTACAAGAACCATCCCATTGGCAGTGCACTATCCTCTGGAATTGCATACAGTAAAAGGTGAAATGAGGCAATTCTATACAGTGGGTGATCCTGCTAAAAGAAAATTTCCATCCCTTCAGACCTCCAAAGAAAATGGAAGAGTAACTAAAACTCAAAGCCAGGCAAGCTGAATTGCAAGCCAAGTATGATGGTCAAGGGAAAGGTGATAACAACATCTCAAGTCGAATGCAGCATGGGCTTAGTAAAGTCAAGAAATTGGAAGACTATGCAAGAGACTTAAGCAAAGAGACGTCAAATTTACCACCAAATGATGATATACAAAAGAAGCTAAGGAAAGATCTCTTAGAGCTTATCATGAGAGAAAAATTTTATCCTCCCAAAATTGAGCAATTCAAATACTGCCCACTCATAGCTCTCAAAGCAGAAATCAACAGAATTGAAAGAATCAAGAATGATCCTCAGATGAAAGGTCTAGACAAGATTGGAACAAGTACAAAAAGATCATTCAAGAACTTACTTTGGAATACAAGAGGAAGAAAGTTGAGTTGGTTGCAGCCAAGTATGGTTCAGCAAAGACCATCTCAAAATGGTCTAGGCAGTACACAAATATGGTTTATGAAAAGCTTGAAAAACTAAGAGAGACATATCTTACAGCACCAAAGAAACCAGCATACAATAGCAAAACCACTGATGAACCAAAGCAGGAGACCCTCTCTCTAAAAACACTGTTCACATCATCTGACTTGTCCACCATTGCCTTAAATCAAAGAAAAAGGCAAAAGCAGATAGATGAGGAAGATGCACAGAGAGATATCATGAAAGTGGCCATCAAGCAAATGATTGAAGAGAATCCTGACTCATCAAAGTTATAAGAAATTGCCAAAAGATTTATGAGCAGGCCTCCATCACCAAACTCTCATTAAATAAAATCTCTCCTAAGAAATCCATTGAACTCAAAAATACTAAAGTGGAAGTCTGATAAACAGACCCATGTAATGACTTTGCTCAAGTCCAATGGAAGAGTTAAACACATTTCAAGGGAGGATGCATTAGGTCTAAATGCAGCTGACCTCCTAGATCTTTTAGACCTTCAACTCTGCAGGGATGAAGATGATGAAGACTCCCTCAATTTTGAGCTACAATTCAAAGGCCAAGTTAGGGTAAAACTGATGAGAGAATAAAGATCATGAATAAGGAATTGTTTTGGCATCATCTGTTCTAGGGGGAGATTGTTGGTCCATGGAATCAAGCCAGAAGAACAGATGATATGAAAAGCCAAAATTGGCTTTCAACAGTTGATCACAATAAGCAGTGCATGTCCTAGACTCTCCCCATGACAGTGGTTATCTATCAGCTAATGATTTCTAAGTACTGATCTTCATAACAACTGCTGGTCTAAGAACTGTTGAGGTATAAAGACTGAAGCCATAACTACTGCTGTCTCTTAAGTACTGATGAAGATTATAACATTGCTGACTCAAGGCCACATCATCCTTTGAAGAAAGCACTGATCCTCAACATCAGTGCTTAGGCAACAACAGTGGGAAGTTGCATCAGTGTTTATATATAATCAGTGTTTATTGTAATCGGTGTTTAGATTGTATCAGTTGTTAAAGTTTGTTAGTTTGTTAGATGTCACTTTCAAGGTGACGTCAGCTTAGATGCTCAGTGGTTAGGTTTGTACTATAGATAGAACAGTACCTATACTGTTCTATTAGCTCTTTTGACCTAAGTCATCTTGTACGAACAAATTAGTGAGCTCAGGCTGAGGGGGAGGGGGGTTTAGTTGCATGCATGCATAGTTGAACTTTGTAATTGATACAATCCTTCGACTAATGAAAATCATGTTTGCTGAAATCTATTCTTCTTTGATTGTGTGTTAAAGTTTATTTCCATTTCCGTTGCACATTAATCTCTGTTTCATCTTCCATTTCTGTTAAACAACACAATCTAAGAAACTCAGATCCTAACACACAACCTACACCAAATGTTCAACAAAATCAAAGTAACTCCAACACCAATGTGGTTCAGTGTAACATAGCCGTAAATCTTAGCAATGAACAGAGTCTAAGTACAGAAGCGGCAAAGCAGCAAATGGTGTTTCTCGCATCTATTCTAGGGAGTTACGAGAGTTTGGTCGCTGGCAAGATTGGTAATCCAATGATGACAAAAGAGGATTAGGATCAAATTGATCCTAAAGCGATGAAACTAATCAACATACGCTGGTGCATGGCCAGTGTCATTCGACGTGCACAAAGGTTTATGGAGATTACAGGTCATGAATGTGTTGGTGGGCCGAATACCAAATTGGGTTTTCATCCAAAACAACTTTTTTGTACCATATAGTCCTTCGTTTTTGGGTTTTTTTTGCCATTTTTATCCAAACATCTAATTTGCTTTATTATTTCTATCAAACATCTAATTTGCTTTGTTTTCATCCAAATGTTTAATAGAAAAAATAAAGCAAATTAGATGTTCGGATGAAAATGACAAAAAAATCTCAAAAGTTAAAGATTATATTGTAAAAAAAAGTTGTTTTGGATAAAAATGACAAACATGCCCATACCTTAGGTACGATTTTGGCAATTTACTCTATCTTAAAAAATTAACATCCTTAGTTTTGCAACAATGTTGACATAAAATCGGTGGAACTCCAAATGCTTTTACATCACAACAAATATGACATGAAGAAAATTGGCCCACAGTGTATCAAAAAAAGTGAGAAGAAATACACGGCATCATGGTAAAATATTGAACTTATGACATACCAACAAAAACCGGAAACATAAACAAAAGACCACTGCGACGTGTCTTTAAGATTGTTTTGTTGGTCTAAAATGGAAGTAAGAGTGAAAAGGGTTTAATACTTTAATGTAATGACCTTTTTTTAATTCATATGGTCTGTGAGACTTGAATCCAAGACCTCCCCCTCCTAAAGGTGTTTAAAAGCTTTACCTTTGCCAATGGACCACCACCGATTAGTTTAATATATTATAACCTAACCAATAACCTATAAGTAAATGAATCTTTAGAAAAGCTTAGAGGATGGTTTAGTATTATATATTTTATATCATAATGGAGTTTTGTTACGTGTGATTGAGTTTTTACGGGTAGGTGTAATTACAAATATATAGAAAATAGCATTAACCTTTATGTGTACGTGCCCAGTACATATGTGTATTCAATACTTTAAGGGTAATTAATATTCAGAAGCTATAAGTAAAACTAAGAGCAATTATATTGATATCTTACGTTGAAGTATTTGAACCTCGATGTTTTATTGTGGCCTCTTTCACTGAGAAATATTTAATATTTTGTAATATATAGTAAGGTCTTGTTGAAAGTATATATAATTAAGTATAGTATATTTGTCACACACTGACTTTTGCGGAAGCGTGGTTATTGGTGTGACTTCTTAATACCATAGCATTCGTTCATTACATTGCTATATGATAAAAACATGAGATGTTCATCCATTAATTAAGTTTATAAAATAGCACAACATACTTGTCTGAAAACATCGGCACCAAATTAAGTTACAAATCATGACATGTTTAACTGAGTTCATAAAGACTCCGCAAAAGACTTTAAATAAAACCTGAGTTTAGAAACATGTATCCCGTCCAGGAATAGGATACACCCCCTTGTGACACCTGTGTCACTTCAACCATCTAACAAATACCAAAGTAATGAAATATTGTGTTTCATACTTGTGATTTGTATAAATTTGTGTATCGTTTGCACATATCAATTCTTGTTCTATTTCGAGCTTTAAATCGCTTTCTGGAAGATTATACGCGATCTGATGCGTAAATATAATCAGTTTAATGCAAAAAACACTCTAGAATAGTGACATAGGCTTTGCATACCTTCAATAACCTTTACATAACTTAGAAATAAGTTTTGGAAGGTTTGGTATGGCGAAATCAAGTTTATTCGCTTACAGGGACTAATTTCGACAAACTGCGAAAGTATGTCGATTTGTACTGTAAAGAACATTCTGGTACTTGATCATAAGTTAAATATGCCCTAAATATCCTTTACATAGCTTAGAAATAGGCTTTAAGGTGTTTGGTGCGCAAATATAAACGTTTTGGTCATTCAGGGACTAAAAGCGTCAAAAAGTGCGTAAGTTTGCATTTTCGCGCATATCTTACGTTCTGAATATATCCGGACATCCAAAAATTTATGTAATCATTAAAATATCTTATTTTAGTGATTGGCATGATAAAATTCCATTCGTCGCGCAATTCGGATCGTTTTTCGTGTTCGTTCGTGTTTCGTCGTAATTAACCGAACAACGCAACCGTACGACCAAACGAGCCGACATCCGAGATATTTTTGAGCATATTTCAATTTCCCTATACTTTAACCTCATTTTAGATTCTTAAAATGAGGCTAACGGGGCTTAAACGTTTTAAAATGCATCAAAAATCAAGTTTGGAGTCTCAGGGGCCTGTTCTGCCAATTGCTGAAAGATTCTGCCAGCACACAAGGTCCTTACGGACCGTATGGGAGTGCTTACGGTCTGTAAGCCATCCCCAGCTTAGTAGAATCCATTTTCTTAAAAAACCAGTTGCTCCTTTGTTTTGCAAATGGTTTTGGGCATCCTATGTGCTAGTTTGGGGGCTCCCATGGTTTTAAAAATCAGTGGGTGCAAGTGTAAGGCTCAGATTGAAGCTCGGTTTTCAAGAAACGATCCTAACGGTGCTACGAAAACTATATATACCCCCACCCATTTCACTCAAAACCCACATTTGATTATGAGATTTCTCTTAGTTGAAGTAATCCTTACTTCATACCTGAGAATACTTGGAAATCAAACCTTCTTGGACCTTTTGTAAGTCTTCTTTCGTTCTTTTATCGCTTTTCGAGTCCGAAAGTCAAACTGTTTTTGACTTTTTGCATTGACCAGTTTATGGTCAACACGAAGTTTGTTTGAACTTCGCAACGTGAGCGTAATCACGATGGTTATAGTCCCTAGTGACTATACCTACTGATTACCACGTTGATTAGGTGTAGTGACGAGTCGTAGTTTCGGCCAAAATGCGTGTTCATGCGTATTTTGTAACCAAACTACTCTTGGGTATCAAAACCGTTTGTTTTGATATCCAACTTGTTTTCAAACTTTGTTAAACATGTTTTAAACATGTTTAGCTCGTCACTTTTAGATTAGTGCTTATGTAGGGTTGTAAGGTAAGCGATCTAAACAATCGCTTATACTTTCGAACCCGACCCGTTTGGTCGATCGTTAGGATCCGACCAAACACATTAGGTGACCATAGTCATATAGAGAATAACCTTTCAAAGTTATACCTTATGGTCACGTCGTTTAAGTAGTTATATGATAGGTAGTTTATATGCCTTAGGAAAATGACCAAAATGCCCTTTTTATACATAATTGATATTTAAGCATATGTAACCCAAAGTTTTGTCACTTAACTGATTATGCAACATAATTAAACATGTTTAGGCATATAATACTTGTCATAGGACTAGTTAGGCGTTCCGAACGCGTTTTACGCAAACGACACGTTAAAGTAGCATAAGCTACCTAAACGGGTCGTAATGGGTCGTAAGCACTTAGGTTAGGTTTCCTTTTAGTATGTAGGCTTTGCTAAACCATATCATATGAGTTCCAATACTCATTTGGTTTACGAAACCTCATCCTATCCGATCTTCCGAATTAGGTCCGGTTTATTTACATAATTACCTATATTAGGTGCCGTTTGATTCTGTGATCCCTCTAGCGTTGCTTGGTTTTATTCAAGACTTCTAAGCATTCTCAAGTGAGTACATAGTCCCCTCGTTTACTGTTTTCAAATGTTTTGGGGTGAATATGTGTACCTATTTGTTATGTTCATGATTTCAAAAGTATAATTGATTATACATATTAGTACTTATCTTTTGACAAACTGAATGATTATTTATCATTTAAACTCTAATTTTTCCAAAGATTATAAAATTAAATTGTTGGATAGTACTTATTTTATGATCTCCAGACCGGTTGGTAGTATGATATAGCGCTATAGGATTTGACACCCCATTCCTGTTGTCATGGAATGTCAGAAACCGATTTATTTTTATCCAAATGGGGATTGCCTTTGTGGTATTCCTATAGTCTCCAAGGTGTAGTTTGATACACTAGGTTTGGTTGAATTCTAAAATCACATTTTTATGGTATATTTTGATATACTCCCAAAAGTATAGTTTGATATACTCTCATATGTGATAATGTACAAAACCAACATAAAATTATAAAACCAAAACATATTTTGATATGTTATTTATAAGACCAAAACATAGTTTAATATGTTATTAATAAAACCAAAGTATACTTTTGATATACTGCTGAAAATTATTATTTTAACAACTAAAGTATATATTTAATATACTATTTGTTTAACGATTGGTTTTTGGTTAGTGTTTAGATAACGGGACGGGTGTAATGTGATGAAAACATGGTAGATACGCCGCTGGTACTTCTTATATATAAGTGTTTTCATCACATTACATACTGTGACGTTATTTAGTACACTTGGGTTAACGATTTTGGAAGTGAAATATATTTTAATATATTACTTATTCGACTTTCTTAAAACCAAAGTATATTTTTTATATATACTATAAACCTTTTTATCAAAATATTGTTTTATAAACAATACAAGTTATACAAATTCATTTTATTTAATTATTTAATTACCTATGTATTATTATTTTATATCATCTGATTTTTTTATAAATTTTTAGCATGATTTATAAAAGAAAACCTTTTACAAGGATCATGACTAGTTTTGTTAAACATTTTCTTTAAACTTATAAGTCATGAATCCTAATTATAATAAAACCTATGTATCTCAAAGGCATTTTTATGCTGATGTACCTATTTTTACACATGTTTCAGGTGTTGTTATGTGATGATTGTTGATGCATGCTATACATAGGATGGACTCGTGCCTTAGCGACTTTAAAACTTGAAAGATAATATTTGTATTTATCTGATTTGTAATAAAACAATGAGTTCAATAATTCATTAAAACGAGATTTTTTAATCCATGGTTGTGAAACAATGATTTTGTTACAACACTCCCCGACGTTTCCTCCACGATTTGTTGTTTTACGTGGTTGGGGTGTGACAGAAAAGTTGGTATCAGAGCCAATGGTTATAGGGAATTAGGTTATTAGTAATGCTTTGACCTAGACTATAACCTTCCTAGGACCCTAACACAAGTTATCTTGTGTTTAGTTTTAAAACAATACCGTCGCCTATCATTAGGTGACAACCACAATAAGAACACAAATTTCGATTCCGCTTTGAAAACTAATCATTTGTTATGGGATGATTGATTACTAGGTTTTGAACCTTCTAAGCTTTCAAAATCTCGTCAAAGTTTGGGTCTAAATAATGTGAACACGTGCAAACTGGAAGGGTGGGTGCCTATACCCTGAGCTTTCTGTCTAAGGCTAGTGTGTTCGTACAAATCCGAAGTATCAGACCAGTCACTCTTACCTGGGAACTCTTGGGGTGAGTGTCCACTTATAGGCGAGCATGTCTTCGCGATACATTATTTTTGACCCATTTACTTTGATTAATCACTGTGTGTCGTTTGTTGCCTTGTGGTAACAAACAAATGACCACCATCTTTGCTTTTGTCGATTTTGTTTCATCTCATTCTTTTCATCTAATCATCTCACTCATTTTCCTTCATGTTTCCTCTTTTAGAATGCCTCCTCGACGCGAAAATCCACTACCAAATGCCGAAATGGCACATATTATGGCACAACATATGGCTGTTGTACTCCCAGATATTATTGCTCAAGTGAACCAAGCCAACAATAACAAGAATGCTCCATGCAATTTCAAAAGTTTCAATTCGGCTAACCCACTCAAGTTTAGTGGCTCTGAAGGAGCAAATGGGCTCCTACAATGGTTCTAGAACATTGAGAGTACGTTTCGTCACGTTCAGTGTCCTGAAAATCGGAAAGTCGAGTTTGCTTCTAGTGTGTTTCAGAATAGGGCTCTTACATGGTGGAACGGAGTTATGAGGGACCGTGGTGCTGAGGTTGCGTTAGCACAGACTTGGGCTGAGCTTAGAGCTCTAATGATGAGGGAGTTTTGTTCTCGTCATGGATTGAGAGCTTTAGAAAGGGAATTTGACGACCTAAAGCATGATAGTGGTGAACATCGAGCCTATACTGACCGTTATGAGGAATTGAGCTTGTTATGTCCTGCTATGGTTACGCATGTGGAAAAGGCGATTGAGAAATACATTGATGGTCTTCCTGACTTAGTTCAGGATATCGTTACTGGCAGCAACCCTACTACTATCAGACAAGCCATTGAATTGTCTGCCACCCTGACTGAATCCCATATCAGGAAGGGTAAGCTTTTTCGAAAGGGAGACCCAAGACCATCTGACAAGACTGCTCAAGTTGAACCGAAGGACAAACAGGCTGAGGTATCCAAGAAGAAGAAGCGTAAGGCTTCTCAAAATTGTGCCATAACTGCTCAGAACAATCAAGTTGCACCAAACCAGCCAGCACAACCTCGCAAAAGGCAAAATTATGTTGGTACCGCACCTATGTGCAACAAATGAAACCATCACCATCTGGAGCAAGAGCACTTTAATAAATGTACCCACTGTGGGCGGTTGGGACATTTGATCAATAACTGCCGTTATGCGAATCAAGCTGCTGCAAACCCTGCTGCTGTTCAAGCACGGTTCCCACCTGGGTCATGTTATAACTGTGGTGACCTTACTTACTACAGAAACAATTGCCCAAGACTTGTTAATGTAAATCCAGCGCAAGGACGAGTGTTTAACATCAATGAGGCAAATGCAAACAATGATGCAGCAGCAAACAATTAGTCTTTTTTAATTCCTTGGTTGTTATCTTTTGAGGTTTAAAGACAATTCGGTTGTTTTATAAAAAAAAATTGTTTGTTTCAATTTTTATTTTTGCAAAACTGATACGATTGTGTGAATGTTTGACGCAACCTTATGATGCCGACACCATGACAAACTACTCGTGTGGTTTTGTCATTTTTAGGATCACTTGTGATCACCCCAAAAATATTAAATGCTCGTTTCTTTTCAAGAAACAAAGATGAATTCCTATTAAGATCTTCCTATCTTCATAGTTAGATTCTTGAAAATGTTTAAAGTGCCAAAAAGGAGTTCACGGATTGGATTCCTGGTGTGCTTTGAATACTCGTGTGTTTAATTTAACAAGAAAATTAACAAATTAAAGATCAAGTTAAACAATTATGTGATTATATGCTTATGTGTTTTCTTATATGTTTTGTGTTTTTATATGATCCATCCAAATCCTCGTAGAATCTTCCATATGTCATATGAGGGATTCATAGTAGGATATCCAAAGGTACTATCTTAAGTCCTTCATGGACTTCTACGTTGTAGTTAAGTCCCTTGGGTTATAAAGTACTATTCTATAATTGGACCCCTTGAGTGGTCTAGTTAAACAGATTGATTCAAAATCTGGTTAGGAATATCATGTGATGATATAATTGAAAAGATCCCTTAAGTGGTCTATTTAAGGAGATCGTACGACGGTCTAGTTAAGAAGATCATGTGTTGATCTAGTTAAAAAGATCGTTCGTTGATCTAGTTAAAAAAGATCCTTTGGTGGTCTAGTCAAGTCGCTTCATGTTTATTTAATTGATTTTCCCCTACGCATTATGAAATGAACTGTGCGGACCGTGCAAGGAATTACGTAATTATGGATGCATACATAATTATGGAATTCAGTGCACAGAAACCACAGCAAGTTTTGTCATACGTTAAGACCTATAGTGACAAGAATTACGATACGGGAACAATGTAAAAAGGAGCATAGTGGATACGCTGCTGGTACTTCCTATATATAAGTGTTCCATATTACATTGCGAACGTAGCATTATTTAAGTTACTAGAAGTCCTGAACCTTGACCAATGTTATTTATCACTTTCCAATTCTGATTTCAAGCACATACCAAGTTTCCCATGATAAGACTTCATAAGAAACGTTCTTCTGCCCGTAGTTCGAAACTCCATGTTTTGTTACTACAAGGACATCACTTTGATAGTTGAAAATTTCTCTAAGAATCCAAACATGGCCCAGAGTTTTACTTAGGGTTTGAGGGATTCATTCGAAGGCGGAACCATCACAGTTGTCTTCACAAGTTTCCTCTAAAATTAAATTTCAGGACGAAATTTCCTAAAGTAGGGGAGACTGTGACACCTGTGTCACTTCAACCATCAAACAAATACCAAATTAATGAAATATTGTGTTTCATACTTGGGATTTGTATAAATATGTGTATCGTTTGCACATATCAATTCTTGTTCGATTTCGAGCTTTAAATCGCTTTCTGAAAGATTATACGCGATCTGATGCGTAAATATAATCAGTTTAATGCAACAAACACTCCAGAACAGTGACATAGGCTTAACATACCTTAAATAACCTTTACATAACTTAGAAATAAGTTTTGGAAGGTTTGGTATGGCGAAATCAAGTTTATTCGCTTACAGGGACTAATTTCGACAAACTGCGAAAGTATGCTGATTTGCACTGTAACGAACATTCCGAAACTTGATCATAAGTTAAATATGCCCTAAATATCCTTTACATAGATTAGAAATAGGCTTTAAGGTGTTTGGTGCGCAAAAATAAACTTTTTGGTCATTCAGGGACTAAAAGCATCAAAAAGTGCATAAGTTTGCATTTCCGCGCATATCTTACGTTCTGAATATATCCGGACATCCAAAAATTTATGTAATCATTAAAATATTTTATTTTAGTGATTGGCATGATAAAATTCCATTCGTCGCGCAATTTGGATCGTTTTTCGAGTCCATTCATGTTTCGTCGTAATTAACCGAACAACGCAACCGTACGACCAAACGACCTAACATCCGAGATATTTTTGAGCACATTTCAAGTTCCCTATACTTTAACCTCATTTTAGATCCTTAAAATGAGGTTAACGGGGCTTAAACGTGTCAAAATGCATCAAAAATCAAGTTTGGAGTCTCAAGGGCCTGTTATGCCAATTGCTGAAAGATTCTGCCAGCACAAAAGGTCCTTACGGACCGTATGGGAGTGCTTACGGTCCGTAAGCCATCCCCAGCTTAGTAGAATCCATTTTCTTTAAAAACCAGTTGCTCCTTTGTTTTGCAAATGGTTTTAGGCATCCTATGTGCTGGTTTGGGGGCTCCCATGGTTTTAAAAATCAGTGGGTGCAAGAAACGATCCTAACGGTTCTACGAAAACTATATATACCCCCACCCATTTCACTCAAAACCCACATTTGATTATGAGATTTCCCTAAGTTGAAGTGATCCTCACTTCATACCTGAGAATACTTGGAAATCAAACCTTCTTGGACCTTTTGTAAGTCATCTTTCGTTCTTTTATCGCTTTTCGAGTACGAAAGTCAAACTATGTTTGACTTTTTGCATTGACCAGTTTATGTTCAACACGAAGTTTGTTTGAACTTCACAACGTGAGCGTAATCACGATGGTTATAGTCCCTAGTGACTATACCTACTGATTACCACGTTGATTAGGTGTAGTGACGAGTCGTAGTTTCGGCCAAAATGCGTGTTCACGCGTATTTTGTAACCAAAATACTCTTGGGTATCAAAACCGTTTGTTTTGATATCCAACTTGTTTTCAAACTTTGTTAAACATGTTTTAAACATGTTTAGCTCGTCACTTTTAGATTAGTGCTTATGTAGGGTTGTAAGGTAAGCGATCTAAACAATCGCTTATACTTTCGAACCCGACCCGTTTGGTCGATCATTAGGATCCGACCAAACACATTAGGTGACCATAGTTATATAGAGAATAACCTTTCAAAGTTATACCTTATGGTCACGTCGTTTAAGTAGTTATATGATAGGTAGTTTATATGCCTTAGGAAAATGACCAAAATGCCCTTTTTATACATAATTGATATTTAAGCATATGTAACCCAAACTTTTGTCACTTAACTGATTATGAAACATAATTAAACATGTTTAGGCATATAATACTTGTCATAGGACTAGTTAGGCGTTTCGAACGCGTTTTAAGCAAACGACACGTTAAAGTAGCATAAGCTACCTAAACGGGTCCTAATGGGTCGCAAGCACTTAGGTTAGGTTTCCTTTTAGTATGTAGGCTTCGTTAAACCATATCATATGAGTTCCAATACTCATTTGGTTTACGAAACCTCATCCTATCCGATCTTCCAAATTAGGTCCGGTTTATTTACATAATTACCTATATTAGGTGCCGTTTGATTCCGTGATCCCTCTAGCGTTGCTTGGTTGTGATAATGTACAAAACCAACATATAATTATAAAACCAAAACATATTTTGATATTTTATTTATAAGACCAAAACATAGTTTAATATGTTATTAATAAAACCAAAGTATACTTTTGATATACTACTGAAAATTATTATTTTAACAACTAAAGTATATATTTAATATACTATTTGTTTAACGATTGATTTTTGGTTAGTGTTTAGATAACGGGACGGGTGTAATGTGATGAAAACATGGTAGATACGCTGCTGGTACTTCTTATATATAAGTGTTTTCATCACATTATATACCGTGACGTTATTTAGTACACTTGGGTTAACGATTTTGGAAGTGAAATATATTTTAATATATTACTTATTCGACTTTCTTAAAACCAAAGTATATTTTTTATATATACTATAAACCTTTTTATCAAAATATTGTTTTATAAACAATACAAGTTATACAAATTCATTTTATTTAATTATTTAATTACCTATGTATTATTATTTTATATCATCTGATTTTTTTTTATAAATTTTTAGTATGATTTATAAAAGAAAACCTTTTACAAGGATCATGACTACTTTTGTTAAACATTTTCTTTAAACTTATAAGTCATGAATCCTAATTATAATAAAACCTATGTATCTCACAGGTATTTTTATGCTGACGTACCTATTTTACACATGTTCAGGTGTTGTTATGTGATGATTGTTGATGCATGCTATACATAGGATGGACTCGTGCCTTAGCGACTTTAAAACTTGAAAGATAATATTTGTATTTATTTGATTTGTAATAAAACAATGAGTTCAATAATTATATAAAACGAAATTTTTTAATCCATGGTTGTGAAACAATGATTCTGTTACAACACTCCCCAACGTTTCCGCCATGATTTGTTGCTTTACGTGGTCGGGGTGTGACACCCCTAAACTCAACAACCATGGATAACATCTTTTATTCACGACGCAGCTTGAAGACACATGCATACACCTGCCAGATCCACTAGTTCCCTGAAATACATGTAGTTAAAAAAAACATCAACATAAGTTGAGCGAGTTCATGTGTGAGTATAACTATGTATAAACCTTTGTAAACCGTGTATGTATGTAAGTCCCGGTATGAAAGCAAACAAGGAAAAGATCACCAATGGTTTGCAAGGCCACTGATATGTGTGACGGTGTAGGAAGATTCAAACCTAGCAAATTTGTACCGGACTTCCAGCTGGAAGACATAGTCACCCTATGGGCCACCCTGGTCCTCATGGGTGTGGGCTCGCTACACCCAAAATGATCTATCACTCATGCCCCTCGGTCCTTATACGAGGATTAATGGTCCCAAGTATCTGCCTACCCAATCACATGATCTATGGTTCTTTCGTAGGCTAATCATACCAATAGTATTTGTATGTAATCCTTTTGTAACATGTATTTCACCCCCGAAGTTATAAAACTGAAAACAGTTAAAAGAAAAGGGGGACATGAACTCACAGTAAGGCGTCTTCAGAACTAGTAACTCCGATCTCGTCAGCAAACACGACTCCCTACAATGTACTAATGTCTATTAGACGTACGGGCTGTGCCTTGCCTTCGGGTTTAACGTTTTTGAGTTACGTTCTTTATGTTCCCAATATTATTCCAAGTTATAATCACTTGTTAAAATAATGATTATTTTAACTTTAAATTATATTTAATTTTGGAATAATTGTTTAATCAGTATTTTGTAACAATACTTCTCAAGTATTTATTTTCGTATTTCCTACCCAAGGATGGGGGTATCTTATACATGTATTTTCGTATTCTTGCATTTTGTAGTCTTAAAATAATATATATCCAAAACAATATATTTTCAAGTCTCACTTTAGAAAATATATATATACTTATTTTGTCCAAAAATAATGTATTTCAAGAAAATATATATTTTTCTCAAAAATCATATATCTTCTAGATATACTAGGAAAATATCTCCCAAAAATAATATATTTTCTTCTTTTTGAAAATATGACATAACTTGGTAATATGTACAAAAATCATATTTTCACTTCTTGTATCCAAAATAATATTTACCAAAAATATATTGTAACGGTATTTTCCGGAATATGGTAAGTTATGTTTTATCGTTCGGTTTCACCATATCAAGTGTGTAACTTATATTTCATTCCTTGTGATTTTTGGTATTATTTGGGATTGTATGTTCTTGGTATTATGTCAAGTCATATTATTTTACCCTAAAATAATATAACTATTTCACAAAGTATACAAATATTCACACAAGTGTCTTAATATAAAATATATGTTCTAAATATATATTTATCCATTCTTGTTTACAAAAACCAACGTGCAATACTTGTATTTTTGTAACAAAATCTATGACAAAGTTTATATTGAAAACCAAAGTTAAAACACCCTTGTAAATATTTGCTTAGAAAATGTTTTTATAAGTGTTTGTATTTTTAGAAAATTTCACCATAGTTTCCTTTGAAAATGGAGGTGTCCATGCTATTAAAGCATATCTTTTTTTTTCAAAATCAACACATAAAGATCAACAATCAAATCCTAAACACCTTACACTTACCAAGTGCAAAACTATACATTTTACATAATATGAACTTGATCTTTTCACAAAAACTTGTAGTAACTTGGTAAAGCGTTTAGTGGGTTTAGTTACCCTTTAAAGTGTGTTTATCCCTTTAAAAATCTAATTCTTAAAGAAACTAGGTGTTTACAACTTGTAATCACATTTTAGAAAATGTTTATTTATTAGACCTTCTTGTTTCATAAGTGTTTATACACTTGTCTTTCCACTAAAAATAGTGTAGGTTTAAGTAAAAACCATGATCTATTAGAAATCATATTTTGAACTTGGTTTTATTGGAAAATCATTCACAAATCTTGGATTCATAAGATTACTAGATTACCTTGATTATTATTTCACAAGAAATCATTTCATTTATCAAGTTCATGTCTATACAAGAAGATGATTATCTTATTTCATCACATAATCATCCTTTAACTTGCCAGATCATGTGTTTAATCATAATCTAGCGAGCTCCATATGATGATCAACTTCATATTCTCAAGAAAACAACAATCAATCATCACACATATACTAAACAACATCATATCATCCATATTTCATCATATGTTAAGCTTTTGTTCAAGATTCATGTTCATGTCTTTTAGTGTTCTAGTGATTTACAACATAATATCTCTTTTAACCAACTAAAAATAGAAGTAAACAAGGGTTACAAGGATCTTACTACTTGCTCTAAGCTAGGGAAGAACACAAGATGAAAATGGAGTGGATAAAAGCTTGTGTGAGTGGTCCTACAAGATCCAAGAGTTCCAAGCTTCGTTAACCACCTTCTAACACCTTGAGATAACCTTGGATTGCATGAACTTGAAATGAAAACAATGGTGGTGGTGGTGGTTACTTACGGCCGAGAGGGAGAGGGCAAGGGAGAGAGAGGTGAAGTGTTGAGTGTGTTGGGGATTATGAGTTCTTACCCTCCTTATAACCAACTAAACCTTTTAACCAAAGGGTTTTGTGTTCCTCATAGTACAAAGCAATCTCTACTCAATCTTGTGGAATCCAAGGAATATCAAGAGTAATCTTGTGAGATCCTTGGAGGTGGGGCAATACTTGTGGCCGATTACAACAGGGGGGGGGGGTAAGTGTAACTTTGATGGTAAATGTAGGTAATTAGTTAGGATGTTAAGTGTAAAGTCTAGTGTTTTAAGTGTATCATGCATTATATAGTATGTTAGAGTGTTCGGGAACCATAACTAGCTCAAAAATAATAATATAATGCTTCTAGCAATATTTTGGTGTTCCGGGTAATGTCCGGTTAGATACCGGTTCGTTAAAGTGTCAAGTTATTCCGTTTAGTGATTTTTAAGTACCCTTTTGTGACACATTTAATTCCCGACACTTAGGAAAGCATACATGACCATTTTGCCATATTTTTACACATTACTAGCTTGTTAAAAAGCTGAATTTTGCTTAAATATGCAGAATTCTGCACTTTTAATGGGTTATAGGCACTTTCCGGCACTTAAACTATCACCTAGTGACGCAGTTTTATGGTCCTTACTTCCCTACACAACATACTAGTGTAGTACCTCGTCTCTGGCCCTTACGGGGTCTCAAAACACTGTCTGTCTATGTACTGACATTGTCAGCATGTTTCTGAGTTATCCGCTAACTGTGCTAACTGTGCTTTGTGCATCGTTTATGTCACTAAAGTTTGTATGTGATAAATGATGTGACAATATGAAATGTGATGCATATGTATGTATGATCCAGAAATCAGAAAGCAGTTTAATCATCAGTTGTAATTAAGCACAGTCATTAAGCATTAATCAAGATTAATTACTTGTACGGATACCTGGATTTATGAGGGTTGTCACATTCTCCCACTGTTAAGAAAATTTTGTCCTGAAATTTTAGTTCTGCTACTAGAGACAGGGGTCTTGGGGAACAAATGTGGGTATTTCGCTTTCATACGATCCTCACGCTCCCAAGTGAATTTTGGGCCGTGTCGGGCATTCCAACGAACTTTGACGAGTTTGACACTACTCCTGCGTGTCTTGTTAACCTTCCAATCAGTAACCTCAACGGGTTCTTCGGTAAAGTGGAGTGTGTCTTCAATATTAACTTCGTCGGCAGGAATAACAACTGTTTCTTGAGTTGGACTCTTTTTCAGATTAGATACACGGAATGTATCATGAACGCCATTTAGTTCTGCGGGTAGATCCAACTTGTAAGCTACAAGACCAATCCTTTCCAGGATTTTGAATGGTCCAACGTATCTTGGGTTCAACTTCCCACGCTTCCCAAAGCGTTCTACACCCTTCCAGGGTGAAACCTTCAACAAAACCATATCTCCCACTTCGAACTCCAAAGGTTTCCTCCTTTGGTCCGCATAGCTCTTTTTATGATCACGAGCCGCCTTGATGCGTTCTCGGATCTGCATAATCTTGTCTGTCGTCTCTTGAACCAATTTGGGACCAACAAGCTGTCTATCACCCGCATCTGCCCAGCATAACGGTGATCGACAATTACGTCCATAGAGAGCTTCAAACGGTGCGGCTTGTATGCTTGCATGGTAACTTTTGTTGTATGAAAATTCAACCAATGGTAGGTGAGTGTCCCAACTTCCACCTAAATCCATTACGCAAGCTCGCAACATGCCTTCTAGCGTTTGAATCGTTCGTTTGCTCTGGCCATCTATCTGTGGATGAAAGGCAGTACTCAGATTCAACTGAGAACCAAAGGCTTCTTGGAAGGACTGCCAAATCCTTGACACGAATCTTCCATCTCTATCAGAGATAATCGAGAGAGGCACTCCATGACGTGCAACAATCTCTCTCAGGTACAGCTCAGCAAGTTTGCTCGTGTTATCTTTCTCCTTGATTGGCAAAAAGTGTGCAGATTTCGTCAGTCGGTCCACGATTACCCAAATCGTGTAATGACCTCTGGGTTTCTTTGGTAACTTCGTTATAAAATCCATCGAAATCTGGTCCCACTTCCACTGGGGTATTTCAGGTTGCTGCAGAAGACCTGAAGGCTTTTGGTATTCGGCCTTCACTTTGGCACAAGTCAAACATTTGCCAACATATGTTGCAACATCGCCTTTTAGTCTTGGCCACCAGTAGAAATCCTTTAGATCTTGGTACATTTTGTCTGATCCTGGATGGATCGAGTACTGTGACTTGTGAGCTTCATCGAAAATAACGTCTCTCAAACCACCAAAGTGAGGAACCCAAATTCTTTTCATGAAGCACAACGTTCGTTCATCATTGGGTACTAACTGCTTCTCCATCCCACGGAGATATTCATTCACAAGATTTTCCTTCTTAAGAGCTTCTCTATGCGCAACACGAATGTGCAACGAGAGATCTGTCTGGATGATCATTTCCAAAGCCCTAACCCTTTTGGGCTTGATTCTTTCCTTTCGACTCAGGGCGTCTGCGACCACATTCGCCTTCCCTGGGTGATACTTAATCTCACAATCATAGTCGTTCAACAACTCTACCCATCGTCTTTGTCTCATGTTAAGCTCTTTCTGGTCAAATATATGTTGCAGGCTCTTGTGATCAGTATAGATTGTGCATCGCGTGCCATATAAGTAATGTCGCTAGATTTTTAATGCAAACACCATCGCGCCTAATTCCAAATCATGCGTGGTGTAATTTTTCTCATTAATCTTCAACTGGCGCGAAGCATACGCTATAACCTTTTGTCGCTGCATCAGCACGAAGCCTAAACCTTGACGCGAGGCGTCGCAATATACCACAAAGTTATCAGTGCCTTCGGGTAGAGATAAGATCGGTATGTCACAAAGCTTGTTTTTCAACAACTGAAATGCTTCTTCTTGCTTGTCTCCCCATTCGTACTTCTTATCTTTTTGAGTGAGGGAGGTCAACGGTTGAGCGATTTTTGAAAAATCCTCAATGAATCTGCGATAACAACCAGCCAATCCCAGAAACTGACGGATATCGGTTGGCGTCTTAGGAGTCTCCCAATTCTTGATCGCTTCAATCTTTGTAGGATCCACATGAATTCCATCTCCGTTAACCACGTGTCCAACAAACTGAACTTCACGTAACCAGAACTCGCACTTCGAGAACTTCGCGTATAATTTCTCCTTCTTAAGCAGCTCTAGAATAGCTCTTAAGTGCTGTTCATGTTCCTCCTTCGTCTTTGAGTAGATCAATATATCGTCAATAAACACGATCACAAACTTATCAAGATATGGCATGCAGACTCTGTTCATCAGATCCATAAACACGGCTGGCGCGTTTGTCAAACCAAACGGCATAACCAGGAACTCGTAATGTCCATATCGAGTTCTGAAGGCAGTCTTTGGAATACTTTACTCATGTATTCTCAGCTGGTGATAACCAGATCGAAGATCGATCTTGGAGTAAAAACTCGAACCTTGTAGTTGATCGAACAGGTCATCAATCCTTGGCAAAGGATATCTATTCTTGATAGTCAACTTGTTCAGCTCGCGGTAGTCGATACACATGCGGAAACTACCATCTTTCTTCTTGACAAACAGCACTGGAGCTCCCCAAGGCAACAAGCTTGGACTGATAAATCCTTTATCCAACAGCTCCTGAAGTTGTGTTGACAGCTCTTGCATCTCGGAAGGTGCAAGTCGATAGGGTGCTTTAGCTACAGGCGCGGCATCTGGAACTAAATCAATGTGAAATTCGACTTGTCGCTGCGGCGGCAATCCTGGCAAGTCATCAGGGAAGACTTTAGGATACTCCTTCACAACCGGTATATCTTCTAACTTCGGCTCAGCGGCTTCTTTATCCACAATGTGTGCCAAGAAGGCAACACATCCCTTCTGCAAACATCTCCGAGCTTTCAAACAGCTAATGATCCTTAAGGGCGTATCGTGCTTTTCTCCATGAACCACAATTGTTTCTCCATTCGCCATTGGGATGCGAATGGTCTTTTCGTGACGTACAATCTCTGCTCTGTTGCTTGACAACCAATCTATTCCGACTACCACGTCAAAGCTTCCCAACTCGATGGGCAGAAGATCAAGCGAAAACTCGTGTTCTCCCAGTTCTATCACACAACCTCTAATAACTTCATTCGTCTCTACTAGCTTTCCATTGGCTAGTTCTATTGAATATGGAATATCTAGCTTACTAGCTACCAACCCAAGTATTTTCTTAAACTCTAGCGATACAAAACTATAGTCGGCACCAGTATCAAATAGTACAGATGCAAAGCGTTGATTGATAGGGAATGTACCAGTGACCACATTTGGATCTTGGCGTGCTTCCCTCGCTCCGATATTGAAAACTCTTCCTTGAGATTAATTGAGCTTTGGGCACTCTCGCTTGAAATGCCCCACATCTCCGCAATTAAAGCAACCCGGTCCTCGACCATTACTATTTCCATTACACTGATTGTTATTTTGGTTGTGATTTCCACTCACAGCTTCATTACCACGGTTTCCATTACCTCCATTATTCCCTTGCAGGCGGTTTCCATTCCCATTACCTCCACGGTTGTTGTTACCAAAACCCCTTTGACCACCACGGCCAGTACCAACCCAACATGTTTCTTTCGAGTGACCAACTCTTCCACAAGATTCACATTTTCCAGTTCGGCATCGTCCATTGTGATGCAACTAACACGCATCATACTTGGGCAAGGTGCCCATATACCCTTTTCCTTTGGCCTTGGCCAGTGCGTTTGTCTCATCCTTCTTGTTTGTACTGCTGGTACCTTTATTAAAATTTGAGAACTTCCGTTTGTTCTCACCAGAGGACTCGACGTGAGTCTCTTTCTTCTTCTGGTCAGAAATCAAAAACTTGTTTAACCTGATAGCTTCTTTAGTCAGTGATACGCTCAGGTCAATAGCCTCAGTGATTGTGGCAGGCTTTGACGATGTCACCATACTCATAATCTGAGGGGTCAACCCCCAAATGAAACGCTCAATGCGCATAAATTCAGGATCAACCATGTAAGGTACCACACGAGACAGGTCGTGAAATCGCTGCACATATTCTGCAATCTTGGGGCCATC
The DNA here is from genome assembly GCA_030545235.1 of Helianthus tuberosus. NCBI lineage: Eukaryota > Viridiplantae > Streptophyta > Magnoliopsida > Asterales > Asteraceae > Helianthus > Helianthus tuberosus. The sequence continues at coordinate 620,641 of CM060353.1, read as the reverse complement.
CATTTTGAGGTGCCAGAATTCAATCTCCAACTTTTGAATTTCGGCCCTGGAACAGTATTTCTTTCTCATGAGCTCCTTCATTTCATCCCATGACATGGCGTAACCAGCTTCTTCCCCCAAGGTCTGGACTTGAAGATTCCACTAGGATAAGGCACCATCTACAAAGAGTCCCGAGATGTACGTGAATTGGTGTTCAGGAGCACACTTACTCATCCTTATAACAGAATCCGTCTTCTCCGTCCATCTGACAAAAGCTATAGCACCCCCGGTGCCGTCAAAATTCAAGGGCTTACAGTCTAGAAACTGTTTATAGGTACAGCCTGTACGAGTAACATCATTCACATAAAGCATTAGCGATCGCACATGGAATATCCAAATGTAACGTAATGTTTCTTTAACGACTCAACATTACCAAGAGGTGGGTTGCTTCCTGAGGTACCTCCGCTATGCTCGGAGCGTAAGGCCTCGTGTTGTGCTATCGCCCGTGAAATCCATTCTTGTAACTCGGACTCAGTTGTAGGCAGTGTGTTATCTCTCCGTGGAGGCATCTTCTATAAGAAGAGCACGTCGGTCAGGTCATAATAAGTATAGTAAGTACGTAGCATGTAATAACATTCATCAACACAAGTATACACATAACATCCCATGTCATAACACAAACAAGTAATCCAACAATGTATGTAATGAGAATTTTGCGATTGAGCTATCATATATTAAGACCACAAGTACAGTTTACAAGTTTCACAATTGTATCATACATCAAAAGAAACTAAGGGTAACATCACCCTTATCCGAATCGTCTACCAACTACAATAATCAAAAGTCAAAATGTGGTCTCCAAAAGGCTGCACAATCTGGCTCAATAGCTGCACTCTCATCAAAAGTATGCTACCTGCATCAAACCAAAAACCTCTATACTGATGGTGGAGGAGGAGGTGGAGGAACGAAAAGCAACATGCGCAAATGCGCTAAATCCTCCTCAAGAGCATGAACAATACGCAGCAGGTAACCAATCTGCTGCTCCATAGTGAGGAAACGAACGTCAAAACCTGGGTACGGTAGAAGTGGAGTCGGTGGAATCGCGAATGGTGACTGACAAGTGCAAGATGGAGGACACAGAATCCTCTCTAACTCCATGACTCTGTGACTCAACAACTCCTGCTGGAGCTGTAACGATGAAAGCAAATCATCCCAGGTGTAACCCGAGTAATATGAAGGATAGTATGGATCAGATACAGGCATCGTGTTGGGCGGAAACCAAATCAGTGGCTCGCCCGATGGTGCAGAAATGAAAGGAACAGTGTGTTTAAACTGTGGCATGAAATGATCGGCTGCTGACACAGAAGGTACATAACCGGGCTGCTGACTCGAAGGTCCTTCCCAAGGACGGGGAGTAGGGATATCCTGAAGAAATGTGATCGGTAGATCTATACGATGAATGTCAGACACACGTGGGTGAAACGGAGCGATATCAACAGGTGCATAGGTGGGTACAGGTGGGGGAGTAACGAGTCTAACAAAAGGAGGAAAGTCGTCATCGTCCTCAATCCACCCATTGTGGGTGAATGCATATATGGTGTCACACCCCCAAAATACCACCTAGGGAGTGTCCCTGTTAAGTGTGTGACAAACCAATAACGAGCCACTAATCATATTGAACCAATCACAAGAGTTAAATAAAATCATCATTTATTACTTAAAAGTACCGTCAATAAGTTTGAATGAAAACCAACATGTTCAGCGGAAGCAAAGAAAACATAGTTAACTGTTTCAAATTAAATGTATGTAATCAATAAACCCATCATTCGTATCCAATCAGCACGACCCATGACCACTCCAGCTACTTCAGACAGCAAGTTCCAAATCCATATAATCTAACGACCTGCGAGCATGCAACAAGTGTATCAGACAACGCTGGTGAGTTCATAGTTTTACGAAAACGTTGGTTACCAAGTGTTTAGTTAATCCATTGAATTTAATTCCGAAAGTAATGTTGATAATATCCCGAATACAAGACGGCTTCTGATTATTTTGCCCTTTCTCCAATGCCCCTATCAAAGCATTAGTAATGACTAGGTCATTAGTTCAACACCCGTCCTCCTAGGTACGGGGTGAGGTTGCCAAACCTAAGTAGCGCTACTAACTAATACCATATTACCTCCCCGGTAACCAAACAACATGGAGGGACTTTAATGGTGATAGGATGAGTATATTATCCAACATTCCCGTTTTTACCCAAAAGACTTATCCCTCCCCGTGATACCCACGGACTGTCCCAACCACCGGGACGCATGCTCAAGAGATGAACTCACCTTAGATTGCTCGGTATGTTACGTTAAATTACCTGTTCCTAGTTGATCAATCAAACCCTACCGTGGTTACCAGAAGATAATCAGTTTATATACATGTAAATCACGTATTCTACGTTCACGCCACACATGTAGCATACACACCTCATCATATGAGTTTTAACAGTCTTTCATGAAATTCAACAGTAACATATGCCACGCTATCACATAGTTATCACATCCAATAACATACAAGCTAACATGCATGTTCATATACACATATTACACGTGTAGCGTTCCAGCATTACACACAACCTACTACTAGTCATAACAGTTAATCCTACACATAACAGTTCATGGTCATCATATAGCAGGTATTCTGGTCATGCTCAAATTCATATTACAGGCACATATTATCCACAATGGCATATAACAAGCAGTTCGGTTCATCTTCAAACCAGTATACAAGTTCACAACATGTAATAGCTTAATTACTAATCAATACATCAAACATCCGAGTGTGCAACTGCGTTCTAGGTGTGTGGTCTACTGTGCGACCTACACGTAACATACATCCCGCTACAATCAGGCTAAAGCTAGCGTGCGAGTCCATTAGTATATCGACCCTTGAGGACTGAGCGATCCACACGGGGATGTGCAACCCAAGTGTATGTGGCCCAGGTTTAACCCAAGGCCCAACAAAGGAGTGCGGCCCATTTAACATGTACAGCCTAGGTGTATGCCAATTCAAGGATCCATGTGATTCAAAGGAAAGTGTGCAACTTCTGTCACTTCTTTTCAATCCCTATGAAACCGTCCCACTATCTCAATCCCCTCAATCACATGATCACATGATTGCAATCCTACTTTTAATGTTTCACATGAGTCTTAATTATATTCTGACACCTTGTGCATATAATCATGTATACCATTTAATTCGTTGATAAACATTACCATTTAATTCACAACATGGCCGATTATTATATTCATTAGATTCTTATTATTTTCTTAACACCCTACTCATCCATTGATTATGATAACTACCTTATTAATTGTAACACCTTGTTCATGACATTAAATCACTTATTGTAGATCATACATATACAAATTCGTTAATCAATTTCACGCATAAACAAGGTCAAATAATTAAGAATAACACAAATATTAAACTACTAACCATCAAATAAAGAAATCGACCAGACCCCCTCCCCAACAACATCAGGAATATTCGCTCAAGATTAACATATTTGTTCATGGTTAAAAGCACATATGTTAACCCTATATTACTGTAGCACACAAGATACATACCAAGGTCCCTTATTACTTGATCATGTCATATGTTATATGTCCACTGATGTTCGGCCCCTTCATTAACTCAATTCTAACTTAGCAACACATAATCACATAGCATATACAATCAAGGTAACCAACTAAAATTAATCTAAGGGAGAGGAAGGCAAACTAACCGAAGATGAGCAAGATGTACGGAAGAGAAGGGGGGGTATCCACTGCCGATGAGATATCTTGATGGGGAGGAAATAGGGTTATACGATAGAATGGGTTATGTGCCCCCTATAAGTTACGTATACATAATAGAAGGAGATTAGGCCAAATATATGTTTCATGATCTCAAACGGCCCAACATGCTTGTAACCGGCCCAAAGCTCAAACATTATTAACCAGCCCAAAACACAACATTATTAACCGGCCCAATGTGGTTTAAGAATAATTATAGTCTAAACGGCGCAACACTGGTCATGTGATACAATGAAACCCATCCGCACAAACACGCACAATCAAGAATCATTTAAGTTTAACATCCCGAGCGATTAACAGATTCACCAAAATAAACGGTATGCAAGGAAGTAATACTAGTGAGGAATCGGAGTCACAAGATTGAAAGACACTAACCGTAAATTTCGGGCTGTCACAGCATCCCCAACTTGAAAGAAATTTCGTCCCAAAATTTGACAAATAAGCACAACGAAGTGAAGTGATAAATCAAGATTGTTGTGGATTTTCCTCAGGTGTCACATCATCCCCAACTTGAAGAGGAATTTCGTCCCGAAATTCACCAGTATTACCCGATTTAGATTGGTCAACAGGAAAAAGATGAGGATATTTAAGCTTCATCTGATCCTCGCGCTCCCACTTGAACTCCGGTCCACGTCTTGAGTTTCATTGGATTTCTCGACACCTGCACCTTGTCGTCAATCTTTAGCTCTTGAAGTGGAATCACAAGTGTTTCATCGGACAAACACTTCTTTAATTGCGAAACATGAAAGACATCATGAATGTTACCCAGCTCAGCAGGTAACTCAAGTTTGTAGGTTACGTTACCGATTCTTCCCAGACTGTTGAATGGTCCATCGTGACGTCAGTTAAGCTCGCCATGCTTCCTAAGCATTCCACACCCTCCCAGGGTGAGACTTTCGACACGATACGATTGCCTACAGTGATCTTCCAGCGTTTCCTAAGTTTATCCGCTTTCCTGACGGTCACACGTTGTCGCCATTCGACTCTCGATCCAAACAACCTTCCCAAGAGTTTCGAGTACCAGTCCTCAACAGAGCTGTCTGGTTACCAAAATGATAACTGCCGCAGTAGTACTCAACCATAGGTATGAGTCCTTCCAATTTGCACTAAAGACAGTCACACACATGCTCGCAGCATGTCTTCGAGTTCCAGGAGAGTTCCTTTTCTCTAATCGTTTGCCCAATGGCAATAAGCAATGCTCTGGTCCTATCGTGAACCAAGGGTGTTGTGTATTGCCTGACATAATTCATGCATAAATCAAATTCAGAGGTAATAGGAGTTGGCACCTCGTGCCTAAGAGCCTCCTCTCTCTGAGGAATATTCACAACTGTGAAGACTCGTCAGTTTTCTTGATTGCAAGAAGTGTGCTGGTAACCTGAGTCCATCAACGATCACTCAGGTGATAATGTTTCCATTTCGAGGTGTAAGTAGACTAGTGACAAAATCCATGACAGTCTGTTCTCATTTCCATATATGTGTTTCTGTTTGCTAAAATCCCACCTTGACTTTCCCACATGTCAAACTTCATTCCCATGCGTGGCTATGTGGGCCTTCAGGCCCGGTTATTCGTACATGGTCTTCGGGTTTCAATACGTCCTATCAAAACTCAGATGCTTAGGATATCGAGATCTGTGTGCTTCTCTTGCACCCGTTCCCTAATGTTGCTGAATAGTGAGGTCCATGTTCGTTCCGCGAAGTAGCAAATATCGTCCGATATGCTAAAGGTTGCTTCCCCATTCCCCGTATGGGTTTATCTTGAGAACTCTCTTCCATCAGTTCTTCAGTTTGGGCAAGGCGGGCCCAATCAGGTATGTTAGAGTCGATAGCAGGCTGCAAAGCTCGTGCACGTCCAGGTTTCACGGTCGTATTCATCCAATAGCTCCATCCAGCGATGTCGTTACATGTTAGCTCCTTCGAAACAAGGGTATACGGGAGGCCCTTGTGATCGGTCTAGGTAGTGCATTTGGTACCATCCAAGTAATGCCTCCAACTTAAATCCAAAGACTACGGCTTCCACCACAGGTCGTGACTCGTGCAGTTCTTCCTGTAAGTCCACCACGTGGGCCATCTCCTTCTCGTGCTGCATTGATGTCTCACTGGGACTCTGATTCGAACCATCTTGGTATACTGCCAGATCATCACTACCCTCGGATAGAAGCGATGCTCAATGCGTTGCAGGGTTGGGTTTCAAAAGCTGAAGAAACATTCCCTTGTTTTATTTCCCATGAATTCACAGCTCCCCGCTGTGCTAAGGATGCTGAAGCTGCGCAATCTTCGATAATCCCATGATGAATCTGCGATAGTATCCAGCAAACCCAAGGGATTGCTGTATCCCAGAAGGAATCTGAAATTGCATAGGGTCAATCTGAAATTCCACCTGACGATGTGGGGGGTAAATCAGGTAACTCTTTAGTAGACACGTCAGAAAATTCACGGACAACTGGGAGATACTCGATCTTCCGTAGACACTTTTGGGCTTTCATGGCTGAGATGATACCAACCATGGCATCACTACGATGATTTTGAACTGATAAGGATTCCCCACCAGGGAGAGGGATACGCACGATTTTCTCTAGAGAATTTCCGCTTGACGCATAGATAACCAAATCCATGTCAACGACCACGTCAAAACTTACAGGAATATCGGGAAGTAGGTCAATGTCGAACACTTGACCCATGAGATCAATTTTGCAACCAAAAAGAACATGAGAAGCTTCTATCGATTCACTATCAGCTAATTCTACTACATGCTTATTTTACAAGAGGGGTGGGAGTCAGCCCTAGGCGACTGAACCCCAGAGACGCATAACTTAAATTGGCACCAAATTCGAATAAAACAGAAGCAAAAGTTCATTCAAAGAAGACGTACCGGTCTCTGCACTGCCATCATTGCGAGCTTCCCCAGCACCAATAGTAAATATTCTTCCACTTGCCCCGTTCCCACCATGGTTCCCATTGTTGATATTCCCAGTATTGTTGTTTTTGCCAGCATTCTGATTAAGCTGAGGACAATCCCGCTTAAAATGACCCTCTTCACCACACTGAAAGCACCCCTTTTAATTTCCCTGATTCTGTTAAGGCTGCTGCCTCTCCTGTTGCTGTGGCTGCTGTCGCTGCTGCGACTGTTTTGGAAGCCAGACCCTACAGTCTTTAGCCATATGCCCCACCTTGTTGCACCTGTGACATACCCGGGTGCACGGCCCGCGATGGTGGAACATACACTTATTACACTTTGGTAGCTTTCCCTCGTAAGAACCCTGATTTGAATTGTTGCTCTGATTCTGGTTCACAGAAGACGACTGGCTGAAACTACGGTGGATGCTGTTGTCTGCCCTTTTCTGAGATTGGCTGGTACTGGTTGCTTTATCAGTATCGTTCCATTTTCGCTTGTGATCACTAGCAGGTGTGGTAGCTGTAGCAGTCAAGGTAGTAGCAGAAACACGTGGCGGCAAGTTGCCACGTTCGACCTCTTGGCCAGTAATCTTATGTGCCAATCGGACGATACGGGGTAGATTGTCTAGGTTTTCAGCAGTAACATACCCCTTAATAGCTGGTGCTAAGCCCTTGAGATACAACTCAATTCGCTGATGTGGGGGTCGAGACAGGTTAGGGCACAAAGTTGCTAAATCATTAGATCTCCTAGTGAATGCTTCAATCTCAGATCCCTCCATTTTCAGATTGTAGTACTCGTTCTCTAGTTTCTGAACCTCATCACGAGGACAATACTCCTCTCGCATCAACTCCTTGAAATCATCCCAAGTAGTGGCATTCGCCATCTCAATACCCAACATCTGAACCTGGGCATTCCACCATGTCAGGGAACCATCCTCGAGTGTGCCCGTAGCATACTTCACTCTGTCCCCAGCAGGACAATTACACATTGCAAATACCGATTCTGCCTTCTTGAACCATCACAGGAGTCCTACAGCCCCTTCAGTCCCACTGAAGGTCTGTGGCTTACAATCCATGAACCTCTTGTACGTACAAGCAGGTGGAGCAGGTGGATTGTTTTGATTCGCAGGTTGACCAGCCTGGTAAGCCGCTAGGGCTTCAGCTACACGTGTGTTGATTAAGTTTGTCAGCTCAGCTTGGGTCATCGCGATGTGACCACGTCCATGTCCTCATCCACTCATGATTCTATATATAAGGAGGGGGAACAAATTTTAAGAGTCGAAATGAGGTACAAGTCAAGTATCACGTTGAAATCTACAAACTACCAAGTTTACACACAATAGGGCAGAACCCTTCTCACGCTCGTTAAGCCTCACTGGGACTTGCATGCACCTCATGTTATTATTATGTGTGCACCCATATTAATAAGGCGATTTGCATGCTTATCTCAGTGCCTCTTAACTTGCGCTTAAAGGTTCCTCACATTCAAATAGCAAACGAAAGGTTTTACAGGATCAAGAATCACAATAGTCGAAGGGTAGTGTCACACTAATAGTTCACATAACAGGGGTTGGTAACATAAGGGCTCATACTGTCGTGCCAAGTGTGCATTCACGTGTAATGTTATACATAAGTGTACACTAGATATACTATGCAATAGTAAATGAGAAATGAACCTTGCAGTCTGGAGCTGAGTGTCATGGTCGATTTCGGTACTGTTTGGTTATAGTCTGGTTTTATAAAAACGTTTTAAAACCAAGTTCACTATAACCAGTGGCTCTGATACTAAACTGTCACACCCCCAAAATACCACCTAGGGAGTGTCCCCGTTAAGCGTTTGACAAACCAATAACGAGCCACTAATCATATTGAACCAATCACAAGAGTTAAATAAAATCATCATTTATTATTGAAAAGTACCGTCAATAAGTTTGAATGAAAACCAACATGTTCAGCGGAAGCAAAGAAAACATAGTTAACTGTTTCAAATTAAATGTATGTAATCAATAAACCCATCATTCGTATCCAATCAGCACGACCCATGACCACTCCAGCTACTTCAGACAGCAAGTTCCAAATCCATATAATCTAACGACCTGCGAGCATGCAACAAGTGTATCAGACAACGCTGGTGAGTTCATAGTTTTACGAAAACGTTGGTTACCCAGTGTTTAGTTAATCCATTGAATTTAATTCCAAAAGTAATGTTGATAATATCCCGAATACAAGACGGCTTCTGATTATTTCCCTTTCTCCAATGCCCCTATCAAAGCATTGGTCATGATTAGGTCATTAGTTCAACACCCGTCCTCCCAGGTACGGGGTGAGGTTGCCAAACCTAAGTAGCGCTACTAACTAGTACCATGTTACCTCCCCGGTAACCAAACAATACGGAGGTACTTTAAAGGTGATAGGATGAGTATATTATCCAACATTCCCATTTTTACCCAAAAGACTTATCCCTCCCCGGGATACCCACTGACTGTCCCAACCATCGGGACGCATGCTTAAGAGATGAACTCACCTTAGATTGCTCGGTATGTTACGTTACATTACCCGTTCTCAGTTGATCAATCAAACCCTACCGTGGTTACCAGAAGATAATCAGTTTATATACATGTAAACCACGTATTCTACGTTCACGTTACACATGTAGCATACACACCTCATCTTATGATTTTTAACAGTCTTTCATGAAATTCAATAGTAACATATGCCACGCTATCACATAGTTATCACATCCAATAACATACAAGCTAATTTCAAGTTGGTGTGAAGATCCAAAGGAGTTTCCAAGGTGTTTTCAAGTGATTTCAAGCTCCATATCATCAAAATCTCATCCAAAAACTCACTTGAATCTTGAAGGTATAAAGTTTATGTTTAAATCATACACCTAATTCTTGGTTGTTCTTGATGATTGGAAGTTTCTCTTGAATCTTGGAATTTTTCACAAACTTGAAATCTAAAAAGAAATGGGTCTTGATACAAAATAAAAAATGGTAGTATATATGTGTGTATATAACCGTGTATATATATGTGTATGAGATTTGAGTTTGAGTCGATTTTTGATAAATACTTGTTTAGGATGTTTGCTTGCATGAACAAGATTATGTGCAAATATGTTAGGGATATAAAGGAGTGATTGAATCATGAGTTATAATTTGAAATAATGTTAGTATTTTGACATGTAAATGGCCAAAAATTTATTAGATATATTTGAGAATTTTGAAGTTGTTGCTTGTTCTTGAATGATAGTTAAAATACAAATGTTTGATGATTTGTGCATGATATGATGAATGTTCAATTAAATCAGCAAGTAAACATGAATAAATTACATGTTTGATGCATTTAAATGCATATGAAATGATGATGATATGATAGTGTGCTTTAGGCACTTGTACACAAGAATACATGTTGATTTAAAGCTCAAGAAATGATAAAAAATGATTGTATGACAAAAATGTTTTATAACAGATTATAAACACTAAAAATAACATTATTTAGTATATTATAATGGCATGAAACTTGTCATAGGTTTGATAGCTTTGCATGTTGTACATATAGCTTAGAAAGTGGTAAAATATGTGAAATTTGCATGATTTATGTGCTTTATGTGAGACCTGCACTATCATGAGTGTAACCACTATTTTATTCAGTAAATAACATGGATTATGTTAAAATATAAAGTCATTACGATTTGGGATGGTTAGGGTAACGTTTGATGCAAAACTATGCGGTAAAACGGTTAAAAATCGGCTTTTCAGAGAATTTTTATAAAAACTGTTTTAGATCAGTAAGTAAACTGATATTTTTGATATAAAAATAAGTATTTTAACTTATATTAAGTGTACTTGGTGTTTGGTTAGTCATACTTGAGCTCTGGCGCCCAAAAACGTTACCGAATCGTTAAAATACGTGTTTTTCAACATACACTATAATGGGTTGTTCATGGGTAAATTTTATGTGTTACAATGTGTTATGTGTTTTATAATATGTGTATGATGACATGTTTATAGTTGACAAGATTATATGTGTTACGATATTTATTTTATGTCACAATAAGTATATATATTACGACGCGCAAATCGTAGATATATTGCTTATAACATGATGAAGGTCACCAATAAAATTGTTCAAGTCGCAAAGTTCTTAAAATATATGTGTGAACGCATATATATATATATATATATATATATATATATATATATATATATATATATCACACCAACATAATCAAAAATAATAAATTTTCGAGAAAATCTCAAAGTTTTGTGAAAATTCTATGTATCGGAGAAACTTAGGTATTTTTGTGAGTTTTTTATTATTAAATTGTTCTTATTTAATTTAGGACGAATAAACAATTTGAGGGATTGTGTTAACATATAAAAAACGCACCAAAAGGTGAGTACATTGTTCCCCTATTTTACATTTTCAATTGTTTTGGGGTGAAGCATATGTGCATAACTTTACTTTTCGTTTTCATGACATTATACATGTTTTATTACACGCCCATTCTGACATCCGATTTCAGTTTTCTGCATCTTAAAAACACTACTCTCAAAATTCCTCAATTCTACCTGCAATCGCCCAACAACTGGATGAAACCCAGCTGGAAGAAGATCGAGTTGTTCGTCTCTTTGAGGTAACCGACCGCCACAGAAATATCTTTAATTTAGGAAGTCATGAATGCTGGGGATTGAGCTCACATTGTTTTTGGTGTTGAAAATCGTATGGTTTCAATACATTCTGTTTGAACTTAGGCGTGCACACCAACTGTTTGTTGAAATGCCAACCTGAAGTTTATTGCTTATCCGTGTAAAAAAAGGCCCAGCACCATTATTTCGCACCTTTTGTGTATCACCTCCGTCGCCCCCAAGCCTTTTGGCCTCTGCCCACTCCCTTCGGCTGGCTTACTCTTTCGCCTATCCCTCCTTTTCCCACCTCTCCCTACCACCCATGGCTTAAAAGCGTGGGGTCCTAACCCCGTAAGGGGGGCAGGCAACTCGTGGTTGCTCCCCCTCCTTCCTCCCTGGCAGGGAGTTTTAGTTATTGGCGCATCCCCCTACTTCACTCGAGTTGGGTTATTGTTCTTAGGTGTATGGTGAAAGGTGTTGTGCAGGGGGGAGGCCCTGAGGGTGTTAGGCCTTGCCCCTTCAGGAATTTCCACTCTTGCAAAGATGGTTTTGTAGGGTCCAAAGGATACGCGAGACTGCTCTCTCACTTCCAACGGGACCACCTCAAGTCAGATAACAGGAAAGATACTTTACGGGATGCGATTGCTAAGGATCCCGACTTATATGAGGACGTGGGAGAAACTTTGAAAACGCTTAACAACTGGCTGTGCGGGGAGTGCATGGTTGTGCATGCTCTTAGCCGGGGGTGTCATCATGTTGATGACCTTGTTAAATTCGTCCCTAGCTCGAGGGGGACCGAGGACTTTATTGTGGGGATTCCCAAACCACAAGTTTCGGGAGGGGGGGCTTCAGGGGAAGGCATTGCCTCTGTTGGTGTGGATGGCTCCCTTTTGGAGCGGGTTTTTTCTCTTCCCATCACGACAGTCAAGAGCATTCCTCCTAGTTGTCGAATGGCGTTCGCGCAAGCTTTAACATCGGCTTTGCGGAAGGTGATTGCTACCCCGGGGTCGGTTGAATATTGGGTTAAGCTACTCTTGTTGCCTCGCTGTACTTTAAAAGTTGTGCGCCCTGCCAATAGGCAGGAACGTCGGTCCGGGAACAGGAAAACGTTACAGTGCTTTAGCATCCAACGGGCTCTTTCTGTCTGGAAAGACGGGGAAGGGATTAGCGAGCTAGTTGCTTCCCTCTTTCAGGATGTAAAGGAGAAAGGGACGGTATATGGGTCCGACCCATTTCCCGATGGTCGGGAGGGGCGAACCAATGTTAAGCAGTGCCTTCGTAAAGTGGCAGATGGTCATTTCACAACTGCGGTCAAGGTGTTGTCCTCTTCTGGCGTTGCCCCCTTTGGGCCCTCCACTATGGAGGCCCTCGCGGAGAAACACCCGGTTACGCCCCCTCCGGTTGTGCCGGCAGACACAATCCCTCAGGCACCCTTAACTGTTGATGCGGAGTGCGTTTTGGGGTGCATTAAGTCATTCCCCAAAGGAACTTCGTGCGGGAGAGATGGGCTCAGGGCGCAACACTTACTGGATAGCTTTTGTGGAGAGGGGTCCTCAACTTCCTCGGGTTTAGTTTTAGCCATCATCGGGGTAGTCAATGTCTTCTTGGGGGGGTTATGCCCCAGGTCTCTTGCTGAGTTCGTTGCCTCCGCTCCTCTGACCCCCTTGCTGAAACCTGATGGGGGGATCCGTCCTATTGCGGTCGGGGCCATTTGGCGTAGGGAAAGAGATGCTTAGGTACCTGGGGGATCATCAATTCAGGGTTGGGACACAAGATGGGGCTGAAGCTATCCTCCATAGCGCGAACAGGGTCCTTAACGCCTTTCACGATGATGGGGCCTTCGCCATGCTTACCGTTGACTTCTCCAATGCTTTCAACCTAGTGGATCGCACAGCTCTTCTGCGGGAGGTTGGGATTCGATGCCCATCTATATTTCCGTGGATACATTTTCTTTATGGGCAAACCGCTAGGCTTTATGTGGGTAATGACTGTATTGGGTCGTCCACGGGGGTCCAGCAGGGGGATCCTTTGGGGCCTCTATTGTTCGCCCTTGTCTTGCACCCCCTCACACAACGTATACGAGACAGTTGCACCCTCCCCTTCCACGCGTGGTATTTGGATGATGGTACTATTATCGGAAAAACATCTGAGGTAGCAAAGGCTCTGGCTATCATTCAATCTGAGGGGCCACCTTTGGGGCTCCGGCTTAATATAAAAAAAACAGAGGTATATTGGCCGTCTTGCAATGGAGAAAAATTGGAGGCTAGTTTATTCCCGAAGGAGATTGGAAGACCAACGGGGGGCGTGAGACTCCTTGGGGGAGCTGTGAGCCGGGACCCCAGTTTCATTAGTGCCTTGGCTGCGCGGCGAGCTTCCCGGGCAGTGGACCTTATGAGTAGCCTTTCGCAACTCCGAGACCCGCAAAGTGAGCTTCTCCTGCTGCGCTCTTGCATGGGTGTCGCCAAGCTCCTTTTTGGTCTGCGAACTTGTCAACCTGTGTTTGTAAAGGAGGCGGTATCCTTATTCGATAAAGGGCTACGGGGGGCTATAGAGGACATTGTGGTGTGTGGGGGGCCGTTTTTTGGGGATTTTCAGTGGCGGGTTGCTTCTCTGCCCTGTAAGATGGGGGGGCTGGGGCTTCTATCGGCCATGGATGTCTCCATTTACGGTTTTGTTGCCTCACGAGCTCAATCGTGGGGGCTGCAAGATCACATCTTGCGCGAGAGTGGGGTTGTTGGAATGGATGGGGATTATGACATGGCTTTGGGGGAGTTGCATAGACACCTCCCGGATTTGGATATTGGCGGTTTCGCTAACAGGGACACCGCCCCACCGAAGACCCAGAAGACTTTGGCGAGTGCTCTGTTTTGTCGTATCGCTCAGAATATTGGATCAGATTTCTGTACGACTCCTCGTCAGAACGCCGTCCTAGAATGCTTGCGGGGCCCCCACGCCCAAGATTTTTTATCGGTCATCCCCATCGAGGGCTTAGGCCAAAAGATGTCAGCCGTTGAATACCGTGCTATCTTAAAATATCGGCTCATGATTCCTATGTTCCCTGATGATGAGCAATGCCCGATTTGCCGGAAAGCTTGCTTAGACCAATTTGGGGAGCATGCTCTGCACTGTAAAGAACTGCCAGGTTTTAAGTATAGGCACGACTGGGTGCGGGATGTCTTGGGGGACATCCTCAAACGGGCGGGGATCTCGGTGAAGAAAGAAGCCCCCGTAAACTTTTTGACAGATCCGAGGGAAGGAAGATCCACATTGCGCCCCGCGGACGTTTTAGTTTTCGGGTGGGATGCAGGTAAACACGCTTGTGTTGATCTTACCGGGGTTCCCCCCTTGTAGGCTTTCGGGATACAGGTTTTGTCCCTGGTCAGGCGATTGCAAGGGCGGCAGCGAAGAAAATGGACAAACATGCAAAAGCCTGCGAGGATAATCAACATTCCTTTATCCCTTTTGCCTTTGATACCTTTGGCTCGCTAGCCCCAGAAGCCATCAGATTTCTTGAACGGGTCCAACGGGTTGTTCACAGCAACATTTCGTCTCCTAGAGATCGGGGTTTCGTTTTTACTAGGTTAGGTTTCGCTATTCAAAAGGGGGTAGCGGCGCAGCTTGTTGCCCGCTTACCGGCTATCTTGGTGTAATTTGTTTCATATGATATAAAATTTAGTATATAAAATTTTAAGCAAAAAAAAAAAAAAAATGTTACATATACTACATTATTTCAAAGACATTTTTTATGGTATATTGACGTAGTATACCTAACATTTGGTTTCAAAGACATTTTATTGGCATTTTGACTTAGTATGCCTAATGCATGGTTTTACAAAGACATTTCACATGACATGCTTACATTGAAAAGGACATTTAGTATGTTTAACGGGTTAGTAGTACATTCATTAACATTGATCACGCCGCTTGGTAGTATGTAATAGCGCTATAGGACTTGACAAATCCCTTTCCCGCTTTCTAGGTATTTCAAAAGGGGAATGACAGAATCCGAATACATTTTTTTGATAAACCTTGATCCTGATAAGGGTTTATCCGACAGTCTCAAGGCTTGAGTGTCTGCGATAGACAAACCACATAAATGTTCATATCGATAAAAGCAATGGTTTTCAAAACATAACTTTTGTTTTAAACTTTTGTGTATTCAAAAACCTTGTTTTGTACATGACATTTTAATTACATAAGACATTTGTTTATACATGACATTATGCATTTGGCTTGAGTAAATACTATTTATTCGCCATACAAGACATGGTTTATACTGGACATTTGACATTTGACATTGGACATTGACATTTAAACAAGACATTATTTCATGGTTATTAATAAGTGATTTAAGTAACGAGACGTGTGTAATATGATAAAAGCATGGTGGATACGCCGCCGGTACTTCCTATATGTATAAGTGCTTTTATTGTATTGCATATCGTGGCGTTATCTAAACCACTTCAACAAAGACAAGACATGACATATTTTATACATATTATTTTCATTTGGTTATTTACTTAGCCATACATCATTCTTTTATATCATTTGATTTTCATATGATTTTTATAAAAGAAGACATTTTTATAAGGTTCATGACTAATTTTCATTAAACATTTCTTTTAACCTTTAAAGTCATGAGTCTTCAACACTAAACCTATGTTACTCACAGGCATTTTTATGCTGGCGTATTTACTTTCACATATGTTTCAGGAACGATTGTTTGATGTCAGCGAGCTACACTTAGGGTGACTTGGGCCTTAGCAATCTAAAATCAAGAAAGTTATCGCCTTTTATGTTATGTGTTTTGTTTGAACTAAGGCAATGTAATAATTTAAGCTTGTAAAACTTAACTTTAATTATCATGTGTTTTGAAACAATAATTCTGCCACACGACTCCCCAACATTTCCGCCGCGGTTTGTTGTTTTACGCGGTCGGGGTGTGACACGGGTAATGTCCGGTTGTTTGGTTAGATACCGGTTCGTTAAAGTGTCAAGTTATTCCGTTTAATGATTTTTAAGTACCCTTTTGTGACACTTTTAATTCCCGACACTTAGGAAAGCGTACAGGACCATTTTGCCATATTTTTACACATTACTAGCTTGTTAAAAAGCTGAATTTTGATGAAATATGCATAATTCTGCACTTTTAATGGGTTTTAGGCACTTTCCGGCACTTAAACTATCACCTAGTGATGCAGTTTTATAGTCCTTACTTCCCTACACAACATACTAGTGTGGTACCTTGTCTCTGGCCCTTACGGGGTCTCAAAACACTGTATGTCTATGTACTGACATTGTCAGCATGTTTCTGAGTTATCCGCTAACTGTGCTTTGTGCATCGTTTATGTCACTAAAGTTTGTATGTGATAAATGATGTGACAATATGAAATGTGATGCATATGTATGTATGATACAGAAATCAGAAAGCAGTTTAATCATCAGTTGTAATTAAGCATAGTCATTAAGCTTTAATCAAGATTAATTAATTGTACGGATACCTAGATTTATGAGGGTTATCACGATGTTAGGCACAAATTTATAAATAAAAGATAAAATATGTTTGATGGAGAAACACAACCACTTTGAAACAAACTAAAGTGAATACAAAGTCGTGAAACATCAATCTTCATCTAAAAGATCATGGAACTCAATGTTTCATGCATGATAACGAATTCTGGTGTGACATCTGTGCCTCCACGGCCATCAAACAAATACCAAATCAATGAAATGTTGTGTTTCATACTTGGGATTTGTTTAAATATGTGTATCATTTGCACATATCAATTCTCGTTCGATTTCGAGCTTTAAATCGCTTTCTGGAAAGTTATACGCGAACTGGTGCGTAAACGTAATCAGTTTAAGGCGAAAAACACTCCGAACAGTGACATAGGCTTAACATACCTTAAATAACCTTTACATAACTTAGAAATAATTTTTGGAGGGTTTGGTGTGTCGAAATCAAGTTTATTCGCTTACAGGGACTAATTTTGACAAACTGTGAAAGTTTGCCGATTCGTACTGTAACGAACATTCCGGAATATGATCATAAGTTAAACATGCCCTAAATATCCTTTACATGGCTTAGAAATAGGCTTTGAGGTGTTCGACGCGCAAAAATAAACTTATTTGATCAACAGGGACTAAAAGCGTCAAAAAGTGCATAAGTTTGCATTTTCGCGCATATCTTACGTTCTGAATATATCCGGACATCCAAAAATTTATGTAATCATTAAAATATTATATTTTAGTAATTGACATGATAAAATTCCATTCGTCGCTCAATTTGGATCGTTTTTGCGTTCGTTACGACTTCCGTCGTAATTAACCGAACAACGCAACCGTACGACCAAACGAACCGACATCCGAGATGTTTTTGAGCACATTTCAAGTTCCCTATACTTTAACTTCATTTTAAAGCCTTGAAATGGGGTTAACAAGGCTTAAACGTGCCAAAAATGTATCGAAAATGAAGTTTTGGGCGATTCTGTCAAAGTTATTACACGGGGTGTGACAACCGTCAAAAATCCAGGTATCCGTACTATTTAATTAACCATGATTAGTGCTTAATGACTGTGCTGAATTACAAATGACTGCTTTCTGATTACTGTATCATACTTACATGTGCATCACATATTACATACTGTCACATCCTTTTTACATACAAACTTTAGTGACATAAACGATGCACAAAGCACGGTTAGCACAGTTAGCGGATAACTCAGAAAAATGCTGACGATGTTCAGTACATAGACAGACAGTGTTTTGAGACCCCGTATGGGCCAGAGACAAGGTACTACACTAGTATGGTGTGTAGGGAAGTAAGGACCATAAAACTGTTTCACTAGGTGATAGTTTAAGTGCCGGAAAGTGCCTAAAACCCACTTAAAGTGCTGAATTCAGCATTTTTCAGCAAAAATCAGCATTTTAACAAGTTGGTAATATGCAAAAATATGATTAAATGGTCCTGAATGCTTTTCTAAGTGTCGGGAATTAAAAGTGTCACAAAAGGGTACTTAAAGATCACTAAACAGAATAGTTTGACACTTTAACGAACCGGTATCTAACCGAACAACCAGACACTACCCGAAACACCAAAATTTTACTAGAAACATTGTTTTAGTGTTTCTGAGCTAGTTATGATCCCTGAACACCCTAACACACTTTATAACACATGATATGCATAAACACCTAACTAATACACATAGAATTCTAACTAATCACCTAACTATCTATTAAACACCAACTAATACCCACCCCCCCCCCCCCTTAAGTGGACGGTCACTAGGTGACCCCACCACCCAAGATTTTCCTTGATCTCACTCAATCTTCCTTGGATTCACTTTGATATCTTAGATGATCATGATATGTTCTTGGGGAACACATTACACAAGGGTTAATAGATTAACATGGTTATAAGAAGTTAGAAGCTCATTCATCTTTCACACACACCACTCTCTCCTCCCTTGCTCCCCCTCACAACCGAGAACACCCCCCACAACCACCATCATCATTCGATCTTGTTCATCCAATCCATATACTCACTAAGGTGTAAGAAGGTCTACAAGCAAGCTTGGTGGTCTTGGATCTTGAAGGACCTCTTCCAATAGCTTTTATCCAACACATTTATCGTCTTCTTCATCAAGTCTTCTTCCCAAGCCTTGTGCTAGTAGTAAGGCCCTCATAACCCTTTGTTACTTCATATATTTTTGGTTAAAAGATGATGTACATTTATAATCTTGTAGAACACTAAAGAACATAATCTTGAAACATGAACATAAGCTTGTCATATGATGAACTCTTGATGAAACTATGTTGTTTAGTTTATGTATGATACTTGATTGTTATTTTCTTGAGATTATGATGTTGAACATCATAAGGAGCTTGCTAGATTGTGATTAAACACATGATCTAGCAAGGGGGAGGATGATTATGTGATAAAACAAGATGATCATCCTCATGTGTAAGCATGAACTTGAAGAATAAAGTGATTTCTTGAAAAATAATAATCAAAGTGAGACAGTAATCTTATGGATCTAAGAATTATGACTTGTTTTCTAAAAGAACCAAGTTCAAAATATGATTTTTAGGAGATCTTGGTTCTTACTTAAACATACACTATTTTTGGCGATAAAACAAGTGTAGAAACACTTGAGAAACAAGAAGATTTCATAAAGAAACGTTTTTGTAAAATATGTTTACAAGTTGTAAACACCTAAATTTTCCAAGAATGAGATTTTTAAAGAAGTAAACACACTACTAAGTTACTACAAGTTTTTGTGAAAGTTCAAGTTCATGATTATTATGTAGGAAGCATTGTTTAGGCACTCGGTAAGTGTAGATTGATTGTTGATTGTTTGTGATGATTTTGAAAAGAAAATGATATGCTTTGATAGATAGCATGGACACCTCCATTTTTAGGGGAAACTATGGCAAAATTTTCTTAAAATATAAACACTTAGAAAAATATTTTCTAAACAAATATTTACAAGTGTGTTTTAACTATGGTTTTCAATATAAACTTTGCCATAGATTTTGTTACAAAAATACAAGTATTGGAGGTTGGTTTGTAAATAAAAATGGATAAATATGTATTTAGAATATATATTTACATTAAAGACACATTGTGTGTGATTATTTGTATACTTTGTGTATTAGTTATATTATTTTTGGATTTGAAGTAATATAACTTAACAAAATACCAAGAATTTACAATCCAAAATAATACCAAAAATCACAAGGAATACATATATAAGTTACACACTTAATATTGTGAAACCGAACGCAAGAACGTAACTTACAAAATATTCTGGAAAATACCGTTATAAATATATTTTTGGTAAATATTATTTTGGATACGAAAGAAATGAAAATATGATTTTTATTATTATTACAAAGTATACCATATTTTCGACAAGGAGAAAATATATTATTGAAAAATGAAAATATGTTTTCTTAGAATATTTAGAAGATATTTGATTTTTGAGAAAAAATATATATTTTCTTGAAATACATTATTTTTGGACAAAATGAGTTTATATATATTTTCTAAAGTGAGACTTGGAAATATATTATTCTGGAACTACAAATACAAGAATACGAAAATACATGTATGAGATACCCCCATCCTTGGGAAGGAAATATAAGTAAAAATACTTGAGAAGTATTAATACAAAATATTGTTTAACAAATTATTCCAAAATTAAATTTAAAGTTAAAATAATTATTATTTTAACAAGTAATTATAACTTGGGATAATATTAAAAGAAACGTAACTCAAAACGTTAACACAAAGGCAAGGCACGGCCCATTCGTCTAATAGGCGTTAGTACATTGTAGGGAGTCGTGTTTGCTGAGGAGATTTGAGTTACAAGTACCGAAGACGCAAAACTGTGAGTTCATGTCCCCCCTTTTCTTTAAACTGTTTTGTTTATTAACTTCGGGGGTGAAATACATGTTACAAAAAGGGATTTCATACAGATACAATTGGTATGGTTAGCCTAGGAAAGAACCATAGATCATGTGAATGGGTAGGCGGATACTTGAGACCATTAATCCTCGTATATGGACCGAGGGGCATGAGTGATAGATCTATTTGGGTGTAGCGAGCCCACACCCATGAGGACCAGGGTGGCCCATAGGGTGACTATGTCTTCCAGCCGGAAGCCCGGTACAAATTTGCTAGGTTTGAGTCTTCCTACACCATCACACATATCACTGGCCTTGCAAACCATTGTTGATCTTTTCCTTGTTTGCTTTCATACTAGGATTTACAAACATACATACATACACTGTTTACAAAGGTTTATACATATACGAAACACATGAACTCGCTCAACTTTTGTTGATGTTTTCAAATTACATGTATTTCAGGGAACTAAGTGGATTTGGCAGGTGTTTGCATGTTTTCAAGCTGTGTTATAAATAAAAGATGTCATCCAAGTCATTGGGGTTTAGGAGATATATCTTAATCCTGGACGAGATACATGGTTCTGAACCCGGGTTTGTTTAAGATCTTTTGTCGAGTCTTTGTGAACTCATTTAAACATGTTGTGGTTTGTAACTTGAATTTGGTGTCTACGTTTCAAACAATTTATGTTATGTTGTTTTCCAACTTAATTAATGGATGAACATCTTATGGTTTTTATCATATAGTGTTGTTATGATTGAATGCTATGGTATTTAAGAAAGTCACACCAATAATCACGCTTTCGCAAAAGTCAGGGTGTGACACGGGGCGCGTAAGCCCAGGCCTTATTCTACGCGGCCCGCGACAAACCTGCAGACAGAAACATTGAACTTGGTCCATTTTTGCAATTTTGATGGTTTCTAACCACTGATTTGGGATACATTGGGCTATATTTTGATGGTTTTAAGTATTCCCATGGTTTTGAAAACCATGTGCCCAAGTGGAGGGCCAAGATCGAAGCACGAAATGAGAGAAACGATCCCAACGGTTTACCGAAATCTATAAATACCCAAGCTCTCATTTGGTTTCTGCACACCTTGATCTGAATAACTCTAGGTTGAAGTTCTAAAACTTCATACCTGAGTGTTTTGGATCAAGATCTTCCTAGTTTGGACCCTTTGTAAGTATTCTTTCGTGCTTTTATGCATTTTTAAGCGTAAAAATCAAACAGCGTTTGACTTTCTGCTTTGACCAGGTTATGGTCAACACGAAGTTCATTGAACTTTGCAACGTGAGCGTAATCACCATGGTTATAGTCCCGTGTGACTATACCTACTGATTACCACGTTAATTAGGTATAGTGACGAGTCATAGTTTCGGTCAAAATGCGTATTCATGCGTATCTTGCAACCAAACTAATATTGGGTATCAAAACCGTTTGTTTTGATATCAAACTTGTTTTCTAACTTAGTTAAACCTGTTTTAGCATGTTTAGCTCGTCACTTTTAGTTTAATGCTTGTATAGAGTCGCAAGTCAAGTAGTCTAAACCACCGCTTAGACTTTCGAACTCGACCCGTTTGGTCGATCATTAGGATCCGACCAAGCATGTTTAGTGACCATAGTTGTATAGGGAATAACCTTCCAAGGTTATACCTTATGGTCACTTCGTTTAAGTAGTTGTATGTTAGGTAGTTTATGTGCCTTAGGAAAATGACCAAAATGCCCTTTTTACGCATAAATTCATTTTAAGCATATGTAACCTAAATTTTTAAATCTAAACTGATTAGGTAACATTATTAGACATGTTAAGGCATATAATACTTGTCATAGGACTTGTTAGGAGGTCCGAACGCGTTTTACGCGAACGACGCGTTAAGATAGCGTAAGCTACCTAAACGAGTCGTAATGGGTCGTAAGCACTTAGGATAGGTTTCGATTTAGAATGTAGGATTTGTTAAACCATATCATATGAGTTCCAATACTCATTTGGTTTACAAGACCTCATTCTATCCGATCTTCCGATTTAGTTCCGGTTTATTAACATAGTTACTTATATTAGGTGCCGATTGATTTCCGTGATCCCTCTAGCTTTGCTTGGTTGTTATTCAAGACTTCTAAGCATTCTCATGGGAGTACATAGTTCCCCTATTTTACTGTTTTTGATTGTTTTGGGGTGATTCATATGTGTTAAATGATTTTGATGTTTTTAACGATGGTTTCGAAAATGATTAAAATGGTTTATATTAAATTAATAACGATTTCGATAATGTGGATAAACTTGTTGGTTGTAATTACATAACGAATAACATTCATTAGTTTTGGCCTAACCGACCAGTATTAGGTTATGGTACCATAGGATCTGACAAATCCCGTTATCAGAATGCACCCATGGTTATGTGTGGGGATTGTGGGTAACGACTGAATCTGTGATTGTTAATTTACCCTTTGGTGGTTTATTAATGCGAGTTTCGAGATAGTCGAGTCGCGAAGGTTTGGATGTTATTAGCGGGATGACCAAAAGTAGTTTTCACAATTAAAACGAGAATGATTTAAATGACTGAAGCGATTTTGACGAGTTAAACGATTTGGGTAAACGATTGGTTTTTGGTTAGTGTTTTGATAACAGGACGGGTGTAATGTGATGAAAACATGGTAGATACACCGCTGGTACTTCTTATATATAAGTGTTTTCATCATATTACATACCGTGGCGTTATTTAGTTCACTTGGGTAAACGATTTTGAAACGATGTCACACAATGATGTTTCTGAATAATATAAACCATATGAGTTTTATTAACGAGTTTTTTACAAGATGTTTTACAATTAGATTTAATTAAATAAATGTTTTGGGTTAAGAATCATGGCTACGAGATTTTTATAAATTATAACCAACTTGATTTGAGTTGGTTAATTATGTCGCAATACTATACTTTTCAAAACAAGATTTTTAAATTAGGTATTGCAATATGTAAACTAGCAATGAATCCGACACTCTCATAAACCTATGTGCTCGCCAGCATTTCTTTGCTGACTTTGTTTTTACATATGTTTCAGGTGTTGTTGAATGATGTTGATTGCTAGGATGCATGCTCACATAGGACTGGACGAGGCCTTAGTGACTTAATAACAATGATAGACTACGTTTAACTTGTTTGTTTAAATTTCCAGACAATGTAAATGGTAAATCTTTAAATAAAATGAAACTTCAAATTTCCGTGTGTTATGAAACAATGATTCTGTTACAACACTCCCCGACGTTTCCGCCGCGGTTTCGTTGTTTTAATGCGGTCGGGGTGTGACATCAGGTATTTGTCATGGTTTTTTATACATGAAATCGTTCAATAGATAATCAGCAATCAAAGTTACAAAATGTAATCTAAAGAAAAAAATAATAAATCATGATTTTCATTGTATTTGGCAGATCCAGATAGATCGAGTTACAACACTAGTAACATATATTAGCTAAAATCTCTCGTGGGATGTAAAGATGTAAAACATCAAGATGATGCACTAAGTATATAATAAAAATTTGGCAAACTTCAAAAGCCATGTTAACAATGAATAAACGACGGTACTCAATACTCCTATACTACCTAGTCAATATAATTACTACTTTTTTAACCGCAAAAATCACCACACATGTTATTTGTAGCATTTGAACACACAATCACTTCGTTAAGAATACACTACTTTATCGCTAGACTACCTAATAAACAATTTTTTTTGGGAACGCATGATACAATCTTAGACCACCTAAATTTTTGTTTCCCCGTTTCTCTCTCTTATTAAATAATAGTGATATTTAAATTATATATTTTACATATTTAATATAATTTTAGCTATAAATACTTATAATATAATTCTGGATAGTTGTTATTTAATACAGATAAAATTTTACATTTTAATATTTTTTAATAAAGTTGTTCTTTTTACTTAAAAGCTTTATTAAGTCTACGAATATCACCAAGTTTCAATTTATGTTTGTTAAAACATTAAAAAGCGAAGAACAATGATAATAATTCTTTATGAGTGATATCTATAAAGAAATTAAAAAACTTAAGGTGTTTAATGGTAAAAATACAATGTCAAATAAAAAAGTGATATTAAAAATAAAGTTTTAGTTCATAATTTTTATTTTTATTAATATACTTATATATTTATAATTGCAATTTAAGTTAACTTAATTATACTAAGATAACACTTAAAAGACTAAGTACACTTTAACTGAATTAACATTTTTCATTAAAAAATTAATGCCCAGTTGAACAAAAAAAATATTTAATAAACCTAACATAATTTATATATATATATACATATACAAATGATGAAGGCCCTTAGGAACAGTACAACATTTGGCCAAATATTAGGTCTTATTTACGGTACTGCCACCTCCTTTTTGATCTAGATTAGAGATAGAGCGCACAGAGAATCTGAGAATCTAACCGGTTAGAGAGAGTGATATAATTAGAGAGCGTTAACAGAAGGTGATCTGGCCATGGGCTACGGCCAGCCACCCAATTTCGGCAACTGCTCTGTTTTCTGCCCCTGTTCCAGCAGCGATTGGTGTAGTTGATACCATGATTGCCGCGATGTTACCGGTAGCGCCTAGGGTTCCAGCCGAATTCCGACGAGTAAGACCTGCCGTGCATGTCCCTTTATGGTGTACATCGGCAAACACCGAGGTATCGATAGTGTGGTAAGTTCCCAACCTATTGCTTCGCTTTTCTAACAACTGATGAAGGATTGAGGTGGTTTAGGTCTTGAGCTGGTGCTTGATGATATCGTTACTGTGTTAGGGTTTTTAAATATTGATTTCCTTTTACAAAAAAGTCATCTTTTGCTTTTATTATAGGTTTTAACCTACTGGTGCACTATGCAGGTAAGGTGTTCGAAGAAATGGCTTTATACATTTCTTATATAAATCGGTTTTTAAGTTTCGACGATGTGATATAAGTAGGTATGAGTACTCTTTGTTGCACCAGTCTATGGTGATGATGATAAATCATCAGCCTTAACTGTCCTAAAAAGCTGTTCAGTTTTAGCCCCCAATAAGACTAAAGGGTATGGAGAGGATGGGCTCGGATGGGTTGAGCCGCCACGTAGGCGCCACGTAGGAGTGGCTTGGATGGGATGAATCTAGGGGGGTGGGGGATGAACCCCTTTATATATATATATGTATGTATGTATAGATGTATGTGTGTATAGAGAGAGGAGAGAGGGTCGGCTGAATCGGCGTGGGGGAGACGAATGAGCCGGGCCGGACATGAGGGGGGCGGTGTGGGGGCTCGGCGCCGGAGCTAGCCGGGGCTAGCCGACCCCCATACCCATTAGTCTAATGAAAAAAATTTGTTGATGAAGACAAAGAAGATTCTAGAAGATGAAGTACCATGATTATCGAATTCAAATGTCGTTAATAAACGTGTTAATAAATCCAGTGATAATAACTCTTACAATGTGGCTACAAGTGCAGATTGTGTGAATTATGATTATAGCCCACTATGGATGATATGAGAATGTTGGTACCCAACATTTAAGTTATAGTCAACAGTGATGAAGATGGCCTTGCGTGTGTTTTGAGGCACCTAGCCTTGCCCCTGTATGTCTCTTGCACCTATATCTGTAAACACACATGTTCTGCATATTTGATGTTTACTAACACTCAAAATAATTTTAGGTTTGTTTACAAAAACTTGAATGTTGGGACGTGAGGTATAGTTATATGTTTATAGATAACGTCTTCACTAACCATGTACAACCTGTATTGTGTGTAGGTAAAGCTCGCGTGCAATAGCGTTCGAATGAAGATCTCGGATCAGAAGAATAAAACTTTCTTTTGTCATACCATCCCCGGTTAAAGCCCTCTTTAAATAGAGTGGTAACTAAATTGTGCTCATGTTATTTGATACTTTTGTCGGCAACAAACTCGAATACATGTTTGTTATTATGTTTACCCATCCCGGGTTGGTTCCCCGCCACAACGCGCGGGTGGGAACAACCTAGTTCATAACGTTACGTCAAAGTTCATTTTCTTTAAATGCATATCTTAACAACTGTTTGTGTTAACATATTACATTATATTTTACTCAACTCGTATTCAACTCGTGCAATACATCAGTTTTTTTAAAGCATTAACATTTTTATTATAATGTATATAATATTGTATTTATTTAACCGGTGTAATACCTGGATTCTAACCTAGTTGGTGATGAATATACATATATTAACAAGGGAAAATAAACTTAATGTGAGAAGAAAAAGAACAAAGGAATTAATGGTAAAACCAATAAATAATTTGTAGTTTCTACAATTAAATATTTCTTATCTAATTATATATGAAAATACACTTTATTCTAAACATTTGAAAATTTATCATCCACATATCGAAATTGATTCCACATATATCCTACTCATATCAAAATGTATCCTTAACTTTACCCTATACACATCGAAAATTGTCCTTCACCATAAATTAAGTTGTTTTGAAAAAAAGTGTATTTAATGAATCATTTCTATTGGTTTAAAAGTTTATTCTTCCTATTATTATAAATGTTGTCTTATTGTTTGAACACTCCATTATTTGAAAGCACAAAAAGTAAAAGCCAACTAAATAGATAAAAGACCTTTTTTCTGCGTAATTTATATATTATAAGAGTTTCTATAAAGACAACAATTATCGAAATTTAATCAAAACCATAAAACCATTTTCGGGCATCAAAATTTTGTTCATATTGTAGATTTAGTTAACATTATATTGATTTTTTTTTATGAAACTATAGTTGGCAAATGACAATGTATTAGAGATTTTTTTTAAATTTTTAGTAAAATTACTAAAAACTAGTTAAATTATTCAAACTTTACGACATGCATTTTGTATTTAATTGGTAATGTGTAGGGAGATCTTTATCTATTATATTGTATTCGATTGTGTTCATAGTTGTATACTAGTGTTTGGATTTAAGATCTGTTATGATGTTCTATATTTTTGTGTGGATTTAGGTTATGATTATTGTTTCACGAGCAGCAATAGCAATCAATCAAATTTAAAACATCTTCAACATAAACATAAGGATATATTTATGTGACACGCACATTTTCAATCTTTGTACCATTCTGAACATTTTCGTATTCAATAAAATCTTGTATTTTATTTACAAAATGCATATTGTCAATCGTTGCACAATTTCGATCATTATGGTGTTCAAAAAAATGTTATATTTTATTTTGCAAAACACGT
The DNA here is from genome assembly GCA_030545235.1 of Helianthus tuberosus. NCBI lineage: Eukaryota > Viridiplantae > Streptophyta > Magnoliopsida > Asterales > Asteraceae > Helianthus > Helianthus tuberosus. The sequence continues at coordinate 592,645 of CM060353.1, read as the reverse complement.
AACCGAACGATCGAACGAAACGATATCCACGACATTTGAGGACAAAATCCAAGTTACACATGCCATAACACCTTTATATAACCTACACTTTAGGTTAAAAGGGGATAAAAAGGGCAAAACGTGATTATACTAGTCCTTGGGCTAAATCTGCCAAAAGTTGAAAATTGTTTAGCAAAGGGCTTACGGACCGAAAGGGGGAACTCCATACGGTCCGCTGCAAGCCTTGGCCCCCAAGTCGCAAAATTTCCAGCTTTTTCCCTCCTTTGGGCATGTGTTATGACACTAAGCATATGTTAACACCTGGAAGGACACTTGGCTTGATCTTGTGAGCTCAAACTCACTATAAATAGCCAAGAGTTTCATCATTCCAACTTGCTCATTTTCACATTTTCTTCTCCCACTCTCTTGGAGCTTGTTTCCAGTTTTTTGGAAACCTCCTACTGAGCTCTTCTAGTGTTCTTCAACACAAGTAAGTGCTCTATAATAATCTCTTTCATTATTTTAGCTATTTTCAGCAAAAAGTCAAACAAATTGACTTTTTTATACTTTCGGTTATGACCATTTTTGGTCAAGTCAAAGTTCAACTGAACTTTACAACGTGATCGTAATCACAAAGGTATTAATCCCTTGCGATTGCACCTTCTGATTACCACATTTAGTAGGCGAGATGACGAGTCAAAGTTTTATGAATTAAAAGTAAAAAATGTGCAAAAGTGAATTTTACGACGAAACATGCTCAAACATGTCTAACTCGACATTTCTAGTTTAGTGTTTTTATTTAGTCTTAAGTCGAGCGGTTTGATTACCACTTTGACTTTTGAATCTGACCCGTTTGGTCAATCTTAGGATTCGACCAAGCACAGTTTTATGACCATAATAATATATGGAATAACCCTCTAAGGTTATACCTTATGGTCATATAGTTTCGTTAATTATATGATGAGTCGATTTTTATGTACTTTAAAATGCTGAAAACACCCTTTTGGCGCATAAAATGGTTTAATTCATAGGAGATCATAATTTTGACATCTAAACTGATATTATAACATAATCAAACTTGTTTTGGCATATAAGACTCATCATAGGAGTTGTTTAAACATTCAAAGCCGTAGTTACGCTCACGACTCGTTAAAGTGGCGTAAACCACATTAACGAGTCATAACGGGTCAAAAGCACTTAGAAATCTTTTCTAATCAGAATGTAAGGCTTATTGAACCATATTATATGAGACCTAACTCTAGATTGATTCATAGACTTCATTCTATCCAATCCTCCGATTAAAGTCTCGACACACTAACATAGTATTCTGATACACTAGGAAACAATTGAACTATTGAACATTTGAGCTTTGTTTGAACATTGAACAAGACATATACGCAATCCCAAGTGAGTACATAGTCCCCTCTTTTACGCTGTTTAAATGTTTTGGGGTGATTCATATGTGCCTATCACTATTTTCATGCTTTTCATGACTTTACACATGGTTTAATTACCCAATATACATAATACATGATTTCAAAGACATTAAACATGGTATATTGACTTAATATACCTAGCACTTGTTTTCAAAGACATTATACATGGTATATTGACTTAATATACCTAGCACTTTTTTTCAAAGACATTTTACATGGTATATTTACCTAATATACCAAGTACATGGTTTCAAAGACATTATACATGGTTTCAAAACATTACACGACATGATTACGTTGTACTACATATAGGTGCGTTGAATGTACCATGATACATTCATTAACATTGATCACACTGACCGATAGTATGTTATGGTACCATAGGATTAACAACCCCATTCACACTTCTTAGGTTTGTTTGGAAGTGACCTTAGGGAATGACAGAATCCGATGAACATTTTGATAAACCTTTGTCTTTATAAGGGTTTATCCGACAGTCGACAAGGCTTGAATGTATTCGCCAACAATCCATATATATGTTTACACAATAAGAGTATTTCTTTTATAAAACAAAACTTTTTGATTAAACAAGACCTTTGTTTATTTAAAACAGTTGTTTTATACAAGACATTTTGATTACACAAGACAAGACAAGACATTTTGGTTGTTTATACAAGACATTATTTTATGGTTTAAACAAGACCTTTTGTTTACCATACAAGACAATTGTGGTTCATACCATACAAGACATTGGTTTATACAAGACCTGACAAATTATTGGTTTATAGTAAGTAATTTAGATAACGAGACGTGTGTAATATGATAAAAGCATGGTGGATAAGCCGCTGGTACTTCCTATATATAAGTGCTTTTATTGTATTACATATCGTAGCATTATCAAAATCACTTCAAACAACCACAATACAAGACATGACATTTTATTTGGTTTTTTCTAAAACATACTTGATTATTATGTTAATCATGCATCATTTCTTTTAAATCAAATGATCTTCATATAATTTCATAAAGGAACACTTTTTTTAAAGGTTCATGGAAACTTTTGAAATAATTAAACATTTTCTTTTAACATTCAAAGCCATGAGACTTCATCACAAAACATATGTTACCCAGAGGCATTTTTATGCTGACGTTTACTTTTTCATATATGTTTCAGGAGCTAATGTTTGATTTTGAGCATGCTACACATAGGGCAGACTCGGGCCTTAGTTACTTTAAAACTTGAAATACAAGTATTGTACTTTGTTTGTGTTTATTTCCAATACAATGTAATTTAACAATTCAATAATACAAAACTTTAGGTGAAACAATAGTTCTGTAACATGACTCCCCGACATTTCTGCCACCGTTTGTTTTTTTTACTCGGTCAGGATGTTACAATTTCCTAGGTTACGACAAAGCTAATTTAAAATTTATATAACTTCAAGCAATCGACATCCTTATGAGGGTTCGTTTCATCAAGGTAAGTATAAAAAGTATGTTCCGTAATCACGGAGTTGTAAATGCAATAAAGTAAATAATGAACTTGAACATTTTGTACCAAATAAAGCAAATTTTTTATGAGACTTGAAAATGCAAACATGACTTATTTTCACTTGGTGAAAAGTTTGTTGTCCCTTCGAAGACTTAGTGTCTTCACTTAAGGGTGTAAACGAGGTGAGGAACTCGCAAGCTACTCTAGATCGGCTCGAAAAAGCTCAAACGAACCGAGCTAAATCGATCTTGTAGGATCGTGAAACGACCTAACGAGTCGATCAGAAGAGTGCTCAGACCGAATCAGAGGCGGAATTCATTGATTCGGTCTTCGTTTAGCTTGGATTCACTATTAAATGTCTCGTATATTGATTCCTGAACGTTTACAGACTTGGAGACACCTCGACAGCACCTCGGCGTCGGAAACTAGAACATTACAAATGAACTCGTTTGAAGGGTATATATAGGCTAGACCCTTCCGTTTGAAAATAACACAACATTTTCAAACAGAACCCTTTCAAACGGAACCCTTTGAAACAATTACATTCAAACGATACATCTCAAACTCAAACGGTCAACTTCTAAATTCTTGTTTCATATGTAATCTAACTTCTATTTTGTCTTTTTGCAAGCATGATGTATATGATGATGTCACATATATGATGTCATCATCATATATGATGACATCACTCTTGTTCAGCAACGCAACGAACCCGAGACTCGACCTAAGACGAAGACGACAGATGAATGCACCAACAGACTCCCCCTCAGATGTTGACGAGTCTTAAGTGTCGAGTCTTTGCATCTTCAGTCTTTATCAGTCTCTTTTCTTTCTTAGCATATACCAGGACCTTCTCTTTGGCTCTAACCTCGTCAGACTCCCCCTCTCATCATGATGGGATCGCTGTCTGGAATTAGCTATCACCTTGAGATCAATTCCTGGCTTTATCTCTGATTAGCTCATTTCCTGCACACATTTTCTCATCACAACATAAGTTTTTACTTAAATCAATAAGAAAAACTTACTGGAAATAGTTACATCAAGTTCAAATTAATGACCCTGATTAACTAAACAAACTTCTTTCTCAAAAAAAATTTCTCAATTCAATACACACACTCCCAAACCTGTTCATCATGTTCAGCACTCGGAATTTTGAAATTCAGCTCTTCAACATCAGTTGTCGAAAATCTTTTTGTATTTTTCAAAATTTATGCTAAAACACACTAAAATCTTTTTGGATTTTCAATATAACAAAGAAATGCAGTAAAGAAATATTTACAAACAATATTTTTTGTGAGTTTGCGTAAGAGGATCATATCAGTTTTTGTGACCAATCACTAGCACCGTTAAGCTTTAAACATTTTAAGCTCTAAACGATTCACATTGATTGACGATATTGTTGTCCACATAAACTCAATCTAAAAACTTTCAATCTGCTTACCGATACGATTATGTACATTTAGATAGCACTAAGTTCTTATGGACCCCACAATCTCAGCATATCCCCTCATCATGCAATACAATGACTCAAGTAATGCCTTTAAACTTTTATCAACTGTGATTTGTGCGAAAACAAAGCAGAATGTTTAAACATTAACAATCAGGTCGATACTTCCGTATACGCAGAGAAAGTCCAATGTTTAAACAAAATAAGAAAAATAAAACAAGTTGAAGTTGTTTAGGCTTTAACCACCAGGTCGATACTCCCGTATACGCAGAGGTGATCCAAAGCTTAAACGAAACACCAAAGAAAATAAAGCAGAACGTTTAGACAACAACATCCAGGTCGATACTCACGTATACGCAGAGGATGTCCGATGCTTAAACAAAATAAAGAAATAAGACAAGTTTAAATCTTTGCAAAATAAAATGCACAATCACAGCGACTTTTCAGTAAAGTTGTGAAAGTTCACAAACTTAACCAGTTTTATGTCTTTCGACAATCAGCGATTACTGAGTAGGCACACAGTCAAGAAGGACAAAACTAAGTACTATGCTTTTGACCATGTTTCCCACTAGAACTAGGCTTTTTCATTTAAGTTGGTATCGTTCTCGCAAATCTACTAGTCTAGCTGAGCCTACCGTCACATCTCTAGTGAGACCGTTTATCACTTTTAGACTTTACATATCTTTAGCATGCTGTGACAGTCCAACTGATTTTCTATCATTTCCTCTTTTATGCAACAAAACTCATTTTTTCATTTTTCAATGTTTTTGACATTTTCAAATTTTCTAATTTTTTTAAAATTTTTACTCCCCCTAAAATCAAAATATGTCTCAATTTTGATTTTCTGGGAAAATTTGAAAACAAGCTGTACAAGAAACTTGACAACATGATGAGAATCACGTCAATTCTCCATTCACTTGGCTTAAACAATCAGAACTCCCCCTCACAACAAAACATTTTCCCATAGTGATCTCAAAACACTTAAGTTTGTTTTAATCAAAATGGTTTTTCCGGAAAATTAGTTTTGTGTGATGTTTCACAAACATGGGGATCTTTCATCACTTTGTTTTCTTCAATCACTTGTAAAAACTAACATTGTTAAGAACAATCCACAAACATCACTTGTAGAAAATCAAGTACAACTTAATGTCCCTGATTTACCACTTGTAAGACGAAATATCACTTTCGTGAATTTCTCAAGAAATGTGCCGATTCATGTTCCACGCTTACCAACCTGGGAACTCCGGCAAGTCAGGTTTTTCATTTAAACAGATTCACCCAAGCCTGACTGTCCTTGGGTGATTTTGAATTCTTGTTCAACAATGGTGGAAAATTTGCATCATCCATTGTTAAACCTGAATTCTCCATTTTTACCTCAACCAAAGGCTCCTCTGGCTTTGACGAACCAGAATCATTGCCTGCACATGGCTTGTCTGACTTTGACCTGTCAGATTCATCGCCTGATGGTGGCTTGTCTGACTTTAACATGTCAGATTCATCGCCGACCATTTTCTTCTTCTTCTTATTTTCTTTCGTCCTCAAATTTGTATCTGATGAATGCGTCTTGCTTGACTTTGCAGTTGAGGAAAGCGATTCATCAGAACTCTTATTTTTACCAACAGATGAACCCAAGGACAAAATCTTTTCCAGATACTCTCTGGCTTTCTTCCTCTTCTTCCTCAGTCTGTCTTTTTGCCCTTGAGAAAGCTTCACTTTCGTTTCTTGAACTTTAGGTTCTTGAACCTTTTGTTCTTTGGGCTTGATGTTGACTGGTTTCTTCACCTGCTTCTGAGATTCAGCCCTCGATCTTCTCATTGATCTCATTGAGCAATCTCTAGCAATGTGGCCAATGATGTTGCAGTTAAAGCATCTCCTTGACTCAAATCTCCAACTCTGGCAGTTAACAGCAATGTGTCCTTGATAACCACATCGGTAACACACTCTGTTATCGTACCAATCACCATTTTCAGTCCAAACATTCAGATCAAAGCACTGTTTGGCTTGGTGATAATCCTTGCTCCTCTTGTTTGCTTGATTTGACTTTTGAGCACTGTGGTCCGACCTGCACCACTTATTACCAACAATTTTTGAGTTTTCATTTTTTAATTTTTTTAATTTTTCATTGCGATTGGATGATTGATCTGATGAACTTTTATTTTCTTTTTGAACATTTTTCAAAATTTTCTCTTTTTGTTTTTGTTCCACTTTCTTCTTCAAAGGTTTTTGCTTAGAGCATTCTCCCTTTTCAGTTGATTGTGGAACAGTTTCTTGAAACTTTTCTTTTAACTTCAAAAATAATTTTTGTTTTTCGAATTTTTTATTTTCATCATCAGATTTCTCATCACAATCTTCAACTTTGACTTTGTCAAAGTTTGTGACATCGTCACTTATTGGAACTGAATTAATAGGTTTTGGACAAGGAATAGTTGAAGTATTTACAAACACCTTCAACTTTTGTTCCCATTCCTTGATTTTCTTTTGAGCACATTCTGCCTCTTTCTCAAGTCGAATAATCTTTTCAAGATAAGAATTGATTTCAATTTGTTTTTCAAGATTGTTTTTACCAAATAAATCTCTCTCATCTTCTAAAATTTTTATTTGACTTTGAAAATCTTTTTCAATCTTTGATTTTTCATTTTCAAAAACTTTTTCGTTTTCTTTCAAAATTTTGATTTCTAATGACAAACTGTTCAAATTACTTAACAGTTTGTCATTTTTAGCTTTCAGCTTTTCACAATTTCCCTGTAAATTCAGAATCTGTTTTACATCAGTCTGTTTCTCATCTTTCAACTTCTCGACTTCCGATTTCAAACTTTCCACATTCTTCAAAAGTTTGTCATTGTCAGTCTTTAAGTTGTCACACTTGAAGCATACTGATTCAACATTTTCACAGTTTAAGCATTTTCCAGGAATCTTTTCATCATCAGCTTTCTTCTCGACCTTCAAAGCTGGAATTTTTTCAACCTGTTTCTTCTCAACTTGAACATTTTTATCATTACTTCCAACAAATTTTGCTTCCAATTCTGTCCAAATTGAATAAGCAGTTCCATCATGTTGAAGCAGTATCAAGATATCTTCTTTTATCGCTTGCTGAAGCAGATTCACCATCAATTTTTCATCTCGATATTTCTTTTTATCTTTCGTACTCATTTCTCGAATTGTTTGCTGCACACCATTTGTTGTAGGTTTAACATATGGTTCTTCAGTGTGTTCCCAAGCATCCAAATGATACGCCTCAACCCAATTTCCAAACCGTTCGAACCATCCATTGTAATCATCAATATCCATGAGTTTAGGCGGTTTCTGAGATGTTCCGGTTTCGTTCTCATGCAAAGCATTCTGTGTGATTGTAATAGGACTAGTGGAAGCATTGTAGAACTCGTTCTCCATGTTTCGAATTTTCAAACAAACTGAATCAAATTCAAACGACCTTGTGCGAATGAGATTGATGTAACTTGAATTTGGTGCAAACTGACCCAGAACTCACAACACAAACTGAACTGATGCGAGTTGAATTTGCTGTGGACTATCCCAAACCTTGGGTCGAAGTAATATATTGTATGCCTTGGGCCTATTTAACACTTGGGCCGACCAAAACACTTAATATTCAAACTTGATGATGCCGACAACACCCACTAACAATTTTGATGATGTTTAACTGACACGCTATTTCTTGAACTCCACACTCACATGTGACTGACACCTTTATCTATGACCAACACAAATCTATTTGACTTTAACCTAGTGATATAATCCGACAAAAAAAAAATCACATGAATTCTGATTAAACAAGTCAGCCGAAAACTGGATATATCAAACTTTGATAAGACCGATCACATGCAAAATGATTTTCAATTTTGTGATTTGACCTATATCTATTTAAAGGCTGACACAAATAGAACTACCAGCTATAACATGTGACCCTCAAATGTATCAAATATTATCACATGTATAAGATACCAATTAGCCGACAAAATCAATTGATTCTCGTGAAAAATTCAAATGCTCATATGTCAAAGCATTTCCAAATTTCAAAGTTTAATCATATCACATGCAATACTCTTTAATCAAGAACTGACAGAAACTTAATATCAATCAGAATTTCACGTGACCTAAAACTTATCAATTCATTTATATCCCATGCAAACCAACAATCTCGATTTATGTATCACACAACACAATGCATTTTCAATCGGTTCACACTAATCAAAGTACAATCACATGAAGACTGAACCACTTTCAAACTGGAACCAAATTTTCAAACAGTCACGATGACAACTTTCAAAAGGTGATCATGTTTCAAACTGTCATGTTGTCAACTTTCAAACGGTGATCATGTCTCAAACGATAAATTCAAACGTAACACAAATTTCAAACGACAGAATCCATTTTCAAACGATTACTTCAAACGATTAGTTCTCAAACGATGAACTGTTTTCAAACGATGACCTCAAATGATTAGTTCTCAAACGATGAACTGTTTTCAAACGATGGAAGTCAAATTTCAAACGATTGACAGCAGTTTCAAACGATGGGATCAGATTCAAACGACAGGCTCATGTTCAAACGATGGATTTCAAACGGTATGGCCAATTTTCAAACGTAACACCTATGCTTCGTTCAAACGGAACCCATATTTCAGTCCTTTTTTACCAGTTTTACTTCGAGTTTAGGTCCGATATTCTCAAGGGTTTGTTAAAACACCATTACGTACATTTTGTGAAAATTTTAGCCGATTTTATCCGTGAAAATTTGTCCAGTTTTGAAAAGAAGGTGTAGAAGATAGAATATTCCAGCGAAAACGAGCTAAACGGTAAGAACTCTTCCTCCTGAGCTCTGATACCACTTGTAGGATCGTGAAACGACCTAACGAGTCGATCAGAAGAGTGCTCAGACCGAATCAGAGGCGGAATTCATTGATTCGGTCTTCGTTTAGCTTGGATTCACTATTAAATGTCTCGTATATTGATTCCTGAACGTTTACAGACTTGGAGACACCTCGACAGCACCTCGGCGTCGGAAACTAGAACATTACAAATGAACTCGTTTGAAGGGTATATATAGGCTAGACCCTTCCGTTTGAAAATAACACAACATTTTCAAACGGAACCCTTTCAAACGGAACCCTTTGAAACAATTACATTCAAACGATACATCTCAAACTCAAACGGTCAACTTCTAAATTCTTGTTTCATATGTAATCTAACTTCTATTTTGTCTTTTTGCAAGCATGATGTATATGATGATGTCACATATATGATGTCATCATCATATATGATGACATCACTCTTGTTCAGCAACGCAACGAACCCGAGACTCGACCTAAGACGAAGACGACAGATGAATGCACCAACAGATCTTAAGCCCGAGCCATAGCCTAAAAATACATTGTTTAGTAACCAGCCCGAGCCTAAACGATCCTATTAGTTATGTCATTTAATATATAAACTATAAATTTATATTGATATAATTTTTATTTATAAAATTAAGATAAAAATAACTAAATAATAAATATACGTACTGTCACACCCCGACCACGTAAAACAACAAAACATGGCGGAAACGTCGGGGAGTGTTGTAACAGAATCATTGTTTCATAACAATGGATTAAATAGTTTCGTTATATTGAATTAAATGACAACCCGAACTTTCGAGGTTGGCTTTACCAAACTTCATGACCTGTTACTTGTAACCGTTGCATTTCAAGGTGTGTTCTTGTTAGCAAATAAATTGTTTTGAATAATTGGATGAACCTAGTCGCACACTTCACTGAGTCGCACAACACGCTAGTGATCGGATGCCTTTCCATGGATGGGTTGTCCATCGGCCCGGATCCTTATGGGCCCAAACTAAAGCCAAGCTGGGTTCGACCTACTTGTTCCAAGTGTTTACATGCACATGGAAGTTAGGACAGTCTTCACATTTGTGCAAACACAAGAAAAGCAAACCCTAGCATCCTTCCCTCCCCTCATGATCGGCGGCAGCCATCCCCATCTTCGAAGCCTTCTCTCTCTCGGACTAGCACATCCCTTACGTTCTTTCGGTTAGTAAAACACTCTCGTCTAGTTTACTTTTCATGTGTTCTTGATTATGTGTTTAAGTATGATTAATGTTAGTATGCCATTCCTTGTTTTAGTTGATGATTCTTGACGATGTAGAATACGTGTGTATGTTCGGTGCATGCGTTCTCGATCATGTGCGGCTTTCCTTTTTGTTGATTGTTATCGATTGATTCTAATTAGATTGAAAATAAGGTTCACCGATTTGTTAGACATGCGTAGGAATTGGTGATTAGAATTAATGATTCGAATAGATTGATAATTAATGAATTGTTAAACTGATTCGATGTGGCTGGTAAATGAAGAACTGATTTAGGTGTTTTGAGAAATCCTTATGTGATGGTTCAACTAGATCTTGAAGCCGATAATGGATGATAATCATTATGTTCCAAGAAATTCGTATTTGCTAGACATGTGCTTATGGTAGTTATGAGATAATTATGTTGTTTGATCTTCATGAAAAGAGAAACTGTTAATGATTAATTTTTGCGAGAATTAGGGAAGTAATGATAGAAACTTGTAACTGAATAATAGAAACTTGTAACAAATTGCCAATAATTCACGGCATTAATTGGCACCACACACACACTTGTGCGATCGCACAATATGGATCAGTCGCACAATATGGTTGCAATCGCACAAGGGTACTGAATCGCACAACACATCATTGGTTTAGTCTGTTGGGCCATAGACTATTGGGCTGGGTAACATAGCTGATCGCACAACCCAGTCTTGATCGCACAAGTAAGGTCTGATCGCACAAGCCAGTCTTGGTCGCACAAGCTCACGTGGATTGAACGAAGGTTAGGCCTTGCTCATCGGTTGAATCACACAAGTAGATTGGGCTGTGGCCCAGTGTGGGACGCACAATCCACTCGGATCGCACAAGGCCATTCGGGTCGCACAAGACGTGTGGGCCCGAATGCCTGGGCCGCACATGGTTTTGTTTAATGTTTGGACTGTTATGTGATACGTGTACATGGACTTACCTGTTAGTTTGTATGTCGTGAAAGGTGAAGCTTGTGATATGAACTCGTGAACGTGCTAAACATCTGATATGTGTGACTGGATGAGTTGCATGGAGTGCAATGTGATAATTATGTGATAGTATAGCATATGTTACTGCTGGATCTCATGAACGACTGTTATAATTCATATGATGATGTGTGTATACTACTTGTGTAATTTGAATGTGGAATACGTGATGCATGTATATACGAAACTGATTGTCTTTGGTAACCTCGGTAGGGTTTGGTTAACCAACTTGGAACGGGTAATGTAATTAGTCATACCGAGCAAATCTAAGGTGAGTTCACTGCACTTTTTCCAAGCATGCATCCCGGGGAGGGATATTGGGTAACGTTCCAGGGAGGAATGCCAGGTTAATGGGATGTTGGTTATTACTCAGTTTCTATCATATAAGACGCCCTACATCTACCGATAGTTGCCGGGAAGGAAACGAGGTATTTAGTTGATAGCGCTATTAGGATTGGCACCCTCACACCGTGCCGGAAAGGACGGGCGTGAACTAATTACCTTGACCACTTGACCAATGCTTTGATAGAGGCATTGGGGTTCGAGCAAACACATCTATTAGCCACATACAGTAATCGAGTTAATAACAACATCAAAACAAAACGTTGAACTGTTTTAAACACACATCTGGTAACTAAGCGCGTTAACAAAACTTTGAACTCACCAGCGTCGTCTGACACACTTGTCTGCATGCTTGCAGAACCATAGGCTTATATCATTTGGAACTTGCTGTCTGGGAGGCTGGAGTGGTCATGGGTTGAGACACATGGAAATCTCAATACAAGCTTAATGGCTTATGTACACATGGTTTACGAAATACTTAACAAATGAGTTATGCTTCCGCTGTATACAATGAATGATATGTAACGTTTGTAACACTTTACGAAAGTTTTATTTATTTATATTTATGAGTTCAATGTGATTGGTGGCTTGGATCCTGGTACGTCACACGCCTCGCGGGCGTTCCCGCATGTGGTATTTTGGGGGTGTGTCATTAAATGTATTACATTGCATTGAAATTAGAAACAAAACATGAAGAAATAGACTTTCATTGTTATTACGTCACTAAGGCCTCATCCATTCCTATGTGAGCATGCGTCAATATTATCATCAAACATCATCAACTATGGTACCTGAAACACATGTGAAAATACGTCAGCAAAAAAATGCCGGCGAGTACATAGGATTTGTGTGAGTGTCAGGTTCATGGCTTGTTTTACCTTTTGAAATAACTCAAAACAACTTTGTTATTCGATATTAGAAAACTTAGTTTTTGTAAAATGTTTATATTGTGAATTGAAATAACCAAGTTAAAACAGATTTGTTTTATAAAACCTCGATGCCATGAATCTTAACTCCAAAACATTTGTTTTGATAGGCTTAGATCAAAATCATTTTTGTAATAAAACGCGAATAATATATATTGTTAGAAAAACCTTGTAATATAACTTTGTTTTGATAACATTTGCCCAAGTGATCTAGACAACGCAACGATATATAATGTGTTAAAAGCACTTATATATAGGAAGTAACAGCGACGTATCCACCATGCTTTTAACACATTACACCCGCCCCGTTACCTAATCACTTCCCTAACCCAACGGTTCAAACAGTCATAAACGGTTCACATAAATCAAATGGTTACAAACGGTTCACATAAATCAAACGGTTACAAACGGTTCACATAAATCAAACGGTTACAAACGGTTCACATAAATCAAACGGTTACAAACGGTTCACACAAATCAAACGGTTACAAACGGTTCAAAATGTAAAACAATGTGTCCATATACTGGATGAACATATGCAACAAAATGAAATCATGAAAATTAATGTGCTAGCATGTTAAGTGAACATACATAGCAAAACATAATGAAATCATGTACTATACGTGTACTAATGAATATAGCAAGTATATATCCTAAAAGCATTAAAAACATGAAAGTAACAAGTAGGCACATGTGTTCCACCCCAAAACAGTTTGAAAACAGTAAACGAGGGGGCTATGCACTCACTTGAGGATGCTTAGAAGTCTTGAATAACAACCAAGGAAAGCTAGAGGGATCACGGAATCAAATGGCACCTAATATAGGTATCTAAGTTAATAAACCGGACCTAAATCGGAAGATCGGATAGGATGAGGTTTCGTAGACCAAATGAGTGTTTGGAACTCATATGATATGGTTTAACAAATCCTACATACTAAAACGGAACCTAACCTAAGTGCTTACGACCCATTACGACCCGTTTAGGTAGCTTACGCTACTTTAACGAGTCGTTCGCGTAAAACGCGTTCAGACCGCCTAACTAGTCCTATGACAAGTATTATATGCCTTAACATGTCTAATAATGTTACCTAATCAGTTTAGATGTCAAAATTTAGGTTACATATGCTTAAAATGAAATTAGGCGTAAAAAGGGCATTTTGGTCATTTTCCTAAGGCATATAAACTGCCTATCATACAACTACTTAAACGAAGTGACCATAAGGTATAATCTCGGAAGGTTATTCCCTATTCAACTATGGTCACAATAAATGCTTGGTCGGATCCTAAAGATCGACCAAACGGATCGGGTTCGAAAGTCTAAACGGTTGTTTAGACCGCTTATCTTACAACCCTATATAAGCACTAATCTAAAAGTGACGAGTTAAACATGTTACAACATGTTTAACAAAGTTTGAAAACAAGTTTAATATCAAAACAAAGGGTTTTGATACCCAAGAATAGTTTGGTTGTAAAATACGCATGAATACGCATTTTGACCGAAACTATGACTCGTCACTACACCTAATTAACGAGGTAATCAGTAGGTATAGTCACTAGAGACTATAACCATCGTGATTATGCTCACATTGCGAAGTTCAAACAAACTTTGTGTTGACCAAAGACTGGTCAAAGCAGAAAGTCAAACACAGTTTGACTTTTATGCTTAAAACGCAGAAAAGCACGAAAGAATACTTACAAAGGGTCCAAGCAAGGAAATCTTGATTCAAATTGCTCAGGTATGAAGTGTTAAACCCCAACTTAGAGCTATTTGAATCAGATTGTGATGAATGAGAATGAGGGTGTTGGGTATTTTTAGAAAACCCATAACCGTTAGGATCGTTCCTCGCAATCCGTGCTTCGATCTTGGCCCTCCATGTGGGCACATGGTTTTCTAATACCATGGGCACCTAAAAACAATCAAATACCATCAAATGGTATTGCAAAACAAGGATCAAAACCATCCATGTGTGGCACATTGTTTTACAATGCTATGGGTGTCCAAAACTAGCTCATGGTATTGAGAATGTTACATAAAAGCCCCTGAAAAACAACGCGGTTGTTGAAAATAGGCCTGCTGTTGCTGAAAAAGATTGTTTTTCTACCCAGATGAGGCTGTGGCGTGCCACCACAGCACAGCCATTTGGCTGTGGCACGAGGCCACATCTAGCCAGATCCAGAAACTTTGCCAAAATGGCAGAAATGGTCCCTGCAACACTTTTAAGCCATTTTCGATGCGTTTAAACCCCGTTAACCCATTTTTAAGGCACTACATGGATGTTAAAGCATAGGGGACTTGAAGCATGCTTAAAAATATCTAGGATGTCAGTTTGTTTGGTCGTACGGTTGCGTTATTCAGTTAATTACGACGAAAACTCGAACGGACACAAAAACGATCCAAATTGCGCGACGAATGGTATTTTTGCATTCCAATCACTAAAATAAAATATTTTAATGATTACAAAAATTTTTGGATGTCCGGATATGCTCAGAACGTAAGATATGCCCAAAAATGCAAACTTATGCACTTTTTGATGCCTTTAGTCCCTGTTTGATCGAAAAGTTTATTTTTGCGCACCAAACACCTCAAAGCATATTTCTAAGCTATGTAAAGGATATTTAGGGCATATATAACTTATAATCAAGTTCAAGAATGTTCGTTATCATTCGATTCGGTATACTTTTGCAGTTTGACGTAAATAGTCCCTACGATCGAATAAACTTGATTTCGCCACACCAAACCCTCCAAAACTCCTTTCTAAGTTACGTAAAGGTTATTTAAGGTATGTTAAGCTTATGTCACTATTCCGAAGTGTTTGTTGCATTAAACTGGTTATATTTACGCATCAGTTCGCGTATAACCTTCTAGAAAGCGATTTAAAGCCCGAAATCGAACAAGAATTGATATGTGCAAACGATACACATATTTTTACAAATTCCATGTATGAAATACAATATTTCATTAATTTGGTATTTGTTTGATGGTCGCAGTGACACAGGTGTCACAATCTCCCATACTTTAGGAAATTTCGTCCCGAAATTTATTCGTAGGAGTCTGTCTGTAATGCTGTGTTAAATAATTGTCTTGCATGGAATCTAGGGTGTTTATCTATTTGCGTAGAATAAACCATCAAAGATTTGCAAGGCATAATCCTGTCATTTCCCTCAATGGACATTCTTCAGAAACGAAAATGAACAGACGGAGTGATTTTCAACAAGTATTCGTCAGAAATGGAAAATGAAGGAATAAACAAAAGGATATTCATTTTCCTCAACGGACATTATTCAGAAATGAAAATGAACAGACAGAGTCATTTTCAACAGGTATTCTTCAGAAATGGAAAATGAAGGAATAAACAAAAGGATATTCATTTTCCTCAACGGACATTCTTCATAAACGAAAATGAACAGACGGAGTCATTTTCAACAGGTATTCTTCAGAAATGGAAAATGAAGGAATAAACAAAAGGATATTCATTTTCCTCAATCGACATTCTTCAGAAACAAAAATGAACAGACGAAGTCATTTTCAACAGGTATTCTTCATAAATGGAAAATGAAGGAATAAACAAAAGGATATTCATTTTCCTCAATGGACATTCTTCATAAACGAAAATGAACAGACGGAGTCATTTTCAACAGATATTCTTTAGAAATGGAAAATGAAGGAATAAGCAAAAGGATATTCATTTTTCTCAACCGACATTCTTCAGAAACGAAAATGAACAGACGGAGTCATTTTCAACAGGTATTCTTCAGAATTGCAAAATGAATAGAGTTAACTCAAGACACATGACAAAACTTGTTGTGGTTTTGGTGCACTAAATTCCATAATTATGTATGCATCCTGTTAGTACATTTATGTCTATCGCCTTTGTCAATCCGAGCCGTAGCGAGAAACAAAAGAAAACGAGTCGTTATGATGTAATATCTAGACAAAAGGAAAGGTGGCAATATTGTAATTAATGAGAAATCTCATTAAAAGCCAAGGCCTATAAATAGGAGCTTTATGTTTAGATTAGAGACTTTTGGCTCATTTGTGTTTAGGAGAGCTCTAGATCTAGAGAGAGAATCTAGAGAGAGAAAGTTATTCAAGGTGCTTGTTCTTGTTAGATTTCTAATAGAATCACGTTTATATTACATCGTGTGTGTTAGGTCGCGTTCGTGTACGGATTCCACACGTCATACATTCGTTTCGCAATCGTTTCGGAGTCAAAACCGATCCTACAAGTGGTATCAGAGTAGGAGCTCGATTGCACTGATCTATCACACATTTCCGCGTAGAAAATCATCAGATTCAGATCCGGATTTCATCTATTTCTTCATCTTTTTCATATTTTTCACGTTTTTCACTGAAAATCATCAAATTGAACTAGTTTTTACGGTCCAAATCGGCTGATTTTTTTATATGTTGTGCGAAAACACCTGATCTATAACCCTACCAAGTTTCAGATCCTAATTCCTAGTCGTTTAGGAGAAAACTGAGTTTTTAGGTCTGTTTTCACATCATCAGTCTCATTCCGTTTGAAAACAGCTTCATTCCATTTGAAAACAGTCCCATTCCGTTTGAAAACAGGCTCATTCCGTTTGAAAACAACCTCATTCCGTTTGAAAATGACATATTCCGTTAGAAGTGTGCTCATCTCGTTTGAAACACGTATTCCGTTTGAGAATTCCGTTTCAAAGCTGCAGTTCCGTTTGATAGTGTCATTCGTCCATTTCCGTTTGAAAGTGGTTCAGTAGTTCAGGTGATATACTTGTTTTGATCAGATCTATATTATCGATTTGCATGTGAAATTAATGCTTGAGGTGATTCAAGGTAATTCAAGAAGTTCAAACCATGGCTGAAGAATTTTTCAATACTTTCTACAACGCGTTTACCTCGGATACAGTGGAAGGTTCAAACGTTACATCCAAAGCGATAACGAAAACCATCAAAGACAACATTAACCATGACAACTTTTATGGAACCTATTCAAAACCTCTGAAGCTGAATAACATTGAGGATTATGTTTGGTGGAAGGAGAGGTTTGTCAATTGGACGAAGGCATATGCACATGAGAGTTGGTTTTGTTTGAAGTTTGGTTATGATAACCCAGTAAATGACAAAGGAAAGAAATTCTGATCAAAGATTATTCAGAGGAAGACAAAAAGAAATTTTCATATGAACAGAAGATGATTGCTTTGATCCAGCAAGCAGTTCGAGATGACATTTTTTCATTATTAATACATGATGGGTCATCGAAGTCTGTGTGGAAAGCTTTGAAAACGAAAGCTAAGGGTGGTAAACAAATTCAGAAAAACAAAATTGCGTTATTGAAAAAAGAATTTGATCTATTTGATAGTATAAAAGGAGAGACAGTGAGGCAAATGATTGAGAGATTTTGCCATTTAAAGATTGAATTAGAAAGATTTAAAATTCTGAAAACGAGAGAAGAAGTTGTTGATAAAGTAATTGAAGCATTACCACAAGCAGATCAGTGGCAAACGTTTGTTTTTATCTTGAAAAATGATACTTTATATGACACGATTTCTCTTGATATGTTGTTA
Source organism: Helianthus tuberosus (assembly GCA_030545235.1). Lineage (NCBI taxonomy): Eukaryota > Viridiplantae > Streptophyta > Magnoliopsida > Asterales > Asteraceae > Helianthus > Helianthus tuberosus. Next base: position 574,382 of record CM060353.1, on the reverse strand, counting down.
GAAAGGATTGAGAGTCATGATCTGGAGCTACAAAAGCAAAACAAGATGATTGGTTCATCGCATCATCAGAATGTTGGTCTATACTACAAAGGCAATTTATCTTCGGAGAAAGTTGTCAGTTCACCAAAGACAGCATTCATTGGTGAGAAGATGAATGAACCACAAACAACCTCATCAAGTTATCATTCTGGATATCATTCATCTTCAAAATCAAGTTCTAATGAAGCAGAGGAGATTCTGTGCGACATTGCTCTCAAACTGAAGAATTCTCCGTCGATGAGCATCAATGCAGCTAAACAACAAATGAGTTTTCTAGCATCTGTTCTGGAATCGTATGAAGGTCTGGTAGTTGGCAAGATTGGAAACTCCGAATTGACCAAAGAAGACTATGACCAGATTGATCCGGAAGAGATGGAGCTCATAGACATTCGTTGGTGTTTGGCAAGTTGCATTCGAAGAGCTCAAAGATATATGGAGATTACCGGGAAGCAATCGTTAGGTGGTCCGTCAACAAAGCTTGGATTCGACAAATCCAAAGTGACCTGCTTCCGATGCAAGCAAAAGGGTCATTTCAAAAGAGAATGTAGAAATTCTGAAGTTGCTGAATCTGAGAGACCTTTCAACGATGACTATTATCGAAAGGCAATCTACCATCGAAGTAAAGAAGAGCCTAAAATGATTGAAGATAAACCCAAGTCAAGAGCTTGTGCAGTAATTCACGATGATGAAGGTTTTGACTGGAGCTCAATTTGTCCAGAAGAAGATCGCTTGGAAAATGTTCGAAAAACAGCTCATGGCAGATCCATAACAGAGAAAAGACAGTTTGTTTTTGTTGCTAAAATAAAAGATGAAAACCAAGAAGAAAAAGGCACAACTGAGATAAAAGAGAAAACTCGAGAAGAGATTTTGAAAGAGAAAACTCAAAGAGAACGATTCATTGTGGGGTGCAGAATGGAGAAAATGCATGAAGAATATGAGAATGCTATTGCGAACAAAAGATGGGATAAGAAACAAGAATGTTATGTCAACAAACAAGGTGAACCGGTTGTTCCAAGAAGTGACATAGTTCATGATGATGTTCTCCTTGTTATTCCTCGATCCGGTGAATATTATTCCAATGTTGCAAAAGACAAGACATATGTGAAAAGGCTGGATAAAATCATCAGGGATGCTATGACAACAAAACTGAGGAAGAGGAATGAAGAAAGAATGAAGAAGAACATTGAGAATTTAGTTGATGATTTGATGAAGGTTGCTGAGGAGGTCAAGGTTGAAGAAAAAGTGAAAGAAGGAGTTGAGAAAGTTGAAGAGAAGGTTGTTGAAAAAGAAGCTGTTATTGAAGAACAGCAAGTGGAAGTAGTCAAGAATGAGAATTTGGAAGCTGGTGATGCTGGTGATGAAGTTAGTGTTGAAGAAAAGCAGAATGATGCTGATCAGAAGCAGGCAGAGACTGCAACAAACACCGAAGTGCCAATCACTGAGGTAAAATCTGATTCTAACATCTTGAATGAAACTGTTGAACAGTGCAAGAAATGCATGGAAATGTGCAGTGCTTGTACTGAAAAAGACGAAAAGATCAGAACAAGAAATCTTGATTTCGCAAAACATGAAGAAGTTTTCAAAAGCAAGTGCAAAGAAATGTGTGAAAATGAAAAGGTTTTAAAAGAAAACAATGAAACGCTTTCAGAAAAATGTAAAAAGATAGAAAAAGAAAATTAAGTTTTGAAAGAAAATGTTTCTAAAATGGCAGAAGAATGTTCACAAAAAGAAACTATTTGCCAAGAAATGAAAAAGGAATATGATTCAATAAAATTGGCTTATCACATTACAAAAGAATCATATGAAAAAGTAAAAAATGAAATGAAACTTGCTCAATCAAGATTGAAATACTATTCTGAAACATCAAAGGAACTAAAACGAATGTATGAAATAAAACAACAAGTTGTGAATTCTTATATTGAAGATGTTGCTAAACTTAAGCGTAAGATTGTTGATTTAGAACAGGATAACAACAAATTAAAAAGTTATCACGCATCGTCATATGTACTTGAACGTATTTTCAACATAAAACAGGAATGGGAAAGATTCTAAGCAAAACACGAAAGGTATTGGCTCAGAGTTTCATCAAGTTCCACCATCGGAAAAGTTTGTGTTTTATGATAATGAAAAGGTTGAAAAAGCTTTCAACATGGTAGATCAATTGCCAGATAACATTGACGTAACCTATTCCAAATCTGATGATTCTAGTGATTCAGAAGTGGTAGGTAAGGTCGTTGAAAGTGTGTTGAAAGAAGAGTCAGTTGATACAGGTAAATCTGAATCACAAGATGAAAATGAAGGTAATTTTCATGATAGATATCTGAAAAACACAAAATTCGAGAAAAATTTGAATGAAGATTCAAAAGGATTGGTTTATACCATGATTGGATCGGACAAATTATTCTTAGATGTTGTATTCCCGATTCAGAATGTGATTTCACAAAAGGTTGACAAAGTTTTCAATATGGTTGAAATTGAAAAGTCTGAAATTTCAAAGCTTGTTGGTAAAGGTTACAAAACTTTTTATAACAAACCTGGTTTTAAAAAGAAAAATATGAAGGCCGGTTTGGGTTATAAGAAGAAACAACGTTGGAATAAAAATGAAACACAAAATTTTCAGGCTAAAATGAGTTTTGTTCAAGGAATAAGTTTAGCAAAAGAAAAAGAACTCAAATTGAGACAGTGTAATGATGAGTTCTTAGCTCAAAAGAAAAAGCAAAAACCACAGGTCAAAGATGTGTCCATGAGAACATGTTTCAAGTGTGATCAGATAGGACATCTTGCACGAAAGTGACCGAATCTGAAACCTGTTGATGTTGATAAAAAGAAGTCTGAAAATGTTGAGAAACAGAAATCTGAGGATGTGAAACAAAGGTCAACCAAATTTGATTCAAAACAAACTTGGAGGCACAACACAAACAAGTTTGTTTTGAACCAAACTTGGAAATCAAACCTGAACAGGTTCGAGTCAAGACAGACCTGGAATTCTCACACACCCAGATTAAGAACAACACAAAGTTGGAAAACAACTGTTGATATAACAAAGCCCCAAGAGTTTTGGAAACCAAAAATTGTTGTTCAAAATCAAAGTGTTATAAAAGATTCACATTTTTACAAAAGAGGAACTCCAAAAGGTCAAACTTGGAGTGTTAAGAAACAAGTGACTTCGGTAAAAGATGAGAAAGTTGAAGTCAAAGTTGAAAAAGTCTTTGTTCAGAATGACAAAGATTTTCCGAAGTTAAATGATACATATTGTGTTGAAATGCCTAAGGTCCAACAGACCTGGGCTCAATTGTTCAAGTAATTGAGTAGTTTGTTTGTGCAGGTGCTCATGGAATTTGAAGATTGTGAGTTTGGAATTCAGAGCAGCCTGGCATAACAAGAGGAGGAGGCTGCTGCTGGACCCTGGTTTGGTTGAAACAAGGAGTTTATTTGTTTTTCTGTACATAAATAAACAATATTTTCAAAACCCTAAAAATTTGAAAAAAAAATTAAAAACCAAAAATATGTTTTAGTTTGTTAAAAAAAAACTTGAAAAACCAAAAATATGTTTGTTTTTAAATTTAGTCAAAAATAGAAATATACAAAAATATGTGTTGATTGAATACGCCGAAACCCTCACGGCTGAACAAACATGATTACTTTCACAAGATTGAAAAACGATTTTCAAACTGTCGAAAATCAATGGGTTGTAAATCATGGGGGTACTTTATATTAGATTTTCTGCAAATCAGAGCACTTTTAGCAGAAAATGGATGGCGAGACAAAGCTATCAGTGTTGGTTGTCAAATTTTCTTTATATGATTTTGCATTTTAGGGGGAGAAAAATTGTCAGAAAATACAAAAACATTTGAAAATTTGAAAAATCCAAAAACATGATAAAATGAAAATTGAGTTTTTGTGTAAAAAGAGGAAATGATAGTACATCAGTAGAAAGTTACAGTATGCTAAAGAAATGTAATGATTAAATAGCGTTAAACAGTCTCACTGATGATATGCCGATAGGTTTTTATACATTTAGTAAATTTTTTCTGGATATAAATCTAAATTCAAACTTGCTTATTTCGTGGGGAACACTACTTGGATATATAGGTAACCCCTGAAATCTCGTTTGAAAGGTCCCTCTTTCTGAGATACTAGGTCTTTATGCTTAGTGATATCTGGGGTATTATTCCGGGACTTCTGCTGAATGGAAGTTCTGACCTAGTCCCCGAATAATACTTTCTGCATGCTTGAAATATAGCAAACGCCCTCAGCAAAAATGATGAAACAACAAAATTGATAGTCATTGCTGTTGTAACAAAAGATCCTCTAAAGGGGACACACCAAAAGTCGAGCCGTCATCTCTCTGCTGAATGGAAGTTCTGACCTGAGCTCTCACGGTTTCGTACTATAATTTGTTCCCCTTACAGAAATCATCTAGGTATACTCACCTGTAAGACTGAATATTGGGATCTGGATACGGGAGTATATTCAAGAGGTGGGACACATGAATGAGTTTAAGTTCTTAAAACACCTAATTCATATCCTGAATCAGTTGAAATTTGTGTGAAAATTTAAGTGGATCAGTATATCGACAATCTAAGTGAATTGTATAATTCTTAATGTGTAAATAAGCTCAACGGTACTTGTGACTTGTCAAAAACTGATATGATCCTCTAACGCGAACTCAAACAAAAATATTGTTTGTAAATATGTTTGTACATATTTCTTTACTGCTTTATATTTTCAGAAAAATACAAAAAGATTTTTGATTTTGCTTTATTTTCGACAACCGATGTCTGAAATGCTGAGTTTCAAAATCTAAGTAAGCTGATTGTGTTTCTGAAAATAAAACAAGTTCATTAATTTGAAACTTGAATTTTTAACAAAAATCAAAAACAATTTGTGATATCTCCAAGGTCATTAGTTTGGACTTGGTTGATTAACTGTGAGGGATTTGGAGGCTTATACTGTTATAGAGCTAGTTTCCGATTCGATTCGATGAAACTGCCAAATTCATGAAAATTGTTTGTTTAGAATGTTTGAGTGAGCCAGGTTACAATTCCTGGATAGCTGAAATTTGAAATGCTGTTACTTATAAATGTTTGAGTGATTGCAGATGAGATTCCAGACTACGATCCCGGAAGCTGAGTCTAAGGGGGAGTCTAAAGACGTGCTCGAAGCAAGGGGGAGCTTGTAACCTGAAAGTAAGGTGTCGATCCCTAAAGCACGGAAGCTTGACGAAAGGGGGAGCCGGATGAAGAAAAGAGTCTACCGAAAGGAGAAGTAGCTGAAGCTGAATACCGATCCACAGGGATTCTGTTCGAGAAGATTCAAAGAGAATAAGAAAAACAAGACGCTACGAGATTGACTGCGGAAATATCCAAGGGGGAGTCTGTTAGTACATTTATGTCTATCGCCTTTGTCAATCCGAGCCGTAGCGAGAAACAGAAGAAAACGAGTCGTTATGATGTAATATCTAGACAAAAGGCAAGGTGGCAATATTGTAATTAATGCGGAATCTCAATAAAAGCCAAGGCCTATAAATAGGAGCTTTATGTTTAGATTAGAGACTTTTGGTTCATTTGTGTTTAGGAGAGCTCTAGATCTAGAGAGAGAATCTAGAGAGAGAAAGTGATTCAATGTGCTTGTTCTTGTTAGATTTCTAATAGAATCACGTTTATATTACATCGTGTGTGTTAGGTCTTGTTCGTGTATGGATTCCGCACGTCATACGTTCGTTTCGCAATCGTTTCGGAGTCAAAACCGATCCTACACATCCATAATTCCTTGCATAGAAATCACAGTTTGTTTTATAATGTGAAGGGGATAGAATTTGAACAAGGTCGAGATAACTTTGATTAGGTCAACACATAAACACATAATCACATAATTGTTTTCTTGGTTATTAATTTTGTTATCAGTTTGTTAGTAATTGTTATTAACTTGTTGTCGATTGAACATGGGTATTCAAGGTATACCAGGAACCCAATCGATGGACTTCAACGTCCTCAAGAATCAATCTGAAAAGATAGGATGATCTTCTAAAAATTTGATTTTGTTTACAAGGAAACGCAACCTTCGAATTAAGGTACACAACAATTAAGGACTTACGTAAATACCCTTAGGTACCCTATTAAGGATTTATAGTGGTACTTTGGGTATTCGTCCAGAGTTGTAACTTGCGCCTTGTACTTCGTTTCCTTGGAGAAAACGGGTGCTTACGATTTTCGTGGAAAACACAAGAGATCATAAAATGGAAGAATTTTGGGGGTAGTCTGTTCTTCAAGGAATACGGTTCCTTGATTGTCGGTATTGTAAGGGATATGTTGTTTATACATGCCAACACATTTGTATATTGCAATGTAAACAATGGATTTATTTATAAACAACAACAATTGTTTCATTGACCTTGACAACAAAAGAAAATAATACATAAGGCTCGACTATTTCTAAACTACGTCGTCTTCTAGTCAGTCGGATGCTCATCCCTGCGCTGGATTCGCATTAGCAAGCTTTAGGCAATCTCTTCGGAAATGGCCCATCTCGCCACATTTGAAGCAAGAACCTGGAAGAAAACGACCTTGAGCAGGATTGTTGCCAGCTTGATTTGTTGCAGTTGGGCAAACCCTTGCCGTATGACCTATAAGTCCACAAGTTTGGCACTTGTGGCACTTCACACTAGCATGATGATGAATGGTACATTGGTTGCACAAGGGTGCAGTTCCGTTGTATGGCTTCCTAGCAGGGGGTTGAGCTGGTTGGTTATGGGCAGCTTGATCATTATGAGTGACCAAGACGAAGTTCTGAGAAGCCTTTCGCTTCTTTGATTCTTGAGGGATCCAGTTTGTTCATCCTTTGGTTTCGATTCCTTGATCGATTTCTTATCACCCTTTCGGAAAAGTTCACCTTTCCTGATCTGAGATTCAGTCAAGGTAGCGGATAACTCAATGGCCTGTCTAACTGTAGTGGGGTTGCTACCAGTAACAATGTCTTGTACTGAGTCAGGGAGGCTATCAATGTACTTTTCGATTGCCTTATCCAAGGGCGTATCCATGTTCGGGCATAACAGACTCAACTCCTCATAACGGTCCGTGTAGGCTCGATACTTACCGCTATCTTGCTTAAGATCGTTAAATTCCCTTTCCAATGCCCTAATCTCATGACGAGGACATAATTCCCTCATCATTAGAGCTCGAAGCTCTTCCCATGTCTGAGCCAGTGCCACGTCGGCACCCCTGTCCCTCATCACACCATTCCACCATGTTAAAGCTCGTTTCTCAAAAACACTAGAGGCGAACTCTACCTTTCGCTCATTTGGACATTGAACATGTCTGAAGGTGCTCTCTAGACTCTCGAACCATTGCAGAAGTGCAGTCGCTCCTTGAGACCCAGAAAATTTTGATGGTTCGGCAGAGTTGAATGTCTTGAAGTTGCATGGAGCATTATTGTTGTTATTAAGGGCTTGGTTACATCGAGCAATGATGTTTGGGATTGCAGCAGCCATTTGCTGCGTAATGATAGCTGCCAGTTCTTCATTAGGTACCTGATTGTCGTGTCATGGAGGCATTCTAAAAGAGGAAGCATGAGAGAAAACAAATGAAACGGCATTGGGTAAGAATAGGATGTTACAATTACCGACCAAAAGCATGGGTGATGGTCATTTGTTTGAACCACGAAGCAAACAAACGACACACAAAAGCTGAATCAAAGTAAATAGGTCCTCATAATACCTATAAGTGGACACTCACCCCAAGAGTTCCCAGGTAAGAGTGACTGGTCTGATTATGTGGATTTGTACGAACACTCTAGCCTTAGACAGAAAACTCAGGATACAGGCACCCACCCTTCCAGATTGCACATGTTCACATTAATAAGACCCAAACTTTAATGAGATTTTTGAAAACTTTGAAGGTTCAAAACCTTATAAAAAATCATCCTAGAACAGATGATTAGTTTTCAAAGCGGATTCGAAATTTGTGTTCTTATTGTGGTTGTCGCCTAAAGATAGGAGACGGTATTGTTTTATGACTAAACGCAAGTAAATCGCGTTAGGGTCCTAGGAAGGTTATAGACTTGGTCAAAGCATTACTAATAACCTAATTCCCTATAACCATGACTCTGATACCAACTTTTCTGTCACACCCCGACCACGTAAAACAACAAAACGTGGCGGAAACGTCAGGGAGTGTTGTAACAGAATCATTGTTTCATAACCATGGATTAAATAGTTTCGTTTTATTGAATTAAATGTATTACATTGCATTGAAATTAGAAAAAAAAAACATGAACAAATAGACTTTCATTGTTATTAAGTCACTAAGGCCTCGTCCATTCCTATGTGAGCATGCATCAACATCATCATCAAACATCATCAACTATGGTACCTGAAACACATGTGAAAATACGTTAGCATAAAAATGCCGCCGAGTACATAGGATTTGTGTGAGTGTCAGGTTCATGGCTCGTTTTACCTTTTGAAATAACTCAAAACAATTTTTTTATTCGATATTAGAAAACTTAGTTTTTGTAAAATGTTTATATTGTGAATTGAAATAACCAAGTTAAAACAGATTTGTTTTATAAAACCTCGATGCCATGAATCTTAACTCCAAAACATTTGTTTTGATAGACTTAGATCAAAATCTTTTTTGTAATAAAACTCGAATAGTATATATTGTTAGAAAAACCTTGTAATATAACTTTGTTTTGATAACATTTTCCCAAGTAATCTAGATAACGCAACGATATATAATGTGTTAAAAGCACTTATATATAGGAAGTACCAGCGGCGTATCCACCATGCTTTTAACACAATACACCCGCCCCGTTACCTAATCACTTCCCTAACCCAACGGTTCAAACAGTCACAAACGGTTCACATAAATCAAAAGGTTACAAGCGGTTCACATAAATCAAACGGTTACAAATGGTTCACATAAATCAAACGGTTACAAACGGTTCACATAAATCAAAAGGTTACAAACGGTTCAAAATGTAAAACAATGTGTCCATATGCTGGATGAACATATGCAACAAAATGAAATCATGAAAATTAATGTGCTAGCATGTTAAGTGAACATACATAGCAAAACATAATGAAATCATGTATTATGCGTGTACTAATGAATATAGCAAGTATATATCATAAAAGCATGAAAAACATGAAAGTAACAAGTACGCACATGTGTTCCACCCCAAAATAGTTTGAAAACAATAAAACAGGGGGCTATGTACTCACTTGAGAATGCTTAGAAGTCTTGAATAACAACTAAGCAAAGCTAGAGGGATCACGGAATCAAACGACACCTAATATAGGTATCTAAGTTAATAAACCGGACCTAAATCGGAAGATCAGATAGGATGAGGTTTCGTAAACCAAATGAGTGTTTCGAACTCATATGATATGGTTTAGCAAAGCCTACATACTAAAACGGAACCTAACCTAAGTGCTTACGACCCATTACGACCCGTTTATGTAGCTTACGCTACTTTAACGCGTCGTCCGCGTAAAACGCGTTCGGACCGCCTAACTAGTCCTATGACAAGTATTATATGCCTTAACATGTCTAATAATGTGGCCTAATCAGTTTAGATGTCAAAATTTAGGTTACATATGCTTAAAATGAAATTATGCGTAAAAAGGGCATTTTGGTCATTTTCCTAAGGCATATAAACTGCCTATCATACAACTACTTAAACGAAGTGACCATAAGGTATAACCTCGGAAGGTTATTCCCTGTTCAACTATGGTTACAATAAATGCTTGGTCGGATCCTAAAGATCGACCATACGGGTCGGGTTCGAAAGTCTAAGCGGTTGTTTAGATCGCTTATCTTAGGACCCTATATAAGCACTAATCTAAAAGTGATGAGTTAAACATGTTAAAACATTTTTAACAACGTTTGAAAACAATTTTGATATCAAAACAAAGGGTTTTGATACCCAAGAATAGTTTGGTTGCAAAATACGCATGAATACACATTTTGACTGAAATTATGACTCGTCACTACACCTAATTAACGTGGTAATCAGTAGGTATAGTCACTAGGGACTATAACCATCGTTGTATCCCGAATGAAGCGTTATGTAATAAAAAATGACCAACATTAGATATTTGTTGTGTCCACAAATAAATATTTTTGCTATTATGATCATAGACACATCTTGCAATAAAGAAAATAATAAATATTTAATCAAAATATAGTTATTTGACAATACACAAATGATATTCTCTTATAATATACTCCAAATCATAATCATCCATTTGTTATGAATTTACACCGAGATAGAAGCTAAACAGGCAACAAGCTGCGTCGCTACCTCTTTTTTAATTGCAAAACTAATTCTTTTAAAAACTACGTCGATAGATTTTGGGGTCATAACATTACTATGCATGACCCTTTGAACTCAACTAAGTAGGTCCACAGCCTCTGGCGCAAGGAAACCAAAAGTATGAAAAGTAAATGGGATAAACACGTGCTGGTTGTCAAGGCATGCTTTCTCGTGTTTCATCACTTTGCCCGAAGCAGCCTTTATAGCAGCCTGACCTACCGTGAATGCAGTACTCCTAAGCCCACATGAGGGGAAACCCCTGTTAGATCCACACATGCATGTTTTCCTCCTATCCATCCAAAGACCAAAATGTTGGCTGGTCTAAGGGTAGATCTCCATTTCAATGGGTCAGTTAAGAAATTAATAGGTGCCTCTTTCTTAGCAGAAATACCAGTGCGCCTGAATATAATATGTGTAGAAAGATTTAACATACAATAAGGATAAATGTGGTGAAGCCTACCGGGAAGGCTATTTGCATCAATTTAACTACACATGTTTATTTACGGAAAAAATGGTTAAGTTAAATGCCTTATTGTACTATGTTATGTGCAACATTGTAATGGGGGATGAGTCCTTGCATAGCTAGACATAAAAATTGGATTCATTGATTGTAATCACAATGTTGGTGCATAATGTCTAATGTGACATCTGTGCTTGTAATCATTGTACTAACTCTGAACAGTTCAATTATCAATAAAACAATGTGATTTGATCCCAATATTTGTAAAGGTTATTTAAGGTATGTTAAGCCTATGTCACTGTTCCAGAGTGTTTGTTGCATTAAACTGGTTATATTTACGCATCAGTTCGCGTATAACCTTCCAGAAAGCGATTTAAAGCCCGAAATCGAACAAGAATTGATATGTGCAAGCGCTACACATATTTTTACAAATCCCAAGTATGAAATACAATATTTCATTAATTTGGTATTTGTTTGATGGTCGCAGTGACACAGGTGTCACACGTACATATATTATTTTATGTCCGCATACTAATTTTAAATATTTAATAAAAAACATTAATAACGAATATAAAATAATGAGTAAATTGCCACAATAGTCCCTGAGGTTTAAGTCTGTTTGCCAGTTTCATCCGAAATAACTCTTTTTGTGCCAAATAGCCCTTTACCTATGGTATTTTTTGCCATTTTCATCTAAACCACTAACTTAGTTTATTTTTTCTGTTAAGTTGAAGGATATTTAGATGAAAATGGCAAATATGAAACCTCAGGGACGATTTTGACAATTTACTTAAATCCTTTTTAATTTCTTTTATTTAATTAATTTTGTCACACATATATATAAAACAGAATATACATGCAGTTCTTATAAAAAATTAATAGTTTTGTTACTTAAGTTTTATAAATTTTCATCTAACCACTAACTCAGTTATTTTTTTCTATTAAGGTGAAAGATCTTTTAAATTTTATAAAGTAAGACAAAATTAATTTCCAATTTTTTTATATACATCAGTTTTATAAAAATAAAATCTACTTCAACCTCTAAATGTTATAAAACTAAAATGCTAGTGACCTTATACAAAAAAGTCAAATAAACAAATCTTATCATATGTACCAAGTTTGTAATTTATCTTCTACTCTTTTAAATTCGCTCCTAACAAAAAATAGAAGCCACTGCCCCCCCCCCCCCCCTAATCAAACAACGTATGGCTACCAAACCATAAAATTACCCACTAAATAGTAAGTATATTATCATGAACCAAAAGTTTATTTACTCAAACCACTCCGAATAAATATTATTTAGTTACCCTCATAATCTTAATTAGATAAATATTTAATTTCTGCCATCATATTTCTTAGGTGCTCAACACATTTAAAAATAGTAACGTTTGACAATTTTTTTTCTATCTCTACACTTGATTAAGTACTAAAAGTTGTAATTGATTGTTATGTGCTGCACACCATTGATATTTATTTTATATATCTTCTCTCTTTAAAAAACTGATCTATATAAAAAAACTGGATATTAATTTGTGTCTTAATTTATAAAATTTAAAACATCCTTCACCTTAACAGAAAAAATAAACTGAGTTTGTGGTTTGGATGAAAATTTATAAAAATTTTGTGAAAAACTATTTTTTTAATAAAAATTGCATGTACATTCTGTTATATATATATATATATATATATATATATATATATATATATATATATATATATAGGGTAAGGTTCATGCGAGAACCACCCTTATTGCGAGAACCGCGAGAACCAATGTGAACACAAAATAAAATCTAAAAAAAATCAAAAAAGCACTCAAAATTTTTTTTTATTTTTTTTTTAATATTTTTTTAATAAAAATCGCTATATTTCGTTACCATAAAAAAAAACTTTTTTTTTTCGAGTAACAGTTATCCATGCACATGTGCATATGTATCATTACTTCAACAAATTCAGTAATATGTTATCAGGAATAGACAATTGCACTTTAATTTACAATACCATTAGTAATACACTACTTTTTACATTACCAATATTCAAAATGCACATGTGCATCATTAGGTATAACCATAATATAACGTGTTTTGTTACAAAAAGTTTGTGATTTTGAATGGAGAAGTAGGCTCATATACATGTTTTTTGGTTAGTTATATCTAGTGGTTGATGGTTTTGTTATAGTTGTCAATTTTTTATGTAATATGTTGATTGGATGGTATAAATGGTGTTTACATACATGTATTAAAGTGAAAATATTGTTAATGGTATTGTATTATGGATGGTAGGAGGTAATGGTATTGTATTATGGATGGTAGAAGGTAATGGTAGTGTATTATGGATGGTATGATAGATGAAAAAGGAAAGTGTATTCAAAGTGGTGTACCAAAACAGCTTATTTAATGTTGATACATATAAATGCACATGTGCATTTCTAATATTGGTAATGTAAAAAGTAGTGTATTACATATGGTAGTGTAAATAAAGTGCAATTGTCTAATATGTGTAATGAATTACGGAATTTGTCAAAGAAATGACAAAAATGCACATGTGCATGCTTGTATATTATGGATGGAATGATAGATGAAAGAGAAAGTAGTGTACCAAAACACCTTATTTCCTGTTAATACATATAAATGCACATGTGCATTTCTAACATTGTTAACGTAAAAAGTAGTGTATTACACGTGGTAGTGTAAATGAAAGTGCAATTGACTATTATTTGTAATGAATTACGGAATTTGACAAAAGAAACGATACATATGCACATGTGCATGGATAACTGTTACTCGAATTTTTTTTTTTTAAATTTTTTTTTATTTTTTTTATTTACAAAATATTGCGATTTTTTCAAAAAAAATAGTAAAAAAAAAAAAATTTGGGTGTTTTTTAGATTTTTTTAGGAATTACTGTTTGTGTTCACACTGGTTCTCGCGGTTCTCGCAATAAGGGGTGGTTCCTAACGGATCTTTGTCCTATATATATATATATATGTGGCAAAATTAATTAAATAAACGAAATTAAAAAATATTTTAGTAAATTGCCAAAATCATCCGTGAGGTTTTATATTTTCCAGTTTCATCCAAATATCCTTCAACGTAACATAAAAAGTAAACTAAGTTAGTGGTTTGGATGAAAATGACAAAAAATGCCAAAGCTAAAGGGCTGTTTGGCAAAAAAAAAGTAATTTTGGATGAAACTGGCAAACAGGCCTAAACCACAGGGACGATGTTGGTAATTTACTCTAAAATAATTAATACATAACAAACGCTCGAGTTTGGAAAATTACTCAGAAGCCCAGCAACACCTCAGACACCCATGCGTTTTTAGAACACATAGATATGCGTTTTGATATCTACTAACAATTCACATCTACACAAATGGTTTTACATAGACGTGCATGATCTTTTTTTTCCTTAAATGCAAAAAATGATTTTATATCTGAAAAAGAAAAAGAAAAAAAAAGCTACAAAATATGGTAGAATATTTTTATTATACTTTCTTGTTACAAGATATGTTAAAATAATACAACCACATTTTAATTCTTTAAAAACAAAATTTGCAACAATCATATTTACCTCCATCCATTATTAAGTACCAACTTAACTGATATGATTTACAATGATTAAAGATTATTCACCTATTGTACTTTATAACACTTGTAGCATGTACAACGTTTGTTCATTCTAAATAAGCATGATATACATGTGGTATAAATAAATACGTAAAAGATATAGAACACCCATATGCGTGCACATCTCGTAGAAAGCATATACACATCATAGAACATGGATATATTTGTAATTATATGGTACATGCTTGACGCACGTAATAAACAACTAATAGTTTGTTAAGAGTTTGTTAGGAGTTTGCCAAAGTATGATATACAATGTTCAAATGAGTAACATAAACCATTGCCCCACTACTAAAATATGCATATAAATACCAATTGTTTCTCCATTATAACAATCCTCAACTTTATAATTGGAAGAACTAATACAATCTCAAAGTCACGAGGCACAATGATGAGACTTATGAAATTACAGTTTCTGGTAGTTCTTGTGTTGATGATTTGGTACCAGGGTAAGTTCTCTTTACGAAAATATTTTTGCATGTCACAATTTTTAAACTAACTTCCTAATCCATATCCTTGATGTCAAATTTTAAGGTGGTAAACATGAATCCATTAACATCAAACCATTTGGGGTTCCGTCACCAAAAAAATGCAGTCCGCGTTGTGTTAAAACCAGTTATATACTCAAGTATTGTTGTTCTGGGATAGAAGATAGTAGCTGCTGCATCCCGAATGAAGCGTTATGTAATAAAGAATGTCCAACATTAGATATTTGTTGTGTCCACAAATAAATATTATTGCTATTATGATCATAGACACATCTTGCAATAAAGAAAATAAAAAATATTTAATCAAAATATAGTTATTTGA
Source organism: Helianthus tuberosus (assembly GCA_030545235.1). NCBI lineage: Eukaryota > Viridiplantae > Streptophyta > Magnoliopsida > Asterales > Asteraceae > Helianthus > Helianthus tuberosus. The sequence continues at coordinate 559,131 of CM060353.1, read as the reverse complement.
CAATACACAAATGATATTCTCTTATAATATACTCCAAATCATAATCATCCATTTGTTATGAATTTACACCGAGATAGATGGTAAACAGGCAACAAGCTGTGTCGCTACCTCTTTTTGAATAGCAAAACTAATTCTTTTAAAAACTACGTCAATAGATTTTGGGGTCATAACATTACTATGCATGACCCTTTGAACTCAACTAAGTAGGTCCACAGCCTCTGGCGCAAGGAAACCAAAAGTATGAAAAGTAAATGGGATAAACACGTGCTGGTTGTCAAGGCATGCTTTCTCGTGTTTCATCACTTTGCCCGAAGCAGCCTTTATAGCAGCCTGACCTACCGTGAATGCACTACTCCTAAGCCCACATGAGGGGAAACCCCTGTTAGATCCACACATGCATGTTTTCCTCCTATCCATCCAAAGACCAAAATGTTGGATGGTCTAAGGGTAGATCTCCATTTCAATGGGTCAGTTAAGAAATTAATAGGTGCCTCTTTCTTAGCAGAAATACCAGTGCGCCTGAATATAGTATGTGTAGAAAGATTTAACATACAATAAGGATAAATGTGGTGAAGCCTACCGGGAAGGCTATTTGTATCAATTTAACTACACATGTTTATTTACGGAAAAAATGGTTAAGTTAAATGCCTTATTGTACTATGTTATGTGCAACGTTGTAATGGGGGATGAGTCCTTGCATAGCTAGACATAAAAATTGGATTCAATGATTGTAATCACAATGTTGGTGTATAATGTCTAATGTGATATCTGTGCTTGTAATCATTGTACTATCTCTGAACAGTTCAATTATCAATAAAACAATGTGATTTGATCCCAAAATTTGTTTATTTATGTTTGACATTTTTCACGTTTTGATTTTTGTTCAATTTCAAAATCTATATCGCTTTTTGGAAAGTTATACCCAAAATGATGCATAAACGTAATCAGTTTAATGCGACAAACACTCCGGAACATCAACATATGCTTAACATACCTTAAATAACGTTTACATAACTTAGAAATAAGTTTTAAAGGGTTTGGTATGGCAAAATCAAGTTTATTCGCTCACAGGGACTATTTGCGACAAACTGCGAAAGTCTGTCGATTCGTATAGAAACGTACACTCTGGAACATGATCATAAGTTAAAAATACCATAAATATCCTTTACATATCTTAGAAAAAGGCTTTGAGGGGTTCGCTATGCGAAAATAAACTTATTTGATCAAACAGGGACTAAAAGCGTCAAAAAGTGCATAAATTTGCATTTACGCGCATATCTTACGTTCTGAACATATCCGAACATCCAATAATTTTTGTAATCATTAAAATATTTTAATTTAGTGATTGGAATGCTAAATTACCATTCGTCGCGTATTTTGGATCGTTTTTCGCGTTCCTTCGTGTTTCGTCGTAATTAACCGAATAACGTGATCGTACGACCAAACGAACCAACATCCGAGATATTTTCAAGCATATTTCATGTCCACTATACTTAAACTTCATTATTGTGACTTGAAAATGGGTTAACGGGGCTTAAACGTGTCAAAAATGGCTTAAACATGCTGCAGGGACCATTCTTGACAATTTTTGAAAATTTCTGGCTCAGGTATTAGCTAGCGTTGCGCCACAGCAAATGGGGGGTGGTACCCGTGGCGGAAAGAGATGCCTCAATAGCAAAAGAATCTTCATTCCAGCTGCTGCACATGTAATTTTAAGCTAGTTTTGGCCATTGTTTTGCAAATTATGGGCATTTTGAGTGGTTTTAATTCTATCTACACACTTGTATGGTTGAGATAATGCCTTGGGAAAGCACAAACCACTTGGCATCATCTTGTAGCTTTAAATTCACTATAAATACCCCCAATTTCTGCCCATTTCATTGCTCATTCCATCTTTTGAACTCTAACCGGAGGTTGCCATGTTTGGAAGCCACCTACTGTCACACCCCGACCACGTAAAACAACAAATTGTGGTGGAAACATCGGGGAGTGTCGTAACAGAATCATTGTTTCACAACCATGGATTAAATAATTTCATTTTATTGAATTATTGAACTCATTGTTCTATTACAAATCAGATAAATACAAACATTATCTTTCAAGTTTAAAAGTCGCTAAGGCACGAGTCCATCCTATGTATTCCATGCATCAACAATCATCACATAACAGCACCTGAAACATGTGTAAAAATAGGTACGTCAGCATAAAAATGCCTCTGAGATACATAGGTTTTATTATAATAGGATTCATGACTTATAAGTTTAAGAAAAATATTTAATAAAAAATAGTCATGAACCTTAAAAATATTTTCTTTTTTAAATCATACTAAAATTTATAAGAAATCAGATAATACAATAGAATAATACATAGATAAATAAATAACTAAATAAAATGAGTTTGTAAAACAATATTTTGATTGTAAAACAATATTTTTGATAAAAAGGTTTGTAGTATATATATGAAAATATACTTTGGTTTTAAGAAAGTCGAATAAGTAATATATTAAAATATATTTCAGTTCCAAAATAATTAATCAGATAGTATACTAAATATACTTTAGTCGCCAAAATAATAATTTTCAGTAGTATGTTAAAAGAATACTTTGGGTTTTATTAATAACATATTAAACTATGTTTTGGGTTTTATAAACAACATATCAAAATATGCTATGGGTTTTATAAATAACATATTAAACTATGTTTTGGGTTTTATAAATAACATATCAAAATATGCTTTGGGTTTTATTAATAACATATTAAACTATGTTTCGGGTTTTATAAATAACATATCAAAATATGCTTTGGGTTTTATTAATAACATATTAAACTATGTTTTGGGTTTTATAAATAACATATTAAACTATTTTTTGGATTTTAACAAAATATATGTTGGTTTTGTACAATATCACACATGAGAGTATATCAAACTACACTTTTGGGAGTATAACAAAATATACAGAAAAAAAGTGTGACTTGGAATTCATTCAGACCTGAGTGTATCAAAATACACCTTTGAGACTATAGAAATACCACAAAGGCAATCCCTATTTGGATAAAATATCGGGTTCTGACATTCCATGACAACAGGAATGGGGTGTCAAATCCTATAGCGCTATATCATACTACCAACCGGTCTGGTGAACATAAAAGGAGTACTATCCAACAATTAATTTTATAATCTTTGAAAAATTATAGTTTAAACCATAAATAATCATTCAGTTTGTCAAAAGATAAGTACTAATACGTATAATCAATTATACTTTGAAATCATGATCATAACAAATAGGTACACATGCTTCACCCCAAAACATTTGAAAACAGTAAAAGAGGGGAAGTATGTACTCACTTGAGGATGCTTAGAAGTCTTGAATAACGATCAAGCAAAGCTAGAGGGATTACGAAAATCAAACTGCACCTAATATAGGTAACTATGTAAATAAATCGGACCTAAATCGGAAGATTGGATAGGATGAGGTTTCGTAAACCAAATGAGTATTAGAACTCATATGATATGGTTTAACAAAGCCTACATACTAAAATGAAACCTAACCTAAGTGCTTACGACCCATTACGACCCGCTTAGGTAGCTTATGCTACTTTAACGCGTTGTTCGCGTAAAACACATTCGGAATGCCTAACTAGTCCTATGACAAGTATTATATTCCTAAACATGTTTAATTATGTTGCATAATCAGTTAAGTGACAAAAGTTTGGGTTACATATGCTTAAATATCAATTATGCATAAAAAGGGCATTTTGGTCATTTACCTAAGGCATATAAACTACCTATCATACAACTACTTAAACGAAGTGACCATAAGGTATAACCTCGGAAGGTTATTCCCTATACAACTATGGTCACAAAACATGTTTGGTCGGATCCTAATGTTCGACTAAACGGGTCTAGTTCGTAAGTCTAAGCGGTTTTTTAGACTGCTTGACTTACGACTCTACATAAGCACTATTCTAAAAGTGACGAGCTAAACATATTTGAAACATGTTTAACAAGGTTTGAAAACAAGTTAGATATCAAAACAAACGGTTTTGATACCCAAGAATAGTTTGGTTACAAAATACGCTTAAATACGCATTTTGGCCGAAACTATGACTCGTCACTACACCTAATCAACGTGGTAATTGTAAAATCCGATAGGATCGTTCAATGATACCAATCAACACCAAGTTTGTGCGGAATCCAAACTTGATGTGATTCAAGAATAAACCGAAAAATATGAAAAACGAAGAACAAACCGGAATCACTTTCAAACTTGCACACGATTCTATTACTATGAACTAGCAAAATCGTCTGGTACAAGCTCACTACTACCAATCGATCGTCTCCCTCTCTAGAGAAATTGTAACAATGAGGTTCCTAGAGGTTCAAACCTAAAAACAAGTTAGAAACTTGTTTTTATACTAACTCAAGCCCACTTCCCTACATGGGCTCCCCTTGGGCCTGCTTGGCCCACATGGCCTAAAGCTTGGCCCAAGTGACCTATAAAGGTCCACAACCTAATATAAACTAACCCAGTAAGGCCCAGCTCGTAACCATAACCCGTTGAGTTAATTTGATGCGTCAGTCTCACACTTTAGGGCCTAACAATCTTCCCCTAGACTGATGCCATCAAATTGTCTTCATAGCATGAATTCAACAACGTCTTCAACGAAGTCTATGGTTGTCTCTATGCTGCAGATGTTGTTGAAGTTCTTGACTTCTGAACTCTCAACACTGGGTCTGTTTCTTCAGCTCTTGTGGTTAGCTTCATATCAGGATCTCGATCAGCTTTGCTTGAAAATCTTTGTCAAAAAGAATGTGAGAGGAGGATTCTCAACAGCTCTTTTATTCTTCAGTCTTTTACTTTCAAGCAAGTTCACAGTACTTCTTTAAATGTACTTTCACTGTCAGACGGCGTTTCGTATCCGATTCTTCTGACTCAGGTACATCTTGTTGTTGTGCTGCTTCAGGCTTCTTCAGCAACTAATAGCATCTCAGTCTTCATCAACCCCTGTTCTTGATTGAAATCAAGTTCTGCACATGCTCACAAACTCATTAGTAAACATTTCTTATGCAACAGGGAGAGTACCATATGAACACTAGGTACATCAAATTTCACAATTTAAATTCTTTCAACTTTTGATGATCAGTCAAATCTTCAAGAACGGTTATATTTTTTTAATTTTAAGAAAAACAAATAAGCACTCTATTTTTGGATTTTTTTATTTTTTTATTTTTTTAATTTTTAAGAACTAAAAACAAATAAAAACTCAAAATATAAGCAACTACCATAATATACAATTACAATGGGATCAAAATTCGTTCTCAGGCAGACTAAGGAACACTTTTCAGTACGAGCCTAATCAAACTGGTCTATGCGATTGCCAATATGTTTGTCCACTTAAACTTTAACGCTCAACTTTCAATTTTTTTTAACTTCGTGATATGCTTTAGGTAATATTATACTATTATACCCGTGTGTCCCATTCCAAGACATACCCCCGCGATCAAGGTAAGCACAACGATTCATCGTAGCAGGTGAGTATACTGATGTCATCCTTTAAGATATCCTGACTGTGTCTAGGTCTGCATATAATCTGTTTTATCATGTTTTGATTTCTTAACAATGAACACCCAAATAAATACTAATCAAATCCAGGAAATATAAACAGCACACTCTATCATGCAAGTATCTTCCCTACCACATATTTCACAAGTCCAATCCAGATTTCTGAAATCTTAACTGGGAATAGGTTGAGAAGAGAACAGAATAGATCTTTTGCAAAGATGGTATAATATACAGATCAAATGAGTTTTTCTCAGTTTGATATAGGTTTCTTGGGTTTCTTTTGGGCACTTGAGGGCCTCTTTCGGGTGTATTAGATCTATAGCGCGACAACGTACAGCTAGGTCAGCATGTATCTGGATGCAGCAGAAGCTGTCGTTGCCTAGCACCTCCAGGTCAGCATATATCTGGATGCAACAGAGCAGGTACACGACTTTTTTCAGAGAAGATTTCAGAATCAGATCAAAATTGTGTGTATCGGGACAACATACAGACATTCAAATAGAAATCAGCTAATTCCAAGTGACTTTCTTTCCTGGGTTCATGTACAATTTTAGTTCTGAACAGAAGGACAGCCAAGATATCCCCGGATGATTCAACAATATAAAGACCCGAAACCTCAGATGTTGGCTATCTATCAACGCAAGATTTAAGACCATAAAATCATACGCCGTTGGTATGTTACCCACATGGTACATAGTTCGTTATGTTTATAACACTTAGTATCTTTTATCATTTTGAGCGTCAAGCCTATCGACATATCGCAGTAGATCCTAGTCTTTTCAGCTATGGCACCTTACATGTGTTAGTCAAAACCCTTTAACACGAACATTTATTTCACTTCCCATATCATGTAGTCTATCTTTTTGGCTTTTTCATTTTTCTAATGTTTTTGTATTTTTCTTTTATGAGTTTTCTCCCCCTAAACTCTATATATTTACAGCAAACTCTTTTTGTATTTTCTGAGTTTTCTCCTCCTAAACTCTATATCTATCTATATGTTCCTCTCCCCCCCTAAATTTGTGCATAAATCTTGTATTTTTGCGCAAATTTACCATTTACTAGAGAAAGAACACTTTATATACAAAATAATGAACTAAGGAAGAGAAAAAAATATTTTTGCTTAACCGTTCTGTCATCAGATTGAAGACTAATCAAATTCAAATCAAAGCACTGAATTTAAACGGTACCTTTTGCTGATCTTACCTTACTTCTCTAATCTCCTCCAAAGGAAACACATCATCTGTAAAAAAATTTTGAACTTTTTGCAACAATGAAATGTTACCCGTTCTATCTCTGGAACAACCGCTATCAACATTCCAGAGATTGTCAACAGCTCCTCCTTGGTTGTTCCTGAAAAATAAGGAGATTAGTAAGACATGGGTACCCAGGCCATCGTGGTCCTGGGTTTACCTGAAGCATCAAAATAAGACACTTCCTTTAAACATAAGTCCCCTTTGGTTTCAAGGATTAGAGACATTGCTGCTTTGGATTTGGGTTTCCAAATCTATTTCGGTTTAACAAACGTGTTTGTTGCCTTCGGTTGAGAAACTTTAACTGATTCAGGCTTGTTAGTTTTAGAAAAACATTTTTGTTCTTAAACAGCCTTACGTTTGTTTTTAGCAGCGTTCCAATCCCCATCAGAAGGTTTAACCTTGGGATTCACATTCTTCATTGCCTTAGGTGATGATACCTTCATAGGCTTGGAATGATTATTATCCTTTAATGTAACCCTCTGATTTTGCATATAGTAGGGTACGTAGGGACCCCTTGTGCAGTTTCTAGCAATATGACCCGCAATGCCACAGTTGTAGCACGTTTGTCTTTTCATCGGAAAGACATTTTGAGCATCTTCATTTGCTCTAGCAGGTCCTGAAGGACAAACCGGTCCTTTTTGTGTTGGATGCGCCTGCACTTTACTTTCAGACGAAGACAAATTTGGGTGCTTGTATTTGCTGTTTGCAGAACTCTTGTTGCTATGAGCACCATTCTTCGTCTTTTCTTCCTGATTGGATCTTTCATTCACCTTGTCACGAGCCTTATGAGATCGTGATTTCCCTTGATGAGCAGACTTCTTATATCCTCGACTTTGATCTGCTCTTATTGGCTCCTTTTGCGTGTTGTGAATCGGCTCACAAACACCAGCACAAGAGTGAATATTAGCATTTTGTTGCACATTTCTGACAAACGAGGATGAATTTGGATGTCTATACTTGTCGTTTGCTGGGGCCTTCTATGGTGGAGATTTCTTTTGATTCTTCTTATTTTGTTTAGACTGCAAGTCTTGTTCAGAAGTCTCACCAGTCTTTCCGAAAGCTTTGTTAGCACAATCAAATGCATATTTCTCACATTTGCCATTACTGACTGGCTTAACAAAAGCATTTTTCACGTCACGGGTCTTTTGAGGACTATTCCAACTGGTTGAGGACTGTGGAGAGCCTGCTTGTCTTTGATGTTTAGGCTTCTTATTTCCGTGTCCTTTACCTGCTCGCTTCGGCTCTTGTTGCTTGATCTGAACCTTTTCATCACTAACCGAAGGTTCAGATTGTTCAGCTTGCGCACTTGGAGCCTTGTTCATGTTAGTCTTCACTTCTTCCTTCATGTCGTCAACCTTGACAGAATCGGAGGACTCTGGTTTATCAGATGAAACACCAGAAACTTCAGTAGAAACTTCAGCTGAAACATTTGACGAATTTTTAGCACAAGACGGTTCTGCACATGACGCCTTTGAGCTGAATCCACTAGAATCAACTGATTCCAATTTCTCAGAATCAGCTACTTCCGATGATTCACATTTGGAATTAGATGGTTCAGCTTGCTCATTTGTTTCGTTTGCCGATTCAGTCTCTGTTACGCAAGCATCAAGGTTTTCGCCCAAATCATCAGGCCTGAAATTAATCATAGAGCGAAAAACCTTAAAAAAATCAAACGTCGAAATAGTGTCTGGATTAGGTTCATTTATTAAATTTCCAGAAGAATCAGACTCTGATGCTTGACATTTAAGAGATATAGAGTTGTTGGAACCTGAAGGTTTATGCATGGAGGTTCTTCTAACTTCGACTGTCATGATCACCACTCGCACTATCTTTGTAACCACCAAAACCCTTTCGATTGATATGCAAAACAGAAGCAACAGCAGCAGTCCAACCTTTTGCTATTTCTTCATATTTTTCTGTAGCTCTAATCTGATTACGAGCTAAAACTTCTAAGTCTTCATAAGCAAGATTCAACAAATCAATTTGATCCACCAAACGAAAATTCACTTCATCATCACAAACAATCACTGCCTGTCCTAGACGCTCATCATAAGTCCAGAAATGTAATGACTTCAAAGCACCTTTTGACGACAAACACAATTTCTAGCAATGTGTCCAGGAATTCCACAGTTGAAACATGTTTGTCGTTTCAATGTATGGAGATTCGAAGAGCTAGCAGAAGTAGCTGATCTGATTGGTTTAGGTGAATGAGCTTGCTTTGATTGCTTTGCATGTGTTCCATGTGCCTTTTCTGAGTTCTTATGTACCTGTTGATCAGAACTAGCACAAGCATGAGATTCAGACGGATGATGTTTTTCGTCTTTTACAATTTTATCATGATCATTTTGAACAGACGATTTAGTTTCTATTTTAACTTTAATTTCAGAAACATTTGTCGGTGACTGTTCATTTATTTCAACTCCTTTTTCTTCTTTTACAAAATCAGGTTCAGTATTTGAACATGCAGAAGTCTCATCAATATGTGTTTCATCAACACATTTATCATGTGAAACTAATGCAGGTTCAATTTCCACTACAGTTTCCAATGGGATCCCACTAGATTCAACATTAGGGATTCCCACTGAGACAGATTCAGAAGAAGAATCATGATACTCCTGATTTTCTTGTGAAGAAGTTTCAGTGGTTTCACTGAATGTGTCCTGAGGGACCTCACCTGTAACACTATCATCAACCAAAGGGTTAGAAACATCAGATTCACAATCATTAAATGATGAAAACTCATCATCAGACATATTGTTCAAAGTTTCAACACAAACATTATCAATTTTGCCCAAAACATCAGGCTCATAAGACGAAACATAATCAGAGAAAGACGCAAACAAAGACCGACCAAAAGCAATATCAGATTCAGTTTGTTCAAAATAATTTTCAAAAATATTAGTATGAACAACTGGTTCACTCCCAAGAACATCTTCACATTTTACTTCAGTTACTTTATCTGCACATGAAGACGAAATGTTAGGATCAAAAGTACCCTTTGAAACAAAATTTACCGAAGGACTCGCTCGTTTATGAAAAGGTCTGCTGTTGATTGATGACTTATCAGTTATAGGACCGTAAGCCATCTTGTCCTCATTCATCAATTCCTCCTCAGTCATGGGTAAATATGTGTAGTTGTCATTATATGGAGGAGGAACTTGATTGAAACCTAAACCACGCCCTTTCTTATCCTTGTATGCGAGCTGTTGATCACACAAGTTTTTGACTAATTTGCTGGAAGAATCAAATTTCTTAATATTAAGCTCATTTATTTTATATCTATCTCTGATATCTTCCAGTTCCTTAGTCACAACGCACAGTTTCTCCTGAACATATAAGAGTTGAGATGATTTCACACTTACATCATACTTGAGTTTGACGATGTCTTTTCGCTGAGCTTCAATCTTTTCTTTATAAAGTTTTTCGTTTTTTGATAAAGTAAAGTTTTTATTTTTGATATCTTGATAATCTTGAATTAGCTCAGCGTAGTGTATTCTATAAACTTCAACTCTTTCTCTACACTCAGGAGTACAGAAAGCAGAAAGTACATCTTCAACAGTCATTTCTTGAACCACAGGTTTGTGAAATATGAATGCCATAATTTCAGCGGGTGGTTGATAATTTTGTTTTTCTCCTCAAAACACAAACCAAACGAGAACCAGTGTACTTGCTAACTCAAACCCGTGAACCCGCTTTCTGAACTGCACATCAAAATCTGTCAAAACTTATCACAAACCAAACAAACCTCCTTTTTGTGTTTTTATTTTTATTTTATTATTATTTTTAATTATAAAACAGCCTTTTTTTTAAATACTTATTATTATTATTATTAAAACAAACATAAATCAAATCAAAACAAGACAAACAGCGTCCAGGTCTTCTTCTTCGTAACTTAAACCCTAAATGAATCGGTCTGTACGTTTTCTTCGTTTTTTTTTAAACAAAACAAACTGAAACCCTTCAAAAATCACGACGGAGGTGATGAATGGTGGTAGAAGAATGACGAAGATGATGACAGATAGTGGAGAGAGGGTGAAGATGATGGTGGTAGGCGTATGACCAAGGTAGGGTCGGAGATGATTGATGGTGATGATCAATGACGATGAGATGATGAACAATGATGATGATGATGTTGACGGAGATGGTGATGGATGTGAACGGAGTATGATAGGAATTCCGAGAAGATGATCGGAGTTGCAGGTTGTCAGAGAAGAACGACGCTCAGATGATCAATGACTCGAAACCTATGCTGATTGCGACTCGAGAACAGAAAGAGATGACTCGAGATCTCGGTTGCGACTCGGAACCGTAGTTGCGACTCGAGACTATGAAGATAATACCAGGACGATGACTTGAGACCTTGGAGGTTGTTGAGTCGAGACCTCACAGATGGGACTCGAAACCTTGAGAAGTCGTGATGATTCAAAACCGTGGTTGCGACTCGGAATCTAGGTTGCGACTCGAGACCGTTTTTGAAGATGATGACGACTCGAGATCTATTGGGCAGTGAGTCGAGACCTGTTGTACATGACTCGAGACCTTGGTTGCAGATGATGGAGTCGAGACCAGTGATGAGTCGAGACCTGGGTGTTGTGAAGGAGAAGACTCGAGACCGTGAAAGATGTTGACGAGTGCAGTTGTGAAGTCGAGACCTTGAAACCTTAGCCAGAAAGTTGACAACAATTTTGATTTTTTTTTTAATCAAGGAAACAGATAATTCTCAAAACAAAAAAAATCAACCAGATTTTCCGAAATTTTTGAGATTTTTTTAAATCTTTTCAAACTTATAAAAAATTTTGGAAATTTCAAATCTTAACAACTTTCAAAAATCAAACACCACCAAAATATACCAATTTTTAAAGAAAAACCCGATGAACACGATGAAGAACGCGAAGAACACCAACCAAGAAAAACAAAAATCTTGAATCTTTGATATCACACCGAGCCTAGAAAAAGGTTCTAATGGCTCTGATACCACTTTTAAAATCCGATAGGATCGTTCAATGATATCAATCAACACCAAGTTTGTGCGGAATCCAAACTTGATGTGATTCAAGAATAAACCGAAAAATATGAAAAACGAAGAACAAACCGGAATCACATTCAAACTTGCACACGATTCTATTACTATGAACTAGCAAAATCGTCTGGTACAAGCTCACTACTACCAATCGATCGCCTCCCTCTCTAGAGAAATTGTAACAATGAGGTTCCTAGAGGTTCAAACCTAAAAACAAGTTAGAAACTTGTTTTTATACTAACTCAAGCCCACTTCCCTACATGGGCTCCCCTTGGGCCTGCTTGGCCCACATGGCCTAAAGCTTGGCCCAAGTGACCTATAAAGGTCCACAACCTAATATAAACTAACCCAGTAAGGCCCAGCTCGTAACCATAACCCGTTGAGTTAATTTGATGCGTCAGTCTCACACTTTAGGGACTAACAGTAATCAGTAGGTATAGTCACTTGGGACTATAACCATTGTGATTACGCTCACGTTGCGAAGTTTAAACGAACTTCGTGTTGACCATAAACTGGTCAAAGCTGAAAGTCAAACATAGTTTGACTTTCGTGCTTAAAAACGCATAAAAGCACGAAAGAATACTTACAAAGGGTCCAAGCTAGGAGATTTGATCCAAAAATACTCAGGAGTGAGGTTTTAAACCCCAACTTAGAGTGAATTCAGATCAAATTGTGCAGAAAATGGAAGTGGGGTTTCGGTATTTATAGATTTCATAGAACCGTTAGGATCGTTTCTTGAAATCCGAGCTTTAATCTGGACCGTACATGTGCACCCACTGTTTTGTAAATCTAGGGGCATCCAAAACCAGTCCATAGAATGGTAGAAACCGTGTGCAAAACAATGGGATGGCTGGTTTTTAAGAAAAATGAAGTCTGCTAACTTGGGAAGGGCTTACGGACCGTAAGCACCCTCATACGGTCCGTAAGGACCTTGTTTGCTGGCAGCAGGTTTTAGTTATTGGCAGAACAGGCCCCTGTGTCTCTAAACTTAATTTTTTATGCGTTTCGGCACGTTTAAGCCCTGTTAACCCTATTTTAAGGCTCTAAAGTGAAGTTAAAGTATTGAGAACTTAAAATATGCTCAAAAACATCTCGGATGTCGGTTCGTTTGGTCGTACGATTGCGTTGTTCGGTTAATTACGACGGAAGTCGTAACGGATGCAAAAACGATCCAAATTAAGCGACGAATGGAATTTTGTTATGCCAATCACTAAAATAACATATTTTAATGATTACATAAATTTTTGATGTCTGGATATATTCAGAACGTAAGATATGCGCGAAAATTCAAACTTATGCACTTTTTGACGCTTTTAGTCCCTGAATGACCAAAAAGTTAATTTTTTGCGCACCAAACACCCCAAAGCCTATTTCTAAGCTATGTAAAGGATATTTAGGGCATATTTAACTTATGATCAAGTTCCAGAATGTTCGTTACAGTACGATTCGGCATACTTTCGCAGTTTGTCGAAATTAGTCCCTGTAAGCGAATAAACTTGATTTCGCCATACCAAACCCTCCAAAACTTATTTCTAAGTTATGTAAAGGATATTTATGGTATGTTAAGCCTATGTCATTGTTCCGGAGTGTTTGTTGCATTAAACTCGTTATATTTACGCATTAGATCGCGTATAACCTTGAAGAAAGCGATTTAAAGCTCGAAATCAAACAAGAATTGATATGTGCAAATGATATACATATTTATACAAATCCCAAGTATAAAATTTAATATTTCATTGGTTTGGTATTTATTTGATGGTTGAAGTGACACAGGTGTCACAGTCTCCCCTACTTTAGGAAATTTCGTCCCGAAATTTGGACGAAATTTAATTTTTAGAGGAAACTTGTGAAGAAAACTGTGATGGTTTCGCTTTCAAATAAATCCCTTGAACCCTAAGTAAAACTCTGGGCCATGTTAGGATTCTTAGAGAAATTGTCAACTATCAAAGTGAAGTCCTTGTAGTAACAAAACATGGAGTTTCGTACTACGGACAGAAGAACATTTCTTATGAAGACTTATCGTAGGAAACTGGAGTGTGCTCGAAATCAGTGTCGGAGAGTGTAAAATAAAATGACATTGGTCAAGGTCCAGGACTTCTAGTAACTTAAATAACGCTACGTTCGCAATGTAATAAGGAGCACTTATATATAGGAAGTACCAGCGGCGTATCCACCATGCCCTTTCTACATTGTTCCTGTTTCGTTATTCTCATAACTATAGGTCTTTAACACATGACAAAACTTGCTGTGGTTTCTGTGCACTGAATTCCATAATTATGTATGCATCCATAATTACGTAATTCCTTGCACAGTCCGCACAGTTCATTTCATAATGCGTAGGGAAAAAGAAATCAATTGAATAAACATGAAGCGACTTGACTAGACCCCCAAAGGATCTTTTTAACTAGATCAACGAACGATCTTTTTAAGTAGATCAACACATGATCTTCTTAACTAGACCGTCGTACGATCTCTTTAAATAGACCACTTAAGGGATCTTTTCAATTATATCATCACATGATATTCCTAACCAGATTTTTGAATCAATCTGTTTAACTAGACCACTCAAGGGGTCCAATTATAGAATAGTACTTCATAACCTAAGGGACTTAACTACAACGTAGAAGTCCATTAAGGATTCAAGATAGTACCTTTGGATATCCTACTATGAATCCCTCATATGAGATATGAAAGATTCTATGAGGATTTGGATATTGAAAATTTGGATTACACAAAAACACAAGACATAAAAGAAATCACATAAACACATAATCACAAAATTATTTAACTTGATCTTCATTTTGTTAATTTTCTTGTTAATTGAGCACACGAGTATTTAAAGCATACCAGGAATTCAATCCGTGGATTCCATTTGGCACTTTAAACATCTTCAAGAATCTAACCATGAAGATAGGAATATCTTAATAGGAATTTATCTTTGTTTCTTAAAAAGAAACGAGTATTTAAGATTTTTGGGGAGATCACAAGTGATCATAAAAATGACAGAACCACACGAGTAGTTTGTCTTGGTGTTGGCATCGAAGGGTTGTATCAAACATTCACACAATCGTATCAATTTCGCAAAATAAAAATTGAAACAACAAATTTTATTTATATAACAACTGAGTCGATTGAAACATCAAAAGATAACAACCAAGGAATTTCAAAAGGGCTAATTGTTCACTGCTGCATCGTTGCCCACATTCGCCTCATTGATGTTAAACTCTCGTCCATACGCTGGATTTGCGTTAACAAGTCTTGGGAAATTGTTTTTGTAGTGAGAAAGCTCACCACAGTTATAACATGACCCAGGTGGGAAACGTGCTTGGACAGCAGCAGGATTTGCAGCAGCTTGGTTTGCATAACGACAGGTATCGACCAGATGTCCCAATCGCCCACAGTGGGTACATTTGTGACACTGCACTTGCTCCAGATGATGACGGTTGCATTTGTTGCAAATAGGTGCGGTATCAACATAATTTTGCCTTTATAGAGGTTGTGCTGGCTGGTTTGGTGCAACCTGATTGTTCTGAGCAGTTATGGCGAAATTTTAAGAAGTCTTGCGCTTCTTCTTCTTGGGTGTTTTGGCCTGTTTTTCCTTTGGTTTATCTTGAGCAGTCTTGTCAGATGGTCTTGGGTCACCCTTTCGAGAAAGCTTACCCTACCTGATATGGGATTCAGTCAGGGTGGCAGACAGTTCTATGGCATGTCTGACGGTAGTAGGATTGCTGCCAGTAACGATATCCTGAACTAAGTCAGGAAGACCATCTATGTATTTTTCAATCGCCTTCTCCACAGGCGTAAACATAGCAGGAGATAACAGGCTCAGCTCCTCATAATGGTCAGTGTAGGCTCGATGTTCACCACTGTCTTGCTTCAAATCGTCGAATTCCCTTTCCAATGCTCTGAGCTCATGACGAGGGCAGAAGTCCTTCATCATCAGAGCTCGAAGCTCTTCCCAAGTTTGAGCTAGCGCCACATCGGCACCCTATCACGCATCACCCTGTTCCACCATGTAAGAGCACGTTTCTCAAACACACTGGATGCAAACTCAACCTTACGCTCATTCGGACATTGCACATGCCTGAATATGCTCTTCAAACTTTCAAACCATTGCAGGAGTGCGGTTGCTCCTTGAGACCTAGAAAACTTCAAGGGTTTTGCAGAGTTGAAGGTCTTGAAATTGCACTGAGCGTTGTTGTTGTTATTGTTGTTGTATATCTGATGGATCTCGTTTACTATGCCCGGAAGCACAGCAGCCATTTGCTGAGAGACAAGGTCTGCGATTTCTTCATTCGTTTGAGGCTGTGCTTCTCGTCGAGGAGGCATTGTCTAAAAAGAACAAGAAAACATGAGGGGAAACAAGTGAAATGGCATTGGGTAAGAATAGGAGGTTACAATTACCGATCAAAAAGCATGGGTGATGGTCATTTGTTCGAACCACGAAGCAAACAAACGACACACAAAAGCTGAATCAAAGTAAATAGGTCCTCATAATGTAACGCGAAGACATGCTCGCCTATAAGTGGACACTCACCCCAAGAGTTCCCAGGTAAGAGTGACTGGTCCGATACTGCGGATTTGTACGAACACTCTAGCCTTAGACAGAAGACTCAGGGTACAGGCACCCACCCTTCCAGTTTGCACATGTTCACATTATTTAGACCCAAACTTTGACGAGATTTTGAAAACTTAGAAGGTTCAAAACCTAGTAATCAATCATCCTAGAACAGATGATTAGTTTTCAAAGCGGGATAGAAATTTGTGTTCTTATTGTGGTTGTCACCTAAGGATAAGTGACGGTATTGTTTTAAAACTAAACACAAGATAACTTGTGTTAGGGTCCTAGGAAGGTTATAGTCTAGGTCAAAGAATTACTAATAACCTAATTCCCTATAACCATTGGCTCTGATACCAACTTTTCTGTCAAACCCCGACCACGTAAAACAACAAATCGTGGCGGAAACGTCGGGGAGTGTCGTAACAGAATCATTGTTTCACAACCAAGGATTAAATAATTTCGTTTTGTTGAATTATTGAACTCATTGTTCTATTACAAATCAGACAAATACAAACATTATCTTTCAAGTTTTAAAGTCGCTAAGTCACGAGTCCATCCTATGTATAGCATGCATCAGGAATCATCACATAACAGCGCCTGAAACATGTGTAAAAATAGGTACGTCAGCATAAAAATGCCTGTGAGATACATAGGTTTTATTATAATAGGATTCATGACTTATAGGTTTAAGAAAAATATTTAATCAAAAATAGTCATGAACCTTAAAAATATTTTCTTTTATAAATCATACTAAAATTTATAAGAAATCAGATAATACAATAGAATAATACATAGGTAAATAAATAACTAAATAAAATGAGTTTGTAAAACAATATTTTGATTGTAAAACAATATTTTTGATAAAAATGTTTGTAGTATATATATGAAAATATACTTTGGTTTTAAGAAAGTCAAATAAGTAATATATTAAAATATATTTCAGTTCCAAAATAATTAATCAGATAGTATACTAAATATACTTTAGTCGCCAAAATAATAATTTTCAGTAGTATATTAAAAGTATACTTTTGCTTTTATTAATAACATATTAAACTATGTTTGGGGTTTTATAAATAAAATATCAAAATATGCTTTGGGTTTTATTAATAACATATTAAACTATGTTTTGGGTTTTATAAATAACATATCAAAATATGCTTTGGGTTTTATTAATAACATATTAAACTATGTTTTGGGTTTTATAAATAACATATTAAACTATTTGGATAAAATATCGGTTTCTTACATTCCATGACAACAGGAATGGGGTGTCAAATCCTATAGCGCTATATCATACTACCAACCGGTCTGGTGAACATAAAAGGAGTACTATCCAACAATTAATTTTATAATCTTTGAAAAAATAGAGTTTAAACCATAAATAATCATTCAGTTTGTCAAAAGATAAGTATTAATATGTATAATCAGTTATACTTTGAAATCATGAACATAACAAATAGGTACACATGCTTCACCCCAGAACATTTGAAAACAGTAAAAGAGGGGAACTATGTACTCACTTGAGGATGCTTAGAAGTTTCGAATAACGACCAAGCAAAGCTAGAGGGATTACGGAAATCAAACGGCACCTAATATAGGTAACTACGTAAATAAACCAGACCTAAATCGAAAGATTGGATAGGATGAGGTTTCATAAACCAAATGAGTATTGGAACTCATATGATATGGTTTAATAAAGCCTACATACTAAAATGAAACCTAACCTAAGTGCTTACGACCCATTACGACCGGCTTAGGTAGCTTATGCTACTTTAACGCGTCGTTCGCGTAAAACACGTTCGGAATGCCTAACTAGTCCTATGACAAGTATTATATGCCTAAACATGTTTAGTTATGTTGCCTAATCAGTTAAGTGACAAAAGTTTGGGTTACATATGCTTAAATATCAATTATGCATAAAAAGGGCATTTTGGTCATTTACCTAAGGCATATAAACTACCTATCATACAACTACTTAAACGAAGTGACCATAAGGTATAACCTCGGAAGGTTATTCCCTATACAACTATGGTCACAAAACATGTTTTGTCGGATCCTAATGATCGACCTAACGGGTCTAGTTCGTAAGTCTAAGCGGTTGTTTAGACCGCTTGACTTACGACTCTACATAAGCACTTTTCTAAAAGTGACGAGCTAAACATATTTGAAACATGTTTAACAGGGTTTGAAAACAAGTTAGATATCTGTCACACCCCCAAAATAACACTTGCGGAAGCACCGCGGGACATGTGACGTACCAGGATCTTAGCCGCCAATCACATTGAACTCGTAAATATCTTTAAATAAAACTTTCATTCATTAACATAAAGTGTTACAAAACGTTACATGTAATTCATTGTATACAGCGGTGTTGGGATCGAACCTTATCAGAGGAACAGATAATTAAAGCCAAAACTGGATCAGAGCAGTGGATCCAGAATAAGCAGATGATTACATACAAGTCTCTCCCCTTGAAAGTGATTTCAACACCTGCTGATCTCCTATCTGCTGATTGTGCAAACCACTGACCTACAACTGCTGCTCAAGTAAAGACCTAATGAAAGACTAAAGCCCTGCTGATTCAATCTACTACCTTGAGTCAAGCACTGCTGATCCGGACAAGTACTGCTGGGTTCATAGCAGTGGAAGGTTGCAGCAGCTGATCTATAGTCTGTTTTGTAATGTAATGTAATAGCAGTAGTTAACATAGCAATGTCTGTTTAGATCAGAGGTTAGAGTTTGTTAGGAGGTTAGATGTCACTTTCATGGTGACGTCAGCTAAGATGCTCAGTGGTTTGCAAGTGCCTATAAATAGTTCAGTACTTTGTACTGTTCTATTAGCTCTTTTGCATCATTGTCTTCTTTGCACGAACAAACAACTGAGCTCTGGCTGAGGGGGAGTTTGCATTCATTCATCAATCAGTGTAATCGTTATTGAAATAAATTCAATCTTCCGATTCATTGTGAAAAGATGTTTGATCAAAGTATTACTCTCGTTTGATTGTATGCAAAGTTTGTTTTCATCATAATTCCGCTGCACACTCATTCATTTTCATTTTAATTACAAACACAAAATACAATCAGAATCAAACTCAGATCCAACAATTGGTATCAGAGCTTGGACAGTCAAATTTGATTTAACAATCATTTTGATGTAAATAGTTCAGCTCATAACAGTTGATACTGATCGTTTGTTCGTTTGTTGAAAAACAGAGCAAGGATTAATCACCATTAAAGTTGATTTCTCAGTGTCTGTAAAACAACAAGAATGACGTCACAATCTCAGGATGATAAAAACAACATCGGTTCGCTTTTTAAACCACCTATGCTAAAAAGAAATGAGTACAACATCTGGCAGAGGAGGATGGGTCACATCCTCGCTCAACAAAGGACAGGTTGTTGGAGGTCTGTCATCTATGGTCCCCACGTTCCCACAGTGCCAAGCGCTGAAGATGCTAAAACGTTCGTTCCAAAACCAGTTGAAAATTATACCGAAACCGACTATCAAAAGTTCGAACTAGATGCTAAAGCGTTTACCATCATAGCATCAGCGCTGCCCAATGAGATATATGCCGGACTGTTACACTGTAACAGTGCCAAAGAGTTATGGGACGCACTTAAGGAACAGTTTGGGGGGACCGAAGAAGTCATAGAAAACAATAGGGAAATCCTGAACCAACAGTATGAAACATTTTGTTACGTTAAAGGTGAATCACTAACGCAACAACTTGAGCGTTTCAGTTGTCTCATCGGTGAACTGAGGCTTGTTAACACCACTTTTACAAATTCAACTCAAAATAGCAGGTTCCTCAGGTCACTGCCAGAAAAATGGGTCACCATAGCTTTTGTCACCCGAAACTCACCTGAATTCAAGGATCTGACCTTGACCCAACTTCACGGTCGACTCCTGACCTACGAAAGGGAGTTGAACCATAAAAAGAGGTTGCAAGAGTCAGGAAAAGTTACTGATGATTACACTTTCGGTAACACTGCTCTTCTGGGTCAAGAAGAATCTGGGAGCAGTGGTAAGGATCAGGGTTATGATCACTTCATTGACATAATTGCTGGTGCAAATTTTAACAACCCTGATCCTCACTCTGCAAGTTATGCATTCACTGCAAACGAAAACTAGATGTCAGACAATCTAAGCTTTGAAGTCAATGACTTACAGCATTTTGATCCCAGTGACTTAGAGGAAATGGACATCCTGCACCAACTGGCTTTGCTAAGTGTTAGAACTAGCAAATTCTACAAAAGAACAGGGCAAAAATTCCCAGGTTTGCATGGGAATCTAAGGGTTGGGTTGGATAAATCGAAAATCAAGTGCTACAAGTGTAATAGGTTGGGACACTTCGCTAGGGAATGCAGGAGTCAAACTAATGGTCCCATAATCAATCACCCTAGCTCAAACCCTAGACCTCAAAATCAAGGCACTGTGCACCATGCCCAGTATGCCCGAGCAGCTCAAGTGAACACTGCTCACTATGTTGCTGCCCCTGTGCCAGTGCACTATGTCCAAACTACTGTTCCACAGATCCAATATGTTCAAACCCCTGTCCCCCAGGACAAATGCAGCCTGCACCTCAAACCACTGCTCCAGCAGCAGTACAACCAGATCAACAAAGTTTTTTCACTCAAGGGTTTGTTGACTGGAGCAGTATGCCTGAAGACCTTAGTGATGAAAATTTTGCACTCTATGCTTCTAATGATTCTTCTCATAATGAATTTTGTTTGATGGCATTAGAGTCAATACAGGAGGGGGTTGAAACTGAAGAGGAACAGCTGAGTATTGAAACAGTGGATGAGGTGACTGAAGCAGTGGTTACTGTTGGGAGAAAGTTCAGGTACCCTGATTGAACCAATGACAGATCCATGGTCCGAAGAGGAAAAAGAAGAAGAGAAGGAATAAAAGGATGGTGAAAAGAAGGTAAGAGCTGATGATGAAGAGAATCATCAATGTGATTGTGCAATGATGGCTGCTGCCAAGGTATCTCCTCAAGTTCTTGAAAAACTGTGTTCTGACAATTGCATTATTGCTTTTGCTAACATCAAAGAGGTGAACGAAAACCTTAGGGATAAAATCTTAATTGATGAAGTCAAATTTGAAAGATCTCTAAAAGAACTTAAAAACAAATTGGCTGAAAAAGAGAAAGAGATTAGCAGCATGAAAGAAGAGCAGAGCATAACCAAAACTCAACTCCAAACTATGGTAGAAAAATACCAAGTTTGCAAAAAGGAGTTAGAGTCCACCCAGATCACATGTGAGAGATGGGTGGAATCATGCAAAGGGTATGAGGTTATGCTTGAAAAACAGATAAAAAGCAATGTGAAATTTGGGGTTGGTTATAGAAAACATGATGATGAAAACACTGCTTTTGGAAAATCTGTTCAAACCACTGATGTAACCACTGAGTTCATCCCCACAAACAAGAATGGCCAAGAAGTGAAAATCACGGACAAACTTGGTAACAAAATCACACTTGACAGACCAATGGGATCCTCTACTTTTGAGGAGCTTGAAGATTATCAGTTTAAACCAAGATGGTCTGATGAGTGTGATATTCTTGAAAATTTCAAGCCAATGGACTTTACATCAACTGATGGTGTTAAGGCTCCAAAAGCTAAAGTCATACCTCTCAAGGACATCCCAGCAGTGGTTAAAACCTCTGCTACAAAGGAGTCTGAAAAGAGAAAGAAGAAAGAAAAAATTGATAATTTGTTTTGTGAATTCTGTGAGAAAAGGAATCATCTAACAAAAGATTGTTTCCACTTAAAAGCTTATGATTTAAACAGAACAAGTGTCATTGTTTCAGCTGAAAGTTGCATTGTTTGTGGTAAAACAAACCACATAACTCAAGCATGTGTGTATCTCAAAACAGTTGATACTGATCGTTTGTTCGTTTGTTGAAAAACAGAGCAAGGATTAATCACCATTAAAGTTGATTTCTCAGTGTCTGTAAAACAACAAGAATGACGTCACAATCTCAGGATGATAAAAACAACATCGGTTCGCTTTTTAAACCACATATGCTAAAAAGAAATGAGTACAACATCTGGCAGAGGAGGATGAATCACATCCTCGCTCAACAAAGCACAGGTTGTTGGAGGTCTGTCATCTATGGTCCCCACGTTCCCACAGTGCCAAGCGCTGAAGATGCTAAAAAGTTTGTTCCAAAACCAGTTGAAAATTATACCGAAACCGACTATCAAAAGTTAGAACTAGATGCTAAAGCGTTTAGCATCATAGCATCAGCGCTGCCCAATGAGATATATGCCGGACTGTTACACTGTAACAGTGCCAAAGAGTTATGGGACGCACTTAAGGAACAGTTTGGGGGGACCGAAGAAGTCATAGAAAACAATAGGGAAATCCTGAACCAACAGTATGAAACATTTTGTTACGTTAAAGGTGAATCACTAACGCAACAATTTGAGCGTTTCAGTTGTCTCATCAGTGAACTGAGGCTTGTTAACACCACTTTTACAAATTCAACTCAAAATAGCAGGTTCCTCAGGTCACTGCCAGAAAAATGGGACACCATAGCTTTTGTCACCCGAAACTCACCTGAATTCAAGGATTTGACCTTGACCCAACTTCATGGTCGACTCCTGACCTACGAAAGGGAGTTGAACCAGAAAAAGAGGTTGCAAGAGTCAGGAAAAGTTACTGATGATTACACTTTCGGTAACACTGCTCTTTTGGGTCAAGAAGAATCTGGGAGCAGTGGTAAGGATCAGGGTTATGATCACTTCATTGACATAACTGCTGGTGCAAATTTTAACAACCCTGATCCTCACTCTGCAAGTTATGCATTCACTGCAAACGAAAACCAGATGTCAGACAATCTAAGCTTTGAACTCAATGACTTACAGCATTTTGATCCCACTGACTTAGAGGAAATGGACATCCTGCACCAACTGGCTTTGCTAAGTGTTAGAACTAGCAAATACTACAAAAGAACAGGGCAAAAATTCCCAGGTTTGCATGGGAATCTAAGGGTTGGGTTGGATAAATCGAAAATCAAGTGCTACAAGTGTAATAGGTTGGGACACTTCGCTAGGGAATGCAGGAGTCAAACTAATGGTCCCATAATCACTCACCCTAGCTCAAATCCTAGACCTCAAAATCAAGGCACTGTGCACTATGCCCAGTATGCCCCAGCAGCTCAAGTGAACACTGCTCACTATGCTGCTGCCCCTGTGCCAGTGCACTATGTCCAAACTACTGTTCCACAGATCCAATATGTTCAAACCCCTGTCCCCCAGGCACAAGTGCAGCCTGCACCTCAAACCACTGCTCCAGCAGCAGTACAACCAGATCAACAAAGTTTTTTCACTCAAGGGTTTGTTGACTGGAGCAGTATGCCTGAAGACCTTAGTGATGAAAATTTTGCACTCTATGCTTCTAATGATTCTTCTCATAATGAATTTTGTTTGATGGCATTAGTGTCAATACAGGAGGGGGTTGAAACTGAAGAGGAACAGCTGAGTATTGAAACAGTGGATGAGGTGACTGAAGCAGTGGTTACTGCTGTGGCTGGTGAACTACTGTTGGGAGAAAGTTCAGGTACCCTGATTGAACCAATGACAGATCCATGGTCCGAAGAGGACAAAGAAGAAGAGAAGGAAGAAAAGGCTGGTGAAAAGAAGGTAAGAGCTGATGATGAAGAGAATCATCAATGTAATTGTGCAATGATGGCTGCGGCCAAGGTATCTCCTCAAGTTCTTGAAAAACTGTGTTCTGACAATTGCATTATTGCTTTTGCTAACATCAAAGAGGTGAACGAAAACCTTAGGGATAAAATCTTAACTGATGAAGTCAAATTTGAAAGATCTCTAAAAGAACTTAAAAACATATTGGCTGAAAAAGAGAAAGAGATTAGCAGCATGAAAGAAGAGCAGAGCATAACCAAAACTCAACTCCAAACTATGGTAGAAAAATACCAAGTTTGCAAAAAGGAGTTAGAGTCCACCCAGATCACATGTGAGAGATGGGTGGAATCATGCAAAGGGTATGAGGTTATGCTTGAAAAACAGATAAAAAGCAATGTGAAATTTGGGGTTGGTTATAGAAAACATGATGATGAAAACACTGCTTTTGGAAAATCTGTTCAAACCACTGATGTAACCACTGAGTTCATCCCCACAAACAAGAATGGCCAAGAAGTGAAAATCACTGACAA
Source organism: Helianthus tuberosus (assembly GCA_030545235.1). Taxonomy (NCBI): domain Eukaryota; kingdom Viridiplantae; phylum Streptophyta; class Magnoliopsida; order Asterales; family Asteraceae; genus Helianthus; species Helianthus tuberosus. Next base: position 534,551 of record CM060353.1, on the reverse strand, counting down.
ACTTGGTAACAAAATCACACTTGACAGACCAATGGGATCCTCTACTTTTGAGGAGCTTGAAGATTATCAGTTTAAACCAAGATGGTCTGATGAGTGCGATATTCTTGAAAATTTCAAGCCAATGGACTTTACATCAACTGATGGTGTTAAGGCTCCAAAAGCTAAAGTCATACCTCTCAAGGACATCCCAGCAGTGGTTAAAACCTCTGCTGTAAAGGAGTCTGAAAAGAGAAAGAAGAAAGAAAAAATTGATAATTTGTTTTATGAATTCTGTGAGAAAAGGAATCATCTAACAAAAGATTGTTTCCACTTAAAAGCTTATGATTTAAACAGAACAAGTGTCATTGTTTTAGCTGAAAGTTGCATTGTTTGTGGTAAAACAAACCACAAAACTCAAGCATGTGTGTATCTCAAAACAGTTGATACTGATCGTTTGTTCGTTTGTTGAAAAACAGAGCAAGGATTAATCACCATTAAAGTTGATTTCTCAGTGTCTGTAAAACAACAAGAATGACGTCACTATCTCAGGATGATAAAAACAACATCGGTTCGCTTTTTAAACCACGTATGCTAAAAAGAAATGAGTACAACATCTGGAAGAGGAGGATGGGTCACATCCTCGCTCAACAAAGCACAGGTTTTTGGAGGTCTGTCATCTATGGTCCCCACGTTCCCACAGTGCCAAGCGCTGAAGATGCTAAAAAGTTCGTTCCAAAACCAGTTGAAAATTATACCGAAACCGACTATCAAAAGTTCTAACTAGATGCTAAAGCGTTTAGCATCATAGCATCAGCGCTGCCCAATGAGATATATGCCGGACTGTTACACTGTAACAGTGCCAAAGAGTTATGGGACGCATTTAAGGAACAGTTTGGGGGGACCGAAGAAGTCATAGAAAACAATAGGGAAATCCTGAACCAACAGTATGAAACATTTTGTTACATTAAAGGTGAATCACTAACGCAACAATTTGAGCGTTTCAGTTGTCTCATCAGTGAACTGAGGCTTGTTAACACCACTTTTACAAATTCAACTCAAAATAGCAGGTTCCTCGGGTGACTGCCAGAAAAATGGGACACCATAGCTTTTGTCACCCGAAACTCACCTGAATTCAAGGATCTGACCTTGACCCAACTTCATGGTCGACTCCTGACCTACGAAAGGGAGTTGAACCAGAAAAAGAGGTTGCAAGAGTCAGGAAAAGTTACTGATGATTACACTTTCGGTAACACTACTCTTCTGGGTCAAGAAGAATCTGGGAGCAGTGGTAACGATCAGGGTTATGATCACTTCATTGACATAACTGCTGGTGCAAATTTTAACAACCCTGATCTTCACTCTGCAAGTTATGCATTCACTGCAAACGAAAACCAGATGTCAGACAATCTAAGCTTTGAACTCAATGACTTACAGCATTTTGATCCCACTGACTTAGAGGAAATGGACATCCTGCACCAACTGGCTTTGCTAAGTGTTAGAACTAGCAAATTCTACAAAAGAACAGGGCAAAAATTCCCAGGTTTGCATGGGAATCTAAGGGTTGGGTTGGATAAATCGAAAATCAAGGGCTACAAGTGTAATAGGTTGGGACACTTCGCTAGGGAATGCAGGAGTCAAACTAATGGTCCCATAATCACTCACCCTAGCTCAAATCCTAGACCTCAAAATCAAGGCACTGTGCACTATGCCCAGTATGCCCCAGCAGCTCAAGTGAACACTGCTCACTATGCTGCTGCCCCTGTGCCAGTGCACTATGTCCAAACTACTGTTCCACAGATCCAATATGTTCAAACCCCTGTCCCCCAGGCACAAGTGCAGCCTGCACCTCAAACCACTGCTCCAGCAGCAGTACAACCAGATCAACAAAGTTTTTTCCCTCAAGGGTTTGTTGACTGGAGCAGTATGCCTGAAGACCTTAGTGATGAAAATTTTGCACTCTATGCTTCTAAAGATTCTTCTCATAATGAATTTTGTTTGATGGCATTAGAGTCAATACAGGAGGGGGTTGAAACTGAAGAGGAACAGCTGAGTATTGAAACAGTGGATGAGGTGACTGAAGCAGTGGTTACTGCTGTGGCTGGTGAACTACTGTTGGGAGAAAGTTCAGGTACCCTGATTGAACCAATGACAGATCCATGGTCCGAAGAGGACAAAGAAGAAGAGAAGGAAGAAAAGGCTGGTGAAAAGAAGGTAAGAGCTGATGATGAAGAGAATCATCAATGTGATTGTGCAATGATGGTTGCTGCCAAGATATCTCCTCAAGTTCTTGAAAAACTGTGTTCGACAATTGCATTATTGCTTTTGCTAACATCAAAGAGGTGAACGAAAACCTTAGCGATAAAATCTTAACTGATGAAGTCAAATTTGAAAGATCTCTAAAAGAACTTAAAAACAAATTGGCTGAAAAAGAGAAAGAGATTAGCAGCATGAAAGAAGAGCATAGCATAACCAAAACTCAACTCCAAACTATGGTACAAAAATACCAAGTTTGCAAAAAGGAGTTAGAGTCCACCCAGATCACATGTGAGAGATGGGTGGAATCATGCAAAGGGTATGAGGTTATGCTTGAAAAACAGATAAAAAGCAATGTGAAATTTGGGGTTGGTTATAGAAAACATGATGATGAAAACACTGTTTTTGGAAAATCTGTTCAAACCACTAATGTAACCACTGAGTTCATCCCCACAAACAAGAATGGCCAAGAAGTGAAAATCACTGACAAACTTGGTAACAAAATCACACTTGACAGACCAATGGGATCCTCTACTTTTGAGGAGCTTGAAGATTATCAGTTTAAACCACGATGGTCTGATGAGTGTGATATTCTTGAAAATTTCAAGCCAATGGACTTTACATCAACTGATGGTGTTAAGGCTCCAAAAGCTAAAGTCATACCTCTCAAGGACATCCCAGCAGTGGTTAAAACCTCTGCTGCAAAGGAGTCTGAAAAGAGAAAGAGGAAAGAAAAAATTGATAACTTGTTTTGTGAATTCTGTGAGAAAAGGAATCATCTAACAAAAGATTGTTTCCACTTAAAATCTTATGATTTAAACAGAACAAGTGTCATTGTTTCAGCTGAAAGTTGCATTGTTTGTGGTAAAACAAACCACAAAACTCAAGCATGTGTGTATCTCAAAAACTTTGATGTAAAAAAGAATGAGTACTGTTAGGTCCCGGATTGATCCGTTTCGATTGCGAACCGACTCTTACCGGTGGATTTCGTCGGATAAAGACATGGACCACCGGATAAATGGAGGTACCCGTCGGATAAGAACAAGGACCGTCGGTCCATGATGCATACCACCGGTCCAAGACACAGATTTCCAGCCTGAGTCTTTGACCTCCGCCGCCTGTTTTCGTCGCCGCTTAACCCGCCGCCGTCTGACCACCAGATAAACAACCCGACCGGCGATCCGAGACTCTGACCGTTGGTTCTCCATCTCTCTCGGTCTGTCTCGTTCGGTCTCTCTCCTCTCTGTACGTCGCCGCACATCACCACCACCCAACTATGGTGGTTGTGGTTCGATTAAACAGCTCGAGCAGGAAGGGGGGGTCTGTGTCGCCACCACCGGAAAGGGGAACGAGGGGAGGGGGTTCGCTGGAAAATCATCGTCAACACCACAGACGGAAGTGCCGCCGTGGCTCCGACCGGCTCTGCCGGGTGTTCGCCGAGAGGGAGAGAGGGATCCGGTGTGTGTGTGAGTTTGTTTGTGAGGAGTTGATTTCTCCTTGTTTGTATATGAAACAGAGAGAGAGAGGGGAAACACAGACTTGTTCTCTGTGTCTTCTTGTATGTATGTTTATTGAATGGATGCCAAGAAGAGGGATGATGGGTCTCTATTTATAGAACAAAGTGTTATTTATGTCTATTGTGCAACTAAATGATATTCAGGGCATTTGTTTTATTTATAGGATTAAAATATTTTATGTAGATCTTGAATATTTTCAGAGATTTGTAGAGATTCCATAAAAATTTTGTAAGATCTTGCAAATCTCGCAAGATTTTGGCAAGATTATTATTTGCGGGTTTAGGCTTGTTGGTTTTGGGCTTGGGACCAGGGCCCACAAGCCCATCTCATGTGTAAGTGGCCCGTAATTCCTTCGAGACCCATTGTCAAATCCTGAACTCCGTTTAACGTCAAAAATTAAAATACACAAAAATACGGTCAGTAGTTGTTGTTTGCGCGCCCGTTCGTCGGTCACGGTAATAATCGCGAAAAATTGTATCGCTGCCATCCTTAATCCGTTTTTCGATCCGGTTCTGACTGTAGTCACTAAAATTAATTACGGAGCTAAATATAGCGTAAAAGTTTAATATTTGTCGGCGTTGTCAGTATTCTGTTCGGTTTCAATCCGTTGCCGTTTAACGTTTCACCGGTTTCTCTGTAAACCACCGTTCGCGCACTGTAAAGACGGATAGACGTTCCCAGGCACTCCAAAGGCCTAATTAAGTCAATCATCATCTAAATCACTATTTATTATCACGTTAATCACCTGATAATCACGTAATTAGGTGCCGTAAATCACGGGTTGTCACACTAGGTCAGAACTACCGTTCAGCAGAAGTCCCGGAATAATACCCCAGACATCATTGAGAATAAAGACCTAGTATATCAGATTATGAGACCTTTCAAACAAGATTTCAGGGGTTACCTATATATCCAAGTTGTGTTCCCCACAAAATAAGTAAGTTTGAATTTAGGTTTATATCCCGAAAAAGTTTACTAAATGTATAAAAATCTACCGACACATCCACGATGAGATCGTTTAACACATTTAAACTTTTCAATTCTTTAGCGTACTGTAACTGTCTACTAATGTACTATCATTTCCTCTTTTTACGCAAAAACTCAATTTTTGAATTTTATCATGTTTTTGGCCTTTTCAAATAATTTTTTTTAAATGTTTTTGGATTTTCTGACAATATTACTCCCCCTAAAATTCAAAACCATGTAAAGAAAATTTGACAAACCGATGCTGATAGCTTTGTCTCGCCATCCATTTTCTGCTTTTCATGCACTGATTTGCAGAAAATATAACGTACCCCCATGATTTACAACCCATTGATTTTCGACAGTTTGAAAACCGTTTTTCAATCTTGTGAAAGTAATCATGTTTGTTCAGCCGTGAGGGTTTCGGCATATTCAATCAGAACTCCCCCTTACAACAAACTATTTTCCCATAATGATTTCAAAACACTAAAGTTTGTGTTAATCAGAATGGTTTTTCCGGAAAAAATTAGTTTGTTTACCCATCACTTGTGGGTTCGGGGTCATCTCATCACCTTGTTCTCTTTTAACCATTTTTGAAAAATTTAACATTATTAGGTCAAACACCACTATCACTTGTAGAAAATCAAGTACAACTTAATGTCCTTGATTAACCACTTGTAAGACGAAATATCACAGTTACCATCCTGTGAATTTCTCAAGAATTATGTTGATACCTGCTTCACACTTACCAACCTGGAAGCTCCGGCAAGTCAGGAATTCAACCAATAGATTTATGTACCCAAGCCTGACCAGTCTTGGGTGTGTTTTGAACATTTCTCTTTTCTTCATAAAATTCTTTTGCCCCTTTTACCTTTCCATCAGCCATCTTGCTAAAAATATGTTTAACATTGCTATTAAACATTTTTCCAGCATCAACACCTTTTGATTTTAGGTTTGCGGCTCGTAATGGTGGAAAGTTCTCATCATTCATTAATGGAACTGTCTCTTCCTTTTTTACCTCAACTTGTGGCTCCTCTGATTTTGTGGAATCAGATTCATTGCCCGAACTTGGCTTGTCTGACTTGGATGACCCAGATTCATTGCCAATAACTTTCTTTTTTCTTCTTGTTTGTCCTCAGATTTGCATCTGAAGAATTCGATTTTCTTGACTTTGACGTCGAGTGAATCGATTCATCAGAACTTTTATTCGAACCAACCGGTGAACCCGAAGACAAAATCTTCTCCAAATTCTCTCTCGCCTTCTTCCTCTTTTTCCTCAGTCTGTCTCTTTGCCCCTGCGAAAGTTTCACTTTCTGTTCTAGAACCTTCTGTTCTTTGGGCTTGACATTGACTGGTTTCTTTATCGTTCTCTGAGATTCAACCCTTGATCTTCCCATCGATCTCCTTGGGCAATCTCTAGCAATATGTTCTCTGATATGGCAATTATAGCATCTTCGTGTTTCAAAATTCCAATTCTGGCAGTTAACAGCAATGTGTCCTCTAACACCACAGGTATAGCACACTCTGTTATCGTACCATCCAATTATGTCAGTCCAAACCTTCAGATCATAACATTGTTTGGCTTGGTGATAATCATTTCTCCTCTTCAAAGCTGGATTTGTCTTTTGAGCACTGTGGTCAAACCTGCACCACTTATTACCATCATTTTGTGAATTTTCATTTACAAATTTTTGTGATTTTTTATAATGATTGGATGACTGAACTGATGAGCTTTTATTTTCATTTTTAAAATTTTTCAAATTTTTAACTTTTTGTTTCTGTTCTACATTCTTCTTAACAGGTTTTTGCTTAGAACATTCACCTGTTTCAGTAGATTGCAAAACAATATTTTTAAATTTTTCTTGTAAATCTAAAAATATTTTTCTTTTCTTTTCCTTTTCTATTTCATCATCAGCTTTGTCATCACAATCTTCAATTTTGACTTTGTCAAAATTTGTGACTTTGTCATTTATTGGAACAGAATTGATCGGTTTTGGACAAACATATGATGCAGAAGTCACAAAACTTTTCAGTTTGTTTTCTAAATCAGCAATTTTCTTTCTATTACCTTCGGCTTCATGCTCAAGTCGAATGATTTTATCAAGATGAGAATTTATTTCACATTGTTTTTCAAGATTATTTTTACCAAAAACATCTCTCTCATCTTCTAAAATCTTTAACTGACTTTTGAAATCATTTTCAAATTTTAATTTTTCATTTTCAAACTCTTTTTCTTTTTCTTTCAAAATCTTGTTATCCAATGTCAAACTGTCCATATCACTCAACAGTTTGATATTTTCAGATTTTAGTTTTTCACAGTTCAAGCGCAACTCCAGAATCTGTTCATCATCAGCTTTCTTCCCATCTTTCAAAGCTTTGTTTTCCAATGTCAAATTCTCCGCATCACTCAAGAATTTGGCATTGTCTGCTCCAAGTTTATCACATTTTGAGCATTTTTCATTCATCTTTTCAACATCAGCTTCTTTCTTTGTTTCCATCCTGAATGTTCCTGCACAAAAACATTTAACAAAATCAAGAGGGTTTGCATATTCATCAATAAAACAACCTCTCTTAATATCATATTTCATGACATTTTTTGCAGCAAGACACACTAAGACTCTTTTTCTCATTTCGATGATCACATCCAAATTTATTTTTCCTAAGTCCCTATTCATTTCATTCATCAAATCTTCTTTTCTTTTTTCTTTATCAAACTTATGTGATCTGAGCTTATCGATGAATTCTCTAAAGTGAAGTTTTGAGAAACTAGCATCCCTTTTTAGTTTACTTAAAAAATTTTCCCACTCTTAAGGTAATGCATCAGCAAATTTTGAAATTTTTTCAGCATTTGAAACCCTTATCTCATATTTATCTAACTTATCAATCAACTCATCAAATCGTTTGTCCAACTGTTCCAAAGATTCATTTTTCATGCACAAGAAATTTTCGAATCTTTTAATCCAAACATCCTTCTTATTCTTCTTGTCAATCCAAGATCCAGAAGTCCAAACGTTTAAATTTTTAAGATTCTCGTTTTCCTGTTCATCAAACGGTTTAGCCATCTTGTATCACCTGAATCACAATCAAACAAACACAATGAGTTTAATCAATATCAAACAAATGAATCCTAAAAGAATTTGGTCCGTTCGGATGGATCAAAAGTCAATAGGATGATGTTGGCCCAATCGGTTGAAATCAACCCACTCGGATGGGTGTCTTTGAACGGATGGGGATCCGGATGGTGATACGCACGAGTGGGGATCCGTGTGACCAAGGTGATGCGTACGGGTGGGGATCCGTGTGACCAAGGTGATGCGTACGGGTTAACTTTTTGACCTTTTGACCACAATTAATGAATTGCTAACTTTCACAAAGTCCTCACATGCAACCTGTCATCTACAATTAAAGTTAGCTTGAATCACGTGTAATTGATATCCGACAAACTTTTATCACATGCAATCCTTTAATTTTCAATTAATAGTTCACATGCATATCTCATGTATCCATAAACGGTGCTGACAATCCGGATATTAATCTCGTGACAACTGAATTTCAATTAAAGCTTGTCGACTAGATCACGTGATATGATTATTAAATGAAGCAACACTTGATGACACCTTTACCTTGTTTCACATGCTCACCGAATATGTTGACTGACAGTCTGAAAATGTTGGCTAAATGTGGGTCGGACGAGTGAGGTGCAATGATACGGATTAAGAGGTCAACTACGGTCAACCCGGATAAGTTGTGCGTGCGTATGACTTATCCGCACGTATAGGTCAACAATCAGTCAATGCGGATTAGTTATCCGTGCGTATGACTTATCCGCACGTATAGGTCAACAATCAGTCAACCTGTATTAGTTATCCGTGCGTACAAGTGTTCATGCGGATAGGTCAACGAAGGTCAAAGCGGATTAGTTATCCGTGCGTGCAACTTATCCGCACGGATAGGTCATGCGTGCGTGTGACATCAAGAACAACAGCACCACATTTCAACTTTTTTTGAACCACAAATTTCCAATTTTCTCACAAATGACTATGAGTTTGAATCTCAAATTTTGTAGGATTGTAAATCATGCATATACGCACAACATATCCGAAAATTATCAATTTTTAACTGTAAAATCCTTGTTAATTTGTCGATTATCTGTTGAAAACGTGAAAAGATGTAAAAGTGAAAAATTGATCGAATCTGATGCGAATTGAGATCTGAAAACGATGAAATCCTGTGCGAAATCGTGTGAATGATCTGAGCAATCGAACTCCCGCTCTGATACCACTTGTTAGGTCCCGGATTGATCCGTTTTGATTGCGAACCGACTCGTACGACGTGCGGAATCCGTGCACGAGCAAGACCGAACACACGAACAGTAATTCTAACTGTGATTCTATTCAAAGATCTATAATCGTTACAGGAACCGTGAATCACCTAGAAACTTTCTCTCTCTAGTTTCTCTCTCTAGAACTAGATCTCTCAAATGTAGCAAATGAGCAAAAGTGTCAAAAGTCTTCCAAAAGTTCTAAATGAGAACCCTAAGTTCTCTATTTATAGGCCAAGGGACATAATGAGATATCTCATTATTTACACAAATGCCACCTTGCCTTTTACTAAAATATAACACTATAAGCACAAAACTTAATCTATTTCTGCTACGGTTTTGAGATGACGGAGGCGATAGACATACTGCACTAACAAGTACATTGCTAAAACATCCTTGAGTCCATCATCATCATCATCATCTGTCAAATTCACCAAGAAACAACCACTGTTTGTGCCAGTTCAAACAGCTGTCACAAAACAGCTGAACCAAACATCTGTCAAAAGAGATGTTCAGGTTACTGATGCACCCCCTGCCATTCAGTTCAGGAAAGGCAAGGAAAAACAGTCTTACCAAAGGATTCCACACGTTTATGAGGCCTACAAAAGGCCCTCTAAACCCAGAGTTAACAGGCATCCTTTTGGTTACCAGCAGGTGATTGGTCAAGACCCACAACAGTGGTTAGAGAAGAACTGTTCTAAAACAGTTCAAACCCCTGACCTAACCACTGTCCATCATTCTGCATCTATCCCAGACACTGTTGAGACCCCATCCAAAGCCCTGCTGGCTTTGGAGACCCTAATGAACTAATCCTTTTACTACATGTGCAGGGAGCTTCTGCATGCTTTGATAGTCTTTGGTATGTAGATAGTGGAGGCTCCAGGCACATGACAGGATGTAAAGCCCTCCTCAAAGACTTTAAAATCCATGGAGGGGGTGATATATCCTTTGGGAATAATAGTAAAGGGAAAGTTCTGGGGTCTGGTAAAGTGCAATCTGGAAATATAAAATTTGAAAATGTCAATCTAATAGACAATCTAAAATTCAACCTTCTGAGTGTATCACAAATGAGTGACAAAGGGTTTGGGTCATTCTTCACAAAAGATTGTTGTAGGATTGTTGGACCAGAAATGGTCAAAAAGATTGAAGCAATAATCAAAACTGGTCAAACTAAACTTGTTGCTCAAAGAAGTGGCAATGTTTATGTTGTTGATATGTCAAAAGAGTGTCCCAGAGCTGATGCCTGTCTGTTCTCAGCTGCCTCTAACAAAGAGACAGAACTTTGGCACAGAAGGCTGGGGCACACAAATCTTAAGACAATCACTGAAATTTCAAAAAATGGTTTGGTGAGAGGCCTACCACAAAAATTATTTTCATGTCCTGAACATTGCATTTCCTGTTTAAAAGGAAAACAGCATAAAAGTTCTTATAAGTCCATTGAAGATTCCAAAACAACCCAGTGTTTGCAGATGCTACACATGGACTTGTTTGGCCCAGTTCAAGTCATGAGCCTCAAGAAGAAAAGATATTGTTTGGTTATTGTTGATGACTTTTCTAGGTTTACATGGACTTTCTTTTTACACTTAAAAGATGAGACTGCAGGCATTTTGCAAGACTTTGTGACACAGGTTGAAAAGCAATTTGACCTTCCAGTGAAAAGCTTCAGGAGTGACAATGGCACAGAATTTAAAAATAAGGAGTTGGATGCCTTCTGTGTGAAGAAAGGGATTGTAAGGCAGTACAGCATCCCTAGAACACCAGAGCAAAATGGAGTTGTTGAAAGAAAGAACAGAACTTTGATTGAGGCTGCCAGAACTATGCTTGCAGATTCAGGTTTGCCATTAACTTTCTGGGCAGAGGCAGTAAACACTGCTTGCTATGTCCAGAACAGAGTTTTTATAAACCCCAGGCACAAAAAGACTGCTTATGAAATTCTGTATAAAATCAAACCACTGATCTCATATTTCAAGGTGTTTGGCTGCCCATGCTTTATTTTGAACTTAAAAGATTCCATTTCAAAATTTGCAGCCAAAATTGATTGTGGTTATCATTTGGGATACTCAACCACTACCAAGGCCTACAAAGTGTTCAATACACGGACCAAGGCAGTGGAGGAGACTTTGAATGTTAAGTTCAATGAACTTTCATCAATGAAAATCCCAGCAAACCCTGCAGATCTGTTTGATCTTGAAAAATTTACTTTTGAAAATACTGCTGTCAAGACTAACAGTGCAGGTCCATCAGAGGATACAACACCAGACTATGGGTATGAAATCATCATCCCTCAAAGGTCTGCCACAAAGGGAAAAGCACCAGCTGTTCAAAACAGTTGTCAAAGCTCAACCACAGCTACCTCAACAGTTGTTGACCAAAGTAGCCCATCCACCACTGCTTCCACATCCTCAAACACTGCTGACAAAAGTCCTCAAACAGTGGATAAAAGTCAGCAGTTATCCACTTCATTAACTCCTATTCCACCACCCTTTGAAGCCACTGCTGGGTCATCAAAGTCACCAGCAGTGGTTAGCTCAGATGATACACATTTGCAGCCTTCACCAACAAATGCCATCATACCATACCAAGGAGATTTAATCTTCTTGAGATCTCATCCACCTGATCAAATCATTGGCAACATCAATGAAGGGGTGCTCACAAGAAGCCAAACCCAAAACATTTGTCTTTTTGCTGGTTTTCTATCACTACATCAGCCAGTCAAGTACCAAGAGGCACTGAAAGACAACAGCTGGGTAGAAGCCATGCAAGAGGAGCTCCAACAGTTTAAAAGACAACAAGTATGGGAGCTTGTACCACTGCCAGAAGAGGTTAGTCCCATTGGCACAAAGTGGGTCTTCAAGAACAAAACTGATAAAAGGGGCATTGTTGTCAAGAATAATGCCAGGCTTGTGGTTCAAGGTTATAGACAGGAAGAGGGGATTGATTATGATGAAACATTCGCCCCTGTTGCAAGACTGGAAGCCATTAGACTGTTCCTGGCCTTTGCAGTCAACCACAACATGAAGGTGTTTCAAATGGATATCAAAAGTGCTTTCCTCTATGGTACAATTCAAGAAGAGGTGTATGTATGTCAACCTCCAGGTTTTGAGGATCCATTTTATCCAGATAATGTCTACAGGATGAACAAAGCCTTGTATGGCCTGAAACAAGCACCAAGGGCCTGGTATGAAACTCTTTCCAACTTCCAAATCTCAAATGGTTTCAAAAGAGGTACCATTGATAAAACACTGTTTCTTAAATGGAGAGGGAAGGATTTAATGATTGTCCAAATTTATGTGGATGACATTATTTTTGAAAGCACATGTAACAAAATGTGTGAAGAGTTTAGAGAACTCATGACAGCTGAGTTTGGAATGAGTGCAATGGGTGAGCTGCAATGCTTTCTTGGTCTCCAAGTACAGCAAATGCAAAATGGAACTTTCATTCATCAAAGCAAATATGCTAAAGAACTTTTGACCAAATTTGATATGAATGATTGTAAACCATGCAGCACACCCATGGCAACAAATAAGCTGGTCATGTCTGAGGAAAAGGATGAGCTGATTGACCAAACACTTTATAGGAGCATGATTGGGTCTTTATTGTACCTAACTGCATCTAGACCAGACATCATGTTTGCAACATGTGTCTGTGCAAGAAGTCAATCAGCTCCCAGAAAATCAAATCTCATTGCTGTAAAAAGGATCTTCAGATACATAAAAGGTGCTCCCACACTTGGTATCTGGTATCTAGCTAATGGGAACATCAAGTTTCAGGTTTTTCAGACAGTGACTTTGCTGGATGTCACACCACAAGGAAGTCCACATCAGGAGGGTGCCAGTTTCTAGGTGATTGCTTAGTCTCTTGGCAAAGCAAAAAACAAGCAGCAGTTTCAACATCCACTTCTGAGGCTGAATACATTGCTGCTGCAAGCTGTACAACCCAACTTCTGTGGCTTCAAAATCAGTTACTGGATTTTGGTATCACTGCCTTAAAAACACCACTCATGTTGGACAGTCAGGCAGCAGAAAATATCATCAAAAATCCAGTTTCCCATTCAACCACCAAACACATCGACATCAGACATCACTTTGTGAGGGATTGCTATGAAAAAGGTTTGATTTCTCTGCATCATGTCCCAACTAAAGACCAGTTGGCAGATGTGCTCACAAAAGCACTTGATACAGCCACCTTTGAAAGCTTGGTCTCTAGAATTGGGATGCTAAACATGGAATAACAAGCAACATCTTGTTTTTCTATGTATAACAGTACTAAAATGTTTTCAGAAAATCAAAAATCCATCCTTAAAAATAGCTAAAAATGAAATTTTTCATTAAAATCCTTAAAAGTCTGCCATTAACCAGTGATTGTTCAAAAGTCTGCTCTACTTCAAAAGTCTGTCCACTGCTGAAAGTCAACCCCTGTTCTCTCATTCCTTTGATAAACTCTGTTGTTCAAAAGCAGTGTCTTATCCACTGATATGCTATCCACTGATAGTGAAAATCATCCACTGCTTTCTTACCACTGCCTTTATCAGTCACTTTCATCAAAGTACTGTCCTTCACTTTCACCAGGGGTTGTCACGTGGGCAGTACATAGTGGTCAGACCTTTTGTAGCGGCTGCCACCTCAGCATTCACTTTCTTCCCTATAAAATCCCCCACTCACCACCAAAACAGGGTTTTACTGTCGAATTGAATTCTTAAAAATTCTCTTCTCAAAACAGTTTTTCATCTCATCCTTCACAAATTTCTTCGATCATTCTATTCAAAGATGACAAAATCGAAGCCATCTGCAAAACCCACATCCAAATCATCATCGAAAACAGCCTCTCAAAAGGCAATCTCCACTGCAATCCCACATAAACCATCTCACAATCTCCTGGGTCTTCTCACAAAACCAGGAACCACAAATGTTTTCGATTCCATCATTGACACCATGGCAAAATCAAAGTACAAAACTTTGTTCACCGCCGATGCACCAATCTATTTGGAGACCCAAAGGGAGTTCTGGAAGAATTCAACCCTTGAAAAACAAGGAGACACTGCAACCACCATACACTCTTCTATAAAGGGTAAAGCTGTCCAAATCACGCCACAATCCATTTCAGAAGTCTTTCAAATCGGTGATCTGGAAGGTAAAACTTCTTTCACTAAAAACGAGTTACAAACTGACTTCATTGAAAGAGGGTATGAAGCCACAATGATGAAGAAACTTACCTTACAAAAAACTTATTTTCCTTCTGCAACCAGATTTTTATTTCATACCCTCCTACTATGTGTTTTAAACAAAACCACTTCTTTCAATGAAATCCCTTTAAAGATTCAAAATCTGGGATATGCAATTCTACAAGAAGAAAATTTTAACTATTCTCGGGAAATTTTTAAAGATTTGTTTAATAATGTTGAAACAAAATCATTCTTACTGTTTCCAAGGTTTTTAAGTTACTATTTTGAAAAGAAATTCAGTAAGAATGATTTAGCAGCAATAAATCAAAGTGATTCTACTCAAATAAACAGTTTAACAACTGAAACATTTTCAAGAATGTTAGCACCTTGCAAAACACAAGCAGAGGTGCCTGAGCAGAATTTAGCAGTTACCACTGCTCCTCAGGTATCTGCTGCTGAGCCCACTTCTCAAGGTGATCAAAGCAGCAGACCAACTGCTTTGAAACCCACACCTACAAATCCCAAAAAGCCAAACAAAAAGAAAAATCAAAAACACCCCAAACCAATCAAAAAGGCAACTCTGGAGGATGAGATACCAGAGCTACTACCTATGACAGCACAAATGTCACAAGAAACCACTGCTGCTACTTCCTCACAGCAGTTGGTACAAATATCTCAACCCATAACCGAAACTCCTCCTGCTTCTTCACAAAAATATCAGGTTGTACACATTGGGACACTACATCATGATGCTCTGGAAACACTCGTTTCCATCATCCACAGCTCAATTCCCGGAGCAAATCCTCTTTCTTCACCAACCATCACATCCACCATTCCCCCACCAACTAAACTGTTGTTGGATGCAATTGATTTGAACCAGGCACTAACCAGTCCTTCTCAATCACCTATCAATGAGAATATACCTCAACAACTGACTGGGTCTGATGTATCAATCCTTGCTAACCCACCAACACAACCTGAGGAGGTTACACCCCTTGAGTTACAAGTAACTCTTGGTGGTAATCCAAGTGAAGCAGCCACTACAACTGTTGAACCCAATGGTTTACAGTTGGACAGTGGTTACATCAATAAGACTTCCTTGGAGGCAATTCCTTTTATAGCACATCGGCCAACCACCAGTGGATTTATTTATCCTACTGGCAACATCAAAAGGTTGTCAAGTGTTGAAGGGAGAAGACCCCAGTACCAAGAAAAAGGGGCATCAGTGGTTAATGTTTGGAGTATACTCCCTACCTCTACCACTGATAAAACCACTGTTAGTGGGAAACCAGATGATCCCATTAAATTGGGTGATGGTTTAAAGTACCAGAAATTGACGGATCGTGTTGAAAAGCTTGATAACTCTGTTGCAGAACTCAAAGATATGCTACAACAGTTGTTACAAGTACAACAGGTACAATCAACTGCTGTTCCAACTCAAGCACCTGCTCCACAACAGGCACCTGCTACAAATGAGCTCTGGAACTTATTTCAACCTTTTCTCCATCATTAAGCACAACTAGCAGATCAGCAACATGAAAAACATGTCCAACAGCTGAGAAATGCAATGGAGTCAAGGTTCAAGAACACTCAGGCTGATCTAAAGGCTCTCAAAACTCAGATCCTACACACCACTGGCACTGCTCCTCCAACATTTTTCTTCATTGATCAACTTCCCCCAGATAATGCCAAAAAGGGGGAGAAAATTCAGGAGTGGAAAAAGAAGGGAATAGAGGATGGTCTCTACGTTGAACCAGAAAATGCAAACATGACCAAACAGATCCCTTTGCCAGATGGAAGCAAGAAAATTGATGTGACCACAAATGCACTGGCAGAAGCAGTTGCAAGTGTAAAAAGGGATAGAGAGGCCAAAAGGAAAGCCAGGGTAGATTATCCGGATCAGGGTACTTCAGGGTCAAAAGATAATGAAAATCTTGTTGATGAAAAGAAGAAGCCTACAAGAAGAGTAAGGCTACCCAAATCCATTCCAACCAGACGTTCAAAGTCTGTTCCAAAACCACCACCTAAAACAGCTGTTGTAACTCCTGTTGTACCCACTACTGTTGGTACTTCAGTGGTTTCAACATCTGCTCCCACTTCAACACACACTACATCCACTGCTTTACCGCCATCACCACCAAAAATAATATCACCTCCTGCCAAAAGGCAGAAGACAGCAGTTGTTAAAACATCTGCTGTAAAGACAACAGTGGTTGGAACACCAGTTGTTTCAACAACTGTTAGTTTATCACAAACCACTGCCACTACATCCACCACCACTGTTCCATCCAAAACATCATCAGCCCCTCCTCAAACAAAGAGGAGAAGGCTAATTCTCAAAGATGATGACACTTCACCACCACAAACATCTTCAAAATCTTTAGCTCTTGTCACAATACCAAAACCAGTTCCTCTTTCTTCAGTTCGAATGCACAAGCCCTTACCTCCTGCAGGTGTTCAATTTCCTCTTGAACTAGCAGCTGTTAGAGAAGAAATAAAATCTTTTTACTATGAGGATGACCCTGCCAAAAGGAGTTTGCCATCAATAAAAGGATATCCCTGGCCTAAAAATGTTGATGAATATTTGAAAATCAAGGCCAAGCAAGCAGAGGATATCTCAAAAAGAAATACAAAAGGGAAATCTGACAAAGAAATTTCAAGAGACTATCAATATCTGCTCACACAGGTCAGATCTCTAGAACAGTTTGCAAAAAATGTCAGTCAACAAATTTCAGAAAGAGCGGCTGAAACTTTGAAGAAAGACTACATTGAAAGCATCATGGCTCACAAAAAGTGCAAAGGAGAGAGATACATGTACAAAGAGTGGACTGTTCCTGAACTTGAAAATGAAGCAGCAAGAATTCAAGACATGATAAAAAGGAAAGTCACTCACACTCCTCCTGACTGGGCAAAGTTTAGAAAGAATGTACCTGACAAACAGGTAGAACTGAAAAGAATGAAAGAAGAACTGGTTGCTGCTGAATATGGAAACAAAAGACAAGTTGCTAAATGGAAAGAAGATGTGGTCAGGATCACCTACAAAAGGTTGGAGGAATTAAGAAAGAGAGATCCAAGAGTTCCTCAAAAGCCTGACTATCCTGAAGCAGAGGTTTCAAAAAGACCATCAAAGCTGCAAATCAGGAGAGCCACTGCTCCAACTGGTGCTGCCATCTATAAAAGAAGGACACTCAAACAGTTGGGAGGTGAAACCATCCAAGAGATGATAAAAGGATATGACCTTGTAAAAGAAGGCATAAAGAAAATGATCATAGAAACTCTTGGTTTGGATCAAATTGCAAGTACTGCTCAGCCAGTTATGAATAGGCCAGCCTCACCAAATACCTCTGCGAATAAACATCTCCCAAGAAACCCACCAGGCTCAAAAATACAAAAGTGGGAAACTGACAAACAGACCTGCGTATTGACCTTGCTCAGGTTTGGTGGAGAAGTGGAGAAAATATCAAGGGAACAAGCTCTTGGCCTGAGTCTTGAAGATTTGCAGGATCTCCTTGATCTTCCACTTAGCAGGGATGATGAAGACACAGATGCCCTAGACTTTGAACTACAATTTAAAGGTCAGATAAGGGAACTGTTGATGAGGCAATAAAGAATTCCACAAGAATGAAGAGTTTTGGCATTATCTGTTCCAGGGGGAGATTGTTGGGATCGAACCTTATCAGAGGAACAGATAATTAAAGCCAAAACTGGATCAGAGCAGTGGATCCAGAATAAGCAGATGATTACATACAAGTCTCTCCCCTTGAAAGTGATTTCAACACTTGCTGATCTCCTATCTGCTGATTGTGCAAACTACTGACCTACAACTGCTGCTCAAGTAAAGACCTAATGAAAGACTAAAGCCCTGCTGATTCAATCTACTGCCTTGAGTCAAGCACTGCTGATCCGGACAAGTACTGTTGGGTTCACAGTAGTGGAAGGTTGCAGCAGCTGATCTATAGTATGTTTTGTAATGTAATGTAATAGCAGTAGTTAACATAGGAGTGTCTGTTTAGATCAGAGGTTAGAGTTTGTTAGGAGGTTAGATGTCACTTTCATGGTGACGTCAGCTAAGATGCTCAGTGGTTTGCAAGTGCCTATAAATAGTTCAGTACTTTGTACTGTTGTATTAGCTCTTTTGCATCATTGTCTTCTTTGCACGAACAAACAACTGAGCTCTGGCTGAGGGGGAGTTTGCATTCATTCATCAATCATTGTAATCGTTATTGAAATAAATTCAATCTTCTGATTCATTGTGAAAAGATGTTTGATCAAAGTATAACTCTCGTTTGATTGTATGCAAAGTTTGTTTTCATCATAATTCCGCTGCACACTCATTCATTTTCATTTTAATTACAAACACAAAATACAATCAGAATCAAACTCAGATCCAACAAGCGGAAGCACAACTCATTTGTTAGGTGTTTCATAACCCACGCGTACGTAAACCAATAAACTTGTATTACGAATCCATGTGTCACGACCCATGACCACTCCAGCCTTCCAGACAGCAAGTTCCAATGCTATAACTCTATATACCTGCAAGCATGCAGACAAGTGTGTCAGACGACACTGGTTAGTTCAAAGTTTTGTTAACGTGTTTAGATACCAGTTACCAGATTAAAACGTTTCACATACTCGTTGATTAGATTTGATGTTGTTATTAACTCGATTACCGTAATGGCTACAAGATGTATTTGCCCAACCCCAATGTCTCTATCAAAACATTGGTCATGCTTTAAGGTGATTAGTTCACGCCCATCATCCCCGGTACGGTGTGAGGGTGCCAAACCTAATAACCTCGTTGCCTCCCCGGCAACTGTCGGTAGATGTAAGGGGTCTTATATGATAGATACTGAGTAACAATAACAAACATCCCAATAAACTAGCGTTCCTCCCCAGAACGTTACCCGATATCCCTCCCCGGGATGCATGCTTGGAAAAAGAGCAGTGAACTCACCTTGGTTTGCTCGGTAGGATTAGTTACTTGTTCACACATAATCAGTCAATGCCTATGAGGTTTATGTACACGGAATCAGTTTACGTTCACGTTGTTCACGTGTGTTCATAGTGTGTAATCGTAGCAAGGATTATCGCACAACATATAACAGTCATTGATAACACACATAACAGATAGGTTCACTCGTCACATACAAGTTTCATGATAGTGCTTAATAGTTAAGTGAGGTATTCATCACAAGCAAGTCATCTTTCCTCGATCATAATTAACATCGTCAATAGGCAGACAATAATCATTCAACAACAAAATTAACTTCATAACTAACTGCACAAGGAATACGTAAACAATGGCCGACAAGAGTTAATGTGTGTAGTAGATCCTTACATGCAACCTTGATAACTCTAAAGATATATGATTGGGCCGCTCACTACGTTGTCACATGGGCCGATCATTACCTTCACATGCAAACAATAATGACATACTAGGTATAGTTACACATGAGCCTGACACTTGATTGACATGATAAGGAACAAATCGCTGTCATTAAATGTAATCTGATGATTCTTAATATCGTGGCCGACAACTATATTTGAAAAATATCTCATTGGGCCACTTGATGTACATGAGTATTGGGCCGAGAGAAGGTTAGTAAAGGCTGCTAACCCACTTGTCTTAAACGTCCAACAATTTCTGTAAATGATTCTCTTGGGCCGCACAACACTGCTAACGTCACATGTACCCTACATCAATTTTAATGAAAACTTGATCATGTAATAAGTGCTATTATATGATTGGGCCAAAGATCCACTAAGCCGACAACAATTCTTGATTTAATTCAAAGTCACATCTCACCATTACTACAACATTCAATACGAATTAAACATGAAGATTCAAGGTCACATACACTTTCATGCGATCCAGATCATGTTTATTCGGTTGATGTGTGGTCCGGCCCAACATATTTATACCCAATGTGTTCTAACAGTTCCCACATGGCCCATTACCCAATTGATTCAAGTAACCTAGCAATAATCTCGATCATTATTCCTATTGGATTTCTAATGCATGATCATAATCTCATTCCACATGTTTTTACCCCTAAACATCAACAGTCACAAGTTTCATGTTAATCTCATACCCTAGTTTATCAAATCAAGTCGTAACCCATGCTTTACGTAGATCTAGTGATTCGACATCAAAGAGTTATTAATTAACTATCAGCAAGAAACATTCGATTCGGATCATGCAAAAACATCACATAGAATCCCAGCTTGTATTTAGCACCCATACACTCGTAACTATGCCGATCTTTGTACACATTATATCATATTTATTCTTTCACTAACAATCATATTAGTCAACAGGTATATCTTTGGCCAAGTGTAACAAGGAATCAACCCAATATAACAAATTACACTAATCATATTAACTTGAATAAGATTAAATAATTGTTAACTAAGTTCTCGTATAACAAGTTCATGTTTATAAAACACATACACACCATATTTTTTATCAAGTTCACACATAACAAGAATTAATTAATTGAGAATCAATACAAACATGAATTTACTAACCAATAGACTCGTTGGAATGAGATGGGACCTCGCTGATGATGAGTGTCTACTGCCGTATGTTTGTTTAGGATGGGTAGGGTTGATTTTTGGAACATAAGATAATAAACAACTCGAAATACAACTTAATATATCCATATCTTGGGCGATTGCCTATAATTCGACCAAACTGGGCTTAAGCCCATGAGATAAGGCTGCCCAAAACACTCAAGTAACCTGTTTGGGCTTTTAACTCTAAATGGGCTAACTTTGGGCTTCGCGGGTTCGTTTCGAGCTTTGCAGGTTTGGGGATATATATCCAACACAAGGTTCGGCCCAATACACAGACACACATAATAATATATATTCTAGCACACTTATCAAAGTCACGGGTTAAACAAATGGATTAAAACGAGAACGGGGAAATCACAAAACCGAAGGCACTAACCTTAGAGTTCGGGTTGTCACATCATCCCAAACTTGAAAGAAATTTCGTCCCGAAATTTGACAAGTAAGCACAGTGAAGTGAAGTGGTAAATCAAGATTGTTGCGAATTTTGCTCAGGTGCCACATCATCCCCAACTTGAAGAGGAATTCCGTCCCGAAATTCACCAGTAGTACCCGAATTAGATTGGTCACTAGGAAAAAGTTGAGGATATTTGAGTTTCATCTAATCCTCGCGCTCCCACGTGAACTCCGGTCCACGTCTTGAGTTCCAACGAACTCTCACAATCGGGATACGACTATGTTTACGCAGCTTGACCTCCCGGTCCATGATCTCTATAGGCTCATCGTCAAACTACAACTTGTCGTCGATCTTGGATTCTAGTAAGGTATCACAAGTGTTTCATCAGGCACACTACCTTAGGTTCCAGACATAAATAACACCGCGTATGTTACCAAATTCGTCAGGTAACCTGAGTTTGTAAGCCACGTGACCGATTCTTTCCAGAATTCCGAATGTCCCAACGTATCGCAAATTAAGCTTGCCACGTTTTCCATAGCGTACCACACCCTCCCAGGGTGAGACTTTCGATTATGCTACGTTCGCCTGCAGCGAACTCCCTGCGTTTCCTAAGCTTATCAGCTTTCTTGACGATCATGCGTTGCTGCCAAATGATTTCTGATCTGAACAATCCTCACAAGAGTTTCAAGTACAAGTCCCGGACTTGTGGTTAGGTTGTCACTCACATTAGCCCAACAAGAAGATTGGCATTATCATCTATACAATGCCCTAAACAGGGCTGTCTGAATACTAGAATAATATCTGCTATAGTAGAACTCAGCCAAAAGTATACGTCCTTCCAATTTGCACCAAAGTCAGTCACACACATGCTCGCAGCATGTCTTCGAGTGCCAAGAGAGTTCGTTTTCTCTGATCGTTTGCCCAACGGCGATAAGCAATGTTCTGGTCATGACGTGAGCCAAGGGTGTTGTATATTGCTTGACTAAAATCATGCATAGATCTAATTCAGAGGTAACAGGGGTTGGCACCTCGTACCTAAAAGCCTCCTCTCTCAGAGGAACATTCACAACTGTGAAGACTCGTCAGTTTTCTTGATTGCAAGAAAGTGTGTTGGTAACTTGAGTCCATCAATGATCATCCAGGTGATAATGTTTCCGTTTCCGTTTCGAGTTGTAAGTAGACCAGTGATAAAATCCATGGCAGTCTGTTCTCATTTCCATATATGTGTTTCTAGTTGCCAATGTCCCACCTTGACTTACCCACAAGTCAAACATCGATCTCATGCATCGCTATGTGGGCCTCCGGGCCCGATCATCCGTACATGGTCTTCAGGTTTTAATTCATCCTATCAAAACTCAAATGAATGGGATATCGAAACCTGCGTGCTTTGCCTGCACCAGCTCCCAAAGGTTGCTGTATAGTGAGGTCTATATTCGTTCCATGAAGTAGCAAATGTCGTCCGACCTACCAAAGGTTGCTTCCCCATGCCCCACATGGGTCAATCTTGTGAACTCTCTGTCACACCCCGACCACGTAAAACAGCAAAACGTGGCGGAAACGTCGGGGAGTGTTGTAACAGAATTATTATTTCATAACCATGGCATTTAAAGTTATGTTTTATATATTAACAAACGAGGATTTCATTGTCTTAAAGCAACTGAAACAAAAATTACATAACATGTTTTAAACTAATCTTGCTTCTATTATGTCACTAAGGCCCGAGTCCACCCTAGTGTATCCTGAATCAAGCCTATGCACCATTTCCTAAAACACATGTGAAAATAGGTACCCCAGCATAAAAATGCCTGTGAGATACATAGGTTTTGTGAAAATAGGATTGATGATTTGAGTTTAAAGAAATGTTTAATAAAATTTAGTCATTAATCTTGTTAAGTGTTTTCTTTTATAAATCATATGAAAATTTGATAAGAAAACAGGTTATATAAAAGAAAGGTGTATGGTTAATTAAATAACCAAGTAAAATGAGTTGAATAAAATAAATTGTTTTGTAAAACAATGATTTGTGAAAATAAGTTGTTTATGTAAAATGTAATATGTCTAATATTGAAATGATTTAAGTAACGCTACCACATGTAATATCATACAAGCACTTATATATAGGAAGTACCAGCGGCGTATCCACCATGCTTGTATCATATTACACACGCCTCGTTACTCAAGTCACTTACCCAAACAAACCACCAATGTAAATTGTTCATGTATAAATCAATTGTCAAGTGTTATTGTGTAAACCATATCAAATTGTTTATGTCTAATGCAAATCATGAAATGTGTATATCAATGTCAAATGTTTATGTCTAATGTAAATCATGTGATGTGTGTATCCAAAATATCTGTCACACCCCTTTCTGCGGCGGAAGCACGAGGTGTGATCATGAAAGGTTTTCATTGCATACGATTTGTAAACATTCTACATGCTCATAAAAATATCTTCAAATACCAAACATTTCATAATTTGAAAATATAAGTTAGCGTTTACATCGCGAGATAGCATAAAGCATTGTCTTAAAAGTTTACAACTTTATTTAAAGATAAACATAAGCGACATCCACGAGCATGGGTAAGACCGCGCGCACATCCACTTCTAATTACCTGAAATACATGTGAGTTTTGGAAAAACGTCAACATAATGTTGGTGTGAATTCATGCAGTTTTTATATTTCACGTTTGTATACTTTGTACAAAAACATAGTTGGTATATTGTGTAAATTCAGTATTCTTGAGTACACCACGTACTAATGTAAAATCGAGTGTTCATGCATAAATCAAGTATTCATGTGTACACCACGTACTCATGTATAATTCAAGTTTACTTGTGTACCCCACGTACTCAAGTATAATTCCCGTTTTCTTGAGTACCCCACGTACTCAAGTATAATTCAAGTTTTCTTGAGTACCCCACGTACTTCAAGTATAAATCAAGTTTTAGTATGGTATGAATTTTATGTAAATAAAGTATTCCTGTAAGTATCAGGATTGTTAATGGGTTGCAAGGCCATTAACATGTGACACGACATAGGAAGTCACCAAACCTTAGGCATTTTCTAGTTGGCATATTCTGAGACACAAAAGCACTACTCTATTCTCGCCCTCACCGAGAGTGTGGCTGCCCAGCACCCGTTAGATCTAACCTTTTGTTCTGCGGTCTAGGTATATTGTTGATTAATGGTGCTTATGTACCCTATTCGTGACACGATTTCTCGTATCATTTCTCCTAACGCATCATACTTGGTACTCGTTCTCACCAAGTGCGCTTCTTGTATTCATATATCTCATCACACTTTGTACTCGTTCTCACCAAGTGTGCTTCTTGTTATCATACCATTTGTAAACATAGTAATATTTATAACATGTATTTCACCCCCAAAGTTAGAAAACTGAAAAACAGTTAAGAGAAAAGGGGGAGCATGAACTCACAACTTTGCGTTCCTTGCGTCGTAAACTTCACCGGATTTGATTAATTAGCGTCGTGACCTATACATGTTTTATTAACGTTAGTCACTAGACTTGTGTCGCATAAGTACAGTCACTCTCTTTTGTGTATATATTCTTGTGTTAAAAATAATTCATATTTTTAACTAAGTGTCTTACTTATATTATTTTCTCAAAATAAATATAAGTTTCTCGTATTTTGCACTTTGCACCCGAATTATGTATCTTGTATGTTGTATGTGTATTTTTGTGTTTATACTTCTCATGAGTATTTAGTGTATTTTTAAGTCTTAATACACTAGCACGTATAACACACACTATATACACTTAGCACAAAAGTTAGTGATCAAATAATATATATTTTTCTCTCAAAAATATACATACTTAACATAAATTTTTAATCTTGAAGAAATCACCATTTCTTATCACCAAAAATTAGGGAAACCTTGGTAATATTTTTAAATACATTTTTAGGGAATAAGTTTCTCAAAAACTTATATTTTTCTAAGTGTCAAAATTTATAAAAATTTTGACAGAGTTTCCCCTAAAAATGGAGGTTTCCCATGTTTTCAAAACATGTGTTTATTTTCTTTTAAATCAACAACAATCTCAACAACACAATCTTTATTTATCAAACTTGTCAAAACAAGCATATACCACAACTTATGAACTTGAAAGTTTGTAAAAATATGTAGTAAGTTATTAACATATTTAGTGGGTCTCGTTATCTTTAAAAATAAGTTTAGTTTCTTAAAAACTTTATTTTTAAAGATCTTGAAGTTTCACAACTTCTAGTCATGATTTATTAAACATATTTCTTGTTAAATTTTTCTTGTGACACAAGTGTTTACACACTTGTTTATTCACTAAAATGCTCTTAGTTTATGTAAGGTCCAGGTTTTAACAAAACTAGCATTTTCCGCTTGGTTCTTTCGAAAAACCACTTGTAGACCTTTAGATCTACATGTTTAGAGTCTTATTTTACAAGAAAAATTACTTTTACACAAGTTCATGCTTATGTGTGGAAGGGTTCATCATCTTATAACTTTTCACTTAACATATCACTAGTTCATGTTCCATGAACATGATCTAGCATGGTTAGATGACGGTCCGTTCCACTACTAGCCACTAACAACACAAAATAATCACATCTAAACAAGATTCACAAGTTTTACACCATTTGTTTCTCTTTATCCAACAAGTTCATCTTATTTTCAAGACTTTACGTTTTGATCTTTAGTGTTCTTAATTTTTATCCGCTAAATCTCTTATTAACCACTTTAAACATGAACAAGGAAGTGTTTAGAAGCACTTACTACTTGCTCTTGGCAAGGGAAGAATCAAAGTGAAAACAAGGCGGATAAAAGCAACGTAGAGAGGTTCTTGAGATTCCGAAAGCACCGGGTTCCCTTGTATGTCACCTTTCACCTTTGTGTGTATGTAATTTAGCAAGAACCAAACTTGAAGATAATGATGGGTGGGTGTGAACTCTCGGCCGAACACAAGAGGAGAGGGAGAGAGAGTGAAATTTTGGTGTAGTGTTTTGTGAATGAAGGATAAGACCTCTTATGTAAATATATAACCCATTCATCTCTATTATCCCATATATAATATGTTCACTAGATATTAGGCTAGTATAATATAATAATAAAAAATGGGAAGGTGTGTCCCCACATGGGGAACCGATCGGTTCATGGGGGGGGGGGGGGTTATGGTTTGGTTTCAACCATTTAGTTAGTAACTAGTTAGGTTAGTTAAGTACTTAACTAAGTTATTAGTGTGTTATGAAATTATAACGGGTGGTAGGGTGTTCGGGTGTGACACTCTAGGTTTTCCCGAGTAACCCTCTTGTATTAGCAGTGTGTATGTATAAATTATTAAATGAAAGGTGCGATCTATTTTGATGTGCAATGTGTATTAAATAACGTGTATGTAATATATATATATATATATATATATATATATATATATATATATATATTTGAACCGAGACCACAACGAACCCGACTCGAGACCACTCGGTCTCGAGTGAACAGTTGGGCCGGTTGGGCCGCAAACCCCTTGAGCCCTACTAGAAACCTTTGTTGGGTGCACCATCTTGTTATGAAACCCCCAAAACCCTCACACACTCCCTCTCACTTCATCCTCATTCTCCCTCTCTCTAGAAAACCCTTAAAACCTTAAACACAACCTCTCCTCTCCTTCTCTCTCGGATCAAATCGACGGCAACCAAAGGACTCTCGGATTAGCTCGAGACCATCACTCGGAATTCAGTTCATCAATCCTTCATACCCTTTCATCTAGCCGGTTAGTTCCTTGTGGTTGTTTGGTCAAAAAAATGATGATTTATGAATGCATAAAACTGTTTTGATAGTTGGATGTTTGAATGAGTGTGTTGCTTATTAGATAATAGATTTGTTATCAATGTTGAAATAATTTGTGTGAAACAAAGTGCTTCTTATAAACCGAATGAATGATGGAAATGATGAGTAGTAAATGGATGAGCTTAGTGTATTCGAATAAGGGATTCATGCTAGAAATTGTAAGAAAATATTGTTTCCATAGTATTTTGCAAGATCGCCTTGATAGCTAGATTATTATCCTTGAAATGAATAATGTGTGTTCTAGTGTTGTAGGCATGTTATTGTGCTTTCAAGGTCACATTTTGATAAGCCAATTGAACATGATGATGAATGATGAAAACCCTAAAATGATGAACAATTTTGAATGTGAATATGAATATTTGAATGTGTTATGAACCTTTAAAAGATGCCATGTTTAATCTGATTTGTTTGATTATTAGACAACAAAACATGTTTGGGTAATCTTATTGGATAGTACACTTTTTACATGAAATTCCATTTATATTGGATAGTACAATTGGACAGGTTCTAGAAGGTTTCGGTCATCAGGTGTGCAAGTTGAGACCTCCGGTCTTGACTCGAGACCATCGAACCACAACTCGAGACCACATGGTGACAACTCGAGACAGGCTTCAGGGACTCGAGACCATCAAGGTCTCGACTCGAGACCCCATGATCTCGACTCGAGATTGGATTCGAGACCTCTGAGGTTACGACTCATGCCAACACTACTCGAGACCAGAAGTCTATGACTCGAGACTTCCTGGTTGCGACTCGAGACCACCTGTTCTCGAGTCGAGACCACCTGTTCTCGAGTCGAGACCACCTGGCCTCGACTGGGCTGTTTGTTTTCGTTATTGGGCCCAAGTGTATTAACTGTACATGCTTGTTACTGTTTAAGTGGGCTACGTGTTAACCGTTAACTGTTGCTGTTAAAGAATTTAGACGGGCCCAATGACTTAATGGATAATTATATGTTGGGCATGCTATGTGTTAGATACGTGTAGAATATACGTGACTTCTTTGTACCCAAACCTGACCTATACTGGTAACCATGTTAGGACGTGGTGACCAACGTGTTTGACCAAGTAAACTAAACTGCCGAGCAACCCAAGGTGAGTTCACAACCTTTAAAGCATGCGTTCCCGATGGTTTTGGGAAACGGAAACTTAAACAAACGATATCCCCTCGTAAGGGATACAAACCTACTTTCTTCCCCTTAAATGGGACTCTTAGTTAATTATTGTTTATACGGTAATGCAACAAGCAACACTAAACGAAACTCTATCACTCAAGTCCTCACTACTTAATACTGATTAATCGTCGGGGCCTGGCGAACGGGTTATTAGTTGATAGCGCTATTTAGGTGTAACCAGCCTCACACCAACCCTTGTTACTGGGAACGGGAGTGAACTAATGTACTCTGGCAAAAAAACCGTCAATGATGATAGAACATTGACAAACGGGGCACTGCGGAAACGTATGGTTAAGTAAGTATTCGGTATTGTAAAACAGTTTAGTCGCTTACCTATGGGGTAGCTCCCCATCGCATGTATAAACGGATAAATTAACTAGTGAAACAAGTTTTTGGTAATTAAAAACTGGACAACTCGTGAACTCGCCAACATTTTTGTTGATACCCTACTGCATGCTTTGCAGGTACCCAGTGACTCAGGAGCTTGCTACTTGGGGATGTGTAGTGGTCGTCTAACCCATGCATTGGGTTCTAAATAAACTTGAACTATGAACCTTGTTTTAAATTGCTTTGCCTATGCTTCCGCTACTTACTTAGACTGTTACTTAAACATAAACTTTTGAACTTTAAACTATGATGTTTACTAACTATTGTGGTTGGCGAACATTTTTACTACGAACCAATGCTCAGTATAATGGGTGGCTGGATCCTGGTCAGTCACGCCTCCAAGCGGTGGTACTCCGCATGTGGATTTTGGGGGTGTGACAGATTGGTATCAGAGCCATTGGTTATAGTGAACTTGGTTTTAAAAAGGAAGTCTTTTTGAAAAAAACCAGACTATAACCCGTGACTCGTGACGACACTACACTCCAAGTGCAAGACTCAACGCATTAGACCTCATGGCTATCACTTATGTTTACTTGTTGTTTGTTTAAGTGCTTATGTGCTAATATACATATTAGTGCGCCTAGCTAGATGTATACACAATCCCCCCACATTCTTGTTTCACTACGACGTCTTTTCTCACTCTGTGTCTTCTAAACATCAAGATAATGACCGGACTCGATGGAGGCAGCATAACCCTGACAAGGGACCAGCTGGCGGCCCTGATAGACGCTCGGGTCGCTGAAGCCTTGGCAACCAACCCAGAAGGGTCATCCACATACACCCAACCCCGAGTTGGCACCCTCAGGGCGTTCTTGGAATGCAAACCACACCCATTCGATGGCACGAAAGGAGCAGTAGGTCTTTTACATTGGTTCAGGAGGATCGAGTCTGCGTTCAAAGAAGGTGAAAGCCCATGTAGCAAACGAGTAGAGTACGCCACTAGCACGTTTCTAGGAAAAGCGTTTTCATGGTGGAACGCGCAAGTCCAGATGCTCGGATTGGCAGATGCAAATGCCACTCCCTGGGATGATTTCAAGGATCTAATCAGGGAAGAATTCTATCACAGGGATGACATGCAGAAGCTGGAAATGGAATACTATGGGTTAAAGATGGTTGGCTCGGAGATCGAAGCGTACACGAAAAGATCCGATGACTTGGCTGCTTTGTGTCCTAACTTATCGCAGCCTCCCTACAAACGAATCGCACTCTACCTTAGGGGCTTAGTCCCAGAAATCCAGGGTTCAGTGATTGCAACCAAACCCCCTACAATCTAGCAAGCCATCCGTCTAGCACACCATTTCACAAACCAAGCGGTGGAAGAGGGCAGGTTGCCCAGGCGTTTAACTGCTACAGCTAATGCTTATGATTTCAGCAAACACAAGTGGGATGACTACCAAAGTGGGAGTCCCAGCACTATGCCACCTCAAGCTCAACAAAGGAGGGTCGTTGGGAGCGAGGGCCCTGACCCGCGAACGGGTGGTTACCAAAGGAAACTACCCAAGTGTAACAAGTGTGGCCGACATCACAACGGGCCCTGTGCGAAGATCAAGTGTCAGCGATGCAACAAGATGGGGCATGAGGCCAAAGATTGTAGGAGCCCTCATCCCGCAAGGCAGAACCGACCACAGCAGCAGCATCATGGGAACATCAAGGGTTGTTTCCAGTGCGGAGCCGAGGGGCACATTAAGAAGAATTGTCCCCTGTTAAACCAGAACAACAACCAGGGTGCGGGGAACAACAACAACAACAACACCAACAATGCTGGAAATGGTGCAAGAGAAAGAGTTTTTGTGATTGGAGCTGTAGAAGCGAAGAATGACCCCAACGTCGTAGCGGGTAAGTTTCTACTCGATGGTTGTTATGTTTCCATCTTATTTGATTCTGGAGCAGATGCTAGTTATGTATCCCTACGTATTAGTAAAAAGCTTAAGCGTAAGTCTACGTTATTAAGTTCTAAACATATCGTCGAGCTAGCTAATGGTAGAAACATCGAGGCCTCACACGTTATCAGAAACTGCACACTCACTTTGTTGGATCAGACCTTTTTCTGTTGACCTCTTCCCCATCGCTCTCGGAAGCTTCGACGTCGTCATTGGTATGGATTGGTTATCCAAACCTCGAGCTGAAATCCTCTGCCAAGAGAAAGTTGTTTGTATTCCCCGTCCTCCTGGCAAACCCCTTATCGTCCAAGGCGACAAAAGCAGAGAAGTCACAGGCATCATTTCATTCTTAAAAGCCCAGAAATGTTTACGAAAGGGGGACACCGCTATCTTAGCACTTGTTGCCGACACGCAGAAAAGGGAAAACAGGATTGAAGATTTTCCAGTTGTACGCGACTATCCTGAGGTATTTCCTGAAGAACTACCTGGACTCCCTCCTCACCGTCAGGTCGAATTTCAAATCGAACTAGCTCCCGGAGCAGTACCTATAGCTCGTGCACCTTATCGACTAGCCCCCGCTGAACTAAAGGAACTTTCTACTCAACTACAAGAACTATTGGACAAAGTTTTCATCCGTCCTAGCTCGTCACCCTGGGGAGCCCCAGTGCTCTTTGTCAAAAAGAAGGATGGCACATTCCGAATGTGCATTGATTACCGTGAACTGAACAAGGTTACCATCAAGAATCGTCATCCACTTCCCCGTATCGACGATCTGTTTGACCAGCTGCAAGGGTCGAGCTATGATTCCAAGATCGATCTGCGACCGGGCTATCACCAGCTGAGAGACCGCGATGAGGACATCTCTAACACTGCTTTTAGAACCCGCTATGGTCACCACGAATTCCTTGTTATGCCTTTCGGAATGACCAACGCACCTGCGATCTTCATGGATCTCATGAACCGAGTGTGCAAACCCTACCTCGACAAGTTCATAATTGTGTTTATTGACGACATCCTTATCTACTCGAAGAGTCAAGAGGAGCATAAACAACACCTGCGTCTTATTCTCAAACTCCTTCGCAATGAGCAACTGTATGCCAAATTCTCGAAATGTGATTTCTGGCTTAGAGAAGTCCATTTCCTGGGGCACATGGCCAGTAAGGACGGAATTCACGTCGATCCAGCTAAGATCGACTCTATAAAGAATTGGCCTACCCCTAAGACACCGACCGGAGTTCGCCAATTCTTGGGATTGACAGGATACTATCGTAGACTCATCAAGGGATTTTCGAAGATCGCTCAACCCCTCACGACTCTCACCCAGAAGGGCATTGCTTACAAGTGGAATGATGCTCAAGAGTCTGCCTTTCAGAAGCTAAAGGAAAACCTTTAGAATGCTCCTATCCTTACCTAAAGGTACGGATGACTTTGTGGCTTATTGTGACACGTCTATTCATGGGTTCGGTTGCGTGTTGATGCAACGCGAGAAAGTTATCTCCTATGCTTCTCGACAACTTAAGATTCACGCAAGGAACTACACGACGCACAACTCAGAACCTGGGGCAGTCGTCTTTGCACTCAAGATATGGAAACATTACTTGTACGATACCAAGTGCACGATTGTCACCGATCACGAGAGTCTCTAACACATCTTGGATCAGAAGGAGTTGAACACGAGGCAACGCGGATGAGTAGGACTCCTTAACGACTACGAATGCGCAATTAAGTACCATTCCGGCAAGGCCAATGTGGTGGCTGATGCCCTCAACAGGAAGGAAACTAAACCTAAGCATGTTCTTGCTTTACAGCTCACCATCCACTCGAACCTCCCTAATCGGAATTGAAATGCTCAGGTTGAAGCATTGAAAGAAGAAAACATCAGGGCTGAGACCCTACGAGGGTCAAGGAGATGTTTAGAACTAAAAGGAAGACGACGCTTACTACGTGACAGGGCGTATATTGGTCCCACTTTATGGAAATCTGCGTGAACTTGCGCTGGACGAAGCACACAAATCTCGTTACTTTGTACATCCTGCGTGAACTTATGAAAGCCAACATAGCCACCTACCGCCAGGCTTGTTACAACAACCAGAACTGCCAAAAATAGAAAGAGGAGCGCATCTCTATGGATTTTTCGTCACAGGCTTACCAAGATCTCAGAACGGGAACGACACTTACCATTGGTAGAGTTCTCCTACAACAATAGTTACCACACCAGCGTTCAGGCGGCACCCTTTGAGGTATTGTACGGTCGTAAATGCCGATCACCCTTAGGTTGGGCGGAAGTTGGCGAAAGCCAAATTACCGGCCCGGAACTTGTAGTCGAGACTACGGGAAGGATCGCCCAGATCAGACAACGCATGGCGGCAGCTCGTGACCATCAGAAAAGTTACGCTGATAAGCGTAGGAAACCGCGAGAACTCCAAGTCAGTGACCGGGTTCTACTTAAAGTCTCACCCTGGAAGGGTGTGGTTCGATTTGGTAAACGGGGCAAGCTAAATCCACAATATGTTGGACTACTCGAAATTACCAAGAAGATCGGTAAGGTTGCTTATAGATTGAATTTGCCGAAAGAACTGAGTGCAGTGCACAACGTCTTTCACGTGCCTAATCTGAAGAAGTGGCTGTCAGATGAAACACTCATCATTCCTTTCCAGGAACTCACTTTTGACGAACAGCTACACTTTACTGAGGAACCGATTGAGATCGCGGGTCGAGAGATCAAAACCCTCAGACGTAGCCAGATACCTCTCGTACGAGTTCGTTGGAACTTGCGCCGTAGCCCAGAGTTTACCTGGGAGCGGGAAGACCAGATGAAGCACCAGTATCCCCAGTTGTTCCCAAATGAAACTCCCAGCATTGAAGCTACAACCGAATTTCGGGACGAAATTCCAAACTAACGGGGGGATGATGTGACACCCCGTT
Organism: Helianthus tuberosus; assembly: GCA_030545235.1. Lineage (NCBI taxonomy): Eukaryota > Viridiplantae > Streptophyta > Magnoliopsida > Asterales > Asteraceae > Helianthus > Helianthus tuberosus. The sequence goes on along the minus strand of CM060353.1, from coordinate 501,181 downwards.
GAAGCGTTTTCACTCTTACTAGCTTGTCAGTGGCTGCCTTAACTTTCGGGACGAAAGTTCTTAAAACTTGGGGATAATGTGACACTCTAGGTTTTCCTGAGTAACCCTCTTGTATTAGCAGTGTGTATGTATAAATTATTAAATGAAAGGTGCGATCTATTTTGATGTGCAATGTGTATTAAATAACGTGTATGTAATATATATATATATATATATATATATATATATATATATATATATATATATATATATATTGAACCGAGACCACAACGAACCCGACTCGAGACCACTCAGTCTCGAGTGAACAGTTGGGCCGGTTGGGCCGCAAACCCCTTGAGCCCTACTAGAAACCTTTGTTGGGTGCACCATCTTGTTATGAAACCCCCAAAACCCTCACACACTCCCTCTCACTTCATCCTCACTCTCCCTCTCTCTAGAAAACCCTTAAAACCTTAAACACAACCTCTCCTCTCCTTCTCTCTCGGATCAAATCGACGGCAACCAAAGGACTCTCGGATTAGCTCGAGACCATCACTCGGAATTCAGTTCATCAATCCTTCATACCCTTTCATCTAGCCGGTTAGTTCCTTGTGGTTGTTTGGTAAAAAATATGATGATTTATGAATGCATAAAAACTGTTTTGATAGTTGGATGTTTGAATGAGTGTGTTGCTTATTAGATAATAGATTTGTTATCAATGTTGAAATAATTTGTGTGAAACAAAGTGCTTCTTATAAACTGAATGAATGATGGAAATGATGAGTAGTAAATGGATGAGCTTAGTGTATTCGAATAAGGGATTCAAGCTAGAAATTGTAAGAAAATATTGTTTCCATAGTATTTTGCAAGATCGCCTTGATAGCTAGATTATTATCCTTGAAATGAATAATGTGTGTTCTAGTGTTGTAGGCATGTTATTGTGCTTTCAAGGTCACATTTTGATAAGCCAAATGAACATGATGATGAATGATGAAAACCCTAAAATGATGAACAAGTTTGAATGTGAATATGAATATTTGAATGTGCTATGAACCTTTAAAAGATGCCATGTTTAATCTGATTTGTTTGATTATTAGACAACAAAACATGTTTGGGTAATCTTATTGGATAGTACACTTTTTACATGAAATTCCAATTCTATTGGATAGTACAATTGGACAGGTTCTAGAAAGTTTCGGTCATTAGGTGTGCAAGTCGAGACTGCCGGTCTCGACTCGAGACCATCGAACCACAACTCGAGACCACATGGTGACAACTCGAGACAGGCTTCAGGGACTCGAGACCATCAAGGTCTCGACTCGAAACCCCATGATCTCGACTCGAGATTGGATTCGAGACCTCTGAGGTTACAACTCATGCCAACACTACTCGAGACCAGAAGTCTATGACACGAGACCTCCTGGTTGCGACTCGAGACCACCTGTTCTCGAGTCGAGACCACCTGGCCTCGACTGGGCTGTTTGTTTTCGTTATTGGGCCCAAGTGTATTAACTGTACATGCTTGTTACTGTTTAAGTGGGCTACATGTTAACCGTTAACTGTTGCTGTTAAAGAATTTAGACGGGCCCAATGACTTAATGGATAATTATATGTTGTGCATGCTATGTGTTAGATACTTGTAGAATATACGTGACTTCTTTGTACCCAAACCTGACCTATACTGGTAACCATGTTAGGACGTGGTGACCAACGTGTTTGACCAAGTAAACTAAACTGCCGAGCAACCCAAGGTGAGTTCACAACTTTTAAAGCATGCGTTCCCGGTGGTTTTGGGAAACGGAAACTTAAACAAACGCTATCCCCTCGTAAGGGATACAAACCTACTTTCTTCCCCTTAAATGGGACTCTTAGTTAATTATTGTTTATACGGTAATGCAACAAGCAACACTAAACGAAACTCTATCACTCAAGTCCTCACTACTTAATACCGATTAATCGCCGGGGCCTGGCGAACGGGTTATTAGTTGATAGCGCTATTTAGGTTTAACCAGCCTCACACCGACCCTTGTTACTGGGAACGGGAGTGAACTAATGTACTCTGGCAAAAAAAACCGTCAATGATGATAGAACATTGACAAACGGGGCACTGCGGAAACGTATGGTTAAGTAAGTATTCGGTATTGTAAAACAGTTTAGTCGCTTACCTATGGGGTAGCTCCCCATCGCATGTATAAACGGATAAATTAACTAGTGAAACAAGTTTTTGGTAATTAAAAACTGGACAACTCGTGAACTCGCCAACATTTTTGTTGATACCCTACTGCATGCTTTGCAGGTACCCAGTGACTCAGGAGCTTGCTACTTGGGGATGTGTAGTGGTCGTCTAACCCATGCGTTGGGTTCTAAATAAACTTGAACTATGAACCTTGTTTTGAATTGCTTTGCCTATGCTTCCGCTACTTACTTAGACTGTTACTTAAACTTAAACTTTTGAACTTTAAATTATGATGTTTACTAACTATTGTGGTTGGCGAACATTTTTACTACGAACCAATGCTCAGTATAATGGGTGGCTGGATCCTGGTCAGTCACGCCTCCAAGCGGTGGTACTCCGCATGTGGATTTTGGGGGTGTGACATCGGGGACCCTAACTGGCTCAAAAAAGGATAAACAATGTCATTGACATTATTTTTATGTTCCGGGTAAAGTCCGGTTGTTCGGTTGGATATCAATCCGTTAAAGTGCTAAATAAGCATTTAAAGTGTCTTTAATATTATTTTTAGTGACACAATGAATTCCCGACACTTTGGAAAGTATTCTGGATAATAAAACGTAATTCCTGCATGATATTTCAGTGCCAAAATGCTGATTATAGCTGAATTATATAAAATTATGCACTTAAAATGCGTTTCGGGTGCTTTTTTGTGCTTATTTTTGCTTTCGTAATGTCTGTATATTAAACCCTTGTATGTACTCTTGGGTTTTAATGCATTCTTTTCGTTGGACCTACACCTAGGCTCCAATTTTAATGTCTGACTGCTTTCTGCAGTTCTATTGACATAAAGTGTCTTACCGGAGAGTTTACTAGTATACTGACGCAACGATCTTGTTTATGCGTAAAGCAATATTTTGTAGTATACAACGTGCATGAATTCACTTGTTTATCATGTAATCAGTCAATGTTGAAATTTAAGCACATAATTGCAGTCATTAAGTGTTAGGTCTAAAACGTGTAGTCTAATGTTATCAACGGATCAAGTCAACAAAGTCAACGCCAACAAGTCAAAGTCAACACGCAAGTCGACACGAGAAGATTGAAGAAAGATATGGCGTGTGAACGCTCGAGATTCGAAAGTTATATTGCTTTGGATAATTAAATATATTTTGTTTAGTCAAAATATATTTATTATCTTAGTTAATTAGTTTGTCATGTTTATTGCTACTTTTGGTAAGTTTTAATCTCTAGGGTCCTTAATGTAATTAGCCAAAGTTGTTTAGGCTATATATAGAAAGAGATGATTAGGGTTTTGTAAACACACATTTCTAGAAAGATTTGGGGGCTTATTTGTATTTATCATTTGCAAATCATTTCAAGGGTTTTAAAGGTTTATTTTGAGTGTGTTCATCTTGATTTGTTATACAAAATCAGATTTTTGGCTCGATTTGATCCTACAATTTGGTATCAGAGCTTGGTACTCGAATTTGGGATTCAACAATCTTCAAATTCATCCTAAAAATCTGATTTTTATTTGAAAAAGTTTTGAAACTTTTAGGGTTTTTGATTTTATTCACTTGTTCTTCAAAAATCTTGTTTTTAAAAGGTTTAAATTATGTGTTTGCTGATTGTGAGTTGAGACTAGTATTATTTGAAAGATTCATAGTGATTTTATATCATTTAAAGAGGTTTCGGCTCAAATCAGAAGGTTTTAGATGAGTTTTTGAAGTTTCTGGGCGATTTTTATGAATACAACGTTTTTACTTTTGAATACAGCGATTTTATTTTGAATATAGCGTTTTTATTGAAATTTCCGGCGAAATTAACTTTTCCGGTGAACTTTTCCGGCGAAATTAATTTCTGGCACTTTAAATCTTGAACGCGAGTTCAAGTTCTCCGGCGTATTTAGTAAATACGCCGGTAAGTCACATTTTCCAGCGTCGTTATTCTGACCATTTTTTTTTTGCCAGCGTAGAAGGTGTAGAAATAGATTCAATTTTTATTTATTAATAAAAAAAAACAAGCTCAGTTATTCAAGAACAAATATAAAACAAAACCAAGATCTGTATCAAAAACTATCTCCGGCTACCACACTTCCCACCATCATCACCTTACACCTCCACCATCAAACTGCAGAAATCGAAGACCCGAAAACTCCCAACCCGGAGCCCCACCGGAGAACCCGCTCCATTTCTACAACCACCGTCTCCTCACCATAAAACTCCGAAAACCACCCACTCGAACCCCAACCACCGCTGAAACCGCCACCCACGACCACCACTTCTCTGCCCCCTCTTACTTTAAACACCACGATACACCGTTCACCACCATAGACCACCACATCACCACCTCCGTTTGCACCATCCATCACCGTCTCCAAACCGCTGCCTCCGCAACCTCTGCTACCGACTCCGCCGCCTCTTGGTGGTTGCCTTTTGGTTGGGGGAAACAAGGATTTTGTGAGGGTTTTAAAATAGTGAAAGATCTGTTGTTGAAGTGTAATCGAATAGAAAGAGATAAGATATTTAGGGTTTGAGTTTTGATTTACATAAAGAAAGAAAGAAAGGAGTATATTGGCTCCTATTGGTGTTCTTTGTCTAGAGAGAGAGGGGATTAGAGACAGAAAGAGAAGAAGGGGGTGTGTTAACCAAAGTCTTCTCGGAAATACACATTCAAGGGGGAAAAGACAATCTATATTCAATTGGATTTTATAAATGTTTCACATCCGGATTTAAAAAAAAAACTGACATCACAACATCACGTTTGAAATCAATATTTGTCTTGTTAGTTTTTTTTAAGGTTTTCAAAATTTAAAAGACATAACATTTAAATCATATGTAATGATAATAATTTAAATTTGAGTTTTAGTTTTAGATTGGTTGTTGGTTATTAGTGGTTTTGGGTCGGGTCTTAAAATTTTTATTTGTGGGCCTATAATTTTGATCAGTTTCTGGCCGGGTATCCATAGTTTATTTTTGGGCCTTTTTAAAATTAACTTGTGTTCGCAGAATTTCACCAGGCCAGGCGTTTCAAGTTCATTTGGACCATGTACTACTAATATTTGGAGTCGATACGGGTTTAATTTTTGAAGTAACTTTAACCGGGATTTGAGTTGATACAAATATTTTTCGGGCTTAAAAAAATGGATGAAATTCAGAAGGAGTACGATAACTTTAGAAGTGTCCGTAGTGAAAGTTTGTCTAATCATATTACAAGGTTCATGAATTTGCTGACAAAGATGAAGAAAGCTGGAATTCCCGTTGCCAACTCTGCTAAAATAAAAAGGTTGCTAGATTCGCTACCAAAAGAATGGAGTATGCGGTGCTTGAAGATTAGAAATGACTCTATAATGTATCCTACAACGCTGACAGATGTCGTGGACGCTTTGAAATCTCTTGAAATGGCGCAGAATCAGATTGGTGTCACTCCAAAAGCAAGCCCAACAACACCTACCATCATAAGTTTCACTTCTCCAATCAGTGTAGGAAGTTCATCATCTGTTTCAGCTAGGATTCCAAATAATCTTCCAGCAAGTCCTGCAAAAACATCTTTAAGTGAAAAGATTGTCGTAGTTGGTGACACTCAAGCCTTGAAAGTTTCAACTGAGAATGTGGCACTTTTTAACATGTTTCTGAGTAGCTATGAAGCTTTAATGTCGGGAGAACTCAAGAAGGAAATGTTCACTGCTGAAGACATGTATCAGGTTGATCCAAATGACATGGAGGAGATGGATTTGAAATGGCAGATGGCTATGATCACTCTAAGGTTAAAGAAGTTTCAGGACAAGACTGGGAAGCGTCTAGCTCTTGGAAAAGCTGGTTTCGACAAATCCAAGCTGAGATGTTACAACTGTAAGAATTTGGGTCACTTCAAGCGAGATTGTCCTCTGCTGAAGAATGAAAACACTGAAGCTGCTCCTGCTATAAGACAAATCGCTATTGAAGAAAACAAAAAACAATGCTGCTCCTAACACACCAAAATCCTTGGTAGTTGAAGATTACGATTGGGCTGAAGAAATTGCTGAAGCTAAGGAACAAGTCAACAAAACCATCATGGCAAAGATCTCGAGCGGGTCATCATCTTCTTTATCAAAACCGGTCAAGAAACAGGCTGCTGGAATCCCTAAAGGAGATAATGTTGCTGACAAAGGTCTGAAAAGCATTCTCACCTCCTCTGAACCTGAGAAAGACAAGAATCCTGAAAAAGCTGAAAAGCCCAAGGAGCAGGTTCTGAAAGAATCATCTGATGAGAAGAAAGAGAAAGCAAAAGCCTCAGCCGCAGCTATGAAAACTGAATCCTCAAAGGAGAAGGCTGACAATGACTTGGTAAATAGCATTCCGCACGAATTTAAAGTAAAGTTATGCACACAATCATGCGTAGACGTCGTGGCACACTATAAGTATCTTAATCTTAAATTTATGAGGGAAAAAGACAAAGTTTTAAAATTCAATAAAGAACTCAAACAAAATGAGGCCGCATATCAGAGAAAGTGGAATTCAACTTTAGCTGAAATGCAAACTCTAAAAGAATTCATTTTTAGAAAAGATTTTATCATCAATGATTTAACAGAAAGATTAGAAAAATCTTTGAACGAAAACAATAAATTACAAATTATAATAGACAAATGGAATGTCAGTCAAAAGGCCTTTACTCACATCAAAAACTGCCAACGACCGACGTATGTAAAAGATGGGATCGGGTATAAGGATAGGCAAGGAAATGAAAGAAAACTCTTCTTTCCACCACATAGCAAAAACTATGTGCCTATGCCAACTCCTCATCCCGACAATGATTTGATTGATGAAAATGATCTTGTTGCTCAAAATGTTTCTTGTGAAAATGAAAAAGTTACTAGCCTTTCTGAAAGCAATGCAGATATGATCGAGCGTGAAGAAGATGGGTGCGATGAGGACTGTGGAGGATCCAAAATAGGGATAGGATATTCAGGCTACAGTTATTCCACTGTTAACTGGTTCGCCTGGAATTGCAATAAGGAAAACAATACTTCGTTTCAAAATGACTGTAATGGCCGTGTGCCTACATTTAAAAACCACAACCACGACAACGGAGTGATTGAATGTCATGATTTAAATTCTGCTTTTTGTGATGAGAAAGTTGTGTGTGAACCTCCCGTGTTTGTTCCAGAATTGAAACAAAACAGATTCAGAAAATTCCTCACCGAGGAAATTCCAGAATTTGTTCCATCTCATACAGGTATGTCAGAGTCTGATAAGGAGCCAAATGAAGAAAGCAGCAGTGAAGACTCAAGTACCACAACTTCAGAAGGTGGCGAAGGAAGCTCAAGTAAGGATCATGAGTCATATCAAGAATGGGAAAGCTCAAATGAATCGGAAACTTCAGTAACAGATGTTGGTAAAAAGGTTGAAAATCTTGAACCATCGGGTGTTCAAGAACCAACAACTCCAAATGACTCTGCAAGTCTAGTAAATCAAGATCCATTGGAAAAAGACTTCCACATTGATGATTGCACTAGTTCAGATGATAAATCAAAGACAAATGAAAGTCTTCGGGAGTCAAAGATCAAAAAATCATCTGAAGCTGTCGTACCTCACGTTTGTCAACATGTCGAGTCAAGCTCAAAGCAATCCCCACCCCTAGTTGCATCACACGGAACTATAAAGTCTCAAAAGCCATTCAAGGCTTGTTTTAGGTGTGGAAAAGAAGGTTATGTGCTCAAACAATGCCCAGAAAAAACACGATCTACACGGTAAAGGCAACCAGTATTGCTTCTCTGAATCAAAAGGTAAAAATCACACATCTTTGAAAGATCAGATGAAAAACTTTCAATCCAGATCTCCACATGTGAAGCCGGTTTCACATGATTCAAAGATGAAAAGGACCAACACATCAAAACCTCAATCTTTCCCTCCGGGTCTTAAACATAAGATTGTTTTAAACTTTAAATCTTTTACAAACAAAATTTTTAAACCAAAACAGGTTTGGCGAGTCAAACCAATGGTTGTAAAAGAAATCAATGAGGGAAAAGATTTGGCATATCGGGAGGATTCTTATTTTGATGAAAAAGGACAACCCAAGACTACGATGGCATGGGTTCCACTCTCTAACTGAATTGCTTATGAGTGTAGGAACATCCAAGGAGGGCTGTTAGTAACACCGGTTATTATCAGTGGTTGTTCTAGATACAAGTTGGGAAAATCACAGGTTTGGTTATGGTATCTAACCTGGCTGCACACTTAACTACACTATAACACACTCATTTTCTTGCTGACATATGCTTTTGTGTGCCTGGTGTGGAAGACTTTATTTTGTAAATACATTTTTTCTGTAAATGGTTGTACAAAAATAAAATTTTAAGGGGGAGTATTAAAATACTTCCTAGACCATGAGATGTGATTATTGCAAAACAATCATGATCTTATATGAGAAATGATAGGAACTAACTTGATTATGTCTTCGCATGAATAGGATCTGATGGAAGCTACGGCTCCAAGTTAACGATATGTCGGTAGATTCAGCAACACCAACGAGTAAACTGCTGTTAGGGAGCAAAACATAACATCTACACAAGGATTCTGGCTTTTCTCAGGCATTACGCATCATAGTGGGTAACACGTTGCGGCATATGGCTTAATGGTCTTAAATCTTGCGTTGATAGATTGCCAAAGTCTGAGATCTTGGGTCTTTATATTGGTTTTTCATCCGGGGATATCATAGTTGTTCTTCTGCTGCATCCAGATACATGCTGACCTAGACGCTATGATATCCTTTCATAATAAGTGCCTTTAAAAAAAGGCCAAACCCTTTCATAATAAGTACCAAATTTGGCCAAAACTTTAGATGGATTAGTTTGGTCTCTCTGCTGTACGAAAGTACTGACCTGTTCACCAAACTATCTGTCTCAGCCCTCGGTAGTTTTCGGGATCTCTGCTGTACGAAAGTACTGACCTGATCTCCACTCTATCGTTGAAAAGAATGAATCCAATATACTCACCTGTTATGAGGAACCTTTGTGCATACCTTGATCGCGGGGGTATGTCCTGATGTGGGACTCACGGGCGTAATGTTTCTATTCTCAATAGCTTGTGTGGGGGCCATAGAAGTCTTGTCAATATTACCAAAACATGATAAACAAGCTCACCGAAAGCATGTTGAAAGAAGGATGCATGGATTTAAGAGGACAAACATACCAGCAATCGTTCTTGAGTCGTAGCTATCCTAAAGAAAGTTGAAGTGTGACTAGGCTTTTCAAGTTGGTATGATCTCATATTTGATCAGCTCTATATCTCAAAGGTTGAAAGTTAAAAAAAATGTTAAAAAAAATCTAAAATCCAAAAATATTTTGATTTGTGTTCAGTTGTTTTTCTAAGTCTTTCATATCACATCAATCATGTCTCAAACCGCTTAAGATACTCTTTCCATTGCACACTACAGATGAATACGGTTTTTGTCTGTACTTTGAATTAGTCTAAAAGAAAATTCGGAGTTGTGTTTGTGATTGTGAACAGGTTACTTCGCCTATTTGCTGCAATGATGGCCGATCATAAGTTGAGCAAGATAGCAGACCAAAGCACCTGTTTCCTGAAGATTGTAGAAGATACCGAGCTAAGAATCCTCCTCCTACGTCTTCTGATTCACTCAAGAAAATGAGAGGTAGAAAATTTTATTCCGGCTTGTCAAAGATGATGCATGCAAAAAGGGGGAGCTTATCCAGATAAAGTACTCAAAGAGCAAAGTGTCAAAGGAGATCTTCAGTGAAGAAAATTTGGAAAGCATCAGTCTAGGGGGAGATTGTTGGGTCTAAAATTGAGACTGAAGCTTGCCAAATTGAAGATCACAACATGCATGAAGTTGACGGTTCTAAAGATGATGCAAGAGTTTGATAACATTAGCCTAAGGGGGAGATTGTTGGGTCTAAAACGTGTAGTCTAATGTTATCAACGGATCAAGTCAACAAAGTCAACGCTAACAAGTCAAAGCCAACGCGCAAGTCGACACGAGAAGATTGAAGAAACATATGGCGTGTGAACGCTCGAGATTCGAAAGTTATATTGCTTTGGATAATTAAATATATTTTGTTTAGTCAAAATATATTTGTTATCTTAGTTAATTTGTTTGTCATGTTTATTGCTACTTTTGGTAAGTTTTAATCTCTAGGGTCCTTAATGTAATTAGCCAAAGTTGTTTAGGCTATATATAGAAAGAGATGATTAGGGTTTTGTAAACACACATTTCTAGAAAGATTTGGGGGCTTATTTGTATTTATCATTTGCAAATCATTTCAAGGGTTTTAAAGGTTTATTTTGAGTGTGTTCATCTTGATTTAGTATACAAAATCAGATTTTTGGCTCGATTTGATCCTACATTAAGTAATAATTAAAGTGTACGGAAATTACCGGTTTGGTGCCAGTTGTCACAGTCTCCCCTCGTTAAAAGAATTTCGTCCCGAAATTCAGGCTGAGCTAACTCTCGCAGGAGTCTTCTTGAATAGGTGGGGATATTTCTCTTTGAACTAGTCTTCACGTTCCCATGTGTACTCGGGTCCGTGCTTAGAGTTCCAACGTACTTTCACAAGTTTAACAGTGCTCCTCCTGGTCTTGTTGAATTTCCAGTCAGTAACCTCAACGGGTTGTTCTGTAAATCGGAGGGCGTCATCAATATGCACTTCATCCACAGGGATGATCACGTCTTCTTGTGTTAGACTCTTCTTGAGGTTGGATACATGGAACGTATCATGTACTCCATTAAGTTCTTCCGGTAATTCCAACTTGTAAGCCACGGTACCAATTCTTTCCATGATTCTGAATGGTCCGATGTATCGTGGATTCAGCTTTCCACGTTTTCCAAATCTTACTACGCCCTTCCAAGGTGAGACCTTTAACAACACTTTGTCTCCAACCTCGAACTGTAATGGTTTTCTTTTCAGATCAGCGTAGGTCTTTTGTCGATCTCGAGCCGCCTTAATGCGCTCTCGGATCTGCGCAATCTTGTCGGTTGTCTCTTGTACAAGCTCAGGACCAACCATACGTTTATCTCCAGCGTCTGCCCAACATAAGGGCGATCGGCACTTGCAGCCATACAGAGCTTCGAACGGTGCAGCTTTTATGCTCGTATGGTAACTGTTATTGTAGGAGAACTCAACTAAAGGTAGATGAGTATCCCAGCTGCCGCCCAGATCCATGACACATGCGCGAAGCATATCTTCTAACGTTTGTATAGTCCGTTCGCTCTGGCCGTCCGTTTGTGGATGGAAGGTCGTGCTTAGATCTAATTGAGATCCAAAGGCTTCCTGAAATGATTGCCAGATTCTTGAGACAAAGCGTCCATCTCTGTCTGAAATAATTGAGATAGGCACTCCATGACGTGCCATAATTTCTCTTAAGTATATCTCTGCAAGCTTTCCAGTGCTGTCTTTTTCTCGAATCGGTAGAAAGTGCGCAGACTTTGTTAACCGATCAACTATCACCCATATCATATCGTGCCCTCTCGGGGTCCTGGGTAACTTCGTTATGAAGTCCATCGAGATTTGCTCCCACTTCCACATGGGTATCTCTGGTTGTTATAGTAGGCCAGACGGTTTCTGATATTCGGCCTTAACCTTAGCACAGGTTAAGAACCTTCCAACGTAAACAACAACATCGCTTTTAAGTCTTGGCCACCAATAGTATTCTTTCAAGTCTTGATACATCTTGTCCGATCCTGGATGGATCGAGTATCTCGATTTGTGCGCTTCATTAAGGATGATTTCTCGTATACCACCATAGAGCGGAACCCAAATACGCTTCTTGAAGTATAAGGCTCCCTCTTCATTTGGCACCACATATTTTGAACATACCTCGTAGGTATTCAGCTTTACGGTTTTCCATCTTAAGGGCCTCTTGTTGTGCATCACGAATACGTGCAGTGAGGTTCGTTCGAATAGTCATTTCTAACGCTCGAACCCTTAGGGTCTTAACCCTTTCTTTTCGACTTAATGCGTCTGCTACAACATTTGCCTTTCCAGGATGGTACTTAATCTCACAGTCATAGTCATTCAGCAGCTCGACCCATCGTTGTTGTCGCATGTTTAATTCTTTCTGATCAAATATGTGCTGCAGGCTTTTGTGGTCTGTGAAAATTGTACATCGAGTACCATATAGATAGTGTCGCCAGATCTTCAAGGCGAATACCACTGCTCCCAGCTCCAGGTCGTGAGTGGTATAGTTTCTTTCATGAACCTTCAATTGTCTTGAAGCGTAAGCGATGACTTTTTTGCGCTGCATAAGCACGCAACCCAAACCTTGTCGTGAAGCGTCGCAGTATACCACGAAGTCTTCAGTGCCTTCGGGTAATGATAGTAACAGTGCATCGCATAGCTTGTTTTTAAGTAGCTGGAAGGCATCTTTTTGTTTAACACCCCAGTCGTACTTCTTGTCTTTCTGTGTAAGGGTCGTTAGCGGTTGAGCTATCTTTGAGAAATTCTCGATGAAACGTCGGTAATAGCTCGCTAAGCCCAAAAATTATCGAACTTCAGTTGTGGTTTTGGGGGCTTCCCAATTCTTTATTGCTTCGATCTTGGATGGGTCTACATGAATGCCTTTTTCGTTCACAACGTGACCTAGAAATTGTACTTCACGAATCCATAATTCGCATTTGGAAAATTTTGCATAAAGTTTCTCTTTCTTCAGTAGCTCCAAGATGGTTCTGAGGTGTTGCCCGTGCTCTTCTTTCGTTCGGGAGTAAATCAGCATATCATCGATAAACACAATCACGAATTTATCGAGATATGGTTTACATACGCGGTTCATCAGATCCATAAAGACCGCTGGTGCGTTTATCAGTCCGAATGGCATCACAAGAAACTCGTAGTGCCCATAGCGAGTTCTGAATGCAGTCTTTGGCACGCTTTCTTCTTGGATCCTTAACTGATGGTATCCAGATCGAAGATCGATCTTGGAATAGTAGCTTGATCCTTGAAGCTGATCAAATAAGTCATCAATCCTCGATAACGGATACCGATTCTTGATATTGAGCTTGTTCAGTTCTCTGTAGTCGATACACATCCGAAGTGTCCCATCCTTCTTCTTCACAAACAGTACTGGAGCTCCCCAGGGTGAGAAGCTTGGCCTTATAAATCCTTTATCCAACAACTCCTGGAGTTGTGTAGATAATTCTTGCATTTCGGATGGCGCAAGTCGATAAGGAGCCTTGGCTACAGGAGCGGCTCCTAGAACCAAGTCTATATGGAATTCGACTTGTCGTTGCGGAGGTAGTCCTGGCAGATCTTCGGGAAAAACATCAAGGAATTCCTTCACCACAGGAATGTCTTCAAGTTTCGGCTCCACAGCCTTCTTATCTACAATGTGCGCTAGGAAGGCAACACATCCTTTCCTTAAGCACTTCTGCGCCTTCATGCAACTGATGATTCGTAGAGGCGCGTCTCGTTTTTCTCCATGCACGATGAGAGTTTCATCATTTGACAGAGGGATGCGAATGATTTTCTCGTGGCAAATAACGTCAGCTTTGTTCTTGGACAACCAGTCCATTCCGACCACTACATCGAAGCTACCCAATTGAATAGGTAAGAGGTCGATGCTAAATCTTCGTTCACCAAGTTCTAGTGTGCAGCCTCTAACAACTTCGCCCGATTCAACAAGTTTACCATTGGCTAGTTCTATGGAATAAGGAATTTCTAATCTACTAGATTCTATTCCAAGCATGCGTTTAAATTCCACAGACATGAAGCTATAATCGGCACCATTGTCAAATAGTATGGATGCAAAGTGATTTTTAATGAGAAACGTACCGGTGACCACATTAGGGTCCTCGCGTGCGTTCTTTGCTCCAATCACAAATGCTCGTGCCTGAGCGTTGTTTCCCTTTGGGCAGTCTTTCATGAAATGATCATTGCTTCCACAATTGAAGCATCCTTGGTTCCGCCCCTTCCCGTTACCATTCTTGTTATCAGCACCATTTCCATTTCGGTTCTTTCCTTTTCCCCAACAGTCTTCTGTTTGATGACCCAACCTACCACATTTGTCGCACCTTGGAATGCGACAAGCTCCTTCATGATGATACTTGCATTTTTGGCATTTAGGCACGGTGCCTTGGTATCCTTTGGTTGCAAGGGTTTTCGCCTCCTGAGGTGGGTTAGTGTCGCGCTTCTTGCTGAAACCCTTGTTGTTGCGAGTTGCTCGATTCAGGTTTGCATGTTTTCTTTTCTTGTCACCGGACGACTCAGCATGCATCTCGGTCTTTTCTGTTGGGTTCAGTGATAGCTTCTTCATACGAACCGCATCTTCAGTAAGGCTGGCAGCCAGAGTTACAGCCTCAGTGATCGTTGTGGGTTTGGCCGAAGTTACCAAACTACGAAATTCTGGGGCCAATCCCCAAATGTAGCATTCAACACGCTTAAATTCAGGAGTCACCATGTACGTGATCACCCTAGACAAATCGTGGAATCTTCGAGTATACCCAGTAATGTCTGCACCTTCCATGGTCAAGTGCCAGAACTCAGTCTCCAACCTTTGGAGTTCAGCACGAGAGCAATACTTTTCTCTCATTCTTTCCTTCAGTTCCTCCCAAGTTAGGCCATAAGCGGCATCATCGCCCAAAATTTGGACTTGCAAGTTCCACCAAGTCAAAGTTTCATCGACGAATAACCCAGTAGCAAAGGTGACTTGTTGATCCGTGGTACACTTGCTCATGCGGATAGTAGCTTCAGTTTTCTCCGTCCAGCGTACAAATGCTACTGCACGTCCTGTGCCGTCATAGTTCATCGGCTTGCAGTCGAGGAACTGCTTGAAAGTGTAGCCTGTAATTGATCCAACCAACTCATATGTGAGTAATCGAAGAAATAATGAAACAAGGACCGTTCATAAACTTCTCCATGCTTGGTACATTATCCTAAGGTTACCTTGAGTTGTGTTTCCTCCAGATGAACCACCATCCCCATTGCGTCTAGTATTGCTTGGTCCTCCACTGTCTTGAGTTCGGTTCGCCTCGTATTGGGCGATAGCAGCGGAGATCCTTTCCTCCAGTAGAGCGTTCAGCTCTTCAGCAGTCCTTGGCAGTGGGGGAGGAGGAGGTTGATCAGAATCTCGATTGTTCAGGATTCTCCTAGGTGCCATGTTCTGAAAGAACACCACACAATAGGTTTAGGCATTTTTTTGATATCGTCATACTAGACAGTAGTAGTATATATATACACAGGCATATACCACATAAGTGACATCAAACAATTTTTTTTTATTTCAGCAGAGTACTTAATAGGCTTGTACTGAGGGAATCTATACGTGACAAGACTTGCTGTGGTTTCTGTGCACTGAATTCCATAATTATGTATGCATCCATAATTACGTAACTCCTTGCACAGTCCGCACAGTTCGTTTCATCCTCGTATTTCTTCCTTCAGATGGGCCAACGCTTTTAGATAAAGTCACGTATACTTGTCATATTCTACTTCTAGTATATGTAAGTATCAATTATTACACATAATTGCAAGTAATTCTTAATCACAGTCAAGTGCTACTTCAGTGCACCCTAAGTCTCGTAGTGTCTTTCTTGACTCTTGGAAAAAGTATTAGGTAGTGGATGTCGCGGGACGTTTTATGCAATGAAAACTCTTTGGAAAATTGTTTTCGTGAATGGATCCTAGAGATTTTAGACTAGACTCGAGAATGAATCCTGGTTCACTACAATCGCAGCTCTGATACCAATCTGTCACACCCCTTTCTGCGGCGGAAGCACGAGGTGTGATCATGAAAGGTTTTCATTGCATACGATTAGTAAACATTCTACATGCTCATAAAAATATCTTCAAATACCAAACATTTCATAATTTGAAAATATAAGTTAGCGTTTACATCGCGAGATAGCATAAAGCATTGTCTTAAAAGTTTACAACTTTATTTAAAGATAAACATAAGCGACATCCACGAGCATGGGTAAGACCGCGCGCACATCCACTTCTAATTACCTGAAATACATGTGAGTTTTGGAAAAACGTCAACATAATGTTGGTGTGAATTCATGCAGTTTTTGTATTTCATGTTTGTATACTTTGTACAAAAACATAGTTGGTATATTGTGTAAATTCAGTATTCTTGAGTACACCACGTACTCATGTAAAATCAAGTGTTCATGCATAAATCAAGTATTCATGTGTACACCACGTACTCATGTATAATTCAAGTTTACTTGTGTACCCCACGTACTCAAGTATAATTCCCATTTTCTTGAGTACCCCACCTACTCAAGTATAATTCAAGTTTTCTTGAGTACCCCACGTACTTCAAGTATAAATCAAGTTTTAGTATGGTATGAATTTTATGTAAATAAAGTATTCCTGTAAGTATCAGGATTGTTAATGGGTTGCAAGGCCATTAACATGTGACACGACATAGGAAGTCACCAAACCTTAGGCATTTTCTAGTTGGCATATTCTGAGACACAAAAGCACTACTCTATTCTCGCCCTCACCGAGAGTGTGGCTGCCCGGCACCCGTTAGATCTAACCTTTTGTTTTGTGGTCTAGGTATATTGTTGATTAATGGTGCTTATGTACCCTATTCGTGACACGATTTCTCGTATCATTTCTCCTAATGCATCATACTTGGTACTCGTTCTCACCAAGTGCGCTTCTTGTATTCATATATCTCATCACACTTGGTACTCGTTCTCACCAAGTGTGCTTCTTGTTATCATACCATTTGTAAACATAGTAATATTTATAACATGTATTTCACCCCCGAAGTTAGAAAACTGAAAACAGTTAAGAGAAAAGGGGGAGCATGAACTCACAACTTTGCGTTCCTTGCGTCGTAAACTTCACCGGATTTGCTTAATTAGCGTCGTGACCGATACGCGTTTTCTTAACGTTAGTCACTATACTTGTGTCGCACAAGTATAGTCACTCTCTTTTGTGTATATATTCTTGTGTTAAAAATAATTCATATTTTTAACTAAGTGTCTTAATTATATTATTTTCTCAAAATAAATATAAGTTTCTCGTATTTTTCACTTTGCACCCGAATTATGTATCTTGTATGTGTATTTTTGTGTTTATACTTCTCATGAGTATTTAGTGTATTTTTAAGTCTTAATACACTAGCACGTATAACACACACTATATATACTTAGCACAAAAGTTGGTGATCAAATAATATATATTTTCTCTCTCAAAAATATACATATTTAACATAAATTTTTAATCTTGAAGAAATCACCATTTCTTATCACCAAAAATTAGGGAAACCTTGGTAATATTTTTAAATACATTTGTAGGGAATAAGTTTCTCAAAAACTTATATTTTTCTAAGTGTCAAAATTTATAAAAATTTTGACAGAGTTTCCCCTAAAAATGGAGGTTTCCCATGTATTCAAAACATGTGTTTATTTTCTATTAAATCAACAACAATCTCAACAACACAATCTTTATTTATCAAACTTGTCAAAACAAGCATATACCACAACTTATGAACTTGAAAGTTTGTAAAAATATGTAGTAAGTTATTAACATATTTAGTGGGTCTCGTTATCTTCAAAAATAAGTTTAGTTTCTTAAAAACTTTATTTTTAAAGATCTTGAAGTTTCACAACTTCTAGTCATGATTTATTAAACATATTTCTTGTTAAATTTTTCTTGTGACACAAGTGTTTACACACTTGTTTATTCACTAAAATGCTCTTAGTTTATGTAAGGTCCGGGTTTTAACAAAACTAGCATTTTCCGCTTGGTTCTTTCGAAAAACCACTTGTAGAACTTTAGATCTACATGTTTAGAGTCTTATTTTACAAGAAAAATTACTTTTACACAAGTTCATGCTTATGTGTGGAAGGGTTCATCATCTTATAACTTTTACACTTAACATATCACTAGTTCATGTTCCATGAACATGATCTAGCATGGTTAGATGACGGTCCGTTCCACTACTAGCAACTAACAACACAAAATAATCACATCTAAACAAGATTCACAAGTTTTACACCATTTGTTTCTCTTTATCCAACAAGTTCATCTTATTTTCAAGACTTTATGTTTTGATCTTTAGTGTTCTTAATTTTTGTCCGTTAAATCTCGTATTAACCACTTTAAACATGAACAAGGAAGTGTTTAGAAGCACTTACTACTAGCTCGTGGCTAGGGAAGAATCAAAGCGAAAACAAGGTGGATAAAAGTAACGTAGAGAGGTTCTTGAGATTCCGAAAGCACCGGGTTCCCTTGTATGTCACCTTTCACCTTTGTGTGTATGTAATATAGCAAGAACCAAACTTGAAGATGATGATGATGGGTGGGTGTGAACTCTCGGCCGAACACAAGAGGAGAGGGAGAGAGAGTGAAATTTTGGTGTAGTGTTTTGTGAATGAAGGATAAGACCTCTTATGTAAATATATAACCCATTCATCTCTATTATCCCATATATAATATGTTCACTAGATATTAGGCTAGTTTAATATAATAATAAAAAATGTGAAGGTGTGTCCCCACATGGGGAACCGATCGGTTCATGGGGGGGGGGGGTTATGGTTTGGTTTCAACCATTTAGTTAGTAACTAGTTAGGTTAGTTAAGTACTTAACTAAGTTATTAGTGTGTTATGAAATTATAACGGGTGTTAGGGTGTTCGGGGACCCTAACTGGCTCAAAAAAGGATAAACAATGTCATTGACATTATTTTTATGTTCCGGGTAAAGTCCGGTTGTTCGGTTGGATATCAATCCGTTATAGTGCTAAATAAGCATTTAAAGTGTCTTTAATATTATTTTTAGTGACACAATGAATTCCCGACACTTTGGAAAGTATTCTGGATAATAAAACGTAATTCCTGCATAATATTTCAGTGCCTAAATGTTGATTATAGCTGAATTATATAAATTCTGCACTTAAAGTGCGTTTCGGGTGCTTTTTAGTGCTTATATTTGTTTTCGTAATGTCTATATATTAAACCCTTGTATGTACTCTTGGGTTTTAATGCATTCTTGTCGTTGGACCTACACCTAGGCTCCAATTTTAATGTCTGACTACTTTCTGCAGTTCTATTGACATAAAGTGTCTTACCGGTGAGTTTACTAGTATACTGACGCAACGCTCTTGTTTATGCGTAAAGCAACATTTTGTAGTATACAACGTGCATGAATTCACTTGTTTATCATGTAATCAGTCAATGTTGATATTTAAGCACATAATTGCAGTCATTAAGTAATAATTAAAGTGTACGAAAATTACCGGTTTGGTGCCAGTTGTCACAATATCATGTATGGAAAGTGAAATATATCAGCTAAACCATAGGTAAAATGCACAAAAACAGGGTATTGAATTAAACATGGTTTAAATCAAAGTTATGTTTTGTGGAACAAATGCATGCTATACTGATACAAACATCTATGCGGTATTGTGAAAATGCATACACTCAAGCTTTGTGACTGTGGCGATAAACATTTAAACAAATTAAAGGTCAATCTGTGTTATGTTTATCGGATTCGGTCATTCCTTCCATCCAAACATACCTAGGATGTCAGGAACGGGAGTTGTCAATTCCTTGGTACCACTACCTACTAACGAATGGCGTGATTAAAGTTAATGAATGTATTTTGGTCCCATTTAAACAAACCAAATGTCATACCAAAATGTAAGCATGTGATGAAAAACAAATGTACTAAGTATGCAATAATGGACATACATAGCATGTGATGTGATGTAAAACGATGCACTATGTATGCAATCAAATGTACGTACATAGCGTGAAATATCATGTAAAACGATGTACTAAGTATGCACTAAATGGACATACATAGCATAAAATGTCATGTAAAACGATGTACTAAGTATGCAACAAAGGACATACATAGCAAAAACACAATGAAATCATGTACTATACACTATGTGTATTGACCTCTATTTTAACGTATGTGACAGGTGCTTAGGATGCTTGCTTGCTATTTGATGGAATCGAGTTGGAGAGTCTAGAAACAAGACAATTTATTTAATTAAATATGAGTTGTCGGAACATGTTTTGTTTTGAGGATATATATGTCTGTAATAATTAATTGCTTGATGGGTTATGGTATGGGACATAATATTAACTATCCAGTAATTTAGTTGTTATGGAATTTCTCTTGACAATATGTTTTGCTCAGTGCCAAGCCCCGATGTTTTCGTCATCGGTTGCGGTGTGACAATCCGGTCCACGTCTTGAGTTCCAACGAACTCTCACGATTGGGAATCGACTGTTTTTACGGACCTTGACTTCCCGGTCCATGATTTCAATAGGTTCTTTGACATACTACAACTTGTCATCAATTTTCAGTTCTTCCAAGGGTACTACAAGTGTTTTATCGGACAAACACTTCTTTAGGTTTGAGACATGAAAGACGTCGTAAACATTACCCAACTCATCAGGTAATTCGAGTTTATAAGCTACTTTACCGATTCCCTCAAGAATCTTGAATGGCCCTACGTAACGGGGATTGAGTTTGTCGCGCTGCCCAAAGTGTACTACACCCTTCCAGGGTGAGACTTTCAACAAGACACGATCGCCCACAGCGAACTCCAAGGGTTTCCTATGCTTATCAGCGTAGCTTTTCTAGCGATCACGTGCTGCCGCCATACGATTTCGGATCTGGACAATCTTCTTAGAGGTTTCGAGCATAAGTTCTGGACCTGTAATTTGGCTATCACCCACTTCAGCCCAACAGAGAGGAGATGGACATTTCCGCCCGTATAAAGCCTCGAACGGAGCTGCCGGGATACTGAAGTGGTAACTGTTATTGTAAGAAAACTCTACCAAGGGCAAGTGACTTTCCCAACCTTTACCAAAATCAATAACACATGCCCGTAACATGTCTTCTAAGGTCTGGATGGTTCGCTCACTCTTACCATCCGTTTGAGGGTGATAAGCAGTGCTCATGTCAAGACGTGAGCCAAATGATTTGTGCATCGCTTGCCACACGTCGGATATGAAACGTGGATCATGATCAGAGACAATGGAAACCACCTCCTTCAGATAGATGCCAGCCAGCTGCGAAAACTTGTCAGTTTCCTTGATTGCGAGGAAGTGCGCTAATTTCGTGAGATAGTCGACGATCACCCAAATGGTATCGTTCCTGTTTTGAGTTCTAGGTATCCTCGTGACAAAATCCATGGCGATTTGTTTCCATTTCCACATAGGTATTTCTGGTTGCTGAAGCAAACCAGAGGGTTTTTGGTACTCTATCTTGACCTTTGCACAAGTCAAGCACTTGCTCACATACACCGCTATGTGGGCTTTCATTTTCGGCCACCAATATAAGACTTTTAGATCCTGATGCATCTTATCAAAACCTGGGTGAACAGAGTAGCGAGACTTGTGTGCTTCGTCCATCACAAGCTCTCTAAGGTTTCTGTATGAAGGGATCCATATTCGTTCCATGAAGTAGCGAATACCGTCAGATCTTTCAATAAGTTGCTTCTCCAAGCCGCGCATGGCTTCGGCTTTAAGGTTTTCGTCTTTCAATGCTTCAGTTTGGGCAGAACAAATCTGATCAGGTAGGTTAGAGTAGATGGTGAGTTGCAAAGCTCGAACACATTTAGGTTTCGTCTCTTTAAAGCTAAGGGCACCAGCTACCACGTTAGCTTTGCCCGGATGGTATTTGATTGCACAATCATAATTGTTTAAGAGTTCCACCCAGCGACACTGTCGCATGTTCAACTCCTTTTGGTCTAGGATATGCTGAAGGCTCTTGTGGTCGGTATAAATGGTGCATTTAGTACCGTACAAGTAATGCCTCCAGATTTTAAGCGCAAATAACACGGCCCCCAACTCTAAGTCGTGAGTCATGTAATTCTTTTCATGGACCTTCAACTGTCGAGAGGCGTAGGCTATTACTTTCTCGCGTTGCATCAGCACACAATCGAGACCCTGAATAGTGGAGTCATAGTACACTACGAAATCTTCGGTACCCTCAGGTAGAGAAAAAATCGGTGCACTACAAAGTTTTTGCTTTAGGAGCTGGAAGGCGCCTTCCTGTTTCGTTCCCCAGGAATACACGACACCTTTTTGTGTTAGAGCGGTGAGATGTTGAGCGATCTTTGAAACACCCTCAATGAATCTTCGATAGTATCCAACGAGACCAAGAAATTGTTGCACTTCCGAAGGATTCTTTGGTGCTGCCCAATTTCTTATAGAGTCGATTTTAGCGGGATCCACATGTATTCCCAGCTCGTTGACTATGTTGCCAAGGAAGTGTACTTCTCGAATCCAAAATTTGCACTTAGAGAATTTCGCGTACAGCTGTCCCTTCCTCAGGAGCTCCAAGATAAGACGCAAGTGCCGCTTGTGGTCCTCCTTTCTTTTAGAATAGATCAGAATGTCATCGATAAACACGATGACGAAGTCGTCAAGATATTGTTTACACACGCGGTTCATAAGATCCATGAACACTGCTCTCACACCCCGACCACGTAAAACAACAAATCGTGACGGAAACGTCGGGGAGTGTTGTAACAGAATCATTGTTTCATAACACATGGAAATTTGAAATTTTATTTTTTTTATTAATAGATGTTACAATGTCTTAAAAACATAAATACACAACATAATTAACTAGTCTTGCATCTTTTATTGTCACTAAGGCCCAAGTCCGTCTAAGTGTATCTTGATCAATCCTATGCATCATTTCCTGAAACACATGTGAAAATAGGTATGTCAGCAAAAAAATGCCTGTGAGATACATAGGTTTTATTGATTTAGGATTCATGACTTATAAGTTTAGAAAAAGTTGTTTAACAAAAGTCAGTCATGATCCTTGTAAAATGTTTTTGTTTTATAAATCATATAAAAATCGATAAGGAAACAGATGATATAAAGGAAATATGTATGGTTAAATAAATAACCAAGTAAAATGAATTTGTATAAAATGTGTTGTTTGTAAAACAATGTTTTGTAAAGATATGTTAATTGTATAAAATGTAATAAGTCAAAATTGAAATGGTTTAAATAACGGTACGATATGTAATATCATAAAAGCACTTATATATAGGAAGTACCGGCGGCGTATCCACCATGTTTTATCATATTACATACGTCTCGTTATTTAAATCACTTACCCAAACAAACCACCAATGTAAAAATGTTCATGTATAACTAAATGTAATGTTTTAAACAAATGTTGAAATGTTATTGTGTAAACAAATGTAATGTAGAGTGAATAAAAAGCCTTTATTGAGTAAAAGCATTTACTCGACCCTATAAGAAAGAAATGTACAAAACAATGCAATTGATAAATTATAATCAAAATTTATGTTTTGTAAAATAATGCATGCTTTACTGATACAAACATCTATGCGGTGTTGTGAAAATGCATACATTCAAGCCTTGAGACTGTGGCGATAAACCCTTAAATGAATTAAAGATTTATCTGAGTTATGTTTATCGAATTCGGTCATTCCTTCCATCCAAATATACCTAGGACGTCAGGAACGGGAGTTGTCAATTCCTATGGTACCACTACCTACTAACGAAAGGAGTAGCTAATGTTAATGAATGTATTTTTGAGCCAGTTAAACAAACCAAATGTCATACCAAAATGTAAGCATGTTTTATGAAAATAATGTACTAAGTATGCAACAAATGGACATACATAGCATTAAATGAAATGTAAAATAATGTACTAAGTATGCACTAAATGGACATACATAGCATGAAATGAAATGTAAGACGATGTACTAAGTATGCACTAAATGGACATACATAGCATGAAATGAAATGTAAAACGATGTACTAAGTGTGCACTAAATGGACATACATAGCAAAAACATAATGAAATCATGTACTAATAGTGTACTAATGAACATAGCAAGTATATGATATGAAAACATGGAAAACATGAAAGTAACAAGTACGCACATGTGTTGCACCCCAAAATGTTTGAAAAACAGTAAAAGAGGGGTCTATGTACTCACTTGAGTGTGCTTAGAAGTCTTGAACAACAACCAAGCAAAGCTAGAGGGATCACGGAATCAAACGGCACCTAATATAGATAACTATGTTAATAATCGGTCCTAAATCAGAAGATCGGATAGAATGAGGTTTCGTAAACCAAATGAGTATTGGAACTCATATGATATGGTTTAACAAAGCCTACATACTAAAACGAAACCTAACCTAAGTGCTTATGACCCATTACGGCTCGTTTAGGTAGCTTACGCTACTTTAACGCATCGTTCGTGTAAAACACGTTTGGAACGCCTAACTAGTCCTATGACAAGTATTATGTGCCTTAACATGTCTAATAATGTTACCTAATCAGTTTAGATGTCAAAAATTTAGGTTACATATGCTTAAAATGAATTTTATGCATAAAAAGGGCATTTTGGTAATTTTCCTAAGGCATATAAACTACCTATCATACAACTAACTAAACGAAGTGACCATAAGGTATAACCTTGGAAGGTTATTCCCTATACAACTATGGTCACCTAGTGTGTTTGGTTGGATCCTAAAGATCAACCAAACGGGTCGGGTTCGAAAGTATAAGCGGTTGTTTAGACCGCTTACCTTACGACCCTACATAAGCACTAAACCTAAAGTGACGAGCTAAACATGTTAAAACATGCTTAACGAGGTTTGAAAACAGGTTTGGTATCAAAACAAATGGTTTTGATACCTAAAAGTAGTTTGGTTACAAAATACGCAAGAATACGCATTTTGGCCGAAACTACGACTCTCCACTATGCCTAGATAACGTGGTAATCAGTAGGTATAGTCACAAGAGACTAAAACTATCGTGATTATGCTCACGTTATGAAGTTCAAATGAACTTCATGTTGACCATAAACTGGTCAAAGCAGAAAGTCAAACACAGTTTGACTTTCACGCGAAAAAGAACGAAAGAGGACATAATACGGGTCCAAGAATGGAAGTTTTGATCCGATTACTATCAGGTATGAAGTGTATACTTCAACTTAGAGAGCCAAATCAGATCAAATGTGAGTTTTGAAGCAAGAGGGTGGGGGTATTTATAGGAAAACCAAGACCGTTAGGATCGTTCATCGAAAACCGAGCTTCGATCTGGACCTTACATATGTACCCATGGTTTTAGAATACTATGGGTACCCCAAAACAAGCCCCTAGTTTCATTAAAACCATGTGCAAATGAGGGGAACAGCTGGAACATGCTAGAAATCAGATTTTCAACTTTGGTCCCTTCCTAAGATAACTATGGCAGATTGTCAATTTTGGTCCCTGAATGTGCAAAACATGGTTTTTGACACGTTTAAGCCCCGTTAATCCCATTTCAAGGCTCTAAAATGAAGTTAAAGTATAGGGAACATGAAACATGCTCAAAAATATCTTGGATGTCGGTTCGTTTGGTCATACGGTTGCGTTGTTCGGTTAATTACGACGAAACACGAACGGACGCGAAAAACGATCCAAATCACGCGACGAATGGAATTTTATCATGCCAATCACTAAAACATAATATTTTAATGATTACATAAATTTTTGGATGTCCGGATGTATTCAGAACGTAAGATATGCGCGAAAGTGCAAACTTAGGCATTTTTGACGCTTTTAGTCCCTGAATGACCAAGAAGTTTATTTTTGCGCACCAAACACCTTAAAGCCTATTTCTAAGCTATGTAAAGGATATTTAGGGCATATTTAAATTATGATCAAGTTCCAGAATGTTCGTTACAGTACGAATCGGCATACTTTCGCAGTTTGTCGAATTTAGTCCCTGTAAGTGAATAAACTTGATTTCGGCACACCAAACCTTCCAAAACTTATTTCTAAGTTATGTAAGGTTATTTAAGGTATGTTAAGCCTATGTCACTATTCCGGAGTGTTTTTTGCATTAAACTGGTTATATTTACGCATCAGTGCGCGTATAACCTTCCAAAAAGCGATTTAGAGCCTGAAATCGAACAAGAATTGATATGTGCAAGTGATATACATATTTATACAAATCCCAAGTATGAAATACAGTATTTCATTGGTTTGGTATTTGTTTGATGGCTGAAGTGACACAGGTGTCACAGTCTCCCCTACTTCAGGAAATTTCGTCCCGAAATTTATCTACAGGAAACTTGTGAGAGCTTGAGACATGAAGTTGAAAAGATCAAACAACACTGGTTAGAGTCCTGAACTTCTAGTAAATTTAAATAACATTACGCCTGCAATGTAAGAGGGACACTTATATACAAGTATATAAAGCGTTATTGGTGCGTCCACCGTACCTTCATTACATTGTTTACGTTTCGTTATTGTTGCCACCATAGGTTCTTACACATGATAAATCTTATTGTGGTTTCTGCGCACTAAATTTCATAATTATGTACGCGTCCATAATTACATAATTCCTTACATAGTCCACACATCGCATTTTATAATGTGTAGGGGAAAACCAAATGAACAAACTTGTGATGAGCGTGACTAGACCACCATAGGGTCCTTTTACTAAAATCAATAAATGATTTAAATAGACTACCAAGGAGTCTGTTCAGCTATATCACCACATGTCATTCTTAACCAGATTCTGAATCAATCTTTTTGACTTAGACCACTCAAAGGGTCTCTTTTTGAATCATGGAATGGCACTATAAAATCCATGGGTCTTAACTATCACGTAGAAGCCCAATTAAGGATTTAAGGTAGTACCTTTTGAATATCCTACTACGAATCTCTCATATGAAGATATGAAATATTCTACCAGGATTTGGATAACGAATATCCAGAGCATACAAAAACACAAAATGCATAAAAGAAAACACAAAATGCATAAACACATAATCACATAACCACAAAAATGTTTATCTTGATCTTTAATTTGTTATCATTTTGTTAATTTGTTTTGTTAATTGCGCACATGTATTTAAAGCACATTAGGTATCCAATCTGTGGATTTTGATTGGCACTTTAAATATTTCCAAGAATCTAACTATAAAGATAGGAAGATCTTAGATAGAAAATTCGATTTCGATTATAAGGAATCGAAATGTTCGAATTAAGGCATATAAGGAATCCAATGAAGGACTCTGATTTGAACGATAATCATCCACAAGGATATAATTGTGAATGTTGGAAGATCCCATATGGATTTTGGGATTTGAAAAGCGGGAGGCGTTTCAAAACCTTGCACTAGACGTGCTTAAGTTGAAACATGAAGTAAAATGCTTATGAAGTTAAGGCGCTAGATATGCCAAGGCGACATATGAAGCAGAGTTTGAAGGTTAAGTCAATGTATGGGGAAAATGTTTTTGAAAACTATGCATGGGGTTCTTTTTGAAATGTGTTTAATGTTTTTAGAACCTTACATAATACTTTTGAAATCATAGAATAGGTGTATCAGATAAGTATAAAAATGTTTTAAAAATCATGTGAGATGAATTTTGAAATTATGTATATGGTTTTTTTTTTTTTTTTGAAAACATGAATGATGCTTTTGAAATCATGCACTTGATATATTAAGTAGATATACTATGTTAAAAATGTTTTCAGACTATATGGAACATTTTGAAATCATGAATGTTGTTTTGAAAACTTATGTTATGCATGTTGTTATGAAAATCTGAATGTAATAGGTATGAGATTGTAAATACCCTCAGTTATCAAACCAAGGATTTAAAGGCACAGATGTGCAAAAAAGCAGGATTACTCATAATGTTACTTTATTTCTTGTACTTCGTTTTCTTAGAATGAAACGAATACTTAAAATTTTCGAGGAAATCATGAGCGATCACTTGAAAGGGAGAATCACAAGAGTAGTTTGTTTAAAGAACATGGTTCTTTGATGTAGGTATCATAGGGAAATGCCATACACATATGTAACTACACTTATATATCAGAATTGAACAACGATTTATTTATAAACAAAACTGATTGTTTCAGAGTTCAACAAAAGAAACAAAAGCATCAGATACAAACTATTCAAAGTAGCAACATCTTATAATCAGTCAAATGCTCATCCGTGGGTCAGATTTGCATTAGCAAGCTTTGGGCATTTGTTTCTGAAATGGCTCGTCTCGCCACAGTTGTAACACGGTCCAGGTGGAAAGCGAGCTTGAGCAGGGTTGGCTTGAAGTTGAGTAGCAGCAAGATTTGCAACAACTTTGTTTTGGATAGCAAAGCGGCACACGTCAACCAAATGTCCCCATCGTCCATAGTGGGTACATTTGAAACATGGTGTTTGATCTGGATGATGACGGTTGCATCGATTGCACAAGGAAGCAGTTCCCAAGTACGGCTTCTTAACTGGGGGTGCTGCCACCTGGCTAGGTTCTGCCTGATTTGGTGTAACGACTGGAGGATTCTTTGAGGCTTTACGCTTCCTTGACCTTTTCGAAGGCTTGACTTCTGCTTCTTTCGATGCTTCTTGGGTGGCTTCATTTTTGAGGCGAGACATGGCGACACCTAAATCCACAGACTTCAGGATTACTTCGCCTATTCGCTGGGCAAATTTGGCAGTTTGCTCGGACATTTTAGTGTCGCTGCGATGAAGAGACATTCTGGAGGAAATGAAAGGCATGGGAAGAAACAAGTGAAATGTTATCGGATAATCAAAACAGAATGGCAATGCATAAAATTGTGATCATTTGTTTGTTACCTAAGGCAAACAAATGAGACGGTGACAAAGTAAGCGGGTCATATTAATGTATCACTGAAGACATGCTTGCCTATAAGTGAACACTCACCTCAAGAGTTCCCAGGTAAGAGTGACTGGTCCAATACTGCGGATTTGTACAAACACTCTAGCCTTAGACTGAAAACTCAGAGTACAGGCATTCACCCTTCCAGTTTGCACGTGTTCACATTATAAGACCCAAACTTTGATGATATTTTGAAAACTTAAAGGGTTCAAAACCTTACAATAAATCATCCTAGAACAGATGATTGGTTTTCAAAGCAGATTGGAAATTTGTGTTCTTGTTGTGGTTGTCGCCTAAGGATAGGTGACGATATTGTTTTATGACTAAACGCAAGTAAACTCGCGTTAGGGTCCTAGGAATGTTATAGACTAGGTCAAAGCATTTCTAATAACCTAATTCCCTATAACCATGAGCTCTGATACCAACTCTTCTGTCACACCCCGACCACGTAAAACAACAAATCGTGGCGGAAACGTCGGGGAGTGTTGTAACAGAATCATTGATTCATAACACATGGAAATTTGAAATTTTGTTTTATTGATTAATAGATGTTACAATGTCTTAAAAACAGAAATACACAACATAATTAACTAGTCTTGCATCATTTATTGTCACTAAGGCCTAAGTCCGCCTAAGTGTATCTTGATCAATTCTATGCATCATTTCCTGAAACACATGTGAAAATAGGTACGTCAGCATAAAAATGCCTGTGAGATACATAGGTTTTATTGATTTAGGATTCATGACTTAAAAGTTTAGAAAAAGTTGTTTAACAAAAGTCAGTCATGATCCTTGTAAAATGCTTTTGTTTTATAAATCATATAAAAATCGATAAGGAAACAGATGATATAAAGGAAATATGTATGGTTAAATAAATAACCAAGTAAAATGAATTTGTATAAAATATGTTGTTTGTAAAACAATGTTTTGTAAAGATATATTAATTGTTGTTAGTGCATTATGTCTATCGCCTCCGTCATCTCAAGATCGTAGTTGAAACAGTTTATTTCTAGGCTTTATATTGTTAAAAATAGGAAAAGGCAAGGTGGCATTTATGTAAATAATGAGATCTCTCATTATATCCCTTGGCCTATAAATAGAACCATTAGGGTTCTCATTTAGAACTTTTGACACTTTTGCTAGTTTTGAGCTCATTTGGTGATCTTAGAGTTTGAAGGCTAGAGAGAGAAACTAGTGAGAGAAAGGTGATTCATGGTTATTGTACGATTTCAGATTTATCAAAGAATCACAGATTATATTACGTCTAGTGTATTTCGGTCTCATTCGTGCACGGATTCCGCATGTCGCACGATCGGTTCGCAATCGTTTCGGAGTCAAAACTGGGACCTACAAGTGGTATCAGAGCAGGTGCTCGGTTGCGAAGATCAAACGCACAGATTCGTACAAGATTTGATCAGATTCAGAGCCAAAATCATACAGATTTGTCAAATTTTTCATATTTTTCTTGTTCTTCATGTTTTTATCTGATTTTTGTCAAATTGAACAGGTTTCTACGGTCGAAAATTGCTGATTTTTGGATATGTTGTGCGAAAGTACCTGATCTACAAGCCTACAAATTTTCAGATCCTAATTCCTAACGGTTTGGGAGAAATCTAAGATTTTCTGTTCGAAAAAGTTGTGAAATGTTTGCTGTTGATGTTAAAGTTCATATGAATGCCAACCGATCGGACAGCTGACCGATCGGCTAGCTAACCGTTCCATTGCACTACTTTTCATTAAATTGTTTGACCTTGTTGACTTGCCAGCCGATTGGCTAGCATCCCAGCCGAACGGTTAGCACACCGTATCATTACATCACTCATTCATTAAAAATTGTTTGACTTTGTTGACTGCTGATCGATCGAACAGCTGTTCGATCGAACACCTGTCCGTTCCATTGATATACATTTAAACTTTGACTATTGTTGACCTAGCCGAACGGACAGCTGTCCGAACGGCTAGCATCCCAGCCGATCGATCAGCAAATCGTTTCATAACACATCATTCATTAAAGTCATTAAGTCAGCTTTAATTAGCTATTGTCAGTCAACATTTCAGGTTTATGTGTTGATTCACATGATGTACTTGAATAAATAGATTTATAATAACGGTCCTATCATATTACAACATTTAAAAGAAGTGTCAGATTCATTAATATACCACAACAGAGGTCACATGATGCACTAAAATTGATAAATTCATCACATGGTCATAATTGATTAAAATGTTTTGACGGTCAGACCCACATGCTTTCTTATTAAAATTCATCTCATGGTCAAAGATGTTGTTTGACTTGACTATTGTCGGTTTATAGTGCATGTGATGTTATCAGTTTGCATAATGAGACTTGAATGAAAGCATGAGCTAATTGTCGTTTTGTAGTCTGTCAGATTGCATTGTTGAGGTCAAAGAAGTCAACTTACCAACCGATCGATCAGCATCTTCATTTGATCAAACAGCAGCTTTGTCCCAACCGATCGGCTAGCATCCCCAACCGATCGGCTAGCAATTCCCAACCGATCGGACATCATATTTTGTCGTGTAGTGTCAGCCGATCGAATAGAGGGTCGATCGAACAGCTTTCCCGTCCGATCGAACAACACTCTGACCGATCGAACAGCTTTCCCGTTCGATCGAACAGCAACTCCAACCGATCGGACAGCATTGATTATTTTCATTGTTGATTTTTTCGGATACCCGTTCGATCAAGTTGTTTGATATTTTTAAACTGGTCGTTTGTTTGTTTGTTTTCAGGAGATTCAAGATTTACAAAGTGCGAAGTTCAAGAAATTGTTTCAAGATGTCGAGCAGCGGTGAAGAATTTTACAACACATTTTATAACACGTTCACTTCCGAATCGATAGAGAGAAGATCCGAGATGAGAGAATATTCGAAGGAAATCTCAGAGAATTTGAAATTTGAAAACATGTATGGAAGCCAACAGAAACCACCGAAGCTTATGAAAGTTGAAGATTATAACTGGTGGAAAAACCTATTTGAGGGTTGGGTAAAAGCTTTCGCTCCTGAAAGTTGGTTAAAACAGAAAAATGAATATAAAGCACCAGCAAAAGAAGGAGGAGAGTTATTAAATGAAGAAGAGTTTACAGAAAAAGATATAAAAAATGATGTGGCTGAATATAAAATGATAACATTGATCAAACAATCAGTAAGAGAAGATATTATTTCGTTACTCGAACAAGAAAAAACTTCAAAGAGTTTGTGGGAAGCGTTAGAGAGAAAAAGTGTAGGAAGTAATGAAATTGTAAGAATAAAAAAGAAATTGTTGCGTAAAGAGTTTGATTTATTCAGTTGCATAGAAAATGAATCTGTTTGTAAAATGATCGAGAGATTTGGACATCTGAAAATGGAGCTGGCCAGATACAAAATTACATATACTGAAGAGGAGCTGGTGGATAAATTGTTTGATTCATTGCCAAATGATCAAGATTGGCAATACTTCGCTCTAATGTTGAAAAATACAATCAAGCCTGAAGAGTTAACTGTGGATTTGCTGACTGAAAGACTTGAAAGCCATGAGTTGGAGATAAAGAGATCTAAAGTCAACAATCCAGCTCATCAGCAGAATGTGGAACTTTACTACAGATGAAATGTACCACAGGATGGATCTCCAAGAACAGCGTTTTCTGCAGAAAGTTCAAATTCAGTGAACAATGAAAGTCTTCACAGTGGTTTTCACGGTGGATCTTCTTCAACAACTTCAAGCCAAACTGATTCAAAGAATTTATTCCAGTGTAATATCGCAGTGGATCTGAAGAATGGGCAGAATTTCAGTGAAGAGTCAGCGAAACAACAGATGGTTTTCTTGGCATCTGTACTTGAATCGTATGAAAGCCTCGTTGCAGGGAAGATTGGCAACACCAACTTGACGAAAGAAGATTACGATCAAATAGACCCCGAGGAGATGGAACTGATTGATATAAGATGGTGCATGGCAAGTGCGGTTCGTCGGGCACAGCGGTTCATGGAAATCACGGGGAGGAAGTCAATTGGTGGACCATCTACCAAACTAGGATTTGACAAGTCTAAGGTGACATGTTTTAAATGCAAACAGAAAGGTCACTTTAAGCGCGAGTGCAGAAATGCGTATGCTGATGATTCTGAAAATCCGTTCAAAGAAGATTATTACAAGAAAGCGATTTATCATCAGAACAAATCAGAACCACCAAGATTGAAGCAACCTGAAGAAAAATCAAGGGCTCTTGCAGTTATACATGACGATGAAGGTTACGACTGGAGTCAAGTTTGCCCTGAAGAAGATGCAGTTGGATATGCATTTATTGCCAATGTTGATCATGATAGTTGCTAGAGAAGAGACAGTGCAAGATGGGAGATTAGCAAGTTGGATGAACCATTTAAGGAAGCACAAAGAGCCAAGAGATGGAATGCAGAACTAGAGTGTTACATGGACCCACAGGGTAATCCAGTAGTTGATCCATCAAAAGTGGATTTTGATGCAGTAACAAATTTGTTTCCAAATGAGGGCACTTTTAACACAAGAAGGATTTCTGATAAAAGTTACTTGTCGGATTTAATGAACAAGATAAAAGAAGTTTTTGAAGCAAGTCTACCAAAGGTAGTGGAAATGAAAAAGAGAAAGGAAGAAGAGTTGAAAAAGCTGATTAAAGAAGTAAAGAGTACTGCAAAGTTTGCTGCTGAAGAAGAGTAGAAGATTGAAGAAGAACAGAAAGAAGAAGAAGAAGAAGAAGAAGAAGAAGAGAACAAAGAGGAAGATCAGACAGAAGAACCGGTGCTGAAAAAGACCGAGGTAAATGAATCTTCTGATCTATCGA
This sequence comes from Helianthus tuberosus, assembly GCA_030545235.1. NCBI lineage: Eukaryota > Viridiplantae > Streptophyta > Magnoliopsida > Asterales > Asteraceae > Helianthus > Helianthus tuberosus. The sequence continues at coordinate 467,632 of CM060353.1, read as the reverse complement.
ATGTTGAAATTGTTGATAAAAATGAGAACAAATGCAGGAATTGCATAGAAATATGCAAAGCCTGTATTGAAAAAGATGAAACAATCAAAACAAAAGATATTGAAACAAGCAAACTTGAAAATGTTTTCAAAATAAAATGTAAAGAAATGATTGAAAAAGAAGAAATTTTGAAACTAAAGGTTGAAAAGCTAACACAGAAATGTCATGGTCTTGAAGAAGAAAATAAGATTTTGAAAGAAATGTGTACAGCTAAATGTGTTGGTTGTGTTGAAAAAGAAAATAAGTTTCAAGATTTTCAAAAAGAGTATGATGTTTTAAAGTGGTCGAGTCAAAGAGTACAAGAAATCTTATGATACTTTGAAGAGCCAAGTCAAAAGTTTTGATCAAAGATTATCTGAAACTTTGGTAACTAAAGAAATGTATGAGAGAAAGTTTAAAGAAAAGCAACTTGAATTAAACAAGTGTGTTGATGAAATTGCTAATCTCAAACAAGTTTTGGCTGAAAAAGAAAAGGTTGTTACCAAACTTCAAAGTTATCATAACTCTTCGTACATTCTCGAACGCATTTTTAACATCACACCAGATGACAAAGATACTGACAAGAACAAAAAAGGTATTGGTTCAGAATTTCATCAGGTACCACCACCATTGAGAAACAATTATACTTTTTATGATGAGGAAAAGGTGGCAAAAGGTCTGAACATAGTTGACCAATTACCTGAAAGTATCGATGTGACTTACACCAAATCTGATGAAGCTGATGATTCAGAGGTGGTAAGTAAGGTTGTTGATAGCGTTCTGAAAGATGAGTCTACAAAAGGTAAGTCTGAATCACAGGATGAAAATGAAGGTAATTTTCATGATGAGTATCTGAAAAACATAAAATCTGAGAAAGTTGTGAATGATGATTCAAAAGGATTGGTTTACACCATGATTGGATCGGACAAACTATTCTTAGATATTGTATTCCCGATTCAGAATGTGATTTCAGAGAAAATTGATAAAGTTTTTAAGATGGTTGAAATTGAAAAGTCAGAAATTTCAAAGTTTGCTGGTAAAGGTCGTAAAACATTTTATAACAAACCTGGTTTCAAAAAGAAAAACATGAAGGCTAGGTTGGGTTATAAGAAGAAACAAAGTTGGAAAAGAAATGAAATGAAATGCCAAATTATCAGGCAAAAATGAGTTTTGTTCAAGGAAAAAGTTTTGAAGAAGAGGAAAAACTCAAAATTAGACAACAGTCTGTCTAATGAAGAGTTTTGTGCTCAAAAGAAAAGGCAACAACCACATGTTAAAGATGTTTCAAAAAGAACATGTTTTAAGTGTGATCAATTAGGACATCTTGCACGAAAGTGTCCAAATCTGAAACCTGTAGATGTTGAGACCAAAAAGAAATTTGAAAATGTTTGTTAGTACATAACGTCTGTAGCTTCCGTCAGCATGTAGTCATATTTTGTATTCTGTGTTTTTGTCTATTGTATGTACGTTTGTGGATAGCATAACAACTCGGGAGTAGGTTTTGTATGTAAAAGTGTTGGTTGGTACAAGTTCAACCCGTCCGGATGGCAATCCGTCCGGATGACAATCCGCACGGATGGTAATCCGCACGGATAAGTCATCCGCACGGATAGCCCACTCGTACGAACAACACTTCTAGTCTCCTGAGGTTGTCTATAAATAGGAGGTCCGGTGCAACTTTGTTAGAACTTTTGACTCGCACGGATAGTCTGTACTTCTACCGGATCTTTGGAACTTTCAGAACATTAAATAGAAAGAACAGACAAGCAGTTAAACGTTGAATTCCTTGTTGAACAAATCTGAGATTCGTCATAATGGATTCCGCACATTAGACGAAGTCGATTCATCTTGTTCCTTACGATCAGATCCTGTATCAACGGGACCAACAAGTGGTATCAGAGCATCCAGGGAGCTGAATCGAGATCAACAACACCGAATTCACCGGAATTCAAATTTTATTCGCCGATCAAAGTCAAATTTCACCGGAGATTTGACATCTGTTGCCGATTTGATTCAAATTTCACCTGAAATTTGACAGATTTCTTCTACTTCTACTTAGTTTTTGCATCCGTTCTTCATTCGTCACCATAAAATCAGAAAAACTTAAAATTGAGCAAGAATCTACGGTTAAAATTTGATAAAATTGATATCATTTGATTCGCAATCATTCAAAGTATAATCCTACTTAGTTTCATAATCAGATTCAACCTAAAACTAGATCAAATTCATCAAAAACCATGTTTAGTTGTTCGTATTTGATGACGTCATCCACTCGTCCGGACAACTGTCCGAACGGATTGGATTAGTTAGTTACTACAAGTAGTTTGCTGACGATTTGCTGACATCATCATTGTTACTCGCACGGATTACAACCCGTGCGGATAACCTGAAAAGTCAAAAGTCAAAGATATTCATACGAACAATCATCCGAGCGGATCATTATTCGTGCGGATAACCTCTGTCATTCGTCCGGATTACTACTCGGACGGATCATTATCCGGTTCAAGTGTTTGAAATTTTTAAAATTTGTAAAAATTGTCTAAGTGTTTGAAAATTGTTTCAGGTATTTGAAAATGGAAGAATTCATGAATCCCTTCAATGAGATGTATGCTTTCGCGGGTAACTCCGGAGACGATACTTCCAACCATTCAAATGATAATCCTAACCCGAAGAAAACTTTGTCCGATGCCCTAAGTTTTGAAAGCGCATATGGTACTTATAACAAACCACCAAAGCTCATGGCAATCGAAGAGCATAATCGGTGGGCAAAAAGATTTGATGAGTGGCTGAAAGCATTCGCGTATCCAAGCTGGAAAAGCTTAAAGAACGGTTTCAAAAGTGGTAGACAAGATTGTGAGAATCTGGAAGAGACTGAAGAAATAGAAAACTTTGTTGCTGAACAAAAGTGTGTGGCCTTGATTCATCAGTCTGTGAGAGACGACATTATTTCACTAATTGAATACACAAACGCAAAAGATTTATGGGAAAAGTTAAAAATAAAATGTGTAGGAAGTACTGAAATACTCAAAAACAAAAAGAAACTGTTGAGAGAAGAGTTTGATTTGTTTGGATGTTTAAAAAATGAATCTGTTTGTAAAATGATTGAGAGATTTGGACACCAAAATTTGGAATTGGCAAGACACGGAATTCTCTATTCTCAAGAGGAGCTAGTTGATAAACTGTTCGATTCACTACCAGAGGAGATGGATTGGCAGTACTATGCATTGATGTTGAAGAATACAATCAAAGCTGAAGATCTGACCGTTGACTTGCTGATTGAAAGACTAGAGAGTCATGAATTGGAGATAAAGAAAACACACAAGATAAATCATTCATCATACCAACAAAACATGGAGTTGTACTATCCAAAGAGTATGATTCCCAAGAATGTTTCTCCAAGAACCGCTTTCTCCGCTGAAAATTCAAACACTTCAAGTAAAGAAAGTCCAAGTTCAAACAATGGTTTTCATGGAGGTTTTTCATCCAATACTCCAAGCCATGGATCTTCTTCAAATTCTTCAAGTAAAAAACAATCTGTTCCAAAGAACGTGTTTCAATGCAACATTGCGGTGGATTTGAAGAATGCTCAGAATTTTGATGAGGAGTCGGCCAAACAGCAGATGATCTTTCTAGCATCTGTGTTGGAGTCGTATGAAGGGTTAGTAGCTGGGAAGATAGGTAATACCAATCTGACAAAAGAAGATTATGATCAGATTGATCCTGAGGAAATGGAGTTGATCGATATTCGTTGGGCTATGGCCAGTACTGTTCGTCGAGCACAACGTTTCATGGAAATTACCGGCAGAAAGACAATTGGTGGTCCATCTACCAAGCTGGGGTTTGATAAGTCCAAGGTGACGTGCTTCAAATGTAAGCAGAAAGGTCACTTCAAACGAGAATGCAGAAACGCATATGCTGATGAGTCGGAGAACCCTTTCAGAGATGATTACTACAAGAAAGCAATTTATCACCAGAATAAATCTGAGCCGCCTAGATTGAAGCAGGTTGAAGACAACAAAGAGAAATCTAGAGCTCTTGCTGTGATTCATGATGATGAAGGTTATGATTGGAGCGAACTGTTACCAGAGGAAGATGCTGTGGGTTATGCATTCGTGACGAAGATTGTTCCTTTTAAAGACAATAGAAATGAAGAAGAAAAGTTCGTCAACCGAAGAATGATAGCCCAAACCAGGATGAGCAGAATTTATAACACATACAAAGAAGCTAAAAGAGCAAAAAGATGGGATGCCGACAGAGAATGTTATCTTGATCCACAAGGAAACATTTCAGTTAACCCAGATTCCATTAGTGTTGATGCTCTCACCCAGCAATTTGCCGAGGAAGAAGAAACTAGACAAAGAGAATGTTGGGGAGGTGGTGATGAGAAACTAGTAGAGAAAGAAGAAAAAGTCAAAGAAGCAGAACAGAAGCCAAAGTCAAAGAATACTGATGATGGGATCATTGATACATCACAAGAGTTAACGGCTGAAAACTTGAGGAAGATGGCTGAAAAAGTTCTTGCAGCAAAAGAACTTGTTGGTGCACTACATCTGTCGACTTTGTCTTGTATCGAGTCTTACACTAGTTAGAATAGATCAGGGCATGTAAAACGAGAGTTAGAAAGATTTCGCTTGAAGATTATGTTTTGTATTTGAGATTTCGCTTGAAGCCTCAAGCGAAATCATCATATCAGATTTCGCTTCAGGATGTTCCAAGCGAAATCTCAATCTCTATATATAGGGATGTTGGTCAAGCGAAATCAGTAGAGAGAAGTTCTAGAAATTCCATACCGAAGTGCTGCCGGTGTGAGAACTGATTGTTATTGTTGTCTAATCAATACAAATCAGTGTTAAAGTGAAGTTTCAGCTGTTTACACATCAAATACTTGTTTTCCGCACCTGTATTTGATAGAATTCCTCTGAACCGACTCATTCGGATCCGCAAACCGGTCCTACAATTGGTATCAGAGCTCAGGAGGAGGAGTTCTGCAATATTCAGCCGAATTTCATCAAAATATCTTACTTCTACACCTTCTTTTAACAGTTCAGAAACTTTTCACGGTCTAAATCATCTCAAATTCTCACAGATTGTTTAAAAGTACAAGATAACAAACCCTTGAAAGTTTCAAAGCCAAATTCGATCTAAAAGTGATTAAAATTGACCTCCGAATGGATTTCGCTTGAACGGATAAGATTTCAGTACTAGATTTCGCTTCAAACAGCATTCTATTTCGCTTCAGGGCTGTCGCTTCAACGATTTCACTTCAGAAACTATTGCTTGAACGATTTCGCTTCAAAGTTTTCGCTTCAAGGTGTTCGCTTCATTCAGGATCGCTTCAAAGTTTTCGCTTCAAGGTGTTTGCTTCATTCAGGATCGCTTCAAAGAGTCTCGCTTCAAGGTTTTCGCTTGAAAATTGTTCAGTTTGTCTAGCTCGCTTGAAGGGTACCGCTTGAGAAGATACTATTTCGCTTAAAAAATTGAAACATGGATAACGATTTTCACAACGCATTTGCAACATCGCCTAGTTCATCTTCCATCGCTCAGAACATGAATTCAGAAAATGAAACGGGGACTACTCAGAAACCCCCAAAGCTAATGTGTATTGAAGAATACTATGGATGGAAAGATCGTTTCGAAAATTGGGTGCAAGCAAATCATTTGAGATCATGGGAATGTATTCTAAAAAAGTATATGTTACCACGTTCTGAAATGGAGACAGTAAAACAGATTTCAGAGTTTGGTAATGAAGAACGGGAAATGTATCGAGCTGAAAAAATGATGATCAGTTTGCTTCAACAAGCTATCAAAGAAGATATCTTTATACTACTTCAACATGACAAAACATCAAAATCAATCTGGGATGCTTTGAAAGTTAAAGTTGAAGGTAGTGCAAACATGATTAAAAGCAAAAAGGCATTGCTTAAGAAGGAGTTTGATTTGTTCACAAGTTTGCCCGGAGAAGATACAAAGAAACTCATTGAACGTTATTGTCACTTAGTTAGAACAATGTCAATGATGAACATCAACAAAGATGATGAAGAATGGGTGGATAAGCTAGCTGATGCTTTACCTCAGAAAGAGTGGGGAACATATTTGATGATACTGAAAAATACCGGAGTTTATGAAGGGTTGTCAATCTCTCAGTTTATTGAAAAGATTGAAAGTCAGGATTTAGAACAGCAGAAGATTGCAAGGATGAATAATCCAAGTGGTCAACAAGATGTAAGGATGTATTACAAAGGTAGTGTTCAAACTTCAGAAGCTGAGAGAAGTCCGAAAATTCAGACTGCTTATAGTGTTGGAGATTCTACAGAAAAGATTGATCAAAGCTCAAACAAAAGCAGCAGTGGATTCTCAATCTATCCAAGTGTCAATCCAAAGACTTCTTCAGAAAATTTTCAGTCTCAAAGCACAAAGATGGGAAATGGTTGTGTGATTCAATGCAACATAGCTCTAAATCTTCCAGAAGGTCAAAGTTTTTCTGAAGACATTGCTAAAGATCATATGGCATTACTTGGTTCCGTGCTTATTTCATATGAAGGTTTAGTGGCTGGCAGAATCGGAAATCCTATGCTTACTAAAGAGGATTATGATCAGATAGATGCTGAAGAAATGGAACTGATGGATATCAAATGGTGTCTTGCAAGTGTTTTGAGACGTGCTGAAAAGTTCAAGACAATTACCGGAAGAAATGATTTTCTTGATGCTTGTGTTTCTACTTTAGGTTTTGATAAATCTAAAGTTACTTGTTTCAAGTGCAGGGAAAAAGGTCATTTTAAACGGGAGTGCAAGAATAGAGAAGTTAGTGGTGCTCAGAATCCATTTAGTAAAGATGATTACTATCGGAAAGCCATTTATCAACAAGTTGGTCAGTTACAAGACTCACAAACAGCTCATGGCAGGAAGATTGAAGATTCAAAGAGAGGATGTTTGGTAGATTTCAACTGGAACAACTATATATCTTCTGACAACAAAGCATGCACAGTTGATCAAGATGATGAGAAATTACCTGAAGGTTTCAACTGGGATATGTTTGTTGATGAAAAGGGTGACTTCAAAGCTTTCATTGCAAAGATTGTTAGAGAACCAGACCTATTTGCAAATTGGATGAAATCAATTGGTGAAAAAGTGAAAGATCAATCGAGTACATCTGAAGAAAGTTTAGAAAGTGCTGATGATGAGTCATTAAGTACAAACGATAGTGTGCAAAATGAAGATACTTCAGAAAATGAAGTTGTTTTTGATCAAACACCATCTGATACTGGTGTTTCAGATGCTGAGTCTGAAAAATCTGTAGAGTTTGATCAAACATCGATGGAGAATAGCAGTGATGATGAGGAAGAGAAACAGATTAATATTGCTAAAAAACATCTTTCTCCTGAAAGTTTTCATTTTTATTTTGCAGATCGCATGGAGAAACTGAAGGAGAAACAAGCTGCTAAAGAACAACAACCAAATGAGGAAGTTAAAGTAGTTGTTGAAGAAAAGGTGACTGAAGCTGAGAAAGTAACTGAGAAAGAAAAAGTAATTGAAGTGGTAAAAACAATCGAGATTGAAAAAATTGTTGAAATTGAAAAGCCTTGCAAGAAGTGTTTGGAAGCTTGCAAAAACTGTGAAGAAAAAGATGTGACTTTGTTTGATAGAGAAAAATTGATAGAAAAGTTACTATCAGACATCAGCTATGTGAAAGAATCGTATAGCGTGTTGAACAGAACAGTGACAGGTCTTCAAACAACGAATTCTGAAAGAGAAAAGGCTTTAACGATGACGAATGCTACATTGATGACAAAGCAAAAGGCAATAAATCATTACATTGAAGAAAATGCTAGTCTAAAGCAAGAGTTGGAGAAAGAAAAGATCGAGAATGAAAGGATCAGAAGGTTATTACTGAGTTATTCTTGTTCTGATTATGTTATTGATCGAGTTTATCCTACTATTGCAGGTTTTGAAGCATTTCAGGATGAGAAGCAAAAGAATGAGACTGGTAAGAAATCGACTGTTAAATACAACAAATGTCCGCCTCCTATCTGGGATGGGTATTCTCCTAGAAAACCAAATGAGGAGCAAATCGAAAAAGCAGTCAATATAAAGTTAAAATCCGAGACAACTGACGTTTTACCAGATAACATTGATATCACGTTTACCTCGTCTGATACTGATCATGAGTCTGAGTTAATCAAAAAGATGGTCGATCAGGTGTTGGATACTGAGGAGGTGTCTGAGTCAAAGTCTGAGTCTGGGTGTTCAAGTTCGTCAGTCAAAAGTTCAAGTTCGTCGGTCACAAATTCCAAATCATCGGAAAAACGGTCTTATAGTAAAGAATTTTTGTTATCAAAAGCAAATTTGGATGATGAAACATTTAAAGTTGCATATACTTTAAATGGTTCTGACAAATTATATTCTGATGAAGAGTTTCCTATGGATAGTGTTAGATTTGACAAGATCAAAAAGGTTTTCAAAATCACAGAAATTAATATTTCTGACACTAAAAATTTAAATCTTAATGAAAAATCTAAAAAATACACTTCAAGAGTTCAACAAAGGTTAAACAAGAAAAAAGGGAAAAAGGATTACAATTTTAGTTCCGGTTTTCAAAAGAAAACAAATCAAAATTGTAATTACAAAAGAAAAGGTTTAGGCTTTATTCAGCAAGAAAGTTACAGAAAAGTAAACAATTCTAAACCAAAAACAAAATTTGTTTCAGGTGGAAGTGTTGAAGATGAACAGAAGAAACCTTTCTGGAAAGAAACAAACCAGGAGTTTCTTGTTGAAAGAAAAAGAACAGGAACATGAGTTTTTCATTCAAGAGACATTCCAAAAGATACAAGAACTTGTTTTCAATGCCAAGTTGTTGGACACATTGCTCACAATTGTCCAAACAAAGTCAACAAAAAACAGGGAGTCTCTGAAAAACTTAAAGAAAAAATGGTTGAAAAGAATGATTCACCAACTACAAACTTCAAAACTGTTGAAATTTCAAAGAATGAAGTTGGTGAAAATTCTAAAAGATTGTACAAAAAGAAGGCAAAAGACAACCAAACATGGGTTGTTAAGAAATCGATTGATAGTTCTGACAATGAATCTGATTCCACAAAATCAGAGGAGTCACAAAATGAGATTAATGATTTGTTGAATGATGTTGATATTAAACCAATGAGTGTGAAAGAAATTCAACAAATGGTTGGTAAAATTGAAATTTCAGATTTTGATATTGAAAAAACATTCAATGGTAATGTTAAGAAAATTTTTAAGAAAATGCTTGAGGGGAAAGTAAAGGGGGTTAAAGATTTTTATGCAAATAAAAAGGCAACATATAACCCTACTGCCCAGGAATTGGAAGCCACCAAGTCAAATAAGACTTGGGTGGAAGTTTGCTTTTCTTAAAGTCTTAGGACTTGCCGGAGATCCCAAGTTTATATCGTGGATCAGGAATCGGCATCTTTCTAATGTTTGAAGATTTTGGTTGAAAGATTTTGATAGTGTTTGAATGTTTACAGGTTGAAGGACTACGCCGGAGCTTCCAGGTTGGTAAGTGCGAAGCAGGAATCGGCATTTTGATTGGTAAAATGGTGATGTAGATGTAATATTCCTACAAGTGGTATTTCTACATGTGGTAATTTTTTACTTATGGTATAGTAGGTGCTTACATGAAAAAGGTTAATCAAGGTCATTAAGTTGAACTTGATTGGACCATACATACAATTGGTATTTCGAATAGACAATGTGATGAACCACACCCCGAATTTATAAACGATTATATCATCAAAACTTATTTTCCTGAAAAATCATTTTGATTAAAACAAACTTAAGTGTTTTGAAATCTAAATGAGAAAATAGTTTTGTGATAGGGGGAGTTCTGATTGTTTATGCCGAGTGAATGGCGATTTGATGCGATTCGATATTAGTTGTCAAGCTTTATTGTATAGTTTATTTTCAAATTTCCTAAAATGTGTTTGCATTTTAGGGGGAGTAAAATTTTTTTCAGAAAATCCAAAAACATTTGAAAATTTGAAAAGTAAAAAACATGATAAATTCAAAAATGAGTTTTTGTTGCATATAGAGGAAATGATAGTACATCAGTGGACTATCACAACATGCTAAAGAAATGAAAAGAAAAATGTGATAAACAATCTTACTGAGGATATGTCAGTAGGTTTTTGCACATTTAGTAGATTGTGACGAGATATAAACCTAAATTTCAAACTTGCTTGTTCTGTGGGTTAACACAAACTTGGATATATAGGTAACCCCTGAAATCTTGTTTGAAAGGTCCCTTATTCTGAGATACTAGGTCTTTATGCTCAGTGATATCTGGGGTATTATCCCGGGACTTCTGCTGAAAGAAATTTCTGACCTAGTCCCCGGATAATGCTTTTTGCAAATGCTTGAAACATAGCATCGCCCTCAGCAAGCTGATGAAACAATAAAATTGATAGTCGCTGCTGTTGTAATGCAAAAAGATCCTCTAAAGGGGACACACCAAAAAGTCGAAGCCGTCATCTCTCTGCGTATCGAAAGATCGACCTGAGCTCTCACGGCCCTCGTACTATAATTTATTCCCCTGACAGATATCATCTGTGGTATACTCACCTGTAAGACTGAATATTGGGATCTGGATACGGGAGTATATTCAAGTAGTGGGACACACGGATAAGTTTAAGTCTCTTAAAACATTAACAGCGTATCTCGGATCAGTTGAACTTTGTGTGAAAATTTAAGTGGACAAGTATACTGACAATCTAGGTAAATTGTTTAGAACTTAAAATGAAATGAAGCTTAACGGTGTTAGTGATTGGTCTCAGAAACTGATATGATCCTCTTGCACAAACTCACAAAAAATATTGTATGTAAATATTTCTTTTCTGCATTTTATTTCTGTTATTTCAAAATTCAAAAAGATTTTCGACAACGGATATTGGAAAGCTGATTGTCAAAATTTCAAGTGCTAAACATGATGACTTGGTTGTGAGTGAGAGTGAATATTAAAATGTCAAAAAGGTTTGTTAAAATCCTACAATTGGTATTTTAAAACCTATTTTTGGTTCATCAGTGGTTGATGATAGGAGAGAGAGTTATCTGATTATATCAGATTATTGGTGCATTTAATTGTTAAATTTAGAAATTTATTTCTGGGTTAAGATTGTTGCAGGTGAGCCAGGTTAATTCATTCAAAGCTTATGAAAATCAAATTCTGATCATGAATCTAAAAGTTTGTTAGCTGCTGATGCTGATGAACTTAAGGAATCAAGAGATCTGATCAAGAGAATTAGATAAAAGCCAGGCAATGATCTTGTATACAACATTTGAGTCAGACATTGATCCTAAAGCAGATGTTGCTGAAGAACAAATGAATACCAGCAAATCGTGAGGGGGAGTCTGTTAGAGTCAGGAGATTCTGGAAAAGTAGATAGAGAGAGAAAAGCCCAGAGACTGATCAAGACTATAGATGTGAAGATACAGCATTGGTGTGACTCGATAGTCGACTCGTCAACATCTGAGGGGGAGTCTGTTGGTGCACTACATCTGTCGACTTTGTCTTGTATCGAGTCTTACACTAGTTAGAATAGATCAGGGCATGTAAAACGAGAGTTAGAAAGATTTCGCTTGAAGATTATGTTTTGTATTTGAGATTTCGCTTGAAGCCTCAAGCGAAATCATCATATCAGATTTCGCTTCAGGATGTTCCAAGCGAAATCTCAATCTCTATATATAGGGATGTTGGTTAAGCGAAATCAGTAGAGAGAAGTTCTAGAAATTCCATACCGAAGTGCTGCCGGTGTGAGAACTGATTGTAATTGTTGTCTAATCAATACAAATCAGTGTTAAAGTGAAGTTTCAGCTGTTTACACATCAAATACCTGTTTTCCGCACCTGTATTTGATAGAATTCCTCTGAACCGACTCATTCGGATCCGCAAACCGGTCCTACAGAACTTGAGGTAGTTTCTGGTTCTGGAACTGAGTCCAAAAACAAGGTCAGTTCAAATGATACACATGTGTCAGGTAAGAAAGTTAAATCTGAAAATGACTGCAAAAATTGCATGAAAGAGTGCAAAGTTTGTAGTACAATCACTTACCTCAATGGTAAGAAGGTTGAAGAATTGACTAGTAGAGTCAAGAGTGTTGAAAATCAAATCTTAAACCATGACAAAATGCTGAAAGCTTCGAATGATAGATCAAAAGAATTAACTAAGAAAATTGAAAATGATAAAAATGACATAGAAAGAATAAGAAAAGAAAACGAAAAGTTGATTTTTGAAAATCGTAAAATTTCTGAAAACTTTGAGAAGCTAAAGCGAACGGTTAAAGATTCTGATGACAGAAATGGTAAAACAACAAAAGAAAATCTTCAACTATCAGGGGTTCTTAGAGTAAAAGAAGAGTTAATCAACCAACAACTTGATGAAATTGCGAAATTGAAGCTTCAGTTTGAAGAAGCTAAAATTGAGAATGAGCGTATTAATTTGAAACTGAACAGTTACAACTCTGCAAGCTTTGTTTTGCAACAAATTGTTCCAAAACCCATTGGGAAAAACAAAGCTGGGGAAGATGTATACTGTGATGGAACTGGGGTGGGGTTTCATCAAGTTCCGCCACCTGTTCTAAACAATTTTTCACAGAAGCAATCAGGGTTGGTTAATGATGAAGTTGAAACAAATGAGATAAAACTGCCAGAGTCAATTGATGTGACATTTTCTTCATCATCATCCAATGATAGTGTTCAAACTGAGATCATTAAAGGCATGGCTGAAAGTGTCTTGGATAGTGATTCGACTGGAGATGAAGAATGTTTTCTGAACAATTACATTCCGAAACCAAAATCTAAAAACAACTTAGATGATGAGCTGGGTCTTGTGATGTACAAGATGTCTGGTTCTGATAAGTTGTATTCAGACTTTGAGTTTCCTCTGGAGAATGTTAATGTGAACAAATTGAAAAACGTTTTCAAATTGGTTGAAATTGATTTGTCTGAAGTAGACGGTTTGAAACAGACAAAGAGACAAATGAATGTTGATAAAGATAAAGCTTACTATAAAAAACCTGTTATTCCACCACGTTTTTCAAACAACAATCGAAATAAATGGTCGGGAGGATATCAGGGTGGTAAGAATTATCAGAAAAAGAATGTTCAGAACAAGAAGTTTGCTGTGAAAAAGGTGTTTGTGAACAGTTCAAGTTCACTTTCTGATGAGGAGTTTGAATTTTTTTCAAAAACAAACAAAGAGTTCTTTGAAAAGAAGGCCTCACAGCCTCAGTCTGAAGGCTCAAGTCAGGTAGTTGACACCCGAACATGCTTCAAATGTAATCAAGTTGGACATATTGCACGAAAGTGTACCAACTTGAAGCTTAAGACTGAAACTGTGAAGAATTCTATCAAGAAAGATGTTGTGAAAGAAAAGGCTCCATTGATTGTTGAGAAAAATGTTTTGAAAAATGAAAACACCAAGATCAAAACTGAACCTGTTAAGAATTCGACATCTAAAAATGATAAATTTTATCAACGGGTTGCATCACCTCAACAAACATGGAAGCCAAAAGTTGTTGAAAAGAAAGCAAATTCACCAAAGGTGTCTGAAACTGAAAAATCATCATCTTCAACAAAGAAGATGTATATACCTTTGGATTTTTATGAGGAACAAAAATCGACTTCTGAAGAGAAGTATGTGGTGAAGAAAAACCAACCAACTGGTCAACCTCAAAAGGATGAATTTTTCTTATTCAAAGAGGTTGAAGTTGGGACTGCTGAAAGCCTAAAAATGAATGATAAAAACTTTCCGCCACTTTACACTACTAAAACTCACATTAATATCAAGTTACCCGAGTCAAAAGAGGCTTGGGTAGCATCAAAATCTCATTGAATGTTTTTTATATGTGCAGGAGCTTCCAAGATCCGTCTCACCTTGGATTATGGATAGTGGAGCTTCTCGGGACATGACAGGAAAGACAGCGCTGTTGTATGATATTAGAAATATCAATGGAGGTTATGTAGGGTTCGCTGGTAACCAAGGTGGTAGAATTGTTGGTGAAGGAACGTTATCCAACGGGATCGTCACGTTTGAAAGAGTTAACTACATTGCTGAGCTGGAAAATAATCTGCTAAGTATCTCGCAGATTTGTGACCGGATGTATACTACTCACTTCACAGACAAAGAGTGTTTGATTTTGAAACCAGGCTTTGTTATTCCTGAAGAATGGATTATCATGAGAGCTCCTAGAGTGGATGATCTGTGACAACCCTCAAAATTACAGGTACTGTACAATTAATTAATCTTAATTACGTGCCTAATGACTGTGCTTGATTACTACTGATAACGTAAACTGCTTTCTGATTCCTGTAACTTACATACATATGCATCACATTTCATACTGTCACTCCACTCATTACACACAAACATTAGTGACATACTTGATGCACAAAGCACAGTTAGCAGACTGAGCGGATAATTGAGAAACATGCTGATAATGTCAGCACTTAGACGGACAGTGTTATTATGGCCAGTATGAGCCAGGGATAAGGTACTACACTAGTATGGAGTGTAGGGGAGTGAGGACCATAAAACTGCGTCACTAGGAGATAGTTATAGTGCCGGGAAGTGCCAAAAACCTACTTTAAATGCAGAATTCAGCATTTTAAATTATTAGTAAAGTTCAAAAACATGACAGAATGGTCCTGTATACTTTCCTAAGTGCCAGGAATAAATTGTGACACAAAAAGCATTATAAAGGACACTTTACGGAACAATTAAGCACATTAACGGAACGGTACCTAACCGGACAACCGGACATTACCCGGAACACTAAATTATTATCAGAGACATGATTTTTATTTTTCTGAGTTAGTATTGGTTCCCGAACTCTTAAACTTATTACATAATGCAAGTTTCACATAACACTAGACTTTTACCACTTAACCCCTAACTAACTACCTACTTACCATCTAATTTTCATTTAACCTCCCCCCTTGCCTAATTTTCGGCCCTCATGACCCCACCCATTAAGATTTTCTAATCTTCTAATATCTCCAACAATATTTAGTGGTCTTAGTGGAATTTTGATATAATTGAGTTTGTGCTTTTGTTAAAGACACTTGAATTATAAATAAACACCACCATCTTCAATAATTACAAACTAATCATACCCCAAACCGATTATTATGGAGAATGTGGGACTCCCCACTTAAATTTTCTATGATATTAAGTTAGGTCATGTTTACTATCATGAGGACAAAGGCAAATGGTCTTGCATGATTAAAGGAAAAACACTATATCAATCATTCTATCACATTTTCATAATAAAACCACAAAGAAGAACCCTTCTCATTCCCTAAATTTTTGGCAGCCATCTTATCTCTATCATACATCCACCTTCAAATTCTTTTCAAACAATTCCTACATATCCAAGGGTGCTAGAGACCGAACAAGTAAGCTTGGTGCACTCGGAAGCTCAAGGACCGCTCTCGTTTTCTTTTAATCCTCTTGATCATACCTAGCCTTGTGCTAGTAGTAAGTTACTTGTACACCCTTATTCATCTTGTTCCATGGTTAAAAAGTTAGTACGGTGATCGTATATATGCGTTTTAGTAACATTTAACCTACAAACAGTTTGCTGATTTGCACTTTCAGTCGACTTTAACTGGCTGTAAACAGGTCATAACTCAACAAAAAATTGATTTTCTTAATTCTATAACATGATATTATGAAATACGGTTCTAATGGCACTGGAATCATAATTTTTGGACTTCGTTTACTATTTTTAAAGACCCGTTTTGTAACAGCAGCTCAAGCTGTATTTTCACTGCTGAAAATAAACGTCTTGTTTCCGTCATAAATTGGATTCTGTGTAGATTCAGATCATGAAATTGGTACTGTAGATGACCACTGATGTCCAAATAATTGTCCCACTGGAATTTCATCAATCGGACTTACGATAAATTTTAAATGAATTTTTCCTTGAACTGCAGTCAGAAAGTGACGAATCTGATTTCAGTCCGGTAAATGAATTTCTATAAAATTTTGGTAATGAACTGGACGCCGATATTTTTACACAATAAAATTTGGATGGTATATGACATTCTGTAAAAATTTGAGAATTTTTGGAGAAGGTTAACTATTTTATTAAAATGCTCAACAGTCCAGTTTTGATTAATAATGCTGAAATGACATAAGTAGTTTATTGCATGTCTAATTGTCGGGTTGGCTATGTGGGAACGATCTACGGGATATATGTAAAATAAAATGATATGCTATTAAGCATGGACACCTCCATTTACAAAGGAGACTATGGCGAAATTTTCCGAAAATCCTAACACTTAGTAAATATTTTCTAGACAAGTGTTTACTAGTATATTTCAGATTATGTTTTCAAAGATAAACCTCGCCATAAATTTTATAACAAAGTATAAAGTATCGGAGGATGTTTTTATACATAAAAAAATGGTTAAGTATATATTCTCAAAAAGGGACTTAAAAATATATTTTCGATACGAACATACGTGGGTAAAATGTCCCATCCTTGGGAAGGGAACACTTATATATAAAATACTTTAGAAGTATTAATACAAGAAAATCGCACGAACAAATATTCCAACACGACACATGATTTAAGTTGAAATATTAATTATTTTGACAAATAATTATTACTCCGAATAATAAAAGAAACGTAACTCAAAACATTTAACTCTAAGCCAAGGCACGGCTCGTTCGTCTAATAGACATTAGTACGTTGTAGGTTGTCGTGTAGCTGACAGAGTTGAAATACGGTTCAAGACGCACTACAGTGAGTTCATGTCCCCCTTTTCTCTTAACAGTTTTCAGTTTTATACTTCGGGGGTGGAATACATGTTACAATTATTACAGACATTTTATACATGGTATGGTTAGCTTAAGGAGGGTTTACTACTTAGATCATGTGAGTGGGTATGTGGAACTTAAGGCCATTAATCCCCGTTGTAGGACCGAGGGTTATGAGCGGTAGATCTATTTGGGTGTAGCGAGCCCAGCTCCTGAGTCCACAGTACGGACCATGGGGTGACTTTGAGCCCGACGCACAAATTTGCTAGGTTTGAGTCTTCCTGTATCACTTCACACATATCATTGGCTTTGCAACCCAATGGTGATCTCTTTTTCCTTATTGCTACATACCAGGGACGTTTATTCATACTTTGAAGGTTTATACATACTCACTTTTACATGGACTCGCTCAACTTTTGTTGATTTTTTTTTCAAAATACATGTATTTCAGGAAATTAATGGATCTGGGAAGTATGCTATTGTGTCAAGCTGCGTAATGAATAACGATGTCATCCAGGTTTAGGAGGTGTAACCCTTACCTGGACGGTTACATGTCTTTAAATCACGTATTACTTAAGTCTTTTGTTGTGTCATGTGAAAACGCTTTAATCTTGTCTTGGTTGTAACTTGTTTTGTGTGTCGATATTTTAGACAATGACGTTGTGGTGTCTTTAAGTTTAATGAATGGATGAACATCATGTGTTTTACTTTCATATAGCATTGTTATGATTGTTGCTATGGTATTAAGAAGTCACACCAAATAAACCCACACTTCCGCAAAAGCCAGGGTGTGACAGCTTGGTATCAGAGCCTCGATCATAGCGAACTAGGATTCTTTCTCGAGTCTAGACTATGATCACTAGGGCTCTCACGAAAACATTTTTACAATTGCATACACGAAACGTCCAGATCCAGGGTACAAACATTTTTACAAACAAAAGGCACAAATACACGTTCAAAAATTTATATTTCAGTCTTAGAGACTGAGGGAGTTTAGCCTTAGAGGCTGGGAAGGTTCAGTCTTAGAGACTGAGGGAGGTTCAGTCTTAGAGACTGAGGGGCTCAATCTTAGAGATTGGGGATGTTTAGTCTTAGAGACTGGAAGGTTTGATCTTAGAGACCAGGGAGTTAGTTTGAGAAACTAAGGAGTTCAGTCTATGAGACTGGGTGGGATAGTCTGGGGAAGACTAGCATGATTACTTGCTTACATTGATTGTGACTTACATGCGTTGTTGCATCATTTATTTTGCGTTATGACATGAGATATTATGAGTTATTGTGTTATTACATACGCATATTACTTACTATACTTATTATGAACGGACCAATGTGATCTTTCTTTTAGAAGATGCCTCCGCGACGCGACCCAGGCATGCCTACTACCCAGGCAGAACTCCAAGGGATAATTACCGCAGCCATAGCACAATATGCGGCCTCCCAAGGAGGAACTAGCGGGAACAATTCGAACAACAACGGCAACAACAATCCACCCCATAGGTGCACCTACAAACAATTCCTTGACTGTAAGCCAGTAAATTTCAATGGCACTGGAGGTGCTGTTGCGTTTGTTAGGTGGGCTGAAAAGACAGATTCGGTTCTGAGAATGAGCAAATGCGCTCCCGATCAACAAGTCACTTACATTTCAGGGCTGTTTCTGGATGGTGCTCTATCGTGGTAGAATCTGCAAGTGCAAACTTTAGGAGAAGCCGCTGCTTATGCATTAACTTGGGCTGAGTTAAAAGAGTTAATGAGGAAAAAGTACTGCTCGCGTGCTGAAATACAGAAGCTAGAAACTGAGTTCTGGCACCTAAAAATGGAAGGTCCTAAGATTACAGAATATGTTCAAAGGTTTCATGATTTGTCCCATGTAGTGCCATACATGGTCACGCCAGAATTTAAACGCGTTGAGCGCTGCATCTGGGGATTGGCACCCCAGATCATGAGCATGGTAACCACGTCCAAGCCTGCAACCATTACTGAAGCCATCGACCTGAGTGTGTCACTTACTGAGGAAGCTATCCATCTAAACAAGTTTCCAAACTCTGACCCCAAGAAGAAAGAAATTCACGAGGAATCCTCAGGAGAAAACAAACGGAAATTCTCCAACTTCAAACAAGGCACCAGCAGTTCAAACAAAAAGGGGTATATGGGCACTCTGCCCAAGTGTGAGGTATGCCAGCGCCATCATTCCGGCCAGTGCAGATTAAGGAAATGTGAGTCATGTGGAAAGAACGGCCACTCGAAGGATACATGTTGGGCTGGAACTGGTGCTGGGCGTGGTGGTAATCGAGGCAATGGGAATGGTAATGGAAACCGCCAACAAGGAGGAAATGGTGGAAATGGAAACCGTGGGAACTTTGCAAACCAAGCTGGGAGTGAAAATCGCAACCAAAACAATGCTCAAGGTGGAAATGGAAATGGGAATGGTCGGGGACCGGGGTGCTTTAACTATGGAGACGTCGGGCACTTTAAGAGGGAATGCCCAAAACTGAACCAAGCACAAGGAAGAGTCTTCAACATTGGTGCAAGGGAAGCGCGCCAGGATCCAAACGTTGTCACTGGTACGTTCCCTATAAATCAACGCTTTGCATCTGTGCTATTTGATACTGGTGCCGACTATAGCTTTGTATCGTTAGAATTTAAGAATATGCTTGGGTTAACTACTAGTAAGTTAGACATTCCGTACTCAATTGAGCTGGCTAATGGGAAACTAATTGAAACAAATGAAGTCATCAGAGGATGCGTGATAGAACTAGGAGGATACGAATTTACGCTAGATCTACTGCCAGTCAAGTTGGGGAGCTTCGACGTGGTAGTAGGGATGGATTGGTTGTCAAGCAACAGAGCTGAGATTGTTTGTCACGAGAAGACCATTCGCATCCCAATGGCGGATGGAGAAACGATCATAGTACACGGAGAGAAGTGCGATACGCCTCTGAGGATCATTAGTTGCTTGAAGGCTAGAAAGTGTTTGAAGAAGGGATGTGTTGCCTTCTTGGCACACATCGTGGATAAAGAAGCAGCTGAGCCGAGGATAGAAGACATTCCAGTCGTGAATGAATATCCTGAAGTCTTTCCAGAAGACCTGCCAGGATTGCCGCCACAAAGACAAGTCGAGTTTCATATTGACTTAGTTCCAGGCGTCGCGCCTGTAGCTAAGGCACCTTATCGACTTGCACCATCAGAGATGCAAGAGCTATCAACGCAACTTCAAGAGTTGTTAGACAAGGGATTTATCAGACCAAGCTTCTCGCCTTGGGGAGCTCCAATTTTGTTCGTGAAAAAGAAGGATGGTAGTTTTCGCATGCGTATAGACTACCAGGAGCTGAATAAGTTAACAATCAAGAACAGATATCCTTTGCCAAGGATCGATGACCTATTCGATCAATTACAAGGTTCAAGTTTTTACTCAAAGATCGATCTACGATCAGGTTATCACCAGTTAAGGATACAAGAGGAAAGTATTCCAAAGAC
Source organism: Helianthus tuberosus (assembly GCA_030545235.1). Taxonomy (NCBI): domain Eukaryota; kingdom Viridiplantae; phylum Streptophyta; class Magnoliopsida; order Asterales; family Asteraceae; genus Helianthus; species Helianthus tuberosus. The sequence goes on along the minus strand of CM060353.1, from coordinate 447,351 downwards.
GGCCTTTAGAACTCGATATGGACATTACGAGTTCCTGGTTATGTCGTTTGGTTTAACGAACGCGCCAGCAGTATTCATGGATTTGATGAACAGAGTCTGTAAACCGTACCTCGATAAGTTTGTGATTGTGTTCATTGACGACATTCTAATCTACTCGAAGACGAAAGAAGAGCATGAGCAACATTTAAGAGCTATCTTAGAGCTACTTAAAAAGGAGAAGTTGTACGCAAAGTTCTCGAAGTGCGAGTTTTGGTTACGCGAAGTTCAGTTTCTTGGTCATATGGTTAATGGAAATGGAATCCATGTGGACCCTAGAAAGATCGAGGCGATCAAGAACTGGGAAACTCCAAAGACGCCAACCGAGATTCGACAGTTTCTAGGTTTGGCTGGTTATTATCGCAGGTTCATTGAGGATTTCTCGAAAATCGCTCAACCTTTGACCTCTCTCACTCAGAAAGATAAGAAGTTTGATTGGGGAGACAAGCAAGAAGAGGCTTTTCAGTTGTTGAAGAACAAGCTTTGTGATGCACCGATCTTATCGCTACCCGAAGGAACGGATGACTTCGTGGTATATTGCGACGCCTCGCGTCAGGGTTTAGGCTGCGTCTTGATGCAGCGACATAAAGTTATAGCATACGCATCACGCCAATTGAAGATCCACGAGAAAAATTACACCACACATGATTTGGAATTGGGCGCGGTGGTGTTTGCACTAAAAATCTGGCGACATCATTTGTATGGTACGCGATGTACAATCTTCACTGATCACAAGAGCTTACAGCACATATTTAACCAAAAGGAGCTTAACATGAGGCAAAGACGCTGGGTTGAACTATTGAATGACTATGACTGTGAAATCAAGTATCACCCAGGGAAGGCGAATGTGGTCGCTGACGCTCTAAGTCAGAAGGAAAGGATTAAGCCCATAAAGGTTAGGGCTTTGGAAATGATTGTTCAAACGGACCTCTTGTTACGCATTCGTGCTGCGCAGAGAGAAGCTCTTAAGGAAAGGAATATTGAGAATGAGTATCTCCGTGGGATGGAGAAACAGTTAGTACCAAACGGGGAAGGAACTTTGTGCTTCATGAAACGGATTTGGGTTCCCTTGTTTGGTGGTTTGAGAAATGTTATATTTGAAGAGGCTCACAGGTCACGGTACTCGATCCATCCAAGAGCGGATAAAATGTACCAAGATCTAAAGGATTTTTATTGGTGGCCAAGAATGAAATGCGATGTTGCGGTATACGTTGGCAAGTGTTTAACTTGCGCCAAGGTAAAGGTTGAATACCAGAAGCCTTCAGGTCTCTTGCAACAACCTGAAATACCCCAATGGAAATGGGAACAGATTTCTATGGACTTCATAACGAAATTGCCCAAGACGCCCAGAGGCCATGATACAATTTGGGTAATAGTAGACCGTCTAACAAAATCTGCGCACTTTTTGCCAATCAAGGAAAAAGACAACACAAGTAAACTAGCTGAAATATACATGCGAGAGATAGTTGCACGTCATGGAGTGCCTCTCTCAATTATCTCTGATAGAGATGGACGCTTCGTGTCAAGGATTTGGCAATCCTTCCAAGAAGCTTTTGGCTCGCAATTGAACCTAAGTACTGCATTTCATCCGCAAACTGATGGCCAAAGTGAAAGAACTATTCAGACATTGGAGGATATGCTGAGAGCATGTGTAATGGATCTTGGTGGTAGCTGGGATAAGCATTTACCGTTGGCCGAATTCTCATACAACAACAGCTACCACACCAGTATTGGAGTCGCGCCATTTGAAGCTCTTTACGGACGCAAGTGTCGATCACCCCTATGCTGGGCTGACGCAGGTGATAGGCAGCTTGTTGGTCCCGAAATCGTCTAAGAGACGACAGATAAGATTGCGCAAATTCGAAAACGCATCGAAGCGGCTCGCGACAGACAGAAAGCCTATGCAGATCCAAACCGGAAACATTTGGAATTCCAAGTTGGAGACATGGTTTTATTGAAAGTTTCACCCTGGAAGGGTGTGGCACGCTTCGGGAAGCGTGGGAAGTTGAATCCGCAATACATTGGTCCATTCAAAATTCTGAAGAGGGTTGGTTTGGTAGCATACAAGTTGGACCTACCTGCTGAACTTAATGGTGTTCACGATACATTTCACGTATCTAATCTGAAAAAGAGTCCAACTCAAGAGACAGTTGTCATTCCTGCTGACGAGGTTCATATCGACGACACACTCCATTTTGTTGAAGAACCTGTTGAGGTCACTAATTGGAAGATTAACAAAACACGCCGGAGTAGTGTCAAACTCGTCAAAGTTCGATGGAATACACGACACGGCCCAGAATTCACGTGGGAACGTGAGGATCGTATGAAGGCTAAGTACCCACATTTATTCCCCAAGACCCCTGCAGCTAGACGCAGATCCTAAAATTTCGGGACGAAATTTTCTTAACGGGGGGAGAATGTGACAACCCTCAAAATTATAGGTACTGTACAATTAATTAATCTTAATTATGTGCCTAATGATTGTGCTTGATTACTACTGATACCATAAACTGCTTTCTGATTCCTGTAACTTGCATACATATGCATCACATTTCATACTGTCACTCCACTCATTACACACAAACATTAGTGACATACTTGATGCACAAAGCACAGTTAGCACACTGAGCGGATAATTGAGAAACATGCTGATAATGTCAGCACTTAGACGGACAGTGTTATTATGGCCAGTATGAGCCAGGGATAAGGTACTACACTAGTATGGAGTGTAGGGGAGTGAGGACCATAAAACTGCGTCACTAGGAGATAGTTATAGTGCCGGGAAGTGCCAAAAACCTACTTTAAATGCAGAATTCAGCATTTTAAATTATTAGTAAAGTTCAAAAACATGACAGAATGGTCCTGTATACTTTCCTAAGTGCCGGGAATAAATTGTGACACAAAAAGCATTATAAAGGACACTTTACGGAACAATTAAGCATTTTAACGGAACGGTACCTAACCGGACAACCGGACATTACCCGGAACACTAAATTATTATCAGAGACATGATTTTTATTTTTCTGAGTTAGTATTGGTTCCCGAACTCTTAAACTTATTACATAATGCAAGTTTCACATAACACTAGACTTTTACCACTTAACCCCTAACTAACTACCTACTTACCATCTAATTTTCATTTAACCTCCCCCCTTGCCTAATTTTCGGCCCTCATGACCCCACCCATTAAGATTTTCTAATCTTCTAATATCTCCAACAATATTTAGTGGTCTTAGTGGAATTTTGATATAATTGAGTTTGTGCTTTTGTTAAAGACACTTGAATTATAAATAAACACCACCATCTTCAATAATTACAAACTAATCATACCCCAAACTGATTATTATGGAGAATGTGGGACTCCCCACTTAAATTTTCTATGATATTAAGTTAGGTCATGTTTACTATCATGATGACAAAAGCAAATGGTCTTGCATGATTAAAGGAAAAGCACTATATCAATCATTCTATCACATTTTCATAATAAAACCACAAAGAAGAACCCTTCTCCTTCCCTAAATTTTCGGCAGCCATCTTATCTCTATCATACATCCACCTTCAAATTCTTTTCAAACAATTCCTACATATCCAAGGGTGCTAGAGACCGAACAAGTAAGCTTGGTGCACTCGGAAGCTCAAGGACCGCTCTCGTTTTCTATTAATCCTCTTGATCATACCTAGCCTTGTGCTAGTAGTAAGTTACTTGTACACCCTTATTCATCTTGTTCCATGGTTAAAAAGTTAGTACGGTGATCGTATATATGCGTTTTAGTAACATTTAACCTACAAACAGTTTGCTGATTTGCACTTTCAGTCGACTTTAACTGGCTGTAAACAGGTCATAACTCAACAAAAATTTGATTTTCTTAATTCTATAACATGATATTATGAAATACGGTTCTAATGGCACTGGAATCATAATTTTTGGACTTCGTTTACTATTTTTAAAGACCCGTTTTGTAACAGCAGCTCAAGCTGTATTTTCACTGCTGAAAATAAACGTCTTGTTTCCGTCATAAATTGGATTCTGTGTAGATTCAGATCATGAAATTGGTACTGTAGATGACCACTGATGTCCAAATAATTGTCCCACTGGAATTTCATCAATCGGACTTACGATAAATTTTAAATGAATTTTTCCTTGAACTGCAGTCAGAAAGTGACAAATCTGATTTCAGTCCGGTAAATGAATTTCTATAAAATATTGGTAATGAAATGGACCCCGATATTTTTACACAATAAAATTTGGATGGTATATGATATTCTGTAAAAATTTGAGAATTTTTGGAGAAGGTTAACTATTTTATTAAAATGCTCGAAAATAGTCCAGTTTTGATGAATAATGTTGAAATGACATAAGTAGTTTATTGCATGTCTAATTGTCGGGTTGGCTATGTGGGAACGATCTACGGGATATATGTAAAAGAAAATGATATGCTATTAAGCATAGACACCTCCATTTACAAAGGAGACTATGGCGAAAGTTTCCGAAAATCCTAACACTTAGTAAATATTTTCTGGACAAGTGTTTACTAGTATATTTCAGATTATGTTTTCAAAGATAAACCTCGCCATAAATTTTATAACAAAGTATAAAGTATCGGAGGATGGTTTTATACATAAAAAAATGGTTAAGTATATATATTCTCAAAAAGGGACTTAAAAATATATTTTCGATACGAACATACGTGGGTAAAATGTCCCATCCTTGGGAAGGGAACACTTATATATAAAATACTTTAGAAGTATTAATACAAGAAAATCGCACAAACAAATATTCCAACACGACACATGATTTAAGTTGAAATATTAATTATTTTGACAAATAATTATTACTCCGATTAATAAAAGAAACGTAACTCAAAACATTTAACTCTAAGCCAAGGCACGGCCCGTTCGTCTAATAGACATTAGTACGTTGTAGGTTGTCGTGTAGCTGACAGAGTTGAAATACGGTTCAAGACGCACTACAGTGAGTTCATGTCCCCCTTTTCTCTTAACAGTTTTCAGTTTTATACTTCGGGGGTGGAATACATGTTACAATTATTACAGACATTTTATACATGGTATGGTTAGCTTAAGGAGGGTTTACTACTTAGATCATGTGAGTGGGTCGGTGGAACTTAAGGCCATTAATCCTCATTGTAGGACCGAGGGTCATGAGCGGTAGATCTATTTGGGTGTAGCGAGCCCAGCTCCTGAGTCCACAGTACGGACCATGGGGTGACTTTGAGCCCGACGCACAAATTTGCTAGGTTTGAGTCTTCCTGCATCACTTCACACATATCATTGGCTTTGCAACCCAATGGTGATCTCTTTTTCCTTATTGCTACATACCAGGGACGTTTATTCATACTTTGAAGGTTTATACATACTCACTTTTACATGGACTCGCTCAACTTTTGTTGATTTTTTTTTTCAAAATACATGTGTTTCAGGAAATTAATGGATCTGGGAAGTATGCTATTGTGTCAAGCTGCGTAATGAATAACGATGTCATCCAGGTTTAGGAGGTGTAACCCTTACCTGGACGGTTACATGTCTTTAAATCACGTATTACTTAAGTCTTTTGTTGTGTCATGTGAAAACGCTTTAATCTTGTCTTGGTTGTAACTTGTTTTGTGTGTCGATATTTTAGACAATGACGTTGTGGTGTCTTTAAGTTTAATGAATGGATGAACATCATGTGTTTTACTTTCATATAGCATTGTTATGATTGTTGCTATGGTATTAAGAAGTCACACCAAATAAACCCGCGCTTCCGCAAAAGCCAGGGTGTGACATGATCTGTATGTTTTAGACATGAGTGTAGCAACTACAACAACGGGTCAAGCACACTGTTTTGTTTCTAGAGCAATGGAGAAAGAATCAAGGTTGTGGCATCGTAAGATGGGCCACATTCATCTTCGTAAAATGAATCATCTGGTGCATATTGATTTGGTTCTTGGAGTTCACATTAAGGGTTTCCATCTAGAAAAAGAGTGCATTAGTTGCATGAAAGGCAAGCAAAAGAAAAAGTCACACCCCAAAAAGCAAGTCAATTCAGTCTCAAGACCTTTGGAGAGACTTCACATGGATTTATTTGGTCCTGTGAATGTCAAAAGTATTACAGGAGAACTTTATTGTCTTGTGGTTACTGATGATTATTCCAGATTTTCATGGGTATCATTCTTGAAGTCGAAAGAGGAAACGTTTGACAGTTTGAGGGGGTTGTTCAGAAAGATTGAAAATCTATACCAAAGGCGTATAAGAAGAATTAGAAGTGATAATGGTACTGAGTTCAAGAACAACAAGATGGAAGAATATTGTGATGAAAGAGGTATCTTGCATGAGTTTAGTGTTCCGTACACTCCGCAACAGAATGGAGTTGCAGAACGTAAAAACAGGACGCTAATCGAAATGGCCAGAACAATGCTTGCTGATTCAAAGTTACCGATAAATTTTTGGGCTGAAGCAGTTTCTGCCGCATGCTATACACTCAACAGAGTCCTCACTGTCAAGAAATTCAACAAAACATGCTTTGAATTGATCAATAACCGCAAACCGAATTTGAAGTATCTTGAACCGTTTGGGTCACCCTGTACTGTTCTAGAGCCTTTTGGTAAGTTTGGTCCGAAGAGTATCGAAGGAATATTCATAGGTTATTCAAGTCCGTTGCGACGAGTCTTCGTTCCAAGTCTGAAGCGGATTATTGAAGCTCAAAATGTTGAGTGTCAAGGTCATACAACGCCTCCACAGAATCCTGGCGACTCATGGCGTTTTAATTATGATACTTTGTGGGAATCCTTCAACATGGAGGAAGAACCAGAGTTCTTTGATGAGTTGGATATTCTGAGAGAGTATGAAGATTCAGATGAAAGATTTCCAGCAGAAACTTATCGAAAACGACAAGCTTCAAATGATGATGAGGCGGGTCCAAGCAATGCTGGAGAACATGACGATATTGAAAATGAAGTTGCTCAAGAAGATCAGACGGCAGAGAATGATAATCAAGAATCTGAAAACAGACCAATATTCGATCGTGATGATTCAGATTCTGAGGGGGAGCTAATCCAGTTTTCAAACCAAACTATTCCAGTTAGTGAACAAGTTGCTAATCAAAACGTCACAAATTTGGAGAGCGAAGTAGATGTCTCAGGTGAGGTGATGCCAAGAACGCTTTCTTATCATCCAGAGGAACTGATAATCGGAGAACTGCAATCAGGCGTCCACACTCGTAGACAGCTTGATCAAGGGCTTACATGTTTTTATACAAAAGTTGCTCCTTTACAAACTGAATTTTCTTTAAGTTGCTTTATCTCGCAGATAGAACCAAGAACGTACAAAGAAGCGCCTACTGAAGATTCGTGGGTAAATGCAATGCAGGAGGAGTTAAGCCAATTCGAGAAGTTAGGTGTATGGAAGCTAGTAGATTTGCCCGATGGTCACCGGAAGATTAATACCAAATGGGTGTTTAAATGCAAGAGGGATGATCGAGGAGTTATCATTCGAAACAAAGCTCGACTCGTTGTCCAAGGCTTCAGTCAGCAGGAGGGGATAGATTTCACCGAAATATATGCCCCTGTCGCAAGACTTGAAGCAATCAGAATCTTCTTTGCATTTGCATCGTGGAAAGGATTTAAAGTTTTTCAGCTAGATGTGAAGTCGGCGTTTCTCTATGGCAAGGTGAAAGAGGAGGTTTATGTCGGGCAGCCACCGGGCTTCACCGACCCAATTCACAAAGACAAAGTTTATCTTCTTGATAAGGCGTTGTACGGCTTACATCAGGCCCCGAGAGCCTGGTATGAGACCTTGTCTCAACATCTGTTAGCCAACCACTTCATTCGAGGAAAGATAGACGCCACTCTGTTCACAAAAGAAGTCGACGGGCATCTTCTGATAGTCCAAATTTACGTGGACGACATAATTTTCGGGTCTACAAATGAACAACTCTGCAATGATTTTGAACAAGTTATGAAGCAGAAGTTTGAAATGTCTTCAATGGGTGAGATGAAGTTCTTCTTGGGACTTCAAGTTGATCAACTTCCCGAGGGAACTTTCATACATCAAACAAAATACGTTCATGATGTTCTGGAGAAATTCGGGATGTCAGGAATGTCACCAATGTCCACCCCATTAGCGATGAACCATGGGATAAACCCTGATCTCACCGGAGAGAAGGTAGATGAAACATTATATCGTTCCATGATCGGCTCGTTAATGTACTTGACGGCATCAAGACCGGATATTATGTACCCAACCTGCCTCGCAGCTCGATTTCAGTCAAATCCTAGAGCTTCGCACATGATAATTGTGAAAAGGATTCTACGCTACCTGAAAGGAACTCCATCTCTGGGGTTGTGGTATCCAAAAGTTGGCGACTTCATGCTCGAAGGATATTCTGATTCTGATTTCGGATGCTGCAAAGTGAATGCTAAATCAACAACAGCGGGGTGCCAGTTTTTCGGACCACGACTGGTCACTTGGCATTGCAAGAAGCAGACCTCTGTCGCCTTATCCACTTGTGAAGCTGAATATGTATCTGCTAGCAGCTGCTGCTCTCAGATCTTGTGGATTCAGCAACAGATGCAAGACTACGGTTTGCAATTTCTTAACTCCCCTATCTTTGTTGATAATGAGGCAGCAATTAACATAACAAAAAATCCTATTCATCACGCTAAAACGAAACACATTGAAATTCGTCATCACTTCATCCGAGACTGTTTCGAGAAGAAGTTGATACGAATAGAGAAAATCCACACCGATGAACAAAAAGCTGACTTACATACCAAAGCATTTAACAAAACACGTTTTAAATATCTTTTGAAACTTAATGGTATGAAGTTACTATCGGATGCGGAGGAAATCGTTGGCGTTGATGAAGGTACCACTGTAGATGATGTTGAAAAACAATCTGCAATGGTTTGTCGAATTTTTACTTGTTTTGGTTTTTAGGGGGAGATAGTAGTTTTATTTTCAGAAAATACAAAAACAATAAAAAATTCGTAAATCCAAAAACATTAGAAAATTTTCAAAAAACCCAAAAACATGATAAAATTTCAAAAAGGGTTTGTGTAAAAAGGGAAAATGATAGTACATCAGCTAGACGGTTATAGTACGCTAAAGAAATGGAAAGTTCAAATGCGTTAAACAGTCTCACTGATGATGTGCCGATAGGTTTTTACACATTTAGTAAGTCTGTTCTAGATATAAACCTAAAATCTTACTTACTTATTTCGTGGGGAACACTACTTGGATATATAGGTAACCCCTGAAATCTCGTTTGAAAGATCTCTTTTTCTGATATACTAGGTCTTTATTCTCAGAGATATCTGGGGTATTATTCCAGGACTTCTGCTGAACGGTAGTTCTGACCTAGTCCTCGAATAATACTTTCTGCAAATGCTTGAAACATAGCATCACCCTCAGCATATATGATAAGACAATAAAATTGCTTAGCAATGCTGTTGTAAAAAAGATCCTCTAAAGGGGACACACCCAAAGGTTGAGTCATGATCTCTCTGCTGAACGGTAGTTCTGACCTGAGCTCTCATGATTCTTCATAAATTATTAACCCCTACAGATATCATTTGTGCTATAATTACCTGTAAGACTGAATATCGAGATCTGGATACGGGAGTATATTCAAGAGGTGGGACACGCGTATAAGTTTAAGTCTCTAAAATACTAAATCAGTATCTTGAAAAGAGTGAAATGTGTGCAAGAATTTAAGAGGATCAGCATATCGACAATCTAAGTGAATTGTTTAATGTTTGGCATGAAATCAAGCTTAATGGTTTAATTTTATTGTTCTTATTTTCTAAATTTCATTTCTAGTCTAGTTGCTTCATTATAAATCCCAAAAAGATTTTATTTTTTTTCTACTTTATTTTCCGACAAACCAAAGTGGAGAGTTGATCTTCAGATTCGAAAGTTGAAAGAAGATGCAGGAAGTTTCTGGGATGGAAAATGAGTTTGGAGCTAATCATGTCTAATCTGTAATTGAAAAGTCAAAAACAAGTTCATTAAGTTGATACTTGTAATTTTTCAGAAAAATGATTGAACAAAAATTCCAAAAGTCAGTATGTTTTGTTTCAGGTCAACCAAGTTCATTAAGTTGGACTTGGTCGACAAATTAAGTACCTTGGGTCATTAATTTGAACCAAGATACTTAAGTGGATTTCTAAAAATTTGACTAAAAATTTGAGAAAAGTCAAAGTTTTCATTAAAAAGGTTAAAGTGTGCCTCATTCGGATGTTCATCCGATCGGATAGCAATCCGCACGGATGGCAATCTGCACGGGTGACAATCCGGGTCTGTTGATAGTATAAATAGAGGGTCAAAGAGTTAGTCAATGTTATCCGCACGAACAATACTCTTTCTCTCTCACTCGCACTTCAACTTTCTGATTTCGGAATTCTTTGCACGGATCTTTGTTTTCGTTGGTTTGCACAACATTAACAATGGCAAAGGTATGTTTTTCTAACTCAAATCTACAATAATTCATTGTTTGATAGTTGTTCATATCGTATCGTTTCTTTCGGAGTTCTTATCTTAGATCTAGCCTGTGTTAGTCTGTTTTGTCATGAATAAATCATAGGGTTTTGTTCGGAATGATTAGATCTAGAGTTTTACCGGTTTAATTTTTGTTATAACATGTTTAAATCTTTTAGATCTGATGTTTGGACGGTATGAAGTGTCGGTTAGGTTTATGTGAAATTAAACTGTGTATAGGACGTTTTAGAAAACATTGAACATAGGGTTTTGATCGCGTTGACATCCTCTGTGTAGATCTGTGTTCAATTTTAGGATTTGCCTTAGAAAAATTTTGATGTTTATAGACTATTCTTCATCTGTGATTTATATCCGGACGGATAGCAATCCGCACGGATAACTTATACACACGGATGACAATCCGGGGCAAAGACAGGTTGTCCGCACGGATGACAATCCGGGGCACATGTCAGGTTGTCCGCACGGATGGCAATCCGCGGCAATGTCAGGTTGTCCGCACGGATGACAATCCGGGGCACATGTCAGGTTGTCCGCACGGATGGCAATCCGCGGCAATGTCAGGTTGTCCGCACGGATGGCAATCCGGGGCATAGACAGGTTGTCCGCACGGATAACATATCAGGGCAAGGTCTTGGTATCTTTCTATCAGCATGAATGCCAATTCTCATCACTATCATCCGGTTTGACTTTAGTTGACCAATCCGGACGGACACTTTGTCTAGACGGATGACAATCCGTGCGGATAACCCTTAAATTGTCAATTCGTACGGATAACCTTTCACAAAGCATAGGAAGTTTTTCTTTGTTAGAATATTTTGAGATCCCAAAATATTTCTTAAATGAATCAAATTTCTGCAGGATTGGGATAAATCTCATAATATTTATTATCTGTTGGATAAAGAGTTTACCGAAAACACAATAGTTCAAGATATTGCGAAATTCTTAAGAGAAAGCAGAATCTCTAAGGCTCTAACAGATAAGATTGTAGCATATGAATCTCATGTGAAATGATTTTGGAGTGCTGCAAGATATGAAGAGAGTGATAAAACTATTCATTCTGATGTATCAAAGAAGGATAAGAATGGAAAAGATATAGATTTGGAGATGAAAGTGACAGTTGGTAATGTAAGGAGGGTGTTGAATTTAGGAGACACTGATAGTGACCCAACCATTGTTTCTGAACGTCTTGTAAAAGGGATGTGGTGTAGAATGGGTTTTGCTGGAAGTGTAAATGGAAAGATGCTGAAAACAAGTTTCAGTCACGCTTACAAATTCATGGCTCATTGTGTTATTCATTTATTGTCACACAGAAAGGGTGGATATGATGAAACTCAAGATTATATCATGAATATCATTGCTTGTCTTGTCCTGAACAAACCGTACAATATCTCTCAAGTAATTTTTGATTACATGATGGAGAATGTAAAGGATGGAAGCAAGAGGTTCCTTATATATCCTAGGTTTGTCCAGATGTTGATAGATGATCAGTTTGAAGGTTTAGAAAAGAGAAGTAACGACATTTTGGGATTGAGGCATATGTCACCAGACACAATCAGCAGGTTGATCAAGGGTCCAAATCCAGGAGCAAAAAGAATGATCTGCAAAATTTCAAATCCAGACTATGTAGCTCCAGGAAATGATGCATGGAGACATGAAGATAGTAATTCTGATAATGAAGATGACAGGATGAGCTTGTTCTATAAGAAAGATACTAGATGGTGGTGTATCAAGGATGGGAAGAGAAAGAGAACTCCAAAGACGTCCCCTATAGTTTCTATTCCGAAGAAAGCAGAAAAGGGTATTGTGAAAGGGGGAGTCTTAAGGAAATTAGAATTTTATATTGTAAAATCTTTTATAAATCTGTCAACATTTGTTTTGCAGGGCCTTCTGGAGTTCCACAGCAAAAGTTGATAGATGAAAAAGTTTTGGAACCATCAAAAGTTATCAAAGAAGGAGCTGATTTGTTGTCACAATCTCTGAAAAGTTTCTTAAAGAAGAATGAGGATGCTGCTAAAGGTGCCAAAGATCAAGAAGGTGTCGTTCAAGATCTATCAAGTGATGATGATTCTGAAACCACTATATCAGAATCTGAACTTGATCCAATCACTCTTGGCAAAGGAAAATCTCAGTTAAAGAAAAAGTCTCCAAAGAAAAGGAAAGATTCAGATGATGAAGATTCAACTTATGATCCTGAGAATCCAAAGAAACAAATCAGAAAAAGAAAAGCAGTTTTATCTGGTTTCATTCCGAGAAATGTGTGTGCTAGAAAAGGAGAAGCTCAAGCTCAAATTGAACAAGGAAGTAAAGATTCACAACATGTTGAATCATCCAAATCTCAAGAAACAGAAGCTGAAAAGCAGACTAGTCACGATGACTACGTTGAAGTTACCGAGGGTGGAGTCTTTTATTCAAAGTTCCCAACAATACCAGAAAATATAGAGATTCCAGAATCTTCACGTCCAAGAAGTTCAGATGATTTATTTAGCAATATTCCACCTGCTTCTGGAGATCCGTTGGAAGATCTGAATTTTGATGATGATTTGTTCAACAATGAAGCAGTGAGAGTTCTGGCAAAGAAAGTCAAAGAGCTTGAAAAAGAAAAAGAAAAGGCTGAAAACGAACGTGATCTTTTGTTAAAGCAAGTTAATAAAATAATGAAAGCTCATGATCAACTTAGATCGGTGTTAATCTTGGATGAAGACACCATGAAGAAAATAAAGGAAGATGGTGATAATAATACTAAAGTGATTGAAGTTCTTATGGCAGAAATATCTTCATTGAATGAGAAGACAAAGAATCTCCAGGATGTAAATCAGACACTCAATCAGCTTCTCAATGAAATGAGTGAAGCTACTTCAAATGAAATGAAAGCAATGAAGTTGGAGATGGAAGCCATGAAAGCAGACAAAGTGATGAAAGATGAACAACTTAAGATGTTATATTCTGTTGTGGAAAATCTTTTGAAAAAGGATGTTCATGCTGCCTTCAATGAAATTAAAGTAAGAAATGTTGAAGAAAGAAGACTTGAAAGAGAAAGAAGACTAGCTGAAGATGCGACACAAAAGAACAAAAGTATAGTTGAAGATGTTCAGGAAGCTGGTGGTTCTTCAAGTCAAATTGATACTGAGATGATTGATGCTGAAAGTGCTCAAGAACAAGTTGTACATGGTCAAGATTTCATGTTAGTTGGAGAGCCTTCTCAAATCATTGATTCTGATCAAATCATTCGTAGAGTTGCTGTTGAACAAAAGAAGAAAAAGGCCAAAGAAGTGTTGCTATTAGAATTCAAGACAAAGCAATTTGTACTTATTGGTGATGCATATACTGTGCCTCTCAATGTAAAAGAAGCTCTTTACAGAATGAAAATTATGAAAAGGAGAAAAGAAGCAAAGAAGGCTCGTGGAGAGGAAGTTAGTGATTCTGATGAAGAACTTCTTGGAGATGATGAAGAAGATGAAGATGAAGAGGACGATGATAAGAAAGATGACGATGATGAGAAAGATGATGATAAGAAGAATGATGACGATGATCAAGGTGCTTCAGGATTGATTGTGAAGAATCCTATTGATGAACAAAAGATTGAGGAGTTTCTGAATGATCAAATCAACGAACAAGAAGATGATGATCAGCAAGAATCTTCTACTTCTGGAAAGCAGCACATGGATCAGGTATTCCTCACAACTCCTACCGTCATTTTCTTACATGATAAAAATCAGGAAAAGATTGAGGTTAGAAGGTCAAGGGAAGAGATGTTAGAAGAATTAGGATTGCAAGAAGGGAAATTTAAATTCGATATTGAAGATGAAATTCCTGAGACTTCTGAAGATGTATTTGAATCAAGATATGCCTTTGAAGCCGATCATTACAACGAAGTAATTGTTGAAGATGCTTCTGATTCATCTGATGATGAAGTTGATTTTCATTATTCTGGAATTGATGAAACATTTCCTTCATTGTCGGAAATGTTCAAAGATCGAAATGAAGAAGAAATCAGGAGAAAGATAGTGGAGAAAGTGTCTACAGAAGGTATTCCAGATACCATACCGAGAGAAAATCTTGTTGAAGAAAGAAAGAAATGGTACAAAGTCATGCAAAAAGAGAGAAAGAAACTCAGGGCACTTCAATTCTTCACACACGACAAAGAACTCTCTTGGGGTGATATTCTCTCTTGGGGATATTTGGAAGACTTAAAAGTTTATGCAATCAGAAGAGAACAGGGAGTACAATATTTTGAGTTCTTGGCTGATATCAAAACACTGCCCTGGTGGGATATAGATGAGTTGGTAAAAACAAAGAACATCAAAGAATTCTACCATGGGTTAGATGTGAAGCAACATGATCAAAGGTTATGGAATTATGTGAAGCTGCAAGCTGAGAAAAGGTATCCTGATTGGAAACCACACTTTCAACAACAAATTGTCAGAATCTTAGAAAGTGGTGAAAAGATATTACTCTGGATGTCAAGCCTCCTAGTTGCTTGAAGAACATGCCTTTACGGGCAATGGAGCAGGATTTCCACGAAGAGTTTGAAGGGTGGTTGTACAATCAATCTACAGCTGAAGCAATAATCTCATTACATAACCAGACCACTGGAGAAGCAAGAAGGATTTGTGTGTTAGATCCTATGTGGCTTGTAAATTGCTCAAAGAAAGATATAGACTGTCTGTTCTACAACAAGATAGTTTATGAGAGGCCTGACAAAGAGCAAGCTATGCAATATCAAAAAGTTGTGGATGTTTGTTACGCAAAAGACATCAATTCTGGAAGATACTGGAAGACAAAATGGAGAGATCTAGAGATTGACGAGTTCTTGAAAGTATACAAGCGTGAACAACGTTCGAAAAAGATTGCTGAAAGAGCTGCTGAGTTGGGAAAACGTAAATTGGGGATTGTTCCTCCAACAGATCAAACACCAATTGAATCTGAAGAAAATAAAATTCCTAAGTGGGAACGGAAGCGTGATGGAGATCCTGTCTACAGAAATTGGTGGATGATTGAAGGAAGACAAAAACGAAAAAGAATGTTGGAGGAAAAGGAACAGAAAAGAAGGGAGAAAGCGCGTGAACGAAGACGCAGTAGGAAGAATTGAAGACTATGCTGGAAGGTACTATAGCTACATCCGAGGGGGAGTCTGTTAGTACATAACGTCTGTAGCTTCCGTCAGCATGTAGTCATATTTTGTATTCTGTGTTTTTGTCTATTGTATGTATGTTTCTAGATAGCATAACAACTCAGGAGTAGGTTTTGTATGTAAAAGTGTTGGTTGGTACAAGTTCAACCCGTCCGGATGGCAATCCGTCCGGATGACAATCCGCACGGATGGTAATCCGCACGGAGAACTTATCCGCACGGATAAGTTATCCGCCCGGATAAGTCATCCGCACGGATAAGTCATCCGCACGGATAGCCCACTCGTATGAACAACACTTCTAGTCTCCTGAGGTTGTCTATAAATAGGAGGTCCGGTGCAACTTTGTTAGAACTTTTGACTCGCACGGATAGTCTGTACTTCTACCGGATCTTTGTAACTTTCAGAACATTAAATAGAAAGAACAGACAAGCAGTTAAACGTTGAATTCCTTGTTGAACAAATCTAAGATTCGTCATAATGGATTCCGCACATTAGACGAAGTCGATTCATCTTGTTCCTTATGATCAGATCCTGTATTAACGGGACCAACAATGTTGATAAACAAAAATCTGAGAGTGTGAAACAAAGGCTAACCAGATTTGATTCAAAACAAACTTGGAGGTACAACACAAACAAGTTTGCTTCGAATCAAACTTGGAAACCAAAACAGACTAGGTCTGATTCTAGACAAACACAGATTTTTCACACACCTAGATTCAGAACAACACAAAGTTGGAACACATCAGTTGATATGACAAAATCCCAACAGTTTTGGAAACCAAAAGTTGTTGTTCAAAAACAAAATGTTCAAAAAGATTCACATTTTTACAAACGAGGTACTCCAAAAGGACAAACATGGAGTGTTAAGAAACTAGTGTCTTTGGTAAAAGATGAGAAAATTGAAGTTAAAGATGAAAAAGTCTTTGTTCAGAATGAAAAAGATTTTCCGAAATTGAATGATACATATTGTGTTGAAATGCCTAAGGTCCAACAGACCTGGGCTAAATTGTTCAAGTAATCAAGTAGTCTGAATGTGCAGGTGCTCAACAAAATCAAAGATTGTGAGAATGGAAGTTGGAGCAGCCTGTCACAACGAGGAGAGGAGGCTGCTGGACCCTGGTTTGGTTGAACAGGGAGTTTAACATTTTCTGTACATAAATAAACAATATTTCTAAACCCAAAAAATTAAAAAATTTAAAATCCAAAAATATGTTGCTTGAATACGCCGAAACCCTCACGGCTGAACAAACATGATTACTTTCACAAGATTGAAAAACGGTTTTCAAACTGTCGAAAATCAATGGGTTGTAAATCATGGGGGTACTTTATATTAGTTTTTCTGCAAAACAGAGCATAGTTAGCAGAAAATGGATGGCGATACAAAGCTATCAGTATTGGTTGTCAAATTTTCTTTAAATGGTTTTGCATTTTAGGGGGAGTAAGAATTATCAGAAAATCCAAAAACATTAGAAAATTTGAAAAAGCCAAAAACATGATAAAATTCAAAAATGAGTTTTGTGTAAAAAGAGGAAATGATAGTACATCAGTAGACAGTTACAGTATGCTAAAGATTTGTAATGATTAAATAGCGTTAAACAGTCTCACTGATGATATACCGGTAGATTTTTACACATTTAGTAAACTTTTTCGGGATATAAACATAAATTCAAACTTGCTTATTTCGTGGGGAACACTACTTGGATATATAGGTAACCCCTGAAATCTCGTTTGAAGGACCCCTCTTTCTGAGATACTAGGTCTTTATACTTAGTGATATCTGGGGTATTATCCCGGGACTTCTGATTTTGTGGAAGCAATGGCCTAGTCCCCGGAGAATACTTTCTGCATTGCTTGAAATATAGCGCCGCCCTCAGCAAATTGATGAAACAATAAAATTGATAGTCATTGCTGTTGTAATACAAAAGATCCTCTAAAGGGGACACACCAAAAGTCGAGCCGTCATCTCTCTGCTGAACGGAAGTTCTGACATGAGCTCTCACGGTTTCGTACTATAATTTATTCCCTTACAGATATCATCTAGGTATACTCACCTGTAAGACTGAATATTGGGATCTGGATACGGGAGTATATTCAAGAGGTGGGACACATGAATGAGTTTAAGTTCTTAATACATCTAATCTGTATCCTGAATCAGTTGAAATTTGTGTGAAAATTTAAGTGGATCAGTATATCGACAATCTAAGTGAATTGTTTAATTCTTAATGTGTAACTAAGCTCAACAGTACTTGTGACTTGTCAAAAACTGATGTGATCCTCTGACGCAAACTCAAACAAAAATATTGTGTGTAAATATGTTTGTAAATATTTCTCATAACCCCGTTCCACCACGTAAGGGCCTCTTCTGGAACACACTCGAAGAAAACTCGACCTTGTGATTGTCAGGACACTGCACGTGGCGGAAAGTATTCTCAATGCTCTCGAACCATTGAAGAAGCCCAGTTGCTCCTTCAGAACCACTAAACTTGAGTGGCTTAGCCGAATTGAAACTCTTGAAGTTGCATGGAGCATGATTGTTGTTGTTAGCTTGGTTCCATTGAGCAATAAGGTTTGGGAACGCAGCAGCCATTTATTGCGCAATGATTTCTGCCAGTTCGGCAGTCGCTATTTGATTCTCGCGTCAAGGAGGCATTCTAAAAAGGGGAAACAAGAGAGAAAACAAATGAAATGGCATTGGGTAAGAATAGGATGTTTCAAATACCGACCAAAATCATGGGTGATGGTCATTTGTTTGAACCATGAAGCAAACAAGCGACACACAAAGGCTGAATCAAAGCAAATAGGACCTCATAATGTATCGCGAAGACATGCTCGCCTATAAGTGGACACTCACCCCAAGAGTTCCTAGGTAAGAGTGACTGGTCCGATTATGTGGATTTGTACGAACACTCTAGCCTTAGACAGAAAACCCAGGGTACAGGCATTCACTCTTCCAGTTTGCACGTGTTCACATTATTTAGGACCCAAAACTTTGACGAGAGTTTGAAAACTCAAAAGGGGTTCAAAACCTTATAACAGAGGGTTCAAAACCTAGTAATCAATCATCCTAGAACAGATGATTAATTTTCAAAGCGGATTCGAACTTTGTGTTTTCATTGTGGTTATCACCTAAGGATAGGTGAAGGTATCGTTTTATGACTAAACGCATGTAAACTCGCGTTAGGGTCCTAAGAAGGTTATAGACTAGGTCAAAGCATTACTAATAACCTAATTCCCTATAACCATTGGCTCTGATACCATCTTTTCTGTCACACCCCAACCACGTAAAACAACGAAACGTGGCAGAAACGTCGGGGAGTGTTGTAACAGAATTAATTGTTTCACAACCATGGAAATTAAAGTTTCGTTTTATTCATCAAACAAGCGAGTTACATTGTCTTTAAACAAGAAATAAAGAGTACATAACATAAATTAACTAGTTCTTATCTCGTTTTAAGTCACTAAGGCACAGGTCCGCCTAAGTATGTCTCGATAAGTCCTATGCATCAACTCCTGAAAACACATGTGAAAATAGGTACGTCAGCATAAAAATGCATGTGAGATACATAGGTTTTGTGAAAATAGGTTTCATGACTTGTAAGTTTAGAAAGAGTTGTTTAATAAAGTTTAGTCATGAACCTTGTAAATTGCTTTGTCTTGTAAATCATTTGAAAAACGATAAGATCAGATGATATGTATAAATAAATGTAATGTTAAATGAATAACCAAGTAAAATGAGTTTGTATAAGATAAGTTGTTTGTAAAATAATGTCTTGTGAAAAGTATGTTATTTGTATAAAATTTTATATGTCTCAAATTGAAATGATTCAAATAACGCTACGATATGTAATACCATACAAACACTTATATATAGGAAGTACCAACGGCGTATCCACCATGTTTGTATCATATTACACACACCTCGTTACTTAAATCACTTACTCAAACCAAATCACCAAGATGTAACGTTTAACAATTGTAGAAATGTTTATGTATAGTCAAATGTCTATTGTCAAATGTAAATCATGTCAACAGATACAAATGGTTCACACGGTTCAACAGTTACAACCAGTTCATATAATCAAATGGTTACGACAGTTCACATAGTCAAATGGTTACAACGGTTCAAAATGTAATATAATGTGTTCATATGCTGGATGATCATATGCAACAGAAATGCAATGTAAAACAATGTCTAGTGTGCTAAGTAAACATACATAGCAGAAATGTAAAGTAATGTACTAAGTATGCTACGAATGAACATACATAGCATATGATGTGATGTAATGTAAGACAATGTACTAAGTATGCACAAAATGGACATACATAGCATAAAATGTAATGTAAAACAATGTACTAAGTATGCACACAATGGACATACATAGCATGGAATGTAATGTAAAACGATGTACTAAGTATGCACACAATGGACATACATAGCATGAAATGTAATGTAAAATGATGTACTAAGTATGCACACAATGGACATACATAGCATAAAATGTAATGAAATCATGTACTATAAATGTACTAATGAACATAGCAAGTATATGATGTGAAAATAGGAAAGCATGAAAGTAACAAGTAGGCACATGTGTTTCACCCCAAAACATTTGGAAAACAGTAAAAGAGGGGTCTATGTACTCACTTGAGATTGCTTAGTAGTCCTTGAGTAACAACCAAACAATGCTAGAGATCACGGATATCAAACGGCACCTAATATAGGTAACTACATTAATAAACCGGACCTATAATTGGAGGATCGGATAGAATGAGGGCTCGTAAACCAAATGAGTATGGGAACTCATGTAATATGGTTTAACAAGTCTACATACTAAGATGAAACCTAGCCTAAGTGCTTACGACCCATTACGACCCGTTTAGGTAGCTTATGCTACTTTAACGCGTCGTTCGCGTAAAACGCGTTCGGAACGCCTAACTAGTCCTATGACAAGTAAAATGTGCCTTAACATGTTTAATATTGTTGATAAATCAGTTTAGAGGTCAAAGGTTATGTTACATATGTTTAAAATGAATTTTGGCATCAAAGGGGTATTTTGGTAATTTACCTAAGGCATATAAACTACCTATCATACAACTACTTAAACGAAGCGACCATAAGGTATAACCTCGGAAGGTTATTCCCTATATACTATGGTCACCTAATGTATTTGGTCGGATCCTAATGATCGACCAAATGGGTTGGGTTCGAAAGTATAAGCGATTGATTAGATCGCTTACCCTTATGACCCTAGACAAGCACAAAACTAAAAAGGGACGAGCTAAGCATGTTAAAACATGCTTAACTAAGTTTAGAAAACAAGTTTGGTATCAAAACAAACGGTTTTGATACCCAAGAGTAGTTTGGTTACAAAATACGCAAGAATACGCATTTTGGCCGAAACTACGACTCGTCACTGAGCCTAGATAACGTGGTAATCAGTAGGTATAGTCACTAGGGACTATAACCATCGTGATCACGCTCGCATTATGAAGTTCAAACGAACTTCGCATCGACCATAAACTGGTTAATGTAGAAAGTCAAACAAAGTTTGACTTTCGGACTCGAAAAGCAATAAAAGAACGAAGGAACACTTACAAAGGGTCCCCGCAAGATTGATTTCCAAGTAATCTCAGGTAGGAAGTGTATAAACACAACCACTTAGAGAAAAACTCAGATTTCAAGTGGGTTTTGCAATGAGGATGGATGGGTATTTATAGTAAATGGACAACCATTAGGATCGTTCCTCGAATAACGTGATCGAATCTCATCCGTACAAGTGTTGGAATGTTATGGTAGCTCATTTTGCCCCCACCACCAGTTATTGACAAGTGGCATTGGCCTTTGGAGGGTTTAAAGGCTGGAAACAGGCTGTTAAAAACGAGTTTCTGCATCTGACCCCTGCTTGCGCACCGTAACACAAAAAACGTTGAGGTGCCCAAGGACCTGCAGACCAGAAAGTTTGAAAAATGGCAGAATAGGCCCCTGAAGCTCCAAACTTGCTATTTGATGCACTTTTGACATGTTTAAGCCCCGTTAACCCATTTCAAAGCTCTAAAATGGAGTTAAAGTATAGGGAACTTAAAATGTGCTCAAAAATATCTCGGATGTCGGTTCGTTTGGCCGTACGATTGCGTTGTTCGGTTAATTACGACGGAATGCGCATAAGCACGAAAAACGATCCAAATTGCGCGATGAATGGATTTTTCTTATGCCGAACACTAAAATAAAATATTATAGTGCTTACATAAATTTTTGGATGTCCGGATGTAATCAAAACGTAAGTTATGCGCGAAAGTGCAAACTTATGCACTTTTTGACACTTTAAGTCCCTGAATGAGCCAAAAGTGTATTTTAGCACACCGAACCCCTCAAAGCCTATTTCTAAGCTATGTAAAGGATATTTATGGTATGTTTAACTTATGGTCATGTTCCGGAATGTCCGTTCCAGTACGAATCGTCATACTTTCGTAGTTTGTCAAGTTTAGTCCCTGTAGACGAATAAACTTGATTTTACCATACCAAAGCCTTCAAAACTTATTTCTAAGTTATGTAAAGGTAATTTAAGGTATGTGAAGTCTATTTCACTATTCCGGAGTGTTCGTTGCATTAAACTGCTTATATTTACGAATCAGTGCGCGTATAACCTTCCAGAAAGCGTTTTAGAGCTTGTAATTGAACAAGAATTGATATGTGTAAAAGATACACATATTTATACAAATCCCAAGTATGAAATACAATATTTCATTGGCTTGGTATTTGTTTGATGGTCGCAGTGACCCAGGTGTCATAGTCTCCCCTACTTTAGGAAATTTCATCCCGAAATTTATTCGTAGGAGTCCATCTGTGACTTTGTGTCAAGTAACCACCAGATATACAAGGGATAATCCTGTCATTTCCTTAACGGACATTCTTCAGAACGAAAATGAACAGACGGAGTCATTTTCCTCAACGAGTATTCTTCAGAAGCGGAAATGAAGGAATAAACAAACGGGGATTCATTTCCTCAACGGACAATCTTCAGAAATGTAAAATGAACTTACGGAGTCATTTTCAACGGGTGCTTCATCAGAAATGGAAATGAAAAGGAGAAACAAACGGATATTCATTTCCTCAACGGACAATCTTCAGAAACGAAAAATGAACTTACGGAGTCATTTTCAACGGGTGCTTCATCAGAAATGGAAATGAAAAGGATAGACAAACAGATATTCATTTCCTCAACGGACAATCTTCAGAAACGAAAAATGAACCTACGGAGTCATTTTCAACGGGTGCTTCCTCAGAAATGGAAATGAGAATGATAATCAAACGGATATTCATTTCCTCAACGGACAATCTTCAGAAATGAAAATGAACAAACGGAGTCATTTTCAACGGGTGCTTCCTCAGAAACGAAAATGAAAATGATAGACAAACGGATATTCATTTCCTCAACGGACAATCTTCAGAAACGAAAAATGATCTGACGGAGTCATTTTCAACGGTTGCTTCCTCGGAAATGGAAATGAATAGAGCTAATTCTAGACACATGACAAAACTCGCTGTGGTTTCTGTGCACTAAATTCCATAATTATGTATGCATCCATAATTACGTAATTCCTTGCACAGTCCGCACACTTTGCTTTGTAATGTTTATGGGAAGAAAAACAGACCTGTGATGAGGGTGACTAGACTACCATAGGGTCCTTTTAATTAGATTGACAAATGATCTTTTTAATTAGACCACCAAGGAGTCTTTTCAGCTATATCATCACATGATATTCCTAACCAGATTTTTGGATCAATCTGTTTAACTAGACCACTCAAGGGGTCTAATTATGGAATAGTACTTTATAATCCAAGGGACTTAACTACAACGTAGAAGTCCATTAAGGATTTTATGTAGTACCTTTGGGTATCCTACTATGAATCCCTTATACGAAGGTATGGAGGATTCTACGAGGATTTGGATAACAAGACTTGGATTACACAAAACATAAAAGGGAACACATAAGCACATAATCACATAGTTGTTTAACTTGATTATTAATTTGTTATTAACTTGTCGTCGATTTGAACATGGGTATTCAAGGTATACTAGGAACCCAGTCGATGGACTTCAACGTCCTCAAGCATCTATCTGAAAAGATAGAATGATCTTCCAAAAATTCGATTTTTGATTACAAGGAATCACCACATTCGAATTAAGGTATACAACAATTAAGGAATTACGGAATATCCTTAGGTACCCCATTAAGGAGTGGGTATTCGTCTAGGGTTGTAACTTGCGCCTTGTACTTCGTTTTTCTTGGAGGAACGGGTACTTAGGATTTTCGTGGAAAACGCAAGAGATCATAAAGTGGAAGAATTTTGGGGGGTAGTTTGCTTTTCAAGGAATACGATTCCTTGATTGTCGGTATTGTAAGGGATATGTTGTTTATACATACAACCACATAAATACATTGCAACGTAAATAAAAGATTTATTTATAAACAATGATAACAACTATTTCATGGACCTTGACAACAAAAGAAAATAATACATAAGACGTGATTATTTCTAAACGATGTCGTCTTCTAGTCGGTCAGATGCTCATCCCTGTGCTGGATTTGCATTAGCAAGCTTTGGGCAATTTCTTTGGAAATGGCCCATCTCGCCACAGTTGAAGCAAGAACCTGGTAGAAAACGACCTTGAGCAGGATTGTTGCCAGTTTGGTTTGGTGCAGCTGCAGCTGGGCAGACTCTTGCTGTATGGCCTATAAGTCCACAAGTTTAGCATTTGCGACACTTTACAATGGCATGATGATGGAGGCTACATTGGTTGCACAAGGGTGCAATTCCATTGTATGGCTTCCTAGCAGGGGGTTGAGCTGGTTGGTTAGGGACGGCTTGACCATTGTGAGCGACCACGGCGAAGTTCTGAGAAGCCTTTCGCTTCTTTGATTTCTTAGGGGATCCAGTCTGCTCATCCATGGTCTTTGATTCCTCGATTGGTTTCGATTCCTCGACCGGTTTCATGTCACCTTTCCTGAAAAGTTTACCTTTCCTGATCTTTGATTCGGTCAAGGTTGCAGATAGCTCAATGGTCTGTCTAACTGTAGTAGGGTTGCTACCAGTCACAATGTCTTGTATTGAGTCAGGGAGACCATCAATGTATTTTTCGATCGCCTTATCCAAAGGCGCAACCATGGTAGGACACAACAGGCTCAGCTCCTCATATCGATCAGTGTATGCTCGATGTTCACCGCTGTCTTGCTTAAGATCGTCGAATTCCCTTTCCAAGGCCCTGATCTCGTGACGAGGACAGAACTCCCTCATCACAAGGGCCCTAAGTTCGGCCCATGTTTGTGCTAGAGCAACTTCTGCACCACGGTCTCTCATAACCCCGTTCCACCACGTAAGGGCCCTCTTCTGGAACACACTCGAAGAAAACTCGACCTTGCGATTGTCAGGACACTGCACGTGGCGGAAAGTATTCTCAATGCTCTCGAACCATTGAAGAAGCCCAGTTGCTCCTTCAGAACCACTAAACTTGAGTGGCTTAGCTGAATTGAAACTCTTGAAGTTGCATGGAGCATGATTGTTGTTGTTGGCTTGGTTCCATTGAGCAATAAGGTTTGGGAACGCAGCAGCCATTTGTTGTGTAATGATTTCTGCCAGTTCGGCAGTCGCTATCTGATTCTCGCGTCGAGGAGGCATTCTAAAAAGGGGAAACAAGAGAGAAAACAAATGAAATGGCATTGGGTAAGAATAGGATGTTGCAAATACCGACCAAAATCATGGGTGATGGTCATTTGTTTGAACCGTGAATGTAGGACCGGTTTTGACACCGTTCGATTGCGTAACGGACGTTCGACGTGCGGAATCCGTGAACGTACGTGACCGAACACACAATAACGTACTAGAAACGTGATTTACTAGAAGAATAAACGTGTATGGTACAAGAATCACGTGTAGAGAGCTTTCTCTCTCTAGACTTTCTCTCTCTAGAATTACAAATGAACAAGTCTTCCCCTAGATTCTCCAAAAGCCCTCTAATTATGACTTAATCACTCCTATTTATAGGTCAAGGGCTATTTTAATGAAACTTCATTAATTACAAGATTGCCACCTTGCCTTTTTCTCTAAATATTAAACTTTAACGACTCCGTTTGTTCATTTCCTCACTACGGCTCGGATTGACGAAGGCGATAGACATAAAATGCATCAACAATCTCCCCCTTGGATATTGCCGCAGTCAATCCTTAGTCAAACTCGTAGTGACTTGTCTTTCTCTCTCTCTTGATTCTTCTTTAACTTCTTTAGCAAACATAGACTCCCTCTTGCTCGAACAGAAACCCGGTGGATCTGTTTTCAGATTTCAGTAGTCTCTTCAGGCTCCCCCTTTCGTCAAGCTTCCGTGCTTTTGGGATCGACACCTGGCTTTTCATATTTTCTGGCTCCCCCTTTCGTTAAGCTTCCGTGCTTTTGGGATCGACGCCTTGCTTTTCGTAGCCAAAGAATCAAAACCTACACATCTCAACCTTTCATAAGATAAAAAAATTTGACTCTAAAAGAATTCATTCAACATTTTCAAACATATAACACACAATATTGTGATTCAAATTAATGAATCATCTAAACATTTGAGGATTATCTTCCAACTTCTCATCATCTTAACCAAACCAATTGTTCATCTTGTTTAGCCTTTGAGATTTTGAATATCAGCTTTTCAACATCAGTTGTCGAAAATCTTTTTGGATTTTTCAAAAATTAGGCTAAAACACACTAAAATCTTTTTGAATTTTTGTAATAAAGGAAATGTAATGCAGAAAAGAAATATGTACAAACATATTTTTGTGAGTTTGCGAAAGAGGATCATATCAGTTTTTGAGACACATCACAAGCACCGTTAAGCTTTTAAACGTTTTAAGTTCTAAACGATTCACATTGATTGACGATATAATTGTCCTCTTAAGCTCAATCTAAAAACTTTCGAAATGCTTACCGATACGTTAAGGTATATTAATTTTGCACTAAATTCTTATGGACCCCACAATCTCAGCATATCCCCTCATCATGCAATACACTAACTCAAATAATGCCTTTAAACTTTCATCAACTGTGATTTGTGCGAAAACAACGCAGAATGTTTAAACATTAACAATCAGGTCGATACTTCCGTATACGCAGAGAAAGTCCAATGTTTAAACAAAATAAGAAAATCAAAATAAGTTGAAGTTGTTTAGGCTTTAACCACCAGGTCGATACTCCCGTATACGCAGAGGTGATCCAAAGCTTAAATGAAACACCAAAGAAAATAAAGCAGAACGTTTAGGCAACAACATCCAGGTCGATACTCACGTATACGCAAAGGATGTCCGATGCTTAAACAAAATAAAGAAATAAAACAAGTTTAAATCTTTGCAAAATAAAATGCACAATCACAGTGACTTTTCAGCAAAGTAGTGAAAGTTCACAAACTTAACCAGTTTTATGCTTTTTGGCATTCAGCGATTACTGAGTAGGTACACAATCACGAAGGACAAAACTAAGTACTATGCTTTTGATCATGTTTCCCACTAGAACTAGGCTTTTTCATTTAAGTTTGTATCGTTCTCGCAAATCTACTAGTCTAGCTGAGCCTATCGTCACATCTTTAGTGAGACCGTTTATCACGTTTGACATTTCAATTCTTTAGCATGCTGTGATAGTCCGACTGATTTACTATCATTTCCTCTTTTTCACAACAAAACTCATTTTGAATTTTTCAATGTTTTTTACATTTTCAAATTTTCTAATTTTTTTAAAATATTTCTCCCCCTAAAATCAAAATATGTTTCAATTTTGATTTTCTGAGAAAATTTGAAACAAACTGTACAAACTTGACAACTTGATGAGAATCACTTCAATTCTCCATCCACCTGGCATAAACAATCAGAACTCCCCCTCACAACAAACTATTTTCCCATTATGATTTCAAAACACTTAAGTTTGTTTTAATCAAAATGGTTTTTCCGGAAAAATTAGTTTGTTTACTAATCATTTGTAGATTCGGGGTCACTTCATCACATTGTTCCTTTCAACCACTTGTAAAGATTTAACATTTCTGATTTTAACAACACAATCACATGTAGAAAATCAAGTACAACTTAATGTCACTGATTTACCACTTGTAAGACGAAAAATCACCAGAGTGAAATTTCTCAAGAAATGTGCCGATTCCTACTCCCCAATTACCAACCTGGGAGCTCCGGCAAGTCAGGTTTTTCTATTTAAAAAGATTCACCCAAGCCTGATGGTCCTTGGGTGTTTTTGAATTCTTGTTTAACAATGTTGGAAAATTTGCATCATCCATTGTTAAACCTGAATTCTCCTTTTTTACCTCAACACATGGCTCTTCTGGCTTTACCTCACCAGATTCATCGCCTGAACATGACTTCTTTGACTTTGACGAATCAAGATCATTGTCAACAACTGGCTCCTTTGTTTCCGGGGAAACAAATTCATCACCAGGAAGTGAAAACTTCACTTTCTTTGTTTTGTTAATCCTTTGATTAACAACTTTGTCTTTCTTCAAAATTCCTTTCTCTTCTGTCCTCAGATTTGTATCTAATAAATTCGTTTTGCTTGAATTGTCATTCTTTGGAGAGCAAGACGATTTATCAGAACTTTTATCTGATGTTCTTGTTGTATCCGAGGACAAAATCCTTTCAAGATACTCTCGAGCTTTCTTTCTTTTCTTTCTCAGTCGGTCTTTCTGCCCTTGTGAAAGCTTCACTTTCTTTTCTTGAACTTTAGGTTCTTTAACTTTCTGTTCTGAAACTTTCAGTTCCTTGGGCTTTTCTTTGACTTTGACTGACTTCATCACCCTTTTCTGAGATACAGCCCTCGATCTTTCAATTGATCTCATTGGGCAATTTCTGGCAATGTGACCTTTGATTTGGCATTCATAACATCTTCTTGTCTCAAATCTCTGTCTCTGGCAGTTAACAGCAATGTGTCCTTGAAAACCACAATTGTAGCACATTCTGTTATCGTACCATTCTACACTATCAATCCAAACACTCAAATCATAACACTGATTTGATTTGTAGTACTCACGACTTCTCCTATAAGCTTGATTTGACGCTTGAGCACTGTGGTCAAACCTGCACCACATATCACCAACTTTTTGTGAGTTTTGGTTTTTCAATTTTTGTGGTTTTTTATCTTGATTGGATGATTGAACTGATGATCTTTTATTGTTGTTTTGAAAATTTTTTGAATTTTTAAATTTTTGTTTCTGTTCTACTTTCTTTTTAACAGGTTTTTGCTTTGAGCATTCACCTATTTCAGTAGATTGCAAAACAGTATTTTGAAATTTTTCTTGTAATTCTAAAAATATTTTTCTTTTCTTTTCTTTTCTTTTTCTTTTTCATCATCAGCTTTGTCATCGCA
The DNA here is from genome assembly GCA_030545235.1 of Helianthus tuberosus. NCBI lineage: Eukaryota > Viridiplantae > Streptophyta > Magnoliopsida > Asterales > Asteraceae > Helianthus > Helianthus tuberosus. The sequence continues at coordinate 418,291 of CM060353.1, read as the reverse complement.
ATCTTCAATTTTGACTTTGTCAAAATTTGTGACATCGTCACTTATTGGAACAGAATTGATCGGTTCTGGACACACATAAGGTGCAGAAGTCACAAAACCTTTCAACTTATTTTCTAATTCAGCAATTTTATTCCGATCACTTTCAGCTTCTTTTTCAAGCTGAATGATTTTAGCAAGATGAGAATTTATTGCAATTTGTTTTTCAAGATTATTTTTACCAAAAATATCTTTCTCATCTTCTAAAATCTTTATTTGATTTTCAAATTCTTTTTCCATTTTTACTTTTACTTTTTCATTTTCTAAATTTTGTTTTTGATTTTTCAAAACATTTTTTGATTTTTTAAAATTTTCGTTTTCTAATGACAAACTTTCTAAATCCCTCAAGAGTTTGGCATTTTCAGATTTCAGTTTTTCACAGTTCAATCGCAACTCCAGAATTTGTCCATCATCAGCTTTTTTCTCAACCTTCAAAGCTGAAATTTCGTCGACTAGCTTCTCTATCACTTGATCATTTTCTTCAGATTTCATTTTTCTAATCTTTTGAAACTCAAGTTCTTGAGTTTCAATCTTCTCAATGAACGTGCTCAAATTCATGTCTGAATGTCTATCATTCAAATCTAACAAATACGTTCCCCACACATCACGCGGTAAAACATTTGCCACTTTGTCAACCCACTCTTTATTAGACTTGGTTATCCCTAATTTTCCCATTTCCAAAACTAGATGGCAGTATCTATCAAATAATTCGTTTATAGACTCTCCATTGATATCCGTAAAACTATCAAATTTCTTCCGTGCAATATCTGCTGGACTCTGAACACGATACGACTCACAATCCATATTTCGTTATTGAAAGATTTTCAAATACAGATTTTCAAACAATACAAAATTTCACACAAACAAATGATTATCCGATTGAGTATCAAAGATTGAGCAACAACTGATCGAGTGGTGATTTGCTCGTGCGAGTATCCAAAACTTGACAAAGAAACTCGGATCACTTGTTCGATGTAGTTCGGATTTCAAATCCACAAGCAAACTGATTTTTGATTGAACTAAGACTTTTTAGAACAAAAACAACTATTCACTTGAATCAAATGATTGGGCCGTCTTTTTAATCTACAACAAATCACTTAAAACGACAACATCAGTTACATCACACTTTTATTTGGTCGATCAACTATTTAAATCTAATTTGACCAAACAAATTATTTAACTTTGATTGGGCCTTCAACTATTGAACGACAAATCACAAACCCACTAAACTTACAAACTCTTACACTATCCAATAACCTTTTCTTATATATCACCGACAAACAATTTAATCTTCAATGCAGTCTTCGGATTACAGACACAACAATTACCTAATTGGACCAAATCAAACTCAAATAATAGAATGACAACACACTAATTCGACAATTTCAAATTATTATATATATCAAATAACATCGATGGTTTGCGCCAGGAGTCTTTTTGACTTTTGGTTTTTTGCCACTGAAGTTTGCTTCATTTGGTAAATGTCAAATCCTTCGTCACCTCCTCTTTTCTCTCAACCAAATACCAGACTTCATCTCCAAAGTTCCCCTGCTCCCTCACTACAAAAGCAACCCTAACATCACCCCATCTTTTCCTCCTCTCACGACCATCCGAACGGATTGTCACCCACATCTACACCTCAGTAACAAAGAGAGCGCTGGGAGAGAGAGTCCACGAGAGAACGAAGGGCATCCGGCGAGGATCCGGTAAGTAGCCACCTCCTGCTTCCCCCAACTTCTCCGGTTCTCCCCCTTCCACCACCGCCTCTTCATAAACGTCTTGATCGGTACGTAAATAAGCCCCAATATAAAACCCTATACCTACTGCACCACCCCCACATAACGCCGACTACACGCGAGAGAGAACAATCAAAGAGATCAGATCAGAAAGGAGACAGAGAACGGTAGCCGTAGCCGGCCATGTCCCCGTGTGTGTGCCGGAACGGCGGCGTCGCCTATCACTGGTGGTGTGGTGGTGACTAGAGAGATTATCGACGTGCCGGCCCTGGTCCACGACTGCAACCTGTTCCTAGAAATTGCAAGTATAAGGAGTTACATATTGGGGCTTATAAGTAAATGGGCTATAATTAAATGAAACGGGGCAAGCCTGCGCCCAGTCTTTCATTTAATTAGTTTGCCACTTTTAGTAATTTGTATCTAATTGAAGTTTGTTTGTTGTTTGTGGAAAGAAGTAGAGATCTGCTGATTAGAAGGCAGCAAGGGCTCATATGGAGAATGGGATTGTGTATCAAGGCAGAGTTGAAGGATGTAATGGAGGTGGTTTACTTATTCGGTTTTATTCTCTTGTGGGCTTTCTTCCATATCCTCAGTTGAGCCCATCACATTCATGCAAAGGTAATTAACTTTATGGTGCTAAACTGCTAATCCACATAATATGGAACCGAATATACGATACTAGGTTTCCACCTATGTTGCTAGGATTTTTACATGGTTGTTGATTGTGTTTCTAAGAGCTTATGGTTCTTGAATACTGACTCAACCTCTACTTATTAGAAAAAAAAAAAAATAAATAAAAAAAAATTTATATGGAAAGATGGTTACAAGATAGTTGTCATTTTCAATTTCAACCGCTTGCAGTGACAACCGGATTAGTAGAATTAAACACATATTAATATCTAGATATCAAACTTTGGTTTCTGGATGTAAGTTTAGACTGATGATAGCAACCTGAAAATGTAATGGGTAGTTTTGAGTATATGAGTTAACTGATTATGACTATAAATATGATTTTTCTGGTTATTTAAGACCCCGTTCTCACGTCAGGCTAGCCCATTTGATAAAGATTTTGCCTTTTAAAGAGAATATTTCAGGTTCAAACCTAAACATGGGCATGGGGAATATTTTGGATTATTTGGTGTAAATTAGAGTAAAGTAACATTTGTCATTCAAAAAACTTGCCAACGTAGGGCTAGCTCAATTAATATGGGCTCTTACCTCTTAGTGAGAGATATTGGGTTCAATCCTTAAGTAAGATGATAATTTGGTGCAATTTAGCAATGATTAAGGGTTGTGTATCATTTGCCATTCAAAAAATGTACTGGTCTGTTAGGTAACATGTAATATGTTAGCTTGAAACTTGCATTTTGTAACACGTTGGAATAAAGTTTCATTTTGTTGTTTACAGGACATATAGCAACATATGATGATGGAGACTTTCTTGATAGCAGCTATATTTTTACAATAATTTTACACTCCTAGCGTCATTTATCACACAAATGGCAAGTATGTTGGTTTTAAACGGTTAAAAGTTGTGTATTTTGCCAACAAATGATACGAATTATACGTTAGATGATTAAAAAACTACATCCCTTATTGCAGGTGAGACTCGGCAAGAATGGTGTAGAAAAAATCTTAGGCGTGGATTCACTTTCCGACTATTGAAAGCCTTTTTGCATGCACTAAAGTGATCCCTCGAGAAGGGAATCAGGTTTGCCAACCGGACTTGAAAATATCTGTTTTGCATGTTATTTGGAAGTTTGAATTAATAAATAATACAAATTTACAACTTTTTGCATCTGATATTTCCCCTTACGTTGGAGCCGGTTTTTTAACTCATTTCCGTGTTAGAGTTTGCAGGTAAGATATTCTAACTAATTTGTATGTATTCACTACTATTTACCTCAAGGTTTGTCATAGGTAAATCGTTTTGGTGCTGAGAGGGGGCTTTGACTATGGCTGTGAATCGGTGATGGTTGCCATGGCAGTGGGAGATTGGAGCACAAGAAAGAGAATGTTAGGTGATGAATTTTGTTATGGTAGGATGTTTTAGTTTTGATATGAAACTGTAAGCAATGCTTTTGAAGAAATGAAGTTCATAATGGTAGTATTGTTGTTGATTATTGGTGGTGGTGACTGAAACGCTGTGTCTCAGCCCGAGTATTCATGGCGTTTATAATACACACACAATCTCGGTTAATCCAGAGTCCACGCGCAGCGCGCGTGTATGAATAAACCTAGTATATATCAATTTACATCGCCACTTTGCGCCAGTGCCTTTTCCACTTTTAGGTTTTGGCCATCTTAGGTTTTCCCTTTTCCAAGTTGACACAACTTCTCTTCAAAACAAACCTGCGCACCATCAAGATCTGCCTTCTCCCCCATCTTCTCTCTGGTCTCTCACACCTCCGGTCGACGGAGGAGGGATTATGGCGCCGGTATACTCGGTCAGGCGAGACGCACACACCCCCAACACTCTTCTCCTTCGTATGACACCCCCACCGCCTTCGTTTTCTCTCTCTCGCACACTGTTTTCGGCCGGAGTGAGGCGGACGATGAACAACGACAACAAGGATTCCGATCTAGGGTTCCGGCGACCATTCAAGACGGTACGATGAGGACCAGGAGACACTAATCAGCAACCGGTAGGTCAAGTGTTGACGTCACATTTTGCGGCTTACGTCGGTGTTTACGACGGTCACGGTTGGCGTGGAGCGTCGAGATTCATCACGAATCATCTCTTTGGTACCTACAGAGTAATTTGCTATGGATTTGATATATATTGTATTTGGTTCCAAAGTCTATTTATCTAGGGTTTTTTTATTAATCTGCCAGGGCATGTTCAGAATTATACAAAGGAGAATTTGACAAGAAGGATAAATTTGAATACGAAATTAGTCAATGTGAAATAATTACTTTTCTGTGTTCTCTCAAAGGAGTGAAGATTAAGCTATTAATAAATTTAGGACACAAATATAGTTTAGACGTTTAGCTTTGTTAAAAATTTCCCAAATTTGATATAATTGATCTTTCACCATAAACGAAGAACTCGAGTACCGTGGCAATTTCTACTATAGTACAGTTTTTGTTCTATAAGGTGTGAGATGCAAGCAATTTGTTTTACTAGGGAAGTGTTTAACCTACAATGACATGCTCTACTACAGGTACAATACAAACCTTTCATTTTTGATTGTGTATGTTATGTTTTATTTTTTATTGTTTCAAATCCGTTTTTTATTTATTTTATGTTACTGGAATACTGTAATACCATATCTTTTCATGGTGTTGAACTTGATCATGTTGCTGGTAACATTTTGAGGTTCAGAGCAATGATTTTGTATGATGGAGAAAACAATAAGTCTCATATGACAAATCATAGGCAAAAAGCAAAAGGAATATGCATAGATGTTGTCTCTTACCTTCTTAGAGTAAAGAGCTACAATTGGATCAAACCGTTACAGCTAAAAAACCAGCAGTATATCTAATGGTCAAACTTTGTAGCCACATGTATCATCAGAAGGAGGAGAAAGTGATGTGGTTCTAATCTGTGAAACAAAACCTTGGTGGGAGCAATTTCCAAAATGTTGGGCGATAGTACTTCTTTGTTTTTTTTTTTTTTTTTTGCGTTTTTGCTATGCAATATGGACAGTGTAAGTTGTTTCTATTATATTCTTCTCTTATTTACGATTTCCACTAAACATCTCAAGGCAATATATTATGTATCTGAAGCAATATTAGTTCAATCGACGTAGGGGTCCCTTATGCAACCGTATAATAATTTTATGTGCTCAACTCTTCGTCTTTCCTTTTGTTAGAAATAATACTTACTATTAAATTTCAATATTCCAGCAGCCGACAAGATGAACGAAGATTTCATGGACCATATTGAAGCTCTGGTAATTAAAAGTCGGAGAAGAGAAAGAGATTGGGAATCAAGGGTAAGCTTTTGAAAGAAGGTGAAGGTTGGGATACTCCTGAGAGTGGTGATGAGGTTGAAGGTAAAGTTGTTGCGTTTGTGTGGGAGGTAGATTGTATAGTTATGGTTATGTTGTTGATGATTGTGATATGGATTTTTTTTGTTTATTTTTGACAGCTCATTATACGGGAACTTTTGGTTGATGGTACGAAGTTTGGTCCTTTGATCCTAGCAGGGATATAAGAGAGCCGTTTAAGTTTACTCTTGGTCAAGGTGAGGTTTTTTGTTGTTTGCTGTGTTTCTTATTAATTTGTTTGATGTTGATGCTGCTGATTGATAATTTTTAATAATACCTTGATTATGAAGTGGTTAATCTATTGTCTAATTGGATAAATAATTTGCGAATTATGATATACATTTTTATTTTGGAAAACTACTATAGAGTTATCAAGTTTTCGGTCACGGACAACCTGGTGGTTAAGTGGTGTACTCCACTACCAAACGGCTATGTGCAAGGCTGTAGTACATAGTTGTCAATAGCGAATAGCGCACGATGGTGACAAGCTACCTATACGCTACGTTGTGATAGCGGGCGTTATTTCATATTTAGCGATAAACTAGAAGAAAATTTTCGAAATATTTTACATGTATATTTTATAAAAAATCCTGTAAATATGGAAGAATATACGCTTCTATTTTCAATCCTGTAACAAAAAACCTTAAAATACACTAATTTTTTCAGTTGCTATGTATTAAAAAGAACAAAGAAAAAACTATTTTCCAGTATCGCATCGTTACGCTATTCGCTATAGCGGCCGCTATGCTTGCTATGAACAAGTGAGCTATAGTGTACTTATTCTTTAAAACAACGTTAGTACAAAAAGTTAGTTTATCTTTTTCTTCTAAGTTACTCAACTTCCAAAAGTTGTTTAAAGCTTTGTAAAGTTAAATGGAACATATATATGAATCTTGGTTAATGATAGGATTTTTTTTTTTCAATTTAGTCTAGATTGAACAGTTATTAAGTTGAATAATGAGTTTGTATTATTATGAATTTATTATCTAATACTTCAAGTAAAATAGGGGGAAATAATCACTAAATAATACATTAGTAGGTGGGATTCATGTATTTATATATGCTTTAGGTCATTTAACAAAAATCCAACATTTTGCCAAAAAAAAAAAAAAAGATTGGAACACAAAGTTTAAATGATATTAGTGGAACATTTGAGAAAGTTGGTTGTTTTTTAAGTTGTCTTCAACTTAGAGATTTTTAAGTGCATATGAATACACTATGGCTACTAAGACTTCATGTTTGTATAAGATGATAATCCGCACTACATGATTTTATGACTGACAGTTATGTGCTCGGAGCCTTGAAGTGGGCAATTTGTTTTACTTTAATTTGAAGTATCCAACGATGATGTGGAGCATGCGAAATGGTCTAAAGTTTTCTGCTGAACGAGTTACTCTTGGTGAGGATGTGGTATGCTTATTTCTCAACAATAATATGGTTGCTTGGTAGATGTTGAGATGCTAAGGCTGGTGGGTGTGGTTTAAAGCCCCTAGGGGTTTTATTATGGCAAGTCAGCGCCACCTAGACGCTACCTCATATGAAGGGCTTTAAAGCCCCTTCCTTTAACATACTTGCAATGGTTTAAAGCCCCTTTTAAACAATATAAAAAAAAAAGAAAAAAGAAATAAAAAAGGGGGAAATCTGATTGGTGGAAAAGAAACGGATCCCACGTGCATACCCTATAGCGCTCGCCATTGGGGTAATGAAATTGCCCATAACGCCCCCCATAGCGCCCGGAAAATGGGGGAGGGGAGCCATGGGGCGCCAAAGAGGGTAAGGTGGCAGGGGACGCTATACCACACCCACCAACAGCTGGTGGGCCCCCGGGGTATACAGCTGAGTTTATATTGGAACAAATCTACATTTGTAAGTTTTGATATGTGTTTGTGATTGTAATAATTATATGTATTTTATCTATATTAGTTGATTTGATTATTAGCAAAACAAGACCATCTAATATGTTGCATAGCAAAAGCACACCACCCACGGAGAACTGATATATTTGTATTACTTTTCTTTTTTTTTTTGGTTTAAGCAATATTAGTGGACAATATAGTGACTTATTAGGATTCTTTTCTTGATTTACGGATATGCAATGGGCGTGCAACTGTGATTAAATACGTCATCTATGAATACTTTTATGGCAGGTATCCAAACATCATGCAGGGTGCTGATTTTTCTGCTGGCAGAGCTGATAATGATGATTTATACAACATAGATCACGTTACAAGTCAACACTCATACGGGATCAGCGATGCCATTGCCGTTACAAATCAAATGAACACCGGATAGTCTTTTCGGCTTCTACGATATGTGAATGTGTACCCGGCCGCAACGCGGCGGGTGTTACACCTAGTTTTAAATGAATATGAATGTGCCGTCAATATTGATTGTGATTGAGCCGTAATTGAGAATCACTATGATTGGACCTTGACAATTTAAATGAATCGATGCTCACATGGATTAATGAAAATGAATTCAATTTGATTCGAAAGTTCACGTGTTAACACTGATCAATGACTAACAAATTATATTACACTTTAATTTTCATTGGACCACCAAACTAGTGTGTAAACATCATCATTTATCACAGCCGACAACTATAGTAATCTCATGCACATATGACAAAATCTAGTGTCAATTTTAATTGTTTCTTCAACATTCGATTGAGACTTCACGTGTATTATCCTGACAATTATTATTTCCTCACACAGATGTCATAAAAACGAACCACTATCGAACAATATGAGCGGACCTTAACTATGACACATACTGACTAATAAGCAATACCCCTTATTGCCGAAAAAGCGAAATCAGTAAGTTCACATAAGCGAAATCATGTGTTGAGAGTCCCTATGAGCGAAATCAAGTGTAAGATCGTACGTATGAGCGAAATTAACACATAAAAGTGTACTTATGAGCGAAATCACACGTAAGGGTGTACGTATGAGCGAAATCACACGTAAGGGTGTACGTATAAGCGAAATCACACGTAAGGGTGTACGTATGAGCGAAATGACACGTAAGGGTGTACGTATAAGCGAAATCACACGTATGGATGACCCTATGAGTGGAATCAAGCTGATGGATGACCCTATGAGCGGAATCAAGCTGAATATTGACGCGAATTCGGACCGAAAACCTTCGATATCTCCTAAACGGCTAGGAGTTTGGATTTGAAACTTGGTAGGGTTGTAAATCTAATGTTTTCGCACAATATATCAAAAATTCAACCGATTCGGACCATAAAATCTCGTTCAATTTGACAAAATTCAGCAAAAACGTGACAAAAATGAAAAAATTGAAGAAATCGGTGAAATTCAGGTCTGAATTCGCTGAAATCTGGTACGAATCAATGTGTTTGATCAAGCAATCGAGCTCCTAGCTCTGATACCACTTGTAGGACCGGTTTTGACACCGTTCGATTGCGTAACGGACGTTCGACGTGCGGAATCCGTGAACGTACGTGACCGAACACACAATAACGTACTAGAAACGTGATTTACTAGAAGAATAAACGTGTATGGTACAAGAATCACGTGTAGAGAGCTTTCTCTCTCTAGACTTTCTCTCTCTAGAATTACAAATGAACAAGTCTTCCCCTAGATTCTCCAAAAGCCCTCTAATTATGACTTAATCACTCCTATTTATAGGTCAAGGGCTATTTTAATGAAACTTCATTAATTACAAGATTGCCACCTTGCCTTTTTCTCTAAATATTAAACTTTAACGACTCCGTTTGTTCATTTCCTCACTACGGCTCGGATTGACGAAGGCGATAGACATAAAATGCATCAACAGTGAAGCAAACAAGCGACACACAAAGGCTGAATCAAAGCAAATAGGTCCTCATAATGTATCGCGAAGACATGCTCGCCTATAAGTGGACACTCACCCCAAGAGTTCCTAGGTAAGAGTGACTGGTCCGATTATGTGGATTTGTACGAACACTCTAGCCTTAGATAGAAAACCCAGGGTACAGGCATTCACTCTTCCAGTTTGCACGTGTTCACATTATTTAGGACCCAAAACTTTGACGAGAGTTTGAAAACTCAAAAGGGGTTCAAAACCTTATAACAGAGGGTTCAAAACCTAGTAATCAATCATCCTAGAACAGATGATTAATTTTCAAAGCGGATTCGAACTTTGTGTTTTCATTGTGGTTATCACCTAAGGATAGGTGAAGGTATCGTTTTATGACTAAACGCAAGTAAACTCACGTTAGGGTCCTAAGAAGGTTATAGACTAGGTCAAAGCATTACTAATAACCTAATTCCCTATAACCATTGGCTCTGATACCATCTTTTCTGTCACACCCCGACCACGTAAAACAACGAAACGTGGCGGAAACGTCGGGGAGTGTTGTAACAGAATTAATTGTTTCACAACCATGGAAATTAAAGTTTCGTTTTATTCATCAAACAAGCGAGTTACATTATCTTTAAACAAGAAATAAAGAGTACATAACATAAATTAACTAGTTCTTGTCTCGTTTTAAGTCACTAAGGCACAGGTCCGCCTAAGTATGTCTCGATAAGTCCTATGCATCAACTCCTGAATGTGACAAATGGCAATAAACCGACAATTCCGTACAAACTAATCACTATTTTATTTACATAATCTCATGCATTTAGCGTAATTTAATTTCGTAACAGTGTCTTTAATTGGATAACAAGGTTAGGGCAAGGAAACAAAGCTAAAACATATGTTGGTTTTCTTCGTATTGCGAAACCAACCAAACAATGTCCTAAAAGTGTTGGTAGAAAGTGCTGAGTGCACTATTCACGGTTACACTATTCATGCCAGCAAACCGTGAAATCAGACCGAAACACTGAAAAACGACACTCGGATAACATAACTGAGTCCATTTATATAAGAAAACATTATTACAAAAACATATCTTGCAAAGATATAAGACTTTCCGGTATGACGCCCTAATTGCAAAAATGTCCGTTTCGGCTTAAAATATAGCATTTTAACGTGTCCGAACCTATAACAAAGCATTTCCGGGACTTCGGAATAATGTCAATTGAAAAAAAAAACACACTAAAACTATAAGATGATATCAACGGAATGTTCAGAATCACAAGTTTCCGGTATTTCATCGCTATGCGCTAAATTAGTTCGTTAGCGAACCGACGAACTAGTAGGCGACAGTTTCGTCACGAAACAAGCAAACGAAGAGTCTAGTGAACTAGTTAAGTAAAATTTGGGACTCGGAATCACTCCATACATCTTTCGGATGTAGTTTGACCACTCGCGGAAATATTCGTCGGTGCGGCATAAAAGCGTCGTAAACACGCCGTCGACAAAACGAGAAGCGTTTTAAGCATCAAGACATGAATTTTACTAGTTTAGTAAACTAGTTAATATTAATTTACGTTCCGAATCCCTAATTACCCCCTAATGGTGGAAGATTACCCCTAATCACCATACTTTGATTAATTACCAAAATATCTAAAATTTTTAATAACTTTTATAAAAAAAATGTTACACTTTACCCCCCCCCCTCCATGTTGGTGGATTCAAGTGGGTCCCACCTCACTTGAATGATGTTGAAAATCTAGAGATTGTAAGTATGGGAGTAGTATATGGAAAGTATGGTATTAGGATTTGAAAAGATTGGAAATCATAATATCTACACACCACCATCATCTATCACTTCATTTTTACAGAAGTTGAAACTTCAAAACCCCTCTTGTGCTTATCTATACTCACGGCCACAAGTAGAACCCAAGAATCCACCATAAAAATTTCATTAAACACCTTATTTTTCACTAAATCTAGCCATTTTAAATACATCTCAACATGGTTTAAACATGGAGCTTCACTAGGAGCATCTTTGGAGCTTATCTTTCTTCTTATTATCTAATCTAGCTTGTGCACTTTGTAAGTCTACTAAACACCATATTTATGATTTTTATTACTAGTAGATTATTATTGTACAAGTTGCTTATCTTGAAGATTAATAAAAAGCACACCAAAAACCCTAACCCCAAAGCTAATAAACATTAAATATAACTATATTATGTGTTGATTTATTAGATTTGTGATAGCTAGTTAGCATAATTTATGTTGATTATGTTAAAGTAAGTTGTTTTAAGTGGGTGATCTTTTTATGATTAATAATATAAATGATGATTTAAACATGGTAATGTTTAAATCTAAACAAGATCATCAACCTCTTGTTCCATGAACTTTACTACAACTTAAAAATGATATATTACACATAAGTGACTTTTATAAAGAATAACCACCATGATTCTTATTATGATCATCCTAAAAGTTTACTTATCAAAGTGGTTTAAAGAGGAGATTTTAATTAGAAAATATAATAAAAATGGTGTCTTTAAGATCCTAATAAATATGTGAAGATTTCATTATTTTTAACCAAGTTGTTAAAAATATACTTATAAAAGTTCATGGAAATAAAGAAGAAAAGAGCATGAATCATGCATGCAAAGTTGGTGTAATGAAACGTGATTTGGAAATTGTTTATGATTATGGGTTAAACAGGGTTTAAACGCGTTTTTATAACGTGGGAAAACGTCATAGTTTTAGGGGAAACTATGGCGAATTTTTCTAAAAATCTAATCGCGATTAAAGAGGAGATTAAAGGGTGATTAACAAAGTTAAACACGATTAGTGGTCATAAACGTCATTTTGGAAACCCTAATGAGAATATTTAAGTCTTAAATATTCAATAAGTTTTATGGACTAAAACTTATTCTTTTACAAAAATAAATGGTTAAAAATGTAACCATATATGTATATATAATTTTTGGTAAAAATTATATATTTTTTTGGAAACTTGTCAAGTGCATGTATTATGTGATATATGTGTATGTATTAGATACCTATAGGGTGATCAAAATAAATACACATACATGTTCCTACATGGTCCAAGAAATGCTAGTAAAATCGGACAATTAAATAGAATGGTCGAAACGGAAATACATAACACTTGATGATGACAAATTGGGCGTATCGACATCGTGAACAAGTTACTACAATGTCGAGTCTAAAAATAACATATTTTTAGACACTAAAGCGAACGCATAACTAAGTGGTCAAAAACAAGAATCCGGAAAGTCGAAAACTATAAAAATTACCAAGTATTTTTCATGTGAAAAACGAACTTATTAAGTTACATGCTTGGTGAATTTTTGGTAAAAATTGCAAGAGTATATTTAATGGACTCACTAGAAAACTAGGGCTAGGCCCAATAACAAGAAAACTAGGGCTAGGCCCAATAACAAGAAAACTAGGGCTAGGCCCAATAACATTAAAACGTGGGTTAAGCCCAATGACAAAGTGTTCTAAAGATGACAAGCGAAAACATAATAAAGAATTCAAGATGAACGACTTGTACGAGGTCCAAAAGACCTAGTGTCTAACGAGATTAGTACACATGTAGGTTATTGACACGTACGGACGCTTACTTCGATATCATATTTCACGGAACGCAAACTTGTGAGTTCATGTCCCTCCTTTCACTGTTTTCAATGTTTTGTTTTCAAAAACATCGAGGGGAAATACATGCTAAAACTATTGGTATGTTAGTTACGGAGTAGGAGGCATGATCAATGTGCATAAGTAGGGAATCTACATTTATAACCATTAATCACGTTGTGACCAAGGTGCAAAAGGTGTAGATCTATTGGGTTTGAGGCACACCCCACTCCTAGTTGTTAACCGTTGAGTGCTTTTGTGATCCCAAAGTGGACAAAGTGTTCTCGGTTTGGTTATTTTGCTTATGGTGCATTATGTACAGGGGGCTCGCTACCCACTGATAGATCTTTAACAGACTCCATGATTTTAAATCAGAACATACCATGATTACAAGATAACAAGTACTAGATTTCATATGATATCAAATACTGCATGAACTCGCTCAACTTTTTGTTGACTTTTTAAAACTACATGTATTTCAGGAAATAGGTCTTGAGCCGGTGATTTCACTATGGGATTCGGGAAAACAAATGACAACGATGGCCACTTTTGGGAGGGTTTGTCTTTTATATCCCAACTTCATATGGGTATATAGGGGACAAAACCTCACTACGTTTTGTGTCAAAAACTTTCTATTATTATGTGTAAAATAACTTAGAACTATGATATGTCAAACGTTGTTGAACTTGGAAACTATGTTAAAAACTTGTAATCTTTTGTTGAAAACTATATAGCTATGGCATCGTTGTTGGTTCATGTTGTTAATACATTTGGATGCAATGATTACCTTTCTTACGTCACACGCAATACGCTTCCGCTACTAGCAGGGTGTGACACTGAAAACACATGTGAAAATAGGTACGTCAGCATAAAAATGTCTGTGAGATACATAGGTTTTGTGAAAATAGGTTTCATGACTTGTAAGTTTAGAAAGTGTTGTTTAATAAAGTTTAGTCATGAACCTTGTAAATTGCTTTGTCTTGTAAATCATTTGAAAAACGATAAGATCAGATGATATGTATAAATAAATGTAAGGTTAAATGAATAACCAAGTAAAATGAGTTTGTATAAGATAAGTTATTTGTAAAATAATGTCTTGTGAAAAGTATGTTATTTGTATAAAATGTTATATGTCTCAAATTGAAATGATTCAAATAACGCTACGATATGTAATACCATACAAACACTTATATATAGGAAGTACCAGCGGCGTATCCACCATGTTTGTATCATATTAAACACACCTCGTTACTTAAATCACTTACTCAAACCAAATCACCAAGATGTAATGTTTAACAATTGTAGAAATGTTTATGTATAGTCAAATGTCTATTGTCAAATGTAAATCATGTCAACAGATACAAATGGTTCACACGGTTCAACAGTTACAACCAGTTCATATAATCAAATGGTTACGACAGTTCACATAGTCAAATGGTTACAACGGTTCAAAATGTAATATAATGTGTTCATATGCTGGATGAGCATATGCAACAGAAATGCAATGTAAAACAATGTCTAGTGTGCTAAGTAAACATACATAGCAGAAATGTAAAGTAATGTACTAAGTATGCTACGAATGAACATACATAGCATATGATGTGATGTAATGTAAGACAATGTACTAAGTATGCACACAATTGACATACATAGCATAAAATGTAATGTAAAACAATGTACTAAGTATCCACACAATGGACATACATAACATGGAATGTAATGTAAAACGATGTACTAAGTATGCACACAATGGACATACATAGCATGAAATGTAATGTAAAACGATGTACTAAGTATGCACACAATGGACATACATAGCATAAAATGTAATGAAATCATGTACTAATGAACATAGCAAGTATATGATGTGAAAACAGGAAAGCATGAAAGTAACAAGTAGGCACATGTGTTTCACCCCAAAATGTTTGGAAAACAGTAAAAGAGGAGTCTATGTACTAACTTGATATTGCTTAGTAGTCCTTGAGTAACAACCAAACAATGCTAGAGATCACGGATATCAAACGGCACCTAATATAGGTAACTACATTAATAAACCGGACCTATAATCGGAGGATCGGATAGAATGAGGGCTCGTAAACCAAATGAGTATGTGAACTCATGTAATATGGTTTAACAAGTCTACATACTAAGATGAAACCTAGGGACTATAACCATCGTGATCACGCTCACGTTATGAAGTTCAAACGAACTTCGCATCGACCATAAACTGGTTAATGCAGAAATGCAAACAAATTTTGACTTTCGGACTCGAAAAACAATAAAAGAACGAAGGAACACTTACAAAGGGTCCTCGCAAGATTGATTTCCAAGTAATCTCAGGTAGGAAGTGAATAAACACAACCACTTAGAGAAAAACTCAGATTTCAAGTTGGTTTTACAATGGGGATGGATGGGTATTTATAGTAAATGGACCACCGTTAAGATTATAATCAAAATTTATGTTTTGTAAAATAATGCATGCTTTACTGATACAAACATCTATGCGGTGTTGTGAAAATGCATACATTCAATCCTTGAGACTGTGGCGATAAACCCTTAAATGAATTAAAGATTTATCTGAGTTATTTTTATCGAATTCGGTCATTCCTTCCATCCAAACATACCTAGGACGTCAGGAACGGGAGTTTTCAATTCCTATGGTACCACTACATACTAACGAACGGCGTAGCTAATGTTAATGAATGTATTTTTGAGCCATTTAAACAAACCAAATATCATACCAAAATGTAAGCATGTTTTATGAAAATAATGTACTAAGTATGCAACAAATGGACATTCATAGCATGAAATGAAATATAAAATAATGTACTAAGTATGCACTAAATGGACATACATAGCATGAAATGTAATGTAAAATAATGTACTAAGTATGCACTATATGGACATACATAGCATGAAATGAAATGTAAAACGATGTACTAGGTATGCACTAAATGGACATACATAGCAAAAACATAATGAAATCAAGTACTAATAGTGTACTAATGAACATAGCAAGTATATGATATGAAAACATGGAAAGCATGAAAGTAACAAGTAGGCACATGTGTTTCACCCCAAAACGTTTGATAAATAGTAAAAGAGGGGTCTATGTACTCACTTGAGGGTGCTTAGAAGTTATGAACAACAACCAAGCAAAGCTAGAGGGATCACGGAATCAAACGGCACCTAATATAGATAACTATGTTAATAACCGGACCTAAATCGGAAGATCGGATAGAATGAGGTTTCGTAAACCAAATGAGTATTGGAACTCGTATGATATGGTTTAACAAAGCCTACATACTAAAACGAAACCTAACCTAAGTGCTTATGACCCATTACGGCTCGTTTAGGTAACTTACGCTACTTTAACGCATCATTCGCGTAAACGCGTTTGTAACGCCTAACTAGTCCTATGACAAGTATTATGTGCTTTAACATGTCTAATAATGTTACCTAATCAGTTTAGATGTCAAAAAATTAGGTTACATATGCTTAAAATGAATTTTATGCGTAAAAAGGGCATTTTGGTAATTTTCCTAAGGCATATAAACTACCTATCATACAACTAACTAAACGAAGTGACCATAAGGTATAACCTCGGAAGGTTATTCCCTATACAACTATGGTCACCTAGTGTGCTTGGTTGGATCCTAAAGATCAACCAAACGGGTCGGGTTCGAAAGTATAAGTGGTTGCTTAGACCGCTTACCTTACGACCCTACATAAGCACTAAACCTAAAGTAACGAGCTTAACATGTTAAAACATTCTTAACGAGGTTTGAAAACATGTTTGGTATAAAAAAACGGTTTTGATACCTAAAAGTAGTTTGGTTACAAAATACGCAAGAATACGCATTTTGGCCGAAACTACGACTCGCCACTATGCCTAGATAACGTGGTAATTAGTAGGTATAGTCACAAGAGACTAAAACCATCGTGATTACGCTCACGTTATGAAGTTCAAATGAACTTCATGTTGACCATAAACTGGTCAAAGCAGAAAGTCAAACATAGTTTGACATTCACGCGAAAAAGAACGAAAGAGGACTTACAACGGGTCCAAGAATGGAAGTTTTGATCCGATTACTCTCAGGTATGAAGTGTATAATTCAACTTAGAGAGGCAAATCAAATCAAATGTGAGTTTTGAAGCAAGAGGGTGGGGGTATTTATAGGAAAACCAAGACCGTTAGGATCGTTCATCGAAAACTGAGCTTCGATCTGGACCTTACATGTGTGCCCATGGTTTTAGAATACTATGGGTACCCCAAAACAAGCCTCTAGTTTCATTAAAACCATGTGCAAATGAGGGGAACAGCTGGAACAAGCTGGAAATCAGATTTTCAACTTTGGTCCCTTCCTAAGATAATTATGGCAGATTGTCAATTTTGGTCCCTAAATGTGCAAAACATGTTTTTTGATGCATTTTTGACACGTTTAAGCCCCGTTAATCCCATTTCAAGGCTCTAAAATGAAGTTAAAGTATAGGGAACATGAAACATGCTCAAAAATATCTCGGATGTCGGTTCCTTTGGTCGTACGGTTGTGTTGTTCGGTTAATTACGACGAAACAAGAACGGATGCGAAAAACGATCCAAATCACGCGACGAATGGAATTTTATCATGCCAATCACTAAAACATAATATTTTAATGAGTACATAAATTTTTGGATGTCCGGATGTGTTCAGAACGTAAGATATGCATGAAAGTGCAAACTTAGGCACTTTTTGATGCTTTTAGTCCCTGAATGACCAAGAAGTTTATTTTTGCGCACCAAACACCTTAAAGCCTATTTCTAAGCTATGTAAAGGATATTTAGGGCATATTTAACTTATGATCAAGTTCTGGAATGTTCGTTACAGTACGAATCGGCATACTTTCGCAGTTTGTCGAATTTAGTCCCTGTAAGCGAATAAACTTGATTTCGGCACACCAAACCTTCCAAAACTTATTTCTAAGTTATGTAAAGGTTATTTAAGGTATGTTAAGCCTATGTCACTGTTCCGGAGTGTTTTTTGCATTAAACTGGTTATATTTACGCATCAGTGCGCGTATAACCTTCCAGAAAGCGATTTAGAGCCCGAAATCGAACAATTAGAAGCATACATGATCTTATCTTCATCTGCACACTTACTTATCTTTAAAACTGCCTCTGTCTTTTCTATCCAGCGCAAGGCTAAAATGGCTCCTTCATTGCTTGAGAATTCTATCGGTTTACAGGATAAGAATTCCTTATAAGAACAACCATATGAGATGGTCCTTCTTATTTTTGGAATTGGAACTTGACTAAGTAGTCCGTGATTTTCATTCATGCTGTGACTTGGCTCGTTAGGTGTATGTTTACTGCCTATTACGGAATTATTTTCTGTCTTTTTATTAATAGTATCGATAAAATAGGGCATGGCATCTATGATTCCTTGAGCTACTATGTGTTCGATAGCACTTTTATCCACAGGGTTCCCGTTATTATTGTTATTATGGATTTCCTAATTTACTTCGTTTGACATCTGAATTGTAAACATTATCAGGTATTAATATCACAGAATAAGTTAAACAAACAAACACACAAGCATATTGAACCAAAATCGTCGATCATTGCGACTTTTACTCTTTTCATATATATATGCATCTATTACAAATTATGACTGGAATTTAAACATTAGTAACTATACATCGATATATATATATATATATATATATATATATATACACATATAGGTAATATACATTAGTTTATATCTATCTTCATTAATTTGATTTTTTTTCTTTATAAGCAATAAAATTACACACACACACACACACACACAGATATATATATATATATATATATGGTAGGGATCCTAAGAGAAGCACACCATATTTGAGAAACTTGAGAAGCAATCTGGACCACACATTTTCCCTAAGCAAAAAATGCAAAAAAAAGGTGAAAAAAATGCAAAGTTTTTTTTTTTTGGAAAAATCGTAGCTTTTTCTTTAAGGATTAATTTTTTTAATTTTTTTTAAAAAAAAAAATTTGGATTTATACACATGTGTATATAGTTAATCTTTTAACTATACATATATGTATATTGTCAATTATACATATATGTATATACATGTTTAAAATTGAAAAAATATGTGTTATAAATCCTAAACCTTAAACCTTAAACCATAAACACTAAAGCTAAACCTTAATGCTAAACCCTAAAGCTAAACCCTAATGTTAAACCCTAGAGCTAAACCCTAATTCTAAACCCTAAAG
The DNA here is from genome assembly GCA_030545235.1 of Helianthus tuberosus. NCBI lineage: Eukaryota > Viridiplantae > Streptophyta > Magnoliopsida > Asterales > Asteraceae > Helianthus > Helianthus tuberosus. Next base: position 398,828 of record CM060353.1, on the reverse strand, counting down.
CTAAACCCTAAAGCTAAAACTAAACCCTAAAGCTAAACCCTTAAAGCTAAACCCTAATGCAAACCCTAAAGATAAAGCTAAACCCAAAAGTTAAAGCTAAACCCTAATGCTAAACCCAAAAGCTAAACCCTAATGCTAAACCCTAAATACTATTGATAAACCCTAAAGCTAAACCCTAAACCATAAAGTTAAACCCTAAATCCTAATTCTAAACCCTAAATACTAATGCTAAACCCTAAATAACACTTATTTTTCAATTTTAAACATGTATATACATATATGTATAATTGACAATATACATATACGTGTTAAAAGATTAACAATATACACATGTGTATAAATCCCAAAATAAATTAAAAAAAATTAAAAAAATAAAAAATTAAATCCTTAAAGAAAAAGCTGCGATTTTTCCAAAAAAAAATATTGTATTTTTTTACCTGTTTTTTTTTTTTTTTTTTTGCTTTTTTTTGCTTAGGGAAATATGTGGTCCAGAATGCTTCTCAAGTTTCTCAATTAGCCTACTATTTCTCACATGATCCTTATACTATATATATAGGGTAATGTTCATGCGAGAACCACCCTTATTGCGAGAACTGCGAGAACCAATGTGACCACAAAATAAATTCTAAAAAAAAAATCAAAAAAGCACTCAAATTTTATTTTTTTTTAAATATTTTTTTAAAAAAAAATCGCTATATTTTGTTACCATAAAAAAAACTTTTTTTTTTCGAGTAACAGTTATCTATGCACATGTGCATATGTATCATTACTTCAACAAATTCGGTAATACGTTATCAGGAATAGACAATTGTACTTTAATTTACAATACCATTAGTAATACACGACTTTTTACATTACCAATATTCAAAATGCACATGTGCATCATTAGGTATAACCATGATATAACGTGTTTTGGTACAAAAAGTGTGTGATTTTGAATGGAGAAGTAGGCCCATAAACATGTTTTTTGGTTAGTTATATCTAGTGGTTGATGGTTTGGTTATAGTTGTCAATTTTTGATGTAATATGTTGATTGGATGGTATAAATGGTGTTTACATACATGTAATAAAGTGAAAATATTGTTAATGGTATTGTATTATGGATGGTAGGAGGTAATGGTATTGTATTATGGATGGTAGGAGGTAATGGTAATGTATTATGGATGGTATGATAGATGAAAGGGAAAGTGTATTCAAAGTAGTGTACCAAAACACCTTATTTCATGTTGATACATATAAATGCACATGTGCATTTCTAATATTGATAATGTAAAAACTAGTGTATTACATATGGTAGTGTAAATGAAAGTGCAATTGTCAAATATGTGTAATGAATTACGGAATTTGTCAAAGAAATGACAACAATGCACATGTGCATGCTTGTGTATTATGGATGGAATGATAGATGAAAGAGAAAGTAGTGTACCAAAACACCTTATTTCATGTTGATACATATAGATGCACATGTGCATTTCTAACATTGTTAACGTAAAAAGTAGTGTATTACACGTGGTAGTGAAAATGAAAATGCAATTGACTATTATTTGTAATGAATTACGGAATTTGACAAAGAAATGATACATATGCACATGTGCATGGATAACTATTACTCGAATTTTTTTTTTAATTTTTTTTTATTTTTTTATTAACAAAATATAGCGATTTTTTCAAAAAAAAATAGTAAAAAAAAAAATTGGGTGTTTTTTAGATTTTTTTTGAATTACTGTTTGTGTTCACACTGGTTTTCGCGGTTCTCGCAATAAAGGGTGGTTCCTAACGGATCTTTGTCCTATATATATATTAGGCATTGGCTTTTATAGTACTGCATCTCCCTCTCGTCATATTTCCAGACGAGTTTTTCTCCAATTTGGCGAATCTGGTTTCCTTCCTCAACTAACTCTTCACTATACTGGATAAGTTCTTCCACGTTCTCATGACTCATTGGTGGCATTGGGGCTGGTATAGGTTCAGGGTAAGCTGGTACTGGTTTTCCGTAAGGATATGGGTTATTCAACATTTCCTAAATTGCCTAGTCGTTGGCCCACCACTATTCTAAAGGGTTCGGTGCTGGAATCCTAGGTATCTCATTTGGATTAAAGGCTGGAATTGGAAGTGGGTTTTCCTAGTTTTGTTCTAGAGTCATGGGTTGGTTAGGGAATATCCTGAACTATTTTTGTCTTTTCTGAATGATAAAAAATAAATAGGGTCAAAAGAAAAAACTCCTATACAATCAGACCAAAGTCTTATCCATTTGTAGATGGAGCTTCAATAGCAGCTATAGTAGAAGTTGTAGGTCTGGTACTGCTACTCGGTTGAGATCAATTTCTACATCTGCATTTCTAAACATATGAAAATTGGCTAGTTGTCTATCCAATTCTTCTTCCCATATAGGTCTAGCTTCTGGATTTTCGGTATTTTTCTTAGCTCTATTCGCTATTGCTTGTTGTTGGGCTTTTCTCCTTCTTTTCCTCCTTTCTACTTTTGCTCTACTAAACCACCCTCGTTTCTTAGGGGGAAAAGGTTCTTTGGATTTGGCAATAAAAACGAAGATTTCCTCGGAATCGGTTGCGTATCCTGAGGTTGGCTGGGATGTTCCTTCATCCCATGGAGATTGAGGTTGGTGACGATAAGCGTCAGAAGTACCCTGATCACTCATACTGTAAACTAAAGAAATTATCGAAATGACATAAAATAATATATACATATATACACAGAATAACACATAAGTTTTTTCCTAACACAATTGGTTAAAATTTAGGTATTTAAAAGAACACCTAAATTGCTAAAACCAGTGGCTCTTATACCACCTTCTGTCGCAACCCTTGACCCCACCCCGGGAGCGGAAGCCGCGAACACGAGCCAGTGGTATCGGTATTTATTAATTTGGCAGCGGAAATGAGACATCAGGATCATAGTTAGGAAATAATTTCAGAGTTTCAAAACACCAAAAGTTTTATATTAAACAAATGGGATGAAACCCATATTTCATTTATAATATCTTTATAGGGATGAACCCTAATTGCTGAAAACATAATCTTCTTCGTTTTGTTCAGGTAAATTAAAGCCACTTTCTTTAAGCCTTCAGTGCTTCATAGCAGGCTTCCTATAGCTTCACTTTAAGTTACCTGAAACGTGTTTTAAAAATATTTTATAAGCAAGAAATAGTGGCGAGTACATTCCAGTTTATCAAAATAAGCTTTTATAACTTTACATTATTAAGAGCGATTGCAATGTCTATATCTACCCAATTACTCGTTCAGTACTTGTCACTCGACGGATCTGTGACTATGGTCATATCACACATTGGATACTCATGTCCAATTGTGACACCTGTGCCTCCACGGCCATCAAACAAATACTAAATCAATGAAATATTGTATTTCATACTTGGGATTTGTATAAATATGTGTATCGTTTGCACATATCAATTCTTGTTCGATTTCGGACTCTAAATCGCTTTCTGGAAGGTTATACGCGCACCGATGCGTAAATATAACCAGTTTAATGCAACAAACACTCCGGAACAGTGACATAGGCTTAACATACCTTAAATAACATTTACATAACTTAGAAATAAGTTTTGGAGGGTTTGGTATGTCGAAATCAAGTTTATTCGCTTACAGGGACTAAATTCGACAAACTGCGAAAGTACGTCAATATGAACTGTAACGAACATTCCGGAACATGGCCATAAGTTAAACACACCCTAAATATCCTTTACATATCTTAGAAATAGGCTTTGAGGGGTTCATTGTGCTAAAATAAACTTTATGTTCATTCAGGGACTAAAAGCGTCAAAAAGTGCACAAGTTTGCATTTTCGCGCTTTACTTACGTTCTGAATACATCCGGACATCCAAAAATTTATGTAAACATTAAAATATTTTATTTTAGTGTTTGGCATGATAAAAATCCATTCGTCATGAATTTTGGATCGTACACGCGTCCGTTACGACTTCCGTCGTAATTAACCGAACAACGCAATTGTACGGCCAAACGAACCGACATCCAAGATATTTTTAGCATGTTTTGAGTTCCCTACACTTTAACATCATTTTGGAGCCTTAAAATGTGGTTAACGGGGCTTAAACGTGTCAAAATGCATCAAATAACAAGTTTGGGGCTTCAGGGGCCTGTTCTGCCAAATTTCAAAGTTGGCTGATCTGCAGGGTCCTTACGGACCGTATGCACATCTTCTTGCGGTCCGTAAGCAGGTCCCAGTTCAGTAGAATGTGTTTTCCAGCTTGATCCAGCTGTTGGGCACCTTTGCACATGGTTTTGGGGCATTTCTAGGGGCTCCCCTGGTTTTGTAAATCTATGGGCTCGATGTGTACGGCTAGGATTGAATCACGGTTTTCAAGAAACGATCCTAACGGTTCTACGAAAACTATATATACCCCTCCACCCCATTTGTTGCAACCCACAATTTGATCTGAGTTTTTCTCTAAGTGGTTATGTTTATACACTTCCTACCTGAGATTACTTGGAATCAAATACTTGCGGGGACCCTTTGTAAGTGTTCCTTCGTTCTTTTATGCATTTTAGCACGAAAGTCAAACAGTGTTTGACTTTATGCATTGACCAGTTTATGGTCAACATGAATTTCGTTTGAACTTCATAACATGAGCGTAATCACGATGGTTTTAGTCCCTAGTGACTATACCTACTGATTACCACGTTATCTAGGCTTAGTGACGAGTCGTAGTTTCGGCCAAAATACGCATTCTTGCGTATTTTGTAACCAAACAAATTTTAGGTATCAAAACCGTTTTTTTATACCAAAGCTGTTTTCCAACTTTGTTAAACATGTTTTAACATGTTTAGCTCGTTACTTTTAGGTTTGGGCTTGTCTAGGGTCGTAAAGGTAAGCGATCTAATCAATCGCTTATACTTTCAAACCCGACCCATTTGGTCAATCTTTAGGATCCGACCAAACACTTTAGGTGACCATAGTAGTATTGGGAATAACCTTCCGAGGTTATACCTTATGGTCACATCGTTTGAGTAGTTGTATGATAAGTAGTTCTTATGCCATAGGTAAATTACCAAAATGCCCTTTTTGCGCCAAAATTCATTTTAAGCCTATGTAACCTAATTTTTGGCATCCAAACTGATTAGTAAAAATATTAGACATATCAAGGCATATCTTACTTGTCATAGGGCTAGTTAGGCGATCCGAACGCGTTTTACGCGGACGACGCGTTGAAGTAGCATAAGCTACCTAAACGGGTCGTAATGGGTCAAAGCACCTAGGCTAGGTTTCGTTTTAGTATGTAGACTTTGCTAAACCATATTACATGAGTTCCTACACTCATTTGGTTTACGAACCCTCATGCTACCCGATCCTCCGATTAGGTCCGTTTATTAATGTAGTTACCTATATTAGGTGTCGTTTGATTCCGTAACCTTCTAGCTTTGCTTGGTGGATATCTAAAGTCTATTGAGCAATCTCAAGTGAGTACATAGACCCCTCTTTTACTGTTTTTCAAACATTTTGGAGTGAAACACATGTGCCTACTTGTTATTTTCATGCTTTCCATGTTTTCATATCATATACTTGCTATGTTCATTAGTACATTATTAGTACATGATTTCATTGTGTTTCTGCTATGTATGTCCTTTGTAGCATACTTAGTGCATCGTTTTACATGACATTTTATGCTATGTATGTTCATTTGGCGCATACTTAGTACATTGTTTTCATTACATTTCACGCTATGTATGTCTATTTAGTGCATACCTAGTGCATTGTTTTACATTACCTTTTCATGCTATGTATGTTCATCATACTTAGTACATTTTCATTTCATCACATGCTTACATTTTGATATGACATTTGGTTTGTTTAATGGGACCATATACATTCATTAACATTAGCTACGTCGCTCGTTAGTAGGTAATGGTACCATAGGAATTGACAACTCCCGTTCCTGACATCCTAGGTATGTTTGGATGAAAGGAAAGACCGAATTCAATAAGACATAACACAGATAGACCTTTAATTTGTTTAAGGGCTTATCACCACAGTCACAAGGCTTGAATGTATGCATTTTTACAATACCGCATAAATGTTTGTATTCAGTATAGCATGCATTTCCACAAGACATAACGTTGATTTAAACCACGTTTACTTCAATACATTGTTTTGTGCATTTTTACATATGGTTTAGTTGATACATATTTCACTTGCCATACATGACATTTTGTTTACACATTACATGATTGACATTTGACATAGACATTTTGATATTGATATACACATTTCATGGACTACACTTTGACATAAACATTTTGACATGGTTTTCACAAATACATTTGACAAGTGGTTTAGACATGGGCAATCTACATTGGTGGTTTGTTTGGGTAAAGTGATTTAAGCAACGAGGCGTGTGTAATATGATACAAGCATGGTGGATACGCCGCTGGTACTTCCTATATATAAGTGCTTGTATGGTATTACATATCGTAGCGTTATTTGAATCATTTCAATTTAGACATATAACATTTTATACAAATAACATATTTTTCACAAGACATTGTTTTACAAACAACTTATCTTATACAAACTCATTTTACTTGGTTATTCATTTAACCTTACATTACTCTTTTACATATCATCTACTTTATCATCGATTTTCAAATGATTTATAAAACAAAACATTTTACAAGGATCATGACTGACTGTTGTTAAGCAACTTTTTTTCTAAACTTATAAGTCATGAATCCTATTTTCACAAAACCTATGTATCTCACAGGCATTTTTATGCTGACGTACCTATTTTCACATGTGTTTCAGGAAATGATGCATAGGGTTGATCAAGACACACTTAGGCGGACTTGGGCCTTAGTGACAATAAAAGATGCAAGACTAGTTAACTATGTTATACTTCTTTGTTTGTTAAGACATTGTAACTCTTTTAAATCAATAAAACAACATTTCAATTATCCCTGTGTTATGAAACAATGATTCTGTTACAACACTCCTCGACAATTCCGCCACGTTTTGTTGTTTTACGTGGTCGGGGTGTGACACCAATTATGAAGATTATCGAATACAGTATACAAACCCCATAATATCAACAACAATTGTAGAATACAAAGACTTAATCACTGTAATTATAACTGATAAACATTTGGTAAAACATTTGAAATAATGGCTCACAAATTGTGAGAAAAAGAGAAATGACTCACTTTGTAAACATATGTTTTTCTACGGGCTTTCTGGTGATATCTTCTGATTATTTTCTTGTGTTTCTATTAAAAACATACAATGCACGTGTGTTAGTAAGATAACTCAAATCACATTAGCCATACATCACGAGACAGAACCCAAACGATCTTAGTCAGACAGAGCCTTGACATGCGTTGCTGGGTCCTTGATCAATCGGGTAGGATAATGAATTAGTGATCGATGGTTAAAATACTTACAATGAGGCAGAGCTTCTTGTTTTAAGGGGGTATTTTAACTAATAGTTTTGTTTAGAGAAAGAAAGAATTGAGCGAGGGTGAATGGTTGCAAGTCTGCTCAATTTATAGGATTCTCCGGGCTCTCTCGCGCCCCGCAACCCCCCTCCCCTGGTCCTCTCGCGCCCCACAAAGGCACCCCTAGCTACGGCTAGGGTGGCAGTGTGGCATATAGGCTCGGCACGTGTGGTGACACGTGGCAAAAAGGGTAACTGGCAAGCAAAGGGGTGTCGCGCCCTGCAACCGAACCCCTTGACCTGTTGTGGCCCACGAGCCGTTCAAAATAATTATTTTATTTGTTTTTATATAAAATAGGGTTATACTAGTTCGTTTACAGGCATCCGGGTTAATTTAGGGCGTTTTTCGAGGGTTGTTATAATTTAGGTTCAAACTTACTATGTTATTACTGGATAAACAAGTTTAACCTGGATATTTTCTACACCCTACAACGTCTACACACTTCTTTCGGCATCATTTTCTCAATTCCCTGAGTCCAAATACCAGAGTAAGGAAAATGGGCATGTCTAAAGAGTATGTAGCAGGTTAAAATGAATAATTTTTATACACGTTATTCAATTTTAACCAAAACAGCATCTAAGCTTTCTTATCTATTTATACACAATTAGCGTTACAACTGAAAACAAGAGGTTAAATTATTTTAGGTTATTCGTGATTGATACGCTAAAAATGCACTTTAAATTACTTCTACTCATTCCTTTAGAGCTAATTGATTTACCAGAACATTGATACGCTAAAAATACACTTTAAATTACTTCTACTCATTCCTTTAGAGCTGATTGATTTACCAGGACATAATGTGAACGGACTCATTCATATACCATTAGTTGAAACAATCACTTCTACTCAATCCTTTAGGAATTAGTGTCAAGTTGTTTCAACAATTTTAAGGCTCCAAATTGAATATAATTCAAAACACACCAATAAGATACAAACGGACCCTTGTACTTTATGATCAAAGGCTTATTTAAGGGAAAAAACTTGAAAGTCTAAAAGAAAACGAGTCTAAAATTAGACTAAATTGCCCTTGGACCAGCTGCTACTATATATTAAGGATTATTAAACATTGCATCTAATGATCAAAACAAAGTTGCATAAAATGGTCACAAACTCAAGTTTGAATAACTTGGTTCCAAGTTTTTTTGTTTCTTAGAGGCTGCTTGGAAACTTCTGAATGGTTAAGAGCTGAACTAGTAAGAGGTCTGAATCATTAAGTGCACAACAAGTAAGAGGTCTGAACCATTAAGAGTCAGCATAATGCTTAACAGTTCAGATGCAAATGTCTGACCAATTCAGAGTAGAGGTCTTAACCATTCAGACTTTGTATAATGCTTAACCATTCAGAGGCAAATGTCTGAACCATTCAGACATCTGCTCCCGAAACAAACAGTCTGAACCATTAAGTGTTGAATCGATAAGAGTTCTGAACCATTAAGAGCTTCAGTAAGAGCTAAACAAACAGCCCCTTACTCGTATTAGGTGTCCACTTGATCAAAAACTAAATACAGTTACCTCTGGCTCCTTAATTCTCCATTTTCATCAAATTCCTGCAAAACAAGCGGGTCTAAAGCTAAACAAGAAAACAAGCACTCAGTTACCACCTCTAGCACATAATGCATAAGCATATTTTGAATTCCTGATTTCAAAGTGACAGATGAGCTAGGACACCCATTACATGCATCATCCAGATGAGTAAAAGTCCATAATTGATGCAAATATTTCAGGTTTTAGAAATACCACGAAGCATCTTCTGACTTTGTTACAATTGGAAGAACACACCACCACCACCAACAACAACAACAACAACAACATAATAATAATAATAATAATAATAATAATAATAATAATAATAGTAAATTGCCATTTTAGTCCCTGAGGTTTGGTCCGAATTGCCGTTTTAGTCCAAATAGTTTTTTTCTCCTCTGGGTCCCTGACTTTTCCATTTTCTTACCATTTTGATCACATTGCCTAACTCAGTCTAAAAATCTGGTTATAACCAGGGGTATTTTTGGTAAAACTGTTGTGTAGTGGTAACCAGGGGTAGTTTACAACATAATTTATAAACCTCATAATAATTTAATGCCAAAAATACCCCCGATTATAACCCGGTTTTTAAACTAAGTTAGGCAATGTGATCAAAATGGCAAGAAAAAGGAAAAGTCGGGGACCCAGAGGAGAAAAAAAACTGTTTGGACTAAAATGGCAATTTGGACAAAAACTCAGGTAGTAAATGGCAATTTACTCTAATAATAATAATGTTAATGTCATTAGGTTATCTATATAACCACGAATAAAAATAGTATAACAAGATGACCTCACCATCAAAGGGTCTTTGCTAGTGGTAAATTCTCGGGATACGATACTCGACTTACCTTAGCTACCTCAATTGATTGGTTTTTTGACTAATCGAGACGACACGGTCTGTCATTGTAACACCTCGGAAAATTTTGGCAAATAATATGGCAACACGTGTCCATTAACTCTCAAATATTCCTAGTAAGTTGGATGAGAAAGACCAAATACGTTAAAATGTGGAAGCTCGGAAGTTGAGGGATTAAACATGATAAAATGCCAAATTAATGGCTTCTGAAGGTCGCTTAAGGACCACAAGTTATGCCTTATGGTCCGTAAGGATATTTAAAAATACTATGGGCACCAGAGGTCCCTTACGGACCGTATCCAGGTCCTTCCAGTCCATAAGTGGTCTGCAGAACATTAGAAGCAGTTGGCAGTGCAGCACTAGTCTTTTTTACATATAGCTCGCGAAATGCCACCACTTTTCTACTTCTTCCACCTCATTAGACACTAATCAACTCTAGGGAAGCCTTGTGAACACTTGGCATCATCTTATGAGCTTTAATAAACTATAATAGCGGTGTTTATGCACCATACCAACTTGCACCTCTCAAAATCTCACTCTCACTTCTCTTTGGAGTTGCTTCTGCTTGAAAGAGGCCTCCTACCTAAAGTCTAAACTTCCTTTGAACATTTGTAAGTGTTCTTCTTCAGTCTTATTTCATTTATAGGTTAGTTATTAGTCGAAAGTCAAGCAAATTGACTTTTGCTTTGACTTTCAGTTATAACTATTTCGGTCAAGCCAAAGTTCGAATCGAACATGGCTATGTGATCATATTAAGGAAGGTAATAATCCCTTATAAAGGCACCTTCTGAAGATCAAGTTAAGTTAGTGAAATGATGGGTCAAAGTTTTATTAAATAAAAGTCAAAAACCAGATTTTCGTAATTCAAGTAAAATGAACTTCTAAGTATCGAAACTTTAAGTTTTACATTATAACAATTTATATAACATATTAGGACATGTTAGATCATGTTCAACTCGTCATTTCCTACTTAGAGCTCGGTTCGCAACCGAAAGTCAAATAATTTGATTTCTGCTTTGACTTTCGATTCTGATTTGTTTAAGATAGTTTAGATACTGATTAAGGGTTTCAATATGATCATATTATTGTAGGGAATAAACCCTAAGGGTTATACCTTCTGATCAAATCATTTGTCGGGTTTTATGCAAAGTCCACATATTATGCCTAAATAATGCCTAAAACGCTTTTTTTGCGCATAGAATGATCTTAAAACATAATGAGCATATAAACTGAGTTTAAAACTAATGTAATAACATAATGAAACATATTTTGGCATATTGGACTCATCATAGACCCGTTCGACCATTCGGTGCCACATATGCGCATATGGTTGACTTATTTAGCATAATTTATATAAGTTAGCCGAATTGGGTCTAAACCTTTCCAAATCATTTATAATCAGAATGTATTGTTGTTTGACACATATTATACGATTCCTTGTACTCGGAAGGGCATAAACCACATTCTATCCAGTCTCCGCTTAATCTAGCGACCATACTTATTTATTAAAGTTAACTGGTCAAAGTCAAATGACTTGCATAAGACCCGTTAACGTTCTAACAAATCACAGTTCTGTTCATTCCAGACTAGGAGCCTCTAGTAAATTGCACCTGTGTTTAGGTTGTTTTGATTACGGTTGTGCTTAAGCATCATTGATTTGTAAAGATAAGCGCAAGTAAATACTCTTAGCCTATTTTCCTATACGGGATTGGGATACTGCTTTAAGCCGCTTGGTCGGGTATTAAATCAATGACGAATGATGCCCAAAATTTAAATAACCCGTTTTAATCCATTTTGCTTGATAACTTAAACATTGGAGGTTAATATGACCGTATCCTGGATATCCACAGCTCACTTAATTGCAAGTGGTCACGACCTAAGCGCGGGGTGTAGGCATACACCTTCCAGATGCTACTGCTATCATGTATTTTTATTGAAAATGTGGCGTGTCAATTAATCATGTAGCGATTTTCATCTTCGGTCCCTATATGTATTGACAATCATGTAAAACTAGTAACAAGAAACATTACCTTGTCCCAAGTTATCGATTTTCTTTCGTTTATTAAACTCAGGAACACAACGTAAGTATATGATTTATTCATGTTAACTCCACCTAATCCTATGTTTAGTGGTCTTTGGTTTAGAAAAGAAAAAAAGTGACTCAATCTCTTAAAATCCCGTTAATATGTTAATAAATAACACATTGGGTAAATTACAATGTTCGTTCTTTATGTTTGTATCGAATTGAAACGGATATCATTTAACTTCAATAATTACAGTCGCAATCCTTTATTTGGAAAACTCGTCATACCTTTCGTCCTTTAGCGCTAACTTGAATTATTTTACAGGTTATGTTTGGTCACGTGCACCCCATATGGGGCCAATAAAGTCATTTTACCCTTGTCTCCTTCCTCATTAGACCATGGGGTGTGGTTTGCTTAGTCTCTTTGGGGACTACCCGCCACGTAGGCGCCACATCACCATGGGTGGAGGACCATCCCCTTGGGGACTACCCAAGGGTGTGGAGGATAGTCCCAAATCTAAAAATGGTGGCCCACAACAATTAAATATCTCTCTCTTTCTCTATATATGCTGGCCCACATCAAACATCCAGCCAATCAATTGGCTCATCCCAAATGGTAGAATTTGGACACCAGCAACGCGACGGAGGGACGGGGCGGTGTGTGACAGAGGGGGACGCGCGGCGCCGGTGGGGGACGATCCCCACACCGCATGGTCTTATAAACCCTTCAAAAGTTTAACCCATTGACAAAAGTTGACTTATAACAACACAACCCCTAAAACGCAAGAAATCTGTTTCCAAACACCACAAAAAACTTTCAGGTTTTATTATTCAAAACACGTTTACATGATTGATATAAAAAATTAGAGTTTTGTGATTATAAACTAACCTTTGTCCAAGTCGTCTGCTTCAAATGAAACACTACTAGCTCCCCCATTTAAATTCAAAAATTGGAGTTTTGTGATTACAGATTAGGAACAAAAGCATAGGGCTTTCATTTAGTAGTTATATACTAGTTGATTGGTATCAAAGTTGCCTCAAGTGGTTGCCTGATTTAATGATGGTAACCTGGTTGGAGTTGACTGCGACGGTGGCGGAGTTCGTCACATAGGTTCGATTCGAGTGAGCTGGATTGTACAGTTTAGCCTAGCGAAGAGACGTCATCGGTACCATTCTAGTCGGAGATGCATGGATCATCAATGACGTATCATTGGTTTGATTTGTTGTACCCTACTTCCCAAGTAGTTCTGACGGTGTTGGTTGCAAAGATGGTGGTAGTCGTGTGCGAAGTTGGTGGTGGTGATTGTGGTTTCTGGCGGGTTGGGTGGTGGTGGGACGGTGGTGGTGGAGGAGATGGAGATGGTCATAGGGCTGTAAACGAGCTGAGTCGAGTCGAGCTAGACCCAGCTTAAGCTAGGCTCGAACTCGATTCGAGCTGGCTCGGCACGAGCTCGAATTTCAAATCGAGATGAGATTTGAGGCTCGAGCTCGACTCGGTTAGAATTTGAGCTCGGCTCGATGTAGCTCGAACTAACAAAAAACCGCAAAATTTACTACTTCAAATGCCCTTAAAAATGAATTTCTTCATAGACTAAGGGCCATGATTGCCATTTAATTTAACCATATGGCTAAATATGCAAGTATAAATAACTTTGTACATTGTCTTTACCTTTTTTATAGGGGATATACTCCCTTAGTTTTGGTTTTCTAAGCGATGTGGGACAAAAAAATGAAGGATGTAAACCTTATCGAGACAGCTCACGAGCCGAGTGTCGCAACCCTCGGCCCCTAATCACTTGGGAAAGGGCGGCCGCGAACCAGTATCAGTGGTATCGGTGTTTATCAGTTTGGCAGCGGAATTTACATCAGGACCGTAGTTAGGAAATATTTTATTAGAGTTAAATACCACATTTTTATAATATTAAATACATGGGGAATGCCCAAGTTTCCGTTACAAACATGTTTATAGGGATAAACCCTATTTTATTGAAATAAACATCTTCTTTATTTAGGTAACTTTTATAGCCACTTTTCCAAGCCTTCAGTGCTGTCCAGCTGGCTTCTATTTGGCTTTCACATTTTGTTACCTGAAACGCGTTTAAAAACATTTTATCAGCAAAAAATACTGGCGAGTGAATCCCAATTTAATCAAAACAGGTTTTATCATTTTACAGTATTGAGGGCAATCCAACAATTACATTTGTTTACATCTACTTTAATTACCATCCACGGCACTGTCAATCCTGACTTGTGGAAATGTTACTACTCACAGTGTAGTAACAAATTTTGTATACAAAACCCCAACATACCGACGATAATTGTAGAATACAAATACTCAATCACTGTTAATTTTAGTGTAAAACAATTGAAGTTTTGTAAAAATAGTTTACAAAAAGGTTTACAAAAAGGAGATTACTCACTTTGCTATTTTAGGTTTTTCCCTGTGACTTCCTGGTTATAATCTAATAAATTAAACAATGCAAACGCGTTAGTATAATAACCCAATATTTACATTAGTTATACCCTCCCTAAGACAGAACTCCAACGACTACGTCGGGCAGAGCCTCGACAGGCGTTACGGAGCACTAGATCAATCAGGCAGCGTATCTAATACGTAACCGGGGGTTATAATACTTACAACGAGGCAGAGCTTTGCTAATTAGGGGGGTATAATACCCGATATTATTATTTCTATTCAGATTCGAAGTTTGTGAACGATTTCAAATGAGAGCCGATCGATCCAATTTATAGGGTTGTCCAGTGAGTCCCTGGCGCCCCACGAAAGAGACCACAAGGGCCTTTGCGGCCCGTGAGCTAGGGGTGTAGGGCCTAGCCTTGCTGATTCGGCCCCATAGCCTTGACACGCCACAAGACACGTGGCAGCATCAGGCTCCGCCACATCTCTACTCGCTCGCGCCCCGCGACAGATGTTAAGGGGTCTGTCGCGCCCCGCCAGAAACCATTAAATTTTGTTTTTATTTAATTTTATAAAAATAAAGTATTTAGGGCCCACTTTTCGTATACGGGGTGTATTTTGGGACGTATAGGGGGTGTTATAAATATTTTAGGAGGGTTGTTATATCCTCCCCACCTTGTTTTAGAACTCGTCCTCGAGGTCTACTGGAACAGGTGTAGATATTTCCTCTGCATCTCTGATTCAAGCTCCCAATTGTATTCTGGTCCTCTCCTAGAATCCCATCTTACTTTGACTAGAACTAATCTCTTGTGTTTGAGATTCTTGACTTTTCTGTCTTCAATTTGTAGAGGTCTTTCTACAAACTTAAGTTTCTCATTGACCTCTATATCCTTAAGAGGTACTACTAATGATTCATCGGCTAAACACTTTTTGAGATTACATACATAAAATACATCATGTATTCCTGCCATTTCCTCCGGCAGTTGTAGCTGATACGCTACAGGTCTTGTTCTTCTAATAATCTCAAAGGGTCCAACGTACCTGGGGAGTGGGGCTTAGATTTCCTCTTTTGATGAATCTTACTATTCCTTTCCAAAGAGAAACTTTTAATAATACATTATCTCCTACTTGAAATTCCAATGGCTTTCGCCTGTTATCAGCATAACTCTTTTGTCGATCGCGTGCTGCTTTTAGTCTATGGATTTCACTCCTGATTTGGCATAATTCTCCCCGTTTGTAGACAAAATGCGGGTTGATTAAGCAACTTTAGTCGAGAGTTTGCGGTTTTCACACCTAATCTTGACTTAGTTGCTCCTTTATAGTTGAAAATTCAAGTGTAGTGATAGTGTAGCGTAAGCGAGAGTAGCGAGAAATAGCGGCAAGCTCATACATAATCCCTAACGGATATGCACAAGTTGGTCTGTTGGTTCCTAACTATAGACTAGGTCTCTAAGACATCGACCCAGACTAGGTCGTGTCTTGCCTAATTCCCTATAGTTATGGCTCTGATACCAATCTGTCACACCCCAACCGATGGCGGAAACATCGGGGTATGGCACTGAGCAAAACAGATTGTCCAGAAGTTTCCATAACAATTATCATTACCAATCAATTTAATATAACATGTCCCATACCATGTCTCAAAAGATAAGCAAATTATTACAAACAAAATCTAGGCCAATAGTTCTATTCCGACAACTCAGATTTTCAAATAGAGCAATTGTTTATCTGCTTCTAGAGACCCTTGATTTAATTTGTACAGAAAACTATTTGTTCGCCTCTAGAGCCTTATTCTAGCTTCGATTTCCTAGCAGATGTACATCCTAAGCACCTGTCACATACGTTAAAATAAAGTCAATACATATAATGTAAAGGTGAGCATGCAAGTTTGATAATAGCATATAGAGTTCGAAATTCGTTTACGCATAACCAGCACGTACACATAGTGAAATGAAGCACGTTAGTTATCGACATAGATCCATCGATACCAATGACTGCGGGTTGACTCCCCAAGGCAGTTCGCAATACATGATCACCACTGTAATCCATGCAAGAAATTGTCCTTAACAACCCCCGTGTGAACGGGTGCTGAGTCCAAACTATAGTACTATCGTTGCTAAGGTAGGTAGAAAACATTCCATGTGTAAACATAACAAACAAGCATTCATAAGCCACGTATAACATGCATTAACGGTTAGCGTTCAAATAGTATTGAGTAGTGTGTTTATTGTGATTTGAATATTCGTAAAGTATGTAACACCCAAAAGTGCGTAAAGCAAAAAGGGATCGAGTATACTCACAGAGATAATGGATTGAAGGGAGCGCTTAGAGCGGAATTAGCCTGATTAGAATGATAACATAACGATAAGTGATGCGTAAAACGATGCAAGGTGTAAGTGGTTCGGACAGTAGCTCGGTCGGATTGGTAATCCGATCGGACGGTCCAGTCGTGTGGATGACAATCCATTCGGATGGTTATCCGGTCGAACAGGATGTCCGGTCGGATGACTATTCCAGTGGATTGTTTCTTCCTTTGATGTGTTTGTGTATAATGGCTTGTCCTTTGAATTTTTCGTTGTAGCATTTTGAAAACATGGAAGTATCTCCACCCTTCAAGCCGGTCGATCGAACGGTCAGTCGTGCCGACGACAATCCGCTCGGATGACTTACCCGGTCGGACGACGACTCAAGTGGTGAGGTTACTTAGTGAGGACAAATCCACAGCAGGTTGTCACTCGATCGGACTGCAGTCCGGTCGGGTGGCACCCTTAGTGCATTGAACATGTTGAAGATTGTTCGAGTGTTAAAGTCCAAGTATCTCATGATCCGAAGAGTAATCCGGTCGGGTTGGTAGTCCGGTCGGATAGCAATTCGTTCAATACCCAAACTTCAGATAAAGTTGGTTAAGTGTGGGATCCAAGGTGTAAGCCGTTCGGATGACCTAGCCGCTCGGATGACTTATCCGTTCGGACAGTAGTCCGGTCGGGTTGCACTCCGTGCTGGTCGTTCCGTTCGTCTTTCACTTAGCCGTTTTGATTGTTTGTTGCTTTTATCGAGACGTTTTGACATCGTGTTAACCAACGGAACCCCATCTTGACCCAAGTGACCCGATCAAACAGGAATCAACCTAGTTTGACCAGTTAACCAGTTTAAGACGGTTGTTCTTGGTTAACCCGAAATCGGTGGTCTCGTGAGTAGAATCCAGATCTCGAGCTAGCACAACACTAAGAATAAGTAGAAGACTAGAACAAGGTCTGATTCTATCGGTTTTGAGTGCATTGAGTGTAAAAGAGTTGAAAGAAAGTTAGAAACCATCTTTCAATACTTTTCCACCATGAAAGTGTTTAGATCTCTGCAAGATCTTTGTTTATTTGTGTGGAAATCAGTTGGATCCAAGTTGTTCTTGGTGGATTGAAGCCAAAACATGAAGTTCTTCAAGAACATCATGATGACGTCATCCTAGAACACCTCAAATCTAGTGATTTCATGGTTAGAAGTTAAGATTCAAAAGATAGAAAGGTGTTGGAGTGAATGTAGATTAAGAAAGTACAAGATTTAGGACGAGATCTTACCGGGATTGAGAGAAATCGAAGAAAAGGTGAGGAGAGCGTGCTGTTCGGTCAGAGAGTTGCCAAAAGTAGAAAGTTTGAGAGTGACATGGGTATTTATAGAGTTACCCAAAGAGGAAAGTGTCGGATGGCTTATCCGGCCGGATGGCACTTGGTTCGGGTGTTTGGCGCGACGATTTTTGAGGTTTCGATTGTAATTGCGAGCGGTGCGATGCGATAGAGTTTCCTATTCAAATTACTTTTAATCCCAACTACTATATCTTGCACTATCCCTTCTCCACTAATTATCATAGTTCGATTTCGATTGAGTTCGGTTGCGTTTCAAGTTTCGATTGCGTTTCGATTGATTATCACAACATAACAAAAATAAACATGCACAAGTAACACATAAGGCACACACATAAGTACATTAATAACCAAAATATGTATTTCGAGTTGTGATTCGATGTCGATTTGATTAGCATAGTTTGATTATCGTTTAGTTAACTTTATCGCATTGTTACTTCCTATAGTTCACAGTCGTAAGTCGATTAGATAGCGAAAAACATACGTCGATTATTATATTTATTGACACTTACTCCACATAATACAACTAAAATAAACACCTAAAAGAAATTCACTACTAGTCAAGTCGCGCCAAATCGGTCGTTGACTTTGAACTTGACTTTGACTTTGACTTCGAAAACACGGGGTGTTACAGCCTCCCCTTGTTTAGGGAATTTCGTCCCGAAATTAGGACGAAGCCGTAACGAACAATTGCGGGTACTTCGCCTTCATGTCGCTTTCAAGTTCCCAAGTGAACTCTGCGCCTCGTTTGCCTTCCCATCGGACTTTCACAATAGGAATACGCGAGCGTCTGAGCTGCTTGGTTTGGCGATCCATGATTTCAACGGGCTTCTCCACAAAGTGTAGTGTTTCGTTTACTTGAAGATCATCGAGAGGTACAATTAAATCATGCTCAGCTAGGCACTTTCGAAGGTTTGACACGTGGAAAGTCGGGTGGACGTTACTAAGTTCCTCTGGTAGTTCGAGTCTATAGGCGACTTTTCTGATCCTTTCCAGAATCTTAAAAGGTCCAACATATCGAGGCGCTAGTTTCCCTTTCTTTCCGAATCTGACCACACCCTTCCAAGGTGATACCTTTAGGAGTACATAGTCGCCAACGTCAAATTCAAGGGGCTTGCGTCGTCTATCGGCATAACTCTTTTGTCGGTTCCGAGCTTTCGTTAGATTGTTCTAAATTTGGAAAATTTTGTCTGTCGTTTCTTGCAATAGCTCGGGACCTGTTAATTGTGAGTGACCGATCTCATGCCATACAATAGGCGATCAACATTTTCTTCCGTATAAAGCCTCGAATGGTGCCATCTGAATGCTGGAATGATAACTGTTGTTATACGAGAATTCGACTAACGGCAGGTATTTATCCCAATTAGCACCGAAGTCTATGACACACGAACGGAGCATGTCTTTGAGAGTACGGATCGTTCTTTCAGTCTGTCCGTCGGTTTGAGGGTGGAATGCGGTACTTAGATTAAGCGATGTACCGAGTGCCGTTTGAAACGTTTCCCACAGTCGTGAGGTAAACCGAGCATCACGGTCAGAGATGATGTCACGAGGCGTCCCATGATTACAAATGATCTCGTCGGTGTAGATTCGGGCTAATCGTTCTACCTTGCAGTCTTCCCGTATTGGCAAAAAGTGAGCCGATTTGGTCAGTCGGTCAGCAACAACCCAGATGCTGTCGTGACCTGATGACGTGTGCGGGAGTTTTGTTATGAAGTCCATAGCTATACTCTCCCATTTCCACATAGGGATCGGTGGTTGCTCGAGTAAGCCAGAGGGTCTTTGGTGTTCAGCCTTGACTCTTGCACAAGTCAGGCACTTCCCAACGTAGAGAGCAATATCCCTTTTCATGCCCGGCCCCCAGTACTTGTAGCGAAGATCCTGGTACATTTTGTCGGCACGGGGATGAATAGAATACCGGGATTTGTGGGCTTCGTCCATCAAAATCTGTCGCAAATTGGACCGTTTGGGGATCCAAATTCGGTCCAGAAAGTGGAATATCCCATTCGGTTTACTTACAAGCTGGGCTCCATCGTGGTAGATTCTCTCCTTCTTCAGAGTGCGTTCATTAAAACATGCGTGCTGAGCTTCGCGGATGAGGGTTTCGAGGTCGTATTGGGCTTGGACGTTACGAGTGCTGAGCAGATAGCTCCGTCTGCTGAGTGCGCCAGCAACAACATTTGCTTTGCCTGGGTGATAACGAATCTCACAGTCGTAATCGTTGAGAAGCTCTACCCATCGGCGTTGACGCATATTAAGTTCCTTCTGATTAAAGATATGTTGTAGGCTCCTATGACCGGGGAAGATCGTACACTTTATACCATACAGGTAGTGTCGCCAAATCTTTAACACAAAAACAACTGCGCCTAGCTCGAGATCATGGGTTGTATAGTTCTTCTCGTGGATTTTGAGCTGACGAGAGGCGTAAGCTATAACCTTGTCTCGTTGCATAAGAACACAACCGAGAGCAAGGTTGGAAGCATCACAATAGACAATGAAATCATCGTTTCCGTCAGGTAGAGTGAGAACAGGAGCATTGCAAAGCATGTGCTTGAAGGTTCGAAAGGCAGTCTCTTGTTCAGTTCCCCAAACAAAAGGCTTGTCTTTATGCGTAAGAGCAGTAAGCGGCACAGTGATCTTTGAGAATCCTTCGATGAATCGTCGATAATAGCCAGCCAGTCCGAGGAAAGAACGGACTTCTGACAGGTTCTTGGGTGTAATCCAGCTCTTAACAGCTTCGATCTTCACGGGATCGACGTGAATTCCTTGACTATTTACGATGTGACCCAGGAACTGAACCTTTTCCAGCCAGAATTCGCACTTGGAGAACTTGGCATAGAGTCGATTCCCCTGGAGTAGCTCGAGAACCAAACGTAGATGTTGCGCGTGTTCGGTCTTCGACTTGGAATAGATCAGGATATCATCGATGAACACGATGATGAAACGGTCGAGAAAAGGTTTACACACGCGATTCATAAGATCCATGAAAACCGCGGGCGCATTGGTTAAACCAAAAGGCATAACGACGAATTCGTAGTGGTCGTATCGAGTGCGAAACGCGGTTTTGGGTATATCCTCCTCTTGAATGCGTAGCTGGTGGTAGCCTAAGCGTAGATCGATCTTCGAGAAACACGTAGCACCTTGTAGTTGATCAAACAGATCGTCAATGTGGGGCAGAGGGTAGCAGTTCTTGATAGTTAGCTTATTCAATTCCCGATAGTCGATGCACATCCTGAACGACCCATCCTTCTTTTTGACGAAAAGGACTGGCGCGCCCTAAGGAGAGGTGCTCGGGCGAATGAAGCCTTTCTCAAGTAATTCCTGGAGCTGGTTCGAGAGTTCACGCATTTCGGTCGGCGTGAGTCGGTAAGGAGCTTTGGCAACATGATTGGCTCTGGGAATGAGATCGATACGAAAGTTGATATCACGACTAGGAGGTAATCCAGGAAGATCCTCAGGAAAAACGTTAGGAAATTCTCGGACAACTGGAACGTCTTTCGCTTCCTTCTTTTCTTTCTTTTCCTTCTCCGCTACTACAATGTTAGCCAAGAAAGCTCTGTATTCATTTCGGAGATACTTACTAGCTTGGACACATGACATGAGCTTGAGACCTTTCGAAGCAGTTTCACCATATACACACAATAAGTCACCATTCGCGAGAGAAAATCGAATTATCCTATCGAAGCACACAACTTCAGCGTGGTTTTCACGAAGAAATTCCATGCCTACTATGATGTCAAAACTTTCGAGTTGCATCGGAATAAGGTCGATTGGGAAGATGTGATTGTTGAGCTCGAGGGTACAATCACGGAGAACAGAATTAACGGCGACAGTTCTTCCACTAGCAACTTCAAAATCAAAAGTCGAGGAGAGATAGGAGCGCTTATGACTAAGGAGTTTCTCAAATTCGAACGACACAAAGCAATTATCGGGACCAGTATCAAACAGACATGAAGCATAAATACCATTCACGAGGAACGTACCATTGACCATGTTGTTATCAGCTTGGGCCTGGCGCAAGTTGATGTTGAAAGTTTGAGCACGTACTGCTTGTTGCTGTTGTTGCTGCTGATGAGGCTGCTGCTGCTGCTGCTGGGGCTCTTTTTTCACAACCCTGTTCGGGCACATGTTGGCGAAATGGTTAGGATCGCCACACGCGAAGCAAGCTCTGGCGTTGACCGCGGGTGCCTGAGGAGCTTGTTAACCCTGAGGGGCAGGAAGTAGAGCTTGGTGAGCAGTAGCTGGAGTTGGAGCTTGGGTTTGACGACCATGGCAATTGGTAGTGAAGTGGCCGTACATAATGCAATGAGCACAGAAACGGCAAGCAATGGTAGTCGGGTGATGGTAGGTACAAGTAGGGCAAAGCAGGTGTGGACCAGTATATGCACGCTTAGCAAGCGGTGCATTTGCCACAGGCGCCACTACTTGACGCTGTTGAGCGGGTACAGCTTGAGTTGGTGCAGCAGTGATCGCACAGTTCTTGTTGCTGGAGCTGTTCTTTCTCTTGTTCTTTCTCTTGTTGTTCGATGTGGTGGTGGTTTCAGTAGCTGGTGCGGTGGTGGTAGCTTGATGCAGGTTCTTTGAAACTTTATCCTAGACCCCAGCCTTAACCCGTTTGTCGTTGATTTCAGCGGCCAGTAGGTAAGTCTCTTCGATCGTTGTAGTCTTGGCCGCTTGCACGAAATCTGTAACACAGTCAGGCAGGGCTCGGATATACTTCTTGATTGCGATCTCCGGAGTCTTGACTTAATCGGGACAGATAATGCTGAGCTGCTTGAAGCAAGTAGTGAGAGCATCGTTTTCTACATCCTTCTGCTTTATGTGCCAGAATTCATCTTCTAACTTTTGGCACTCATGAAGTGGGCAAAATTCTTCCAGCATGACTTCCTTGAGCTCATCCCACGACAGACCGTAGGCTGCATCGTTCCCCCGTTTGTTTCTCTCAGCAGTCCACCAGTCTAAGGCGCGGGACTGGAAGACGCCAGTTGCGTTGAGAGTGCGTAGTTCATTGGGGCAACCGCTCTGTCGCAGTGTGACTTCGATGGATTCAAACCATTGGAACAATGCCGTAGGGCCTTCTTCTCCAGTGAATTCCTTTGGACCACAAGCCTTGAACTTCTTGAAACTGAAGGTAGTCTTAGTAGCAGCTTTGGGAGTTTCGGTTCTCGACTCCTCAGATGATTTGCTGACGTTCTCGTAGACATCACTCACAGCTTTTGCTACTTGCTTAGCGATGATAGCAGCGAGACGTTTGTCTCTTTGCTCTTGGCGAGAGAGCCGTAGGCGACGGGATCCTGATGATGGTCCAGATGACATTGTCTGCAACAGACATCGCCATAGGTCTCAGACACGTCATAATCGACTCTCACCTCACACGTCTAATATTTACTAAAGCTCAGGAACACATCAATCACTTAGGCACATAATCACATAAGCACATAAACACATAGTCCACGTATGCACGTAAGCACAGAAGCATATAAGAAATGTAATCACCAGAAGCAGTCAGAATACAGAAACCTATCATTTAAAGCTTGCGAGTGTTCGGATATAGCAATCGCGATTAACTTGTAGAGTAGTATAGTATAAGCGTATAACATAGCATGAGGTCGTCCACAATTTAGCGATTTGCTAGCGTTTTGAGATAAAATGCAGTGCGAGTCGTGCGTGTCGATCGAGGTGAAAACAAGAATCGAGTAAGTCTCAAAAAGTAAACACATAAATAGATAAACACACTTATAAACACATAAAATCAACGAATCATCAGAGTTGGCAGTTGCAGGCTCCAAATCGAAACACATAAAATCGAGAAATGGATTGTCTGCGGCTATTAGACTTCGTCTACCCAAAGTGGTTCGACTATTCACAAGGATGCACAACAAGTCCTTGTTGACCTAATAGACTGTGCTCTATCATCGTCATGTGGTGAATGGTGCACGTTCCTTCGGTTGTTTTAAGCACTCGAGTCCTTGGAACCTGTCAAAACTTTGGTGAGAGTTTTGTAAAAGTGACGGAACTAGTCGTCAAGGTTAGGGTTTCACCCCTAGCTTAACAACTTCATCCCTGTTTTTGATAAAATAGAGGAGATTATTCATCAAAATACGGATTTCACTCCTGATTTGGCATAATTCTTCCCGTTTGTAGACAAAATGCGGGTTGATTAAGCAACTTTAGTCGAGAGTTTGCGGTTTTCACACCTAATCTTGACTTTTTTGCTCCTTTATAGTTAAAAATTCGAGTGTAGTGATAGTGTAGCATAAGCGAGAGTAGCGAGAAATAGCGGCAAGCTCATACATAATCCCTAACGGATATGCACAAGTTGGTCTGTTGGTTCCTAACTATAGACTAGGTCTCTAAGACATCGACCCGGACTAGGTCGTGTCTTGCCTAATTCCCTATAGTTATGGCTCTGATACCAATCTGTCACACCCCAACCGATGGCGGAAACATCGGGGTATGGCACTGAGCGAAGCAGATTGTCCAGAAGTTTCCATAACAATTATCATTACCAATCAATTTAATATAACATGTCCCATACCATGTCTCAAAAGGTAAGCAAATTATTACAGACAAAATCTAGGCCAATAGTTCTATTCCGACAACTCAGATTTTCAAATAGAGCAATTGTTTATCTGCTTCTAGAGACCCTTGATTTAATTTGTACAGACAACTATTTGTTGGCCTCTAGAAACTTATTCTAGCTTCGATTTCCTAGCAGATGTGCATCCTAAGCACCTGTCACATACGTTAAAATAAAGTCAATACATATAATGTAAAGGTGAGCATGCAAGTTTGATAATAGCATATAGAGTTCGAAATTCGTTTACGCATAACCAGCACGTACACATAGTGAAATGAAGCACGTTAGTTATCGACATAGATCCATCGATACCAATGACTGCGGGTTGACTCCCCAAGGCAGTTCGCAATACATGATCACCACTGTAATCCATGCAAGTAATTGTCCTTAACAATCCTCGTGTGAACGGGTGCTGAGTCCAAACTATAGTACTATCGTTGCTAAGGCAGGTAGAAAGCATTCCATGTGTAAACATAACAAACAAGCATTCATAAGCCACGTATAACATGCATTAACGGTTAGCGTTCAAATAGTATTGAGTAGTGTGTTTATTGTGATTTGAATATTCGTAAAGTATGTAACACTCAAAAGTGCATAAAGCAAAAAGGGATCGAGTATTAACGATGACATAAAGATGATGGATTGAAGGGAGCGCTTAGAGCGGAATTAGCCTGATTAGAACGATAACATAACGTTAAGTGACGCATAAAACGATGCAAGGTGTAAGTGGCTCGGACAGTATTGGACGGTCCAGTCGTGTGGATGACAATCTGTTTGGATGGTCATTCGGTCGGATAGGTTGTCCGGTCGGATGACTATTCGAGTGGATTGTTTCTTCCTTTGATGTGTTTGTGTATGATGGCTTGTCCTTTGAAGTTTTCGTTGTAGCATTTTGAAAACATGGAAGTATCTCCACCCTTCAAGCCGGTCGATCGGACGGTCAGTCATGTCGACGACAATCCGCTCGGATGACTTACCCGGTCGGACGGCGACTCAAGTGGCGAGGTTACTTAGTGAGGACAAATCCATAGCAGGTTGTAACTCGATCGGACAGCAGTCCGGTCGGGTGGCACCCTTAGTGCATTGAACATGTTGAAGATTGTTCGAGTGTTAAAGTCCAAGTATCTCATGATCCGAAGAGTAATCCGGTCAGGTTGGTAGTCTGGTCGGATAGCAATTCGTTCAATACCCAAACTTCAGATAAAGTTGGTTAAGTGTGGGATCCAAGGTGTAAGCCATTCGGATGACCTAGCCGCTCGGATGACTTATCCGTTCGGATAGTAGTCCGGTCGGGTTGCACTTCGTGCTGGTCGTTCCGTTCGTCTTTCACTTGGCCATTTTGATTGTTTGTTGCTTTTATCGAGACGTTTTGACATCGTGTTAACCAACGGAACCCCATCTTGACCCAAGTGACCCGATCAAACAGGAATCACCCTAGTTTTACCAGTTAACCGGTTCAAGACGGTTGTTCTTGGTTAACCCGAAATCGGTGGTCTCGTGAGTAGAATCCAGATCTCGAGCTAGCACAACACTAAGAATAAGTAGAAGACTAGAACAAGGTCCGATTCTATCGGTTTTGAGTGCATTGAGTATAAAAGAGTTGAAAGAAAGTTAGAAACCATCTTTCAATTGTAACACCTCAAAAATTCACGTCCTATAATGTGTAGACACGTGTCGTATGTTTAAACGTGTGAAAGAATATTATGAAAGGACTAAAGTTGACAAACATGGAAAGTATGTGAATATACGTATTCTAAGTGTCAACAGTGAATAAATATATTGTATATTAACCATACAAGATGCTCATACCTTCAAACGAATGAATCATGGATCATACGAAGCTAAAAGTGAGAGATTTCAAACTACAGGGACTAAATGTGTCAACATGTTCAATTTATACCTCTGAGTGACCATTTGACAAACCCGAAGCTTTGTAACTGTTAATCATGCTCACTAGAATACGCGATTTAAATTTCGTAAAGTTTCGTTAACGTATGAGAAAGTTATGATCAAATTCGTGTGCGAAGTGTTAAAGCGTAAACGTTGAAAGTTAGGACTTTTCGGGTAACAATAAAGTTAACCGGGGACTTAACGAAGTGGGTATATGTTTTAAAGCCTTTATAGATCAATTATGTGGGTTTACCATGCAAGAAACAAGTGCCTAATCGGAGTTTGAAGGGCCAAGGATCAAATCGCAAAATCAAAAATTTGCAAAGATCTGCAGAAGCCGTCGCGCCACGCGAGGGTCCCCCGCGCCACGCGAGGGACTCCCAGAACTGGAAAACGTGGCTGTTACCTGCCATGGCTGTTATGCGCGACCTTTACCTGATTTTTCACATCTCTTGGCCCCTAAAGCACCCCCTAGGCACTAGTAACAAGTGTTGATCAATTGTGGGCACTAGTAGACTTGTTTGTCAATCAAATGTGGTGAGTAAATCCACTATAAATAGGCCTTCAAGTCACAAACATTCTCACACCAATTCCTTCAACATTCTGATCATTCCTGGAGCTCCAACCTGCTTTCAAGAGTTCTCTAATCAAGCTTAGGACCTTTGTAAGTTGCCTAACCTTCTCTAATTACTTTTAGCTTAGTTAATTAGCTAAAAGTCAAACCGTCGTAATTACGGTTTGACTTCGAGATTAGTCAACAATGGCTCAGTCATATCTCGAATTAAAAGTAGTTATAGGTTGGTATTTATGTGGGTAATAAAACCTCAAAAGGGTTTCCCCTGATCATCACTCTAACCAGGTCAAAAGTCAGGTCAAACTTATATTTAAAAAGTCAGCAGGAAGTCTAAAATGCCATTTATGCATAATTAACATTGTAGATCATATACAACCTGTTGGATCATTGTTATAACTTAGTAATAAGTGTAAGAACATGTCTAAACATGTTCAACCCGACAATTTCCTGTTTAGACCCGGTTCGGAACCGAAAGTCACATAGTTTGACTTTCACTTTGACTTTCAGTTCTGACCCGTTTAGGCATGTTTTAGAAATGCCTCAGAGCTTTAATTGGATTTGGTTACATGTTATAACAACCCTCTGTGATTATACACCTTGGTTCATTAGTTATCCAATTAATATGCATGTTTCCGTTAATTGCTCATATGTTGACCGTTATGCCCTTATTAACTTAAAACGTGATTTTTGGAAAAGTAAAAGAGTAGAAACCTTATATTCTGATATATAAACTTGTATGCAAAATTTGACATCAGTTTGACGTGTAGATTAAGAGTTATGCTCATTATCGCAAAATTAATGCTTTATGTTAATAAAACGGCGTAATTAGCGTATAGCCTAGTTAAGCCTACTTTTTGATACCAAATCTTTTACCCACTGATGTAATATATTATTTTGGGATTTTTAAAGATTTTTAATTAATTTTAGGCTGAGCATAACTAGTAGTCGTAGGCTTAATCCGGTAATTATCGGTTTTGCCCTTACGGGCCATAAAATGAGTTTTACGTATCCAAACGACTCCAAACCTTTTGCTACTGATTATTTATGATAAATAAATTATCTTAGACTTTCTGGAATAATAAAAATATCAGCTTTAAGTATTGAACCCGTAAACGGCTCCTAATCGCCTTATTTAGCGTTTTAGCGCATAGTATGTACTAATACTACTTTTATACATACAAGGGTGATACCTACTGATATTTTAGTCAAATTATAAAATTTTAACAGTAAGCAAAGGTTGATAAACTCAGACTTCCGTTTTGAGCTTTTCGGCTTATGTGAAATTACCAAAATACCCCTACGGGGCATAGTTTGGTTAAAAATGATAAATTTCACATACATGCTTTAACCTACTGATATAACTTAGAAAATTGAGTATAATTGCTGATTAGATCAGACCTATAACTCAGGTTGTTACTTAAACGCTTTTATAAACTTTTAAATGACCAAACTACCCCTACGGGGCCTAGTTTGTGTTTAAACACGTTTCGGGCATAATGAAAGACACCTTACTGATGTCACAAAATATTTGAGACATAATTAACTTAGGAAACCTGTATATAGCTCTCATGAATACCCGTCACGCTTATTACGCGCACGGTTCGGTTTATGTAACAAGTTTACATAAATTAGCCGAAACGGGTCAAATCGTAACGGTTTTATCTCAAAATCCATAATGTAAATAATAAACCCATATTAAACAAGTCTTCAAACTTGTCGGGTCTGAATCACATTCTATCCGGTCTTCGCTTAATCGTGCGTACGAACCGTATCTTGAAACTAGCCGGTCTAAGCTTAAGCTTAATAAAAGGCCCGTTAGAATTCTAATAGGTTATTATAAACCTTCGTTCCAGATTAGGAGGACCAGTAAAAGCTACGTGCATTTTGCTTATTGTGATTAATACTTACTCAGGTAAATACTTTTAACTTATTTTCCCTATACGGGCTTGGGTTACGGTATATAGCATACCGCTTGATCGAGCATCAAATCTCCACAGTTTAGTGGGTAGTTGACTAATTTGATCGGCTCGTTTAAACAGTCTTGATTACTTAAAGCCTTTGGGGGGTTAATGACCATGTCCCGGATATCCTTGGCATCATCTACGAGATGGCCACGACCTGAGCACGGGGTGTAGGCGTACACCTGTCAGTGTATAACTCAATATTGTGGTGTGTCTATTGATCTTTAACCCGGACAAGATCCGGGCTACTGAACGCACAAGTAACATGTAATTCGTTCACAAGATTATAATATTAAATAATTCTCCCAAGTTATAAAAATGTTTATGCCATGTGCATCCAAACCAATTTTAAATCATTTTTCAAAATGAGTCAGTTGATTGTATTTACCAGTGTAAACTGACGTATTTTCCCAAAAAGACTGAATGCAGGTACTAAACGAAATTGGCTGGATTGACTCCTTAGCATCAATAAAAAGTCTCACAAGCTTAGGATGCCTGAAGTCTGTTGAACCATTAATATTATTTTGTTTCGATCCTACTGTGGATAAACTTCCGGATATTGTGACTTTGATTACAATAAATAAATTCGGTTGTATCATATTTTTAAATTTGCTTCCGCTGTGCGTATTGATATTGTGTTGTTTGACTATTATGTTGCCAACCACGTCACGATACTCCCCCACCGGGCCCACCGGTGACACATGGAAATCGGGGTGTGACAGGTTGGTATCAGAGCCAACTCTGAGTGAATTAAACACTAGCCTTTTGTGTTTAATCTCAGTTACACAATTGCACATAATTAAACCTTCGAGTCTAGACATATAACATAGGACACATTCCACCTTATTCGGTTTTTGTTTTGTCCTTTAAATTTTATTTTTGTTATTGTTATCTCATGCTATATTGACAGGATTAACAAGATGCCTCCAAGATTTTTCCGAAGGAGAGGACGAGGCAAGGGGCCAGTCACCGCCCCCAACGATAATGAAGCTGGACCTTCGAATGTTCGAGCTCCATCTACGACAGAAAGTGACGATCCCCGGCAGAACCGGAGAAACCTTTTTGAGCCGGCTAGACGGTCGGTCTCACATACTTCAACACCTCCTAACCCTTTTGGGCCTCAGCCGGATTATGAGCCCAACAACCCACAGCCTTCATACATACCATTACAGCGATCTCTATCGCATCATTCTTACGGGGACCCCACACCAGTTTTTCGAG
This sequence comes from Helianthus tuberosus, assembly GCA_030545235.1. Taxonomy (NCBI): domain Eukaryota; kingdom Viridiplantae; phylum Streptophyta; class Magnoliopsida; order Asterales; family Asteraceae; genus Helianthus; species Helianthus tuberosus. The sequence continues at coordinate 368,670 of CM060353.1, read as the reverse complement.
GCCGGTTTAATCCGGTAGGCTATGTGCCAGAACCCGTGGGTTTCAACCCACTAGGGCCAGACGATCACTTCTCTAGCGATCACGCTGATGACATGGACGAGGATACTGACCCCGTCGAACCTGCTAGTGGCACTCCAAACCATCTGATCGAGATCTCCGACGGATCGTCTTTCAACGGATCACCCTATGGTGGTCCAGACAGCTTCCAAGCCATGTTCACTCGGCACGAGTGGTACTACACACCTTCTCACCACTCGTCGCCTCATGAGCAGCAGCAGCCGCAGCAGCAGCAGCATCATCAAGATTCCTCTGAGGATCACCGATTTGTGGCAGTTACGCCACCACCTCCACTGCCACCAGTACAGCCGCCACCTCCTCAACCGCCAAGGCGTAGGAGAACCGGTGCCCGAATGTCGTCACGAGCAGGGGACTTCCATTTCAGTTCCCCACGTCAATCCAGTGCCAGTCACTATCCGCCACACCATGAGGACCCACAAATGGGTGGACCTTCACAACCAGCTGTTCCACAGCCACCGCCGATGGGTTTTGACAACCCAATACCAGCATATACGGTTCCATGGCATACAACCCGTTTGAACCGCCAAATCACCACAATTATGGTTACGCGGAGGCCGACCCTTACCTGGTAGCAGCGAACTACAACACCCAAGGACCCTATGGAGAACCATGGGGAGTGGGGTACCCAACACATGGGTACCAGATACCTCCTAGGCCTATTATTCGGACTCATTCGCAGCCGCCTAGGTTCTCACCACCTGAGCATGAAGAACTCCTTCAGAGGTTGAATCAAGTTGAACGGGTAGTTCACGAAGACCGCAGGGAGAGACAGACTTTCTTCCAAGGATTAGTAGGATTGATCAAAGGGAATAACAAGAAGGATCATTGAATCCTTCCATTTTCTGTATAAGCCCCTGCGTGGGTGTATTTGGTTGATAAGCCCCTATGTGGGTATGTACGTGTGATGATTTGACCCCTGTGTGGGTCTGTTTTCCGTTAACCCCTGCGTGGGTATGATGTTTATTTGTTAAGGTCCCTGCGTGGACTAGTTTGTTTGCTTAAAGCCCCTGCGTGGGCAAGTACTTGTTTGACCCCTGCGAGGGTAAGTTTGTTATTTGAAAAGACCCGTTTAGGACAATGTATAATATTTTGAATAAATCAATGGAATGTTTGTTTTATAAATTTCATGTTTGCCATTTTGAGCATAAATAATTTATAAATGAAATAAATAAATTAAAATCATTCCTTTTAAATTAATCTGCCTATGTAATTATTTGATTAAGGATCTTAAAGTGTGAAACCTAGCCTCGTGTCAAATATAAGACTGGGCCAAGATGGTAAGACCTGTTTAAAAGATTCAAATCCCTGTTAACATCTTAAAACATGTTAACACTCCTGGCAGAAGTGATTCGTTAAAATCACATGTCATTCTTATATGTATAAGGATTCTTTAGAAGATTCCAAACCCAATTATATGATCTCTGGATCATGGATTAAGATCATCAATTAAGATGATCATATTTTACCATACGTGGTAATATGATGCCTACGGGCCCAACTCACTTCCATATGAGCCAAAAGGACAGTGGTAGCTATAACTCCCTGTCGAATAAAAATAATGAACTAGGTTTAAACCTCAAATGCTTTGATTCTCTGAAATCCTAGCATATAATTTATAATTGTCCTTGTGACTAGGCCTATTGTGCCGGTATACCTTAATGTTTTGATTCTCTGAAATCATAGATTAAAATAAAAATGTCCACGTGACTAGGCCTTTTGTGCCACAAATAAAACTGTTGTTGTTTTATAAATTAGGATAATTATTATAGAAATCCTAAATAAATGTGATAAATAAATTAACCAAATATGGTCTCTGTTTACCATGGTTAATGAATTTCCCTAAGGGGCAATTCCATAATAAACTCCCAAATAAACTATTGTCCTTGTTTTCTGCAACAGTGCAATTCAAATGGCTGACTCAAGTGAAATAAATAGCCATCCAGTGGAGCAAAATGATAACGCCCAGATTACGCTAACGGGTGCTGAATTAAAAGCGATCATAGACGGCGCAGTTACACAGGCTTTGGAAATGCAGTATGAAGAGTACAGTGGGACTCGTAGTAGGACCCAATCTACACAGCCTTCAAAGCCACCACCCAAGAAGGGTGACCCGAAGAAAAGCGATGATCGACGCTCCTCGAACCACAGTGCTCCATCTCAGCATGTTATACGAAATCAAGGGCCCCGTGACAAGGGTTGCTCGTATAAATATTTTGTTTCTTGCAAGCCCCGGGATTTCACTGGGGAGAAGGGAGCCATTGACTGTATGACATGGCTGGATGAGATGGATACGGTTGTAGACATCAGCGGGTATGCTGAGAGAGACGTGGTCAAGTTTGTGTCGCAGTCTTTTAAGGGTGAAGCGTTAGCATGGTGGAGATCTCTGATGGAGGCCACCGGAAAGATCCCATTGTATAATATGTCGTGGGATCAATTTGTCGCCCTCATCAAGGAGAATTTCTGCCCTCAGCATGAGGTGGAGAAGATAGAGTCCGATTTTCTATCCTTGGTGATGACAAACCTCGGCTGTCAAGCTTACCTAATGAGCTTCAACACTATGTCTCGGTTGGTTCCATACCTCGTAACCCCGGAACCAAAACGGATAGCTCGTTTTATCGGTGGTTTAGCCCCCGAGATCAAGGCAAGCGTTAAAGCTTCTCGGCCAGCTACTTTTAGGTCAGTAGCTGACATTTCCTTATCCCTCACTCTGGATGCGGTCAGGCAGAGATCGCTGAGGAATAAGGAGGCTGAGAAGAGAAAACGTGAAGATGATGGTTCACGCAGATCGAACAAGAAGCACCGTGGGAACGGTGATAGCAAGAAAGGGTCTGACTCAAGGAAAGAGGGGCATAATTCTGGTGAGAAGCCCAAATGCAAAATTTGCAAGAAGCAGCACTATGGAAAGTGCAGACTTGAGTCGAACTCACAGACTCAGTCAAAATCTTATGCTTGTGGCATTTGCAAGTCCACGGATTTCAAAACCTTGGATTGCAAGAAGATAAAAGATGCAACGTGCTACCGTTGCAATGAAAAGGGCCACATTAAAACCAACTGCCCTAAGTACAACAAGAAGCCTGAGGAGGCTAAGAAGACTAATGCTAGAGTCTTTAGAATGGACACAAAGGAAGCGGTTCTAGACGACAACGTTATTACAGGTACTTTCCTTGTAAATGACGTATATGCTAGAGTATTTTTTATTCTGGCGCTGACAAGTCGTTTGTAGACAATAAGTTTTGTGAATTGTTGAAATTACCTGTCAAAACCTTAAAAGTGAACTATGAGGTGGAGTTAGCAGATGGCACCCTAGAAACCGTCTCTACTGTGTTAGATGGATGTGTTATATCCATTAGGAACCATTCTTTTCCTCTGTCTCTACTTCCCTTTAAGTTGGCTGGTTTTGACATAGTTCTGGGTATGGACTGGTTATCTCATAACCATGCCCAAATTGTCTGTAACAAGAAACAAGTGGTAACAAAGACCCCGTCTGGTGAATCACTTACCATTCGGGGAGATACCCAGTATGTGCTGCCTGAGTAGGTAACTATGCTCAAGGCTTCTAAGTGTTTGAAAAAGGGATGTGTGATCTACATGGCGCAAGTGATTATTGATGAGCCTAAACCGAAGATAGAAGACATCCCTGTCATTTCTGAATACCCAGAAGTGTTTCCTGAAGATCTACCTGGTTTACCACCAGATAGACAAGTGGAATTCAGGATTGATATCATCCCCGGAGCAGCACCTGTTGCTAGAGCACCGTACATATTGGCACCCACAGAAATGAAGGAGTTGAGGACACAGCTAGACGAATTGCTAGCCAAGGGTTTCATTAAACCTAGTTCGTCTCCTTGGGGAGCGCCAGTCCTGTTTGTAAAGAAGAAGGATGGATTAATGCGTCTGTGCATCGATTACCGTGAGCTTAACAAGGTCACGATCAAGAATAGGTATCCTTTGCCTAGGATTGATGATCTGTTCGATCAGCTTCAAGGGGCAAGTTACTTCTCGAAGATTGACTTAAGGTCTGGCTACCATCAGCTGAAGGTCAGAGATGAAGACGTGCATAAAACTGCATTTAGGACTCGTTATGGACATTACGAGTTCCTAGTGATGCCTTTTGGGCTCACTAATGCACCGGCCGCGTTCATGGATCTCATGAATCGCGTCTGCAAGCCTTACTTAGATAAATTCGTCATCGTTTTCATCGACGACATTCTCGTTTATTCTAAGAATCAAGCTGACCATGAGAAACACCTTAGATGTATTCTCAAGCTCCTACATCAGGAGAAGCTATATGCCAAATTCTCCAAGTGTGAATTTTGGTTTCGAGAAGTCCAATTTCTTGGACATGTGGTCAGTGAGCGTGGTATCCAAGTGGATCCCGCTAAAGTTGAAGCTGTTATGAATTGGCAAGAGCCAAAGACACCTACAGAGATTCGTAGCTTCCTGGGATTGGCAGGATATTACAGGCGTTTCATTGAGAATTTTTCAAGGATTGCTGCACCCCTAACTTCCTTGACCAAGAAGAAAGTAAAGTTCGTTTTGGGGCCCTAAGCAGCAAGAATCCTTTGATATTCTGAAGCAAAAGCTGAGCAACGCCCCAGTCTGACATTGCCAGATGGAATAGAAGAATTTGTGGTTTATTGTGATGCTTCACACACTGGCATGGGGTGTGTGCTTATGCAGAAAGGCAAGGTGATTGCCTATGCTTCAAGACAGTTAAAGGTGCATGAAAAGAATTACACCACCCACGACTTGGAGTTGGGTGCCGTTGTGTTCGCACTAAAACTGTGGAGGAATTATCTTTATGGAATCAAGTGTGTGATCTATTCTGATCACAAGAGTCTCCAGCATCTGTTTAATCAGAAAGAGTTAAACATGAGGCAACGCCGTTGGATGGAGACTTTGAATGATTATGATTGTGAAATCAAGTACCATCCCGGAAAGGCAAATGTAGTCGTCGATGCCTTGAGCAGAAAGGAGAGGGTGAAACCTATCCGAATCAATGCCAAGCGCATGGAAATAAAGAATAATTTGATTGAAAGGTTGTTAGCTGCACAGAAAGAAGCTGTGTTGGAAGCTAACTATCCTAATGAAAAGTTAGGAGTAACTGAGGAGCAGTTAACTCTTAGCAAGGACGGAATTTTACGATTAAACGGACGAATATGGGTTCCAATTTATGGAGGGCTTCGAGATGTCATCCTCCAGGAAGCCCATAGTTCCAAATACTCCGTTCATCCTGGAGCTGATAAGATGTACCAGGATCTAAAGGCAAATTATTGGTGGATAGGCTTGAAGAAGTCTGTAGCCACTCATGTAGCTAAATGCTTGACATGTGCGCAAGTCAAAGCCAAGCATCAGAAACCATCAGGTTTGCTACAACAGCCTGAACTTCCTACGTGGAAGTGGGAAATGGTAACTATGGATTTTATTACCAAGTTACCCAAGACGAGGAAAGGAAATGATACAATATGGGTGATAGTTGACAGACTGACTAAGTTAGCTCATTTCTTACCCATCAAGGAGACTTATAGCTCCGATATGTTAGCCCAGTTATACGTTGACAAGATTGTAGCCTTACATGGCATACCTGTGGCCATTATCTCTGATAGAGATACTAGGTACACATCACATTTTTGGAAGAGTTTCCAACAATCTTTGGGCACACGTTTGAATTTTAGTACGGCTTATCATCCTCAGACTGACGGTCAGAGTGAGCGTACTATTCAAACGTTGGAAGAAATGCTACGAGCATGTGCGATCGATTTGGGTGGTAGTTGGGATAAGAACCTACCATTAATCGAATTCTCCTACAACAATAGCTACCATACCAGCATAAAGGCTGCGCCTTTTGAGGCATTATACGGTAGAAAGTGTAGATCGCCTATTTGTTGGGCGGAAGTTGGAGATGTCCAGTTATCAGGACCAGAGATCGTGTTCGAAACGACAGACAAGATTGTCCAGATTCGTGACCGTCTCAAAGCTGCCCGGGATAGGCAGAAGAGTTACGCTGATCCTAAGCGTAAGGATTTTCACTTCGAAGTAGGTGACAAAGTCCTACTCAAAGTGTCACCCTAGAAAGGAGTGATGCGGTTTGGTAAGAAAGGCAAGCTAAGCCCGAGATACATAGGACCTTTCGAGGTTATTGAACGTGTCGGGTCAGTTGCCTATAAGTTAAACTTACCAGAAGAGCTCAGTGGAATCATTGATAATACCGCATACAGATGTGCATATAGATGAGAGCTTAAAATTTGTTGAAAAACCTTTGTCGATTGAAGATCGACAGGTAAAGAAGCTTCGAAGGAAGCATGTACCTATTGTAAAGGTCAAATGGGATGCCCGTAGAGGTCCCGTATACACGTGGGAGGTTGAATCCAAGATGAAAGAAAAGTACCCTTACTTATTTCAGTAAATCTCGGGTTGAGATTTATTTTAAGGGGGTGAGGATGTAACACCTTGAAAATTCACGTCCTATAATGTGTAGACACGTGTCGTATGTTTAAACGTGTGAAAGAATATTATGAAAGGACTAAAGTTGACAAACATGGAAAGTATGTGAATATACGTATTCTAAGTGTCAACAGTGAATAAATATATTGTATATTAACCCTACAAGATGCTCATACCTTCAAACGAATGAATCATGGATCATACGAAGCTAAAAGTGAGAGATTTCAAACTACAGGGACTAAATGTGTCAACATGTTCAATTTATACCTCTGAGTGACCTTTTGACAAACCTGAAGCTTTGTAACTGTTAATCATGCTCACTATAATACACGATTTAAATTTCGTAAAGTTTCGTTAACGTATGAGAAAGTTATGATCAAATTCGAGTGCGAAGTGTTAAAGCGTAAACGTTGAAAGTTAGGACTTTTCGGGTAACAATAAAGTTAATCGGGGACTTAACGAAGTGGGTATATGTTTTAAAGCCTTTATAGATCAATTATGAGGGTTTACCATGCAAGAAACAAGTGCTTAATCGGAGTTTGAAGGGCCAAGGATCAAATCGCAAAATCAAAAATTTGTAAAGATCTGCAGAAGCCGTCGCGCCACGCGAGGGTCCCTCGCGCCACGCGAGGGACTCCCAGAACCGGAAAACATGGCTGTTGCCTTCCATGGCTGTTATGCGCGACCTTTACCCGATTTTTCACATCTCTTGGCCCCTAAAGCACCCCCTAGGCACTAGTAACAAGTGTTGATCAATTGTGGGCACTAGTAGAGTTGTTTGTCAATCAAATGTGGTGAGTAAATCCACTATAAATAGGCCTTCAAGTCACAAACATTCTCACACCAATTCCTTCAACATTCTGATCATTCCTGGAGCTCCAACATTCTTTCAAGAGTTCTCTAATCAAGCTTAGGACCTTTGTAAGTTGCCTAACCTTCTCTAATTACTTTTAGCTTAGTTAATTAGCTAAAAGTCAAACCGTCGTAATTACGATTTGACTTCGAGATTAGTCAACAATGGCTCAGTCATATCTTGAATTAAAAGTAGTTATAGGTTGGTATTTATGTGGGTAATAAAACCTCAAAAGGGTTTCCCCTGATCATCACTCTAACCAGGTCAAAAGTCAGGTCAAACTTATATTTAAAAAGTCAGCAGGAAGTCTAAAATGCCATTTATGCATAATTAACATTGTAGATCATATACAACCTGTTGGGTCATTGTTATAACTTAGTAATAAGTGTAAGAACATGTCTAAACATGTTCAACCCGACAATTTCCTGTTTAGACCCGGTTCGGAACCGAAAGTCACATAGTTTGACTTTCACTTTGACTTTCAGTTCTGACCCGTTTAGGCATGTTTTAGAAATGCTTCAGAGCTTTAATTGGATTAGGTTACATGTTATAACAACCCTCTGTGATTATACACCTTGGTTCATTAGTTATCCAATTAATATACATGTTTCCGTTAATTGCTCATATGTTGACCGTTATGCCCTTATTAACTTAAAACGTGATTTTTGGAAAAGTAAAAGAGTAGAAACCTTATATTCTGATATATAAACTTGTATGCAAAATTTGACATCAGTTTGACGTGTAGATTAAGAGTTATGCTCATTATCGCAAAATTAATGCTTTATGTTAATAAAACGGCGTAATTAGTGTATAGCCTAGTTAAGCCTACTTTTTGATACCAAATCTTTTACCCACTGATGTAATATATTATTTTGGGATTTTTAAAGATTTTTAATTAATTTTAGGCTGAGCATAACTAGTAGTCGTAGGCTTAATCCGGTAATTGTCGGTTTTGCCCTTACGGGCCATAAAATGAGTTTTACGTATCCAAACGACTCCAAACCTTTTGCTACTGATTAGTTATGATAAATAAATTATTTTAGACTTTCTGGAATAATAAAAATGTCAGCTTTAAGTATTGAACCCGTAAACGGCTCCTAATCGCCTTATTTAGCGTTTTAGCGCATAGTATGTACTAATACTACTTTTAAACATACAAGGGTGATACCTACTGATATTTTAGTCAAATTATAACATTTTAACAGTAAGCAATGGTTGATAAACTCAGACTTCCATTTTGAGCTTTTCGGCTTATGTGAAATTACCAAAATACCCCTACGGGGCATAGTTTGGTTAAAAATGATAAATTTCACATACATGCTTTAACCTACTGATATAACTTAGAAAATTGAGTATAATTGCTGATTACATCAGACCTGTAACTCAGGTTGTTACTTAAACGCTTTTATAAACTTTTAAATGACCAAACTACCCCTACGGGGCCTAGTTTGTGTTTAAACACGTTTCGGGCATAATGAAAGACACCTTACTGATGTCACAACATATTTGAGACATAATTAACTTAGGAAACCTGTATATAGCTCTCATGAATACCCATCATGCTTATTACGCGCACGGTTCGGTTTATGTAACAAGTTTACATAAATTAGCCGAAACGGGTCAAACCGTAACGGTTTTATCTCAAAATCCAGAATGTGAATAATAAACCCATATTAAACAAGTCTTCAAACTTGTCGGGTCTGAATCATATTCTATCCGGTCTTCGCTTAATCGTGCGTACGAACCGTATCTTGAAACTAGCCGGTCTAAGCTTAAGCTTAATAAAAGGCCCGTTAGAATTCTAATAGGTTATTATAAACCTTCGTTCCAGATTAGGAGGACCAGTAAAAGCTACGTGCATTTTGCTTATTGTGATTAATACTTACTCAGGTAAATACTTTTAACTTATTTTCCCTATACGGGCTTGGGTTACGGTATATAGCATACCGCTTGATCGAGCATCAAATCTCCACAGTTTAGTGGGTAGTTGACTAATTTGATCGGCTCGTTTAAATAGTCTTGATTACTTAAAGCCTTTGGGGGGTTAATGACCATGTCCCGGATATCCTTGGCATCATCTACGAGATGGCCACGACCTGAGCACGGGGTGTAGGCGTACACCTGTCAGTGTATAACTCTATATTGTGGTGTCTCTATTGATCTTTAACCCGGACAAGATCCGGGCTACTGAACGCACAAGTAACATGTAATTCGTTCACAAGATTATAATATTAAATAATTCTCCCAAGTTATAAAAATGTTTATGCCATGTGCATCCAAACCAATTTTAAATCATTTTTCAAAATGAGTCAGTTGATTGTATTTACCAGTGTAAACTGACGTATTTTCCCAAAAAGACTGAATGCAGGTACTAAACGAAATTGGCTGGATTGACTCCTTAGCATCAATAAAAAGTCTCGCAAGCTTAGGATGCCTGAAGTCTGTTGAACCATTAATATTATTTTGTTTCGATCCTACTGTGGATAAACTTCCGGATATTGTGACTTTGATTACAATAAATAAATTCGGTTGTATCATATTTTTAAATTTGCTTCCGCTGTGCGTATTGATATTGTGTTGTTTGACTATTATGTTGCCAACCACTTCACGATACTCCCCCACCGGGCCCACCGGTGACACGTGGAAATCGGGGTGTGACATCAATCCTTTTCCACCATGAAAGTGTTTAGATCTCTGTAAGATCTTTGTTTATTTGTGTGGAAATTGGTTGGATCCAAGTTGTTCTTGGTGGATTGAAGCCAAAACATGAAGTTCTTCAAGAACACCATGATGACGTCATCCTAGAACACCTCAAATCTAGTGATTTCATGGTTAGAAGTTAAGATTCAAACGATAGAAAGGTGTAGGAGTGCGTGTAGATTAAGAAAGTAAAAGATTTAGGACGAGATCACCGGAATTGAGAGAAATCGAAGAAAAGGTGAGGAGAGCGTGCTGTTCGGTCAGAGAGTTGCCAAAAGTAGAAAGTTTGCGAGTGACGTGGGTATTTATAGAGTTACCGAAAGAGGAAAGTGTGGGTCGATCGGATGGCATCTCGCCCGGATGACCTATCCGGTCGGCTGACATCTCGGTCGGATGGCGCTCTGGCACCATGATCAAGTGGCAGCCCGGTCGGATGGCTTATCCGGCCGGATGGCACTTGGTTCGGGTGTTTGGCGCGACGATTTTTGAGGTTTCGATTGTAATTGCGAGCGGTGCGATGCGATAGAGTTTCCTATTCAAATTACTTTTAATCCCAACTACTATATCTTGCACTATCCCTTCTCCACTAATTATCATAGATCGATTTCGATTGAGTTCGGTTGCGTTTCAAGTTTCGATTGCGTTTCGATTGATTATCACAACATAACAAAAATAAACATGCACAAGTAACACATAAGGCACACACACAAGTATATTAATAACCAAAATACGTATTTCGAGTTGCGATTCGATGTCGATTTGATTAGCATAGTTTGATTATCGTTTAGTTAACTTTATCGCATTGTTAGTTCCTATAGTTCACAGTCGTAAGTCGATTAGATAGCAAAAAACATACGTCGATTATTATATTTATTGACACTTACTCCACATAATACAACTAAAATAAACACCTAAAAGAAATTCACTACTAGTCAAGTCGCGCGAAATCGGTCGTTGACTTTGACCTTGACTTTGACTTTGACTTCGAAAACACGGGGTGTTACAATCTTTGACTTGAATAATCTTGTATGTTGTTTCTTGCACTATCTCTAGTCCAGATAATTGCTTTTCTCCAATTTCTGTCCAACAGATAGAGTTCGGCACTTTCATCCATAAAGTGCTACGAATGGTGCAGCATTGATGCTGGTATGATAGTTGTTATTATAGGAAAACTCTATCAATGGTAAATGATCATCCCAATTTCCTCCGAAATCAATTACACAAGCTCTAAGCATATCTTCCATTGTGTGAATTGTTCTTTTGCTTTGTCCATATGTTTGAGGATGATAAGCGGCGCTTAGATTTAGCTTGGTTCCCATTGCTCTTTGGAAACTTGTCCAAAAATGAGAAGTAAAACGGCTATCTCTATCAGAAATAATAGATAAAGGAATTCCATGTAATGAAACTATTTCATTTACATACAACTTGGCTAACTGTTCCATACTAAAAGTTTCCTTCATTGGTAGGAAATGAGCAGACTTAGTTAACCTATCTAGAATCACCCAGATTATATCATTACCTTTTCGTGTCTTGGGTAATTTGGTAACAAAGTCCATTGTTATCAATTCTCATTTTCATATTGGCATTTCTAATTGCTGCAATAAACCTGAGGGTTTCTGATGTTCAGCTTTGACCTGTGAACAGGTTAAACACTTGGCAACATAAGCTGCTATATCATTTTTCATTCCTATCCACCAGAAATTCTTTCTTAATTCTTGATACATTTTATTACTTCCAGGATGTATCGTATACTTAGACTTATGGGCTTCTTCTAATATTTGGTGACGTAGGTTTCTTAGTTTGGGTATCCAAATCCTTTTCTTATGGAATCTCCAAATTTCATATGTTCCTTGTTCTAATTCCTTAATCATTCCTTTTAATTTTTCAGTATCATCCTTGATTACTGATTCTTGTACTTCTTTAATTTGATCATTCAAATCTATCTGCAGATTTAATTTTAGAGAACGTACTCTTTTTGGCTTTTCGTGATACTTTCAACTTAAAGCATCAGCTACTACATTAGCCTATCCTGCATGATACTGGATACTACAATCATAATCACTAAGAATTTCCATCCAGCGTCTCTGTCTCATATTTAACTCCTTTTGCCCGAAAATATATCTTGAACTCTTGTGATCGGTGAAAATGGTAAACTTACTACCGTAAAGGTAATGTCTCCAAATTTTTAGGGCAAAAATTATGGCTCCTAACTCTAAATCATGAGTTGAATAGTTTTCTTCATGATTCTAAAGTTGTCTAGACGCACATGCTATAACCTTTTGATGTTGCATTAACACACATCCATAACCTAACTTAGAAACGTCACAATAGACTACAAAGTATTCAGTTCCTTCTGGTAATGGTAGTATGGGTGCGTTGGTTAATCTTTGCTTAAGAATTCTAAAGGCTTCTTCCTGTTTTGGTCCCTGTTCAAACTTAACAGATTTACTGTCGCAACCCCCGTCCCTTATCTGTCCCGGGAATGGGCGAACGTGAACTCAGTGTCGGTGGTATCGGTCTTTATTAATTTTGGCAGCGGAAATTACATCAGGACCGTAGTTAGGAAATATTTTATTAGAGTAAAACACCACATTTTATATAAATAAACATATTGGGATGAAACCCAAGTTTTCGTTACGAACTGATTTATAGGGATAAATTCCATTTTATTGAATTAAAACGCCTTCTTTATTTAGGTAACTTTTATAGCCACTTTTCCAAGCCTTCAATGCTGTCTAGCTGGCTTCTAATTGGCTTTCACATTGTGTTACCTGAAACGCGTTTTAAAAACAATTTTTCAGTGGGAAATACTGGTGAGTGAATCCCAGTTTAATCAAGAAATGTTAATTTAATTTAAACAGTATTGAGAGCGATTACAATGTTTACATCTACCCAATTACTCATTCAGTACTGTCAATCCTGACTGGTGGGTCATATTACACATTGGCTAACTCTTCGTCCAATGGTAACGTGTCTCACATTTTGTATACAAAACCCCAACATACCGGCAGTAATCGTAGAATTACAAAGACTCAATCACTGCTAAATTGCATTGTAAAATAGTTAAGGTTTTGTAAAAATTGTTTACAAAAAGGAGATTACTCACATTTCTGTCTTAGATTATCCTTTAGGGTTTCCTTATGACAATCTATAATTTACACAAATGCACACGTGTTAGTATAATAACCCATTTTAACATTAGTAATACCCTCCCCAAGACGGCATTCCAACGACTACGTCGGGTAGAACCTCGACAGCCGTTACGGAACCCTAGATCAATCGGGCAGAGTATCTAATACGTATCCAGGGGTTATGATACTTACAACGGAGCAGAACATCGTTAATTAGGGGGATTTTATACCTGAGTATAACGCCTACTATATGAAAATTGAGAGAGAAAGAAAGTTTTTGAGCGAATTCGACTGAAGGCCCGAGCTCCAGCTTTATAGGGCCTGATTTGGGCTTTTACATGCCCCGCGTAAAGTAAGACAACGGGCTACGCGGCCCGCGTCGTAGAGGGTCTACGGCGTAGGTGATCCGGGTCACATAGTAGGTTCAACACGCGTCGGACACGTGTCAACACCGGAGCTCGCCTGACTTTGAGACTGTCGCGGCCCACGTAGGCTTAAGGGGTGGCTTACGCGGCCCGCCTAAACCCCATTTTTCATGTTTTTAATTTATTTTTAATAATATAAAAGGTATTCGGGGTCCGTTTTTACGTATGGGGTGTTTTTAGGGACATATTGGGATATTTTAAATATTTTTAGGGTGTCGGAAAATTTATGAGGGTGTCGGTTTTCTTTAGGGTTGTTATATTTACAGGTCAGTTTTGTTAAGGGAATGACTATTCTAGAAAAATCTCGAATAAACCGTCTATAGTAACCGGCTAGTCCTAGAAAACGTCTCACCTCCGATGGTGATGCAGGGACTTTCCATTTAGTAATCGCCTCGATTTTGGTGGGATCCACATGAATTCCTTCATGATTAACTAAATGTCCAAGAAATTGCACTTCTTCTAACCAAAATTCGCATTTTGAAAATTTAGCTTAAAGCTTTTCTTTTCTCAGCAAATTTAGGAGTGCATGCAGATGCGCTGCATGTTCCTCTTTACTCTTAGAGTAAATGAGAATATCATCTACAAAGACAATTATAAATTTATCCAGATATGGTTTACATATTATGTTCATCATGTCCATAAATGCGGCTGGGGCATTGGTTAAACCAAATGGCATGACAGTAAATTCATAATGGCCATACCTTGTTCTAAAAGAGATCTTAGGAATGTCATCTTCCTGTACCTTATGTTGATGATATCCTGATCGTAAGTCGATATTAGAATAGAATCGAGCTCCTTGCAATTGATCAAACAGATCATCGATTCTCGGTAATAGGTACCGATTTTTAATCGTGACCTTATTCAACTCTCGGTAATCAATGCACATACGCATTGACCCGTCTTTCTTCTTGACAAACAAGATCGATGCTCCCCATGGCGATGAACTGGGCTGTATGAATCCTTTTTCCAAAAGTTCGTCTAACTGATTCTTTAGTTCTTGCATTTCTGCTGGTGCCAAATGGTAGGGTACCTTGGCAATCGGTGTTGTTCCTGGTAGCAGGTGAATTCATAATTCAACTTCCCTGTCTGGCGGTAATCCTGGTAGCTCTTCTGGAAACACATCTGAGAATTGAGATACTACCGGAATATCTTTCAATTGTTTTCCTTTAGTGTTAATGATTATGGAAATCATATACACTAGGGATCCTTTTCTTCCATAACTGGCTGTTTTCATCACATAGATGAATTTCGTGGATCTAGATGGCTTATCTCCTTTAATTATGATCTTTTCACCCTTTGGTGAATTTACTTGGATTGATTTTTGATCACATATAAAACTAGCTTTATTGGCTACCAACCAATCCATTCCTAATACAATATCAAATCCAGCCAGATTCATTGGGTAAAGATTAGTAATAAAATCTTGGTTTAAAATTTCTATTCTTGCTCCCTGCAAGCTTTCAGTAATCTTAATGGTTTCTCCATTTGTTGTCTCTACTACACATTCTTGTTGAAGTTTAGTTAATGGTTGATTGAGAAGTTTGCAAAATGAAGTATTAATAAAACTTTGGTTCGCACCAGAGTCAAATAATACTTTAGCAAAAACATCATTAACTAAAAACATACCAGCAATCACGTCCGGAATCATCTTTGCTTCTTCGGCTGTTAGAACAAATGTTCTTGCATTTTTAGTAGTCTTGTTGTTCATGGCTAGAGCTAGTTTCAGACAGTTCGGCTTGATATATCCTTTTTCTCCACAGTTGAAGCACACTCCATTACTAGGTTTCTTCCTGCAGTCTTCTTCCATGTGTACGTACCAATTCATCGGTCAAGGCATTTGCTAGTTCTACAGCTTCTTCTATGGTTGGTGGTTGATGCGTGTGCAGCGTTATATATTTTTATATATATTTTTAGCCCTTTTTAACACTTTAGTCAAGTTTTAAATTTATAAATCACGATATTCTACTAACACTAAACACACATATGGGCAAGTGCACCCATCGTGAGCGTAGTATAGCGTTGGTAAGATACCGAGGTCGTCCAAGGACACAAGAGCTTTTAGTACCGGTTTATCCTCAACGTCTAATCAAATCCAAAGTTTAGAAAAAGGTTTTAACATGAAAAATAAAAACTAAAAATGCTTCAAATAAAAATAAAATAGAAACAAATAGACAAGATGATTTACTTGGACCCGACTCGCCTTTAGTGTAACCTTTGATGTTTTCCGCACTTTTGCACTTTTTAAGATATTATCTTAGTTATAGTAGTAGGCCCCTATTTTGAAGGTGATGTTACCCTCAACCGAGTAGTTTGAGTCAGCAAGGATACAATCCTAAAGGATTGGATTATTGAAAGATAATTAATTAAGTTATTAATGCGTAATGTGGTAGGCCCCTCTTTTGAAGGTGACGTTACCCTCGGCTAAGTGGTTTGAGTCAGCAGGGATACAATCCCAAGTAGCCGGGTTAATGTATTAATAGTAGTTTACATATGAGGGGATCAAACCATTCGCACCCCCGTCATCCAATACTAGTGGGTATTGAAGGAGGTCCTAGTAAGCTTGACCCAGGTCCTTACAGGATCTATACACTGAACAAGGCAAGAACCTTACCAACCATTCCCTTAACCCCCGACCAGGTAGCCAACATATCTCTATATAGACCGTAGAGATATGAATGGTGTAAATCTTTTATTTTATATAGACAGTAAAATAACACCAAGACACCACGGACAAATGATAAGGAAGTTTCACGTTCAACATAAGAAACTAGTTATTAAAGTCATTAATAAAAAACCAAATAAAAAGTGTGAAAAGATTAAAAAACAAAAGTATTACCCTAAATGCTTGTCTTCACCAAGTGATGTAAGAGACTTAGGCAAACATGGCCTTTGATTGTCAAGAACCCTTACTATCAATCTTGGATCCTGAGACTACTACACACACTCTATGATGGATGATGGTGGTGGATGTGGGTGTTGTGATGGTAGTGGAGTGTGGGTGAAGTGGGAGAGAGGTGGTTTGTCAAGGAATGCCTTTGAAGTGAACCAAGCACCCCTATTTATAACCTGCACAGAAGCCCGGACACGGCCCCGTGTCCGGTGGGCATGGCCCCGTGTTCATCCACTTTCTCTTTCTTCATTAATTGCAGTTTGTCTGTATTAGCTCCACACACCCCCGTGTCCCCTGGGCACGGCCCCGTGTGCAGAAGCGTATCTGTACTATCAAGATTTGCTTGGATTCTGCGAATCTTAGCATTGACCACGGCCGTGTTGAGCTGGGCACGCCCCCCGTGTTGGGAAATAGAAGCTTCTACAACTTTGTCTTTTCTGCAGACACATGAGCACGCCCCCGTGTCCACTGGGCACGGGGCGTGTTCAGCCTTCTGGTTTCTTTGTTTTTGCTTGGGAAGATGCTGTCGAGGGGTCGGGCATGCCACGTTTATTCCTTTTCTTGTAATTATGTTAGATTTCACTGCATATTTGCTTCTTTTGTTCATTTACGCTCATTTAATCCTGAAAATACAAAAGGAAGACAAAATCACATTTTTTCCAACATTAGTACTAAAAAAGGGTTAGTTTTATGCCTCTTTTGATGTAATTTATATGTTGCATTTTACACACATCAAATACCCCCACACTTGAATCTTTGCTTGTCCTCAAGCAAAACTCTTTTTAATGTGGCTTACACACCCAAATGGAATGGGTAGAAGAGAAGTTTTGGGCTTGTCTTTGAGTGTCGGGATTCCAAGTTCTTTATTTAGGCTTTATTTTTATGTTATTTACAATCATATTTGTTATGATTTATTTAGAACGTTTCGTAAGAGAAATTACTTATTTGGGCATAGCACGCCTCTTTAAAATTCCATTTATATACAAGTTCACGTACCTCACGGGAGATCACTCAACACTCGGCCGAAGATGTATTTTTGTGAAACACTCGAGACCAGCATGGAACTTACTTCTACCATATGCTTGCCAAGCAATCAATCCTCCTCCTTTTTAACTAAAAACCTTTGTAAATATCAAGAGGACTTGGGGAAGGGTTAGGCTTGGGTTAAAGATAGGTGGTTTTGGGTCAGTGGTCAGTAGAAAAGGGCGAAAGGCGTAAAAAGCATCGGTTTTCGTAAAACTTTTTTATTTTTGTGACTATTTATTCAAACGAAGTATTATCAAACAAATTTTCTTTTTTGGGAACTTGTTTGTTTATTGCTATACTTCATATATATATATATATATATATATATATATATAGGGGGCCGCTAGAATGAGAACCACCACGAGTTATGAGAACCACGAGAACCGCGCCACGCGGGTGGCCGTTGACCACGAAATTTTTTTTACACCTAGATCCGTATATTTTAAGACCGGGTGTAAATTTTGGGTTCAAACGGCGCGCCCGAGGGGGTTGTTTTTTACGCCCAAAGTTTGGGTTTTTTTAATTTTTCTTTTTTTAACCAAACTTTGGGCGTAAAAAACTACCCCCTCGGGCGCGCCGTTTGAACCCAAAATTTACACCCGGTCTTAAAATATACGGATCTAGGTGTAAAACAAAATTTCGTGGTCAACGGCCACCCGCGGGGCGCGGTTCTCGTGGTTCTCATAACTCGTGGTGGTTCTCATTCTAGCGGTTCCCTATATATATATATATATTAAGGAATGTCAAATGGAAACCGAGCTTTTTACTAAAATAAAGTGTTTAAAATAAAAAGGGTTTTAAAGGGTGTTTGTTTTGTGGGTTTAGAAATGAAAAGGTTTAGGCTCAAAGGGGTTAACTAGGGGGATTTCGGGTAGGAGGTAAAAAAAGAAAAAGAATATAAAAATAATGGTGTTGAAAAGAAAAAGGGTTAGTCCTAATGCCTCCATCATTTACTTACTTGGGTTTAAGTTGGTAAGGACCGGGAATGCATCGTTATGGCAAGTTCTAGAGTCGTAAGAAACCAAGCGGCTATTCACACAAGAAACGAAAGATGAGCATTTAGTTTAAAGATGTGTATTTGTATGCTCAATAAAGGCTCAAAACTCACTTTTTGTGGGAATGGGTTTTTAATGTGATCAAGTATATATAATCAAATTTTAACTAGATTTATCATGTCGTTTCATAATTTTCTTATGTTGGTTCTTTTTATCACGACGCTATCGGTTGTAAATTTGTAAAAATATAACCTTTTTAGAACTTGTTATTCCCAAATTAAACCAAGAGAAGCAAAAAAAAAATGAAAAGTCTTTGAAAAAATTTGGGGTGTTTAGCGGTTCCAATAGAGTTTTGTGTAAGGCTTGTAATTAGGACTTGCAAAATTCAAGGTTTTAGCATCCCCCCCCCCCACACTTAAATTACACATTGTCCTTAATGTGTCCCAAAAATAAGTTTTTAAGTTGATTGAATGTGTAAAAAGGTGTTAAAAAGCAAAATTTTATATTACTGGGCATCTGGACACGGCCCCGTGTCGGATGAGCACGGCCCCGTGGTCAGATTGCCAGTAACAAGAACTTACAGAAGCTGAACACGGGGGCGTGTCTGGTGAACACGACCCCGTGTTGGGCAGAAATCTGCATAAATTAGACAAACAGCAGGTCTGGGCGGTGGACACCGGGGCGTGTCGGCTGGGCACGACCCCGTGTGGACAATCTGCAAATATTTAAAACAGGTTTCGGCTTTCGGTTCTGCTGTCCTGGCTTTAGTAGCACTAATATTTAGCGCTTAAAGCCTCGTAGGTACCTGTTTTACTAATAAATACCACACCAAACAATAACAAACATCCTAATTTACCAAATTTTCATCATCCACATCACAAGTTAAAAAGAAAAGAAATGCAAGAAATTAAAAAGTGTTAAGAGAAGTATATTGTTCAACAAATGGCACGCAGGCCATGCAATTGTTTTTAAGAGATAAAAGGGTTAACCTGTTAGACCTTCAACCGTGTGATGCTACCTCCACTCCTCCAGCTCAATCCATGTCCTCAGGCCCATGCAATTGTTTTTTTTTTTTTTTTGGAAGAGTCGTACGAAGAACCGAGCTAGTTACTAAAACAAAGGGTTAAAAATGAAAAAGGTTTTGGTGGGTGAAAGGGTGTTTGGTTTGGGTTGTGAAATGAAAAGGTTTAGGCTCAAAGGGGCTAACTAGGGGGATTTTGGGTAGGTGGTAAAAAAAATAAAAATAATAATGGTGTAGAAATAAAAAGGGTTAGTCCTAATGCCTCCATCATTTACTTACTCGGGTTTAAGTTGGTAAGGACCTGGAATGTATCGTCGTGTCAAGTTCTAGAGTCGTAAGAACCAAGCGGCTATTCACACAAGAAACGAAAAATGAGCATTTAATTTAAAGATATGTATTTGTATGCTCAATAAAGGCTCAAAACTCACTTTTGTGGGAATGGGTTTTTATGTGATCAAGTATATATAATCAAATTTTAACTAAGTTTGTCATGCCTTTTCATAATTTTCTTATGTTGGTTCTTTTTATCATGATGCTATCGGTTGTAAATTTGTAAAAATATAACCTTTTTAGAACTTGAAATTCCCGAATTAAACCTAGACAAGTAAAAAAAATGAAAATTTTTGAAAAAAAAATTGGGGTGATTAGCGGTTCCAATAGAGTTTTGTGTAAGGCTTGTATTTAGGACTTGCAAGATTCAAGGTTTTAGCATCCCCCCCACACTTAAATTACACATTGTCCTCAATGTGTCCCAAAAATAAATTTTTAGGTTGATTGAATGTGTAAAAGGTGTGATTTAAGCAAAAATTTATGTTACTGGGCACTGGACACGGCCCCGTGTTATCCGGGCACGGCCCCGTGTTCAAGTGCTAGTAACAAAATTAAATAAAGAGAAACAGAAGCCTGGACACGGGGGCGTGTTGGGTGAACACGGCCCGTGTCCAGTTACCTGAACTGGGTCTTTTCTGCAGACTGTGCAGCACGGGGTCGTGTTGGGCGGACACGGCCCGTGCCGAACTTACTGTAAACGAAGAAAATCGTTGGATGGCCCTGTTTTCCTGCATTGGGTGCTGGTTCAAGTTTTCCCTTGTATCCTTTGCCATCTCAAGCGTGTTTTATTCATTTCAACACCATCCAAACACCAAATTAACTAAAACCATCATTCATAGAGAGAATTACATAATAGTCCTAAAATTATGAAAAATAAAGCAGAAAATAAAAGTTAAAAATCCTAAATTAGATAGGTCAAGTGATACGTAAAATCATTCCTAGGAGCTCTTACTTCTACAATAAGAACCAAAATTCCGGAAATAGTTTTCCGGTTTCTAAAAGTCTTGTAGAACTCCAAGCCAAGCGGTGTCCCTTAGATGTTGCTAGAGCCATTCTTCTATCTCCCTCGCGAGAAGGGAGGCGGCTTCATGTTCCTCAACATCTTGTGGAGGGGGAGCGACGCCAATCGGAACACCTTGTAGTATGTCCCGAGGAGGCTCTGGATGTAGGGCGTACCATTCGGCCGGAATGATGACTTCCGGTACCACATTCCATGCCCTTTGTGTGATAATCGGCACCAAAGGAGGAGAGGCGAGAATGTTCAACCTTTGGTGCAAAAGGTTGACCTCTCGAAAACATCCCTCTAGTCCCACCGTCAAATGATTAATACGGTCAACCAATGCCTCTTCCACACTTGTCACTTCATCAAGGGCCTCTCTTAAGGCATAAACATAGTTTACAAGAGAATCTTCAACCGTTGATGATCTTCTCCCCTGCTGGTTGTTTCTGGAATGCGACGAAGAGTTTCCGCTTGTTCTGCTTGCCATTCTGAGAAAACACACCGAAAAGAGTTCAATTTTATGGGACCAATACCTCGGACACGGCCCCGTGTTCAGATATCTGCAAGATTTAGGAACAAGGAATCTTGAGGCTTTAAATTGTTTTTGTGATTTTTAAAGCATTTTTGAACAGAAACAACTTAAAACATTGTTATATAACTTATTATTAACAAGATTCCATGTACAAAAATCTAACAAACATCTCCACAAAGCTTGAAATTATGGAAGTTTCAAGATTTAATGGAGGTGTAAGGAAAGAAAAATTGAAGAAGATGATAGTGGATAAATGAGGAAAGGATAAGAAGATAGTTGAGAAACTTCTTTTAGAAAATACCTAGGATGGTATGTGAGAATATTCCCCAAATCTCTGTCCCTGGAATGGTTCAAATGTGTAGGATTCTTGGCTGCATTTATAGAAAACGACAGTACGTTGCGCATGGCCCCGTGTTGGCTGGACACGGCCCCGTGTGCAGATGGAATCCTGACACATTTTTGTCTGTATTCTGACAAAATCAGAAGAGAATCTTTGGGTGGACACGGGGGCGTGCTGACCTGGACACGGCCCCGTGTCTAGAAGCTGTCTATGAAGTTTGTCTATTTTTAAGGAACTTTTCCGGATCGGGCGGCTCCTTATTGGATGGAACAACCCCAAAGTGCCTAAAATACCTTAATTGTTCTAGATTAAGACGAGAACGCAAGAGGTTGTCGGTGAGGGTGATTCCTATGCTATATGTAGGTGGACAAGTCCAACCCTTTTCCGGGCTCTCGTTAAAGAAGGTGTATGTCGAATCGCTCAGGTCTATGTATGCATCGAACGAAGTCGATGGAGAGTCCTTCACGGCATAATCGACACAGGGACGACTATCGCTCAAGTCCTCACTAGAGTTAGAAGTATCGTCGGAAACAACGAAGTTGTTTGAATGCGAGCCCAACCTTTCTTCTTGGTTATCGTCTTGGGATAGATCATTGAAATCTTTCCTAAGTTCTTTTAACCAATTAAGAATTAGATCTTCTAATTGAAATAATTCATCAAGAAGCATTTCTCCTAGAAAATCCGGTTGGGAGCATTCGAGGGAGAGATAGGGATTATTTTTACTTTCGCCCCTCTTAAGGATACAAGAAAACGATGGGTCTATATAGTGGGGCTTATAATTTAGAAAATAACATTCTAATTTCTTATGGTTACCACCACATAATCGACACCACGTACCATAAGAGTGCCGAAAGTAAAAAGTATCAGTATCACTCATTTTTATGTCAGAAATTACCAACCGTCGGGATCTTACGGTTCTGTTTTCAGTAACTGAATCTTGGGCACGGGGGCGTGTTGAGTGGGCACGGCCCCGTGTTCAGCTTACTGTCTGACTTAAAACAGGATTGCCAGTTCCAATGATTGGGCACAGGGCGTGTTCAGCGGGCACGACCCATGCTGAGTTCTGCAGAAGCTGAAAAATTAGGAAAAATCCTAAAAAAATGAAAAATAAGAAAAACGATTAGGCCGCTGATTCCTAACTTTCTTAAAATCCTTGTGTCCCCGGCAACGGCGCCAAAAACTTGATGCGTGTGAAGTGTTATATATATTAGGTGTATATTTTAAGCCCTTTTTAACACTTTTTTAGCCAAGTTTTAAAATTATAAAACACGATATTTACTAACACTAAACACACATATGGGCAAGTGCACCCATCGTGAGCATAGTATAGTGTTGGTAAGATACCGAGGTCGTCCAAGGACACAAGAGCTTTTAATACCGATTTATCCTCAACGTCTAATCAAATCAAAAGTTTAGAAAAATGTTTTAAACTAAGAAAATAAAAACTAACTAAAATGCTGAAAAATAAAAATAAAAACAGATAGCCAAGATGAATCACTTGGTTCCGACTCGTGTATAGTGTAACCTTTGATTATTTCCGCACTTTTGCACTATTTTAAGAGATTATCTTAGTTATTGTAGTAGTCCCCTCTTTTGGAGGTGACGTTACCCTCAACCCAATAGTTTGAGTCAGCAAGGATACAATCCGAAAGTGTGACACCTGTGTCACTTCAACCATCAAACAAAGACCAAACCAATAAAATATTATATTTTATACTTGGGATTTGTATAAATATGTGTATCATTTGCACATATTAATTCTTGTTCAATTTCGGGCTCTAAATCGCTTTCTGGAAGGTTATACGCGCACCGATGCGTAAATATAACCAGTTTAATGAAACGAACACTCCGGAATAGTGAAATAGGTTTAACATACCTTAAATAACCTATACATAACTTAGAAATAAGTTTTAAAGGCTTTGGTATGGCAAAAACAAGATAATTCGTCTATAGGGACTAAATTTGACAAACTGCGAAAGTATGCCAATTTGAACTATAACAGACATTCCAGAACATGACCATAAGTTAAAAATACCATAAATATCCTTCACATAGCTTAGAAATAGGCTTTGAGGGATTCGGTGTGCTAAAATAAACTTTTGGGTCATTTAGGGACTAAAAGCGTCAAAAGTGCACAAGTTTGCACTTTCGCGCATAACTTACGTTCTGAATACATCCGGACATCCAAAAATTTATGTAAGCACTAAAATATTTTATTTTAGTGTTTGGCATGAGAAAAATCCATTCGTCGCGCAATTTGGATCGTTTTTCGCGCTTATGCGCATTCCGTCGTAATTAAGCGAACATCGCGATCATACGACCAAACGAACCAACATCTGGCATATTTTTTAGCATGTTTCATGTCCACAATGTTTAGGCATCATTTTAGGGCCTTAAAGTTGACTTAACGAGCCTTAAACATGTCGGAAATGGCCTTAATACACAACGGGGACTGAAATGGAAACTTTGGAAACTGTTTGCTGATCAGAAGGACCTAGGCGTGACACCTAGCCCCCTAGGCGTCACGCGAGGCCCTTTCAGATCAGCAAAGGTCATTTTAACGGTGGTCTAAATCCTATAAATACCCCTTTGATTCATTTGCAAAACCCACTTGAAATCTGAGAATTCTCTAAGTTGGGGTGTTTCATCACCTCATACCTAAGAATACTTGGATTATCAATCTTGCGGGGACCCTTTGTAAGTGTTCTTTCGTTCTTTTCTTTCATTTTAGCATTAAAGTCAAACTTTGTTTGACTTTCTGCATTGACCAGGTTATGGTCAATGCGAAGTTCGTTTGAACTTCATAACGTGAGCGTGATCACGATGGTTATAGTCCCTAGTGACTATACCTACTGATTACCACGTTATCTAGGCTCAGTGACGAGTCGTAGTTTCGGCCAGAATACGCATTCTTGCGTATTTTGTAACCAAACTACTCTTAGGTATCAAAACCATTTGTTTTGATACCAAACCTATTTTTCTAAACTTAGTTAAGCATGTTTTAACATGCTTAGCTCGTCACTTTTAGTTTAGTGCTTATATAGGGTCGTAAGGTAAGCGATCTAAACAATCGCTTATACTTTCGAACCCGACCCGTTTGGTCTATCATTAGGATCCGACCAAACACATTAGGTGACCATAGTTGTATAGGGAATAACCTTCCGAGGTTATACCTTATGGTCACGACGTTTAGTTAGTTGTATGATAGGTAGTTTATATGCCTTAGGTAAATTACCAAAATGCCCTTTTTACGCCAAAATTAATTTTAAGCATATGTAACATAACTTTTGACATCTAAACTGATTTGGCAACAATATTAGACATGTTAAGGCATATTTTACTTATCATGGGGCTAGTTAGGCGGTCCGAACGCGTTTTACGCGAACGACGCGTTAAAGTAGCATAAGCTACCTAAACGGGTCGTAATGGGTCGTAAGCACTTAGGTTAGGTTTCATTTTAGTATGTGGGCTTTGTTAAACCATATTACATGAGTTCCCATACTCATTTGGTTTACGAACCCTCATTCTATCCAATCCTCCGATTTAGGTCCGGTATATTAACATAGTTACCTATATTAGGTGTCGTTTGATTCCGTGATCTCTAGCATTGCTTGGTGGTTATCCTAGGACTTCTAAGCAATCTCAAGTGAGTACATAGACCCCTCTTTTACTGTTTTCCAAACGTTTTGGGGTGAAGCATGTGTACCTATCTGTTATTTTCATGATTTCAAAGTATAATTGATTATACATGTTATTACTTATCATTTGACAAACTAAATGACTATCTATGGTTTAAACACTGATTTCTCAAAGAACATAAAATAAAATGTTGAATTGTACTTATTTTATGTTCACCAGACCGATTGGTAGTATGATATAGCGCTATAGGATTAGACACCCCATTCCTGTTGTCATGGAATGTCTGAAACCAATTTGTTTCTCCATCCAAATAGGGATTGCCTTTGTGGTATCCCTATAGTCTCAAAGGTGTAGTTTGATGCACTAGGTCTGAATGAATTCTTAAATCACACTTTTATTGTATATTTTGATATACTCTCATGTGTGGTATTGTACAAAACCAACGTATATTTTGTTAATCATCCAAAGCATATTTTGATATGTTATTTACAAAACCAAAACATAGTTTAATATGTTATTTATCACATCCAAAGCATATCTTGATATGTTATTTATGAAACCAAAACATAGTTTAATATGTTATTTATGAATCCGAAGTATACTTGTAATATACTACTGAAAACTATTCTTTTAAACAACTAAAGTATATTTAATGTACTATCTATCTAACGATTGGGTTTTGATTAGTGTTTAGATAACGGGACGGGTGTAATGTGATGAAAACATGGTAGATACGCCGCTGGTACTTCTTATATATAAGTGTTTTCATTGCATTACATACTGTGGCGTTATTTAGTACACTTGGGTTAACGAAATTGGAACTGAAATATATGTTAATATATTACTCATTCGATTCTCTTAAAATCCAAAGTATATTTTCACATATACTATAAGCCTTTTTATCAAAATATTGTTTTCCGAACAATACATTCAATACAAACTCATTTTACATGGTTATTCACTTAACCATACATTATTCTCTTATTTATACATATCATCTGATCTTATCGCTTTTTCAAATGATTTACAAAACAAAACAATTTACAAGGATCATGACTACTTTTCTTAAAACATTCTTTTTCCTTTAAACTTGTAAGTCATGAATCCTACTTTCATAAAACATATGTATCTCACAGGCATTTTTATGCTGACGTACCTATTTTTACACATGTTTCAGGTGTTGTCTTGTGATGATTGTTGATACACGCTACACTTAGGATGGACTTGTGCCTTAACGACTTTAAAACTTGAAAGATAATAGTTGTAATTATTTGATTGTATTACAACAATGAGTTCATTTATTCAATAAAACGAAATTATTTATGCCATGGTTATGAAACAGTAATTCTGTTACAACACTCCCCGACGTTTCCGCCACGTCTTATTGTTTTACGTGGTCGGGGTGTGACAGAAAAGTTGGTATCAGAGCCAATGGTTATAGGGAATTAGGTTATTAGTAATGCTTTGACCTAGACTATAACCTTCCTAGGACCCTAACACAAGTTTTCTTGTGTTTAGTTTTAAAACAACACCGTCACTTATTCTTAGGTGACAACCACAATAAGAACACAAATTTCTATCCCACTTTGAAAACTAATCATCTGTTCTAGGATGATTTATTATATGGTTTTGAACCCTTTAAGTTTTCAAAATCCCGTCAAAGTTGGTCTAAATAATGTGAACACGTGCAAACTGGAAGGGTGGGTGCCTGTACCCTGAGCTTTCTGTCTAAGGCTAGAGTGTCCGTACAAATCCGCAATATTGGACCAGTCACTCTTACCTGGGAACTCTTGGGGTGAGTGTCCACTTATAGGCGAGCATGTCTTCGCGATACATTATTTTTGACCTATTTACTTTGATTAATCACCAGGGTCGTTTGTTGCTTTGTAGTAACAAACAAATAACCACCATCCTTGCTTTCATCAGATTTGTTTCATCTCATTCTTTTCGTCTAATTCTCTCACTCGTTTCCTTTCATGTTCCTCTTTTAGAATGCCTCCTCGACGCGACAATCAGATGGCGAATGCTGAACTGGCGGAAATCATCGCGCAGCAAATGGCTGCTGCCTTCCCAAATCTTTTTGCTCAAATGAATCAAGCCCTCAACAACCATAATGCTCCATGCAATTTCAAGAGTTTCAATTCGGCAAAGCCACTTAAGTTTAGTGGTTCTGAAGGAGCAACTGGGCTCCTACAATGGTTAGAGAGCACTGAGAGTACATTCTGTCACGTTCAGTGTACTGATAATCGCAAGGTCGAGTTTGCTTCCAGTGTGTTTCAGAAAAGGGCTCTTACATGGTGGAACGGGGTTATGAGAGACCGCGGTGCTGAGGTTGCATTAGCACAGACTTGGGCTGAACTTAGGGCTCTTATGATGAAGGAGTTTTGTCCTCGTCATGAATTGAGAGCTTTAGAAAAGGAATTCGATGACCTGAAGCAAGACAGTGGAGAACATCGAGCCTATACTGACCGCTATGAGGAATTGAGCATGTTATGCCCTACTATGGTTACGCCTTTGGATAAGGCGATTGAGAAATACATTGATGGTCTTCCTGACGTAGTTCAGGATATCGTTACTGGCAGCAACCCTACTACTGTCAGACAAGCCATTGAACTGTCTGCCACCCTAACTGAATCCCATATCAGGAAGGGTAAGCTGTTTCGGAAAGACGACCCAAGACCATCTGACAAGGCTGCTCAAGCTGAGCCAAAGGAAAAACAGGATGAGGTATCCAAGAAGAAGAAGCGCAAAGCCTCTCAAAACTACGCCATAACTACTCAAGACAAACAGGTTGCACCAAACCAGCCAGCACAACCTCGCAAAAGACAAAACTATGTTGGTACCGCACCTTTGTGCAACAAGTGCAACCGTCATCATCTAGAGCAAGAGCAGTGTCACAAATGTACCCACTGTGGGCGGTTGGGACATTTGATCAATTTTTTTCGTTATGCATATCAAGCTGCTGCAAACCCTGCTGCTGTTCAAGCACGGTTTCCACCGGGGTCATGTTATAACTGTGGTGACCTTACTCACTACAGAAACAATTTCCCAAGACTTGTTAAAGCACCTCCAGCGCGAGGACGAGCATTTAACATCAATGAGGCAAACGGGAACAATGATGCAGCAGTGAACAATTAGTGTTTTGTAATTCCTTGGTTGTTATCTTTTGACACTTCAAGACAATTCGGTTGTTACATAAATAAAGATTTGTTGTTTTTATTTCTGCAAAATTTATGCGTTTATATGAATGATTGATGCAACCTTAGGATGTCAACCCAAAGACAAACTACTTGCGTGGTTCTGTCATTTTATGGTCACTTGTGATCTCCCCAAGAACCTTAAACGATCGTTTCTTTTAAGAAACAAAGACAAACTCTTATTGAAAATCCTCCTATCTTTATAGATAGATCCTTGAAAATCATTAAAGTGCCAAATGAAATCCATGGATTGGATTCCTAGTGTGCTTTAAATGTCCATACCTAAAGATAACAAATTAAAGAATCAAGTTAGCTAATTTTGTGCTTATGTGTTTTCTTACATGTTTTGTGGTTGTATGTGATCCATCCAAATCCTCGTAGAGTCTTTCATATCTCATATGAGGGATTCATAGTAGGATATCCAAAGTTACTATCTTAAATCCTTAATGGACTTCTACGTTGTAGTCAAGTCCCTTGGGTTTTAAAGGACTATTCTAAAATTGGACCCCTTGAGTGGTCTAGATAAACAGATTGATTTGAAAATCTGATTAGAAATGTCATGTGATGATATAATTAAAAAGATTCCTTAAGTGGTCTATTTAAGGAGAT
This sequence comes from Helianthus tuberosus, assembly GCA_030545235.1. Classification (NCBI taxonomy): domain Eukaryota; kingdom Viridiplantae; phylum Streptophyta; class Magnoliopsida; order Asterales; family Asteraceae; genus Helianthus; species Helianthus tuberosus. The sequence continues at coordinate 339,460 of CM060353.1, read as the reverse complement.
CGTACGACGGTCTAGTTAAGAAGATCATGTGTTGATCTAGTTAAAAAGATCGTTCGTTGATCTAATTAAAAGGACCCTTTGGTGGTCTGGTCTAGTCGAGTCGCTTCATGTTTATTCAAGTGATTTTTTTCCCTACGCATTATGAAATGAACTGTGCGGACTGTGCAAGGAATTACGTAATTATGGAGGCCTACATAATTATGGAAATTCAGTGCACAGAAACCACAAGAAGTTTTGTCATGTGTTAAGACCTATAGTGATAAGAATAATGATACGGGAGAAGTCTTGGACCTCGACCAATGTCATTTATTCTTACACTCCCCAATTCTGATCTCAATCACACACCAAGTTTCCTATGATGAGTCTACATGAGAAACGTTCTTTCATCCGTAGTTCGAAACCCCATGTTTTATTACTACAAGGAGTTCACTTTGATGGTTGACAATTTCGCTAAGAATCCTAAAATGGCCCAGAGTTTTACTTAAGGGTTCAATGGATTTGTTTGAAATCGAAACCGTCACAGCTGTCTTCACAAGTTTACTCTAAAATTAAATTTCGGGACGAAATTTCCTAAAGTAGGGGAGACTGTGACACCTGTGTCACTTCAACCATCAAACAAAGACCAAACCAATAAAATATTATATTTTATACTTGGGATTTGTATAAATATGTGTATCATTTGCACATATCAATTCTTGTTCAATTTCGGGCTCTAAATCGCTTTCTGGAAGGTTATATGCGCACCGATGCGTAAATATAACCAGTTTAATGCAACGAACACTCCAGAATAGTGAAATAGGTTTAACATACCTTAAATAACCTTTACATAACTTAGAAATAAGTTTTAAAGGCTTTGGTATGGCAAAAACAAGATAATTCGTCTATAGGGACTAAATTTGACAAACTGTGAAAGTATGCCAATTTGAACTATAACAGACATTCCGGAACATGACCATAAGTTAAATATACCATAAATATCCTTCACATAGCTTAGAAATAGGCTTTGAGGGGTTCGGTGTGCTAAAATAAACTTTTGCGTCATTCAGGGACTAAAAGCGTCAAAAAGTGCACAAGTTTGCACTTTCGTGCATAACTTACGTTCTGAATACATCCGGACATCCAAAAATTTATGTAAGCACTAAAATATTTTATTTTAGTGTTTGGCATGAGAAAAATCCATTCGTCGCGCAATTTGGATCGTTTTTCGCGCTTATGCGCATTCCGTCGTAATTAAGCGAACATCGCGATCATACGACCAAACGAACCGACATCCGGCATATTTTTGAGCATGTTTCATGTCCACAATGTTTAGGCATCATTTTAGGGCCTTAAAGTTGACTTAACGAGCCTTAAACATGTCGGAAATGGCCTTAATACACAACGGGGACTGAAATGGAAACTTTGGAAACTGTTTGCTGATCAGAAGGACCTAGGCGTGACACCTAGCCCCCTAGGCGTCACGCGAGGCCCTTTCAGATCAGCAAATGTCATTTTAACAGCTGTTAACAGCTCTTATACACTCCAAACCCAATTCCACTTGTCATTTCCTACTTATGGGGGGCCAATGTGATGCACATGAGGTTACCAACAAGTGTAGGGACAAGATCAAAGCACGGTATTCGAGGAACGATCCTAACGGTGGTCTAAATCCTATAAATACCCCTTTGATTCATTTGCAAAACCCACTTGAAATCTGAGAATTCTCTAAGTTGGGGTGTTTCATCACCTCATACCTGAGAATACTTGGATTATCAATCTTGCGGGGACCCTTTGTAAGTGTTCTTTCGTTCTTTTCTTTCATTTTAGCATTAAAGTCAAACTTTGTTTGACTTTCTGCATTGACCAGGTTATGGTCAATGCGAAGTTCGTTTGAACTTCATAACGTGAGCGTGATCACGATGGTTATAGTCCCTAGTGACTATACCTACTGATTACCACGTTATCCAGGCTCAGTGACGAGTCGTAGTTTCGGCCAGAATACGTATTCTTGCGTATTTTGTAACCAAACTACTCTTAGGTATCAAAACCGTTTGTTTTGATACCAAACCTGTTTTTCTAAACTTATTTAAGCATGTTTTAACATGCTTAGCTCGTCACTTTTAGTTTAGTGCTTATATAGGGTCGTAAGGTAAGCGATCTAAACAATCGCTTATACTTTCGAACCCGACCCGTTTGGTCGATCATTACGATCCGACCAAACACATTAGGTGACCATATTTGTATAGGGAATAACCTTCCAAGGTTATACCTTATGGTCACGACGTTTAGTTAGTTGTATGATAGGTAGTTTATATGCCTTAGGTAAATTACCAAAATGCCATTTTTACGCCAAAATTCATTTTAAGCATATGTAACATAACTTTTGACATCTAAACTGATTTGGCAACAATATTAGACATGTTAAGGCATATTTTACTTATCGTAGGGCTAGTTAGGCGGTCCGAACGCGTTTTACGCGAACGACGCGTTAAAGTAGCATAAGCTACCTAAACGGGTCGTAATGGGTCGTAAGCACTTAGGTTAGGTTTCATTTTAGTATGTGGGCTTTGTTAAACCATATTACATGAGTTCCCATACTCATTTGGTTTACGAACCCTCATTCTATCCAATCCTCCGATTTAGGTCCCGTATATTAACATAGTTACCTATATTAGGTGCCGTTTGATTCCGTGATCTCTAGCATTGCTTGGTGGTTATCCTAGGACTTCTAAGCAATCTCAAGTGAGTACATAGACCCCTCTTTTACTGTTTTCCAAACATTTTGGGGTGAAGCATGTGTACCTATCTGTTATTTTCATGATTTCAAAGTATAATTGATTATACATGTTATTACTTATCATTTGACAAACTAAATGACTATCTATGGTTTAAACACTGATTTCTCAAAGAACATAAAATAAAATGTTGAATTGTACTTATTTTATGTTCACCAGACCGATTGGTAGTATGATATAGCGCTATAGGATTAGACACCCCATTCCTGTTGTCATGGAATGTCTGAAACCAATTTGTTTCACCATCCAAATAGGGATTGCCTTTGTGGTATCCCTATAGTCTCAAAGGTGTAGTTTGATGCACTAGGTCTGAATGAATTCTTAAATCACACTTTTATTGTATATTTTGATATACTCTCAAGTGTGGTATTGTACAAAACCAACGTATATTTTGTTAATCATCCAAAGCATATTTTATATGTTATTTACAAATCCAAAACATAGTTTAATATGTTATTTATCACATCCAAAGCATATCTTGATATGTTATTTATGAAACCAAAACATAGTTTAATATGTTATTTATGAATCCGAAGTATACTTGTAATATACTACTGAAAACTATTCTTTTAAACAACTAAAGTATATTTAATGTACTATCTATCTAACGATTGGGTTTTGATTAGTGTTTAGATAACGGGACGGGTGTAATGTGATGAAAACATGGTAGATACGCCGCTGGTACTTCTTATATATAAGTGTTTTCATTGCATTACATACTGTGGCGTTATTTAGTACACTTGGGTTAACGAAATTGGAACTGAAATATATTTTAATATATTACTCATTCGATTCTCTTAAAATCCAAAGTATATTTTCACATATACTATAAGCCTTTTTATCAAAATATTGTTTTCCGAACAATACATTCAATACAAACTCATTTTACATGGTTATTCACTTAACCATACATTATTCTCTTATTTATACATATCATCTGATCTTATCGCTTTTTCAAATGATTTACAAAACAAAACAATTTACAAGGATCATGACTACTTTTCTTAAAACATTCTTTTTCCTTTAAACTTGTAAGTCATGAATCCTACTTTCATAAAACATATGTATCTCACAGGCATTTTTATGCTGACGTACCTATTTTTACACATGTTTCAGGTGTTGTCTTGTGATGATTGTTGATACACGCTACACTTAGGATGGACTTGTGCCTTAACGACTTTAAAACTTGAAAGATAATAGTTGTACTTATTTGATTGTATTACAACAATGAGTTCATTTATTCAATAAAACTTGAAAGATAATAGTTGTACTTATTTGATCTGTAAACCGTATTTGGATAAATTTGTAATTATCTTCATAGATGACATACTTATTTATTCAAAAAGTCAGGACGAACATAGTCAGTATTTGCATATACTCTTAACTTTGTTAAGAAAAGAAAAGTTTTACGCCAAATTTTCGAAGAATGAATTTTGGCTACTAGAAGTGCAATTTTTAGGTCATATGGTGAATCATGAAGGTATTCACTTAGATCTTGCTAAGATAGCAGTAATTACCAAATGGAAGATTCTGCAATCAGCAATAGAAATTAGGAATTTTGTAGGTTTAGTATTATAGACAGTTTATTAAGGATTTTTCCAAGATAGCTGTACCATTAACTAAGTTAACCTATAAAACAGTTAAGTTTGATTACGGACCTAAACAAGAAGAAACCTTTAAGTATCTTGAAACAGAAGTTAACCAATACTACAATCCTAACCTTACCAGAAGGAACAGAAGATTTTAAAGTATATGGTAAAGTTTCAAAGCTAGGATTTGGATATGTGTTAGTGCAATGCAAAAAGGTAATTACATATGCATCAAGGTAATTGAAAAAGGTACGAAGGAACTATACCACTCATGAGTTAGAATTAGAAACCATAATTTTTGCCTTAAGATTTGGAGATATTATCTGTATGGAAGTAAGGATACTATCTATATGGATTATAAGAATTTAAGATATATATTTTTGGGCAAAAAGAATTTGAGGCAAAGGAGATGAATGAAAATCCTAAGTAACTACGATTGTGATATTCAGTATCACGAGGGAAAAGCTGAAAACGGCAAGAGATAGTCATAAGAATTATGCAGATAATAGATAAAAGCCGTTGGAGTTCGAGTTGGAGACAAAATATAATTGGAAGTATCTCCTTGGAAAGGAGTTGTTAGATTCGGTAAGAAAGGAAAGTTAAGTCCAAGGTACGTAGGACCATTTTCAGTAATCCAACATATAGGACTAGTTGCTTATCATTTACAAACTACCAAGGAAGTTGGTTGGAGTACATGATATATTTCATGTATCCAATCTCAAGAAATATTCATCAAATGAATCACTGGTAGTACCTTTGCAAGATATAAAGGTAAACCAATAAGTGTTAGTTCAAGTAAAGAGGGATTCAAAGATAGGACCTTAATACACTTGGAAACTGGAATTTGAAGCGAAAGTATCCTCAATTATTCCAGTAAATCTCGAGGACGAGATTTTTCTTAAGGTGGGGAGAATGTAACGACTCTCATCAAAAGTCATAATCATTAAATTAATTTGACCAAAAGGAAACCCTAATTGAGACACCCAAGTGATTCTGAACAAACCCTAAAATTTTCAGAATTTTCAGAATCAGGATTAGGGCCCCTAAAACTCAGGGGGGGTTAAACCCTAGTTACGATTATCTAAATAACTTTCTGTCAAAATTGAATTTCACAAAACCGTCGACTCAGCAAGCCTACCCATGCACGTGGCTACCCTATGAAACTAGGTTGGCAGTCGCGTAGCGCGACGACAAAAGGGGTAGGCAGTCGCGCTACGCTACTGAGTCAAATTTTTAGTATAAATAGGGTGGTTTGGGACTTGATTCTGGGAGTTGAAACGACGGAAAAATTCCAAATACACGCTGAGATATCGTAATTTTACTATCAAAACACACACGGATCACTAATTGAAGCTGCAATCAGGGTATTAGCACAATCGCTGCTACGATTCATTTTCCGACGATCAATATATCCAATGAATGTTTAAGTGCCGCCCACATTAGGGTTATACTTTATCGTTCATCATTAATTTGACGGATCATCGTTAATTCGATGGATAAAGTATTGTACTTTGTCGTTCGTTGTTAATTCGACGGATCATCGTTAATTCGATGGATGAAGTATTGCACTTTGTCATTCGTTGTGAGAATTTGATCTCGTGAGTTATCGTAAATGCTGGATTGATTACTAACCCCAAAATTGTGTGCTTGTTATTAAATTTAGGATAAAAAGGCTAAATCAGTAGGCCAAACTCTGCCCGTATAAATCTGCAATGTGAGTCATTCTCCTTTTCTCACAGTTTGTGAGTCATTCTCCTTTTCTCACAGTTTGTGAGTCATTCTTCCTTTTCTCACAAATATTTTACAATACTCCAAATTATTTTCAAGATTATAATTACAGGGACTAAGTCGTGGATATCTTGAATTACTGGTTAGTGGGGTATTGTGCACATTACTAATTTTCTCCCAGTTAGGTTCATTGACCTACTCGGGATAATCACTGTTGGGTTCATTGACCTACAGGGATAATCATCACTATTTAGGTTCATTGATCTAAATAGTGGTATGACCATCGTCACCATTGTGACTTGTCACCATTGTGACAGAATGCCAGATAAAAATAAGATAGAAGCCATTGTAATCGCTCTTATGCTGTAATTAATAACTATGCATCATTATGCAAAATAGAATGATTCACTCAGTATTTCCCGCTGACAAAACCTTTTTCAAACATGTTTCAGGTGACCTATTATGAATCAGGAAAAGTGCCATATAGCACTACAAGCTCAAGGAAGTGGCTCAGTATAAAATAAAAGAAACATGTTTTGTAAAAATAAAAGATTTCATGAAATCAAATGATTGTAAATTACCGGGTTTTATCCCGCATTGTGAAATAAAATAATCGGGAAATATTTATATTTTAAAAGATCCTGATGGAAACTTCCGCTGTCAAACTCAATTAATTAAATACCGCAGTATTTCTGTCCCGCGGCTCTTGAAACGGGTCAAACCGGGTCATGGGCCGTGACAGAAAAAGGTGGTATCAGAGCCACTTATCGAGCCACTGATTTAAGCCAATTAAGTATTTAGAAAATACTTAATAATTTTTATTAATTGCTATTTTGTGAGTATATGTTTATTATCTGACTAATTTTTAATAATATGGGCAGATTTTTATATGTTAACAATATTGTAATATTATTGCTCTATCATCAGTAATCGAAAAACATTATATATAAATTTACTTGATTATATATGGAATTACCTAATTTATAAATATAGTATTAATATATTGTGGTAAAGAAATTATATTTTTATGTTTGAGGTATACTCTTATTTAAAATTATTGTTTAATTATTTATTATTAATAATTTTATTATTAATAATAATATATTGATAGTAGTAGTATTAAGATTATTTTTTTTAAATACTAGGGTTATTATCAAAAGCAGATATTGGATAACCTAGCCTTAATTAGGCATGGACTGATCACCTATGCTTAAACAAGGCAGTATTAATCAATATCCACCATGATAATGACTAGTTAATATATAAATTAAGTCATCATATTTATTTAGTATATGGATTTTTATATAACTATTGTAATAGTAAATATAAATCTTTAAATATTCTGATTTAAAGTTTAGTATTTTTATTATCTACAGTTAAGAAAATTTATAAATAAATTACAAATAAAACCTAGTATGTTTTAATTTTTAGTTGTTTTGGTAGTATGAAATACTATTCAACAAGTTGTTCTATAAAATTTTGTTATGACTTAGTAATTGTGTATGTTGCTAAAACAGCATGAGTGATCTGTCGGAAGCTCTTCAGAATTTAAATCTCTATCCAGTAAGAATAGAAGTTTCCAGAGATTTCAATAGGTATATACCAGATATAGAAGAACCTATAGAATTCAATGCTTTACCTCTTGAAAAACCTAAGAAAATGGAAATTGGGGAAAGTTCTAGGCAAATGGAGGGACTACCATCTCAAGAAGAACTAGATTTTATAATGGCAACCGATGATACTATTGAGCCTGTTAATAAAAATAATTTTATGAACTTAGAACCATCTATTCCAAACTCTTCTAATCACTGGAATATAGACGAATGGTTGGATAATGAAATACTGTTACAAAACCATCCCTATAGGCTTTTTCCTAAATACAATCCAGAACCTTTACCAAATTTACCAATAAGTAACGAGAATAGGACTGAACTTCATCATTTTGACAAAATGGATGCTGGGAATAGAATCCAAGAAATTTTGGGACAGATCTCCTGGAAATACGATGAGAAGGAACGTCGTTACTAGAACATCACCTGACCAAAGATAGGGGATTATGAAACTATGATTGTATAATAGTAAAATCAGTTTGTGTAAAATAAATAATAAAACGGGTGTATATAGAAACAAGATATAAAGAAATTTTAGAAAGTTACAACTTTTGTTTGTATATTCGTTTACTTGATTATGTGCAATTAAATTATGACATTGGATTATTTCCTTTATACTAATTATGTATCTATAAAGTAGATATCAGATGGAAAACACTAATAATGAACCAGTTAATGAGATTAACCAATCTGAGCAACAACAGGGGGATCAATATGTGACTAGGCAAGATATAGAAAATATCGTTGCTCAAGGGATAGCCAACGCTATTCCAGAGTTAGTTGCTCAAGGGATAGCCAATGCTATTCCAGCAATCATTGCTGCTGTTAAAAATCCAATCGAACCGCAACAAGTTGTTCCTAGTAAACGCATTTCTGAAGATAATTTCAGTAATAGCATAAATGGAGGCGGTAATCATGTTAATCATGATAATGAACCACGGCAAGCTCCGCTCCATAAGAAAAGGAAAGTTGCAACGCCTGGTTGCACTTACAAAGAATTTCTTGCTTGTAAACCCACTGAGTTTGCAGGCAATGAAGGAGCGACTGCAGCACTGCGTTGGTTAGAGAAAACCGAGGCAGTAATTGCCATAAGTAAATGTGATCAGGATGATCAGGTTATGTATGCGTCAAACCTATTCAAAGAAGTGGCGTTAGAATGGTGGAACACAGTATTACAGGCAAAAGGAAGAAGGATGGCGTATGCTATAAACTGGGAAGAATTTAAGAGTCTTGTAGAAAGAAAATTCTGTCCTGAATATGAAAAAGATCAAATGGCAAATAAATTTCTAACCCACCGGATGGTAGATGTAGATTGTCGAGGGTATACTACGACATTCTTCGAATATGCTCGAGTGGTACCAACCCTGGCTTCGCCAGAGCCGGTACTTATTTCTCGTTATATTTGGGGATTGATTTCCGAGATCCGTAATATTGTCAAAGCTGCGAAACCTCGCACAATTGATGATGCAGTAGAATTAGCCAATACTATGACTGACGAGTTAGTACGGACAAGAGAAGAAAATAGGAGGAAGGAAGTAGCCCAAAAGATTACCCAAGAATTCCGTTCGGGTAACCATAACAATTTTAAGAAAGGATGGAATGGGCAATCTTCTACTAGTCCATTTTGCAATTTTTGCAAAAGGAAGCATTTTGGAAGATGCAAAGGATATTGCAATTTTTGCAAGATTCCAGGGCATCAAGAAGAAGACTGCAGGAGGAAGAAATTTTCAGTCTGCTACAATTGTGGAGAAACTGGACATCTTAGGCCAGATTGTCCAAAACTGAATAAACCATTTGACAATAAAGCCAAACCGGCAGAAGGAGCAAAGAGGAATGCGAGAGCTTTTCAGCTGACTACTCATGAAGCAGAGATGATTCCAGATGTGATAGCCGGTATGTTCTTAGCTTACAACGTTTACACAAACAGTATTATTTGACTCTGGTGCAAACCAAAGTTTTATAAATACTTTACTCTGCCAAACTCTTAACTTACCGTTAACCAGCATTAGATAAGTTTCTACAAAGAAACGGCAGATGTGGAATTAGTTAAAATTAATAAGGTTATGCAGAACATAGAAATAAGTTATAAGTTTTCTGCAATCCTATTATATATGAAATTAGTTGAATTTGATGTTGTGATTATTATCTGTGATCAGAATTTCTTAGAAATTCAATCAACCATCGGAGAAGTAATTATGATTACAGGAGATAAACCATGTAAGCCTATGAAGTTCATATCAGTAAATGGAAATTGCTAATTATGAACGAAAGCAAGAAATAGTATATATGATTTTAGTAATCATTAATACTAAAGATACAGAATTTAAGGAAATTTCTGTAGTTTCAGAATAACTAGATGTATTTCCAGAAGATTTACCTGGATTACCACCAGATATAAAGATAGAATTTAAGATTCATCTAAATTCCAGGAATTTTACCGATAAGCTAAGGAACCTTATCGGTTAGCACAATATTGGTTGTTAAGAAAAGTATGGTTCGATAAGAATCTGTATTGATTATAGGAAATTGAATAAAGTTACAATTAAGAATCAATACCCATTACTTAGAATTAATGATCTATTCAGGAAAATAGATATTTTCTAAAGATCGACTTAAGTTTCGGATATCATCAGAGGAAGACATACCTAAGACTGTTTTCAGAACTAGGTATGGTCATTACAAGTTTACAGTCATGCCCTTCGGATTAACGAATGCACCTGCAGCATTCATGGACATGATGAATAGGATCTGTAAACCGTATTTGGATAAATTTGTAATTATCTTCATAGATGACATACTTATTTATTCAAAAAGTCAGGACGAACATAGTCAGTATTTGCATATACTCTTAACTTTGTTAAGAAAAGAAAAGTTTTACGCCAAATTTTCGAAGAATGAATTTTGGCTACTAGAAGTGCAATTTTTAGGTCATATGGTGAATCATGAAGGTATTCACTTAGATCTTGCTAAGATAGCAGTAATTACCAAATGGAAGATTCTGCAATCAGCAATAGAAATTAGGAATTTTGTAGGTTTAGTATTATAGACAGTTTATTAAGGATTTTTCCAAGATAGCTGTACCATTAACTAAGTTAACCTATAAAACAGTTAAGTTTGATTACGGACCTAAACAAGAAGAAACCTTTAAGTATCTTGAAACAGAAGTTAACCAATACTACAATCCTAACCTTACCAGAAGGAACAGAAGATTTTAAAGTATATGGTAAAGTTTCAAAGCTAGGATTTGGATATGTGTTAGTGCAATGCAAAAAGGTAATTACATATGCATCAAGGTAATTGAAAAAGGTACGAAGGAACTATACCACTCATGAGTTAGAATTAGAAACCATAATTTTTGCCTTAAGATTTGGAGATATTATCTGTATGGAAGTAAGGATACTATCTATATGGATTATAAGAATTTAAGATATATATTTTTGGGCAAAAAGAATTTGAGGCAAAGGAGATGAATGAAAATCCTAAGTAACTACGATTGTGATATTCAGTATCACGAGGGAAAAGCTGAAAACGGCAAGAGATAGTCATAAGAATTATGCAGATAATAGATAAAAGCCGTTGGAGTTCGAGTTGGAGACAAAATATAATTGGAAGTATCTCCTTGGAAAGGAGTTGTTAGATTCGGTAAGAAAGGAAAGTTAAGTCCAAGGTACGTAGGACCATTTTCAGTAATCCAACATATAGGACTAGTTGCTTATCATTTACAAACTACCAAGGAAGTTGGTTGGAGTACATGATATATTTCATGTATCCAATCTCAAGAAATATTCATCAAATGAATCACTGGTAGTACCTTTGCAAGATATAAAGGTAAACCAATAAGTGTTAGTTCAAGTAAAGAGGGATTCAAAGATAGGACCTTAATACACTTGGAAACTGGAATTTGAAGCGAAAGTATCCTCAATTATTCCAGTAAATCTCGAGGACGAGATTTTTCTTAAGGTGGGGAGAATGTAACGACTCTCATCAAAAGTCATAATCATTAAATTAATTTGACCAAAAGGAAACCCTAATTGAGACACCCAAGTGATTCTGAACAAACCCTAAAATTTTCAGAATTTTCAGAATCAGGATTAGGGCCCCTAAAACTCAGGGGGGGTTAAACCCTAGTTACGATTATCTAAATAACTTTCTGTCAAAATTGAATTTCACAAAACCGTCGACTCAGCAAGCCTACCCATGCACGTGGCTACCCTATGAAACTAGGTTGGCAGTCGCGTAGCGCGACGACAAAAGGGGTAGGCAGTCGCGCTACGCTACTGAGTCAAATTTTTAGTATAAATAGGGTGGTTTGGGACTTGATTCTGGGAGTTGAAACGACGGAAAAATTCCAAATACACGCTGAGATATCGTAATTTTACTATCAAAACACACACGGATCACTAATTGAAGCTGCAATCAGGGTATTAGCACAATCGCTGCTACGATTCATTTTCCGACGATCAATATATCCAATGAATGTTTAAGTGCCGCCCACATTAGGGTTATACTTTATCGTTCATCATTAATTTGACGGATCATCGTTAATTCGATGGATAAAGTATTGTACTTTGTCGTTCGTTGTTAATTCGACGGATCATCGTTAATTCGATGGATGAAGTATTGCACTTTGTCATTCGTTGTGAGAATTTGATCTCGTGAGTTATCGTAAATGCTGGATTGATTACTAACCCCAAAATTGTGTGCTTGTTATTAAATTTAGGATAAAAAGGCTAAATCAGTAGGCCAAACTCTGCCCGTATAAATCTGCAATGTGAGTCATTCTCCTTTTCTCACAGTTTGTGAGTCATTCTCCTTTTCTCACAGTTTGTGAGTCATTCTTCCTTTTCTCACAAATATTTTACAATACTCCAAATTATTTTCAAGATTATAATTACAGGGACTAAGTCGTGGATATCTTGAATTACTGGTTAGTGGGGTATTGTGCACATTACTAATTTTCTCCCAGTTAGGTTCATTGACCTACTCGGGATAATCACTGTTGGGTTCATTGACCTACAGGGATAATCATCACTATTTAGGTTCATTGATCTAAATAGTGGTATGACCATCGTCACCATTGTGACTTGTCACCATTGTGACAGAATGCCAGATAAAAATAAGATAGAAGCCATTGTAATCGCTCTTATGCTGTAATTAATAACTATGCATCATTATGCAAAATAGAATGATTCACTCAGTATTTCCCGCTGACAAAACCTTTTTCAAACATGTTTCAGGTGACCTATTATGAATCAGGAAAAGTGCCATATAGCACTACAAGCTCAAGGAAGTGGCTCAGTATAAAATAAAAGAAACATGTTTTGTAAAAATAAAAGATTTCATGAAATCAAATGATTGTAAATTACCGGGTTTTATCCCGCATTGTGAAATAAAATAATCGGGAAATATTTACATTTTAAAAGATCCTGATGGAAACTTCCGCTGTCAAACTCAATTAATTAAATACCGCAGTATTTCTGTCCCGCGGCTCTTGAAACGGGTCAAACCGGGTCATGGGCCGTGACAGAAAAAGGTGGTATCAGAGCCACTTATCGAGCCACTGATTTAAGCCAATTAAGTATTTAGAAAATACTTAATAATTTTTATTAATTTCTATTTTGTGAGTATATGTTTATTATCTGACTAATTTTTAATAATATGGGCAGATTTTTATATGTTAACAATATTGTAATATTATTGCTCTATCATCAGTAATCGAAAAACATTATATATAAATTTACTTGATTATATATGGAATTACCTAATTTATAAATATAGTATTAATATATTGTGGTAAAGAAATTATATTTTTATGTTTGAGGTATACTCTTATTTAAAATTATTGTTTAATTATTTATTATTAATAATTTTATTATTAATAATAATATATTGATAGTAGTAGTATTAAGATTATTTTTTTTAAATACTAGGGTTATTATCAAAAGCAGATATTGGATAACCTAGCCTTAATTAGGCATGGACTGATCACCTATGCTTAAACAAGGCAGTATTAATCAATATCCACCATGATAATGACTAGTTAATATATAAATTAAGTCATCATATTTATTTAGTATATGGATTTTTATATAACTATTGTAATAGTAAATATAAATCTTTAAATATTCTGATTTAAAGTTTAGTATTTTTATTATCTACAGTTAAGAAAATTTATAAATAAATTACAAATAAAACCTAGTATGTTTTAATTTTTAGTTGTTTTGGTAGTATGAAATACTATTCAACAAGTTGTTCTATAAAATTTTGTTATGACTTAGTAATTGTGTATGTTGCTAAAACAGCATGAGTGATCTGTCGGAAGCTCTTCAGAATTTAAATCTCTATCCAGTAAGAATAGAAGTTTCCAGAGATTTCAATAGGTATATACCAGATATAGAAGAACCTATAGAATTCAATGCTTTACCTCTTGAAAAACCTAAGAAAATGGAAATTGGGGAAAGTTCTAGGCAAATGGAGGGACTACCATCTCAAGAAGAACTAGATTTTATAATGGCAACCGATGATACTATTGAGCCTGCCAAAACATACTCAATTAACAGTAGCACATACGACCCATATGTTCGGCCCAATTACTTAGGCCCGCAATAGGGTGCAAGTCCAAACAGCGTGTACATGTATATGGTCTCGAGTCGAGACTATGCGGTCTCTAGTCGAGACTGTGCGGTCTCGAGTTGTAGTCTACTAGTTCTCGAGTCGCGACTGAGGTGGTCTCGGGTCATGCATGTATTGGTCTCGAGTCGCAACTGAACTCGCAACCCCGGTCTCGAGTTATGATGTGTGTGTGCTGATAAAGTATGGTCTCGAGTCGAGACTGGAGGTTCTCGACTCGCTACCTTGTGTCGAAACCGTGATCTCGAGTTATCATCCATGTGGTCTCGAGTCGAGACAGGAGGTCTCGACAGGAACATCTGCTGACTTCCGACATTGTACTAAACCAATAGAATTTCATGATCATGATATGGTGTACTAGACAATAACAATGCACTAACATGTTTCCTTGTCTAACACTTAACCGAAATGGATCAAACACCTCAATTTCAAATATTCAAGGCACATTCATAGCACATTCATGTTGTTCATCATACATTCAACTAGTTCTTCATTTTAGGGTCTTCATTTCACCACATGCTTCATCAATATAGTTTATCCTAGCATGAACTTAAGTTGATAACATCATCGGTTCCTACATCTAGCATATTCAAACAATGTAATAACATGCTTAAATCAGATTTATTACCCACATGCTAATCCGATTTCATGAACACAAACCCCCCTCATTTATACATAACATAACTAACCCATTAGGATTCAAACCCATATAGAACCGATTACTAATGTTTCATCATCACATAACAACAATCCTAGCACCGATTATTCGAGGAGTATATATTCATCATGTATAAAAACTTAACAAGCAAACACATTATCAAACAACTTCATCATACATAACTATCAACCGAAACACATCATCATCAACCGAAATATCACACATCACATAAATCACTAACCGGTTAAGTTTTCAATGGGGATCTTAAGCTTGAACCGAGAGCTCTTGTGTTGCCGGTTGAATCCGAGAAGAAGGATAAGAGATGTGATGTTTGATTTCTAAGGTTTTAGTGAGAGAGAGAGGGAGAGGGAAAGTGTGTGTGTGTGTAGGAGAGTGTGTGTAGGTTGCCCAAAAATGGCAAGGTTGGCCATCAACCAATGTTATATACTCGTTTGATGCACCCTAATGGGCTTCCGGATGGATTAAATGGCCCAACCGGCCCACTGTTCACTCGAGACCGTGTGGTCTCGAGTCGGGTTCTTGTGCCTCGGGTCATATAATACACGCATACATATAAGCACAACATATAAACATAACACATAATCACATAAGATGTTCACTTATATCATTAAACCAACAAGTCACATAACGTTCAAGCATGTTACATCAAGTTACAACGAAGGGTTCTAAATTTCGAGTTGTCACATCATCCCCAAGTTGAAAGAAATTTCGTCCCGAAATTTGGTAAGCACTCACTGAGGAAGCTAGTTAGTTGTATGGTTTTCCCGGTTTTCTTGGGGTGTCACATCCACCCCCCGTTGATCTGGAATTTCGTCCCGAAATTCCGTAGCTTCAGCCTCAGTAGTGGTTGTACCGTTTGTGAACAGTTGGGGGTACTTTTGTTTCATCCGATCTTCGCGTTCCCAGGTGAACTCTAGGCCGCGACGTGAGTTCCAACGAACTCGAACGAGAGGTATTCTAGTGTTCTTGAGGACCTTAACATCCCGGTCCGTGATTTCGACTGGTTCCTCGACGAATCGTAACTGCTCATCGATAGTGAGTTCCTTCAGAGGAACTACGTGGGTCTCATCTGACAGACACTTCTTCAGATTTGACACGTGAAAAACGTTGTGAGCTGCACCGAGTTCTGCTGGTAAGTTCAGTCTATAGGCCACCCTGCCTATTTTCTCGATGATTTTGAAAGGTCCAACGTATCGTGGGTTAAGTTTGCCTCGTTTACCAAAACGAACCACACCCTTCCAGGTGAAACTTTGGGTAGTACCCGCTCCCCAACCTGGAGCTCAAGTGGTTTCCTGCCCTTATCGGCGTAGACTTTCTGACGGTCACGAGCTGCCGCCATGCGTTGTCGTATTTGAGTAATTCGTTCGGTTGTATCTACCACATGTTCTGGACCAGTGATCTGACTATCCCCCACCTCTGCCCAACAAAGAGGTGACCGGCATTTACGCCCGTACAATGCCTCAAACGGAGCAGCTTTAATGCTGGTGTGGTAGCTGTTATTGTACGAGAATTCCACAAGTGGCAGATGCTTTTCCCAGCTGTTGCCAAAGTCGATTACACATGCACGAAGCATGTCTTCTAAGGTTTGAATAGTGCGCTCGGACTGCCCGTCCGTCTGAGGGTGATACGCTGTGCTCATGTCTAATCGTGAGCCAAATGATGTGTGCATCGCCTGCCACAGTTCTGAAGTAAATCGTGCATCTCGATCCGAGATGATAGAGGTGGGCACCCCGTGCCTCGAAACAACTTCCTTGAGGTATACGTCTGCTAGAGTGGAGAACTTATCCGTTTCCTTGATCGCCAAGAAATGTGCGGACTTTGTGAGTCGATCCACGATCACCCAATTAGTGTCGTTACCACGTTGCGATCTAGGCAGGCCTGTAACAAAATCCATGGAAATTTGCTCCCATTTCCATTGCGGTATCTCTGGTTGTTGGAGTAGGCCTGAGGGTTTCTGGTATTCAGACTTGACTCTCGCACAAGTCAAACACTTGCTAACGTACGTTGCTATGTGGGCCTTCATGCTAGGCCACCAGTACGTAGTTTTGATATCGTGGTACATCTTATCCGAACCAGGGTGTACCGAGTAGCGAGACTTGTGTGCTTCCTCCATCACGAGCTCTCGCAAGTTGCCATAGAGTGGGATCCAAATGCGTCCCATTACGTAGTAAGCACCGTCTTCCTTCTGTTCTAAGCGTTGCCTGGATCCGCGTAGGGCTTCAGCCCTGACGTTTTCTAGTTTCGGTGCTTCTATCTGAGCAGCTCGTATTTGGGAAGGAAGACTAGAATGGATCGTGAGTTGTAAAGCTCGCACGCGTTTGGGCGCAGTGTCCTTTCGACTGAGGGCGTCAGCCACAACATTGGCCTTGCCCGGGTGATACCTGATTGAGCACTCGTAGTCATTCAGTAACTCGACCCATCATTGTTGTTGCATGTTCAGTTCCTTCTGCTTGAAGATATGCTCGAGGCTCCTGTGGTCGGTGTAGATGGCGCACTTGGTACCGTACAGGTAATGCCGCCATAACTTAAGTGCAAAAACAACAGCTCCCAGCTCTAAGTCGTGTGTAGTGTAGTTTCTTTCATGAACCTTGAGTTGGCGTGAGGCGTAGGCTATAACTTTATCTCGTTGCATCAATACACAACCAAGACCTTGAATTGATGCGTCGCAGTAAACCACAAAGTCGTCAGTGCCCTCTGGCAGTGAAAGGATAGGCGCGCTGCAAAGTCTATCCTTTAAATGTTGAAATGCTAATTCCTGTGCATTTCCCCATCGATAAACAACGCCTTTCTGCGTTAGTGAGGTGAGAGGCTGTGCAATTTTGGAAAAATCCTTAATGAACCTCCGGTAGTAACCTGCCAATCCCAAGAATTGGCGAATTTCCTTTGGTGTACGAGGTGCAGGCCAGTTCTTAATCGAGTCTACCTTGGATGGATCAACGTGAATCCCATCCTTGTTTACCACGTGGCCTAGGAAATGGACTTCTCGAAGCCAGAAGTCGCATTTCGAGAACTTTGCATAGAGCTGTTCTGTTCGAAGGAGTTCCAGAATGAGTCGCAAATGTTGCTCGTGTTCCTCCTGACTCTTAGAATAGATCAGGATGTCATCGATGAATACTATAACGAACTTGTCCAGGTAAGGCTTGCACACTCGATTCATCAAGTCCATGAAAACCGCAAGTGCGTTTGTCAGCCCAAAAGGCATGACCAAAAACTCATAGTGGCCATATCGAGTTCTAAAAGCTGTCTTGGAGACGTCCTCTTCTCGGACTCTCAGTTGGTGATATCCTGATCTCAGATCAATCTTTGAATAGTAGCTCGACCTTTGCAGTTGGTCGAACAAGTCGTCAATACGTGGTAGAGGATAACGATTCTTCACCGTCACCTTGTTGAGTTCCCGGTAGTCGATGCACATTCTGAAGGTACCGTCTTTCTTCTTCACAAATAGCACTGGAGCTCCCCAAGGCGATGAGCTAGGACGAATAAAACCCTTATCCAAGAGTTCTTGTAGTTGCGTAGAGAGTTCTTCCAACTCCGATGGAGCTAAACGATAAGGTGCATGAGCTATAGGCGCAGCTCCAGGAGCTAGTTCAATCTGAAACTCGACTTGGCGATGAGGTGGAAGACCAGGTAATTCCTCAGGAAATACCTCGGGATAGTCGCATACAACTGGAAAATCTTCTAGCTTCTTCTCTTTCTCCGAGGTGTCATTAACGAGGGTCAAAATGGCAGTGTGGCCCTTTCGCAAGCACTTTTGGGCCTTAAGGAGAGAGATGACGTTCTCAACCGCACTCCTCTTGTCGCCACGAATCATGAGAGGTTCACTACCGGAACCAGGAATACGAACAATCTCCTTGTTGCAAAGAATCTCTGCTCGGTGTTGGGATAACCAATCCATCCCAACGACAACGTCGAAACTACCCAAGACAATAGGAATGAGGTCGATAGAGAAGGTCTGGTTAGCAAGAACAAGTTTACAACCCTTGACTACATGTGTGGCTTCTAAACTCTTACCGTTTGCTAGATCTACAGTGTGGTTGTTGTTCAAAGGTGTTGGGATACGCTTAAGCATTCGACTAACTTCTAGTGACATGTAGCTAGTATCGGCACCCGAATCAAATAATACTGAAACATAAAAGTCGTCGAGAAGGAACTTACCCGCCACAACATTGGGGTCATTCCTTGCTTCACCTTGGCCAATCACGAACGCCCGCCCCCTGGCTCCATTGTTGTTGTTGTTCCCATTGTTACCATTCCCCTGATTGTTGTTATTGTTGTTGTTGTTCTGGTTCCTGTTCAGCTGGGGGCAATCCCTCTTGAAATGGCCTTCAGCTCCACACTGAAAGCACCCTTTGTTATCACCTTGCTGCTGCTGCTGACGTTGGTTCTGTGGGGCCTGTTGTTGACGATTCTGGTTTACGGGGTATAGGCTCCTGCAATCCTTTGCAGCGTGACCTGGCTTGTTGCACCGATGACAGTTACCCCTGGTGCAAGGCCCGCTGTGGTGCAGGCTGCAGCGATTGCATTTGGGGTGATTCCCTTTGTACCCACCATGACTTTGACCACCAGGTGATTGCTGACTAGGGCTCTTGTAGTCATCAGTCTTTCTCTGCTGAGACTGGGACTAAACAGAAGTCGAACCCTTACTTGAAGCTCCATCCCATTTCCGTTTGTTGTCACTAGGGACACCAGAAGTAGTTGCAGCACCTATGCGTTTTGGTAACCTGTTCTGCTCAACCGCTTGGTCAGTAAGACGGTGAGCCAACTGAACAACCTGCTGGATAGTAGCGAGGTTTGCTGAAGTCACATGGCTTTGGATCTCTGGCACCAAGCTGTAACACCCTTAAATTTTTTCACTTGATTTTAATAAATAATAACATAATACACCGTCTCTAATAAAATATTAGTTAATTAACATAACATTCGTAACGTAGT
Source organism: Helianthus tuberosus (assembly GCA_030545235.1). NCBI lineage: Eukaryota > Viridiplantae > Streptophyta > Magnoliopsida > Asterales > Asteraceae > Helianthus > Helianthus tuberosus. The sequence goes on along the minus strand of CM060353.1, from coordinate 319,518 downwards.
TCATAAGTAACATCAAGCTTAATCAATTTATGATTTGGTTAAAACATTTCAAAAGTAGTTTAACAAGTGTTTACAACCCATACATAAAGACTACTAAAGAGTAAAACGTTGCGGAAGCTTCAAAATATAGTGTTCGGTTCTTCATCATATGCTTGATCACCATCCGTAATATCCATCTAGTCACCTAGGGTCAAAACCATTAAAAACATCAGTTTTGACGTTGTTAAATAATATAATGACAAGGTTTAACATCACATTTGAATTAATAAAAACAAAACAACTATTCTGGATCCACCGTAAATTACGATATCACCGTAATTTACGGTGAGTCCTGGAAATTCCTGGTCACCGTAAACCAGGAGATATTCACCGTAGCATATCTGACCTTTACCGTAAATTACGGTATTACCGTAATTTACGGTAGGTCCTGGAAATCCATGTCTTGTTTGATTTGTTCATTGCACTCAACCCAACTCTCGGAATTCGCTTTTCTAACAACCCACCACATCAAATTCTAGTATTTCTAACAGGTTATATATTAACCAATGTCAAAGAACAATCCAACAAATCCCGGAGCATTAATCATGTTTTACTTGTTTATTCGACCCGTTTGGCTCGTCTAAGTAATCCTCCTTTATGACGACTACCAACGAGTACCTACCAATTTAATCAATCACTCAATGTATCGACCTCATCGCTTAATTCAAAACAACTCTTATTCAAAGGTTCAATTCACACATTAGAATCATCCAATCTACTAAATGTAACGGGTCAAGTTACATACCTTAGCGCACGCCCTTCAACCGCGAATCACTACCAGCTTGTCCACTCGACGTTCCGGTATCTTGTCCTATAGAGTTCAATTCAAGACATGTTTAGAACTCTCTTTAGACTTCACTTCGCATATTATACCGAAACTTCATGATTATGCGTTAAAGCTTTACATTTCTATTTTTAAGCCTTCTTTGAGGCATTTCTACAAACACTATGAGGGCAGAATTTCTACATCATTTGCATTTAAGTTCATAGTTTGCTAGCTAGTTAACTTAACATCAATAAAGCCCTCATATAGCATTTTAATCATCATACCTTTCTGAAATCACTTTTCTACAATCAATTTACACTAGGATAATCATCTAAACCCTAGTGTTCATCATCATCGTGTAAAACCCACAACCCACCTTCAAGGTGTTCATGGAATTTCCTGAATTTGGTCATGATTTCACATGAAATTAGCTAGGTTTCACTTCTAAACACCTTATCAATTCTAATCAAACCAAATAACACACATGCAACATCGATTTTCAGATTTTCCAAAATCATGAGAAATTCAAGTTAAGTGTTTTCATTAGATTTTACATACCTTACAATCCTCTTGTGATGAGGATTACGATTCTAGGCTCAATTCTCGATTTCTACTTGGATTAATCCTTCAATTTGCAAGATTATGAGATTTTAGGGTTTTGGAGAAGTAGGTGTCGCCCCCTGTGATGTTCTGGTCGACCAGACCCCCACAATGGGGTGTTTGGTTTGTGTTTTATTTGTTTAACATAATTAACTTTCAATTTTGGACAATCTACACCCCTCCACTATGATAAATATGTAAATTGATTGCTTTTTAATCTATTTTAGATTATTTCTAGAATTTTAATCAACTAGGTTAAAATTCCTAGTTAGTATACTCTTGTTTATTTATACTTTAAAGTTCCAGTATAAAGTTTTGTATTTTCGGGGTGTTACAAGTCCACCCCCCTTAAAAGGATTTCGTCCCCGAAACCGAAGTACGTACCAAATAATATAGGGTGAAGACGTCGCATCTCCTCTTCGGACTCCCACGTAGTGTCCGAACCTTTCCTATGCTCCCATTTGACTTTGACGTGGTCAATTTGTTTATTTCGTAAATGTTTGACCTTTCGGTCTAAAATCTCCACCGGTCTCACCGCATAATTCAGACTATTATCCACTTCGATATCATCGTAATGGATATAGACCGTTTCGTCTGCTAGGCACTTTCTTAATTGTGACACGTGGAATGTGCCATGGATTCCACTTAGCTCCTCCGGTAATTCAAGACGGTAAGCTACCTTACCAACTCTCCCGATAATTTTAAATGGCCCAATAAACCTTGGGCTTAGCTTCCCCCTTTTTCTGAATCTAATAATGCCCTTCCATGGGGAAACTTTTAGCATGACCATGTCACCAACTTGGAATTCGATTGGCTCGTACTATATCTTGGTGGGCGAGTTCACGTGGACCCACTTCACCCCAACATACCGGGGTTCGGCACTTCCTACCATAAAGCATTTCGTAAGGTGCCATCTTAATACTAGATTGGTAACTGTTGTTATACGAAAACTCGACTAACGGTAGGTGAACATCCCAACTGCCTCCAAAGTCGATTATACACGCCCGTAGCATGTCTCCCAATGTTTGTATCGTTCTTTCACTCTGTCCATCCGTTTGGGGATGGTACGCAGTGCTAAGGAACAATTTGGTTCCCATTTGCTCTTGGAAATCTCGCCAGAAATTTGAAGTAAACCGGGTATCCCTATCAGATACGATGGATACCGGCACCCCATGACGTGCTATTATTTCATTCGTGTAAACCTCTGACATCTTTTCTGACGTAAAAGTCTCACGGATCGGAATAAAGTGAGCACTTTTCGTCAATCTATCTACCACCACCCATATGGCATCGAAACCACGATTTGTTTTAGGCAACTTGGTCAGTAGGTCCATTGTGATATGTTCCCATTTCCAAACCGGAATATCTAACGGTTGGAGTTTGCCGTATGACTTCTGATGCTCCGCCTTGACTTGTAAACATGTCAAGCACTTTTCCACACACTTCGCCACATCCCTCTTCATTCCGGGCCACCAATAATTTTGTTTCAAGTCATTATACATCTTGGTCGCACCCGGATGAATTGAATATCGGGATTTATGAGCTTCATTAAGTAGAAGCGCCTTCACTCCACAGGTATGTGGGACCCATATCCTTCCGGATCGAGTCTTTAACCCGTGATTCCCACCCGACAAATCTTTCAACTGACCAATTATTCTTTCTTTCTTCCAATTCTCTTCTTTTACTGCTTCTAATTGCGCCTCTCGAATACGTTCAAGTATACCCGAGGTTACCACGAGTTGCATCGATCTTACTCGTATCGGAACATAATCTGTTTTCCTGCTCAAAGCATCCGCCACCGCATTAGCCTTTCCTTGGTGATAACGTATTTCACAGTCGTAGTCTTTCACCGTTTCCAACCATCGCCTTTGTCACATGTTTAACTCCTTCTGATCGAAGAAGTATTTCAAACTCTTGTGGTCGGTGAATATGGTGCACTTTACCCCATACAAGTAGTGCCTCCATATTTTTAATGCAAACACTACCGCCGCCAAATCGAGATCATGTGTGGGATATTTCTTCTCGTGTATCTTCAATTGTCTCGAGGCATAGGCTATTACCCTGCCCCGTTGCATCAACACGCAACCGAGTCCTGATAATGAAGCATCCGAATAAACCTCCATGTCTTCGACTCCGTCCGGCAATGTCAATACCGGAGCTTGAGTTAACTTTTCCTTTAGTGTTTGAAACGCTTTCTCTTGATCAGCACCCCACAGGAACCTTTCCTTCTTCCGTGTTAGCTTTGTTAGCGGCGACGAAATCTTGGAGAAATCTTGAATGAATCTCCTATAATACCCCGCAAGCCCCAAAAAGCTTCTAATTTCCGAAGGGTTCTTCGGAATATTCCATTTTGACACAGCTTCTATCTTTGACGGATCCACCAATACTCCGTCGGCACTTATGACGTGGCCGAGAAATTGTACCTCTCGTAACCAAAAGGCACATTTAGAGAATTTTGCATACAACTTCTCTCGTCTAAGTGTCTCTAACACTTCTTGTAGGTGGTGTGCGTGTTCAGCTTCACTTTTTGAATACACCAAGATATCATCGATAAACACGATGACCGACTTATCCAACATTGGTTTGCAAACCCGGTTCATGAGGTCCATGAAAGCCGCGGGTGCGTTTGTTAGGCCAAATGACATCACGAGGAATTCGTAATGTCCGTATCTCGTGCGGAAAGCCGTCTTCGGCACATCTTCTTCTTTGACCTTTAATTGGTGATACCCCGATCTAAGGTCAATTTTTGAGAACCGGTTCGCACCTTGTAGTTGGTCGAATAAGTCATCTATTCTTGGGAGCGGGTATCGGTTACCGTGAGTTTGTTTAACTCTCGGTAATCGATACACATGCGCATGCTCCCATCTTTCTTTCTTACGAACAACACCGGTGCGCCCCAAGGAGACACACTCGGCCTTATAAATCCCTTGTCAAGCAGGTCTTGAATTTGGGACATCAACTCTTGTAATTCCGAGGGTGCAAGTCGGTACGGGGCTTTTGCTACGGGTTTCGCGCCCGAAATCAATTCGATCCCGAACTCTATTTCCCGTTCAGGCGGTATCCCCGGTAAATCTTCCGGAAAAACATCTTCATAATCTCGTACTACCGGTACATCTCCAATCTTTCGTGATTCTTTTTCGGGCTCATTAGCGTATATTATGAATGCCTTGCATCCTCGTTTCATTAGCTTGTGAGCTTTCAACATTGAGCATACTATGGGGTTGCCTCCTTTTTCGCCATAAATGGTGACGTGTTTCCCGCTCGGAGACGTTAGTTTTATCTCTTTACGGAAGCACACGACCTTTGCATGGTGTCGAGATAGCCAATCCATCCCAACGACTACTTGAAATTCTCCTATCGACATCGGGATTAGATTTATCAAATATTCTTCATCGTCGATGCTCAGTTTACAATTTTCACATACATCACAAACAATAAAGCCCTTGTTATTACCTATCTCTACTTCTAAAGGCACAGGTAATTTTGTTAGAACAAATGAAGGATGTCGAATAAATCCATATGAAACAAAGGATTTATTCGCACCCGTATCAAATAACACGTGTGCAGGAATTGAATTTACAGCAAATATACCTGAGACCACGTCAGGTTCAACCTTTGCTTCTGCGGCGGTTAGTTGAAAAGATCTTGCCTTTGCTTTAGGGGCTTCACCTTTCGGTTCATGCCCATCCTTCTTTCCAACCAGTTCCGGGCATTCCGACTTCTTGTGACCCGTTCGATAACAATTGTAACAAACCGTCACTTTCTCCGGGCATGATATAGCCATATGTCCCGTTTTCTTGCATATGGGACAAGGCTTATCCTTGTAACGGCATTCGCCTTTATGACCCTTCCCGCAGATTCTGCAACTTGGCGACCCATCTTTCTTATCAGATTTCTTTGCGCTTTCGTTTGTTCGTGCCTTCTTAGTAGGGCTTGGATTTACATCTTGTGCCCTTCGTTCACCCCGTTCTATGCTCTTTTTCAGTTCGATCTCCCTTTCCCGAGCAGCATTAACAATCTCGGTAAGGGTCTCGTATTTTGAAGGGGTTATGAACTCTCTATACTCCGCACTTAGCATGTTATGGTAGTAATAGACCTTTTGTTCTTCGTTTGTCACCAAATCATCACAGAACTTTATCTTGTCCATAAACATCCCCGTGATCTTGTCTATGGATTCACCCTTGTGTCTGAGTTGCATGAACTCTTCCTTGATTCTATTTATGACCGCTTTGGGACTATGGTGTTTAAGAAACGGCGTCTTAAACTCCTCCCATGTTATGGCCTTAGCCGCTTCACTTCCAATCTCCTTCTTTTTGTTATCCCACCAGTCTTTCGCTTGACCTCTTAATTGACCCGTACCATAAGCTACGTAGTCATTTTCATCACAATGAGTGCTCTCGAATACTCCTTCGATATCACTTAGCCATCATTGACACACAATTGGATCAACCTCCCCATTATATATTGGTGGTTTACAGGCCATGAATTCCTTGTATGAACAAGGCTTTCGTCCACCATGTTTTTCTTTTGCTGAATTGGAATCATCTTCCAATTTCTCGATTCTCTCTTCTACTATTGATAAAACTGTGTTTTGAATTTTATCAATAAAGCCCGACAAGCTGTTTTCGATCGCCTTTCCAACCTCTTCGGCAATCACTTCCCTCACTTGTTCCGTGACTCTTGGCACCGCATTATCATTACCTCCTTCAGCCATCACTATTTCTGAAATGTTTACATAAATTGTTAAACATTCCATTTATAACACATGCTTTACTTGTTTTGATTTAATCAAGTTCATAACTCGATTTAATCATTCTTGTTTCTATTCAATCAAGTTCGTAACTTGATTTAATAATTCTTGTTTCAATTTAATCAAGTTCGTAACTTGATTTAATAATTCTTGTTTCAATTTAATCAAGTTCGTAACTTGATTTAATAATTCTTGTTTCAATTCAATCAAGTTCGTAACTTGATTTAATAATTCTTGTTTCATGCATTTCTTGTTTTCGAGTGAGCTTACGCACTCTTTTCATTTTCATGCATATTTGTCATTTCTCGTTCTCTATGTAGTACATAATTTATTAACAAAATAAGTTAGTTCTTACCGGACGATCGATCAAGCTTGAACCGAACACTTTGTTGACAACCTTAGGCTCTGATTACCAACTTGTAACACCCTTAATTTTTTTTCACTTGATTTTAATAAATAATAACATAATACACCGTCTCTAATAAAATATTAGTTAATTAACATAACATTCGTAACGTAGTTCATAAGTAACATCAAGCTTAATCAATTTATGATTTGGTTAAAACATTTCAAAAGTAGTTTAACAAGTGTTTACAACCCATACATAAAGACTACTAAAGAGTAAAACGTTGCGGAAGCTTCAAAATATAGTGTTCGGTTCTTCATCATATGCTTGATCACCATCCGTAATATCCATCTAGTCACCTAGGGTCAAAACCAATAAAAACATCAGTTTTGACGTTGTTAAATAATATAATGACAAGGTTTAACATCACATTTGAATTAATAAAAACAAAACAACTATTCTGGATCCACCGTAAATTACGGTATCACCGTAATTTACGGTGAGTCCTGGAAATTCCTGGTCACCGTAAACCAGGAGATATTCACCGTAGCATATCTGACCTTTACCGTAAATTACGGTATTACCGTAATTTACGGTAGGTCCTGGAAATCCATGTCTTGTTTGATTTGTTCATTGCACTCAACCCAACTCTCGGAATTCGCTTTTCTAACAACCCACCACATCAAATTCTAGTATTTCTAACAGGTTATATATTAACCAATATCAAAGAACAATCCAACAAATCCCGGAGCATTAATCATGTTTTACTTGTTTATTCGACCCGTTTGGCTCGTCTAAGTAATCCTCCTTTATGACGACTACCAACGAGTACCTACCAATTTAATCAATCACTCAATGTATCGACCTCATCGCTTAATTCAAAACAACTCTTATTCAAAGGTTCAATTTACACATTAGAATCATCCAATCTACTAAATGTAACGGGTCAAGTTACATACCTTAGCGCACGCCCTTCAACCGCGAATCACTACCAGCTTGTCCACTCGACGTTCCGGTATCTTGTCCTATAGAGTTCAATTCAAGACATGTTTAGAACTCTCTTTAGACTTCACTTCGCATATTATACCGAAACTTCATGATTATGCGTTAAAGCTTTACATTTCTATTTTTAAGCCTTCTTTGAGGCATTTCTACAAACACTATGAGGGCAGAATTTCTACATCATTTGCATTTAAGTTCATAGTTTGCTAGCTAGTTAACTTAACATCAATAAAGCCCTCGTATAGCATTTTAATCATCATACCTTTCTGAAATCACTTTTCTACAATCAATTTACACTAGGATAATCATCTAAACCCTAGTGTTCATCATCATCATGTAAAACCCACAACCCACCTTCAAGGTGTTCATGGAATTTCCTGAATTTGGTCATGATTTCACATGAAATTAGCTAGGTTTCACTTCTAAACACCTTATCAATTCTAATCAAACCAAATAACACACATGCAACATCGATTTTCAGATTTTCCAAAATCATGAGAAATTCAAGTTAAGAGTTTTCATTAGATTTTACATACCTTACAATCCTCTTGTGATGAGGATTACGATTCTAGGCTCAATTCTCGATTTCTACTTGGATTAATCCTTCAATTTGCAAGATTATGAGATTTTAGGGTTTTGGAGAAGTGGGTGTCGCCCCCTGTGATGTTCTGGTCGACCAGACCCCCACAATGGGGTGTTTGGTTTGTGTTTTATTTGTTTAACATAATTAACTTTCAATTTTGGACAATCTACACCCCTCCACTATGATAAATATGTAAATTGATTGCTTTTTAATCTATTTTAGATTATTTCTAGAATTTTAATCAACTAGGTTAAAATTCCTAGTTAGTATACTCTTGTTTATTTATACTTTAAATTTCCAGTATAAAGTTTTGTATTTTTGGGGTGTTACACAAGCCCTTGAGAAAGAGTTCAATTCGCTTAATTGGAGGGTCCACCATAGTAGGACACAGTAAGGCAAGCTCATTCGATCTCTTAGTGTACGCCCCAATTTCTGACCCCGTCATCTTGAGGTTGAAGAACTCGACTTCCAGCTTGTGAATGTCATCCCGACTGCAGTATTCTTCCTTAATCATTTCCTTAAAAGTTTCCCATGGGGTGGCGTTGGCAGCAACCAACCCCAGCATTTGAACCTGAGCGTTCCACCATGTGAGGGCTAAACCCTCGAGAGTACCGGTAGCATACTTCACCCTGCGCGCCTCAGGGCATTCACACATTTCGAACACAGATTCTAGTTTCTCAAACCAGTGGAGGAGGCCTACGGCTCCTTCAGTGCCGCTAAAAGTAGTGGGTCGGCAGTCCATAAAGGTTTTGAATGTGCACACAGGTGGCTGAGCATGTTGACCTGTCGTGGGTGTAAGAAAGGACAGAGTTTAACACAAGGGTTGGTTCACGAGAGTAGGATTCTAAAGATCCTAGAATGAGTTTGGACTACAGGATATACCTCCTGCGTGTGCAGCTGCAAGTGCCGCAGCAACTCGCTCGTTAATCAGAGCCGTCAACTGGGCTTGTGTCATGTTAATGCGTCCAGACATGATCTTCATATCAAGAGGAACGTGAGTGAGAGAGGTTCGCGAAGATGCGATGACAGAAGTGAGTAAGTACACACGTGTTCAAGCAACAGTTGTTACACTAACCAAGAATACCATGAGCAATGTACTATGTAACTAACAAGTAGGCAATATACACAAAGATCATATCACCTAGAATGTCGAGCCTTGCATGTGGAGTGAAGCGTCGTTGTGGATCGTAGAGCACTGTACAGGTTATAGTCTGATTTTAATAAAACTTTTCCCTTATTAAAACCAAGTTCACTATAACCAATGGCTCTGATACCAATCTGTCACACCCCCAAAATCCACCTGCGGAATACTACCGCTTGGAGGCGTGACTGACCAAGATCCAGCCACCAATCATATTGAACAAGCAAATAAGTAGTTATAAAAATCTAACCAATACAATTGGTGTCCAAGCAAAACATAGTTTAAGTTGCAAGCGGAAGCATAATGTTTAAAACCAAAACATAAGTTTAATTGTTTCAAAGTTTAACATGGCACACAGCTGTCCATGTCCCACAACGACCCTCTTCCATGCAAGCTCCAGCTAAGTACCTAAAGACCTGCAAAGCATGTAGTAACGAGTCAACAACAAGTTGAGTGAGTTCACGGTTGGGTGTTCGTTTTAAGTTGTTTCAAAAACAGTTTCCCTTATCTGGCATCATGCCGTGGGGGTTACCCCATAGTTAAAAACGTGACTTGTTTATTCCCGGTTACTCTGGCAATCCAGCCGTGGGGGCTACCCCGTGTTAGTTATCTGGCATTTCGGCCATGGGGGCTACCCCATGTATACACTAGACTCGTTACCATATCGACTGCTGACTGTAGTCATGTTTATATGCCCTGAAACTGTCAATGTCTATCATCATTGACGTGCCCCAGATCCATTAGTTCACGCCCGTCCTCTGGGGCACGGTGTGAGGTTTGTCAGACCTAAATAGCGCTATCTAACTAATGACCCGCTCGCCATTGGCCCGGCGATTCAGTCGATATAAAAAGGAGGGACTTCGTGATAGAGTTTTGGTCTAGTACGAGTTATATGTCCATGAGGACGAGGAATTTATATTCCTGAACCGATGTTGTCCTACCCAAGGAGGACGAGGAACCCATGTTCCTTAACCCCATTCCCAACCCCTGGGAATCCCATGCTTTGTAGAGGGTGTGAACTCACCTTGGTTTGCTAGGCAGATACACAGAAAGGTCAATCGAGTTGTAAGTGGTCAACTACGTCCTAACATAGGTACCATTCAAGTCAGGTGCAAATCAAGTAGTGCACGTATTATCTACACGTATTCATACACAAGTAACGATCATGGCATACTCGTTTATCATGACAGTTCAACAACAGTGCACAACATACTCAATTAACAGTAGCACATACGGCCCATATGTTCGGCCCAATTACTTAGGCCCGCAATAGGGTGCAAGTCCAAACAGCGTGTACATGTATATGGTCTCGAGTCGAGACTGTGCAGTCTCGAGTTGTAGCCTACTAGTTCTCAAGTCGCGACTGAGGTGGTCTCGGGTCATGCATGTATTGGTCTCGAGTCGCAACTGAACTCGCAACCCCGGTCTCGAGTTATGATGTGTGTGTGCTGATAAAGTATGGTATCGAGTCGAGACTGGAGGTTCTCGACTCGCTACCTTGTGTCGAAACCGTGATCTCGAGTTGTCATCCATGTGGACTCGAGTCGAGACAGGAGGTCTCGACAGGAACATCTGCTGACTTCCGACATTGTACTAAACCAATAGAATTTCATGATCATGATATGGTGTACTAGCCAATAACAATGCACTAACATGTTTCCTTGTCTAACACTTAACCGAAATGGATCAAACACCTCAATTTCAAATATTCAAGGCACATTCATAGCACATTCATGTTGTTCATCATACATTCAACTAGTTCTTCATTTTAGGGTCTTCATTTCACAACATGCTTCATCAATATAGTTTATCCTAGCATGAACTCAAGTTGATAACATCATCGGTTCCTACATCTAGCATATTCAAACAATGTAATAACATGCTTAAATCAGATTTATTACCCACATGCTAATCCGATTTCATGAACACAAACCCCCCTCATTTATACATAACATAACTAACCCATTCGGATTCAAACCCATTTGAACCGATTACTAATGTTTCATCATCACATAACAACAATCCTAGCACCGATTATTCGAGGAGTATATATTCATCATGTATAAAAACTTAACAAGCAAACACATTAACAAACAACTTCAACATACATAACTATCAACCGAAACACATCATCATCAACCGAAATATCACACATCACATAAATCACTAACCAGTTAATTTTTCAAGGGGGATCTTAAGCTTGAACCGAGAGCTCTTGTGTTGCCGGTTGAATCCGAGAAGAAGGATAAGAGATGTGATGTTTGATTTCTATGGTTTTAGTGAGAGAGAGAGGGAGAGTGTGTGTGTGTGTAGGAGAGTGTGTGTAGGTTGCCCAAAAATGGCAAGGTTGGCCATCAACCAATGTTATATACTCGTTTGATGCACCCTAATGGGCTTCCGGATGGATTAAATGGCCCAATCGGCCCACTGTCACACTGTTCACTCGAGACCGCGTGGTCTCGAGTCGGGTTCTTGTGCCTCGGGTCATATAATACACGCATACATATAAGCACAACATATAAACATAACACATAATCACATAAGATGTTCACTTATGTCATTAAACCAACAAGTCACATAACGTTCAAGCATGTTACATCAAGTTACAACGAAGGGTTCTAAATTTCAAGTTGTCACAAATACCGTTAAGTATTGAAGGAGGTCCTACTAAATTTGACACAGGTCCCTTGTAGGATCTCTAAACGCTGAACAACGGCAAGACTCTTACCAAACCGTTCCTTTAACCCCCGACCAGGTAGCCAACATACCTCCATATAGACCGTGGAGATATGAATGGTGAAAATCTTTTATTTTATATAGACAGTAAAATAATGTCAAGACACCACGGACAAACAATAAGGAAGAATCACCTTCAACATAAGAAACTAGTTATTAAAGTCATTAATACAAAACCAAGTAAAAAGTGTGAAAAGATTAAAAATAAAAAGTATTACACTAGACACTTGTCTTCACCAAGTGATGTAAGAGACTTAGGCAAACATGGCCTTGATTGTCAAGAACTCTTACGATCAATCTTGGATCCCGAGACGACTCACACACTCTATGATGGACAATGGATGATGGTGGTGGATGATGGTGTTATGGTGGTGGTGGGTGGTGGGTGAAGTGTGAGAGAGGTGGTGTGCCAAGGGATGGTTTGAGCTTGAGCCAAGCACTCCTATTTATAGGCAGAACAGAAGCTCGGGCATGGCCCCGTGTCCAGTGGGCACGGCCCCGTGTCCAGTGGGCACGGCCCCGTGTCCACATCCTTCTCTTTCTTCATTTATTGCAGTTTGTCTTTATTAGTTGACCATGCCCCCGTGTCCGCTGAGCACGACCCTGTGTGCAGAAGCATATCTGTACTATGAAGATTTGCCTAGATTCTGCGAATCTTATAGTTGACCACGGCCCCGTGCCCCGCTGAGCATGGCCCCATGGTGGGCAATAGAAGCTTCTACCACTTTGTCTTTTCTGCTGACACTTGGGCACGCCCCCGTGCTGGCTGAGCACGGGGCGTGTTCAGTCTTCTGTCTTCTTGTTTTGCTTGGGAAGATGCTGTCGTGGGGTCGGGCATGTCACGTTTGTTCCTTTTCTTGTATTTATGTTAGATTTTGCTGTCTTTTTGCTTCTTTTGTTAATTTGAGCTCATTTAATCCTGAAAATACAAAAGGAAGACAAAAGCACACTTTTTCCAACATTAGTACTAAAAAAGGGTTAGCTTTATGCCACAATTGATGTAATTTATATGTTGCATTTTGCACACATCATGTAGGATGAGAGCTTCTTGAGGGTTCCATGCATGCCCTTGAACTGTTTGAAATCTGATCGTCCCGTCATCCACTTCGTTGATTAAGCTCATGGAGCGGCAAATGACAAGGTCCACTTTTCCCGACCACGGGCCCTTTTGAAAGGACCTCGGCATCCTTGGTACAAAGTGTTTGAAAAGGCGGTTGATCCACCCTCCAAAAAGGATAGGAGTCGGGGGAGTAGCAAGTTGGTTCAAGTGCATGTTACGGAGTAGCAGGTATGGAACATCGAGGTTGATACGGTTGTGAATGCAATGGAGGACTAGCAGATCACGCAACCCTACAACACCACCACTGTCGTGTCTCTGGCAGAGAGAGTAGCTGAGGACCCTATGGATGTAGCAGTAGAGAGGGTCCCTCAACATTGTGCTCTTAGTTCGGCTCAGGTTATAGTGGCTCTCCCCGATCTGGGCCCAAGCGGCTTGGTGTTGGTCTTCTGAAAGCTCGCGGAGACCACCGGTGTTTTCTTCCTCTCCAGCATCCTCTTCCAAGTACAACCCGACAATTGCCCCAAATTGTGCGATTGAGATCGAGTACATGACCCCTGCACAACGGAACTCTACCCCCTCATTGTCAAACGGATATGTTTTTGTCTTGAAGAAAAACGTGCTGTAAAATTCCATGTTGTATTCATGCACGGAGTGAATCCGAGTGCAAAGAGCTACTCATAGTGCACCGGTAACAATGTTGTTGAAGCGGTCTATTTGGTTCACAACTTCAAGAGTGTCCATGCACACCTGTCGGGGATTTTCTTCGGGCCTAGTTCTTAGCACCTCATATCGTGCATGAGCAGCCAACTCACTTGCGTTGAATCTGGTAAATTTCTTGGCCATCTGAAAGAAAACACCAAATAATTAGAGTGAAACAGTAAAATTTTCGAAGAAAACTGAAAACAGTCAGCTGAACACGACCCCGTGTTCAGCGGACACGCCCCATGCTCGCCGGAAATTCACTGGACACGCCCTTGTGCTCGCTGAGCACGACCCCGTGCTCAGACATCTATTTCCCAAAAATTCCATTTTTCGACCCGGTCCCGAAAACTTGAAAATTTTTGGTCCAGTAGGGGCGGTTTTCCCCGAAAATGAAACCCCAAGTGCTGTTTTTCCCAAAACAAACCGTTTACCCTTTCAATTTCATCTTTTTCGGTTCAAAAACAAGGGTTTGTGGTTTTTGTGAGAAATCGGGCAAATCTACAAACAATACAAGTTGATTCACTTCCTATAACATGTATCTATACTAATGCTAACCGATCTAATAAAAAATTTGAGGTTTTATTTGGTTCAAGTTGAAGAACCCTAGATTTTTCCCCAAATTTTGATGTTAAACTACATGCAAGCACTTAAACTAACTAATTATAAGGATATAATCATACCTTGACGTTGTTAGAAGAAGGGGAATCATTGAAATCTGCGGAAAATTTCACCGGAACCCGAGAATACTTGGGGAAACGGGGCGCGTTGAAATGATAGAATGAAGGAAAAAGGGTTTTATCCCCGATAGTTGCGCGGACACGGCCCCATGTCCGCTGGACATGGCCCCGTGGGCGGGAAATTAAAAAAAAAATGTTTTTTTGTATATAAGTGCCCGTGTGAGTGCCCCTGTTTCCCGAAGCTTGGTTTTAGAAATCTTACCGATTTAAATTCTTTCCCGATATTCGTAACTTACAAAGCATGATGTTGTTGCTTCAACAAAGTGGTCAATTTCTTTTCTTGTATCGGGTGGTTCATCTTCATCTTCAATTAGGGGGTCATTATTGTCGAATGGGTATTTCATTGAATGCTCAAGATCGACACTTTTTTTAAATGCCCCTAATTGAATAGATAGATTGTTGTACTTCCGATTTTTCAAGGCTTCGTGGGTTTTTACAAAAGGTCGTCCCAACACTAGAGGAGTGTCATCAAGGATGACAAAGTCGGTTGGGATTACCATTTGATTCGTTTGGACCAAGACATCCTCAACTACCCCTATTGATTTTATTATTTTCCGATTAGATAGAAAAATGGGTATTTGAAGTGGAGAAAATCACCAATACTTAATTTTTCGAAAATGTAGTTTGACATTATATTAACACAAAGATCTTTATCAATTGTAACGTTACTAATAAAGGAATTTTGTAAAAAAACATGGAACCGGTGTAATGTTAATTTCAAATGGATCTTCTTTTATTAGCGCGGTTTGATCATTTGTTAACTTAATGCTTACCGTTTCGTCAATTTTAGTGTTAGTGTTTTACTATTTTAAAAACTTTGCATGAGTGGGTACTAAACAATGATTTTCGAAAGAAGGTGACAAGAGATTAATTTCTTTGAAATTAGACTCTTCTTGAATTCTAACGTTGTCGGACTCACCTTTTTCGTTGTTTAACTTATGTGTCGGCTTTTCACTTACTTGTTCTTCCATTTTTACATTTTCAACTATCTCTTCCCTATTACAAGTTAATTCTTCCCTTACGCGGGATTCCTCTTCCCTTGCGCGGGATTCTTTTATGTAGCGCTCGATAGTTTTAATGTGTTCTATTATCTTATCGGCTATGTGGGTGATAGAGTAAGGATCTGGATTCTCAATGCTTGAATTCGAAAGTTCGATCCTTGGTTCCTCATAGTAAGTACATGATGGATAAGGGTCGCAACCTTGTTCTTCATAATACTCATATGAGGTGGGTTGTTCACGCCATGGTTCCTCATAGTAAGTATATGAAGGTGGAGGCTCATATCTTGGTTCCTCAAAGTATGAGTATGAAGGCTCATACCTTGGTTCATCAAAATATGAGTATGAGGGAGAAGGTTCATGCCTTGGGTCTTTATAGGATGTATATGAAGTGGACAGCTCGTACCTGGGCTCCTCATATTAGTTGTATGAAGTGGATGGTTCAAAGAGGTCACAATATTGTACCGAGTGAGGGTTACCACAAATGGTGCAATAGTCTTCCCTATAATCATCCTCCTCATAGTGGTAGTTGTAATCTCCTGAGTATTGATCCATAAGAGTCACTCAGCAGATCACAACAGAGTCTCGGGACCAGAAAACAAAAATGAAAATGGAAACAGAGGCTGGACACGGCCCCGTGTTCAGTGAGCACCGCCCGTGTTCAGGTTCTGTATCTGGGAGTTTTAATAAAAGTAACTGGTTTTGTGCAGCACGGGGGCGTGTTCAGTAAGCACGACCCCGTGTTCAGACTCTGTATCTGGGAGTTTTTAAAAAAAATGTGCAGCACGGCCTCGTGTTCAGTGAACATGGCCCGTTTTCAGTCTACTGTAAATGCAAAAACTAACTAAAATGCAGAAAAATGTGCGCGATTTTAAAAAGGTTTTGAAAAACTGATTAGGCCGTCGATTTTAAGCTTTCTTAAAATCCTTGTGTCCCCGGCAACGGCGCCAAAAACTTGATGCGGGTGTAGCGTTATATATTTTTATGTATATTTTTAGCCCTTTTAACACTTTAGTCAAGTTTTAAATTTATAAAACACGATATTCTACTAACACTAAACACACATATAGGCAAGTGCACCCATCGTGAGCGTAGTATAGCGTTAGTAAGATACCGAGGTCGTCCAAGGACACAAGAGCTTTTAGTACCGGTTTATCCTCAACGTCTAATCAAATCCAAAGTTTAGAAAAAGGTTTTAACATGAAAAATAAAAACTAAAAATGCTGAAAATAAAAATAAAATAAAAACAGATAGATAAGATGATTCACTTGGATCCGACTCGCCTTTAGTGTAACCTTTGAGGTTTTCCGCACTTTTGCACTTTTTAAGAGATTATCTTAGTTATAGTAGTAGGCCCCTCATTTGAAGGTGTCGTTACCCTCAACCGCGTAGTTTGAGTCAGCAAGGATACAATCCTAAAGGGTTGGATTATTGAAAGATAATTAATTAAGTTATTAATGCGTAACGTGGTAGGCCCCTCTTTTGAAGGTGACGTTACCCTCGGCTAAGTGGTTTGAGTCAGCAGGGATACAATCCCAAGTAGCCGGGTTAATGTATTAATAGTAGTTTACATATGAGGGGATCAAGCCATTCGCACCTCCGTCATCCAATACCAGTGGGTATTGAAGGAGGTCCTAGTAAGCTTGACCCAGGTCCTTACAGGATCTATACACTGGACAAGGCAATAACCTTACCAAATCATTCCCTTAACCCCTGACGGGTGGTCCGTAGGACAACCCTTAAATGAGCTAATTACGTGCATATCTCATCTTTTACACGGTTATGTATCGTGAATGTGATAACTACGAGTACTCATGGTTTTTCAGGTTAGACGCTTAATTTGGTGAAGTTAACGAGATTAGAGATGAAGCGGAACAGCCGGGGATAATAATCGAGTGAATTACATTAAACCGTAGGCTACAGTTTAATATATATTGCAGCTTTGATTCACGTGAAGGGCAGCTGACAAAAAGACTCAGGAGGGTTTTGACTTTCCATCAAGAGACATAATCATCTATCATCAGGGGTTTGGTGAAGAGTCATCATCATCACATCAACAAAAAGAATCACTTGACATGTGAGGGTTTTGTTTGGGATTTATTATTAGTCACGAAAAGTCAAGGGAGCAGCCCATATTCACGTGATTATTTGAGAGACATCTCCTCTTTGGATTGGGCCATCATAAAAAATGATACATCTTGGACTTGTGGTGATTTATGGAACGACTTTTGGACATGGGGGAACGAGAATTGAAGGAACACATCATCTCATCAATTAACATCAGCATATTTACAAGTGAAAACAACAGATGATTATTATGATTATTATTTCAACAACATAATCATTATTCTTGGTTGAGAGAAGATCATGTGCACATGAGGGGTTTTATGAAAACAACATTAAATCATCATCACATTCTCAATTGTTGGCACATGTGAACAAAAGTCAACAACATCAATTCAACATATCACGTGAACTTGGCAAAGATTTGGAGGGCCATCACGTGTAGACTTTTGGAGGAGTTTTATTGGGCCGCTAACAAGGAAGCGGACATCATCACCTCACGTGGACTTGGTGGATTGGGCCGCCATAGAGGATATCATGTTGGATTATTATTATTTTTCAAGGGAACAACAAGTTAACAAGAAGTGGCGGCTGACATAGGGGTTGTTGTTAAGAATTCTTCATTAATCAGATGCACATGATCCATCATCAATATTAATATACATGTAACCATAGTGGGTCGCACATTGGACTTCTGTTGTACGCAGACTCACATGAAAAGGAGATGGGCTTTTGTGGATTAAAGAGATCATCATATATCAAAGGGATATACACCGGTTGGAGAGCTTTTGTAACTGATCGCATTTAATGTTTTTTTTATGGAGCTTTAAGACTTTTTCACTTGTATTCGGTTACGAGGCACTTGTCTAGGAACGAATTTGGGACTTGGTAGAGGATGGTTGTTCAAGCCATGAGTGGCTAGGTTCTTTATGGTCATCCTAGGTTGAAGGTTTGTATGAAACAATTGTGTTTTGATTCCATATTTCTAGAATGGTAAACTCTATCTATGTCTTGTTTATCATGGTGTGTGATTGCTTATTTGTAAATTGTTGATTCTTATGATATTCTAGTTTGAAACCATACGTTCTTGGTGCCGTTGGCAATCGAGATATCATGGGTAGAATTAAGATTGGGTAAGGGTTGATTGGTCATCGGGTAACAACCCCACGTTCTAGGAATCTGAGTACTTCGTTCCCTTTTATCACAATAAGTAATTACACACGAACTATGTCTATGTAGTTCTTTCTAGTGGATGATAGCACAATTGTTGAAGCAAACCGGAAACTTAGGATGGTCATTCGTCTCCAAATTGTTTACAAACTCAACTTTCATTTCGCAAATTAATTAGTATTTTTAGGTTTTAAAACCAATCCAATCAAACCAACTCTTGAATTTTACTTTTCTTGCAATTAGTTTAATTTTAGGTAACTTAGATAAATCTTCAAATAACACACATTCCACAAACTCCTTGTGTTCGATACCCACTTACCGCTATCTATTTAGTAGTAATTGGATTAAATTTGATTGTGACCACGACATCACGTCAACCCCCGACCAGGTAGCCAACATATCTCTATATAGACCGTAGAGATATGAATGGTGTAAATCTTTTATTTTATATAGACAGTAAAATAACGCCAAGACACCACGGACAAATGATAAGGAAGTTTCACCTTCAACATAAGAAACTAGTTATTAAAGTCATTAATACAAAACCAAATAAAAAGTGCGAAAAGATTAAAAAACAAAAGTATTACACTAAATGCTTGTCTTCACCAAGTGATGTAAGAGACTTAGGCAAACATGGCCTTTGATTGTCAAGAACCCTTACTATCAATCTTGGATCCCGAGACTACTACACACAATCTATGATGGATGATGGATGATGGTGGTGGATGTGGGTGTTGTAATGGCGGTGGAGTGTGGGTGAAGTGGGAGAGAGGTGGTTTGTCAATGGATGCCTTTGAAGTGAACCAAGCACCCCTATTTATAGCCTGCACAGAAGCCCAGACATGGCCCCGTGTTCATCCAATTTCTCTTTCTTCATTAATTGTAGTTTGTATGTATTAGCTCCACACACCCCCGTGTCCGCTGGGCACGGCCCCGTGTGCAGAAGCGTATCTGTACTATCAAGATTTGCTTGGATTCTGCGAATCTTAGTGTTGGCCACGGCCGTGTTGAGCTGGGCACGCCCCCGTGTTGGGAAATAGAAGCTTCTATAACTTTGTCTTTTCTGCAGACACCTGAGCACGCCTCCGTGTCCGCTGGGCACGGGGCGTGTTCAGCCTTCTGGTTTCTTTGTTTTTGCTTGGGAAGATGCTGTCGAGGGGTCGGGCATGCCACGTTTATTCCTTTTCTTGTAATTATGTTAGATTTCGATGCATATTTGCTTCTTTTATTCATTTACGCTCATTTAATCCTGAAAATACAAAAGGAAGACAAAAGCACACTTTTTTCAACATTAGTACTAAAAAGGGTTAGTTTTATGCCTCTTTTGATGTAATTTATATGTTGCATTTTACACACATCAGTGGTCTAGCTGCCTTGACTACATGTCGAATCTCACTGATCAATCCCCAGATGTAACGGGAGATTAATACTGGTTCTGGTGAAGCTAGGGTTGGGACTATTCTAGCATATTCAAAGAATATGGTAGTGTAACCCTTACAATCTACTCCAGTCATTCTATGGTTTAAGAACTTAATGGCTATCTGTTCTTTTTCATTAGGAGGACAGAACTTCCTTTCAACCATGTGACACCTGTGCTTGTAATCATTGTAAACAGTTCAGTTATCAATAAAGCAATGTTATTTGATCCCAATATTTGTTTGTTTATGTTTGACATTTTACATGTTTTGATTTTTGTTCAATTTCAAACTCTATATCGCTTTCTGGAGAGTTATACGCAAACGAATGCGTAAACGTAATCATTTTAATGCAACAAACACTCCAGAACATCAACATATTCTTAACATACCTTAAATAACCTTTACATAACTTAGAAATAAGTTTTGAAGGCTTTGGTATGGCAAAATCAAGTTTATTCGCTTAAAGGGACTAAATTTGACAAACTGCGAAAGTATGCCGTTTTGTACTGTAACGGACATTCCGGAACTTGATCATAAGTTAAACATACCCTAAATATCCTTTACATAGCTTAGAAATAGGCTTTGAGGGGTTCGGTATGCTAAAATAAACTTTTTGGTCATTCAGGGACTAAAAGCGTCAAAAAGTGCATAAGTTTGCATTTTCGCGCATAACTTACGTTCTGAATACATCCGGACATCCAAAAATTTATGTAACCATTAAAATATTTTATTTTAGTGATTGGCATGATAAAATTCCATTCGTCGCGTAATTTGGATCGTTTTACGCGTTCATTCGTGTTTCGTCGTAATTAACCGAATAACGTGATCGTACGGCCAAATGAACCGACATCCGACATATTTTTGAGCATGTTTCATGTTCCCTATGCTTAGGCATCATTGTAGAGCCTTGAAAATGGCTTAACGGGCCTCAAACGTGTCAAAATGGGGCTTAAAGGCATGTAGGGACCATTTCTGCAATTATTGAAACTTGTTGCTGATCTGGGCAGCCCAGGCGGGCCGCGTAGGCCTTCCTTGTGTCTTACGCGGGGCGCCTAAAACATGCAGATCAGCAGAAAGTGTTTCCCATCTGTTTACAGCCTGTTCCAGCTCTTGCAAATGGTTTTTCAACATTCCATGGGCCATTTTGAGGTGCCCATGGTATTACAAAACCATGGGTGCATGTGTACGGTTGAGATCGAAGCACGGTTTTCGATGAACGATCTTAACGGTTACCCGAAATCTATAAATATCCCTACCCATTTCACTTGATCAGCTCATATTCTCTAAGTTGAAGTTTAAACACTTCATACCTGAGAATTTGCTGATCAAACCTCCATTCTTGGACCTTTTGTAAGTATTCTTTCGTTCTTTTATGCGTTTAAGCATGAAAGTCAAACGGTTTTTGACTTTCAGCTTTGACCAGTTTATGGTCAACACGAAGTTCGTTTGAACTTCGCAACGTGAGCGTCATCACGATGGTTATAGTCCTTTGTGACTATACCTAATAATTACCACGTTATTTAGGCATAGTGACGAGTCGTAGTTTCGGTCAAAATGCGTATTCTTACGTATTTTGCAACCAAACTACTTTTAGGTATCAAGACCCTTTGTTTTGATACCAAACCTGTTTTCAAACTTCGTTAAACATGTTTTAACATGTTTAGCTCGTCACTTTAGGTTTACTGCTTATATAGGGTCGTAAGGTAAGCGGTCTAAACAACCGCTTAGACTTTCGAACCCGACCTGTTTGGTCGATCATTAGGATCCGACCAAACACATTAGGTGACCATAGTTGTATAGGGAATAACCTTCCGAGGTAATACCTTATGGTCACATCGTTTAGTTAGTTGTATGATAGGTAGTTTATATGCCTTAGGAAAATTACCAAAATGCCCTTTTTGCGCATAAATTCATTTTAAGCATATGTAACCTAACTTTTGACATGTAAACTGATTAGGCAACATTATTATACATGTTAAGGCATATATTACTTTTCATAGGACTAGTTAGGCGGTCCGAACGCGTTTTACGCGAACGACGCGTTAAAGTAGCGTAAGCTACCTAAATGAGTCGTAATGGGTCGTAAGCACTTAGTATAGGTTTCGTTTTAGAATGTAGGTTTTGTTAAACCATATTACATGAGTTCATATACTCATTTGGTTTACGAAACCACATTTTATCCGATCCTCCGATTTAGGTCCGTTTATTAACATAGATACCTATATTAGGTGCCGTTTGATTCCGTGATCTTTCTTGCTTTGCTTGGTGGTTATCTAAAGACTATTGAGCAATCTCAAGTGAGTACATAGACCCCTCTTTTACTGTTTTCCAAACATTTTGGGGTGAAACACATGTGCCTACTTGTTACTTTCGTGCTTTCCATGTTTTCATATCATATGCTTGTTATGTTCATTAGTACATTTATAGTACATGATTTCATTATGTTTTTGCTATGTATGTCCATTTAGTGCATACTTAGTACATCATTTTACATTACATTACATTTTATGCTATGTATGTCCATTTAGTGCATACTTAGTACATTGTTTTACATTACATTTTATGCTATGTATGTCCATTTAGTGCATACTTAGTACATTGTTTTACATCACATGCTATGTATATCCATTTGTTGCATACTTAGTACATTTGTTTTACATCACATGCTTACATTTTGGTATGACATTTGGTTTGTTTAAATGGGGCAAAAATACGTTCATTAACATTGGCCATGCCGTTCGTTAGTAGGTAGTGGTACCATAGGAATTGACAACTCCCGTTCCTGAAATCCTAGGTTTGTTTGGATGGATGGAATGACCGAATTCGATACACATAACTAAGATAAACCTTTAATTTGTTTATGGGTTTATCGCCACTGTCTCAAGGCTTGAATGTATGCATTTTTACATAACCGCATAGATGTTTGTATCAGTATAGCATGCATTTATTCCACAAAACATAACTTTGATTTAAACTATGTTTTACTTCAATACCTTGTTTTTGTGCATTTTACCTATGGTTTAGTTGATATATTTCACTTACCATACATGACATTGATATACACATTACATGATTTACATTTGACATAAACATTTAACATTGGTTTACACGTTACATGATTTACAGTTTGACAATAGGCAATTATTTACTCATAAACATTTAACATTTGTTTAAACAAGACAGTTGGTTGGTTTGTTTGGGTAAGTGATTTAAGTAACGAGGCGTGTGTAATATGATAAAAACATGGTGGATACGCCGTATATAAGTGCTTTTATGATATTACATATCGTAGCGTTATTTAAATTATTTTAATTTAGACATATAACATTTTACATAAATAACATACTTTTCACAAGACATTGTTTTACAAAACAGTTTGTTTTATACAACTCATTTTACTTGGTTATTTAATTAACCATAAACCTTTCTTTTATATTTTCTTATCACATTTTCATATGATTTATAAAAGAAAAACACTTAACAAGATTCATGACAAATTTTTATCAAACATTTCTTTAAACCTAAGTCATGAATCCTATTTTCAATAAACCTATGTATCTCACAGGCATTTTTATGCTAACGTACCTATTTTCACATGTGTTTTCAGGAGATGGTGCATAGGCTTGATTCAGGATACACTAGGGTGGACTCGGGCCTTAGTGACATAAAAGAAGCAAGATTAGTTTAAATAATGTTATGTACTCTTGTTTCTCTCGTTTAAAGACAATGCAATCCTCTTGTTTAATAAATAAATCATAACTTTAATTACCATGGTTGTGAAACAATAATTCTGTTGCTACACTCCCTGATGTTTCCGTCGCGGTTTCGTTGTTTTACGCGGTCGGGGTTTGACAGAAGAGTTGGTATCAGAGCCAATGGTTATAGGGAATTAGGTTATTAGTAATGCTTTGACCTAGACTATAACCTTTCTAAAGCCCTAACACAAGTTATCTTGTGTTTAGATCTTAAAACATGCACTTCACCTATCCTTAGGTGATTACCCAAAACAAGAACACCACTTTTTCGAAACGATTTTTGAAAATCAATCATCTGTTTTTAAATAATTTATTATAAGATTTTGAACCCTTCAATTTTTTAGAATGATTTTGAAAATTTAATC
Source organism: Helianthus tuberosus (assembly GCA_030545235.1). Lineage (NCBI taxonomy): Eukaryota > Viridiplantae > Streptophyta > Magnoliopsida > Asterales > Asteraceae > Helianthus > Helianthus tuberosus. The sequence continues at coordinate 295,286 of CM060353.1, read as the reverse complement.
ATCCGTTTTTTAATGATTCTTTTTGGCCTTGTGCCTTCTAAGTTTTCAAAATCTCGTCAAAGTTTTGGGTCTAAATAGTGTGAACACGTGCGAACTGGAAGGGTGAATGCCTGTACCTTGAATTTTCTGTTTAAGGCTAGAGTGTTCGTACAAATCCACATAATCAGACCAGTCACTCTTACCTGGGAACTCTTGGGGTGAGTGTTCACTTATAGGCGAGCATGTCTTCGCAATACATTATTTTTGACCCATTTACTTTGATTAGTCACTGTTTGTCGTTTGTTTGCTTGTGGTAATGAACGAATGACCACCATCTTTGCTTTCGTCGATTTTTGCATCATCTCATTCTTTTCATCTAATCATCTCACTCGTTTTCTCTCATGTTTCCTCTTTTAGAATGCCTCCTCGACGCGAAAATCCGCTACCTAATGCCGAAATCGCAGCTATTATGGCGCAGCATATGGCTGTCGTACTCCTAAACATTATTGCTCAAGTTAACCAAGCCAACAATAATCAAAATGCTCCATGCAATTTCAAGAGTTTCAATTCGGCTAAACCACTCAAGTTCAGTGGTTCTGAAGGGGAAACTGGGCTCCTACAGTGGTTCGAGAGCATTGAGAGTACCTTTCGTCATGTTCAGTGTCCTGATAATCGCAAGGTCGAGTTTGCTTCTAGTGTTTTTCAAAAGAGGGCCCTTACTTGGTGGAACGGGGTTATGAGAGACCGTGGTACTGAGGTTGCTTTAGCACAGACTTGGGCCGAGCTTAGGGCTCTTATGATGAAGGAATTATGTCCTCGTCATGAGCTGAGAGCTTTAGAATGGGAGTTCGATGACTTGAAGCAGGATAGTGGTGAGCACCGGGCTTACACTGATAGGTATGAAGAGTTGAGCTTACTTTGCCCTACAATGGTTACCTCACTCGAGAAAGCTATCGAGAGGTATATTAATGGCTTACCTGACTCCGTGCAAGACATCGTCACTGGTAGTAATCCTACCACAGTTTGTCAGGCAATCGAGTTAGCTGCGACATTGACTGAGTCGTAGGTCCGAAAGGGTAAGCTACACAGGAAAGGTGACAAGCGTAAGAAACAGTCGTCTGATAAGGGTGAAAGCAAGAAGGGTAAGAGCAAGAAGGGCAAGGATTCTGGTTCTTTGAAAGGGTCTAGGAAGCGTAAGGCTTCCTAGAATTTCGCTGTCACTGCCCAAGTCAATCAGGCACCTCCCAATCAGCCTGCACAGCCACCAGCAAAGAAACGGTATGTAGGGAATGCACCGTTGTGCAACAGATGCAATAGCCACCATCAGCCGCAAGTTCCGTGTCGTTTCTGTACTAATTGTGGGAAGTCGGGTCATCTTGCTGATATATGTCGCTTTGCTCCCAATCAAGCTCCACGTAACCCAGCTCAGCAGGCTGCTCAACCGCCTGCTCAACAGCAAGCACAAGCTGCACGACCTCACTTTCCTCCTTGTTCGTGCTACAATTGTGGAGACCTGACTCATTATCGAAACCAGTGTCCAAGGCTGGTCAACGTGAATCAGAATCAGGCTCCGGCTCGAGGGCGAGTCTTCAACATGAATGCTAATGAGGCACGAGCAGACAACGAGGTGGTGAACAGTACGTTCTTTGTTAACAATCAGTCTGCTTCTGTTCTTTTTTATTCAGGTGCCGATAAGAGTTTTGTGTCATTGTCTTTTGAGCCATTGCTTCGCATGTCTAGAACAAAACTAGGAAAGCCTTTGACAGTAGAAGTTGCTAGTGGTGATCCCGTTGTTCTTGATTCTGTTCTTCAAAATTGTCAGCTGAACCTTAACAACCATCTTTTTCCTATCGACCTCACACCGATGCAACTTGGGAGTTTCGACATTATAGTGGGTGTGGATTGGTTAGCCAAGCATCACGCAGAGGTAGTTTGTTTCGAGAAGATTGTTCGTATTCCGCTCTCGACAGGTGAGATGCTACAAGTTCATGGTGAGAAAGCTGCTAGTAGTCTCATGCTCATGTCTTGTACTCAGGCTCAGAAGTATCTGCGAAAGAACTATGTGGCCTTCTTGATACATGTTGTAGCAGATAAAGGCAAAGGTAAGTCTATTCAAGATATCCCTGTTGTTCGGGATTATCCTGAGTTGTTTCCTGAAGAGTTACCTGGATTACCCCCAGCGCGCCAAGTCAAGTTCCGTATTGATCTTGTACCTGGTGCAAATCCTATTGCCAGATATCCATATCGTCTTGCACCGTCCGAAATGCAAGAGTTATCTAAGCAACTTCAAGAACTTTCAGACAAAGGTTTTATCCGTCCTAGCTTTTCGCCTTGGGGTGCTCCCGTTCTTTTTGTCAAGAAGAAGGATGGATCTTTCAGGATGTGCATCGATTACCATAAGCTTAACAAGCTTTCCATCAAAAATCGATATCCCCTACCTCGCATTGATGATCTCTTTGATCAGTTACAGGGTGCTTCTTATTTTTCAAAGATTGATATGCGTTCTGGATATCATCAGCTTCGTGTGCATGAAGAAGATATTCCCAAGACAGCTTTCCGCACTCGATATGGGCATTATGAGTTCGCTGTTATGCCATTCGGTTTGACTAATGCTCCTGCTGTTTTCATGGACTTGATGAATAGGGTCTGCAAGCCTTATTTGGATAAGTTCATCATTGTTTTCATTGATGACATCTAGATTTATTCTAAGACACAAGCTGATCATGAGCAACATCTTCGTCTTACTCTGGAACTCCTGAAGAAAGAACAACTTTTTGCCAAATTTTCCAAGTGCGAATTTTGGCTTAAGGAAGTTCAATTTTTGGGACATATCGTCAACGAACAAGGTATTCATGTAGATCCCTCCAAGATCAGTGCGATTAAGGATTCGGATACGCCTACTACTCCAACCGAAGTTCGTTCTTTTCTTGGTCTCGCAGGTTATTACCACCGCTTCATCAAGAACTTCTCCAAGATTGCAGTTCCCCTAACTGCTCTAACCCAGAAGAACAAACCCTTCGATTGGGGATCCAAGCAAGAAGAAGCGTTTCAGAACTTGAAGCAGAAACTTTGTGATGCGCCTATTCTATCATTGCCTGAAGGCAATGATGATTTCGTCGTGTATTGTGATACATCCAATTTGGGTCTTGGCTGTGTTCTTATACAAAGGAACAAAGTCATAGCATATGCATCGAGGCAGTTGAAGGTACACGAGAAAAACTACACCACTCATGATCTTGAGTTAGGTGCAGTTGTTTTCGCTCTCAAGATCTGGAGACACTATTTGTATGGTACAAAATGCGTGATTTTCACTGACCACAAAAGTCTTCAGCACATCTTCAATCAGAAAGAACTCAACATGAGGCAACGACGTTGGGTTGAACTTCTAAATGACTATGACTGTGAAATTCGCTACCATCCTGGTAAGGCTAATGTCGTAGCCGATGCTTTGAGTCGTAAAGAGCATGTCAAGCTTCATTGTGTTCGTGTTCAATCTAATATTCAAGCCTGCATTTCTCAGGCTCAACATACTTGTGTTTCACAAGACTTGATGGGTAAGGAATTACCCTATCACATTAAGCCTGATCTTGAACTGAAGGACAATGGATCATATTATTTCATGGACCGTATGTGGGTCCCAAGTCAAGACAATCTTCGCACCTTGCTTATGGATAAAGCTCATAAGTCTCGTTATTCTATTCATCCTGGTGCAGACAAAATGTATAAGGATCTTCATGCTCAGTATTGGTGGCCTGGTATGAAGAAAGACATTGCCTTATACATTTCAAAATGCCTTACTTGTCTTAAGGTTAAGGCTGAATATCAACATCCTTCTGGTTTATTGCAGCAACCAGAGATTCCAGTTTGGAAATGGGAAAACATTGCTATGGATCTTATTACCAAACTTCCGCGCACTAAGAGAGGTCATGATGCCATCTGGGTAGTTGTTGATCGTCTTACAAAGTCAACGCATTTCTTGTCGATCCGTGAGGATCTATCTGCTGACAAGCTTGCTAAAATTTATGTGGATGAAATTGTATCTAGACATGGTGTTCCTTTGAACATTATTTCTGACAGAGATGCTCGATTCTCATCTCGTTTTTGGAGAACCATGCAATCTGCTATGGGGACCCAACTTAATTTGAGCACAACTTCTCATCCACAATCAGATGGCCAAACTGAAAGAACAATCCAGACTTTGGAGGATATGCTTAGAGCTTGTGTGATCGATTTTGGTGGTAGTTGGGATTCGTATCTTCCATTGATTGAATTCTCCTACAACAATAGTTGTCACTCCAGCATCAACATAGCTCCTTTCGAGGCTCTCTATGGTCGAAAATGTCGTTCACCAGTCTGCTGGAATGAGATCGGAGAGGCTCAGCTTACTGGACCTGACCTCATTCTAGAGACGACAGATAAGGTTAAGAAAGTTCGCGATAACCTTCAGATAGCTAGAAGCCGTCAAAAGAGTTACGCGGACCGACGACGCAAGCCCTTGGAATTTCAAGTCGGTGATCGTGTATTACTTAAGGTCTCACCTTGGAAAGGTGTGATCAGATTTGGAAAGACAGGAAAACTTGCACCTAGATATGTTGGACCATTCAAGATCGTCGAAAGAATCGGTAAGGTAGCCTACAGACTTGAGTTACCTCCTGAACTTGGAAATGATCATCCAACCTTTCACGTGTCTAATCTCAAGAAGTGTTTAGCTGATGAGAACCTCCACATACCACTTGATGAAATTCGTGTTGATAACACAATGCATTTTGTTGAGAAACCTGTGGAAATCATGGACCGTGAAGTCAAGTGGCTTAAACGCAAGCGCATTCCATTGGTCAAAGTTCGCTGGGAATCTAAACGTGGACCAGAGTTTACTTGGGAACGTGAAGATTAAATGAAGGCGAAATATCCACATCTATTCTCACGAGTTTCCTCTAAACAAATTCCGGGACGAAATTTCCACAAGTAGGGGAGACTGTGACACCTGTGCTTGTAATCATTGTAAACAGTTCAGTTATCAATAAAGCAATGTTATTTGATCCCAATATTTGTTTGTTTATGTTTGACATTTTACATGTTTTGATTTTTGTTCAATTTCAAACTCTAAATCGCTTTCTGGAGAGTTATACGCAAACGAATGCGTAAACGTAATCAGTTTAACGCAACAAACACTCCGGAACATCAACATATGCTTAACATAACTTAAATAACCTTTACATAACTTAGAAATAAGTTTTGAAGGCTTTGGTATGGCAAAATCAAGTTTATTCGCTTACAGGGACTAAATTCTACAAACTGCGAAAGTATGCCGTTTCGTACTATAACGGACATTCCGGAACTTGATCATAAGTTAAACATACCCTAAATATCCTTTACATAGCTTAGAAATAGGCTTTGAGGGGTTCGGTATGCTAAAATAAACTTTTTGGTCATTCAGGGACTAAAAGCGTCAAAAAGTGCATAAGTTTGCATTTTCGCGCATAACTTACGTTCTGAATACATCCGGACATCCAAAAATTTATGTAACCATTAAAATATTTTATTTTAGTGATTGGCATGATAAAATTCCATTCGTCGCGTAATTTGGATCGTTTTACGCGTTCATTCGTGTTTCGTCGTAATTAACCGAATAACGTGATCGTAGTACGGCCAAACGAACCGACATCCGACATATTTTTGAGCATGTTTCATGTCCCCTATGGTTATGCATCATTGTATAGCCTTGAAAATGGCTTAACGGGCCTCAAACGTGTCAAAATGGGGCTTAAAAGCATGCAGGGACCATTTCTGCATTTATTGAAACTTGTTGTTGATCTGTGCAGCCCAGGCGGGCCGCGTAGGCCTTCCTTGTGTCTTACGTGGGGCGCCTAAAACCTGCAGATCAGCAGAAAGTGTTTCCCATCTGTTTACAGCCTGTTCCAGTTCTTGCAAATGGTTTTTCAACATTCTATGGGCCATTTTGAGGTGCCCGTGGTATTACAAAACCATGGGTGCATGTGTACGGTTGAGATCGAAGCACGGTTTTCGATGAACGATCTTAAGGGTTACCTGAAATCTATAAATACCCCTACCCATTTCACTTCAAACTCACACTTGATCAGCTCATATTCTTTAAGTTGAAGTTTAAACACTCCATACCTGAGAATTTGCTGATCAAACCTCTATTCTTGGACCTTTTGTAAGTATTCTTTCGTTCTTTTACGCGTTTAAGCACGAAAGTCAAACGATGTTTGACTTTCAGCTTTGACCAGTTTATGGTCAACATGAATTTCGTTTAAACTTCGCAACGTGAGTGTAATCACGATGGTTATAGTCCTTTGTGACTATACCTACTGATTACCACGTTATTTAGGCATAGTGACGAGTCGTAGTTTCGGTCAAAATGTGTATTCTTACGTATTTTGCAACCAAACTACTTTTAGGTATCAAGACCCTTTGTTTTAATACCAAACCTATTTTCAAACTTCGTTAAACATGTTTTAACATGTTTAGCTCGTCACTTTAGGTTTAGCGCTTATGTAGGGTCGTAAGGTAAGCGGTCTAAACAACCGCTTAGACTTTCGAACCCGACCCGTTTGGTCGATCATTAGGATCCGACCAAACACATTAGGTGACCATAGTTGTATAGGGAATAACCTTCCAAGGTTATACCTTATGGTCACATCGTTTAGTTAGTTGTATGATAGGTAGTTTATATACCTTAGGAAAATTACCAAAATGCCTTTTTTGTGCATAAATTCATTTTAAGCATATGTAACCTAAATTTTGACATCTAAACTGATTAGGCAACATTATTAGACATGTTAAGGCATATATTACTTGTCACAGGACTAGTTAGGCGGTCCGAACGTGTTTTACGCGAACTACGCGTTAAAGTAGCATAAGCTACCTAAATGAGTCGTAATGGGTCGTAAGCACTTAGGATAGGTTCCGTTTTAGAATGTAGGTTTTGTTAAACCATATTACATGAGTTCATATACTCATTTGGTTTACGAAACCACATTTTATCCAATCCTCAGATTTAGGTCCGTTTATTAACATAGATACCTATATTAGGTGCCGTTTGATTCCGTGATCTTTCTTGCTTTGCTTGGTGGTTATCTAAAGACTATTGAGCAATCTCAAGTGAGTACATAGACCCCTCTTTTACTATTTTTAAACATTTTGGGGTGAAACACATGTGCCTACTTGTTACTTTCGTGCTTTCCATGTTTTCATATCATATGCTTGTTATGTTCATTAGTACATTTATAGTACATGATTTCATTATGTTTTTGCTATGTATGTCCATTTAGTGCATACTTAGTACATCGTTTTACATTACATTTTATGCTATGTATGTCCATTTAGTGCATACTTAGTACATCGTTTTACATTACATTTTATGCTATGTATGTCCATTTAGTGCATACTTAGTACATTGTTTTACATCACATGCTATGTATATCCATTTGTTGCATACTTAGTACATTTGTTTTACATCACATGCTTACATTTTGGTATGACATTTGGTTTGTTTAAATGGGACAAAAATACGTTCATTAACATTGGCCATGCCGTTCGTTAGTAGGTAGTGGTACCATAGGAATTGACAACTCCCGTTCCTAAAATCCTAGGTTTGTTTGGATGGATGGAATGACCGAATTCGATACACATAACTCAGATAAACCTTTAATTTGTTTAAGGGTTTATCGCCACTGTCTCAAGGCTTGAATGTATGCATTTTTACAATACCGCATAGATGTTTGTATCAGTATAGCATGCATTTATTCCACAAAACATAACTTTGATTTAAACTATGTTTTACTTCAATACCTTGTGTTTGTGCATTTTACCTATGGTTTAGTTGATATATTTCACTTACCATACATGACATTGATATACACATTACATGATTTACATTTGACATAAACATTTAACATTGGTTAACACGTTACATGATTTATAGTTTGACAATAGACAATTATTTACTCATAAACATTTAACATTTGTTTAAACAAGACAGTTGGTTGGTTTGTTTCGGTAAGTGATTTAAGTAACGAGGCGTGTGTAATATGATAAAAGCATGGTGGATACGCCGCTGGTACTTCCTATATATAAGTGCTTTTATGATATTACATATTGTAGCGTTATTTAAATTATTTTAATTTAGACATAAACATTTTACATAAATAACATACTTTTCACAAGACATTGTTTTACAAAACAGTTTGTTTTATACAACTCGTTTTACTTGGTTATTTAATTAACCATACACCTTTCTTTTATATTTTCTTATCACATTTTCATATGATTTTTAAAAGAAAAACACTTAACAAGATTCATGACAAATTTTTATCAAACATTTCTTTAAACCTAAGTCATGAATCCTATTTTCAATAAACCTATGTATCTCACAGGCATTTTTATGCTGACGTACCTATTTTCACATGTGTTTTCAGGAGATGGTGCATAGGCTTGATTCAGGATACACTAGGGTGGACTCGGGCCTTAGTGACATAAAAGAAGCAAGATTAGTTTAAATAATGTTATGTACTCTTGTTTCTCTCGTTTAAAGACAATGTAATCCTCTTGTTTAATAAATAAATCATAACTTTAATTACCATGGTTGTGAAACAATAATTCTGTTGCTACACTCCTCGACGTTTCCCCCGTGGTTTCGTTGTTTTACGCGGTCGGGGTGTGACAAACCATATTCTTGAACTCAGTCTATTCCATATTATAGAATCTGTCACTTCCCCTATATTGGAGAATAGTGTTCCGCCATTCTAGAGCTGCATTCTTAAACAGATTGGAAGCAAACATAATTTTTTCTTCCTCTGCACACTTGCTTATTTTTAAGATTGCATCAGTCTTTTCTGTCCAGTGTAGAGCTACAATGGCTCCCTCATTGCCCGAGAATTCTATTGGTTTACAAGACCACAATTCTTTGTAAGAACAACCATAAGACATGGTTCTTCTTCTTTTTGGAAAAGGTAATTGAAGTAACGGTTCATTGTTTACGTTGTGACTGGGTTCAGTAGGTGGTCGTTTACTTCCACTATTACTTTTATTAATTTCCGCTTCCTTAACCGTTTTAATAATGTATGGCATAGCGGCTATAATTCCTTGTGCCACTATATGTTGGATGACACTGTTATCTACTTGGTTGCCGTTATTATCGTTATTCGGGTTTTCCTGATTCACTTCGTTGTCCATCTGGATTATAAACATTTACCATATTTAATGCAAACAACCTCACAAACATAAACAGGTTGATCAAAATCGTCGTGCATTGCGACATTTACACTATTTTATAAATATCTATATCTATTACAAACCGCAACTGGAATTTAAAATACAATACTAGTATGCATCAGTAGTTATTGGATTATCTATTTAGTTGATATATATATATATATATATATATATATTATTTTTCAACCTACACACATATATATTTAATTTATTATTATTATTATGACTAGTGGGGGTCCATTCAATACTGCATATTACGCTCGCCGTACTTCCAAACGAGCCTCTCCCCTATTTGTCTTATCTTTTCACTTTCATCTAATAGCTCCTCACCAAACGTGCGGAGTTCTTGTACGTTCTCGGTACTCATGGGTGGTGCGTGTGCTGGTATCGGGTCAGGGTACTGGGGCATCGGTTCTTCATATGGGTATGGGTTTTCTAAGATTTCTCGAATATACTGGTCATATCCTAGTATGGATCTAGAAGGTCAAGGTTAGGATAGGGTGCTACTGGGTTTTATATGGGCTCCTCTAGTGGGTAGAGTTCTCGATAATCCCTATGATCGTCAAACCATGGGTTATAATCTGGAGGATGGGGTGCTGGGACTCTAGGGATTTCGGTTGGGTCGAAAGCAGGTGCTGGAATCTGGTCTACTGGTTTAGGTTCTATTTCCATGGGTTGAGTTGGGAACAAGGGTAGTGGCTGTGGGGCAATGATTTGTTCTAGGTTCGGGTTTGCAGCTGTGGTAGCTAGTATGTGGAAATTGGCCAATCGTCTAATGATCATATCCTGAGTCTGGGCATTCATCTCCCTATTTGCAGCTGCTAAAGCTCTCTGCTGTTGTAGCTTCCTCATCCTTTTCCTACGCTCGTGAGCTCTCTGACTGAACCATCCTCTCTTATTGGTAGGGAATGGCTCTTCGGATTGCGCTTTGAATATGAAAATCCCCTCTTCTGTGTCAGCTGAATACCCCGAGGGGGTAGGCTGGGAAGAAGTTCCTTCATCTCTAGGAGAACTAGACAGTTGACGATAAGCGTCTGACGGACCTTGATCACTCATACTGTAAACTAACAAATTGTCAAATAACACAAAACAGTAATATACAGATATGCACGTAATCACGTAGATTATTTCCTAACAAAATGGATAAAATTTTGGTATCAGAACACTTCTGTGGCTGAAATCAGTGGCTGTAGCTCTGATACCTCTCTCTGTCGCAACCCCCTGCCCCTAATCACTTTGGAACGGGCGGCCGCGAACCAGTATCAGTGGTATCGGTGTTTATCAGTTTGGCAGCGGAATTTACATCAGGACCGTAGTTAGGAAATATTTTATTAGAGTTAAATACCACATTTTTATAATATTAAATACATGGGAAATTCCCAAGTTTCCGTTACAAACATGTTTATAGGGATAAATCCTATTTTATTGAAATAAACATCTTCTTTATTTAGGTAACTTTTATAGCCACTTTTCCAAGCCTTCAGTGTTGTCCAGCTGGCTTCTATTTGGCTTTCACATTTTGTTACCTGAAACGCGTTTAAAAACATTTTATCAGCAAGAAATACTGACGAGTGAATCCCAATTTAATCAAAACAAGTTTTATCATTTTACAGTATTGAGGGCAATCCAGCAATTAGATTTGTTTACATATACTTTAATTCCCACCCACGGCACTGTCTATCCTAACTTGTGAAAATGTTACTACTCACAGTGTAGTAACAAATTTTGTATACAAAACCCCAACATACCGACGATAATTGTAGAATACAAATACTCAATCACTGTTAATTTTATTGTAAAACAATTGAGGTTTTGTAAAAACAATTTACAAAAAGGAGATTACTCACTTTGCTATTTTAGGTTTTTCCCTGTGACTTCCTGGTTATAATCTAATAAATTAAAAAATGCACACGCGTTAGTATAATAACCCAATATTTACATTAGTTATACCCTCCCCGAGACAGAACTCCAACGACTACATCGTGCAGAGCCTCGACAGGCGTTACGGAGCACTAGATCAATTGGGCAGCGTATCTAATACGTAACCGGGGGTTATAATACTTACAACGAGGAGAGCTTCGCTAATTAGGGGGGTATAATACCCGATATTATTATTATTTCTATTCAAAATTTTAGAGAGAATTCGAAGTTTGTGAACGCTTTCAAATGAGAGCCGATCGATCCAATTTATAGGGCTGTCCAGGGAGTCCCTGGCGCCTCGCGAAAGAGAACACAAGGGCCTCCGAAGCCCGCGAGCTAAGGGTGTAGGGCCTAGCCTTGCTGAGTCGGCCCCATAGCCTCGACACACCACGGGACACGTGGCAGCACCGGGCTCCGCCACATCTCTACTCGCTTGCGCCCCGCGACAGATCTTAAGGGGTCTGTCGCGCCCGCCAGAAACCATTAAATTTTGTTTTTATTTAATTTTTATAGAAATAAAGTATTTAGGGCCCACTTTTCGTATACAGGGTGTATTTTGAGACGTATAGGGGTGTTGTAAATATTTTAGGAGGGTTGTTATACCGAGCCAGACCAAGCTCGAGCTCGGCTCATTTACAAACCGAGCCGAGCCGAGCTGGCTTGTTAACAACCGAGCCAATTTCGAGCCGAGCTTTCTTTGAGCTTTTTTCGAGCGAGCTACGAGCCACGAGTTTTTTGAACACCCCTAGATGGTCGTGGTTAGGTATGCAGCAGGTGATTGTTTGTATAAATAATACATACTATTATAAATTATAAAATATATATTAACTAAATAATTGATTGTTTTGAAGTTTTTTTATTTTATTTATTATACTATATATTATTAATGCTTAAAATGACCAAATTGCCCTCACGTGCAATGCATATGACTAGAGTTAACTGGAATTTTTAACTAGGTTAGTGTAAAAGGACCTAGCGTGTAATGAGTTCTCCAAATAAAGGATTGCGACTATAATTGTTGAAGTTAAAGGTCATCCATTGCAATTCGATACAAACATAAAGGATGAAAAGTGTAATTTACCCTAACACATTTAGGGGGTGTTTGTTTTTTTTGTGAAAAACTCTTCTTGACCCTTTATATCTGCCCTACGTAGACCACGCGCAGATGTATGAGTCTGCAGTGTGTTTGTTTTCTCGAAGTGATTTCATTAAAAAAGGTCCACACGTCCTCTTTTTGGTGCAAATTAAGGTCTAGGTCTTCTTACCTGTTCCTCACTTATTTCTTTTTGCCAGATACCACAAAAAAAAACCCTAGCTCCTTCTCCAACTCCTCCACCCCAGCCATCTCAGCCACCGGTCCGCCTCCTCTCCTCCACGCTGCTGCCGCCGCTCCCCCTTGTTGGTGCACACATCTGTCGTCTTCGTCTTATATCGAGTCTCGGTTTCGCAAAAGTTTGAAGACAAAAGTTTGAAAGTGACATCAAGTTTGAAAGTGACATCAAGTTTGAAGAGTGTCAAGTTTGAACGTGTCATGACCGTTTGAAGGGTGGCATGTCACCTTCAAACGGGAGGGCTTGGCCTATAAATACCCTTCAAACTTTCTCATTTGTAACAATTTCTAGATTTGATACCGAAGTGCTGCCGGTATTTTTCTTGAATGTAATAGCTGTAAAATCAATATACAAAAGGTTTATAGTGTGAATCAAGCTGTTTTCACGTCCGTTTCTTTGTTTCCGCCTCTGAAACGGATTTGAGCTCTTCCGAACGACTCATTCGGGTCAAAATTCGATCCTACAAGTGGTATCAGAGCAACTTACAACCCTACTGCGCAAGAACTGAAAGCCATCAAGTCTGAAAAGACTTGGATGGAAGTCTGTTTTCCTTGAAGTCTAAAGGACTTTGCCGGAGATCCCAAGTTTGTAATCGTGGATCAGGAATCGACATCTTTCTTGATAATTGTTTTTGTGATTGAATCTTAAAAATAGTTGAATTTTTACAGGATAAGTGTGAATTGCCGGAGCTTCCAGGTTGGTAAGTGTGAAGCAGGAATCGGCATCTTTGTTGGTAAAATGAATTTGTGTAGATGTGTTATTCCTACAAGTGGCTACAAGTGGTTTATGGAAGGTTTTCATTTACAAGTGGTAAATCAAGGTCATTAAGTTGAACTTGATTGGACCATACTTACAAGTGGTATTTTGAAAGACAATGTGATGAACCAAACCCCTAACCTTCAAGTGGTAAAATCAACAAAACTTATTTTCTGGAAAAAATCATTTTGGTTAAAACAAACTTAAGTGTTTTGAAATCATTATGAGAGAATAGTTTGTTGTAAGGGGGAGTTCTGATTGTTTATGCCAAGTGAATGGCGAATTGACGCAATTCGATATCGGTTGTCACTTTACTGTATAGTTTGTTTTCAAATTTCCTAAAATGTGTTTGCATTTTAGGGGGAGTAGAAATTTTTCAGAAAATCCAAAAACATTTGAAAATTTGAAAAAGACAAAAACATGATAAAATCAAAATTGAGTTGTTGTGTCAAAGAAGAGGAAATGATAGTACATCAGTAGACAGTTACAGTATGCTAAAGAAATGTATTGTTTAAATAGCGTTAAACAGTTTCACTGATGATATGCCGATAGGTTTTCATACATTTAGTAAACTTTTTCGGAATATAAACTTAAATTCAAACTTGCTTATTTCGTGGGGAACACTACTTGGATATATAGGTAACCCCTGAAATCTCGTTTGAAAGGTCCCTCTTTCTGAGATACTAGGTCTTTATGCTCAGTGATATCTGGGGTATTATCCCGGGACTTCTGATTTTGTGGAAGCAATGGCCTAGTCCCCGGAGAATACTTTCCGCATGCTTGAAATATAGCGCCGCCCTCAGCAAATTGATGAAACAATAAAATTGATAGTCATTGCTGTTGTAATACAAAAGATCCTCTAAAGGGGACACACCAAAAGTCGAAGCCGTCATCTCTCTGCGTATCGAAAGATCGACCTGAGCTCTCACGGCCCTCGCAATTTAATTCCTTACAGATATCATCTGTGGTATACTCACCTGTAAGACTGAATATTGGGATCTGGATACGGGAGTATATTCAAGAGGTGGGATACATGAATGAGTTTAAGTTCTTAAAACACCTAACTCATATCCTGAATCAGTTGAAATTTGTGTGAGAATTTAAGTGGATCAGTATATTGGCAATCTAAGTGAATTGTTTAATTCTTAATGTGTAACTAAGCTCAACGGTACTTGTGACTTGTCAAAATCTGATATGATCCTCTTACACAAAACTCACAAAAATATTGTCTGTAAATATTTCTTTATTGCATTCCATTTCATTCAAAAATCCAAAAAGATTTTCGACAACTGATGTTGGAGAGCTGATTTTCAAAATTCCGAGTGCTAAACATGACAAACAGGTTTGGGAAAGTATTTGTTTGAAGATGTTTGAAATGAAAATGATATTTCTGCAAGAGGTTCATCAGAGACTATAAATATTGAATCATTTTAAAATTTGTTCTACTAGTGGTCATCATAAAATTTATTTTTGGGTAGAGCATGTGCAGGTTATTTGAATGATAGAGAGTCAGGTTCCGATACCTGAAGACTTTGTGATTTCAACATGCCAGACTGCGATCCCAGCATACTAAAAGGGGGAGTTTGAAGACATCCGAGAGATTGTTCGTGGAGAGTTTGTTTGATGCTGAAGAGGAGAAGAGAAAGTTAGAGGATGCTTACATTGTGAGATATTTCAGAGAACGTTCAGACTGATAAAGACTGAAGATTGTGAGGACTCGACACTTAAGACTCGTCAACATCTGAGGGGGAGTCTGTTGGTGCACACATCTGTCGTCTTCGTCTTATATCGAGTCTCGGTTTCGCAAAAGTTTGAAGACAAAAGTTTGAAAGTGACATCAAGTTTGAAAGTGACATCAAGTTTGAAGAGTGTCAAGTTTGAACGTGTCGTGACCGTTTGAAGGGTGGCATGTCACCTTCAAACGGGAGGGCTTGGCCTATAAATACCCTTCAAACTTTCTCATTTGTAACAATTTCTAGATTTGATACCGAAGTGCTGCCGGTATTTTTTCTTGAATGTAATAGCTGTAAAATCAATATACAAGAGGTTTATAGTGTGAATCAAGCTGTTTTCACGTCCGTTTCTTTGTTTCCGCCTCTGAAACGGATTTGAGCTCTTCCGAACGACTCATTCGGGTCAAAATTCGATCCTACACCCCTCCTCCTCCTTCCCCGCCGCCGCCGCTCCTCCTTCCCCGTTGCCGCCGCTCCTCCTCCTCCCTCCTCTGCCGTCGTCGCTCCTCCTCCTCCACGCTCTGTTGCTGCCGCCCCTCCTTCTCCTTCCTCCAGTCGCTGCTCCATCAACCAGCAGACAACATGTATGTAATTTTTGTTTAATGTTATGAATTGTTTGATTCGGTGTGTGATTTTTATGACCCAACCACTAGTTCCATTCATTGTTTGATTTTTATGACCCAAAAGTGGAGATTTCCATGTGATTTTTCTAATGTGCATGAATTGTTTTACAAAATTGTACAACCTTATTGTCAAGTAAGGCCTAGCATTTGAGTAAAGCCTATGGTTTTAGTTTCTTCCAAGAGGTATTTATGTGATTTATTATTTCACTTTGTATAATATGCTGATTAAATTTGAATAATAATCTAATCATACTTGATCATTGTTGAAATGTTCAATACGACATTGAAATTTTGGCTGTATTTAAGCGAGGACCTGGAGTAAGTGTCAAGAAAAAGAAACAATCATAAGATGCAACATTTTTTATGTACAACCAGCTAAACAATGCAATTTAAGCGTAATAATAGGAAGCATTTTATTTTTTTGTGTCCAACCAGCTAAACAATGCAATCTTAAGCGTAATAATAGGAAGTATTTTATCTTTTTATGTCGATAGTATTTGAGGCATAGTTGTTAAAAGCCATCGCCTTTTGCGCCTAGGCTCAATTTCCTAGTGAGGCGAGGTAATTGCGCCTTAAGTCAAGGCAACTGCGCTCTAACTCTTCATGTGATGGTTCATGCGCAGATTCTGACCAAATTCTCTAAATTGCAACAAGATTACAACTAGATTTCTACTTTTATCTAATGAAACTACTTTTCTACACTAACAAACTAGCATTTTATAAAATTTGGTTCTAAATAGACGGTATTAAATGTTATATAATAGCTTTAGTTTATTTTATTTGAAGAATAGTATTAATTTTCTATTCGTACAAAAATATTTTAATTTTTTTTCTGTACGTTTCCACGATTTTTTTTGCGCCTTGCGCCTAGGCCCCAGGCGAGGCTTATGCGCCTTGGGTGCGCCTAACGCCTTTAATAAGTATGATTTGAGGTCAGACATTCTTTATATTTCAGTTTATTTCCGCAGCTTGCAGAAGTTAAAAAACAAACAGTTTTGTTCTTGCAGACTGCAGAGGTGCAGACGTTTTACCTCTGTAAAAACAAACAGAACGTTAATGCCAACGTGGCGCAGGTGTGTCATCCTTCGCCCAAATTTTGTGTTTGGGTACACAAATTTAAATCAGCGAGTTGTGAGCAAGAGTGCAAGACAGCCAATGGAGCTTCGATTTGTACAAAGTTATACATTCTTGTTTTTTGAAGGGGCCGACCGGGTTTAAGCTGTGAACCGGAGAATGGCCATCTATCCAGTTTTGAAAACCACGAAATCGTTTACTTTTCTTTTCTGCGCACACACACAAACCACACACACTCCATCGCACCGCCTTTGATTCACAAGAACCGTCTGAAGAAAAATATCCCCAAAATCCCTCCCTCATCACTGTTTTCTTCTTCTTCTTCTTCTTCTTCTTCTTCTTCTTCTTCAGCGATTCACTCCATGGAGATGCGCTTTCTAATCGATTAAATCCGTGCCCTAACCTCTTCGTCATGTTTGAAGCACATGTAAGCTTCTTCTTCCTTTTTTTTCGGTAAATTTGGACTGATAATATCTTTTAAGTTTCTTAGCAACTTCAAATTTGGCTTTAGATGACAAGAGATGAATGCTACTATTAGGCCTCAAATGCACTGATTTGGTGTGCGGCTAACATCATATATAAAGTTGCTTTCAAGTCTTCAACATATTATACGAGACATCTGAAACAAATTCACATAATAATAAATTTATTTCAAATGAATTATGCTCCAAGTGTTAGAAGCTTGTTTTGCCGACTATGAAATTATCCTCCACCTCACTATTTTAATAATTGTTCGCTTCTAAAAAAGACTAGGTATAATCGGTGCGTGGGATAGAAGCACAAGTTCTTGGGTATAGGTAAGCCGCATGAGTGCGATTAAGATGGTTTGGGCATCTGGAGAATCCGTTGAAACCTAAACTAACATAGGATGAGGGGATTAGGCATAAATTGCACCTCAATGAGGACAAGTCGTATTAGGGTTATGGACTGCTTAGGACGGGTATGGTCTTTTATTAGTTTTATTAGGTATGAGTTTATAAAGCATTGTGTATACTATATGTACAATTTATGCTTGTATGAGTGTGTGGTGTGTTCATGATTGTGATTAGAGGAAGAGTTATGCAATATTAGAAGCATGGGAGAACTTAGTTTTTCTAAAGGTTAGTAGCCAACATGTTTCTTCAACTTGATTTACAACTTGAAAACCTTCAAAAGCGTTATGTGTGTCATGTTGTTGGCATACCTTTATTATGCGCTCGTTACTTTAGTCTTTTCAAGATTACACATTTAACAACACTTTGGAATGCAAGCCGGATGTAAGGAAGCATGTCTAAAAATAGACATCTTAGGGACATCTTTCTTGATGTGCCCATATTATGAATGTGAGAAGATTGATGGACATGCTAGATTGCTAGATATGTTGTCAAAAGCACGCGAGGCGCAGTAAGTGGACTATGACTGGTGAGGTGCGCTTTTAGGCGCCGAGTCGCCTGAAACCCCTAAAATATCCTAAATGAGCCATAAACGAGTCCTAAACAACCCTAAAACGTCGTAAACAAGCCATAAACAATCCTAAAACATCTCTAAAACCCCTAAAAGGTATTTCATACCATGCGCCTTATTTAAAAAGCCCTGTTTTAAAAGGCCGAGCCTCTAGCCCCTAGGCTCCAGGATCGGCCTATGTGCCTTGAGTGCCCCTCGCTTTGACAACATAGATGGTTAGGTCTACATTACTTTAAATGATTGTGTTAGGTTGCTAATTTTAGTGGCTTCACACATTTATTCACGTGCAAATTATGCAAATTGATATTTCCAAGGTGGATGCGTTGTTACTCTTCGAAGGATTAAGGTGGAAATTAGATACACAAAGAAGTTTGGAGGTCTGGGGAATGCCTTTTAGATGGCTTGCTCGTCTTTTATTTAGGAATTCTAGTAAACATTTAAAAAGAATTTTTAAAGCAAGTGGACATTTATCGATATGCCAAGTACAATAAAGCGTAGAATTAATGAATATATGAACAATTGTAGCAAACCAATGATTTAAATCTTGCCTCTTCCGATGTTTATCAAAATGCTTTAAGTTGAATGACAGGGAGTTGATGCTAATGGAAGGAGAGATAATGTGTATGTTTTGTATGTGAAGCTGGGTCTTGTTTTTCTCAATATGTTTCATCATTCATGTGTACACAACTGTAACGTTTGCAACAATCGTAACTTTGTAACATCCGACCATACTATTTTTTCAATTTTCTTCATATATGTACCAATTTTATTTTTTCCCTTTTTCCACAATCATCCTTACAAGTTCCCATTATGTTCATCTTTGTTTGCCATGCGAGCTATTAGCTCAAAGTTTGTTCTTAAGGAGATTTTGGAAGTTTATGTGATTTTGCTTATCCTTCAAGGTATTGAATTTGCTTCGGAGATATCTGGGTGAGTATGTTCATGGACTTTCGGCAGAGGCTCTAAGAATCAGCGTCTGGAAAGGTTCGTTAACCATCTCTGTAACTGTTATATCTTTATTCAAACTGTTCACATTTTATATATTTCATGTTGTGGTTAGTATATAACCATGGTTGATTGTTTGTGATCCTGTTCTGATAGCAAGTTATATGTTCAGGTGATGTGGTACTCAAAGACTTGAAATTGAAGGCAGAGGCACTCAATTCTTTAAAACTTCCGGTTACTGTAAAAGCTGGTTTTGTTGGTAGCATAACACTGAAGGTACTTTTTTACACTTCAATTGTTGATATGGTTGTCTTGTGAACTGCTGCACCTTTTCACCCCTCAAATTTGTTTTACTACATTTTGTTGATGATTTTTGTGTTGTCTGCGTTCTACCTTTTCTTTGATACAGTCTAATGGACATTTGTTGCGCTATCAAAAACAAAATTAAATACGAATAGGCATAGACAATCATATTATCACTATTAGAGATAAGCTTTTCAGTTTCTATTGCTTCGACATGAACACAGGTTCCTTGGAAAGGTCTTGGGAAAGAGCCTGTGATAGTTCTTATAGATCGTGTGTTCATTCTTGCTCATCCTGCTTCTGATGGAAGGTCACCTACAGTAAGAAGAAACATGTTTCTTATGTTCACAAGGTTTATTTGTTCTTTTAAGTATATATCTCTGTATTTTGCAGCCTGAGGAGCGTGAAAAGATTTTCGAAGCCAAACTTCAACAGATTGAGGTAATAATATATTGATTTCCTTCTTTGAGACCGCTTATGTCTATGTTGTCTCTAGTTAACTTCTGTTTGACTTAAGTTTGTACACGTTTTAGTTGTGAACTCTTTACAAATTATTCTTGCTGAACAATCAACTGTGTTGCAGGAAGCAGAGTCGGCAACTCTCGATGCATTATCAAAATCAAAGCTGGGAAACGTACGTGCATACCTTTAACTTTTGTTGGTGCATTATTTTTTATGTTGCTCAACAACTAGCCTCATCATACAGTAATGCTGACATTGGTTCCATTATTGTCTTCTGAGCATGCTACCTCTTGTTTCAGTCAGGTGGTGGAAATTCATGGTTGGGGTCTTTGATTGGTACAATTATAGGAAATCTGAAGATCTCGATTGGAAATGTTCATATCAGATACGAGGATTCTATTAGGTTTGTGTCCATCCATATGTTGGAGTCAATTTTCATCCATATGTTTGGTTTTCTTTTGATTAGAAGAAGTTTGTATGTTCAGCAATCCAGGACATCCTTTTGCTGTTGGTGTTACACTGGCAAAACTCGCTGCGTTTACAGTGGATGAGAAGGGGAATGAAACATTTGACACCAGTGGCGCTCTAGATAAATTGCGAAAGGTCAGTTCTTTTTAATTGCTGCTTGCACTAGAATATACTTGTAACTGTTGCTTGCTATTTGGTCGGTTGAGGTATTCACTAGCTCGGTTTGAGGTGATGTATTTTTATAGAGATATTTCATACAATATATGCACCGGATGTTTTCAACCCTTTATTAGTCTTATCTACAACTCGGGTATATTGAAGTACTATTTGTCATTTCTGTTTCTTTACCAGTTTCATCTCTTTTTGGTAGTGTTTTTAGTGAGTTTTAAATGATAGCCAAGTAGGTGATGTATAAGCATAACCGTTATTTTCAAGAGAAATGTTTTTAACGTCGTAGTATGAGCTTCTACTTCTACTTCAATGGAATTGATCTCCCTACCTGGATCAAGTATCGCATCAATAGAAGGTGTTATTATTTGTTGGATACGCATTTGCTAGTATCTATCAGTTTCATCTGACAATGCTTCAGTTGATTGAAAGTGAACTGGTACTCCAAGTTACTAGCTGGAACCTACCTCAGTAAACTAACATATGTTTGTACAGTTTAGTGCTATGATAAAGAAGGTAGAACTTAAGGAAATGTTATGGTATTGCACTAATTCAGAGTGACGAGCAGATCTTCTTGCTGCTATGTATTTACATCTAATCATTGTACTGTTAATATTTGCAATGCTGATGTTATTTGATTTAACGTCGTCGGAGGCCATTATTTTGCAGTTATTGACACTTTTATAGGAACTTCATTTTTTTTAAACTCAATTGAGTTATTTATGTCCCGTCATGTTAGATTTTGCTTTTCAATGCAGAACGTAAAACGTCAACTTTGAATTTTGATACCTCAACATTTTTTTTGTAGTCTTTGCAACTTGAAAGGCTTGCTATGTATCATGATTCCAACCGACCTCCTTGGAACATGGATAAAAAATGGGAAGATCTATGTCCTGAGGATTGGGTTGAGGTATGCTCCTTAATCTTTTGCCATTAGTAGGGTCCACACATTCTAAGAAATGCAATCTTCCTTTCCTGATACCATTGTATGGTTCTTTTTGTATTAGACAGTAGTAATGGAATTGCCATTGCTTTTGGCGTATGCTAGATTTCTAAAACTTAATTTTTGATGAATGTCAGATATTTGAAGATGGAATAAATGAACCTGCCAAGGGGCATGGAACTTCCGAATGGGCTCGAGATCGCAATTACTTAGTTTCACCAATCAATGGTGTCCTGAAGTATCACCGTCTGGGGAATTCTGAGAGAACTGATCCAGAAATGCCTTTCGAGGAGGCCCATCTTATCCTTAGTGACGTTTCTTTGACAGTAACAGAAGTAATAATCCTTTACCTTCTAACGAAGCTGTGCATGCTGTTTCAGTTTTTTGTTTGAAGTTTTTTCTTGGTTCTCTCTTTTACGTTTATTAGATGGAGTATTTTGATTGACTGATTTAAAAAAAAAATGCTTTACAGGCTCAGTATCATGACTGGATTCGACTCCTTGAGGTCATATCAAGGTATAAGACATATGTTGAGGTGTCACATTTGAGGCCTGCGGTGTCGGTCACTGAGGGTCCTATACTGTGGTGGAGTTATGCGGCTCAAGCTGCATTGCAGCAGAAGAAAATGTGGTAAACATATATAATTTGAAGATTGATAGATGATTTAGGACCTTCAACTTTATACTACCTTTGTTCCAAATAATAGATACGTCCTGATTTTCAGGGTGAAATGGTGCGTTTTGATATCCATATTTGACCATTTACTTTTCAAATAAAACCATTCTTCATTTTCTGAGGAAGTTAACACGTTACTTGTTTTCTGGTCATCCATCTTGGATAAAAAAATGACTTGGTTGACCATAAACGTCAAAACGCATTCCTAGTTTTGTGACATAAGAGCAACTGATGGAAGCTGCTTTAGATAGCTATGCTGCTCATATTTGCCTCTTCATTTTTGTCACTTTATTTTTGGTTCAGAAAATTTTACAATCACTTGCTTGTTATATGATCTGATTGTAGTTTGTTTATGTTTATTTCCAGCTATAGGTTATCTTGGGCTCAAATTCAACGATTCTGTCAACTTCGTAGGAGGTATATCCAGCTCTATGCTGTTTACCTGCAAGAGTTGCCAGACTCTATTGACTCTGAAATTAGAAGTATTGAGAGAGATCTTGATCCAAAAGTAATTCTTCTATGGAGGTACGTGTCTTAGCTGTTATGCACTTATGCTGCTGTCAGTGGCTTTAGTATTGTGTTGATCAGTAAGCTACAAAGGTTGCCGGAAATTTGTAAAATGATGGAAAAATAGATCCATATATACTAATCATGTATCGGGATATGTTGGCTGTGTATAGTAGTGTTTGAATTATGCGTGTTCATAATTAAGACACAGTTAATCACATATACCCGTTTGTTTGGTTTTATAATTACTTACACATGTTCTCTCTAATTGGGTTCTTTTTGGATAATTAGGTTCCTTGCACATGCAAAAGTTGAATCTGTAAAATCAAAGGAAAAAGCTGAGCAGAGGATGCTTAAAAAGAATAGTTGGTTCTCATTTGGATGGTGGGTGGCTTTTCAGTTAAATCACAAAGAGTATTGTTTATTGATTGTTTCTTATAGGGTTCTCATTTGGATGGTGTTTGTTATAGTGTACTGTATATTGGTAGTTTGTTATAGGGTTGCGTAGGATCTGTATATATAGAGAACAGTATTGTAGTTGACTACCATCTAGTTACGATATGTATATAATTAGTAATAGTAAGACACTCTATTTTTTCAATTCAGGCATTCTGTTTCAAGTGGTACCTCAGAGCAAGATGCTCCTGAGGGATCTGAAACTGTGGTCGACGGATTGAGTAAAGAAGAATGGCAGGCACTCAATAATTTATTGAGTTTCCAACAAGATGAGGAGTTGACATCACATTCTGGAAAAGATATGCAGAATATGACACAGCGAATTGTAATTGTGTCCATTGGTCAATCTGCTGCGAGGATCATCAATATAAATGAAACTGAAATTGTATGTGGTAGATTTGAACAACTTCATGCCTCTGCGAAGTTTAAACATAGAAGCATTTATTGTGATGCGAC
Source organism: Helianthus tuberosus (assembly GCA_030545235.1). Taxonomy (NCBI): domain Eukaryota; kingdom Viridiplantae; phylum Streptophyta; class Magnoliopsida; order Asterales; family Asteraceae; genus Helianthus; species Helianthus tuberosus. The sequence goes on along the minus strand of CM060353.1, from coordinate 271,807 downwards.
ACTCAAGTTCTATGGATTGTCTGCTCCTGAAGGTTCACTTTGTCAGGTTTGTTGTTCTGCATTATCATTGTTTTCATGTGAGGGCGAATACATATGCATAACCTTTTTATTCTGCTTTTCATTTTGTGTGAATTGCTCTTCCGTTTTTCAGAGTGTGTCCAGTCAGCAGAAGGCGAATGCATTGGGTGCTAGTTTTGTATATTTACCTGTTGGAGAGAATCTAGACTGGAGGCTTTCCGCAACAATATCTCCATGCCATGTCACGGTGATTTTTTCTTCTAATATTATTAACAATTATAATTTGATATGGTAAAAGATAAAATTACATCTGGCTGCTAACATTTGGGTTTTTTCATTGGTTTCAAAATTTTTAGAGAAGACTGAAATATCATTTATTGATTTTTCTGTTGGTATTTTTAGTATCATTGATTTATTGGATGTTTTGTAATTTATCATTTGATGAACCACTTGAGGAATAAACATCACTGTCTTATAGGTCTTTTCACAACTGGTACTGGATGTTTGACACATGAGGTTAAGGGTTACTGAAATTTTCTTTTATAGGTATTGATGGAGAGTTATAATCGCTTTCTTGAATTCATTAAGAGGAGCAATTCTGTTAGCCCTACAGTTGCTTTTGAAACAGCAACTGCTTTGCAGGTACAATTACGTGATCTCCAGAATTAATTAGCTATATACGAGAAATCAATATCTCATTTTTGATTAACGATTACAGAATAAGATAGAAAGGGCGACACGTCGAGCTCATGAGCAATTTCAAACAGTGTTAGAGGAACAAAGCAGGTTCACTTATTTCATTTGTACTGTTATTGAGAAATCAATATCTCATTTGTTACATACATTGGTAAAGTTTGTAACATGTATCATGCCCTCCATCTCACAGATTCGCCCTTGACATTGATCTTGATGCTCCAAAAATTAGAGTTCCTATGAGAACAAGTGCCTCATCTGAAGAGTATGACAGTCATTTTCTTTTGGACTTTGGCAATTTTACATTGCGAACAGACGTATGTTACTACTTAGATTGTATATTTTTTTTTGTTTCTTCAATGTCACTTGAAGATTAACGTAGTTTTGTTGCAGGAGGGTCACCATGACAATCAAAGACAAAACTTGTATTCTCGTTTTTGTATATCTGGCAGGGATATAGCTGCCTTCTTTACTGATGGTAATTCTGACCTGGAATCTCCAAGTCAAAGTAGTCAGTTTTCAGCATATTCTGCTGTGGGTGCTCTTGTTGACAGGTGTGGGATTGAAGTTGTAGTTAATCAGGTACAGTTACCTCATCTCATTCATAATCAATTTTTATAGTCAAATACACTTCACTGTGTTATAAAAGTTTTTTTTCCTTTTAACTGAAGATTAAAGTACCTCATCCATGCCATCCGTCAACTCGTGTCTCAGTCCAAGTTCCTACACTTGCTATTCACCTTTCACCTTCCAGATTCAGTCGGATAATGGAACTCTTGAATATACTGTCTGGTACTATAGAAAGTGGCACAAAGCTTGTAGAAGATTATCAAGCTGAATATGCCCCGTGGAGTTCCCCCGATCTTGCAACTGAGGCTCAAATACTTGTTTGGAGGGTATGTGTTGTATTTTTCTTTCAGAAGCTGATGCATATGGATTTATCTACCTTCATTCTTTAGTTAATTTTGGTTGACTCAGGGGATTGGCTATTCAGTTGCTTCATGGCAGCCTTCATATCTTGTCTTGTCTGGGCTGTATCTTTATGTGTTGGAATCTTCTACATCCCAGAACTATCAGCGGTTCGTTAGGTGCACATATTTTCCTTCTATGTTTTTAGCTTTGCTGCTGCTTTTTTTAGTTATCCAATAGGGATACAAGTTAAATTTCATCATCTTTAGTGGTTGTTTTCTTAGAAGTGTGTGTTAAACTATATGCTGCAGCATGGCTGGTAAGCAAGTATATGAAGTACCTTCAAGCAATGTTGGTGGTTCTTCTTCTTGTATTGCTGTGTGTACTAGAGGCATGGACATCCAGAAGGTAAGTAGTGTTTGCACTTTGCCTTGCTATTTTTGATCTTCGTATAATGTATACATGATAACATGATGAGTGTGATGCTAATCTTCTATTATTTTCTTGAAGGCTTTAGAGTGTTCTAGTACGTTGGTTGTCAAGTTCCAGAACGAGAAAGAAAAGGCTAGTTGGATGAGAGGACTTGTACAAGCAACCTACCGAGCCTCTGTATGATACTATATTTTCAGTATAGTTGATTGTTTTAGTAGCATCTGGTTTTGATTTTTAATGTGCATGGTGTAGGCTACCTCATCAGTTGATATACTAGGAAAAGAAGGTGATGCTGCAGCAGAAGTTTCTTTACCTCGCTTTACTAATTCGAAGATAGCTGACATTATTGTTAATGGAACATTGGTGGAAACAAAGTTATTAATATATGGGAAGGTTAGATGTGGTTTTCATAGTATATTAAGTGTTCAATAGTATTCTGCTACTATGGCATTTTCGTTGCTAATTCCTAATCTAATCTTTAACTGTTTGTAATTGAATACAAATATTGCTCAATCTTGCAGGTGCATGATGATACTGCGGAGGTTCAGATTCTTGAGGTTCTTGCTGCTGGAGGAAAGGTTTGTAATTGTATGCCTTTTATGCTGTGTTTGAATATATTTTTGAGTTGGAAGTGAGATAATAGAACAGTTGCATTTTTTTTTCTTTTCAAGCGAAAGTTTCACAAATAAACCAGGAACTTAATATTAGGTCAACCAGTCCGATATGGGGTTTAGTGTTGCTGCTACGTAATTTTATTTAGGTTTAGGCATGCTTATATAGAATTTGCCAACCAGAAGCATGATATCATGGTAGTTCTTTCATGTGAATTTTTAGATGAAGTTTTATCTGTGACTGACTACGTAGTGGCAAATTTTAGGTTGGATGCTATAAATGGATTGCTGACCTTATTGACAATTTTTTTTATTAATGGTACAGATGATCTAAGTTTTTATTGCAGGTGTATGTTGCATCTTATGAAGGGGATCTAACAGTGAGGATGAATTTGCACCGGCTGGAAATCAAAGACGAACTTCAGCACTCATCAACGGGCTCAAAATATTTAGCTTGCTCGGTTGTGGAAGAGGTATTAGTAAACACAAACACGGTGGAAGAGGATGACAATTTCACTGACGCCTTGACAGAATGGTCTGATGCTGCTGAAGCTTTAGGTCATGGAACAGCAAGAGGCAATTCTGGAGACATATTTTTTGAGGCAGAAGGCATTGATGACTCTGATTTTGTATCGCTTACCTTTGTGCAACGGACTCCTCAGTCTCCTAATTATGATGGTATAGACACTCAGGTATTGTGGATCAAGGCACTTAAAATGTTAATAATATGAAATCCAATCTTGAATGAGTTTGTTTCTTTATGTTGATAGATGAGTATCCGCATGTCAAAATTAGAGGTCTTCTGTCACCGGCCGACTATCGTTGCTTTAATTAGTTTGGGCATTGATCTTGGCAATGCAAGCGGTGCATCAAAGGACGCTCAGAAAGACAAGGGGGAAGAAGCAGAAGTGAAGGGATTATTGGGACGTGGGAACGTTCGAGTTGTATTTTCCTTGAAAATGAATGTTGACAATGTCACTGTATTTCTTAACAAAGAGGATGGCTCTCAGCTTGCAATGCTTGTGCAAGAAAGTTTTGTGTTGGATCTTAAGGTTAACATCTGCTTTTGTAGGAAAATTAATCATTGGGTCAGGTCTCAATTTGGTAAATAATGCTTATTTTTTCAGGTTCATCCTGGTTCTATATCGGTTGAAGGTACACTAGGGAACTTTAGGTTCTGTGATCTTTCACTGGGTACAGATCATTGTTGGGGATGGTTTTGTGACATACGTAATCCGGGGGCTGACTCTCTCATCCAGGTATAACCTATATATATTCCAGTTGATGTTATATGTACTACTTGTACTGATTTTTGTTTATTTACCTTGACCTCTCTCTCTCTCTCTCTATATATATATATATATCAGTTCACATTCAAGTCCTACAGTCCTGATGATGATGACTATGAAGGATACAACTATAGCTTGAGTGGGAAGCTTTCTGCTGTTCGTATTGTTTTTCTCAACAGGTTCATTCAAGAGGTTAGTTTAGACTTCAGTGCCATTTAATTCTTTTGTAGATGGCTTTGTAGTGTTCATATTAACAAAATTCATGGTGCAGATCTCTGCGTATTTTGTGGGCCTGGCAGCTCCCAATACAGAAGAAGCGATCAAGTTTGTGGATAAAGTTGGAGGCTTTGAATGGTTGATTCATCAGTATGAGATGGACGGATCTGCTGCACTGAAGTTGGACCTCTCGTTAGAGACCCCAATAATAGCTGTACCACGGAATTCCTCCAGCAAAGAGTTAGTACTTCTTTCTACTGTGTGTTCATTTAGATGCACACACTTTGATCTATTGCTGGATTGTTCTTGGATGCAGTTTTGAATTTTACAGGTGTTATGAAAATGTTTTAGCGCTGCTGATGGTTTTTCTGTCATGGATGCAGTTTTCTGCAGCTTGATTTAGGCCATTTGCGTGTGACAAACAAGGTTAGTTGGCATGGACCTGTAGATGACCCATCAGCTGTTCATCTTGACATTCTTCACGCACAGGTATTTTCTTGGATTTGTTTTTCTTGTATGCCACTAATGGTATATAACATGAAACTAAGGTGGGGGTACTGCTACAGATCTTCGGAATCAATATGGCTGTTGGAGTAAATGGTGTTTTAGGGAAACCAATGATACGCGAAGGCCATGAAATTAATATCTTTGTGAGGCGCAGTTTGAGAGATATTTTTCGCAAAGTTCCAAATTTTGCCTTGGATGTGAAGGTTATTTTACAACCTTCACTTACAGTCTTCACTTGCTTTTTGAACTGTGAAATGCTTAAGGGTCGTTGCTAATATGGTCAAACTCATAAGATTATTATTAATCTGTCTTTGAAAACAGATAGGGTCGTTGCACGCTGTGGTGTCTGACAAAGAATACAGTGTGATTACTAGTTGTGTGACCATGAACTTGAGTGAGGAAGCTAAGCTCCCTCCTGGTTTCCGCAATGCCAACTCAGGCTCAACGGATACAATTCGGATGCTTGCGGATAAGGTTAACATGACTAGCCAAGTTTTCTTGTCACGTACAGTTACCATTATGGCAGTTGAACTTGATTATGCATTGGTAGAGCTCTGCAATGGTATCCAAGAGGATTCACCTCTAGCAACTATTGCAGTAAGTAAAGAGAAGATATTAACAGATTTCCTTTTTAGATGTTGTTAGTCCTGTCGTTTCTAAAGATGATGTTCATTCTTGTCGTCTCAGTTGGAGGGCATGTGGGTTTCATACCGAATGACGTCTTTTTCAGAAATGGATCTTTATGTCACCGTTCCTCGATTTTCTATATTGGATGTACGCCCTGATACCAGACCTGAAATGCGACTAATGCTTGGGACAAGCACTGACGTTTTGAAACAAGCTTCTAGTAAAGTAGGAGGGGGGCTTGTAAGAGATGTAACCATGTCCAACGTGGATGCACCACACTCGACTATGCTATTGATGGATCTCAGATGGCGTTCATCATCCCAATTATTTGTTGTTCGGATTCAACTGCCTCGAGTTCTTGTTGTTCCAGATTTCCTCCTTGCAGTTGGTGAGTTTTTTGTGCCATCTTTGGGTGCAATAACTGGCAAGGAAGAGGTGATGGATCCTGAGAATGATCCAATCAGTAAAACCGACACTATAGTACTCTGTGGTGCACTGTACATGCAGACTGAGGATGAGGTCAGTCTGTCACCAAATCGAAAGCTGGTTGTAGATGCAGCAGGAGTTGATGAATATACTTATGATGGTTGCGGAAAAACTATAATCTTGAATGAGGATCCTGAGCATTTGCAATCTTCAGAATTTCGACCCATTATTGTTATCGGAAGGGGTAAAAGACTGCGGTTCATGAATGTGAAGATTAAGGTAATGGCATTACAGCCTTTTAATCTTATTTTAATTTGACTATGTGCAGGTACATGTGTTTGATGCTTGTGCACTATGGTTATGTTGAAATAACTAACCTAACGGATGATTAAATATCGAAATAGAATATCCTGAAAATTTATAGTATATATTTCCTTTTGTCAGAATGCTTTGCTCTTGACGGATTACACATACTTGAGTAATGATAGCAGTTTCTCAGTGTCCAAAGAAGACGGTGTAGAAGTTGTGGTGCAGGACAACTTTCCTTCAACAAGTAAAGGGATGAGTCTGGATGAGGCTGAAAAAGCGTCATACTCACCACCCACTTCTGACATCGATCAAACCGATGCATCTAAGCCAAGTTTAAGCTTTGAGGCTCAGGTAGGTCATATATGCTACATATTTCTTAATGTTATGCTTTCTATACAGAACTAATTTTAAGTAGAGAACTATGAGAATCGTATAAACACTTGTATCTTTTGCTTAAAGTATAACACATAAGGTGATTATGTAACTGCATAACCGCCTCAATTTCTCCTGCTTATATCTCACATGCATACATACAAGTTGCTTATGTGGTTCTTGTAGTTCTCTACTTAAAGTTGGTTCTGTTGAACAAGCCCTATGGGAGTGGGTTGTACAAATGAGAACCACTAATACTTAGAATCATTTGATTCTCCAATAAGTCTATTCATCTGTGAATACACTATTTTTAAATATTTAGTATCTCTCATTTGTGTCCATCTCTAGATATACACTGTTTATTGGTCAACCATATTATCCCAGATGGCTTGTAGTAGTATTATTTTCGATAGGGGTTGCCACATCTTTGTGCTACATTTTTGAAAATTTACATGCATTGCACCATTTGGCTATACATACAGTTTGTGCATGTGTTGTCATGTTTTTAGGAGTCTTGTGTATGCCAAGCTAATGTACTTTCCTTCTCAATTATTTTACGGTTTCATTTTGTCTTTTTTTTGTTTTATTCCTGCTTAATCTAAAACCTTTAGATTCTAAAGTGTGTCTCCATGCCTTATGTGCTGATGTGTCAGGTGGTGTCTCCTGAGTTCACTTTTTATGATAGCAGCAGATCATCCATTGATGGTTCCTTTCATTCTGAAAAGCTTCTTCGTGCAAGAATGGATTTGAGCTTCATGTATGATTGCTTTGTTATTGAACTGATACTTCTATGTATTTATTTTTTCTTCCATTTCTTGAAGTTTTGGCTTATAATTTGTTCAAGGGCTGACTAATCGAATTTGTTTTAATAGGTTTGCATCAAAAGAAAATGATACATGGGTTCGAGCTCTACTGAAGGATCTAACCGTTGAGGCTGGATCTGGTCTTAGAATTCTTGATCCAGTGGATATCTCTGCGGGATATACTTCTGTAAAGGATAAAACAAATATATCATTAATATCTTCTGATATATATGTTCATTTATCCTTGAGTGCTATCTCCCTGATTCTTAATCTACAGAGTCAGGCCGCTGCAGCATTACACTTTCAGAGTGCTGATCCCTTGTCTCCTTGTACTAACTACGATCAACTTTGGGTGTTTCCAAAAGGTACTCGTTCCCCTTTACACTTTTCCTTTTTAGACTTCTGTAGGCAACCCACCTGTTTGTTGTTTGTGTACACTGCTATCTCCTTAGTTCAAACTCTTAACAAGAACACATAATAATTTTCTTGTGCAGCGAAGGGACATCATAATGCAATTACGTTCTGGAGACCTCGAGCTCCCCAAAATTATGTCATATTGGGAGACTGTGTTACTTCCAGGTAAATCGCTTTAATGTTCGATCTGATTTTTTTGCAACTTGTTTGTTGTTGTGCTGTTAGTTATTTATTGATTATTTTTATTTGCTAAACACATACATCTCTTGTGAAACGCTAAGGTGTTAACATTCCAGTTCTTCCATTCATGTGTTATATGGAAGGGCTACATAATTGTTTTTGTCTCAGTGTCTTATACGTAGAAACATCACTTATTGGATTTGAATTTGATTGTTGGTTCTTGATCATATGTGATTGTGTAACACATTTGGGCTGACTATGTTTTCAATATGGATGATTTTAGGCCCATTCCTCCTTCACAAGCTGTTATGGCGGTGAGTAATGCATACGGGCGTGTACGAAAGCCTCTTGGCTTCAAGCTTGTTGGGTTATTCTCCAATATCCAACAAACTGAAGATATCGATTGTGATTGTTCTCTGTGGACACCTATTCCACCCCCAGGATACGTGGCTCTGGGGTGTGTTGCACATATTGGAAACCAGCCGCCACCAAATCATATTGTCTACTGTATACGAGCTGACCTGGCAACATCCACAGCATACTCAGCATGCATGTTCAACGCTTCCTCAAATAACACATACCCGTCAGGGTTTAGCATTTGGAGACTCGACAACCTTCTTGGATCGTTCTACGCCTGTCCTTCTGTTAGCTGTCCCCCGCAGGACATATGCTATGATCTTAACCATCTTCTTCTTTTAAACTCAAGCTGGCATCGTCTCTCTGCAAGAGAATCCAGGTCTGAGGTAAATGTTGACCATGAGAGTACAAGTCAACAAAGCAGTTCATCATCAGGGTGTGATGTTGTCAGATCAATTTCTAAAGCTAGCTGCTACATGTCGACTCCAAGTTTTCAGAGGATCTGGTGGGACAAGGGTAATGATATCCGCAGACCCGTCTCTATATGGCGACCTATACCACGACCTGGATTTAAGGTTATTGGTGACTGCATAACTGAAGGGTTGGAGCCACCTTCGTTGGGAATAATTTTTAAGGCTGACAACCCTGACATCTCTGCAAACCCTGTTCAGTTTACGAAAGTAGCTAATATCATCATGAAAGGTGTGGATGATGCCTTTTTCTGGTACCCAATTCCACCCCCAGGTTATGTTTCTATGGGATGCATAGTTACTCAAGTAGATGAGATGCCCAAATTGAATTTGGTTTGCTGTCCAAGGATGGATCTTGTGAGCCAAGCTAATATTCCTGAGATGCCAATATCAAAATATTCCAGTTCAAAATCATCTCAATGTTGGAGTATCTGGAACGTGGATAATCAGGTCAGTAGGAGATCAGATGGTGTCAACTTCTTTTAATATGATCGTATATTACAGAAAATAGGATTTTTTTCATTCCTTTTTTTTAGGCCTGCACTTTCCTTGCTCGCTCCGATCTGAAGAAGCCTTCTGGCCGGCTGGCCTTCACTATTGGTGATTCTGTGAAACCAAAGACACGAGACAACATAATGGCAGAAATAAAATTGAAATGCTTCTCTGTAACCATTTTAGACAGTCTGTGTGGAATGGTATCCATACTTTCTTTGTTGATAATAGAAAAAAGTTGCCCAACTTTTGTTCACTCACCTGTTTGGATTCTTTTCAGATGACTCCATTTTTTGATGTTACTATCACAAATATTAAGCTTGCAACTCATGGTGGAATGGACTCGATGAATGCTGTGCTGATATCTTCGATTGCTGCATCAACGTTTAACACATTGTTAGACTCATGGGAACCACTGGTGGAGCCATTCGATGGAATATTCAAGTATTAAATTACTCCAACTGTTTATTTTTAGTTCTTTTTCCGCAAAATCTTGCCCGTCTTTCATCTACTTCCGTTTTTCTTTTGAAGATTTGAAACATATGATACCAATGAGCAATCTCAATCAAGACTTGGAAAAAGAGCACGAATTGCAGCTACAAGTATCCTTAATATGAATATTAGTACTGCAAATATTGACACTTTTGCGGAAATGATCGCTTCTTGGAGAAGACTGAGAGAATTAGAGCAAAAGGCAATCAAGTCGGATGAGGTCTATTGTAGTTGAATATATATATATTTTTTTTTTTGGCATTTCAGTTGACATAAAATGATGTTTGTGTTATTAATACGTGTCAGGAAGCTAGCAGCCATAGCGTTGGTGACGATGGTACAGTTTTTTCTGCATTGGATGTGGACGATTACCAGACTGTGACCATAACCAACAGGCTTGGATGTGATATATACCTGAAGAAGTTTGATCAAAGCTCTAGTACAGTTAACCTTGTTAAGTGTGATGATAGTGATTCTGTGTGGATTCCACCTTCAAGGCACTCAGATCGATTAAACTCAGTTGATGATTCAAGGGAGGGGCGATGTTATATTTCTGTGCAGATAATTGAAGCCAAGGTTTTATATTTATTGACATAATGCATAAATGACATGAGCTATGTACTAACATTATATGCTTGCTAATATTTAGAGTTTTTTTTAAAGGATCTACCAATTGTTGACGATGGAAATAGTAATAGCTTCTTCTGTGCGCTCCGGCTTGTTGTTGAGAATCAGGAGGCAAGTCAGCAGAGGCTGTTTCCTCAGAGTGCTAGGACCAGATGCGTGAAGCCCTCTATTAACATAAGTAATGATCTTGGTAGTGCCAGATGGAATGAACTTTTTATTTTTGAAGTTCCTCGCAAGGTATGTCAAGGTTTAGAAGATCAACTCATTCCTTTCAAAAGGCATAAGAACACATACACACTTCAACTACAAGGAGCAAACACTTATATAGTTCTTTCATTTGGAACTTTTGTGATAACAATAGTGTACTCTTTCATTATATTTAAGGGAAGCAATGTTGCCAATAATACACTGTCTGATCTATCTAGATACAAACTTTGTACTAATGTCTTTACCTATGCGTTGTTAATCTTGCTGCAAAATATAATATTGGGTGTTGTTTCAGGGGTTGGCTAGGTTGGAGGTTGAGGTGACTAATCTTGCTGCAAAAGCAGGAAAAGGTAATCTAATATTTGACAAACAAGTAATTAAGTGTTTCGATTGTCTCTACATTGAATATTGTTAATGCATAACATGAATGACCCATTATCTATCATTTTCTCATGACGTACATAATATGGTATCCATTAGATTCTCTTATAACTATATGAACACTAATGTGATACCCGTATTAAACTCTAGGCGTATAAGTAACATAATTATTGGCCCTAACTGTATGTGGTTTTGTGTTGAGATCATCAGGTGAAGTTGTGGGGGCTTCAACGATCTCTCTTGGACATGGTACGAATCCCTTAAGAAAAGTAGCATCAGCTAGAATGTTGCAACAAGCATCTCATGGTCAGGAAAATGTTACACACCTTTTAGTGAGGAGGGTTAGTGATTTTGTCCTTTTCATGTTCGATTAATGATGATTCATCCTTTTTATGTAGTTATTTGATATTTGATATTTGTAATTCATGATGTTTTTACTTTAGGGCCAACAAAAGGATGATGAGGTACCCTCTCAAGGATGTCTTATAGCATCTACGTCCTATTTTGAAATGAAAGCAACTTCAAATCTCCAAAGTACATTGGAGCAGGAGAAAGAAGTGGAGAATGATGTGGGATTTTGGGTGGGACTTGGCCCTGAAGGTGTATGGGAGAGTTTTAGATCCTTTCTTCCACCCTCAGTCATCACAAAAAAGATGGAGAATGATTTCTTCGCCATGGAAGTAGTCATGAAAGATGGAAAGAAGCATGCCATTCTCAGGAGTCTTGCAACTGTCGCAAACGATTCAGATGTTAAATTGGATATAAACGTCACTTCTATATCTGGGCGTGAAGAGCCTTCTCAAAATGCTGTAGAAGAGATCTTTGAAAACCAAAGACATAGTTCAATCTTAGGTTGGGGTAATAAGCGGCCTAGTTTCCGTGGGAATGATCCAGGACGTTGGAGCAACAGAAACTTGTCGTATTCAACTAATGTAAGTGTTTCTTTAATCTATGTTTCTTTCTTATCAGTTGATGTTAAGTTAGTGTGGTGCAACAGGATTTCTATGAACCGCCACTCCCACCAGGATGGAAATGGACATCAGCTTGGATGGTTGATAAATCTGATCCGGTTGATGTGGATGGATGGGCATATGGGCGGGACTATCAAACTCTAAGATGGCCTCCAACTCCTCAAAATTCTTCAAAATCGGCTCAACAGAATGTACGACGTAGACGTTGGATCCGTACAAGGCAAAAACTTACTGTACAGCACATACCAAACACTGGTGGTTCTGAAATCCAGGTCTTAGAACCTGGTTGTTCTTTCGTATTACCGTGGCGCTCCATGTCCAGGGATTCTGATAGTAGTATACAAATTCGTCCTTGTGCTCGTGTGTTGGGACTCGACACTTGGGGTTGCCCTGTTGGCGTTGGGACGAATGAGCAGCAAGGAAAAAAGATGTCAAGGTCTTGTTTCTTGTTAAATCAGCTTGAAAAGAATGACACGCTTTGGTGTTGCCCAACAACCGACTCAAAGCAATTTTGGCTGAGTGTCGGTACAGATGCATCAGTTCTTCAGACAGAACTCAATTCCCATGTTTATGATTGGAAAATATCGGTGAATGCTCCGTTAAAGTTGGACAATCGCCTTCCTTGTCCAGCACAGTTTACAATATGGGAAAAGTTGAACAATGGAAGTATAACTGAGAGGCAGCGTGGCCTTATATCATCACGTGGTGTTGTGCCCATCTATTATGCTGATGTCCGTAGCCCTCTTTATCTTTCATTGTCTCTACAAGGTGGATGGATGTTGGAAAAGGTATGTCACTAATTATTATCATTCCAAGATCCTGTATACATCCAATCAAAGGTATTTTAATTCCAAGATTGTATCTATGCAGTTAGTATCGCCGATATATCACCGATATAATCGGTTATCGGTCTCCCGGTGAGATATCCGTGCAAAATATTGGTCAGAATATCGGTAACCATGTTATGGGCGATATTGACCGATATATCACCGATTTTCCCGATATCAGTGTTTTCTTCTTAGTTCTACCATTCGTCTTTCTCCTTATTGCTACTATTAGTGTTTTAAGTCTTATTCAGTTCCTACTTGCTACAATGGTTACTGTTTTACAAGTTGCAAAAAGTTAATTTGTTAATAGTAGGAGAGTATACTGAATTGTTGGTGTTAAATTACCGATATCCCACCGCGATTACCGATATCTCTAATATCGGTCCTTGACCGATATCCGCTTTTTTTACCACATTAACTGTTTAGTTCTGCATACATCCAATCAAAGATATTTAAATATGCTACTCTTCTTTAAAAGCAGGATCCTGTTCCTGTCTTGGATATTTCATCTAATAATCATGCTTCCTCATTTTGGATGATTCATCAGCATAAACGAAGGTTTGTATTCACTCTCTTCTTTTGACCATGATGTTTATTGTTTGTTCAACTCATAGTTAATATATGCAGGAGATTGCGTGTGAGCATTGAACGGGACATGGGAGCATCTGCAGCGTCCCCTAATACGATAAGATTATTTGTTCCTTATTGGATATGTAATGACTGCTCGGTTCCACTTACATATCGAGTGGTAGAAATCGAACCTGTAGAGAATGCAGATGGGGCAGGCTCAAAATCTGGAAAATCATCAAGCTTTAAGAATCCTTCAAGCTCAAAGAGGAATATCCAGGTTCTAGAAGCAATAGAGGATAATAGTCCTACTCCTAGTATGTTTTCTCCACAGGATTACGTTGGACAAGGCGGTGCTAATCTTTTTTCGTCACGAAATGATGCAATTCTTTCTCCTCGTGTGGGTTTAGCTGTTGCTACTCAGCATTCTGATATTTTTAGTGCTGGACTATCACTTCTTGACCTCGAAAAGAAGGTCAGAAAGATTAATTTAAATCCTGAAATTTATTATAATTAGTATCTTGTTGCTATCATCTTACCTTGTATCGGTCCTCTGATATATAGCAAAGAGTGGATGTTAAAGCTTTTAGTTCAGATGGAACTTACTATAACCTTTCAGCTCTACTCCACTTGACATCAGATAGGACAAAGGTATACTCCTCTAATATGACACCACTAAAAAGTTATTTTCTATTTCTTGTTTTAAACATCATAACATGACCTGTTAGTTAATGTTTGGGCTAATTATCAAGTCGTATCATTCTCGTCTTTTATTCTTACCTGGGTACTTAGGCCAACATTCCCAAATAATATGATGCAGGTTGTCCATTTTCAGCCACACACCTTGTTTTATAATAGGGCTGGCTTTAGTTTATGTCTGCAGCAGTGTGATACCCAGTCGCTAGTATGGATTCATCCTACCGATGATCCCTATCATTTTAAATGGCAGACATCTGCAAAAGCTGAACTACTTAAGGTCTGGATATACTTATCCTTCTTTTTGTAAATACTACTGCTTGATAGGTCTTATTCTTAATTTTTTTTCTTTGTTGAAATTTATCTGCTGTAGTTAAAGATCAATGGATATCACTGGAGTGCGCCGTTTAGTGTTGCAAATGAAGGTTGGATGCGTGTTCTCTTGCGAAATGAAACTACTGGCCGACAGTTGTATTTGAAGGTTGAGGTAAGGAGTGGAACAACAAGCTCATGCTTTGACGTCATCGTTCGACCCAATTCATTTTCAAGCCAGTACAGGTTATTTTTCTTAATCATAGTTGTCAATAGTGTTCGCTATGGTCGCTATAGCGAATAGCGTAGCATATACTCGTATAGGTTGAAGGTTGCTACAGGGTATGTAAAATAGCGTATACACCAGGTTATTTTGATAAAATATGCATATAAATTTTAAAAGTTTTTTTTTTCTAGTGTATCGCTATCTATAAATAGCCCATGCTATTTGTCGCTATTCACTATGTAGCATATTCTACCTTATCGCTATTTGTCGCTATTCGCCATTAACAACTATGTTCTTACTCCTTGAAGATTTGATTCCTGTTCAGTTTTCTTGCAAATTAAATTAACTGAGTGTATAATGTCTGGCAGGATTGAAAATCGTAGTATGTTTTTACCCTTCCGTTTTCGGCAAATTGACGGTGGTGATGATTCATGGCGTTGTCTTCTTCCATGCACAAGTGCCTCATTTTCATGGGAAGACCTTGGTAGACAAAGAATCCTGGAAGTTCTGGTGGATGGCACCGACACTAAAGATTCAGCTGAGTACAATATAGATGAGGTTCAGGATTATCAACCTGTTCAGACGGATACGGGACCCGCGAAGGCAGTGCGTGTTACTGTAGTTAAAGAAGAGAAGATGAATGTTGTTATGTTTAGGGACTATATGCCAGACTACAATGATGATTCCAAAACAGCAGAAAATATGAAAACTTTATCTTCATCACGAAGGAATGATGCTCAACCATCATCGGATTGTGAACTCCATCTTACTCTTGAACTCACTGAGCTTGGATTGTCCATTATTGATCATACACCTGAAGAGATACTCTACTTGTCGGTGCAAAACCTTCTTTTGTCACATTCGACTGGTTTAGGCTCTGGAATTAGTAGGTAATGTCTTCCTCACGCTTCAAAATGTATTGTCCAAACTCCACTTCTGCTAATCTCTGGAACTTGTGTGTTTTGTAGAATTAAAATCAGAATGAAGGGGATCCAAATCGACAATCAGTTGCCTTTGACAACGATGCCCGTTCTCTTTAGGCCACAAAGAATTGGAATAGAGGCAGATTACGTATTGAAGTTTTCTATGACCAAGCAATCTGATGGATCATTAGATTTTTGTGTTTATCCTTATATTGGTTTGCAGGTGAGTTGTGAGTATAACTAGTAAAAGCTTTAAATCCCCATCAAGGTTTAAAAAAACGGAAACGAGTTTCGAGGCGTTTTCCCTTCGCCTCACGAGGCGTAAGTATCGAGGCGGAACGAGGCGTAAGGCCGAGGCGGTATTAATAAATAAATATTAAAATTACATATATCATAAAATAATAAATACTAAACATCAAAAAAAGAGTTTTCTCATCAAATTTCATCAGATTCAGCAGTTAAAAACATAAAAAAGATTCAAATTTCATCAAATACTTGACATAAAAAAGCTATTTAAGAAAAGCGCACATAGAGAAAATTTTTTTTAAAAATATGTTATGCTTTGAAAATAAATAAGATTCCACATATAAAATTAAAAAAAAAACTATTACATGTCATTTAAGATCATGGAGCTAATAGTTAGTAGCAAAAGTTTAGGACTTATATGTTGTAAGTTTTGGTGTGTGAATAAAAGTCTCAAACGGTGGTAAATACTTTGTCCCACATTGGTGTGGGGACAAAGTGAGTGGTTGTTTATAAGGTAAAGACTTTATTACTCTATTGTAGCTTTATGACATGTTTTACCACAAGTCCTACCCGCGCGCAAAGGGGGGGGGGGGGGTGTGCAAATATGAGTTTCTGAGCTGGAATTTGGTTGAACTCATGCGTGTCCGCGCCTGCGGACACGAATGCAGCTCCGAAAAACCCGGGCCCGCGTGAGGTAGTTTTTTTAATACGCTACTCCAGTTCAGTTTTTTATTGGCGCCTAAAAAAACCCTAATCTATCATTCTAACATAAACGTACGCCTCGCCAGATTAGTTCCGCCTCGAGCCGAAACTTGCGCCTCACTCCACTGAGGCGTACGTATAATTTCTGTCCCTGGGGCGCCGCCTCATATGCGTTTTTGCTCCGTTCCGACTCGAGGCGCGCCTCAGTACGGACGCCTCGGCCGTTTTTTTAAACCATGATCCCCATGCATCTTTAATAAAAAAATACCCTATGTTTCTGACAGGGGCCTGAAAACTCTGCTTTCTTGATAAGTATTCATGAACCAATTATTTGGCGACTTCATGGTATGTTCCAGCAGATTGATTTTAGTCGATTCAGTGACGCTCAAACAACCACTGTTTCGGTGGACCCTATTATCGAAATTGGGTATGTTGGACCCTCATATCTCGCCTCTTGAACTTGTGTTTAGCAACAGTATTATTTAACTTATTTGGTGATTGCAGGGTTCTATTCATCTCAGAGTTTCGATTTAAATTCTCCATGGCTATGTCGCCAACTCAGCGCCCTGTGGGTGTACTTGGTTTCTGGTCCTCCTTGATGACAGCTCTAGGGAACACGGAAAATATGCCTGTAAGTAATGTGAATGTATATGATGTATGAATCTATGTATGCTTACGTATTGCCATCACAGGTGCGGGTAAATCAGAGATTCCTGGAAAACTTGTCGATGAGACAAAGCGTTCTTACAACCAATGCTGTCTCAAATATCACAAAGGATATTCTAAGTCAGCCTCTTCAGCTGCTTTCGGGTGTGGATATACTGGGAAATGCAAGCAGTGCATTTGGACATATGAGCAAAGGTGTAGCTGCCTTATCAATGGACAAGAAGTTTATTCAAAGCCGACAGAGACAGGAAAACAAAGGTGTTGAAGATTTTGGTGATGTGATAAGAGAAGGGGGAGGAGCACTGGCAAAGGGGTTAATTAGAGGAGTAATGGGTATAGTAACAAAGCCATTAGAAGGTGCAAAGGCATCTGGTGTAGAGGGATTTGTTTCAGGTGTCGGTAAAGGGATAATCGGTGCAGCTGCACAACCAGTGAGCGGTGTCCTTGATTTGTTATCGAAGACGACTGAAGGTGCGAATGCGATGAGGATGAAAATTGCTGCTGCTATCGCTTCTGAAGACCTTCTTCTTCGTAGAAGACTCCCGAGAGTTATCAGTGGTGATAATTTACTCAGACCGTATGATGACTATAGGGCACAGGGACAGGTGATACTTCAGCTGGCGGAATCAGGCTCATTTTTTCTACAGGTGGATCTGTTTAAAGTCCGTGGAAAGTTTGCGTTATCCGATGCTTATGAAGACCATTTTTCACTACGTAAAGACAAGATACTTCTTGTCACGCATCGAAGAGTTATACTTTTACAAACATCCAACATTATGACACAGAAGAAGTTCAATCCGGCTAGAGATCCGTGCCTGGTGTTGTGGGATGTTCTGTGGGAGGACCTGGCTACCATGGAACTAACTACTGGAAAGAAAGATCACCCGAATGCACCTCCATCCAAACTTGTTCTTTACTTGAAATCTAAATCATCATCCGAGATCAATGATCACACTCGTGTTATCAAATGTTACCGTGATTCCAAACAGGCTATTCAGGTTTACACCTCCATTCAGCAAGCAATGAGTACATACGCCCCAAAAGGCTCCAAGGTAACAGTCTTCATTTTAAACCAATGGAATTAGTGTGTTTTGCATTGAAGTAGTGGTTTTCTTGAAGGTTGACTTTGGTGTTGTTGAATCAGGAAATGCATAAAAGGAAGGTGAAAAGGCCATATTCGGCACCGGGTGACATATCTAATGCCGAACCAGTTTTTTTAAAGGAAAGTCCGTGGAGTTCACAGCAAGTTCCAGCACCACTTCCTCCAAATTCGACTTTTGGGAGCAGCAGTGGTAATAATTAGTAGGCAATGCTCAAATGACAAACCATGGAGGCTATGGTAAGCACATTCAATGACACAGGATGTGATTGTGTACCCTTTGGCTCACCATGATGAATAAGATGTGAACATGATGTTAATTTGTAAAATACACTGACAAAGAAAGGTTTGCTATCTACAGGATCGCCATCCTTGGTCTTGAGTTAATGAGAAGGCAGTTTGGTGCTTCCTTTGGCTGCTGGGAAAATGTCACCAAGCTCTGTTCTGAAGATGGTAGGCAGCTAGTTGGAGGAAGCCGTCGTGTTTTGAGCTTTTACATAGTTTTAGAGAGCGCGAGCATATCATAGCATTCAATAGAATATAAGAGAACAGAACAGATTAGATGCAAATATAGGTTATAATGTAGAGTTATAAACTCCATTGGTTTAGATAAATGTATGTATTACAGTTACATGCCACCTTTACTAAACATTTTTATTCCTTAGGTGATGCAATTCACATAAATCATTAATTTTCTTTGGAGTTGAGTGCCAATTAGTGGTTTGTTCACTTTTGCTATTTCAGGCCAAATTTTAAAATTGCACCGTTTACCTTCCTAACATTTTGGAAAAGTGCCATTTCAGTGCAACAAGATAACCATAGTTAAAAAATTCAGTTAGCTTAGGGGCAACCACAGTCAAAATTGCAGCTGGCCGGGATTGAACCCATGACCAGCTGCTTAGAAACAAACGAATTTTACCCCTAAGCTAACTGAGTTTTTTAACAGTGGTTATTTTTTTGGACTGAAATGACACGTTTTCAAAATGTTAGGGAGGAAAATTGTGCAATTATGAAATTTGACCTGAAATGGCAAAAGTAAACAAACCACAGAGACGTAAATGACACTCAACTCCACTTGCCCGATATGGAATCATGTAGCTGGTAATCCACTCCTTTGCTAACGAGATCAAAAGAGTTCTTGGATTCGTCTCCAAACAAAATTTTATTTTGGTTGTCGGCTAAAAATTTTTAAAAAAAGTTCGTACAATTTGTAACAATAAAATTATAAGTATATAACAAAAAATATAAAGTATATAAAAATCTTGCCAATTTCGGGAATCCTCTGATCTAAGCTCGGGCTAATGCATACTCGTCATCTTCCCACATTTACACTTTTTTGCCGAACCACAGTTGGTTCTTTCTTTTTATTTGACACCCGTTTGCCTTGTTTGGCTTGGTCCTGTTGTGTCTCCGGGACATAGTCGGGCTCGCCTTGTGAGGACCCACAACCTTGTGACGAGCCGTAACCTTGGGACGAACCGTAACATTGGGATCAGCCGTAACTTCCTATGTTGAAGTTCAGATTCCAACTGAATTGACTTTGCTCCCATGAGAGGGGCTGGTTCAAGAGGTTCGTGAAACTGGTTTGGTTGTCATTGAAGTCGGCAAAAAGTAAGTTCAGAGAACCTTAATCTGGAACAACAACTAAACAAACTTATGCAAGATTTTGTGATTCTGCAAAATAAAACCACATCTGAAAGCACAAAATTTGAAGATCTGCAAAAGTTGCTCAATAAGGCAAAAACTGATAACCAATCACTGATTGATCAAATCCTAATAAAGGATGCAAAAATTGAATTTCATGAACAAGAAATGAAAAATCTTTACAAAAAAATTCAAGACAATGAGATCAATGTGAAAGGATTTCAGCAAGCAAAAGAATTTATACAACTTATTGAGGCAGCACCAAAGAAAAGAGGTGAAGTGTTGGGATATGTTAAAACAAATATTAAAACTCTCACCACCTTTGTAAAAGCATCTGAAAACATTTCTGGTAAGATAAAATCTGATTCTGATGCTGATTGTTATAGATCTAGCAATTCTGATAAACTGTTTTTATCACCCAAAGTCTGTGTGAAAAGGGATGAAACTTTGAAAATAATTGAAAAACCAAAAATACATCCCAAACTTCATAAAGGCAAAAACATTCCATCACAAGTACCTTTGTCTAAACAATTAGACAAATCAAGTTGTATGTGTGTTGAAATACTGAAGCTAATTCAACACCATCTCTCCAAATAAAATCACCCTGCTAATGGCTCAACATTAAGCAGAGATTCTGATGAGAATTTCTCCTCTGATGAAGAAATCTCAAGTACATTTTCATCAGAAAGAGTACCCAAACAAGTTTGGGTACTAAAAACTCTCTAACCTCATCATTTCAGGACCATCACGTGCAACAGATCTGGTACTGCGATTCAGGAAGCTCTAAGCAAATGACAGGGGACATGAGCTTACTTAGTAACTATCAAGAGAAACTGGGTAAATATGTAAATTTTGGAAATGGGGTAAAGGGATGAACTATGGGATATGGTACCATACAATATGGATCATTGACCATTGAAAAGGTTGCTTATGTAGAAGGTCTAAAACATAATTTACTTAGTTGTGGGCAATTTTGTGATAGAGGATTCCAGGTAACTTTCTTACCTAAAAAATGTCTACTAGTTGGTTTAGATGACAATAAAATTTATTTAAGTGGGAAAAGAATTAGAAACTCCATCTATTACTTTGATTTCAGAGAAGAATTGAGCATCCACAGTTAAGCTTATTTTCAACTGAAAATAAAGGAAATAGTTGGTTATGGCACAAAAAGCTTGCTCATTTGAATTTCAAAACTTTAAACCAACTAGCAAACAAAAATCTGGTAAAAGGTTTACCATAGATATCATACAAAATGACCAGAATTCTGGAATCTCACCAAAAAATGAAATAGAACAACAAAATTCTGATCCTTTTGACAACACTAAGGTGACAGATCAGGGGGAAGCTTCAAATCCATCAGGAAGTACAAGTTCACATAACAACTTGAGATGGATAATGGGACACTCACTAGCTGATATCATTGGTGACCCTGAAGTAGGTGTTAAGACAAGATCTTCTACAGCTCATGAATGCCTTTATGCTGGATTTTTAAGCATAATTGAGCCAAAGACTGTCAAGGAAGCACTGAATGACTCAGATTGGGTCCAAGCGATGCAAGAAGAGCTTGACCAATTTGGAAAGAGTCATGTGTGGGATCTGGTACCCAAACCAACTAACAAATCTGTCATTGGTTTAAAGTGAGTATTCAGAAACAAATCTGATGAACAAGGCATCATAACAAGGAATAAAGCAAGGCTGGTGGTCAAAGGTTATTGTCAACAAGAAGGCATAGACTATGATGAAACCTTTGCACCAGTGGCCAGGCTTGAAGCTGTGAGAATATTCCTAGCTTATGCTGCCTCAAATAACATAAAAGTTTATCAGATGGATGTCAAGTCTGCATTTCTGAATGGTGAAATTGAAGAAGAAGTATATGTGCATCAACCAGAAGGCTTTGTTGATCCTCAATTTCCAAATCATGTTTACAAACTAAACAAAGCCTTGTATGGATTGAAGCAAGCTCCAAGAGCATGGTATGAAACATTATCAAACTTCTTAATCAGTTCTGGCTTCACCAAAGGTACAATTGATACAACCCTCTTTCTCAAATCACCAAGGGGCACACACTTTTGGTCCAAATCTATGTTGATGACATAATATTTGGATCCACAAATGAGAAATTCTGCAAAAAGTTTGAGAAACTTATGACCAATCACTTTGGAATGATCATGATGGGTGAATTGAGCTTTTTCCTTGGTTTACAAGTTAAACAACAAAGTGATGGCATATTCTTGAGTCAATCAAAATATGTCAGAATTATTTTGAAAAAGTATTCATTAGAAAACTGCTCATCCTCAAAGACTCCCATGGCCACAGGAAACAAACTAGATTCTGATGTTGAAGGAAAATCTGTAGCTACAAAAACTTATAGGGGAATGATAGGATCTTTGCTATATCTAACAGCCAGCAGACCAGACATAATGTTTTCCATTTGTTTTCTGGCAAGGTATTAATGGAATCCTAAAGAGTCCCATATGAAAGCTGTCAAAAGAGTTTTTAAATATCTAAAAGGAACATCAAATCTTGGCTTGTGGTATCCTAAGAACACAAATTTAGAACTAATTGCATACACAAATGCAGATCATGCAAGATGCAAACTTGACAGAAAAAGCACATCTGGTGCCTGTCAAATGCTGGGAGAAAAATTAGTATGTTGGGCAAGTAAAAAGCAAAACTGTGTGTTACCACATCAACAACAGAATCAGAATATGTAGCAGCAGCAAGCTGTTGTTCACAAGTTCTGTGGATGCAAACTCAACTGAAAGACTATGGAGTGAATCTGACAAAAATTCCAATCTTGTGTGATTCTATGAGTGCCATTGCAATAACATCAAATCCAGTGCATCACTCAAGAACAAAACACATTGATGTCAGATACCACTTCGTAAAAGATCATGTTGAGAAAGGTAACATAGAAATATATTTTGTCCCAACAGAAAAACAATTTGCTGATATTTTCACTAAACCTTTAGATGAAAAGACACAACTTTTTAATCAGCAAATTGGGAATGGTCAATATGCAAATTGAACAAAAAGAAACTGTGTCACAAAATGAAGAAAAAATTGATATACAAACAATTGATCAGATTTCTAGTGTGTTGGTGCATATTTCGTACGACTGACATTGTGCGAATAGGTAGATAGAGCGTGTGTTGAATATTGTATAGAATAGAGAAGTTGGACCGGTTTTGTAAATGTCAAGGTCCATCCGGACGGATGACCATCCGGTCGGATGGCAATCCGATCGGATGGACACATAGTGTAGGTGATGTCTATAAATAGGGACTTGGGGTTCCCATTTGGACAAGCTTTTGGTTCCCAGAGGGGAAATGCTGTCCAACTGGTCTCCTGGTGCTGTAAAGTTGAATAATCAATAGAGACCAGACTGAAATTGACTGGTCGGTGTTCTATCTATCTTCTACTCCTTTCTTAGTCGTAATAATCGCACCGAACACGTCGTTTCAGGACCGAAGCTCCGTCAAACTCGCCAAATCCTAGAATCAGCAGTGGTATCAGAGCTACGGTACCGACTTAATCGATCTAACAGTCGGTTAAATCACCCAAAGCTCATCAATTTTGGGTTAAACGGGAGTTTTGACGTTAAAACAGAGAAAATCATCAAAATAAAGGTCAATTCAGGGATGGATTTTGGAATTGAAGCCGTCAATCTGTTCGGAATTGATTCGCGCACAATCCTGTGAAGTTTCATCATGAAATTCACACAAATAAAGATTCTGGATCGAAAAAACGTGATTCAGAGTGTTCTTGAGCTATTAGATCATATCCGATCGGATGACCATCCGATCCATATCACTATCTTGCTTAAAGGCTTATTGAAGGTTTATATGCTTTCAATCGGATGGCAATCCGATCGGATGACCATTCGATCGGACGACCATCAGATCCATGTCACTATGGGGTGTTTGTAAGATCAGTTGTCTTCAATCGAATGGCAATCTGATCGGATGACCATCCGATTGGAGGGCCATCCGATCCACAAACACATGGTTGCCCACTTTGTCCTTCGATCAAATGACAATCCGATCGGATGACAATCTGATCGGATGACAATCCGATCGGATGACCATCCGTCACATGCCATTCGACCAGATGATCAAATGCCTAAAAAAGGCATTTTTGATCGCAACGACGAGGAGAGTCTCCAGAAAAAAAATTGGTGATTGACAAATTTTTCGGGTTTTTAATGACCAAGCTGGATTGTTCGGGGACACCGTCTGGGGCTTCAGTGAACAAAATTGATGATGCGATCACGGATTGTGAATATTAGTGGGGTAGTTATAATAATGGTGCAAAATGTTTATCATCTGTGTTATCTAACTATTTATGGGCCAAAACAAAAAATCTGCAATGATGAAAAACTGACATTTTGAGGAAAATTGTCATATTTTCGGCATAGTCGAGTTTTTCACAGATAAAAGGGGATTGAATTTCTCAGTTTGAGGGGGAATTCAGTGACAGAGACGTCAGAATTTGCAAAAATGAGGGGGAATAAAAATTTCACTGTCGTATGTTGAAATTCCGGCATTTTTGAAATTCGTGACACTGCAACAATATTTGGGTAGTTTCAACTTCAGATTGTCAGGGGGAATGTAAATCTGATCGTGAGTGTAAGCTTCTAAGATCAAGATGATCCGAGGTGTTGATATCTGATCGTGGATGAAAGCGTCAGAGATCTAAGAGTGATCGTGGATGATAGCTTCTGAGATCTAGATTATCCGAGGGGATGAATCTGGTTGTTGACGAATGCTTCAGAGATCGGATTACATTACCAGATGATTTGTTTTCCGATGAAGATTTGCTGATTGTGGAGAATACCGTTTACACGGATCTATCATTGTTACGGTGCGTTAATGTGGACCACGGTAAACGGGATATCAGATCTTCAGGGGGAATCACGGATTTGAAGTTAACCAGTGGGGTATTTGAAGTTTCTATCAATTGCTGGTTGAGTTTTTGTACATTCTTAGATCGAGCAAGCGGAATGCGAGATCGTGGCGCTGACATGATATATAAAAAACTGAGCTTGGATGCGGTTAAAGTTGAAACAGAGGATGCTGCATTGATTAGTTTCAAGTTGGTGATTGTTCGTGAAGGCTACAGTTTAGCAAATCAGAGGAGAGTCGTGAACTGTGCAAAAGACCTGAAGATTCATTCCAGGGGGAATTCGTGCTTTACTTCGACAAAAGCAAACCCGAATCATCAATCGAGGGGGAATTTGGATAATCAGATTTCAAGATACCTGATTGAAGTTGCAGAAAAGTTGAAGATTACAGAATATTCAAACACGGCTCAAGGTTCTCAAAGTTTTAAAGACGATTCGACAGTGACAACTGAGGGGGAATCAGTTGGTGCATATTTCGTACGTCTGACACTGTGCGAGCGTGTGTTGAATATTGTATAGAATAGAGAAGTTGGACAAGTTTTGTAAATGTCAAGGTCCATCCGGACGGATGACCATCCGGTCGGATGGCAATCCGATCAGATGGACACATAGTGTAGGTGATGTTTATAAATAGGGACTTGGGGTTTCCATTTGGACAAGCTTTTGGTTCCCAGATGGGAAATGTTGTCCAACTGGTCTCGTGGTGCTGTAAAGTGACCAGATTGAAATTGACTGCTCGGTGTTCTATCTATCTTCTACTCCTTTCTTAGTCGTAATAATCGCACCGAACACGTCATTTCGGGACCAAAGCTCTGTCAAACTCGCCGGATCCTGGAATCAGCAGAGTTAGGGTGTCATCCGTTCGGATCACCATCCGAACGGATGGCCATCAGATCAGATGGCCATCCGTTCGGATGACATATGTCGTCTGACGGATTTCACTTAACAGATAATGCGTCGTTCCCAAATTTGTCTAGACATACAAATACATACATATAAAAAAACACACAAACAGGACCAAATACATAAGACTCGATGCAAACGGAAGCTACAAACATAATGTACTAACAGACTCCCCCTTGGATGTAGCTGTAGTCGTCCTTCCTGCATAGTCTTCAAGTCGCCTTCCTGCTGCGTCTCCTCGCCTTAGCCTTCTGTCTTCTCTTTTCATTTCTCTCTGCGAGCATCTTTCGCCTAAGAGGCCTACTAACTTCATTCCAGTATTTTCTATATACAGGGTCACCATCACACTTTCTATCCCATCGTGGGATCTTGTTCTCTTCTTTTTCTATTGGTGTCTGGTCGGTTGGTGGAGGTCTCATTAGCTTCCATCTTCCAAGTTTTGCAGCTCTATCAACTATCTCCTTGAACTTCGTAGCTCGCTTCTATCTTTTCAAGAACTCATCTATCTCCAAATCTCTGAACTTACACTTCCAATATCTACCAGAGTTGATATCCTTCTCGAAGCATAAGTTGGCCATCTTTTGGTATTGTTGTGCTTGTTCTCTATCAGGAGCATCATAAACAATCTTGTTGAAGCACAAGCACTCAATATCTTTCTTTGAACAGTTCACTAACCACATAGGATCCACCACACATATTCTCCTTGATTCTCCAGTCTCTTTGTCAAATAGAGATATCACCGCTTCCATTGTGCTTTGGTTATACATCCATCCCTGAAAATCTTCATAGAAATCCTGTTCCATTGCACGAAGCGACATATTCTTCAGACATCTTGGCGGCTTTATCTTCAAAGTAATATCTTTTTCTCCTGATTCCAAAATTTTGACAACTTGCTCTGGAAACTGCGGCTTCCAATAAGGAAATCTATGCTTTGCTTGAAGTTTGATGTAGTTCCATAGCTTTTGATCGTGCACTTTCACATCTAGACCATGATAGAATTTCTTGATGTTCTTGGTCTGTACCAACTCCTCAACATCCCACCAAGGGAGTGTCTTAATGTTTGCCAAATTCAAAGTATTATGTTCTCTTCTAATCACATACACCTGCAAGTCTTCAAGATATCCCCATGAAAGTATGTCACCCAAAGACTTATCTGGATGATATGTGAAGTATTGCAGTGGACGTCTAAACTTTCTTTCTTTAGGCATCACCTCAAACCAGTTCTTCCTTCCTTCTAACAAAGTTTCTTGCGGAACTGTTTGAGGAATACCTTCAGTAGCTATCTTCTCAACCACTTTCCTTCGTAATTCATCTTCATTTTGTTCTTTAAACATCTCAGCAAACGTAGGAAAGGTTTCGTCAACACTAGAGTAATGGAAGGGCATATCTTCTTCACATGAATCCGACCCCTCTTCAATCTCAACATGATCAAAGTTATCAGCTTCATTAGCAAGCTTAAACTCATACTCTTTCTCTGGTGATGAAAGAATCTCATCTTCTATGTCGAACTTCAAATTACCATCATCCAATCCCAATTCTTCTAACATTTCAGCTCTGGACCTTGGGACCTCTATCTCCCCCTCAAATGGAGCATTCAAATATATAACAGTTGGTTGTGTGAGGAATACCTGGTCAGACTTTTGCTTTCCAGAAGAAGAAGACTCCTGATGCTGATCCTCCTGCTGTTCATTGATCTCATCGTTCAGAAAATCATCCAGCTTTTGTTGAACAGAGGGATTCACAATTAATAGCCCTGTTGACCCTTGATCATCATCATCTTCTTTGTAATCATCCCAAGACGGATCATAGTTGTCAACTGCATCCAGGATTTCTTTCAGCTCTTCATCTTCTACTTCGTCCTCTTCTTTCCAACGAAGTAACTTCACTTCAGGTTCTCTCATCTTTCGTTTGCGTTGTTTAACTTTAACCAAACGAATTAGATCATGATAACTATAGAGTTGAGAGACTGAATCACCAACCAGAACAAAACTTAGATCTTGATCTTCATCTATATGTCCTGCTTCATTCACCCCAGCATCTGCCATTTCAACATCATTACTTGCTGGCTGACTTGAAGAACCTCCAGCTTCTTGAGTTTCCACAATCAAATCTTTCTTCTTTTGAGTTGCTTCCTCAGCCAACTCCTTCTCTCTCTGAGCCCTTCTTTCTTCAACCCTTTGGATTTCTAAGTTGTTGTAAACAGCTTGGACATTAATACCAAGATGATGTTCCATGACGGTGTATAACATGTTAAGCTGCTCATCCTTTACAGCCTTATCAGCCCTTAGTGCTTCAATATCCAACTTTAGCACTTTAATCTCATTTGCAGATGCTTCATGAAGTTCATCTAACATTTGATGCAGTGTCTGATTAGTATCATTCATGTTCTTGTACTTCACATTCAAATCAGAAATCTCTGCAGATAGTTGCTCAAAGAGTTTAGCATTATCATCCACATCTTCAACCAAAGTGTTTATCCTTTTTGCATGATTCTTCACAACAGACTTCATTTCTTCATTTACTTTATTCAACTTATCAAGTTGATTCTTCAACTCATCACGTTCAGCCTCTGCCTTGGCCTTTTCCTTCTCAAGAAGACTTACTTTCTTTTTTTTTTTTTCAGATCTTTGACCGTTGCATCATGAAACATGTCATATTCTTCATCAGGAAGAATATCATCAATGAATTCTCCCTGAACATTTGGAAAACCTTCAAATAGGCCAGGAAGGGTAGTTTTCTTTGGCTTAGAGATTTCTGCATCATCTTTCTTTTCTTTTCTCACATACTCTAGGCTTTCTGGAGCTTTTTCCTTTTCTGGAATAGGTTTTTCAACACTTTGAATTTCAACTTCAGGAATATTTTCAACTTGAATCTCTTGAGCTTGAACCACTGGACCTTTACCACTTTGGACTTCAGGTGCTGAATCTGACCCTTTTCTAGCTCTGACGTTTCGAGGAATTACTCTAGTTTGGACAGCTTTGCGCTTCTTTAAAAGTTTCTTCTTTTCAGCTTGTGGTGTAGGAATATAAGTTTCGTCTTCATCATCAGAACCCTTCTTTTTCTTTTTCTAAGGTTTCTTCTTCAAAGTAACCTTTCCAACACCAATCTTTGTTTTATCAATCACAGACTCTGTTTCAGTAGATTCATCATCAGCATCACTAGAATCTGTATGAGCAACACCTTCAGGTTCCTTTTCTTTGACACTTTCTGCTTGAACACTCTTTGACGATGCTCCAGTTTCCTTTGCAGCTTTCTCAGCTTGAGTCTGTGCAATATATTCAGTATGCTTTACATATTGTTCAAACGTCACTTTCGCCAAATCAACACCTTCTTGAGTTATATCAGCTGGATTAACCAATGGCTCATCCACAAGTGTTGGTGGAGATTTCTTTGAAGGCCCTGGAAAACAAATTTTGAACATTTATTAGAATGATGTAACATTTAATAATTCTAACTTTTCCTATGACTCCCCCTTTCAACTATACCCTTAACAACAATCTTTGGTGTCACTTTCGGTGCAGTCACAGCTGGGGAGGCCTTAGGTGTTCTTTTCCTCTTCCCTTCCTTCACAAACCAATACCTAGTCTTCTTTTCATGCATTCCACTTATCCTTTCTGTTTCATCCTCTGAATTACTATTTTCATGCCTCCAAGCATCATTCTCTGGAGCTACATAGTTTCTGTTTCCAATTTTACAAATCATTTTCCTTGCTCTTGGTTCTGGTTCATCCTTCTTCAGACATTTATATTGACCTAATCTGTTCAAAGTATCACCTTTCATGTGTTGAAGATCTAATTCATCGCCAAGATCCTTTGGAAGGTCTCTTACTTGATCATCAATCAGCATCTGTATGAACCTTGGGTACATTATATACTTCTCACCCTTCACATTGTCTACCTTATGATCAAATATTACTTGTGATATGTTGTAAGGCCCGTTGAGCACCAAACAAGTAATAATGTTCATAATATAATCTGATGGCTCGTCGTATGCTCCCTTTCTGTGAGACAAAACATGAATCACGCAATGAACTAAGAACTTGTAAGGTTTGCTAAACATAGACTTAAGATATTTGCCATTTACGTGCCCTGTAAAGCCCATTCTGAACCACAAACCCTTGCATAATTTCTCAGGAACTATAGTAGGGTCCTCATCACTATCTCCTAAGTCCAAAACCCTTCTTATATCTCCCATATTAAACTTAGGGGCTGTTTGGTAGCCTCTGAATCCATTCAGAGGCTGTCTCTTAATGAAATCATTTGTGGCCCTTATGTCTGAATGAATAAGAGGTAACCTTATGTTTGACTGGATAAGAGGTAACATTTGAATGGTAAACCATCACATGTCACATTCTTCTACATTATCTTTGTTAAACTCTTAAATGATTTCATTAAAAGGTAGCCTCTTAATGTCATTCAGATGCTACCAAACAGCCCCTTAATTTCAATGTCTATATCCTTATCATTCTTGTCTTTCTTTTGAACGACCGAGTAAATCATCTTTTCACTCTCTTCATACCTCGCCGACTTCCAAAACATTCGAACATGAGATTCATACACCTTTGTTCTATCAGTTAACGCCTTATTAATTCTACTTTCCCTTAAAAATTTCGCCATGTCCTTAAAAGGCTCCATATTTTCATAATTTTCATCCAAAAGGCAGCAAGTGTTGTGAGCCTTATGCCAATCTGAAGCTCTTGCCTGTAATAATGATCAAAGTTAGCCTTTGCACAAAGTTCGAGACAAAAAGTGAAAAGTGACAAAAATTTTGAAAACTCAACAATTTTCTAACTCTGGAAAGTATACTCTATGTAGTACTGAGGATTGGATGGCCATCCGATCGGATGGTCATCCGATCGGATTGCCAAAACCATAAAGACCAATAACAGTACAAGTTATGAGAATGTGGCCATCCGATCCAAATCATTCTTTCACATGTTTGATTTGTCAAAGGAGCTAATCTCTTAGATCGGTTCAGTTTTTGTACATTCTTAATTCTAGCAAGCAGAATGCGAGATCATGGTGCTGACATGATATATCAAAAACTGAGCTTGGATGCGGTTAAAGTTGAAACAGAGGATGCTGCATTGATTAGTTTCAAGTTGGTGATTGTTCGTGAAGGTTACAGTTTAGCAGATCAGAGGAGAGTCGTGAACTGTGCAAAAGACCTGAAGATTCATTCCAGGGGGAATTCGTGCTTTACTTCGACAAAAGCAAACCCGAATCATCAATCGAGGGGGGATTTGGATAGTCAGATTTCAAGATACATGATTGAAGTTGCAGAAAAGTTGAAGATTATAGAATATTCAAACACGACTCAAGGTTCTCAAAGTTTTAAAGACGATTCGACAGTGACAGCCGAGGGGGAATCTGTTGGTGCATATTTCGTACTTCTGACACTATGCGAATAGGTAGATAGAGCGTGTATTGAATATTGTATAGAATAGAGAAGTTGGACAAGTTTTGTAAATGTCAAGGTCCATCTGGACGGATGACCATCCGGTCGGATGGACACATAGTGTAGGTGATGTCTATAAATACGGACTTGGGGTTCCCATTTGGACAAGCTTTTGGTTCCCAGAGGGGAAATGATGTCCAACTGGTCTTGTGGTACTGTAAAGTTGAATAATCAATAGAGACCAGATTGAAATTGACTGCTCCGTGTTCTATCTATCTTCTACTCCTTTCTTAGTCGTAATAATCGCACCGAACACGTCGTTTTGGGACCGAAGCTCCGTCAAACTCGCCGGATCCTGGAATCAGCATGGTGAAAACTCTGGCAATGTATCAGAAAATTCACAAGTCACCAGAAAATCTGGTAAATCACCAGAAATTGACCAAGTTATTAGAATTTCTGATGAAACTTAAGATATCATATTTTTCTTTATCTTTTCACGTGCATGAACATAGTCCATATGTAATCATCATTTCTCTTCGTTTTTGTAAATTTTATTCGTTCATATCTGTATTCCTTAGTTTTATTTCATTTTCTTTATTTTATAAATAAAAAAATTATCTCTTTAGACTAGAGTAATTACAAATTTTATCTCTTTAGACAAGGGTAGATAACGTCATGGATAGAAAATTTCTGGGAAATCGTTAATGGTAGTTAGATCACTCTCCTAAATTCATTAAACCTCATCAATTAAGGAGATAGTAGTGACACCTGGGCAGATAATCATGATAATTATCAGAAAAGTGGCCGTCCAAACCATTAATGCAGGAAATTTTATCTCTTATGTTCTCTTTGTTTTCTGACAGAAAATTAAATAACAAAGAAAATAGAGATAGTAAATCTAAAGTAGGTGGATAACATTTAAGGCAAAATCTCACTATAAATGTGTAATACTTAAAACCCAGTTAGTCACTTTCATCGAAAAACCCTAGAAAACCTTTCATCTTCTTCATACCTTTTTAACCAAAATTGGAAAGAATACATCCTGATTATTTTCCACTTCCACACCATCCTTATCACAATCTAAGGATCGGGACCAACTTTGAGGGTCCAACATGGAAAGGATGCCATGTCATCCTGAACATTCTCATGCAAAGCCCTTTGCCCTACGCTCTATCAGCACACACAATGGTCTATCCGGAAATCTTGCAGATCATCTGGAGAGAAGCAAGACTTCTACTGCATGGGGGGAGGGGATTAACTTCCATTAGAAGTTATGCGCTTGGCAAACCTATCATTATCACCGAGGACATCCACAGACGGGTTTTAAACCTTAATGATGATAACAATGTTCTCATCTTTACAAGAGCACAGATTGATGAGACCCTAACCCAAATGAGGTACAATATGGATAACCCAAATAGGCCAATCTCCAAAACTGGCTTCATCAAGCCATGGCAGTACTTGGTAACTCAGATGGGGGTATGTTTTTCCAAGAAAATCATAAACCACCATGAAGTCTCCTACAGGTTGATGGAACCTATACATGCACTTGTACAGGACATCCCTTATAATTTCTCTCATTATCTAATGAAAGATATTACAAGAAACCTGTGGTCTGGCAGGCCTTTCTTAGTATATCCTCGCTTTCTGATGAGGGTAATCACTAGCCAGTTGGGATTTAGAGGCATTCCTGCATGGTTCCCCAAAGCTGAAGTGGTACTCCAACAGAGTATCAGGCACACAATGCTCACACCAACTAACCATAATACAGGCTTGGAGACCCTCTTTGGCTATTCCATCTGTTAGTGCACGGAATGTCTGTTGACTTCGTCTGCATTAGGTCTTGTGTCTAGATTGTTTGAATGATCATGTATTAGGGTTTAAGTTAGGGTTTTTATATTGTATTCATGGGATTTCGCTTGAAAGGGTATTAGTATGCTTGAAGCGAAATCAAGAGGTGATGATTTCGCTTCAGACTTCCTCAAGCGAAATCATGTGTCTTATAAATAGGTGTGTTGGTCATTTGAAGTGGAGTAGTGGTCATTGTACGTGTGACGAAGTGCTGACGGATCTTTATCAGAAAACCTTGTACAAGCACTCAAATCAATCAGAAAAGAAAGATTAAAAGGATTAGAGCTGTTATGACTTAGTTTACTTTGATTCCGCCTCTGTAAACTGAGTTGAACTACCTTGACTGACATTTTAGGGTCAAACAACGGTCCAACAAGTGGTATCAGAGCTCAGGACGAGGAGTTCATACCATAGCAGCTTAATTCTACTGGATTATCTTCTTTCTACTCATTTCTTTTTACGTTTTACAGTTCTGAACAAGTTCCAACGGTTGAAATGGTCTGATTTTCGAGTATAACGTGTAAAACTGAGTTTTAACAAAGCCTACAAAGTTTCGGACTAAAATTCAGACTAAAACATGTTAAAATTGACCTAGAACAAGGTTTCGCTTGAAGTTGTTCGTTGATATCAGGTTGATTTCGCTTCAAAGTAGACTATTTGGACTGGTTCGCTTGAAGAACTGCTGAAGCGAAATAGTGTTTACTGTTTCGTTTGAATATCTACTGAAGCGAAATAGTTGGTTTCGCTTGAAGACTTCCTGAAGCGAAATAGTAGATTTCGCTTGAATCAGTTTTATTAACTGATTTCGCTTGAATCAGATTGGTTCTTGGATTTCGCTTGAAGTTGAAGCGAAATTGATCAACAGAGTTTCGCTTGAAGCTGAAGCGAAATTGATCTATCAGATTTCGCTTGAACAGTATTATATTACTGATTTCGCTTGAAGTTGCTAAATTTTCAAAACTTAAAATTTTACTAAGTGTTTGCTTGTTTGTTTGTTTGCAGGTAATTCGAGGTGTTTTATAACGCACAAATACCAAGAAATCAAAATGTTTGACGACAAGGAAAACAAAAATCTTGAAAATTTAAATGATTGGATTTGTGAATCTTGGTGTGGAAGATTAGATGATAAGGATGTTTATGTTAAGAGATTCGAAAATTTGTTGTGTATGAAGAATGAATCAGTGGAGAAGTTGGTAAAACGGTTTGATGAGTTAGTTTACAAGTTAGGAAGACATGGGGTATATTTTTCAAAGGATGAACAAATTTCAAGACTTATTAATGCTTTACCTTTGGAATGGGACAAATTCGTGAATGAACTGAAACAGGATTCTAGCTTATCACGCTTTGATTTAAGAAGTTTCATCAGTACAATAACAAATCATAAGAGTCATAAAGATTCAAGAAAAAGGGAGTTATTGGATGAAATAAAAGGAGAATCAGCAAAGATAGATTTGGATGTGATCATTGAAATGAGAAAACGAATCACTGTGTGTCTTGCAGCAAAAAATGTTATGAGATACGATATTAAGAGGGGTTGTTATATTGATGAAAATATGAATCCTCTTGATTTTGTTCAAATTTTCTGTGCAGGAACATACATGAAGGAAACAAAGAAAGAAGCTGATAATGGAGAGATGAATGGAAAATGCTCGAAATGCGAAAAATCAGAAACAGAAAATGTCAATCTCTTGAAAGATGTGGAGAATTTGACATTGGAAAACAAAGCTTTGAAAGATGAGAAGAAAGCTGTTGATGAACAGATTTTGGATTTGCGTTTGAACTGCGAAGAACTAAAATCTGAAAATGACAAACTTTTGGAGAATGTTGAGAGTTTGTCATTAGAAAACAAAAATTTTAAAGAAAAAGAAAAGGATTTTAAAAATGAAAAATTAAAGATTGAAAAAGATTTTCAAAGTCAAATAAAAATTCTTGAAGATGGGAGATCTGTTTTTAGCAAGAACAATGTTGAAAAGCAAAAAGTAATCAATTCCCATCGTCAGACGATTATTCGACTTGAAAAAGAAGCCGAATGTGATAGAAAGAAAATCAAAGATTTAGAGAATAAATTGAAAAGTTTTGTGACTTCTGCACCATATGAGTGTCCAAAACCGATCAATTCTGTTCCAATAAGTGACAATGTCACAAATTTTGACAAAGTCAAAGTCAAAATTGAAGATTGTGATGAAATATCTGATGATAAAAAAGAGGAGAATAGAAAAACATATTTGAAATTAAATGAAATGTTTAAAAATACTGTTTTACATTCTACTGAGAAAGGTGAATGCTCAACGCAAAAACCTGTAAGGAAGAATGCAGAACAGAAACAATCAGATAAATCATCCAATCGTTATGAAAAATTACAAAAATCTAAAAATCAAAACTCAAAAATAGTTGGTAATTCGTGGTGCAGGTTTGACCACAGTTCTCAAAAGCCAAATTCAACTTATAGGAGAAGATGGGATGAAGATTCTTCAAGGACAAATCATTACAATGATAGAAAACAAAGAAATGGTGATTACCACAAGGCAAATCAATGCATTGATCTAAGTGTGTGGTATGAAGACGGTGTGTGCTATGAAAGTAATGAGAGGTATGATAACAGAATGTGTTACAGATGCGGTTATCAAGGACACATTGCTGTTAACTGCCAAAGTCAGAGATTTGAAACAAGAAGATGCTATGAATGCCACATCAGAGGACACATTGCTAGAGATTGCCCAATGAGATCAAAGGCACGATCGAGGGTTGATTCTCAAAGCATGGAAAAGAAGTTAGTCAACGTCAAGCCCCATGAACAGATGGTTCTAAAACCTAAAGTTCAGGATCAGACAATTCAAGAAAAGAAAGTTAAACTTTCACAGGGGCAGAAAGACAGACTGCGAAAGAAAAGAAAGAAGGTGAAAGATTATCTCGAGAAAGTTTTGTCCTCGGATAAAACTGGTAATCCGAGTAAAAGTTCTGATGAATCAACTCACTCGATTGCAAAACCAAGTAATTTGAATTCTTCAGATGCAAATCTGAGGACAAAGGAGAAAAAGGAAAAGAAGAAAATGGTCGGCGATGAATCTGATGCGTTAAAGTCAGACAAGCCACCATCAGGCGATGAATTTGACTTGTCAAAGTCAAAAGAGCCACAATCTGGCAATGATTCTGGTTTGTCAAAACCAGAAGAGCCATCTATTGAGGTAAAAGTTGTTAAACCCAAGGCTGGTCAGGCTTGGGTAGATCTTTTCAAATGAAAAACCTGACTTGCCGGAGCTTCCAGGTTGGTAAGTGTGAAGCAGGTATCGGCATCATTCTTGAGAAATTCACAGGATGGTAACTGTGATATTTCGATTTACAAGTGGTAAATCAGGGACATTAAGTTGTACTTGATTTTCTACTAGTGTTTGTTGTTGACAAGGGTCTTATTTGTTAAATTTTTCAAAATGGTTAAAGGTAAACAATGTGATGAAACCTCGAGTTTGTGAAAAGACAAACAAAACTAATTTTCCGGAAAAACCATTTGATTAAAACAAACTTAAGTGTTTTGAAATCTAAAATGGGAAAATAGTTTGTTGTCAGGGGAGTTCTGATTGTTAAGCCAAGTGAATGGCGAATTGAAGCGATTCGATATCAGTTTGTCATTTTATTTGTACAGTTTGTTTTCAAATTTTCATAGAAAATCAAAATTGAAACATATTTTGATTTTAGGGGGAGAAAATTTTTTTTATAAAAAATAGAAAATTTGAAAATGATAAAAACATTGAAAAAATGAAAATGAGTTTTTGTCGTGAAAAAGAGGAAATGATAGTAAATCAGTGAACTATCACAGCATGCTAAGGATATGAAATGTCAAATGTGATAAACGGTCTCACTGATGATGTGCCAGTAGGTTTTTGCACATTTAGTAGATTGTGATGAGATATAAACATAAATTTCAAACTTGCTTGTTCTGTGGGTTAAAACAAACTTGGATATATAGGTAACCCCTGAAATCTCGTTTGAAAGGTCCCATATTCTGAGATACTAGGTCTTTATACTCTATGATATCTGGGGTATTATCTCGGGACTTCTGCTGAAAGGAATTTCTGACCTAGTCCCTGGAGAATACTTTCTGCAAAATGCTTGAAACATAGCATCGCCCTCAGCAAGCTGATGAAACAATAAAATTGATAGTCGCTGCTGTTGTAATGCAAAAGATCCTCTAAAGGGGACACACTTAAAAGTCAACTAGGCTCTTTGCTGAACGGAAGTTCTGACCTGAGCTATCACGGTTGCATAATTTATTCCCCTGACAGATATCATTTGTGGTATACTCACCTGTAAGACTGAATATTTGGGATCTGGATACGGGAGTATATTCAAGTAGTGGGACACACGGATAAGTTCAAGTGTTTAAAACATTAATATCGTATCTCGGATAAATTGAACTTTGTGTGAAAATTTAAGTGGATCAGTATACTGACAATCAAGGTGAATCGTTTAGAACTGTAAATGATTAAAGCGTAATGGTGCTTGTGATTTGTTTCATAAACTGATATGATCTTCTTACACAAACTCACAAAAATATAGATTGTACATATTTCTTTATTGTATTTCGTTAATCAAAAAATTCAAAAAGATTTTCGACAACTGATGTTGAAGAGCAGATATTCAAAATTCCAAGTGCTAAACATGATGAATTGGTTTGGGAGAATATGTTGAAAACTTTGAATGCTATATACAAATGTTTTGAAAGATTGAGTGGTTAGTTTATCAAGGTCATTCGTTTGAACTTGATGTAACTGGTATATTTGATGAATGAATGTTGTCTACCAGTAAGTTTTTAAATTTAATGGTTATAAATTTGTGAAACTTATATTGTGGTAGAGGATGTGCAGGTTAAACAGGTTTGGACTTCATTATTCCCAACGGCAGTTAATTGACAAAGCTTGAACCAGACATCTCAGATTCTAGCATATTGAGAAGGGGAGTCAATGAAAGGGGGAGTCTGGATCAACATTCAAAGGGAAGAAAGGAGTTAGAGCCAGGAGGACAAGATCCTGAAACCTGTGAAAATAGAGTGTTTTTGTGGAAAAGACAGAGTTGGAGAAAAGACCAAGACTGAAGACTCAGGAGCTGAAGACTTCGTCAACATCCAAGGGGGAGTCTGTTAGTGCACGGAATGTCTGTTGACTTCGTCAGCATTAGGTCTTGTGTCTAGATTGTTTGAATGATCATGTATTAGGGTTTAAGTTAGGGTTTTTATATTGTATTCATGGGATTTCGCTTGAAAGGGTATTAGTATGCTTGAAGCGAAATCAAGAGGTGATGATTTCGCTTCAGACTTCCTCAAGCGAAATCATGTGTCTTATAAATAGGTGTGTTGGTCATTTGAAGTGGAGTAGTGGTCATTGTACGTGTGACGAAGTGCTGACGGATCTTTATCAGAAAACCTTGTACAAGCACTCAAATCAATCAGAAAAGAAAGATTAAAAGGATTAGAGCTGTTATGACTTAGTTTACTTTGATTCCGCCTCTGTAAACTGAGTTGAACTACCTTGACTGACATTTTAGGGTCAAACAACGGTCCAACACCATCAGATCATCTATGGAGAAGAGGAGATAGAACTTTATTAGTCTGTTTTGTTTTATTTTGTTTTGTTTGTTTGTTAAAAGTTAATATATCATGTTTTTACAATGTTGCTTTCTGTTAACTTGGTTAGGGGGATGGAAAAACAAATGGGTAAAAGGTAACAAATAAAGTTAATACCAAAACACAACTTATGATCATCAGAAACAAAGCATTTGTCACAAAACCTTAAGTTTCTGGTAACAAAAAGTTGAAATCTGGTAAAATATGGTAACATAACTTCAGAATCTGATAAAAATATTTTTTTTTCAAAAGATGTTAAAAATTAGAAAATTCTGGACAGTTAAACTTCAAAAGGAATGATAATGATGAAATGAGACAAAAAAACTCTATGAATTTTAGAAAACCATACACCATCATTCATCCTTTGAAAATTTTTCTCAAAAATTCCTTGAAGAAAGAACAACAGACTTGGATTCTACCAGAAAATCATATGTAAGTCATATTTCTGATCCTTTATTCATTCCCTCTCATCTCAAAAAAAAAAAAAAAAAAAAAA
The DNA here is from genome assembly GCA_030545235.1 of Helianthus tuberosus. Classification (NCBI taxonomy): domain Eukaryota; kingdom Viridiplantae; phylum Streptophyta; class Magnoliopsida; order Asterales; family Asteraceae; genus Helianthus; species Helianthus tuberosus. The sequence goes on along the minus strand of CM060353.1, from coordinate 232,929 downwards.
AAAAAAAAAAACTAGAACACTCTATCAAGGGGGAACTTCTTAATCTGTTGACTTGTCAACAGAAACATCATCAACAAGACTTGTTCTAAATTCATCAGAAAATGGGATTTATTTTTGATGACGTCATCAGAATTGAATTTTGACTTTCAAAAAGGGGGAAAAATATAAAACCTTTACAAGGCAGATTATTTTTACCATTTTTTAAATGGGTCCCACAAAAGGAAAAGGTGTCATGTGGTCGTTAGTATTCTCCAATCAGATTCATTTATTTTCTAATCAAAAGGAATGTTTGAGAAAATTGAATAATACAAGTTGAGAAGATATGATTAAAACCCATGTTTGCCTGGATAATATCTATTAATTTACCTTGATACCCATGATCCAACGATTATTTCTGAACCAGTCTCACATCACACGATCTAACGGTAATAAAGGTAATTAATGACCCATTAACCGCCACTACAACCCACGATCCATGTCCCCTCAACTCCTATAACAACTAACCATCTCAAAATCTCTGCTAAACCTTCAACTATAAAATCCCAACCTTAGCAAAATTCTTCATCACTCACCTTCTTCCTCACAAAAAGCCTTAAACCCTAAAAACCCTTCATTTTCAAAAGCCAAAATTCCTCACAATCAATCCCTTACTTTCAAAATTCAACAATGGCCGAAGCGAATCTCAACATTCTGATTGTTGAACACGATGTTTCCTTCATTGAAGACCATATTTTTTTGCCAATGAAGGAGAACAATCTAGTGATGAATACAGAGCATTCCGTATATGATGAAAAATGTCAAATTTTGGTTGAATTCCTATTGAGATGTCCAATCTCAAGAGCAATGACCAAAACAAGAGAAGTATCGGAGAAACTATTGCAGTAATTCATCAGCACTTTCAAAGAGGATGGGGAAAATCAAGTCACTGCTCATGTATGGGGCAATGTCTCTGTGACAATAACCCCTGCAAGAGTCAGACAATGGCTTGAGCTCCCTGTCTATGATAACTACATCGAAACCCTAGATAAGGAGGAGCTGATTAATTTCTTTGTGGAGCTCGGATATAAGAAGAAAAAGATCAACAAGATTGGTGATTTTATAAGAAATGAACTACCAGCTTTCTGGCAAGTCATGATGGAGACATTGAACAAATGTCTCACATCAAAAATTGGTGGAGCTGATCAAGTCAATCAATCAGTACTATTAATCATGTATGGACTCATAACTGGGTACAAACTTGATCATGGGACTGAAATCTTCAATTTAATGAAAAGAACAATTCTCACCAAAACTGGGAGAATTTCTTCACACTTGCCTTACCCAAGGTTCATCTCAATCTTTATTGCTGAAACCTTTGAAGAAAAGAATGTGGAAATTCCTACCTTAGAAGGAATTTAGAGTTCAACAACCATGAAGCCATGGAGTACAAATCAATGGTGGGCATCAGATAAGGATGTCCCTGTGTTACTAGAAAGTATGTTGAATCTGATTGAAACAGATTCACCATACAGACTAAAACATGAGGAGATCCTAAACAGACCAGATACACCTAAAGAAACACCCACTATTGAAGTTTACTACTGTTCTTCTTCTGCTGAAGAGGAAGTTCAAAAGTCATGGTCATCAGAATCAGGAGCACCTGAAGGAAACCTCAATCTGGTGATCAGAAATTCACCAAAAAACAAGGAAGCACCAGAATATGAGGAAAGCCATCAGAATCCTGATACTGGATTCCATTTTGAAAATGAACCCCATCAAGACACAGAAATCCTACATTATGCAGACCACATGTTGCTGGAACAGGTTCACCTTTAAACACAGTTTTAATTGATACTTCTGTAAATAAGTCAAATTCTAAAGAATCAATTACTGCATCCTATAAAGTTGAACATATAAAAACTGTTGTTAACGAGGAGGTATCTAGTTCAATCCATCTCAACTCTGAATCAGAGAATGAGGAGGAGATTGAGATTGAAACGGATGGAGATCAGGAAACTGATCAAGGAAATCCGGATGGAGATAATTTGTTTATCTCAATAACTTATGGAGAATTATTCACTAGAATAATTCAAGGAAATAAGGAAATCCAGGGTGAAAATTTGTTTTTCACATCTGGGGGAGATGATTCTGGTATACCCAAGGATGCACCAGATTCTTGTAAATCCAAGGGTGCACCAGAAATTTTCAAAACAGCTACAAATGTGTTTTCAGCTGGTGAGTTAGGAGGAACATCTGTTGTTCTAAATATCCCTGAAACACCATCTATGACACCTGAAAAACTTCCAAAAGCCTTAGATGATGTACTCAATGTTTGCAAGAAAAATCAAGTAGAGGAGAAACTTGATCAATTGCTGTCAGAAGTAAAGGGTCAAAGAGCTAAATTGAAGACCCTGACAAAATCAGTGGAACTTATCAAGATACTATCTGAAAGGAACACTGAAGCTTTGAAAGCTCTGCAAAGACAGCAAGAAAAGACACCAGAAACCAGCATCTCTTCATCAGATATTCAGAAAATCTTCATAGAAATGGAGAAGATTATGACACAATTCAAAGATGTTGTGGAGTCAAGGACATCAAGCAGCTCCAACAAGGTTTTTGAGGAGATCACAATTCTGAGGGCCAACAAGAATAGCATCACAGATGCCCTAGAGAATCTGATCAAAGAATGGGCTGCACTACAGGAACAGAATCAAGCAGAATTTGCAAAAGTGCAGGAAAATAAAAATAAAAAATGCTAAACTTGTGGGAGAAGTTCAATCTCTCATGAAGAGAATGCACTTCAACATTGCCAGACTGGTGAAAGTTGACCCCGAGGAGATCATGAAACCCATTCCTGTAGAAGCCTCTCATCTGGAGGTTCCTAAGAACATCAGGCTGCAACCAACTGTTACTCCTGCCACTCAAGCTGGAACCACTTCAATGGGTCCACCTCCATCAATTTCAAAAGATGAGATGATAAAAAGGTATGTAGCTTCACCAGTAGTTATCTCTGATTTGAATGTGCATATGCCTTAGTCTGGTTCAAAACCAATTTCACCAGGGGATACTGTCTTAAGTAAAGACATAACCCTGAAAGCTAAAAGAAGATGGGAAGAAACATGTGCATCTTCAAAACTGTCACAAATTGTAAAGAAAAAGACTCCTGAAGGTCAAACAATCTTTGTTCAAGAAATCGACAAAGATGCTATGATGTTCCCTGAATACAACCTAAAGGAATACTATTGCACAGAGAAAGATGAGCTGGAAAGACCAGAAAGTCCAATGAGCAAGGGCATAAGGGAGGAAAAACTTGAAAGAGGTAGATGAAGCATCCACTATGCCAATTTCAATCCAATAAAAAGAATTGTGAATGTGGATGAACAAAAGATTGGTACAAATGGCATGGGAGGACATTATGTACAACACAGATACACTCTTCTCAGACAAGATGGGACTGAATAGAAGATAACAGATGGAGACCAGGCTGATCACCTACATCATCTGGATATTCTGTTTCTAAAGAATCATTATGAAGCTGAAAGAAGCAACAACCAATATGTCAGAAGAGCACTAAAAAGCATATCAAAAGCAGGAATAAAGCTATTTGAAAGAATAGCTTTCACTGATTTTGATTTATGCATCAATTATGACTATGTACATCAAAAAAAAGGTGCACATTCCTCCACCTGACACATCAATCCCCTCAGAGCTGAAAGATCATGCCAGAACTGGAGATATCTTTGAACTGCCCAGAATTAAAGGAAGACATAATCTCTGTGTTGTGTTCAAAGATATTGAAGATAACAAGGCTCTCTTTAGAAGTATTAACATCTGCAAGTACTCAAACTAAACACTAAAATTCATCAAGGATATGGTACAAGGGAATGTATGACATCTGCAAGAAGTACATCAACTACAAGAAACAGCTGAAGAAAGGAGATGTACACGAACGTCCAAAATTAGTTTAAAAACATGTTTGTTTTTCATGAATGTTATGTTTTGTAATATGTTTTTAAATAGAAGTATTTTGTGTTTGTGTCTTGCAAATTTTCTTTCCATTGTTTGGGATATTCTCTTAAGTATATTCATCTGTCATAAGGTAGTTTATTTTTCTTACAATACTTAGAGGGAAATTGTTAGGAAACATTAATGTAAGTATTGAAGAAAAAGATGTTCAACTTGATCATAAGCTAAAGATACAGTCAAGGAATATCACTAAAAAGATGCCTACATGATAAAGTGACAAGAAGAAATGTAAGATACATCTTCAACTAAGCATCAGGAAATGATCAAGACAAGAAGACAATCAGGCAAGACCATTCTAATTAAGTCTAATGATAAATCTGGTATTTATCATTAGAATCTGCTAAGTCTAATCATCAGAATTTCTGACGATCAAGTTCATCAGAAATCTGGTAAGCTGGTCACCAAAAATTCGGTGGACCAACTTGTCTTAAGAGATAAGCCCTGACACAATCCAAAATGTAGCAAGTTGGCAATAACTAATTCAATGAGTGTGCCAAAAAGTCACTTTGTGCAGACAAGGTGATGAATAAACAAATGTTTATTCAGATCTAGACTCTCTATAAATAGAGATGTCAACCCAGAAGGTTAAATGAGTTGAGCTAAGCATTCAATACACACACCACAAACTCCATTACCCTTCATACAGAATTCTTTAAGCATTCATTTTGTAATATCCAATAACTTTGTTTTACAAAGTCATTAATACACTTGAAAAGTTCTGTAAGTTGTTTCTTGAAAGTTTGATTTCTAGTTCCACACAATATTTTCCTATTTGTTGAAATCACTTGCCATATTAAGTATTTGGGTATCTCTATCTAGGATCAATATAAGTGATTGCCAATATGTTTATCCACTTAAACTTTAACGCTCAACTTTCAATTTTCAACTTCGTGATATGTAACGCCTCGCTTTTTGGAGCCTTCCTCAACTAAAAATATTGCTTGTATTTCTATCCTTGGAAACTTTCCTTCATATCATATTCATAATCCACTCCCAATTTTGCAATTTGAATCCTTGATCGTGACAAAATTCATACTTTATACATGTTACTCGTTCAATAGATCGTTTAAATACATTTTTACACAACCTCATACTTATTATACATACAAATTCATTCATTATTTTATACACGATACTTATACATTTCACTTATACATTTAAAATGCTTTAAACCAACAAAATACGTAAACATGAATTTCGAACAAAAGGGACAGGTCCCTCTCGTCCCAAATTCCCCACATCGGACTATTGGTGAACAGGTCAGTATTCATACTTTATACATACTTGTTACTCGTTCAATAGATCGTTTAAATACATATTTACACAACCTCATACTTATTATACATACAAATTCATTCATTATTTTATACACGATACTTATACATTTCACTTATACGTTTAAAATGCTTAAAACCAACAAAATACGCAAAAATGAATTTCGAACAAAAGGGACAGGTCCCTGTCACACGAGAGGACCCTATCGTCCCAAATTCCCCACATCGGACTATTGGTGAACAGGTCAGTACTTTCTTACAACAGAGTGACCAATATTTGTGTCCAACGAGGGTTAGAAAAATACCTTTTGGTAGGAATTTTGCTTTAAAAGCACACGGAATCCCTCAATTTGAGTTTATCTTCCTTTAAGGTTTTTGGCCTCTTTTTGGCTCTTTTAAGATATCCTGACTATGCCTAGGTCTGTATATAATCTGGCTGCAACAGAAGGACAACCCTGATATCAACGCAAGATTTAAGACCATGAAATCATACGCCAATGGTATGTTACCCACATGATGTATAGTTCGTTATGTTTATATCACTTGGTATATTTTCTCTTTGTAAGCGTCAAGCCTATCGACATATCACATTAGATCCTTGTCTTTTTAGCTATATCACCTTACATGTGTTGGTCAAACCCTTTAACACGAACATTCATTTCATTTCCCATATATTCACAAAATCTGTTTGTCTTTTTCTCTCTAATTTAAAACATATATAATGATATCGCTCTCTATCTCCCAAAATTTGTGCATAAATCTTATGCGCAAATTTACCTTATAAAGAAAATGTATGTAAAAAAAGGAAAACAAAAGAAAATGAAAACATTTTAGTTGTTTTTGCTTAACCGTTCCGTCATCGGATTTAAGACTAATAAATATCAAGATTAGAGCACTAAATTTAAATTGTACCTTTTTGCCGATCTTATGTTACCTCCCTTATCTCCTCCAAAGGAAACATATCAACTATAAAGAATTAGAACTTTTTGCAAAAATGAGATGTTACCCGTTATATCTCTGGAACAACCGTTATCAACATTCCAAGGATTTTCAACAGCTCCTCCTTGGTTGTCCCTGAAAAATAATGAGATTAGTAAGACATTTGTACCCAGGCCATCGTGGTCCTGGGATTTCCTGAAGCATCAAAATAAGATACTTCTCGTAAGCACATGTCCCCTTTTGTTTCAAGGACTGGTGATGTCGCTGCTTTATGTTTTGCTTTCCAAATTTGGTTAGGCTTTTCTAATTTCTTAGGTGCCTTTGGCAAAACATTTTCCTTTTCAACCTTGTTATTTTTCAATACTTGTTTAGGTTTCAAAGCTTGTTTTTGTTAGGATCTGAGTTTGGTTTTGATTGTGTTTTACGTTTGAATTAAGATGAACAATGAATGAGAAATGCAGTGGAATATTTAATGGAAACAAACTTTTCACAATCAAACAGGAGAATTGCTTTCAACACACATTTTCAACAATGAACCGAATGATTGAATTTATTTCAACAATGATTACAATTGCATGTATGCAACAAACTCCCCCTCAGCCTGAGCTCACAATGATTTGTTCGTACAGGAAGAAAGATGGTGAAGAGCTAATAGAACAGTACAGGGTACTGTTCTATTTATAGGCACGGACAAACCACTGAGGCATCTTAGCTGACGTCACCATGAAAGTGACATCTAACCTCCTAACAAACTCTAACATCTGATCTATACAAGTACTGCTTATGCTAACAACTGTTATTACAATACATTACATAAAGACACACTTAACTACTGCTGAATCCTTCCACTGATGTGAACCCAGCAGCACTTGATATAACCAGCAGTGCTTGACTCATAGCAGTAGATTGAACAGCAGGGCTTTAGTCTTTATTAGTCATTGACTTGATCAGCAGTTGTAGGTCAGCAGTTGTACCGATTAGTGGATTGGAGGTCATCAGATGTTGAAATCACTTTCAAGGGGAGAGACTTGATTACATAACATCTGCTTATTCTGGATCCACTGCTCTGATCCAGTTTTGGCTTTAATTATCTGTTCCTCTGATAGGGTTCAATCCCAACAATCTCCCCCTGGAACAGATAATGCCAAAACTCTTAATTATTGGTAGATCTTTATTGCCTCATCAGCAGTTCCCTTATTTTCCCTTTGAGTTGTAACTCAAAAGCTAAGGCATCTGTGTCATCTTCATCCCTGCATAGTGGAAGATCAAGGAGATCCTGCAAATCTTCAAGACTTAGGCCAAGTGCTTGTTCCCTTGTTATTTTCTTCACTTCTCCACTAGTCTTGAACACTGTCAGTACATGGGTCTGTTTGTCAGTTTTCTATTTTAGTACTTTTGAGTCTGGTGGGTTTCTTGGGAGATCTTTATTAGATGAGGAGTTTGGTGATGCTGGCCTTGTGATGACTGACTGAGCAGTGTTTGCAGGTTGATTTAGGCCAAGAGTTTTAGCTATCATTATCTTAATGCCCTCTTTTACAAGGTCATCTCCTACCATTAATTCTGCCACTGTTTCAGTATCCAACTGTTGTTGTCTTCTTTTATAGATGGCAGCACCAGCTAGAGCAGTGGATCTCCTGATTTGCAGCTTTGGTGGTCTTGTTGAAACCTCTGCTTCAGGGTAGTCAGGTTTTTGTGGAACTTTAGGATCTTTCTTCCTTAATTCCTCCAACCTTTTGTAGGTGGTCCTGAATTTGTCTTCTTTCCATCTCATCACTTGATTTTTGGACCCATAATCAGCAGCAACTAATTCCTCTTTCATTCTCTTCAGCTCCAATGTCTTTTCAGGCACATTCTTCTTGTACTTTGACCAATCTGGAGGAGTGTGTTTGACCTTATTCTTAATCATTTCTTGAATCCTGGCTGTTTCTTTTTCAAGCTCAGGAATGGTCCATTCTTTGTACATATATTTTTCACCCTTATACTTCTTAAAAGCCATGATATTTTCAATGTAATCTTTTCTCAGGGTTTCATCTGCTCTTTCTGACTCTTGCTTACAAACATTCTTTGCAAACTGCTCCAATGATCTGACTTGTGTGAGCAGAAATTGATAATGCCTTTGAATTTCTTTATCAGTTTTTCCTTGTGAATTTCTTTTAGAAATATCCTCTGCCTGTAGAGCTTTAATTTTCAAGTACTCTTCAATGTTGTTAGGCCTAGGATATCCTTCAACTGATGGCAACTTCCTTTTAGCAGGATCATCCTCATAGTAGAAGGATTTGATCTCTTCTCTGACAGCAAAGAGTTCAAGAGGATATTGGAAACCTGCAGGAGTGAAGGTAGTGATTGGTTGTTGTACATGAGCTGATGAGAGAGGAACAGGGTTTGGGATATTAACAAGTGAAAGAGATTGTGAAGATGTTGGTGGTGGTGATGGAGAATCATCAGGTATAAAAATCCTTCTCCTTTTTATTGTAGGAGAGGCTGATGATGTTTTGGGTGGATCAGTGGTGGTGTTTTGAGTGGTAGAAGGTGGCTGACTAACAGTTGTTGAAACAAATGGTGTTTCAACCACTGTTGTCATTACTACAGATGTTGTAACATCTGATGTCTTCTGCTTTTTAGCAGGAGGTGATGGTGGTGAGCTTGTTTTTGGTGGTGAAGTGATTTTTGGTGGTGGTGGTAAGGCAGTGGTTGTGGTGTGTGTTGAAGTAGTGTGTGTTGAAGAGATGGCAGATGTTTGGCTGGCAGTTGTTGAAACTACTGAAGTATCAGCAGTTGTTGATACAGCAGGAGTTACAACAGCTGTTTGTGTTGCAGTTTGAGGTTTGGAGCCTTTAGTAGGTGGTTTGGAGGTATGCTTTGTAGGTCTGGATGGTGTGTGTTTGGGTTGCCTCACTTGTCTAGTGGGCTTCTTCTTTTCATCCTTAGAATTTTCAACACTCATAGGTTCAGAAGTACCCTGTGCATTCAGCTCCATGAAAGCTTTCTTCTCCTGTTCCCACCTGGCTTTATCCTTAGCCTCTCTATCCCTTTTTACCTCAGCTAATGCATCAGCAATTGCATTAGTGGTAACATCAATATTTTTGGATCCATCTGGCAAAGGGATGTTTTTGAGCATACTATCTTGTTGAGGCTCAATGTAAATACCATCTTCAATACCCTTCTTCTTCCACTGCTTTATTTTCTCCCCCTTTTTGGCATTATCTGGAGGGGGGTTATCAATGAAGAGAATAGTGGGAGGATCAGTGCCAGTGGTGTTCAGTATATGGGCCTTTATAGCCTTGATGTCAGCTTGAGTGTCTTTAAACCTTGACTCCATCATGTTTCTCAGCATTTGAACATGTATTGCATGCTGCTGATCAACCATTTGTTGTTGTTGTTGGAGCAAGGGTTGAAATAGATTCCATAACTCATTTGCAACAAGTGCTTGTGGTGGAGCAGATGCTTGAGCTGGAACAGCAGTGGGTTGCACCTGTTGAACTTTCAACAACTGTTGTAGCATTTCTTTGATTTCTGCAACAGAGGTATCCAGTTTGTCAATTCTCTCCGTCAATTCTAGGTACTTTAAATCATCACCCAACTTAATGGGATCATCTAATTTCCCACTGACAGTGGTTGTAACAGTGGTTGACTCAGGGAATGTATTCCAATAGTCATCCACTGATGCCCCTTTTTCTTGGTTCTGGGGACTTCTTCCCTCAACACTTGATAACCTTTTGATGGTACTAGTGGTCAAAATAAACTCACTAGTGGTTATCAGAGGTGCTATAGAAGGAATTGCCTCCAAGGAAGTCTTATTGATGTAACCACTGTCCAAATGTAAACCATTGGTTCAACATTTGTAGTGGCTGCTTCACTTGGACTACCACCAAGAGTTACATGTAACTCAAGGGGTGTAACCTCCTCAGGTCTTGTTGGTGGGTTAGCAATGAATGATACATCAGACCTAGTCACTTGTTGGAGTATGTTCTCATTGTCAGGTGAGTGAGAAGGACTAGTTTGTTCCTGGTTCAAATCAATAGCATCCAACAATAATTTTGTAGGTGGGGGAATTGTGGAGGTGAGGTTGGGTGTAGAAAAAGAATTTGCCCCGGGCATTGGGCTATGTATGATGGAAGCAAGTGATTCCAGAGCATCATATTGTGGTGTCCCCATTTGTACAACCTGTTATTTTTGAGAAGAAGCAGGAGGAGTTGCAAGAATGGGTTGAGATATTTCTACCAACTGCTGTGAGGAAGTAGCAGCAGTGGTTTCTTGTGACTTTTGTGCTGTCACAGGCAGTTGCTCTGGTATCTCATCCTCCAGAGTTGCCTTTTTCGTAGGTTTGGGGGGCTTTTGATTTTTCTTTTGTTTTGGCTTTTTGGTGATTTTAGGTGTGGGTTTCAAAGCAGTTGTTTTGCTTCTATGATCACCTTGAGAAGTGGGCTCAGCAGCAGATACCTGAGGAGCAGTGGTAGCTGCTAAAGTCTGCTCAGGCACCTCTGCTTGTGTTTTGCAAGGTGTTGACATTCTTGTAAAAGTTTCAACAGTTAAGCTATTTATTTGAAAAGATTCACCTTGTTTTATTGCAGAAGCATCATCCTTACCGAATTTCTTTTCAAAATAATAGCTTAGAAATCTTGGAAAAAGTAAGAATGGCTTTTTATCAACATTTTTAACCAAATCATTACAGATTTCCTGGGAGTAATTTAAATTTTCATCTTGAAGAATAGCATATCCCAGGTTTTGAATCTTTGATGGTATCTCATTAAACAAAGTGGTTTTGTTTGAAACACACATAAGCAGAGTATGGAACAAAAATCTTGTTGCAGGTGGAAAATTACCTTTTTGTAAGGTATCCTTTTTTATTTGTTTTGCATAACCCTTTTCAAGGAAATCAGTTTTTAACTCATTTTTAGGAAAAGAAGTTTTACCTTGCTGATCATTGAGTTCAAAGACCCCCGAGATGGATTGTGGAGTGATTTTGACAGCTTTACCCATTAGAGAAGAGTGAATGGCTATGACATCTTCTCCTTGTTTTTCAAGGGTAGTATTTTTCCAAAACTCTCTCTGGGTTTGCAGATAAATTGGAGCATTTGCTGTTAACCATTTGTACTTTGATGCAGACATGGTGTCAAGAATGGAGTCGAATGTATCGGTGGTGCCTGGTTTTGTCAAAAGACCCAGATAATTGTGAGGTGCTTTGTATGGGATTTCGATGGGTGTAGCCGTTTGAGTTGCCTTTTTACGAGAAGATTTTGAAGTGGATTGTGCGGATGACTTTGATTTTGTCATTTTGGAGAAGAAGATTGATGGAGTTTTTGAAGGATTTGAGAGATGGAAATGGAAACTGTTTTGAGAAGGAATTTTTGTGAATTCGATTCGACAGTAAAACCCTGTTTTGGGGTTTGAAAAGGGTTTTATAAAGGAAAAAGTGAATACTGACGTGGCAACGGTTACAAAAGATCTGACCGCTATGTACTGTCCACGTGCCAACCCCTGATGAGATGAAGGACAAGTTGTCTTTTATGAAGATCACTGATGGAACAAGACCAGTGGTTGTAATGATAAAAATGAAAGCAGTAGGTGATTTTTACTATCAGTGGATAGCACATCAGTGGATAAAACACTGATTTTGAACAACAGTGCTTATCAAGAGATGATAGAACAGGGGTTGACTTTCAGCAGTGGACAGTGTTTTCAGTAGAACAGACCTTTGAACAAAGCAGTGGTTATGGCAGACTTTTAAGGATTTTAATGAAAAGTTCATTTTTAGCTATTTTTAAGGATGGATTTTTGATTTTCTGAAAACATTTTAATGCTTTTATTAATAGAAAAACAGGATTTTGCCTGTTATTCCATGTTTAGCATGCCAATCCTAGAGATCAAGCTTTCAAAGGTGGATGTGTCTAATGCTTTGGTTAGCACATCTGCCAGCTGATCCTTAGTTGGAACATGATGCAGAGAAATCAAACCTTTTTCATAGCAATCCCTCACAAAGTGATGTCTGATGTCGATGTGCTTGGTGGTTGAGTGGGAAACTGGATTTTTGATGATATTTTCTGCTGCCTGGCTATCCAACAAGAGTGGTGTCTTTAAGGCAGTGATACCAAAATCCAACAACTGATTTTGAAGCCAAAGCAGTTGGGCTATACAGCTTGCAGCAGCTATATACTCTGCCTCACCAGTGGATGTGGAAACAGCTGCTTGCTTTTTGCTTTGCCAAGACACTAAACAACTGCCTAGGAATTGGCACCCTCCTGAAGTGGACTTCCTTGTCTTGTCACATCCAGCAAAGTCACTATCTGAGAAACCTGAAAGCTCAATTTTACCATCAGCTGGATACCAGATACCAAGTGTGGGAGCACCTTTTAGGTATCTGAATATCCTTTTTACAGCAATAAGGTTTGACTTTCTAGGGGCTGATTGGGATCTTGCACAAACACATGTTGCAAACATGATGTCTGGCCTAGATGCAGTTAGGTACAATAAAGACCCAATCATGCTTCTATATAAAGTTTGATCAACCAAATCATCCTTCTCATCAGACATGACTAATTTATTGGTTGCAATGGGTGTACTACATGGCTTGCAATCATCCATCTCAAATTTCTTTAAAAGTTCTTTGGCATATTTGCCTTGATGGATAAAAGTGCCATTTTGCAGTTGCCTTACTTGGAGACCAAGAAAGCACTGGAGTTCACCCATTGCACTCATTTCAAACTCAGCTGTCATGAGTTGCCTAAACTCTTCACACATTTTATTACATGTGCTTCCAAAAATGATGTCATCTACATAAATCTGGACAATCATCAAATCCTTTCCTCTCCATTTTAGAAACAATGTTTTATCTATCTTACCTCTTGTGAATCCAATGGAAATTAGAAAGGTGGAAAGAGTTTCATACCAGGCCCTTGGTGCTTGTTTCAGGCCATACAAAGCTTTATTCAGCTTGTAGACATGATTTGGATTAAATGGATCCTCAAAGCCTGGAGGTTGACAAACATAAACCTCCTCTTGAATCTTACCATAGAGGAATGCCCATTTGATATCCATTTGGTACACCTTGATGTTGTGGTTGACAGCAAAGGCCATAAATAATCTGATAGCTTCAAGTCTTGCTACAGGGGCAAATGTTTCATCATAGTCAATGACCTCTTCTTGTCTGAAACCTTGAACCACAAGCCTGGCTTTATTCTTGACAACAATACCCCTTTCATCAGTTTTATTTTTGAAGACCCATTTTGTGCCAATAGGACTTACACCCTTGCGCAATGGTCAAGCTCCCAAACTTGTTGTCTTCTAAACTGTTGGAGCTCCTCTTGCATGGCCTCTACCTAGCTGTTGTCTTTTAGTGCCTCTTGGTACTTGACTGGCTGATGGAGAGATAGAAAGCCAGCAAAAAGACAAATGTTTTGGGATTGACTTCTTGTGAGCACCCCTTCATTGATGTTGCCAATAATTTGGTCTGGTGGATGAGATTTCAAGAAGATAAGATCTCCTTGGTATGGAACAATGGCATTGAGTGGGGAGGGCTGCAGATGTGAATCATCTGAGCTAACCACTGCTGGTGACTTTGATGATCCAGCAGTGGCTTTAAAGGGTGGTGGAATAGGAGGTAATGGTGTGGACACATGCTGACTTTGATCCACTGTTTGAGGACTTTTGCTAACCGTGTTTGATGATGTGGAAGCAGGGGTTAATGGGCTACTTTGTTCAACAACTGTTGAGGTAGCAGTGGTTGAGCTTTGACAGCTGTTTTGAACATCTGCTGCTCTTCCCATTTGGACAGACTGTTGTTGAGGAATGATGATTTCATACCCATAGTCTGGTGATGAATCCTCTGATGGACCTGCACTGTTAGTCTTGACAGCCGTATTTTCAAAAGTGAACTTATCAAGATCAAACAAATCTGCAGGGTTTGCTAGGATTTTCATTGATGAAAGTTCATTGAACTTTACATTCAAAGTCTCTTCCACTGTTCTGGTCCTTGTGTTAAACACTTTGTAGGCCTTAGCAGTGGTTGAGTATCCCAGATGATAACCACAATCAATTTTGGCTGCAAACTTTGAGATGGAATCTTTTAAGTTTAAAATGAAGCATGGGCAGCCAAAAAATTTTAAATATGAAATTAATGGCTTTATTTTATACAGCAGTTCATAGGCAGTCTTTTGATGCCTGAGGTTGATTAAAACTCTGTTTTGGACATAGCAAGCAGTGTTTACTACCTCTGCCCAAAAAGTTAATGGCAAACCTGAATCAGCAAGCATGGTTCTGGAAGCCTCAATCAAAGTTCTGTTCTTTCTTTCAACAACCCCATTTTGTTCTGGTGTCCTTGGAATGCTGTATTGCCTCACAATTCCTTTTGACACACAGAAATCAACTAACTCCTTGTTCTTGAACTCTGTGCCATTGTCACTTCTCAAGATTTTTACTGGAAGGTCAAACTGCTTTTCAACCTGTTTCACAAAGTCTTGCAGAATACCTGCAGTCTCATCTTTTGAGTGTAAAAAGTAAGTCCATGTAAACCTAGAAAAGTCATCAACAATAACCAAACAATATCTCTTTTTCCTAAGACTCATGACTTTAACTGGGCCAAACAAATCCATATGAAGCATTTGCAAACATTTGGTTGTTTTGGACTCATCAATGGATTTGTAGGAGCTTTTATGTTGTTTTCCTTTTAGGCAGGAAACACAATGCTCAGGACAGGTGAACAGTTTTTGAGGTAAACCTCTTACTAAACCCTGTTTTGAAATGGCAGTGATTGTCTTGAGATTTGTGTGCCCCAATCTCCTGTGCCATAATTCTGTCTCTTTGTTTGATGCAGCTGAGAACAGACAGGCATCAGTTCTGGGGCTCTTTTTTGACATATCCACCACATAAACATTGCCACTTCTTTGAGCAACAAGTTTTGTTTTTCCATTTTTTATTATTGCTTCAATCTTTTCAACCATTTCTGGTCCAACAATCCTACAACACTCCTTTGTGAAGAATGATCCATACCCCTTATCACTCATTTGTGAAACACTCAGAAGGTTGAATTTTAGATTGTCTATCAGATTGACATTTTCAAATTTTACATTACCAGACTGTACTGTACCAGACCCCAGAACTTTCCCTTTACTATTATTACCAAAGGATATATCACCCCCTCCATGGATTTTGAAATCTTTGAGAAGGGCTTTACGTCCTGTCATGTGCCTGGAGCCTCCACTATCTACATACCAAAGGCTATCTAAGCATGCACATGAAGTAAAAGGATTAGTTCATTAGGGTCTCCAAAGCCAATAAGGCTTTGGATGGGGTCTCAACAGTGTCTGGGATGAGTTCAGATGGATGGACAGTGGTTAGGTCAGGGGTTTGGCAGTTTTAGGACTGTTTTTCTCTAACCACTGTTGGGGTTCTTGACCAATCACCTTCTGATAACCAAAAGGATGCCTGTTCACTCTTGGTTTAGAGGGCCTTTTGTAGGTCTCATAAACATATGAGATCCTTTGGTATGGTGGTTGTCCCTTGCCTCTTATGTATTGGTTGGCAGGGGGTGCATCAGTCACTTGAAC
This sequence comes from Helianthus tuberosus, assembly GCA_030545235.1. Classification (NCBI taxonomy): domain Eukaryota; kingdom Viridiplantae; phylum Streptophyta; class Magnoliopsida; order Asterales; family Asteraceae; genus Helianthus; species Helianthus tuberosus. Next base: position 217,169 of record CM060353.1, on the reverse strand, counting down.
ATCTCTTTGGACAGATGTTTGATTCAGCTGTTTGGACTGGCACAAACAGTGGTTGATTCTTGGTGAATTTGACAGATGATGTTGATGGACTCAAGGATGTTTTAGCAGTGTACTCATTCTTTTTCACATCAAAGTTCTTGAGATACACACATTCTTGAGTTTTGTGGTTATTTTTACAACAGATGGTGCAGCTTTTAGCAGGTACAATGATACTTGTTTTGTTTAGATTACATGCTTTTAGATGAAAACAGTCTTTTGTTTAAATGATTCCTCTTTTCACAAAAATCACAAAACAAGTTTTTGATCTTTTCTCTTTTCTTCCTTTTCTCAGACTCCTTAGCAACAGAGTTTTGAACCACTGTTGGGATGTCTTTGATAGGAATGACCTTTTCTTTTGGAGCTGTAACACCATCAGTGGTTGTGAAATCCATGGGTTTGAAAATTTCAAGAATGTCACACTCATCAGACCATGTGGGTTTAAATTGGTATTTCTCAATTTCCTCAAAAGTTGAGGACCCCACAGATGATCTTTCCAGAGTGATTTTGTTACCAAGTTTGTCAGTAATCTTTACTTCTTGGCCATTCTTGTTGGTTGGTATTATTTCAGTTGAACCAGCTTGTTTGACAACAGTGTTTTCAAGATCATCATATTTTCTATATCCTATACCAAACTTAACATTGCTTTCAAGCTGTTTCTCAAGCATAACCTCATAACCTTTGCCAGATTCCACCCATCTTTCACAAGTGATCTGGGTGGATTCCAACTCCTTTTTGCAAGCTTGGTATTTTTCTACCATAGTTTGGAGTTGGTTCTTGGTTATGCTTTGCTCTTCTTTGAGACTGCTGATTTCTTTGTCTTTTTCAGCCAATTTGTTTTTAAGTTCTTTCAATGACTTTTCAAATTTGACTTCATCAGTTAAGACTTTATCCCTAAGGTTTTCATTTACCTCTTTAATGCTAGCAAATGCAATAATGCATTTGTCTGAACACAGTTTTTCAAGAACTTGAGGTGACACCTTAGCAGCAGCCATCATGGCACAATCACATTGATGATCACCTTCTTCATCAGCTCTAACTTCTTTCTCACCTGCTTTCTTCTCTTCCTCTTCTTCTTTGTCTTCTTTGGACCAGGGATCAGACAGTGGTTCAATCAGGGTTTCTGAATTTTCTCCCAACAGTAGTTCACCAGCAACTGCAATAACCACTACTTCAACCACTTCATCCACTGTTTCATTACTTAGTTGTTCACCTTCAGTTTCTACCCCTTATGGTATTAACTCTAATGCCATAAAAAAAATTCATCATTAAAAGTATCATTAGAAGCATAGAGTGTAAAGTTTTCATCACTAAGCTCATCAGGCATGCTGCTCCAGTCAACAAAGCCTTGGGTGAAAAAGCTTTGCTGATCTGGTTGTACCACTGTTGGAGCAGCTTGTTGAGGTGCAACAGGTTGCACTTGTGCCTAAGGGACAGGGGCTTGAACATACTGAATTTGTGGAACAGTGGTTTGAACATAATGCACAGGCACATGGGTTGCAGCATAGTGAGCAGTGTTAACATGTGCGGCAGGGGTATATTGGGTATAGTGCACAGTGCTTTGATGTTGTGGTCTAGGGTTTGAGCTGGGATGAGTTATTATTGGACCAGTGGTTTGACTCCTGCATTCCCTAGCAAAATGACCTAGCCTATTGCACTTGTAACACTTCAGTTTTGATTTATCCAACCCCACTCTTAAATTCCCATGTAACCCTGGGAATTTTCTCCCTGTTCTTTTATAGAATTTGCTTGTTCTTACACTAAGCAAAGCCAATTGATGCAAAATGTCCATCTCTTCTAAGTAAGTGGGATCAAAGTGTTGCAAATCATTTAGTTCAAAACACAAGTTATCTGACATCTGGTTTTCACAATTTGCAGTGAAAGCATAATTTGCAGAGTGAGAATCAGAGTTGTTAAAGTTTCCACTAGCAGTTATATCAATAAAATGATCAAAACTCTGATCCTTACTACTGCTACCAGATTCTTCCTGACCAAAAAGAGCTGTGCTGCCAAATGCATAGTCATCAGCAACTTTGCCAGACTCTTGCAACTTCTTTTTCTGGTTTAACTCCCTTTCATAGGTCAGGAGTCTACCATGAAGTTGGGTCAGGGTCAGATCTTTGAACTCAGCTGAATTTCTAGTTACAAAAGCAATTGTGTCCCATTTTTCAGGTAGTGATCTAAGAAACCTGCTATTTTGTGTTGAATTAGGAAATGTAACTTTAACAAGTCTTAGCTCACTAATGAGACAGCTAAATCACTCAAACTGTTGGGTCAATGATTCACCCTTGATGTGACAAAAGGTTTCATACTGCTGTTTCAGAATTTCCTTATTATTTTCAATAACTTCTTCTGTTCCCCCAAACTGTTCCTTCAGTGCATCCCATAGCTCTTTGGCACTGTTACAATGTAACAGCCCTGCATAGATTTCATTGGGTAATGCAGATGCAATGATGCTAAATGATTTGGCATCGAGTTCGAACTTTTGGAAATCAGTTTCAGTATAATTTTCAGGTTTTTTAGGTTCGAACTTCTTTGTATCCTCAGCACTTGGCACCATGGGAACGTGTGGTCCAAAAAAAAAACAGATCTCCAACATCCAGTATTCTGTTGAGCAAGGATGTGACCCATCCTTCTCTCCCAGATGTTGTATTCATTCCGTTTAAGCATGGGTGGTTTGAAAAGAGAGCCAATGTTATTCTTATCATCTTGTGATTGTGACGTCATCCTGGTTGTTTTACAGGCACTGATTAATCAACTTTGATGGTGATTAAACCTTACACTGTTTTCAACAAAACGAACAAACTATCAATATCAACGATTGTGAGCTGAACTATTTATGTCAAAATGATTGTTAAATCAAATTTGACTGTCCGAGCTCTGATACCAATTGTTAGGATCTGAGTTTGGTTTTGATTGTGTTTTACGTTTGAATTAAGATGAACAATGAATGAGAAATGCAGCGGAATATTTAATGGAAACAAACTTTTCACAATCAAACAGGAGAATTGCTTTCAACACACATTTTCAACAATGAACCGAATGATTGAATTTATTTCATCAACGATTACAATTGCATGTATGCAACAAACTCCCCCTCAGCCTGAGCTCACAATGATTTGTTCGTACAGGAAGAAAGATGGTGAAGAGCTAATAGAACAATACAGGGTACTGTTCTATTTATAGACACGGACAAACCACTGAGGCATCTTAGCTGACGTCACCATGAAAGTGACATCTAACCTCCTAACAAACTCTAACATCTGATCTATACAAGTACTGCTTATGCTAACAACTGTTATTACAATACATTACATAAAGACACACTTAACTATTGATGAATCCTTCCACTGATGTGAACCCAGCAGCACTTGATATAACCAGCAGTGCTTGACTCATAGCAGTAGATTGAACAGCAGGGCTTTAGTCTTTATTAGTCATTGACTTGATCAGGAGTTGTAGGTCAGCAGTTGTACCGATCAGTGGATTGGAGGTCATCAGATGTTGAAATCACTTTCAAGGGGAGAGACTTGATTACATAACATCTGCTTATTCTGGATCCACTGCTCTGATCCAGTTTTGGCTTTAATTATCTGTTCCTCTGATAGGGTTCAATCCCAACAGTTTTCTTTTACTTTCGTAGCATTCCAATCCCCATCATATGGTTTAACCTAGGGATGCTTATTCATCAGTGCCTTAGGCTTTTCAACCTTCATTGGCTTAGAATAAGATTTATCCCTTGGTGTAACCCTCTGATTCTGTGTATAATATGGCACATAAAGACGATGTGTGCAATTCTGTGCAATGTGACCGGATACGCCACGGTTGTAGCATGTTTGCTTCTTTACATAAGGAGCATATCCCGATCTATTCGATCCAATAGATGAAGAATTTGAGTTATAGGATCTGTTGGATGATTTGTTTGCAGACTTTTCAAACTTTCTGCCTTGCTTCATATATCCCTGTCTACAACAGTTTGTACATTCACAATTTTTATCTTTAAAAACAGTGTTAGATTTTGCAATTTCATTTGAATCTGTTGGTTTTGGAGACACATATTTATTTGACGAGCCTCTCAAAACTGGCTCAAAACAACCTTTTTCACATATGGAAGAGCATGAACAAACAAATTGGATGTTTTCAAACGAACATCGACAGTTTCTTAGCAAACAATATCATCCCCCTCAACCTAATCCTCTACCTTTACCTCATCTACACACGAAGTAAAAGCATCAACATCGTTCACACATTTAAACTCATGCACTATTGGACTCACCATTCTTGTACCAACAGTCTTGGATGAGGCTTCCATACATTCTTTTACATTTTCTACTGGCCTTGTTATTTCAATTTCAGATGTTGTGGGCTCAGTCAATGTTTCACAGCTTGATTCAACTGAACAACTTGAGTTACATTCCCTTTGTGATGGCTCTGCTGAATCCTCTATTGTTGACTTAACTGCTCTAGAGGACTCACAACTAGATTCACTAAATTCAACTGATTCCAATTTCTCAGAATCAGTTACTTTAGGTGATTCACATTTGGAGTTAAATGGTGCAGCTGGCTTAGTTGGTTCATTTGCCGATTCTTCATTTGAAAACTGACTTTCAAGTTGGTTTTCAAAAACTCTTTGTTCATTAGAATTTGAAACCTGAAAATGTTTATCAACTTCTGCATTTTTCTCAAAACTCAATGTCTCTGTTTGCTTAGAGACATTCTCAGATTTAACAAAAACAGGTGCAGATGTTGGTTCGATTTTCTTTGTTTCATTCCTTTTAGGCTTTGAGATTTTAATTTGTGTGGTATTGACTAGCTCAACTTTCAGACCCTTAACCCCACCATAAACCATGTTAGGAATGTTTGCAATCTCCTCTTCTATCATAGGATTAGCAGTGTAGGAATGATTGTATGGTGGAGGAATACTCACATATCCTAGACCTTTATTCCTTGTTTCTTCTTTACTGAACTGTAACTGCTTATTTATCATGTTTTCAACTTTTTCACTAGAAACATCGAATTTTCAAAAATTAAAGTTTGCATCTTCAAAAGTTGATTTTAATGAATCAAGTTCAACAATTAATTTTTCAGAAAGTTCTTTAAAATGGAGATGCCTACATTTCTCTTAACTCAAATCTTTATGCAATTGTCGGATATCATGTTTTTGTGCCTCCACCATATCCTTGTATCCGTTAATTTTCTTTTTGATCTGATATAAATCATATTTGGATAACTAAAGTTGCATAATTAAGGAATTGGCATGTTCTTTGTAACCACTTACCTTTTCTCTACAAGCATCAGTACAACAATAATCATCTACACATACCTTAGTGGGAGTAGGAGTGAAATCATGCATTTGAGCCATTAAATATTGATTCTGAGTCATGGCACAACAACCTGATTCTGAATTCGGTGACGAATCAGCATATTTGATGACTGAGCTCAATACACCAGACAATGGAGCAGCAGGAGTGGATGAGCAAACTGCATCAGACGTGTTGCCATGAGCCTTCTACTTGTAACAGTTGGTTGTCAACATGATCTGATTAACATTTCTAAACCAGCTACTCTTTGGCTGATCTGGAATACTTTTTAGAGAATCTAGAAGCTTCTTGTTGCCCCTAAAAGTAGACACCACAATTTTTGTATTCTTCATTTTAGAGAGCAGTTCAGCAAACTGACCAATTAGTGCTTCTACAAATTCACTAGGAATATAACTGAAACCTTCAAGTTTTTGCTTAAGCACATCACTTTGAGAAGACATTTCTAAGTTGCTAAACCGTGATCCCCTGGAAATTTCTATTTTACCGTAACCGGACTGTTAAAAACGTTCAGAAATTGTCTGAAAACTGTCTTTACCAAATTATACCGTTAGACTCGTCTTGAAATTTTCGAGTCCAATGATATGTATTGTCCAAAACCGTTTTTTTTGTCCTAAAAATCAAATGAATATAATGTGCAGTCTTTGCTAAGATTGTTTGCAGATCAAATTCTGCACTTAAATACGTTTAATACCGAATATGTCAGCTGGTTAAAGTTCCACCTTTGCACACACTTGCATACTAAATTTTAGGTCGCACACCCTAAAACCGTACACTTCAAATTAGGCCGCACACAGTTCTATTGGGCCATACACAACTTAGTTGGGCCGCACACCTCAATGTTGAGACCGCATACTAGTTAGTGGGTCGCACACCAGACTAATTAGACAACACACTAGGTTACTTGGGCCGTACACACAAGCTGTCGCACACTTGTTGGGCCGCACACAAATTTTTGGACCGCACATAGAAACTTTTGGACCGCACACTCGTATCCCTTACATAGATTCCTTTGATCCCGTACACATATTATTTTGATACCAATTAATAACTAAATCTCGAAAATCAAGGAACAATTTGAAAATCAATTTTTTTTGAGATTCTTTCCACCAATAATTCCGAAAAATTAACAAACACACACTGTAAACTTCCAAACCAGATCAAAACGTGAAATTTTAAACTGCTCTTGATGTTCTTCGAATCTGCTTGTTCTTTCTTCTTGTTCCTCAAGTGATATCTTGAAACCGAGCCTTCGAATAGACTTCTTAGGCTCTAATACCAATTGTGAGTCTAGAGATCTTTATAGGATATCACAGACACGTCCAAGAGTGCGGTAAACAATTGAAAGTGATGAACAAGAAAGTCGATTCACAAGCTGTTTGCTTGTCTGGTACAATTATCATTCAAGCACAAAAACAACCAACCACTCTAATGTTTAATGCCTCACCCTAATGCTTAATGCTTAACCCTAATAATGAACTACACATAACATTATATAGGGTCCACAAATAAATCGGCCCACATGGCCTAACCCAAGCCCACTAGAAAACTAAGTCCAATAACCTATAAGAGGGTTTGATAAAGACAAGTGTAAACCTACTCAATTTTATAGCCTTACAAGATAGTCTAGGACTAGATATTCTAGATCACTACAACATGTGCATACTGAAAATGCATTAGGAACCTTTGCTTCATCACCTTTTTCCATAGTCAATCGTAAGGTTTCTTTTATCTCTTCAGCTTCATAATCGACCGACTTTGTTGTTGTTGATCTTGGTTTCCTACTAAACCGTGTCTACCTTTTTGAAGTAACACTCATCCTCCCCAAAAACTCCCAATCAACCTCTTTTGTGTTTGTTAAGAATGTACCATTACTAGTGGAGTTAAGATCCCTCACATCATGGGGAAGTAACCCATTATAAAAATCTTTAATTAGTTCCCACTGTCGAATGTCATGATGTGGGCATTTCCTCAGCAACTCCTTAAACTGGGTAAAGGCTTCATGGAATTTTTCACCTGAATGTTGCTAGAATGTTCTTATTGCATCCCGAGTGTCACACCCTGCTTTCCCGGTAGGCCCGAATGTGGGGCTTGAGCGTGATGATTGTATACTAGTTTCATAGTGCAACGGTAATAGGAAGTTATGTAATAATAAAATACAACTATTTAAAACTCCAAAATTATATTAAAACTTTAGGTATCAAATATTCGATACGAGGATACCAAAGGTAGGATCAAAAATAAAATGGACTTTGAGACATCATAGGTCTTGGCCATTGGAGTCGCAATGTAAGGCCCAAACTTTAATTATCGATATTACGTATAAGTTTTGTATAAAAGATGTATACACAAATACACATACATTTGAACATAAAAGTATCTATAAACATCTTAAGATTTAAAACATTTCAACATAATATCGTCGTTTGATCGCATAACGACGAAACGTAATGCGGAAGCTTAAATTTAAATCGTGTTCTGTTCTCCATTGAGCTTGATCATCATCCTGCACTTCAAGGTATACCTAAGTTTAATAAATCATGAAATGAGTTAGTCATACGAAGTTTATAACATGTCTAAACAAGTCCGAATGCCAAAACGAACAAGAAAACAATTTTTTGCCAGTTTTAAAGCCTTTCACAGGCCGCGACCGGATTGGCATAAGCCTTTCGCGGGGCGCGAGGGCCTGTGGCAGGGTGCGACTGGGTTGACAATATCCGTCGCGGTGCGCGAGAGCCCGTTTTTCACATAACATTTCGAAGCTGGAGCTGCATATTACCAACATTTCCATTTTTCACCTAAATGGTTATAACTTCCTTAATTTTCATCTGTTTTACCTCTCGTTTCTTCCTACATGATCGTAATTTGTTCCTCTAACATATAGAGTTTAAATCCGACATCCGGATTAACAATTTTCTATATTTTTAAGCCCTTGGCTCCATATTTATTTATTAAACTTTTGACTCGTTTGTGATTTAAGTACTTTAAGCTTAAACTATCCATAACCCTTCTTACCCCTTATTCCCGTTTGATGTTCTTTATCCATCTATCATCACAACTTCAATTTGTGATGGATTATGATGGGAAAATTATTATATTTCCATTCCACCCTAAGGTTCGACACTTTTACGAAAAAGGACCCGTTAGGTATCATTAAACCAAGGTGATTTAAACTTTGGAATTTATATTACCAGAAAGATTGTTCAAGTTATAAAACTTATATTTAAACTAACTTTAAGGGTGGTTTATCCGATTTGCCTTTTGAGGGCGTTTTGGTCAATTTTTGTCCTTTCTAACTACGAAGGACATCCAGAAAGCTTGTTTTGACCAAAAGGGCACTTTAACCATAATCTAAATAGTGATTCATTATGTCACTATGGACATAGTATTAACCATTTTAATTTACTAGATATACCTTACTTCAGGTAATCCAAAACCCACACATAACTCGAATAACTCTCGTTGAATCTTATGTTATCAATGAGAGCTTGACCCATTTCACATACATGGCTCGGGTCATAGTATTGACCCGTTTAAATACCTTGCATCATTAATTGCTAATTAACAGCAACGCAAACTATACACTATTTTCCTGTGAGCACCAAAACTCGACAATCTACCATTAGTCTTTATCGCCAAATGGTGATAATATCACTATTTGACCTGTTTGGCCAAAATGACAATTTTACCATTGTGAGGTGGTATTTATTTGTCCTCCTACCATTTAGTCCGCTTTGGTTTACACCATAGGGTGTCTTTTTCAAACCAAATGATCATATCACTTAAAGTCATTCCCTTAAATTTGTTCAACCCGTTATGGTTTACACCATAGGGTGTCTTTTTCAAAACTCTTTATTTATTCGTCATTACATGACTAAATTACTATTTTACCCCTTTTTACCATTAAATATGGTTTTTCAACATTTTCACTTATAACAACCCGTATCATTTCACGTCGGAACATTACATTTCAAATATTAATTTATCTTATTCATAACCAATACAATAAGTAGGTATACTACAAAAAGGGTGTAAGCTTTACTTACTTGGCATCCAACTACGTTTCTCCTTCGTACTTGATCCGTTTGACTCGCTCTTCCCTAAGCTTCCACCTAGCTTGTTGAGCGTCAAACTGTCATTCATAATTCGCAAGATGGTTAGATTAATCATTGTTTAACAAGATTATCCCACCTTACGCATTTTCTATCAAAATTATCATTTAACCTTATTATAGGTCAGTTTGACCTTTAAAAGTCAACCACCTATTTACATATGTAATTGCACAATCAAGTTCAACGAACTCACTTAGGCATTTCATCAACTATCCGGTAGGCGCTATTTTTAGGCCACCACTTTAACTACATTAATCAACATAGTTCATGTGATTGTGTGCTATTTTATCATTCATCGCATAAGAACATAAAGATTGTTTCATCGCCATGAAACAACCCATTGCATCATGGATATCAAAATTATTCAAACATCTAATTTAAACAAAGGCTTTAACCATTCATAGATACATGATGATTTCAAACATATATTAACATAAGCATATCTTCAATTTCCTCTTATCATACAAAACCCATTTATGGCAAGTATGATTATGTACTCAATCCCATAATTTGTGCTATTATCTTTCTATTACTACCAATTTGTTCTAGTATCTTTCTATTACTACTATCCATGATGGTTTTAAACATAAGTATATCCTCAACTTAATCATATTATCAAAACCAACTTCTTATTCTACTTCTTATTCTACTTGTTAATCACTTCCAAGTAACCATATATCAAATATACTCAAAATTTCCTTATGTTTAACAAAATTAAGCATACATCTATACCTAATTTCATCTTTGGATCATCATCAACATTTTAGTTGCAAGTAACCTACTTGTCTCAAATTTCAACTTTCACCAATCTAGGTTTTAAGACATACCTTATGATCCCCTTGTCTAGGTGATCGTTAATATGCACTCAAGCACGAATTTGAGGTCCGAATTGCTCTTCAATTTGATGATTTTTGGTTGAACAAGGGTTTCCCTTGTCTCCAACTCCTGAAGGTCGACGCACACACACACACTGTAGGATCGGTTTCGGATCCGAACGAGTCGGTTAGAAGAGTTTATCACCAAAACAAGAGGCGGAAACAAGTGTTTCGGTGTAATTCAGCGAACATTCACTTTAATCTGTTGTTTTTATTGATATGTAATCGATTACAGACCTGACAACACTTCGGCAGCACTTTGTGGCTCACCGGAAGACAATCACCTAGAACTATTTTCTGATTTCACCCCAAATGACCTATATATAGTAGTTCTGATTCCACTCCTAATGACATGGTGTCATTTGGAGTGGAATTAGCATGTTACTTTCGGGTGGAATCAGAAATTAACATTTCGGGTGGAATCAGAAAATTACATTAGGAGTGGAATCAGAAAGTTAACTTTCGAGTGGAATCACTCCTAAATATTCTGATTCTTGGATTCCATGCTCTATTCTATCTATCTCTAAACAAGACTCGATATAAGACGTAGACGACAGACGGAAGCACCAACAAACTCCCCCTCGGATGTTGACGGAGTCTTCAGTGTCGAGTCTTCGCATCTTCAGTCTTTATCAGCCTTTGGACTTCTCTTTGAAATGTTTGTCATTGCAAGAATCCTCATTCTCTATCTTCATCTTCAACAAACTCCTCTCTCTCAAATGTTGAATATCATGGTGTCTTCAGACTCCCCCTCTCAATCTGCTGGGATCGTAGTCTGAAACTCAATTTCCACAGGTTCTTAGATCGTAACCTGGCACTTCATCACATTCAGGTTTCGGAACCTTGCCAACCTGCAAAAACTCTACCCAAAAATAAATTTTCTCATAACCATTTGTGGATAAGTTTTTCAAAACTAATTTACCACATGCAGGAATAACGTTTTATAGCAAAAACTTTTCTCATTTCAATTCAACAATCTTCAAACACTTTCACCCAAACCATTTGTTCATCATGTTTAGCACTCGGAATTTTGAAAATCAGCTCTTCAACACCAGTTGTCGAAAATCTTTTTGAATTTTTCAAAAATTTATGCTAAAACACACTAAAAACTTTTTGGATTTTTTTTTACTAAAATAGAAATGCAGAAAATGAAATATTTACAAACAATATTTTTGTGAGTTCGTGCAAGAGGATCATATCAGTTTATGAGACAAATCACCAACACCGTTAAGCTTCATTTCATTTTAAGTTTTAAACGATTCACTTAGATTGTCAGTATGTTTGTCCTCTTAAATTTTCACACAAAGTTCAACTGTTTCGAGATATGAGATTAATGTTTTAAGCACTTAAACTCAATCGCGTTTCCCACCTCAGAATATACTCCCATATCCAGATCCCAATATTCAGTCTTACAGGTAATTATGACACAAATGATATCTGTAGGGGTTAATAAATTATGAAGAATCATGAGAGCTCAGGTCAGAACTACCGTTCAGCAGAGAGATCATGACTCAACTTTTGGGTGTGTCCCCTTTAGAGGATCTTTTTTACAACAACATTGCTAAGCAATTTTATTGTCTTATCATATATGCTGAGGGTGATGCTATGTTTCAAGCATTTCGGAAAGTATTATTCGAGGACTAGGTCAGAACTTCCATTCAGCAGAAGTCCAGGAATAATATCCCAGATATCACTGAGTATAAAGACCTAGTATAACAGAAAAAGGAATATTTCAAACGAGATTTTGGGGGTTACCCATATATCTGAGAGATGTTTCCCCACGATATGAGCAAGTTTGAAATTTAAGTTTATATCTCGTCACAATCTACTAGATGTGCAAAAACCTACTGACACATCATCAGTGAGACCGTTTATCACTTTTTAACTTACCAATTCTTTAGCATGTTGTGATCGTCCACTAGTGTACAATCATTTCCTCTTTTATGCAACAAAAACTCATTTTTCATTTTATCATGTTTTTGACTTTTTCAAATTTTCAAATGTTTTTGGATTTTCTAAAATTCTTACTCCCCCTAAAATGCAAACACATTTTAGGAAATTTGAAAACAAACTGTACAAGAACATGACAACTGATATCGAATCACTTCAATTCGTCATCCACTTGGCATAAACAATCAGAACTCCCCCTCACAACAAACTATTTTCCCATTGATTTCAAAACACTTAAGTTTGTTTTAATCAAATGGTTTTTCTGGAAAATAAGTTTTGTTGATTGATTTTAACCATTTGTAGGTTAGGGGATAAACTCATCATTTTGTTGTCCAACCACTTGTAGAAAATCAGATACAACTTAATGTCCCTGATTTACCACTTTTAAGATCAATCCAATCAAACATTTTCAACCAAACATCATCTGTTAGTTGAATTCTCAAGGTGCCGATTCCTACTCCTCGCTTACAAACCTGGGAGTTCCGGCAATTCCTGCAATATAAATTTCCAAAAATTTTCAATTTTCAAACAAACAACATAAGAATGATGCCGATTCATGATCCGCGATTACCAACTTGGGATCTCCGGCAAGTCAGGTTTTTATTCTTTGAAAAATATATCCACCCAAGCCTGACCTTCCTTGGGTGTAACAACCTCTTCTTCGTCTTTTCTTTCAACAGACTTGTGAACACGTCTTTTAGAAGCATAAAATTCTTTGACACTTTTGGCCTTACCATTGACCATTTTGCCAAAAATGTGTTTCACAGTTCCTTTGAAAGCCTTATCAACATCAAATTTCTTCTTATCAGAATAAATTGATTTGAAATTTCAACTTTTCCAACTTTCTTTTTAAAATTTTCAGCACGCAAAGGTGGAAAATTTTCATCGTTCATAGTTGGAACTGATTTTTCAACCTTTTCTTTAACAACTTTTGGCTCCTCTGATTTTGTGGAATCAGATTCATCACCAGAACTGTTACCTGAACCTTTCACAACCCATTTTTGATTTTTCAAATCTTCTTTTCTTTTTAAAACATTTTTTGAACATTCTCCTTTTTCAAAGATCGAATTTTCAAAGCCTGTAAACTTTCGGGTTGTAAGTTCAGTTTTCTCAACAACTTTTTCTTTCATTTTACCAGGGACTTCCTGTTTCGGTTTGAATGTCTTCGGACAGTCCCTAGCAACATCACCAAAAGTTTTACACTGAAAACATGTTCTCTTTTCAATCTTCTTTTGAACATCATTCTTCTTCAGTTCTTCTTGCTTCTTGGCAAGGAATTCTTGATTTGTCTCCTTCCAGAATGAACTCTTTTGTTCTTTCTCAGCACTTGTTCCTGAAACAAAAACAGTTTTTGGTTTATAAATTTTCTCATTTTTTATAGTTTTTCGGTGGTATAAAACCTAGACCATTCCTTTTGAAATTACGGTTTTGGTTTGGTTTCTTTTGAAAACCAGAACCAGAACTGTAACCCTTTTTCTTGTTTAACCTTTGTTGAACTCTTGAGGTGTAAGGTTTAGGTTTTTCAGAAAGATTTACATCTTTTATTTCAGAAATATTAATTTCTGTCAGTTTGAAAACCTTTTTAATCATTTCAGTTTTAACACCTCTTATTGGAAAAATCTCATCAGAATATAATTTGTCAGAATCTTTCAAAGTATATGCCACTTTGAATGATTCATCTTTCAAATTAGATTTTGATATCAAAAACTCTTTATCATAAACCCGTTTGTCCTTTTTGACTGTTGACTTTGACGTATCGGACTCAGACTTTGACTTGGATTTGGACTCCGGTTTTGACTCCTCCATGTCATCTTTATCTAATACCTGATCGACCACACTTTTTATCAACTTTGATTCATGATCAGTATCAGACGACGTGTACGTGACATCAATATTTTCTGGCAAGTTATCCGACGGCCCAGACTCCCATTGTAAGTTTATTTCCTTTTCGACTCTTTCGGAATTTGGATTTCGAGGTAAAAATCCATTTTCGACCGGGGGCGGACATCTAGTGTATACCACACTTGGTTTCTTACCAGAACTTTTCACTTTATCTTCATCTTTTGTCACATATTTCTTTTCTTCGGAGGTTTTCACTTCTTCAAACGTCTTCAATTCTTCCACGATCGGATAAATCCTGTCAACAACAAAAGTAGAACATGAGTAACTTTCTAATAACTTGTTAACTCTCTCAGTTTCTATCTTTTGTGTTGCCAGCTTCAACTCCAGATCAGCACATTTCTTTATGTGAAAGTTGACATCATCAAGCTGTCTCATGTACGCTCTCTTCAGTGTATTCATTGCCACAACTTGTTCACCGTTTGAATCAGTATACTTGTTGATTTCTCTGTTCATTGTATCATAGGATTCTTTCAATCTGTTTATATTGTGCAGCAATTCATTATTCTGCTTGATTAAAGAATCACAATTCATGCACTTTTCAGGAACTTTTACAGGTTCAGTTTCAATTTTGACTTCAAATTCAGGAACCTCTTTGACTTTTCGGTTTGATTGTAAAAATTCAGCTCTTCTCTTTTTCTCAGCTTTAGCTTCAGCTTTTAATCTCTCTTCCTCTTCTTCAAGCTTTCTTCGTCTTGCTTCAGCAGCTTCTATTACTTTTCTGCACCTTTCAGCACATTTCAAATCGTAAGCATTTGCAATGAAAGCGTTAACATTTGAAGTGTTTTTGGACATCTCTTTGGCCATAAGTTCTTGATCTGGGCAAAAATTGTCCCAACTGAAACCTTCAGCCAACTTTTCATCATCTTGTTCTGCCAAACACACTTTGCTGTTTGTTGGAACATATTTATCCCAACTGAATCCACCATCCTTTCCCAGACAAGCTTTCTTTGAATCTTTAATCTCCATCATTCCATGTGCAGTTTGTGCCTGATGCAGTGCTGGTGGTGTGATTTGATGATAAATCGCCTTTTTGTGATAATCGTTGTTTCCAAAAGGATTCTGGGCTCCGGTAGCTTCACGATTTTTGCACTCTCTCTTGAAATGCCCCTTTTCCCTGCAACGAAAACATGTAACTTTAGATTTATCAAAGCCTAAAGTTGAAACATGAGCATTAAGAAAATCATCTCGGCCTATAATTTGTTTAAAATTTTCAGCTCGTCTCAACACGCTGGCCATGCACCATTTAATATCCATCAATTCCATTTCCTCAGCATCGATTTGATCGTAATCCTCTTTCGTGAGCATTGGATTACCGATCTTTCTGGCTACAAAACTACTATAAGATTCCAAAACCATTCCTAACAAAGACATTTGATTTTTAGCAACCTCTTCAGTATAATCTTGATCATTTTCAAGACTTAAAACAATATTACACTGAAGTTTTCTTCCGTTTTTTGTTGCTGAAATGTTTGGATCAAATGATGAAAATCTTGTGCTGCTTGATCCCTGGGATGATTTCTTTTCAGAAGAATCTTTCACACTATAAGCAGTTTCAATTTTTGGAGAAAAATTTGACTTTTCGTTGACACCACCTTTGTAATATAAGCTGATATCTTGTTCTCCATCGTAATTCTTCATCCTGGCAATCTTTCTCTGCTCCATTTCTTGAGCTTCCAGATGTTTGATGAAATCTCCCAGTGTCATATTTTTGTAATCTTTTCTGTTGGATCTCAGCATCATCAGAAATGTTCCCCAAGTTTCATGAGGTAATGCATCTGCAAGTTTTTCAATCAATTCATCAGTATCTTTCTTAATTCCAAGTTTTTTCATATTTCTCACCAAGTTACAATATCTATCAATTATTTGCTTGGTGTTTTCAGATCTCAAACCACGGAACAAATCGAATTCTTTCTTCATGAGAGACATTTTGTTTTTGAGCATATCATCACTTCCAACAAATTTTGCTTCCAATTCTGTCCAAATTGAATAAGCAGTTCCATCATGTTGAAGCAGTATTAAGATATCTTCTCTTATCGCTTGCTGAAGCAGACTCACCATCAGTTTCTCATCTCGATATTTCTTTTTATCTTCCGTACTCATTTCTCTAATTGTTTGCTGCACACCATTTGTTGTGGGTTTAACATAAGGTACTTCAGTGTGTTCCCAAGCATCCAAATGATAAGCTTCAACCCAATTTCCAAACCGTTCAGACCACCCATTGTAATCATCAATATCCAAGAGTTTGGGTGGTTTCTGAGACGTCCCGGTTTCATTTTCATGCAAAGCAGTCTGAGTGATTGTAATTGGACTAGCAAAAGCATTGTAGAACTCGTTCTCCATGTTTCGAATTTTCAAATGAGCTGTATCACCTTGTAAAATACCTGACAAATTACCTGACAACAAACAAACAACAATCAGTTTAAAAATTTATCGATTAACAAAATAAAATTGGTACTCAAACTGATGATTATTTTGTGCTGACTGAAGATTGACACACTGTGCAGACAACTATGACCTGGTTCAGATTCGAATGACCTGACCCTTTTACATGCGAATAGACGAACTTTCAAATGACCGGGTGAACCTTTGACAATTTTGAACTCCAAACCGTGTAAACTGTTTAACCAACTTGTGTCTAAAATTTGCTGATTTGATCAATAAATTTCGGACAAGATCACTGAATGACAAAATCGACCAAAAGTGAATTCAATTAGGCCTATAAATTCTTCACATGGGCTTTCAATCACATGACAAGAGCTGACACAAATGACTTAATCTTGTGAATATCTCAAGTTGCCGACAACATCAATTTTCAAACTAAATTGATTGAATCGAACAATTTCCCTTAGCCGACAACTATTAGGACTATTTGATTCTCATTGAGCTGCAATGTTAAACATTCATTGGACCTTTTACTCCATTAACCGCCAACAACTATTTAATGTGATTGGGCCTCTAAATCCACTGAACCAACAAATGATTGGACCTCTAAAATACACTTATCCGACAAGTTATGCACAATCCACTTAGTCTGACATTGTGAAAATATTATATGTATTCTGATTGATCCGACAACAATTTAATGCAACATCACATGCAAACTTTGAATGAATCACACATGCTATCAACTGAAACACTAACTCGTGATTTTCTTTTCCAATTACTGACAACAAATCATGTGATTATTCTGTTCGATGACTGACAAAGACTTTGATGGTCACAAGAGCGAAATCAAGTTGTCACAAAAGAGCGGAATCACAATGTATTTATGAGCGGAATCATTATTTATTCAAGAGCGGAATCACGATGTACTTATGAGCGGAATCAGTATGTATTCAAGAGCGGAATCCCAAGATATGTGTCGCTATGAGCAAAATCAGGTTTAAAATCAGGAGCGGAATCAGACATAAACTCAGGAGCGGAATTAACACTATACTCAAGAGCGGAATCAGTCTGAAAATCGATTTTGGAGCGGAATCAGAATCAATTTAGGAGCGGAATCAGGCTGATGTCATCATATCTTTGATCAATTTCGAGCTGAATCACAATTTTTTTAAGATTTAGTTTGATTTAGGAGTTGTAACTTCTAAGGCTTTGTTAAACACTAAATCCGAACAATATGTGCAAAACTGAAACGATTCCGACCGTAAAATGATGTTCAATTTGATGAGAAGGAGTAGAAAATACAGAAAATGCGGCTGAATTAGCAAGAGCTCTTTTTCCTGAGCTCTGATACCACTTGTAGGATCGGTTTCGGATCCGAACGAGTCGGTTAGAAGAGTTTATCACCAAAACAAGAGGCGGAAACAAGTGTTTCGGTGTAATTCAGCGAACATTCACTTTAATCTGTTGTTTTTATTGATATGTAATCGATTATAGACCTGACAACACTTCGGCAGCACTTCGTGGCTCACCGGAAGACAATCACCTAGAACTATTTTCTGATTTCACCCCAAATGACCTATATATAGTAGTTCTGATTCCACTCCTAATGACATGGTGTCATTTGGAGTGGAATTAGCATGTTACTTTCGGGTGGAATCAGAAATTAACATTTCGGGTGGAATCAGAAAATTACATTAGGAGTGGAATCAGAAAGTTAACTTTCGAGTGGAATCACTCCTAAATATTCTGATTCTTGGATTCCATGCTCTATTCTATCTATCTCTAAACAAGACTCGATATAAGACGTAGACGACAGACGGATGCACCCATACACACACTATGTGTGTGTGTTTTGTGTTAATTTTTGTTTATAAAACATGAGTTTCCCTTTTTACAACTTTGGTCCCTCAAGTTTAGTTTAGGCATTAGATAAGGCCACTACTCATTGTTTTATTCTCTATATACATGTTACTAACTAGGTTAATTTGTTTGTAGTTATTTTGTTTATGGTTTATCTTTTACCACTAACGATACTTTACCCGCTCTTTAATATTAAGGTGGTTTGAATACCAAACCTTGTTTTTGGGGTGTTACAAGTCTACCCCCCTTAAAGAGGTTTCGTCCCCGAAACCTTTCTTACATAGTTTATCGGTTTAGACCTAACGAACTTAGTTTCGTTTTCATTTGAACATTTCCGACTTTTAATAATTCAATAATCTTACCAGGAAAGTATGCTAATGTCTTTCGGGCTCCAAAGTGGTGTCCGACTCCTTTCTGATGTTTCACTCTTGCATCTTTCCCTTGGTTAACATCCTTGTTCCTCAGGTCAAGGATTATTATAGAAAATGTCGTATGCACCTTTTATGTGTAAGGCCTCGTAGGCTGTGACAACCCTCACCAAACCAGGTATCCGTACGAATTAATTAATATTTAATTAATGCTTAATTACAGTGCTTGCTTACAACTGTGGTTAACCTGCTTCTTGATTTCTGATACATACATACTCATGCATCACATTATACTGTCACTCTATTACTTACACACAAACATCAGTGACAACCTTGAGGCACAAAAGCACAGTGAGCACACTATACGGATAACCCAGTAAACATGCTGACATTGCCAGCACTAGACAGACATTGTCTCTGAGGCCAGTATGAGCCGGGAATAGATTACTACACCAGTAGGGAGTGTAGGGAGGTGAGGATTGTAAAACTGCGTCACTAGGTGATAGTTACAGTGACCGGATGTGCCAAAAACATGCTTTAACTACAAAATCCCGCACTTTATTACAAAAATTCAGCATTTAAACTAACTAGTAAAGTGCAAAAACATGGGAAAATAATGCTAGACACTTTCCAAAGTGTCGGGAATTCATTGTGTCACTAAAAATAATATTAACGACACTTTAAATGCTTATATAGCACTTTAACGGATTAATATCCAACCGAACAACTGGACTTTACCCGGAACCTAAAAATATTGTCAACAACATTGTTTACATTTTTCTGAACTAGTTAGGGTCCCCGAACACCCTAACTCCCGTTATATTAGACAACACACTAATACACTAACTAAACCCATTAGATCCTAACTAATCTAGTAACAAGTTCCATTACTACCCAACCCTATACCCCCCCTTTCCTACGGTTATGTGGAGTGGGGAACACCCCACCATCCTTTTCATTATTTAATTGTAAGTGTTGGGTGATTGGGAACATATTATACATGGGATAAAGGTGAGTGGAGGTTTATAAATAAACACATGGGTTAACAATATCATTTCACCAACACACAAACCAACCAAACTTCCTTCTTTCTCCTCTTCCATGTTCGGCCGAGATCACAACCATACCCACCATCACCATCAAGTTTGGTTCTAGTCATTTTACATACATACAAGGGTGCAAGGTGACACGCAAACAAGCTTGGTGCACTCGGAAGTTGAAGGACCTTCTCCATTCGCTATTAACCACCACTTTTCTACACTTGAACTCTCCTAGCTTTGCCCACCTCTAAAGGTACATTTTGGCATGAACTTGTTTTTGGCCCATTTACCTAATAAATGTAAACTGATCAATTTCACCACCTCTAAGTTTACCATTTAAAAATAATAGAGATCAAAGATGGCATAAACATCAAAATGAAAAAATGTATCACCGAGTTCTTTCGCAATACCTTTGATTGACAGTTTCTGGTAGCTATATGAATAGCGGTGCTACCCTTCTTGTCTGCGTGTTTAGTATTCTCAGGTGGTTTATTTTCGATCAATTGTTCTACAGGTCGAACCAATAACTGAAAACCAAAAACAAGTCAAAAGGTGAATTTTCAATTAATTGTTCTATAGCCTGAACCAATACCAATCCAACTTCAGATCTACCAAGAACTCAACAAATTACAACTTTATATTTACAAACTAATCACAAATCTGAACCATATAACCCAAAAATTCTAAGAGAAACTAATCACAGATCTGACGAAATCAGATCAATTCAGATGCAAATTCACATAAACTAATCACAGATCTGATGAAATCGAACAAATACATGCAAATTCACATCACCTTATTCTCCGATTTGGCTTTCAGCTTCCTGAAAACGGCGGTTTTGTCGGTGAAAGGTTCGGTCGCCATTGAAGAAGCTGGTGCTCCGAACAGAAGTGAAATCTTTCATCGTTAATTTCTGTTTCTCTCTTCAAATAAACTTTGTAACAAAGTGGTCTTCCATGGGAAAGATTGGATTTATGGTTTGGGAGATAAGGGGAATGAATTTGAATTTTGAATTAGAGAAAGTTGTTTTTGGAAAGCTGGAGAGAGAAGGTGGGCAGAGAGAAAGTGACGGGTTAGAAGAGGGAGAGCTTGACACGTGGGAAGAAGAAAGGGGGGCTGGATGTGAGGACACGTGGCCTACTCAACTTTTCCTTTATTATACAGGAAGATTTGCTGGAAATTTGACTTACTCAATCGGGATAAGTTTATTTGGAGTCAAATTTGGGTTTATTCGACTTATTCCAATTAAGAAAAAGATACAAAATAAATAAAAAATTACAAAAAGAAAAAATAAATTACCATTTACCTTAATTTTATCAATTTAACATAGTAACACATAAATAATAATAACAATACAAAAACAAAACTAAAAAGTTTAAAACAACATAAAACCATAATAAAACATCAACCCCTAAAATCATCAAAAACAATAGAAAATTGTTAGAAACCAAAGAACACATAGAAACAAATTTACATTTACATTTACAAGTTGACGGCGGGAATAGTTTTCTTACATGGTTGGCCAAAAGTGGCGGCCACTTTTGTTTATTTTCTTTTTTCATATAATAGTTATTTATAGGTCATGCCAAATTACAATTTTAACCCAAGTGCAAAATTACGATTTTACCCCGATTCAAAATAAAATTTTGCTTTTGCCCCCTGCTTAAATTTTTGATTTTGCCCTCAGTTAAAAAAATACAATTTTCCCGCAGTTCAAAATAAAATTATGGTTTTTCCCTCAACTAGAGTCCTGCCAAATTACGATTTGGTTCCCAGTTTAAAATTGCGATTTTGCCCCTAGCTAAAAATTACGATTTTGCCCGCAGTTAAAATATTACGATTTTGCCCCCAATTCAAAATAAAAAAAAAGTTTTGCTCTCAGTTCAATATATTATTTTACCTCCATTTTAAAATTACGATTTTACCTCAGCTAAAATTTGCAATCTTGCCATCTTTTTTTTTTTTGCAAAACCATGGTAGTGTTTTATTTTACTTGGTTAACTCAATTTTGTTTTTATTCATGTCAAACAGCTGCCTAGCACTCGCTAATTGGTCCTGACAAATTATTGTTTTGCCCCCCAACTCTAAATTATACGCTTGACATCGTTTTAGTTATTTTTTTATCATAACTATGGCACTGTTTTCCTTTAATTGGTTAACTTGATTTATCTTTTTTGATATCTTGTTATAAGTAACATGTATAACTAACCAACATAAAGGTGTACATGTTATTAAACTAAGAAATACTCTGTTTAACGCATTATATAAGGCGCTCGCATTTGAGTTCCCCACCCAACTGCTGTTAGTTTGACTGTTAAAAGTTCATGAAATTACTAAGAGTAAACTGCCATTTTGGTCCCTGTGGTTTGGCCAGTTTTGCCACTTTAGTCCAAATCTCAAACTTATTACATCCTGGGCCCTGTGGTTTGCATTTTGTTGCCATTTTAGTCCAAAATCCAAAAACCCTAGTTTTTTTTACTGTTGCAACCTCCTATTTTGTCCTGTAGTGCAGGGGCATTTTGGTCATTTTGCTTTTCATTTAATATTTTCTTAATTAACTTCATCCCCAAATAAAATCATCATCATCATAAAACATTAACAGACTCTCTCTCTTCTCTCAATCTCTCTTCTCTCAATCGATCAGTTAAGAACCTGAATCGATCAACATAATCCCCAAATAAATCATCATCATCGTCCCACCTGAGCACCACTCCGGCGTCGTCCCTAACGAAACTCAGATCCACCATCGTCATCGTCATCTCTGCGTTCCTCTCTCTCTCTCTCTCTCTCTCATGTTTCTCTCTCATTCGTGTGTATTGGAGAGAAAAGCTTTGAGTTTCAGATCTAAATCGAAATCAAAAATATTTTGATCTGATTGTTTGTGGGGGTTAGAGATTGGAGAGATTGGTGGTGGCGGTGGTTATGGTGGTGGCGGTGAAAGAATGAAGCAGATGGTGGGGCGGTGGTGGGGCAGGTGGTGGGTGGAGTGACGGTGGTGGCACTGCAGATCTGGATCGAAATGGCAGTTTACTCTATGGTGTGTGTTGTTATGCTTGTTACTTGTTCTGTTATGCTTGTCGAAATGGCACTTTCGTGGTGTGTGTTGTTACTTGTTCTGTTATGCTTGTTCACCATGAGGCTGTGATGATTTTTATGCTTGTTCTTGATTTGGTGGATTTTCTGGGTTTTCTGGGTTTGGTGGATTTTCTGGGTTTTGATGTTCTTGATTTGGTGGATTTTCTGGGTTTTGATTTTTAGGCTGTGATGATGTTCTTGATTTTTAGGCTGTGATGATGTTCTTGATTTGGTGGATTTTCTGGGTTTTGATGTTCATGTTTGATGATGTTCTTGAAGATCCCGATCTGAGCCTCGTTTTTTCTTGAAGATGTTCTTGATTTTCTGGGTTTTGATGATGAACTTTGAACATGTTCTTGATTTTCTGGGTTTTGTTGTTGTTGTTGTTGAATTGCTTTAAATAAAACATAAATGACCAAAATACCCCTGCACTAAAGGACAAAATAGGCAGCTCTCAACAGTCAAAAAGGAGGTTTTTTGGATTTTGGACTAAAATGGCAACAAAATGCAAACCACAGGGCCCTGGATGTAATAAGTTTGAGATTTGGACTAAAGTGGCAAAACTGGCCAAACCACAGGGACCAAAATGGCAGTTTACTCAATTACTAATAAACCCCTAGTTTTTTCTTGTAAAATTGCTAAAACACCCCCTGAATTTTTCAAAAGCAAATAATCATCATCAGTGCATCTTCTTGAATCTTGATACACCATGAACACACACTAGTGTGCGAGAGGGTAAGTCTTGAATCATCTTTCTTCAAACATCAGTTCAGCCAAATCTAATCTGCTAATCGATTCCCCTCTTCAACATTAAAACGCCCGATTCAAGAACTCCTTTGCGTCTGTTTGTTATAAAATCTGAAGGGCAAAGCAGCAAGACCCGTCAAGATCCGGTGAGCAACACCTTCTGCAACTTCCGTTGATGCATAAAACCCCTCCCGGTACCGGTTCGGAACCGGTACCGAACCGGGTACTTTTTCGGTACCGATTCGGTACCGACTTTTTAACATTTTCGGTACCGGTACCGGTACCCACTTTTGGGGATTTTCAGTACCGGTTCGGTACCGGACGGTACCGAGCTCATCCCTAGCACTCAATGAGTTTTCATGTTTGATATGACTATTGTTCTTTCTTTGTTTATTAAATTTGATTTAGTTAATTGGTGGAGAAATCGAAAGGTTCTATGTGTTTTCTATTGTTTGATTCTGATGTTTATTTGTTTACAATATAGCAATTTGTTGTCGTTAAGTTTGGGGATATTTTTGGGTTAATAAGCCCTGGGGTGGAGAGAAAATTAGAGATTCTGTGATGTGTGGATATTATATGAAATTCTTATAGTGGAATTTATGTTTGATTATGCATTAAATAATAATGTTGTTGAACGTGTTCATGTTCATGAAGATGTTTATGAGGTTCTAGGTATTACTTCAACAATGAAGATCTGGGTAGTATACAATGATTTGTTATTTGTGTTTTTAAATATTGTGAGATTACTAAAATACCCTTAACGGTCAAACTTAGTCAAACTAACAAAAGTTGGGTGGGGGACTCAAATGCGAGCGATTTTTATAACATGGGGACTCAAGAAGCAAAAAAGGATTTTTATAACATGCGAGCGATTTTTATAACATGATGATTTGCCAAAAAATGAAGCGAACTACACCGGACTAACATCCCTTTGGTTTCTTAAGCGAGCTGCTTTGGTTCATCCCAACCATAGATCGGTTGTGCACGGTTCTGTTCACTACACATGGCTGCAGACTTGCCGTTGCTGCTGTCGTTTAGCCTCAGCTCTTTCCAAACTCTCTGTCGGATTCGGTTCAACGGTAACATGTTTGTTGTCTAATAAGTTAGATTTTCGTTTTGTTGGTCCATGTGGATGAATATAAATGTATGGAGATGAAATGATACAGAGTGTTTAGTATGAAAAGTTATGTAAATTGTTAAATACGGATTGTAATTTGGAATGATGATATAGTTATGGTAAAGTGCATATAATGTGTGTGTATGTCGATGTATATGTGGTATATGTAAGTGATGAAACACAGGTTAACACCAAGGTTAATCTGTGGGGTTATTTCTTCTGTGGGTTCAATCTCCTTTCTAACTCGTTGAAATGACTCGGGTCCTGCAAAACAGCAACACTGTTAGTCTCGTTAAGAGGGGAATATGGGGGTTTCCCTCTTAACCAGGCTCCAGCGTGAGAATAAGTACTCTTCCGAGGATGAATAAACAGTGTGTGTTAAGTGTGAGATTATTGAGAGCAAGGTGGTTCAACCTGGATGATGAAGGGTCCTATTTATAGCCGGAAGGTGAAAGAGGGAGGAGCAGCAGTGCCAGCAGTGGTTGCGCGCCAGCTGTCCGACCAGGGGGAATATCCCTTTGGTCTCCTCTGCTGTGGTCAGTGTAGTGGTACACGTGGTGTGCTTACATTTGCCTATTATGGAGACGTCGTACTGGTGTTGTCTGACTGCTCCTTGATCTGTTGCAGGCCTACCTGGCGCCTGATGACTAGTGACACGTGTTGTCCTTTATGTCGGATTGAGCATCTTCGGTGCCACCTTGATATTTTCCAGAAGCTTCTGGAAGCTTCTGGATGGTCTCGTTGATGTCAGCGCCACATAGGATGGAAAAGTGGTGTGGTCCTTGCCATGTTGGCAAGGAATTGGGACCATACCTCTTCAAGTCCCCCCAGTCCAGTGTGCCTTCTAGTTGAGTTGATCGTCTAGGAGGGATTCTGGACTTATGAAGGTAGTGGTTTATACGACGTGCGGTTGTTATGGGAGACCTTAGAAATTTGCACCTGATGAGCGCATGGTATTTGGAAACTTTGAAAAATTGAGCCGAATGGACGCATGGCGCACGCGCATGGGTTTTGGCAGCTTTGAAAAAGTTGAGTCAAATGGACGCATGGCGCACGCGCATGGGTTTTGGCAGCTTTGAAAAGTTGAGCCAAATGGACGCATGGCGCACGCGCATGGGTTTTGGAAGCTTTGAAAAAGTTGAGCCATATGGACGCATGGCGCACCGCGCATGGGTTTTGGCACTTATATAAAAGTTGAGCCGAATGGACGCATGGCGTACCGCGCATGGGTTTTGGCACTTTATAAAAGTTAAGCCATATGGACGCATGGCGCACCGCACATGGGTTTGCACTTTATAAAAGTTGAGCCGAATGGACGCATGGCGTACGGCGCAATGGCACTTGCTGTTGTCTTCAGGAGGAAGCTTTGTTTGTCTTGGGAAGGAGTGACTGATGTGACTGTCACCTATCCCCCTGTCTTGTCGGAGGTGAACAGGCGCCTTTTCAGTCGCTGTCAGTTACTTTTCGGCAAGGTGTCAGGCGTCTATTCACCTGCTCCCGAAAAAAGATGATGGCGTCTTCTCTCTCTTCTGACGTGTCTTTCCCTTAGTGGATGTCCTGCTGCACCTCTGACGGTTTACTACCCATTGCATTAAATGCGATGGGTATAAATTCAAGGCGGTTTTCTCTAAACCTTCACTTTTCAAAATTTGAATTCCAGATTTCTCTCATCTTCCTTTATCTTCTTTCTTCTTTCTTGGAGTTCATCCACATTATCTGTTCCTTATTTCACAATGTCTGGTGCAAATCCTTCTTCTCGGAGAAAGAGGAACAAAGGCAAGAATCCACTGGGTCCCGATCAGGCGACTATAGGGTGGAAGGAGGATGAGTTTAATAATCTGGTACAGGATATGGGTTTCCGTGCTGAGTGGGGTGCTCAGTTCCCAACTGCAGGGTCTACTGCCATGGATGCCCCTCCGGGTTACATCACCTTATATGCTGCTTTCTTCCGGGAGGGCAACTTCAGGCTTCCGATGACCAGGTTTACCGGGGAGGTGTTGAGGAACTATGGGCTCCATATCTCTCAGATCATTGCGATTGGGCTTCCTCGCATTACCCATTTTGAGTTCGTGTGTATGGCTAACCGTGTGGAGCCGACGTTCACGCTCTTCAACATTTTCTATACTGTGACGTATACCAGTGGGTTTTACTCCTTCAGTGCTCGTACCGGCGTCGCTCCAGTTTGTTCTGTTCCCTTGAAGAGTCTTCACGATTGGAAACAAAAGTTTTTTTATATTCGTCGAGGTGTTATCCCCATGGATATGCATTACCGGTCGGTGGATGAGGGTATCCCTAAGGTTGATGTTGTTGCAGACTTTTCTGAACAAGATTGGTATAAGAAGTTGACTCATAAAGCCACTCCTATTCTTCAACTTGAGGAGATGGCGTTAGTTGGTGCCGGTATGAGTATGTTATGGCGTCCGAAGAACCCTTTGGGTTTGCCGGTTTATGGTTATCAGGGTAAACATATGTGTCGTTCCATAGCTTTTTGTCTTGCTTGTTTGTTTGTTTTTTTGTTTTGTTTTGTTTTTTTTTTTGTGTGTGTTCCTCATCTCTATGTCTTTTGCAGTGGGTTACACCTTGTTGAATGTTTTGGATCCGAAGGCCGGTGGTGCCATGGTTGAGGCATTGCAGAAGCCTGAGAAACAACCTTGGTTGGATCGGATTCGCGGTCGTTTCTTGCATCCGACCAACGAGAGCTTTACTGCCTATGCCAACACTGCCTTAGGTGAAGATAGTGAGGATGATGATGATGCTTTTAATCTTATTCGAGAGGAAGTTATTGTTCTCTCGAGTGATGGGTCTGGCAGATCTCTTGAAGGCCTAACTTCTCGTTCCCCGCGTGCAGGTCCGGCGCAGGGGGTAGTGCACGAGCCGGTGAACGAGCCTGTTGAGGAGGATGTAGAGATGCCGGTTGAGACTGCTGAGCAACTGGAGACGAGGAGAAAAGCGAAAGCTGACAAACCGGAAGGGAAAAGGAAGAAAACTGAGGAAACTGTCACTGAAACTCCTCGTAAGCGACCTCATACTCTCCCTGTGCTAGATTACATTGTAGTTTCTGATACGTTGTCCGGTTTAGGGACCGGAGAGAAACATCAAGAATCTGATCCTGAAGACCGCGTTACCTTGACAGAGATAATGCAGATGAAAATGTTTGATGATAAAAAACGGAAGCTTGACGAGCAGGCCGCTGCGCTGCTCGCGTCGAAAAGGGTTAAACTCCAGAAGGAGGATCCTCCTGCTCCTTCTGAGTGGGAGGTTGACATGGGTATTTTTGCTGAGAAACCTGGGGATTTGTTGCAGAAGATTTTTGAGGCTTCTGGTATTCGTTTTTTCAGTTTCCAGTTTGTCTTTTTGTTTTTGCTTGCTTTTCTTTCTCTTCTCTGAATGTGTTGCTCGTTTTGGAGCAGGTGCCAAACCAGCCAAGACTGGAGACAAGATTGATATTTCCAAAATTACTCCTCCTGCCTCTCCGCCTTCGAGGACATTTGGGTTGTCTCCTCCTCACAAAACCTCTGGTGAGAAGAGGAAAGAAGATGTCGTGAATGCGGAGCAGGTTGGGGAGGCTGGTGGTGATGCGGGTGGTGCTGGTGGTGGTGATACAGGTGGTGCTGGTGGTGGTGATCGTGGTAAGAATATTGAAGTCGAGGTGGAGACAAGTGAGACCGCGCCACGTCAAACGATATATACCAAACGTCCACCAGGTGGTGGTGGTGGTGCGACTTCGGGAGCGGTTCAGAGTCCTGATTTTGAGCATGTCCGGGCTGGGTCCTAGGATACTCACAACTCGGCTTGTGATGATTTGCCCCATGCTCCTCGCTGGCGTTTGACCTAGGGCTCCCGGATGAACGACCTTGACAATTGTCATGAGTTTTTCTCTCTGCCTCTCCCCCCAGCTGAAAGGT
Organism: Helianthus tuberosus; assembly: GCA_030545235.1. Lineage (NCBI taxonomy): Eukaryota > Viridiplantae > Streptophyta > Magnoliopsida > Asterales > Asteraceae > Helianthus > Helianthus tuberosus. The sequence goes on along the minus strand of CM060353.1, from coordinate 188,479 downwards.
TATTTCAGAAGACGCGCCGCCGGTTAGAACTTTTAGATGAGCATGTTCAAGCCGGGGTTAACGTCTGGTCCACTTCTCAGGAGATTGTTCGTGAGTGGAAGCTGATGGGGGAGGACACTCTTGAATTTGAGAATGAGAAGAGGCTATTCGCGGAAGAGAGAGAGAAATTTAATGTTGAGAAGAAGGGGTTGATATGGAGGGTATCTGATGCCGAAGAGAAACTTGCCCGAGAGAAGCAAATCAATGCTGATAAGCAGAAAAATTGGGAAGTTGCGTGTGAGCGTACCAATGTCGAGCTGAAAACTCAACGTGACGCAATTGTTCGTTTGTCTGGTGAGAAAACAGAGCTTGCTGAGGAAGCTCAGCAGGCACGCGCCGCGTTTGAGAGGAAAGAAAATGAGTATGTTGATCGCATTGCTAAATTGGAAGACCTTGCGAGACGGTATGAGGTTGCTGACCGTCTTCTTCAGGAGAAAACTGTTGAATGCAAGGCCTCGGAAGTGCTTGCTGAGGAAACATCGGCCGATTGCAAGTGGTTGCTTTCGCGCGCGGTGCCCCTGGTAACTTACTTGACTTTATTTTGTGATTTTTGTGGACTGTCTCTCTTATTTGTGTGTTTCTCGCAGATTGCTGATCGCATAGTGAACTCCCACGAACTTGCCAACTATATGTTTGAGTTGGGGCAAGCTGGTTATAATAGCGGGCGCAAAGATGGTTATAACGAGGGTAGAGTTGCGGCTCTTAATAATGAGAAAGACCATCACTTTGAGTTGTGGAAGGAGGATTGTGGTGTGGCCTATGCTGCAAAAAGACGAGAATTCGCGTCTTTAGAGTTTGCTGTTGTTAAGGCTGCTAAGAAATTAGGTCGGAAGTCTGATGTTGTTGCCTTGTTGAGAAAGGCTCTTGGAGATGAGGATCGTGCGGCTGGAGGTGCTGGTTCCAGTCATCCGGAATGAAGACTTCCGGCCTGCGTGCCGCGTATGACCTTGGGTGGTCTTGTATACATTTGACAAGTTGTGAACTATTTTAATTGTTGCTTATTTTTTGTGCTTCTGAACAATTTGGTATGTTTAACGTTTGACATGTTAATATATGCCTTCGTTTTGTTGCTAATTTTGTTAACGTCATAATATGTGCATGTATAATTACTTTGAGTCAGGTATCACGAATGAAATGATGGCGCTGACAGGTTTGTTGTGTTTATTACAACGTTTTATTCTGTCGTTTGTGTGCGCAGGTTGTTTCGTGAATACGAAGTGATCGAATTACAGGTTATTGTGTGGACCCAGCTGTGCTCAGCCTTGGGGGTGCTTACAATGTTTGTTTGTCCTGTGTTCGATGCTTTCGTGTTTATGTGGGCACGGAGTATTTATTTGGCGTTTGTTAGGCTTTAGTTGTGTGTTTGACCCGGCCTTGCACTTTGTTTGTGACCGGCCTTGGATGTCTACAACGTTTCCTAATGGTCGAGCCATTGATGTTTTCGTGTATGCTCAAAGTAATAAATGCAGTTGTGACAAGAAATTTGCGTGATATAGAGATAGCCCAACACTTCTTGTATTAATATAAATGTGTTGGCGATCTGCCTGTTGTGATTACATAACGTTTTTACAAGTAACACTTCCTCAGCTGTTGAGCGTTCCAAGTTCGTGGAACCTCCTTGTTGTCAATGGTGCGTAGCTTATAGGCTCCTTTTCCGAGTACTGCGTCTACGACATATGGACCCTCCCACTTGGGAGCCAATTTTCCGGGTTTTTCAGCATTTGAGGCTTCATTGTCTCTGAGGACGTATTCTCCCGGGTTGAAGGTGCAGACTCGGACTTTGGAGTTGTAGTACTTTTCCAGCTTCGTTTTGTACTTTGCTTCATTTATTGCCGCCATTTCTCTCCTTTCTTCTAGGAGGTCAAGGTCGATCCTCCTCTCCTCTTCATTGTTGATCAGGTTCATTGAGAGCATTCGTGGTGACGGCAATCCTATCTCTGCTGGTATTACTCCCTCGGACCCGTAAACTAAGCTAAACGGTGTTTCTCCGTTGCTTGTCTTGGGCATCGTCCTGTGGGCCCACAAGATGCTGGGCAGCTCGTCTACCCAACCTCTTCTTTTTTCTCCCAACCTTGCCTTGATTCCATCGACAATACTCTTGTTGACGGATTCAACTTGACCATTCTCCTGCGGGTGCGCGACCGAGGAGAAGGTGTGCTCAATGTGTAATTCTTTAAACCACTGTTGAAGATTGTCTTCGGCAAAGTTCATTCCGTTGTCTGTGATGATCTTGAGTGGTAATCCAAAACGGCATATGATTTGTTCCCAGATGAATTTTTTGACAACAGTGGTTGTGGTCGATGCGAGGGCCTTTGCCTCTACCCATTTGGTGAAATAGTCGACTGCGACTATTATGAATTTGACAGCTCCTGGGGCTTCGGGGAAAGGTCCGACCATGTCTATTCCCCACTGTTGAAAAGGCCACACCGTTGTGACTGGTACCAATTCATTCTTGGGGCGCATTGTTTTGGGGGCGTGTCTTTGGCACCCACTGCATTTCCTCAATTCTTTAAACGCATCTAAATGCATCCCGGGCCAATAGTACACGGCATTCATCACCTTTGCTACAATCATTCTTGGTCCGGCGTGGATGCCGCAGATCCCTTCGTGCACTTCTCTGATCAAATAATTTGCGTCTTCTGGGTCGACACACCTTAATAAAGGTCCGAGGTATGATTTCCGGTACAAAATTCCATCCGCCATCTGATAATGTTCTGCCTTCTAATGGATTTTCCTCGCTTCCGCTTTGTTCTCCGGTAGTATCCCAGATTGAAGGTACGCGATTATCGGAGTCATCCAAGACGTTGTTCCTAGTTGGACGACGCTTACTTCTCTCAGTGGCACTGACGGGTTGCTCAAAACTTCTATGCGCACATCTTTCGCCAGGTGTTGGAAACTTGTAGAGGCGAGTTTGCTCAGCGCGTCTGCTGGTTTGTTCTCGCTTCTATTAATGTGGTGCACCTTGTAGGAGTAGAAGGTTTGTAGCAACGTTTTTGCTTGACTCAGGTAGAGCGCCATTGTATCCCCCTTGGCTTCATATTGCCCGTTGATTTGCCCGGCTACTAACATGGAGTCCACATGCGCTTTGATGTGTCTAACTCCCATTTTGATCGCCAACCTTAAACCAGCAAGGAAAGCTTCGTACTCGGCTTCATTATTTGTGCTCTTAAAATCCAAGCGTATGGCGTAGGTGAACTCATGTTTGTCAGGGCTCACCAGCCGAAGCCCAACACCTGCACCGTCTTCGTTAGACGCGCCGTCTGTGTATAACAACCATGGTTCTTCTACTTGCTGTTTTTCGGCTTTTTCCATTGCTTTGCATTCCCGGTCCTTATCATCCGGTACCTCTGTCATGAAATCTGCAAGTACTTGGCCCTTGATTGCCGGTCTTGGCCTGAAAACCACATTATGGCCTCCGAGCTCTATCGCCCACATGGCTAGTCTCCCTGAAATCTCTGGCCTTGAGAGGATGTTGCCAATATTGTAGTTTGTTAGCACGTGGATGACGTGGTTGGCAAAGTACCTGCGCAGCCTTCTTGATGCATGGATCAGTGCGAGTACTAGTTTCTCCATGATTGCATTCCGGGTTTCTGGGTCAGTCAGGGTTCGTGACACATAGTAGACTGGTGTTTGGACACCTTGTCGATCAACAAGTAACACTGCTCCTACTGCTCTGTCGGAGGCTGATAAGTACAGCACCAGAGGCACTCCCTTGACTGGTGCAGTTAATGTTGGCAACTTGATGAGGTAATCTTTCATCTCGCGGAAAGCACTCTCGGCTTCCGGAGTCCACTGGAATTGGCTTTTCTTCATGCAGTTTCGGAGAGTTTTGATAAACGGGAAAAATTTGGCTGCGTGATTGGCCAGGAAACGGTTAAGTGCTGCCAACCGCCCTGCCAATTTTTGCATCTGTTTGATCGTCGTAGGTGAAGGCATGCGTTCAATGGCTTGTATTTTATCAGGATTCACCTTGAAACCATCTTTTGTGACGATGAAACCCAGGAATTTCCCCTCTTCCATGCTGAAAGAGCATTTCGCTGGGTTTAGCTTGATACTTACTCCGCGCAAGGTGTCGAACGTTTTTTGGATGTTCATCAGCATTGTATTCTCTTCTTTGCTCATAATGACTAGATCGTCCATATACACTTCGATGTATTTGCCGATAGCGTCGTGGAAAGTTTCATTCATGAGCCTCTGATAGGTCGCGCCCGCATTCTTTAAACTGAAAGGCATCTTGGTGTAGCAGTATAGCCCTGTCGGTGTGCGGAACGCGGTTTTGTCTTCGTCTTGCACGGCCATCTGTACCTGGTGGTACCCCTTGTAGCAATCAAGGAAACATTTCCATCGGAACGTTGCCAGCGAATCAATCTTTTCATCAATGTCTGGTAAGGCGTAACAGTCGCGTGGACATGCCTTGTTCAGATCCTTGTAATCTACGCACATTCTCCAGCTACCGTTGTTCTTTTGGACCATCACTGGGCTTGCGACCCATGTTTGGTATCTGACTTCTCTGATGATTCCCGCATTTAACAACTCCATCACCTGCTCTTTCATAGCGTCGTGCTTTATGTCTCCCAAGTGGCGCTTGGCGTGTACTACTGTCTTTGCTTCTTCTGAGACGTTTAATCGATGTTCAGCTATGTGCCGTGGAACACCCACCATGTCTGCTGGTGTCCAGGCGAACACGTCCATGTTTTGGAACAACAGTTTCTTTAGCGCCGCGCGCGTCAGGTCAGACATTGCAGGTCCTAGGGTAACTGTCTGTTCTGGGTATGCGCTGTTCAACACCCATTTTTCTGCTTCCGCGCGTGGTGCTGCTTTACTTGCTTTTGCAGGTCTGAGCTCATCTGTTGCTAATACTTCTTTGCTTGCATATATTATTGCTACTCCCTTCTCCGTTGGGAATCCCACGGCTGAATGTGGGCCGGAGTAAATCATACTGAAGTCTCCTTGAGACTCTCTTCCCAAGAGTATGTCGTGCCTTGAATGTACGGGTAGCACCATGAATGTAACATCTTCTGTTCTTGAATTCCTTCCATCCGAGAGTAACACCGGGAACGATATCTGCCCAAGGGGAAAGACGGCTTCGTTACAGAAACCAGTGAGTGGGTAATCCACTGGTTCTAAGCGCGCCTTATCCTCCTGATCGAATTGATTGAAACATTGTTCGTATATGATATCCGCAGTGCTCCCTGGATCGATGAAAATGTAATCGGTTTGGTAATGCCCGATCACGCCTGAGATGACTATGGGTCGTCTTTCTCTTGGGCCGCCTCTTACGACCGGAAAAACAACCTGCCTTTCGCGCCATGAATCGTCTTGTGTGCGCTTGTTGTAATTTTTCCTTGGCTTTCGTGGGCCCCCTTGAACCATGTGGGTTTCTAACTTCCGGAGTTTTTTGTTATCCGGTCCTTCTTCCCTTCTTTGAATCTAACGGTAATCACGCTTTCCACCTTTTACCAGATGAGTTAACTTTCCGTCTCTTAAGGCCCTTTCGATCTCTTGCTTGAGGCTAAAGCAATCGTCGGTTAAGTGGCCTATGTCCTTGTGAAACTCGCAGAAAAGATTTGGATCTTGGCCCCTCTTATTACGCATTTGTAGGGGTGGTTTGAACTGGTGGTTCTCAGTTGCCAAGACTTCTGAAGGGGTTTTCGTTAGGAGTGTCCAGTGTTTCTCCCTGTTTTCTCTTTTTTCCTATTTTCGGTGAGCTATCTGATTGATTGTGTGGCGCGCATCCTCCCTTACCGGGCTTCTTTCTCTGTGACCGGATGTTTTCCATGGTTGGCTTCTGCCTTTCTTGTTATGCCGGTCGTTGTGAATGTATCCGCGCTGACGGTGATCGTCACCGGTCAACTGTCTGTCAGACTGCGCAATGGTTTTAGCTGCTTCAATGAAGGTTTCCCAATCTTTGGGTCCTCCGTCTCTTCCTTTTACACGTTTGATTAGATCATCGCACTTGACTGCCCTCATGAAGTGCGCGCGCATCATCTTTTCGCCTACGTCGCCAATCTCCAAACATTCTTTGTTATATCTTGTAATGAAATCTTCCACGCTCTCGTGATCTCTGCGCCATATGTTTAAACAGTCTGCTGGGTCTCTGGTGTGTCGACGCTGCTGAGATAAGTGTGCAAGGAACTTCTCTCGAAAATCGACCCATGATTTGATTTTTCCTGCTGGCAGGCTGTCAAACCAGACGCGCGCTGCGCCGATGAAGGTTTGAGCGAAGAGATGACACCAAGTTGGTAAATTCCATCCGCCTGTAGCTCCCGCACCATTAAAAACTTGAAGGTGATCGTCTGGGTCTGTCAACCCGTTGTATTTGCCCACGTTGTGTGGCAGTTTCGTTTTGTCGATAGCAGCCGTGGCGATCTCTCTAATGAATTTTGAATTCTCAGCCATGTCGTCTGGACGATAGCTCAAAGTGTAATCATGCTCTGCTTTTGGGTCATAACCTGCGCGCTTGCGAGGTTTGTATGCCTCGTGCTCTGGAGACAACCTACTGAACACTGTACTTTCTTTGTACGTCTCATCGTCATCTTCAAATTCGTCGTTTATGTTGCGCGGACCTAAACGACTTTGTATTGGCTTCTTTGGTTGGTGAGGGTACTGCACATAGTTGCTTTCTGTTTCACCGTAAGTATCGCGCGTGTCGTGCGCGCTCAGCCTTCTGATGTGTGGTGGAGGTACTGACTCAGGGCGTAAATTGAATGCATTGGTCTGTTGAGGCATGGGAGCGCTCAAAGGCCTTTGCAGTGGAGTGAAAAATGCGGACTGGTTGGCTTGTGCTTGAAGTAGAGCTTGCTGCGCACTGAGTTGTGTGTAAACAAGGTTTATAGACGCCACTTGTTCGGCATACCAAGAAGCCAGAGTTTTTCCTTCGGGTAGTCCTAGTAGTGCAGAGAAGTTCAGTTGTGCTTGGTCCGATGGAGCTGAGGGACCAACTCCATGGCTCTGTGTTTGCACTGGTGGGGGTGTTTGTTGGACTACCTCTGACGGAGGCTGGAAAGTAGCTCCGTTTGTGGTTTGAGTGATGATCCTAGGTGGAGTTTGGAAAGTAGCGCCAGTTGTGTTTTGAGTAACAACCCTGGATGTACTCCCAAAGATACTAGGAAACTCGTTGTTCATCGGCCCTTCTTGGATAATTTCGTTCCTTTGACCCCTTTGGACGTGTACGTTGTCCGAAACGAGTTCAAAAGAAGAAACGTCTCCATCTACCGGGTGAGAAGGGTTTTGTTCAGCCATTTTGACGAGTGTTTTTCGAAAAGAAAAGAGATGAGAGTGGTTTATGCTAAAAGCGGATGGCGCCAATGATGAAACACAGGTTAACACCAAGGTTAATCTGTGGGGTTATTTCTTCTGTGGGTTCAATCTCCTTTCTAACTCGTTGAAATGACTCGGGTCCTGCAAAACAGCAACACCGTTAGTCTCGTTAAGAGGGGAATATGGGGGTTTCCCTCTTAACCAGGCTCCGGCGTGAGAATAAGTACTGTTTCGAGGATGAATAAACAGTGTGTGTTAAGTGTGAGATTATGGAGAGCAAGGTGGTTCAACCTGGATGATGAAGGGTCCTATTTATAGCCGGAGGGTGAAAGAGGGAGGAGCAGCAGTGCCAGCTGTGGTTGCGCGCCAGCTGTCCGACCAGGGGGAATATCCCTTTGGTCTCCTCTGCTGTGGTCAGTGTAGTGGTACACGTGGCGCGCTTACATTTGCCTATTATTGAGACGTCGTACTGGTGTTGTCTGGCTGCTCCTTGATCTGTTGCAGGCCTACCTGGCGCCTGATGACTGGTGACACGTGTTGTCCTTTATGTCGGATTGAGCATCTTCGGTGCCACCTTGATATTTTCCAGAAGCTTCTGGATGGTCTCGTTGATGTCAGCGCCACATAGGATGGAAAAGTGGTGTGGTCCTTGCCATGTTGGCAAGGAATTGGGACCATACCTCTTCAGTAAGTAATTGTGTGGGTGTATGTATGTGAGTACGTGTTAGTATATGTGTATGTAGTATATGTTATTGTGTGTATGTGTTAGTATATGTGTATGTATGTGTTAGACCGCCGTAGTGGGCGTTTATTTTTCAAAAATATAGCCAAACACGCCCCATATCGCCCCTCCACCGCCCCCGCGGCATGATTGGGCGTTTTTCGCAAAAAAAGGTTGGCCGGCGTTGTTTGAAACACGCCAAAATGGTGCCTAGGGGATCGAGTTTACCGTTCAACGGTAACATTATTTAATGTTTTTTTCTTAATTCCCATTTAATACTATAAAAACCTCACTTTACATCCACATTTTTATAAAAAAAACTCACCCTCAATCAAAGATTCTCTCTACTTCTTTTACATTTATAAAAGTATGAACCCATTACGACCCCCATTTGGTGTTCCCTCAAGACCCGGGAACCCGAACACCACCCAACCGCAACAAAGCTTTAGCCTTCAAGACATGGACCCGAACATGTTATCGTGCGCGGCTTACTTGAGTGGCTCTACTCCTTTCATGCCACCCACTTTCGGCTTTGGCCAACCCGGCGGCTCGCAACCATCACAACAACAACCCGAACCCGATGTGGATATCGTGCCGGAGACGCAACCCGAACAGGAGCGAGAGACATCGAAACGAGGCAAAAGGTCGCATAAAAAGAAGGAACCGAACCAACCTCGTCGTAAGCATACTTACGTTATTTGGACGAAGGACGAGGAATACACGTTGGTTCGGTCGTGGGTCGATGTTTCGGAGGACCCTGATGTTGGTAAGTTTTTTTTTTTTTTTTTACTTTTTTTTCCTACACGTCGATTTTATTTTATTTTTAACATACAACTTTTTTTTTCTATTTGTAGCAAACTTTCAAACCGGTCCCGAATTTTGGAATAGGATTCGTGCACTTTTTTATAGCACGTGGGATCAAGCTATTGTGGCATGACTAACAGAAATTTAAGTAAAACTCCATCAAAAAATAAATCAGATTATTTTAATCTCCACTGCATGTTGGACATGTGATTGTCCTAGCATTGAATCATAAAAAAAAATCCTTTTATCCAACTTTAAAAAAAAAAACAGTTCATTGTGAAAGTAAAAATAAAATACTTAATAAAGATGGTTTAAAGAAAATAGTTCTTATTTACCTTTCGCCCAAAAGGACCAAATCGACCAACATGATGAATGTAAAGCTATCGATTACTTGGAGGTCACGATTAATCAGTAGGAAAAACCAGAAACAAATGATTAATAAACATATCATATGGTATGCCCATGAGTTTAATCCTCTCCAACTACAAAAAGATGTTAGTTAAACAAACTTCTATTGAGTTTTTACTTAGCTAGCATAAGTGTTCAACAACATGAAATAACATAATTAAGATAAGTAAGAGTATCTGCACAACTTAGTTGTTATCATAATAAAGGTACATTTTGGCATGAACTTGTTTTTGACCCATTTACCTAATAAATGTAAACTGATCAATTTCACCACCTCTAAGTTTACCATTTAAAAATAATAGAGATCAAAGATGGCATAAACATCAAAATGAAAAAATGTATCACTGAGTTCTTTTGCAATACCTTTGATTGACAGTTTCTGGTAGCTATATGAATAGCGGTGCTACCCTTCTTGTCTGTGTGTTTAGTATTCTCAGGTGGTTTATTTTCGATCAATTGTTCTACATGTCGAACCAATAACTGAAAACCAAAAACAAGTCAAAAGGTGAATTTTCAATTAATTGTTCTATAGCCTGAACCAATACCAATCCAACTTCAGATCTACCAAGAACTCAACAAATTACAACTTTATATTTACAAACTAATCACAGATCTGAACCATATAACCCAAAAATTCTAAGAGAAACTAATCACAGATCTAACGAAATCAGATCAATTCAAATGCAAATTCACATAAACTAATCACAGATCTGAGGAAATCGAACAAATACATGCAAAATCACATCACCTTATTCTCCGATTTGGCTTTCAGCTTCCTGAAAACGGCGGTTTTGTCGGTGAAAGGTTCGGTCGCCATTGAAGAAGCTGGTGCTCCGAACAGAAGTGAAATCTTGCATCGTTAATTTCTGTTTCTCTCTTCAAATAAACTTTGTAACAAAGTGGTCTTCCATGGGAAAGGTTGGATTTATGGTTTGGGAGATCTGGGGAATGAATTTGAATTTTGAATTAGAGAAAGTTGTTTTTGGAACACTGGAGAGAGAAGGTGGGCAGAGAGAAAGTGACGGGTTAGAAGAGGGAGAGCTTGACACGTGGGAAGAAGAAAGGGGGGCTGGATGTGAGGACACGTGGCCTACTCAACTTTTCCTTTATTATATAGGAAGATTTGCTGGAAATTTGACTTACTCAATCGGGATAAGTTTATTTGGAGTCAAATTTGGGTTTATTCGACTTATTCCAATTAAGAAAAAGATACAAAATAAATAAAAAATTACAAAAAGAAAAAATAAATTACCATTTACCTTAATTTTTATCAATTTAACATAGTAACACATAAATAATAATAACAATACAAAAACAAAACTAAAAAGTTTAAAACAATATAAAACCATAATAAAACATCAACCCCTAAAATCATCAAAAACAATAGAAAATTGTTAGAAACCAAAGAACACATAGAATCACATTTACATTTACATTTACAAGTTGACGGCGGGAATAGTTTTCTTACATGGTTGGCCAAAAGTGGCGGCCACTTTTGTTTTTTTTTTCTTTTTTCATATAATAGTTATTTATAGGTCATGCCAAATTACAATTTTAACCCAAGTGCAAAATTACGATTTTACCCCGATTAAAAATAAAATTTTGCTTTTGCCCCCTGCTTAAATTTTTGATTTTGCCCTCAGTTAAAAAATACAATTTTCCCCCGGTTCAAAATAAAATTATGGTTTTTCCCTCAACTAAAGTCCTGCCAAATTACGATTTGGTTCCCAGTTTAAAATTACGATTTTGCCCCTAGCTAAAAATTACGATTTTGCCCGCAGTTAAAATATTACGATTTTGCCCCCAATTCAAAATAAAAAAAATGGTTTTGCCCTCGGTTCAATATATTATTTTACCTCCATTTTAAAATTACGATTTTACCTCAGCTAAAATTTGCAATTTTGCCATCTTTTTTTTTTTTACAAAACCATGGTAGTGTTTTATTTTACTTGGTTAACTCAATTTTGTTTTTATTCATGCCAAACAGCTTCCTAGCACTCGCTAATTGGTCCTGACAAATTGTTGTTTTGCCCCAACTCTAAATTATACGCTTGACATCGTTTTAGTTATTTTTTTTATCATAACTATGGTACTGTTTTCCTTTAATTGGTTAACTTGATTTATCTTTTTTGATATCGTGTTATAAGTAGCATGTATAACTAACCGACATAAAGGTGTACATGTTATTAAACTAAGAAATACTCGGTTTAACGCATTATATAAGGCGCTCGCATTTGAGTTCCCCACCCAACTTCTGTTAGTTTGACTGTTAAAAGTTCATGAAATTACTAATATACCCGTAGTTTTTTTCTTGTAAAATTGCTAAAACACCACCTGAATTTTTCAAAAGCAAATAATCATCATCAGTGCATCTTCTTGATACACTATGAACACACACAAGTGTGCGAGAGAGTAAGTCTTGAATCATCTTTCTTCAAACATCAGTTCAGCCAAATCTTATCTGCTAATCGATTCCCCTCTTCAACATTAAAACGCCCGATTCAAGAACTCCTTTGCGTCTGTTTCTTATAAAATCTGAAGGGCAAAGCAGCAAGACCCGTCAAGATCCGGTGAGCAACACCCTCTGCAACTTCCGTTGCTGCATAAAACCCCTCCCGGTACCGGTTCGGAACCGGTACCGGTACCGAATTTACTGGACCGGGTACTTTTCGGTACAGATTCGGTACCGACTTTTCACATTTTCGGTACCGGTACCCACTTTTGGGGATTTTCAGTACCGGTACTTTCGGTACCGGACGATACGGAGCTCATCCCTACCTCACAATGAGTTTTCATGTTTGATATGACTATTGTTCTTTCTTTGTTTAATTGGCGGAGAAATCGAAAGGTGCTATGTGTTTTGTGTTGTTTGTTTCTGATGTTTTTTTGTTTACAATATAGCAATTTGTTGTCTTGGGGATATTTTTGGGTTAATAAGCCCTAGGTGGAGAGAAAATTAGAGATTTGTTTTAGTTTAAGGAATGCGTTAGATTCTGTGATGTGTGGATATAATATGAAATTTTTATAGTGGAATTTATGTTTGATTATGCGTTAAATAATAATGTTGTTGAACGTGTTCATGTTCATGAAGATGTTTATGAAGTTCTAGGTATTACTTGAACAATGAAGATCTGGGTAGTATACAATGTTTTGTTATTTGTTTTTTTAAATATTGTGAGATTACTAAAATACCTCTTGACTTAACGGTCAAACTTAGTCAAACTAACAAAAGTTGGGTGGGGGGACTCAAATGCGAGCGATTTTTATAACATGCAGACTCAAAAAGCAAAAAAAGGATTTTGGGCACTCGACCTGATGCCAGCTGACATTGATGATCCAACAGAAAAAAAAATTCAACAGAAAAAAAAAACCCGGAGAGATGACATTGATGATTTGCCAAAAAATGAAGCGAACAACATCAGACTAACATCCCTTTGGTTTCTTAAGCGAGCTGCTTTGGTTCATCCCAACCATAGATCGGTTGTGCACGGTTCTGTTCGCTACACATGGCTGCAGACTTACCGTTGCTGCTGTCGTTTAGCCTCAGCTCTTTCCAAACTCTCTGTCGGATTTGGTTCAACGGTTACATGTTTGTTGTCTAATAAGTTAGATTTTCGTTTTGTTGGTCCATGTGGATGAATATAAATGTATGGAGATGAAATGATACAGAGTGTTTAATATGAAAAGTTATGTAAATTGTTAAATACGGATTGCAATTTGGAATGATGATATAGTTATGGTAAAGTGCATATAATGTGTGTGTATGTCGATGTATATGTGGTATATGTAAGTAATTGGGTGGGTGTATGTATGGGGGAATGATCCACTAAAAAGTGAATTTTGACTAAGTAGCCTAAGAAGGATTGTGATGATGACATGTGGCACTCCTAATAAGTAGGAAAGAAGGACATTTTAGTCCTTATAAATAGGAGTGAAAATGACATGTGACATCTCTTTTGTTTTTTTAAAATACAAAAAAAATCTAGTACAAAAAAAAATCTAGTATAAAAAAATATAGCACAAAAAATGTAGTACAAAAAATATAGCACAAAAAAATCTAGTACAAAAAATATAGCAGGAAAAAATTCAGCAAAAAAATGTAGTACAAAAAAATACAGCACAAAAAAATTGAGAAAAAAATTTAAGACAAAAAAATTCAGCACAAAAAATTTAGCACAAAAATATAGTACAAAAATCTAGCACAAAAAAAATGTTATACAACATAAAAATACAACACATTTTAGTGGGTTTTTTTAGTTTTCATATTTTATATAGCAATATGATACTCAAATTAAAGATTAAAAAAAAGCTCAATTTTACAGTGAAATTTTTATGAAAAAATAGTGTCGTATAAAAAAGTTATGTACGTTTAAAAATTGGGGGTGGAATATGCATGTGGAGAGAGAAAGTTCATAAATATGATTTTTCCAAGATACCCTTGTACTCCTCCTTTCTCCAACACTTTCATCTTAACCATTGATTTGAAAAATGAATGGTTAAGATTACTTCTCATCCTACTTAGGCAAAATAAACTTTTTATTTGATCTTACCCCTGTATATGAGTACGTGTTAGTATATGTGTATGTAGTACTAGGTTATCACCCGGGACTGCTTCCCGGGTAGTTTAATTTTATTAGTTAATAAACATGTATTTTTATTAAAATGTAACATTATTTCATTAAATTTTTACACGACATTGAATAATTGTGGGAGCACCCCTATGTGATACGGTACCGGTTAAGTCAAACCACTTATGAAAAAACAGGTTGAAATTGCTTCGTACCATAATCCATGAACTTCACGAGCTAAAAAATTAATTTGAAATCATAAGTGTTATAACGATAATGTTTATTACATATAATAGTGAAAAATGAAATTACAATTATAATTCGTAAAACGGGACATGTGTCCCAAATATGTACTTCACATAAGTGAGTGTCATATATATCAATCAATTGATGAACTAAATTTGCATCTAGATGCTTAAGACAATCTTAATCTGATACAACATGTTTTGGACTTTGGAGGTTTTGCTACCAAAAGCTTCCCTTCACTCCTTGAGCATTTAAAAACATGAAGATCGCTAATTGACATGTTCTAGGCTCTCATCAAATCACTCCAACCGATGATACTATACCTAGACGAAACATTTAACATAAATATACATTTAAAAAATGCAAAATAATCAATGTGTTAATGATGGAATACGATGTCATACATTTCACTTTAGAGTGCAAAGTAAAATTACTTAAATTCTTAGACCATGGGTATGGTGGGGCTTGGGTTGAGGGCATAAGTTGACACGTGGAAAACAAACCCAAACCCACGCCCAGGGGGTATGGTGGGGCTTGGGTTGGAGGCTTGGGTTGGGGGCATGAGTTGACACATGAGGGCATGTGAAATGGCTAGTTTGGTTTGGCCATTGAGAGCCCGTCATGTCACCTTGCTAGCCCGCCCCACGCCCGGCTTCAAACCCAAACCCCAAGGGCCACGCCCCAACCCAAGCCCCATACCCCATAGTCTTACAAGCACTCATTACGAGATTATACAAATCTAATAATTTTGACTTCAAATAATCAGTTTACTCAAACACATGATTATTGCAACTTTAAATATGAATAATCAGTTTAGATGCACATTCAAACGCACCCTTAGCGACGACTTAAACTACTACTCACTAAAATCTAGGCCACATAACTACTAAACAGAGAGCAACAAAAAACTCAAGAAGAAAAAGTTTACATGTCCTTATAAGTGCTATGGTTTGAATTTTCGATCCATGAATCAGGCAAACCCCTCGTAATGCATAATCAACCTTGTGACATTATACAAGCATATATGTATAAGTAACACATTAGAAACAAACTTGAAAAGCAGTATGCATTACAAAAATATACAGAAAGTTTAAACACTGATGAAAAAAGGTTACTACTATAATCATCATCTGACCCGCCAAAAGCTGAATCCCAACAACACCAAAAATGGTTTGAACTTTTAAAGCACACGTTTGGAACTTTGTCTACACGGAAGGAAGGAACAAATTCATTAGATAAGATTTAAATGCATAAACTATTGCAGAAGCAAATAACCCAAACATCAACAGGTAGGCTCTACTAATATTGAGGTTCATGCAATTAACACAATTAAGGGTTGTCCAATGAACCACCCGTCACATCCCCACACTTAACCGTTGCTTGTCCCAAGCAACTCATCAAATCAGTTTCAAAATAAGTGATCAAATTAAACCAAGCAAAAACAAGCAATCTTTTTACGAACCCCTTTTTAACACCCAACCAATGCACCCCTCTCTAATTCTCTCCTCTCGGCTACAAGTGAAAACTAGCAAAGATAAGCTAGACACACACTAGGCAAACGGGTGGATGCACAATCATAAGCTTGTACCTAAATCGATCATTCTCCTAAAATGTGTCAAACATAAATGCAAATCAAAGGGACTTTCAAGGTTGTAACGTGGCTAGGCGTATGGGTAGGAAATGGAATATATATGAAGTAGCGAAAACTTGACCCGGTCTTTTATTACACAAATAAGCAAACAAGCAACTATCAAACTTAACTACTATGCAAAAGATAACTAACATCACTTCTTTTTTTTTTTTCATTTTTCATTGCTTTTTCTCTTTTTTTTTCTTTTCTAATTTTTTTTTTTAAGTAATACTTCCAACATACATCAAATAACATTACATACTACTAAACAATCACTAATCACTATAAAACCGGGTCAAGTTGGGTAAATTTTTAGGTAAGTAGCTAGGGATAACAATTGATAAGCTTTTAAGGCACAAAATGGGCAACTAAATGTCCAAACCCCCGCCCCTCTCACTACCATGCTCATATATATAACTTATGAGGTCCAACCCCCCAAATCCCACACTCACTCACACCAACAACGAGGCTACCTAAATGCCCTTATCCTTTTTGCATTCATGTCTAACTAAGGACTCAAACCGCATTCAAGCACAAGTTCTAATGCACCCCCACCCGTAGCCACTCTCATCAAAGACAATCATTATTTATGTACAAGTGTGGCTACAACTCTCACCAAGAAAGAAAAAGGTATCAAGGGTTGCCGGTGCACCAACTTGGGGTTAATCTAGGGTGTTCAAATTTTCACATCGTTTCACTTGGCTCAAAATTTTTCAAAATCTTTAAAATTCCCCCCCCCCCCCCCCATCCCCACACTTGGGATACATTGACCCCAATGTATGGTTTTGAAAGGTTTTGATCACTAAAAACCTTTTCAACATCAACAAAAACGCTTCTTTACTCAAACCCCAAATTTCTTTTTTTTTTTTTTAATTTTTTTTTCTTCTTTTTAACATAGACACCACCACTCAATCACCAACCCAAACACAACATATCAAAACACCACCCAACCTCCCAATCCTTAAACAAACCAACTAGCAAATATTCACAAAATATACAAAAGGAGAAACACAACCTTACTAATAGTAGCGCGGTCCCGGAGGTCCAAAAACTGAAGACATCACATCATTCCATTCACCGAACGCGAACGAACCGCTACTACTTCCTCCTTCTTGTTGTTGCGCTCCCTCTCGTTGCCTCGGGTCAACCCATTGCGAGTGGTGGATCGGCGGGGTTGGATACGACATACTACCATCATATGGTGGTAATGACGCATAATCCACATGTTGTGGATCCACAACCACCGGCCGCCCGGCATGATAATCCGCATGCAATCGCCTTTCTTGATCATCAAAATAATTATTATTTATTTCCACTTCCCGGGAATACGCATGTGTGCGATTCCATAACTCATGACGATCCAAACTATGTTTCAAGGCCCGTTCCATACTCGCACTATTTCTTGTGTTTTGATCAAACAATGTCCTCTCCGACCCCGACCACGTATCAAACACGGACGCCGGAGGACGTTGGTTAGCAATCACCTCTTGCATGGTGCCTTCATAGGCCCAACCCGGTACATACGACTGCTGCGTATAATCATAAAACATTCCACCATGACCCTGACCATAACCACCTTGAACCACATTT
This sequence comes from Helianthus tuberosus, assembly GCA_030545235.1. NCBI lineage: Eukaryota > Viridiplantae > Streptophyta > Magnoliopsida > Asterales > Asteraceae > Helianthus > Helianthus tuberosus. Next base: position 171,213 of record CM060353.1, on the reverse strand, counting down.
TCACCAACATGCGGCGCGTCCGCATAGTCTTCATCTCCGCTCGGAACTACCTCCTCATCGCTCTCTGGCTCATCCGGCTCTCCCGGTAACAAATCTCGTGCATTCAACTTTAATGCCCTCCACCGTTGCCCTTCCGATTTCAACTTGTGATACCGCTCCGACTGAGTATACGTCCAAACATTCCCCAACTTATCCAATGTAAAAGGCTGATGCCTTTTCGTTGCTCCGCGATCTTCGGAAGTTATCGCCTTCTGCTGTTTCATCAACCCCGTAATTATCCGACAGTACGGGACGATGTCCCTTCCATACTTGTTCCGACAGATCCATAAGTGGTTCATAATAAGGTAACGTATCGGAAAACGCGGACCCCCGTGCATCAACGAATAAAGAACAGGCACTTCAGGAAACCTCACCTGTTCTTTATCTCCCCTCCTTGGAATAACATTAAGAAGACAGATTGTATGCAACAATTTAGCTTCAATTTTCAAATTCTTCCGGTATAGGATACCACTGTATCTACCGGGTAAGAACAAAGCTGCCAACATGTCATTCCATCGCTGATGTTTCTCCGGCTTCACAAGAAGATCATCCAAAGTCGGTATCATATAGTCGCGGGCTGGCAAACTGTCATACTTTCCGAGCTTCTTCAAGGTATCAAAAGACATTTCTACCGGCACTCCATTCACAACACCCGTCAGCTTCATAGTCGATGGCTTGTCATATCGATTAACCTTAAGCGTTGCCATCCACTCTTGAATTTCAGTGATAAACAAGTTGTTTTTGTCTTTGTCAAAACAAGTAAGCGCCGACTCCCAACCTAGAGCCCGGAACTTGTTAAACACTCCAAACTGCCCAAACTCCGCTTCTCGAACATCCCTTTCACAAATAAAGGCCGCTGCCTTATTCTTCAACTTGTTCATGCAATCATTATACAACGTTGGCTGCCATGTCTCTGGTTGTTCATCCAAAGGACCCGAGTCCCATTTTGGTTTCTCTGTCGGATCCAATTCCATCTCTTCTTCGCTTTCACTTTCATCCACTCTACCCAAATATTGTCTCTTCTTCGGTTGTTGTTCCGGCTGTTTACCCTTTCCTTTTGAAGACGAAGACGAAGATGAACCCGCTCCCATCTTTTCCTTAGTTCGTGCCATTCCTACACACATTAGAGCAAACAACACAACCAAAGAAACAAAATTAAACCCTCTTTTCAAAACATCCCCACACTTGCTTGTTATCATGGTTGTAAATGCTAGTGAACCAAAGATATATCAAGAATTTTCAAAACTTGGGCATGGTGTCTCTACAATGGAGAGATCCCCAAAAGTTCACTACTTTAATCACAAATCTTACATCTACAACCATTATCAAGTTCAAATAAACAAGTTCATAATCATCTCTCAAAACAAGCAAGTGGGTATGAGCAAGTAACCTAAAAAACCTTACTTTTCACAATGTAGCATCAAAATACAAAAAATAAGCTTTCATACCTTTCCTTGAAGATGCAAGAATGTTTGTGAAACAAAAGCTCCAAAAATCCCCAAATTTTTCGAACTAGGGTTTTGATTTCGGACCCTAAATCTGCGTTTTCTCGTATGTTTCTTAGCAAAATCAGATACTACGTTGAAAATTAGTCAAGAAGGACTCTGATTTCTCTCAGTTTGGTCAAGAATTGAAGGATTTATGGAGGTTTGAAGGTTGAAGAAGATTATGGAAGTTTGAGGTTTCTTGTGGGAAAGAGATGGATAGTGATAGATGGATAAAGAAATGTGTGGCCAGGGTATACTCACGTGATGTTGTTTTTTTTTTTATATACATAAGAACCGGCCCCATATATTGACAAAAGTTGCGTACCGTAAATTACGGTTAAACCGTAATTTACGGTGAGACTTGGATCTCAACTCATCACCGTAAATCAGGAGACCTGTACCGTAACACTCAAAACATTTCATCTCTCACCGTAATTTACGGTAAGACCGTAAATTACGGTTCATGCTGAAAGTCTAATATCTACCGTAAATCAGGAGAATTATACCGTAGAAATCAAACATGTTTCCTTACCACCGTAAATTACGGTAAAACCGTAAATTACGGTGGATACTGGGCAATTCTAACTTGTGCAAAATGTTGTTTTAAGGTATCAAATTTTTTATTTTTTTTCAATTTTTTCGATTTTTTTATAGTTTTTAAAATTTTTTCAAAAACGTGAAAAATCACCCTACCCCCTCAAAAATCCCGTGTTGTCCTCAACACAATGTTAGAGTAATTCGTGACCCGAACATCCCCACACTTGTTTCAAACATGGATTTCGAGAAAATACGGCAATTGTGCAAATTATACAAAACAAACAAAACAAAACACTACTATGTACACTACCAAACCTGGGCCTCTCATGGTTGTTCCTCATCGACCGGGCGCAAGATGTAGCCCGCTTTGTCAAGCTCCAAAGTGTTTATGTCATTCCCATCCAAGTACGGTTTTAACCGGTGACCGTTCACCGTTTGTTGCTTCAATGTTTGCTCGTCTTGGATGTCTACATCACCAAATCGCCCAACTCTCTGAATCACATACGGACCCATCCATTTGCTTTTAAGTTTGCCCGCGAACATCTTCAATCGTGAGTTGTACAACCAAACTTTCTGCCCCACTTCGAACGTTTTCTTTCGCAATTTCGCATCATGCACTTTCTTTAGTTTATCCTTATAAGCCGATGCACATTCGTACGCCTCATCTCGAATCTCTTCTATCTCGCTCAATTGCAACTTTCTCAACTTACCCGCCTCATCGTAATCCACGTTGACTGTCTTGATCGCCCAATATGCCCGATGCGCCAACTCCATTGGCAAGTGACAACCCTTACCATACACCATCCGGTAAGGTGTTGTGCCAATCGGAGTCTTGTAGGCCATACGGTATGCCCACAAAGCATCATCTAACTTGCTCGACCAATCCTTTCTATCCGTTCTTACCGTCTTCATGAGGATCTCTTTAATTTGACGGTTGGACACTTCGACTTGTCCACTCGTTTGCGGATGGTAAGGTGTGGCAACTCGATGGTTCACACTATACCTTTTCAATAATTTTCCAAAGTTGAAGTTCTTGAAATGTGAACCACCATCACTTATAATAACCCGCGGAATTCCAAAGCGAGAGAAGATATTAGATTGAACAAATTTACAAACAACCGAGTGGTCGTTCGTTCGTGTTGCAATAGCCTCAATCCACTTCGAGACATAATCCACCGCCACCAGAATGTAAAGAAAACCATTCGAATTCGGAAACGGACCCATAAAATCTATACCCCATACATCAAATATCTCTACAACCAAGATTGGTTGTAGTGGCATCTCATCCCTCTTCGATATGCTACCCATCTTTTGGCAATTTATACAATTTCTGGTGAACTCAATTGCATCCTTGAAAATAGTGGGCCAATAAAACCCACAAGAAAGTACCCGATAGCCTGTTTTATGCCCACTAAAATGACCCCCGCAAGCGGACGAATGGGCATGAGTTAAGATTTCCAACACTTCCGTCTCGGGCACACACCTCCGTATAACTTGATCCGGTCCGATCTTGAAGAGATCCGGCTCATCCCAAATGTATTGCTTCACTTGAACCATAAATTGTTGTCGGCGTTTCTTGGTCCAATGACTTGGGATGGCACCCGTGGCTAAATAGTTAACATAGTGAGCATACCACGGTGCAACAAAGGTAGAAACGGCTAGAAGTTGCTCGTCGGGAAAATTTTCATTGATTTCACTTACATCATCGATCCCTTCCACCGGAATCCGAGACAAGTGATCCGCCACTACGTTCTCACTTCCCTTTTTGTCTCGGATCTCTAAATCAAATTCTTGTAACAATAATACCCACCGAATCAATCGAGGCTTCGCGTCTTTCTTCTCCATCAAGTATCGGACCGCACTATGATCCGAATAAACCACTACCTTGCTTCCCCAAATATACGAGCGAAACTTATCCAAAGCATACACCACCGCTAATAATTCCTTCTCGGTTGTGGTGTAGTTAAGTTGCGCTTCGGATAAAGTTTTGCTTGCATAGTAAATAACCACCGGTTTCTTGTCAACCCGTTGACCCAAAACTGCACCAATAGTGGTGTCGCTCGCATCACACATTATCTCGAACGGCTTTGACCAATCGGGTGGTTGCAAAATAGGCGCCTTGACTAAGTGTTCCTTCAAAACAGTGAAAGCTTGCATACACTCGTTAGTGAAATCAAACGGGACATCTTTTAATAACAAGTTACATAAGGGTTTGGTGATAACACTAAAACCCTTAATGAAACGTCTATAAAAACCCGCGTGTCCCAAGAATGACCTTACACCCTTAACATTTTTAGGAGGTGGCAAAGATGATATTACCCGTATCTTTGCCTTATCCACCTCCATCCCCCTTTCAGAAATCACATGCCCCAACACAATGCCCTCTTGCACCATGAAATGACTTTTCTCCCAACTTAGCACTAGATTTTTCTCAACGCACCTTTTTAAAACCTTTTGTAATTCGTTGAGACAAGCATCAAAAGTAGTGCCAAAAATGGAGAAGTCATCCATAAATACTTCGAGCGACTCTCCAACCCTGTCCGAGAAGATACTCATCATACATCGTTGGAAAGTTGCCGGAGCATTGCACAAGCCAAATGGCATTCGCCGAAAGGCAAAGGTACCATATGGACAAGTGAAGGTGGTCTTGTGTTGGTCATCCGGGTGTATGGCGATTTGATTGTAACCCGAATACCCATCTAAGAAGCAATAATATTTTTGACCCGACAATTTTTCAATAATTTGGTCAATGAAAGGTAGCGGGAAATGGTCCTTAGAAGTGGCGGCATTCAATTTTCGGTAGTCAATACACACCCGCCACCCGGTAACCGGTCGGGTGGCAATTTGTTCACCACTTTCATCCTTGACTACTTGAATGCCGGCCTTCTTAGGCACAACTTGAGTGGGACTCACCCAAGCACTATCCGAAATCGGATAGATGATTCCCGCATCCAACCATTTAATTACCTCCTTTTTAACTACCTCCCTTAGGTTCGGGTTCAACCGCCTTTGAGCTTCTCGCGTCGGTTTGACATCTTCGGTCGTGATAATTTTATGCATGACAATGGATGGACTAATTCCTTTGAGGTCGGCAATCGTCCATCCAATAGCACCCTTGTTCTCTTTTAAAACCTCAATCAATGCTTGCTCTTGTGCCAATTCCAAATTAGAGGCAATAATGACCGGTAAAGTGTCATTATCCCCTAAGAATACATACTTCAAATGGTTAGGCAAGTCCTTGAGCTCCAACTTTGGTGGTTCCTCCAATGATGGTTTTGTACCCGAATCGATCTCCACCGGTAGACCCTCGAATTGATGGGTCCATGGTGGCCGACCTTCTTTCATTGCCATAACATCTTGTGCTTCCTCTTCAACCCGTAGTGCATAAGCATGTACCTGTTCAGAAAAGTCACACAGGCAAATATCCAAACAATCCTCCTCATACTCATGCGGGTTGCATCCATCTACTATGTCTGCCATGAAACACTCATCAACACCGTTAGCATTAGAATTGTTAGTAAAAACATTCAAACGCATTTTTCTATTTCCAAAAGCCATATCAACTGTACCAAATCTACAATCAATAATAGCATGTGCGGTGCTTAAAAATGGCCGACCCAAAATTATATTTTGTTGTTGCTTAGGGTCCGCCGATGAGTAATCCAAGACTAAGAAGTCCACCGGGTAATAAAACTCATCAATTTTCACAATTACATTTTGAACCATACCCCGAGGCAACTTATGAGACAAATCGGCTAAAACAACCGTTGTCTCCACCCTTGATAACGGACCAAAGTCATATTGGTCATATAAGCCCCCCGGTAAAATGCTAACTCCGGCTTCGAGATCTAGCAACGCCTTAGCCATTTGAAAATTACCAACTTGTACATTAATCAATGGCGTGCCCGGATCTTGGAGCTTAGGAGGAAGCTCCCCATTCAACACCGCACTCACTTGTCCGGTTAAATCCACCCGCTTAGGCACTTTCTTCTTGTTTTGCCTTTTTTGTGTACATAATTCTTTTAAGAATTTTGCATAAGCGGGGACTTGTTTTATTGCATCAAGGAGTGGGAGATTTATTTTTACTTGTTTGAACATATCCCACATCTCCTCTTTTTGAGGACCTCTTGATGCGATAAAGTTTTTCTTACCCGGGTCAAGTAAAGCCGATGGAAACGGAACTTGACTCGGTTCACCCTCAACTTTTTCACTTTCTTTATTTTCACCCAAACCCGGTTTTTTAACATTTAATTCTTTTGGTTTAACCGGTGAAACATCATCATCACTATCATTACCCGTGATGTCCTCAACCACCCTATCAACTAATTCGGGTGACAAATTAGCTTTAAACTCTTTCCCACTTCTCAAAACACTAACCTGATGAACATTTACATTACCTCTTGACGAACCGTGTGATGGATTTACCTTGGTGTCACTAGGAAGTTGACCCTTACCTTTCTTCAATTCCGCCACATCGGTTGCTAATTGACCCATTTGGGTTGTTAGTGATTGGATGCTTTTATCACGAACCTCATCTTTTTGCATTCGCACTTCATCAAGTTGATTCCGTTTTTGCATCTCCATTTGCATGCTCTTTAGCATCTCCATCATCTCGTTTCCACCCGAAGAACCCCCTTGTTCTTGACCCGTTGGGTATTGTTTTTGATAACCTTGGTTATTTCCGCCTCGGTATCCACCTTGATTGTTATAAGATTGGCGCGAACCATAGTTTCCTTGGCTACCTTGAAAGTTCGGGTTTGATTGATTTGAGGGGTTCCCATATCTAAAGTTCGGATGGTTCCTCAATCCGGGGTGGTAGGTATTAGAATTCATGTTGTTGTAATTCCTACCACCTCCTCCTTGACCTTGACCTTGAACCGCATGGACTTCCTCGTATTGCCCGTCCAACATCCCTTGGCAATTTTCAGCCGCATGACCTATCTCATTACACAAAGCACAAACATCATAAATTTGGTTAGTGGTTTGAACATTACCATCATCTATGGCGTGCACTTGCGGTCGGTTAGTGGTCGGTCGGGCTCTTCTTGAGGCTTGAGCTTTCCTCTTTGATGTAGTTGCCATGCTTTCCAAGAACTCCCAATCATCATTCTCATAGTTTGTTCCAAAAGTCCCACCGGTGATAGACATCAAATCACGTGCATCTTCGGCACTCAACCCCTCATGAAAAGCATTCATCAACTCCCATAATTCAATTCCATGATGAGGGCAGTTTTTAATCATCATGTTGAAACGCTCAAACGCCTCGTGAAACATCTCACCATGTTGTTGTTGAAAGCTTCTCAATCCCTTCCTTGCATCGTTGGTCTTTTGGGCGGTGTAAAACTCATCCAAGAAGGTTTGTTGCATCTCCCCCCATGTATATATGGATGCCGAGGGTAATGTGTAGAACCATTTTTTCGCCTTCTCTTCCAAAGAAAATTGGAACAAAACCAATTTGATATCGTCGGCTGAAAACCCTTGACTCCCAAGAGTGTTGCAAATAGAGTCATAAGCCTCTAAATGAAAATAAGGCTCCTCATTTGCCAACCCCTTGTACTTTGGTAAACTTTGCAAAGAATTGGTTCTTACTTCAAATGTTCGCCCTTGATCATTATGAGGAATGACTACCGGTGAAGGGTTTTGCGTGATTACCGGCCGAAAATGTGCTTCAATGCCCCTCACATTTTCCCTAAGGTGTCTCCTTGGTACACCATACCTACCTCTCGGAATAATAGGACCATTTGGCCTTGGTACTTGCCCTTGTGGTGCGATTGGTTGTTGAAACTGTTGTTGTCGCATCGGTGGGCGTTGAGGTGGTCTTTGAAATTGTTGTTGTACATGTTGTGGCCGGACTTGTTGCAATGGAATAGGTGGTTGTATTGGTGGCCCTTGTGGTCTTGGCCGAATGTGTTGTGGTATAATTTGTTGTTGTGACATTCCACCAACACTTGCCATCCCTTGAGATTGACTTTGCAAATACCCAAACTCCCCTTGATCACCATAACCTCCATAATCGTACCCATCATCATCATACCCCTCAAATTCTTCAAATCCCTCATCATAACCATCTCCTTGAATTCCCGAAGTTTGCCCAAATGGGATGGTCGAATACTGAAAACCCGATTGTTGTGGTTGTGGTCTAAAAGATGAAGTAGTATGCACAATAGTTGAATTGGGTGCAATTGTGAAAGTGGATGATGATTGACCCGTAGTTGGGGGAAAAAATGGGATAATGGTGGGATTGTGGTGGATGGATTGTAGGTGATGGTAGGCTCAGTTTGAGTGGTGATTGGTTGGGTGACATTGGATGGTGTAAATTCAGCGGTGGTATTAGGTAATGTGGTGTTTGGTGATGGTTGGGTGGAAGTAGGTATAAAGGATGAAGTCGTTTGACCCGTTGTAGGTGGAATTTGAGAATCAGCCATGATGTTTCTAGGTGTGATGGGTGAAGTGGGTGAACCAATGATTTTGTTTTCTCGCACTAAAACTCTGTTTTGTCGTAGCGTTCTTTCAATTTCCGGATCAAATGACAATGGTGACGCTTTGTGAGAGCCTCTAGTATGCATGCACCTGTAGAACCTGCACACTAAACACACCAGTGTAAACCCGAAAATAACAAAACAAAACTATTAAACTAACACACGTTGCGCACTACTCCCCGGCAACGGCGCCAAAATTTGACGTGATGTCGCGGTCACAATCAAATTTAATCCAAATACAACTAAGTAGATAGCGGTAAGTGGGTATCGAACACAGGGAGTTTGTGGAAAATGTGTTATTTCAAAGTTTATCTAAATTTACTAAATTTATCTAAATGCAAGAAAAGTAAAATCAAGAGTTGGATTGTGTGATTTTAAAACTAAATTTAACTAATTCAAATCAAAGTTGGTTGTAAAACAAATTAGGAGAGAACAATGATCATCTTAGGTTTCAGTTTCTTTAAACAATTGTGTGTAATTCCAACTAGAAAGAGTTACATAGACATAACTCGTGTATAGATGATTGAAGTGATAAAAGGGGACAAAGTACTCGGATTATATAAACGCGAGGTTGTTTCCCGATGACCAATTAATCAATAACCAACCCTAACCCTTCCCGTGATATCTCGATTGCCAACGGCACCAAGAACGTACGATTAAGACTAGAAATTGCACTATCGATTAACAAGTTACAAGCAATCAAACATACACCATGATATTCAAGCAATGCAAGTTATCATTCTAGAAATTCGGAAATAAAACACACAAAAGTTCAAGAAACATTCACCTAAGATGATCACCGAAGAAGTTAGCCGGACATGGCTCGGTGAATCATCATAACAAGCAATTCGATGTTCATACAAATCAAAAACACAAACCGAATGTTAGAAATTGTTCCAAACCAAGCAAGATCAAGCAAAATCGCCCCTAGTGTCTCCAATAACCGTCCAATGATGAGAATAATAAAAAGACACCCCAAAAACTAACTTAAATGTGGCAGTTACGGATTGGCTCGCTGAAACCACCGTAAATTACGGCTCCACCATAATTTACGGTGGACTTAATAATGTTACGGTGATACAAGACTGATTTACGGCGAGCTTCAGACAAATCCCAGGTCCACCGTAAATTACGGTAAGACCGTAATTTACGGTGGTAAGCTGACATTTCTTCTTTGTTTTGTCTCTTATTCCACGCTCGACCCGTTCATCTTCAATACCCTCCAAAGCTGCATTTTATCCACTTTAAGCTCCCGAACCGCACCTGAAACATAAGCACAGTAGTTATCTAATTCAAGATAATTACACGATTAAGTGAATGATTATTTCGTCTTTTAACACAATTAAGGGTTGTCCAATGGACCACCCGTCACCAAATCACATGCATTTGAAATGTAACTAAAGATTCAAAGCGAGGAAATTTGTCACAAATATCAACAATAAAATGGCCACTTTTAGTTTGAGCTTGTTTTGACCCGTTACCCAATGTGCCCATCTTCCCACCTCTATGTGTGCACAACTGTGTATAATCTGAATCAACTTTGTAAATTGAAGGGAAAATAGGACCAAATAGATAGAAAAAAATTATATAGCTTAGAAGACATGTTACTTACCTCTTGTTAACAACATTGTGCACTCGACATAACTACTGGGAAAATCAGCTTGAGAACCAGCTTGTATAGGATTTGTCTGCCAAAGTTCCTGGATTAAAGCATCATAGATTTTCCTCCTCGAGGCATATCTTCACATTTATCACGCTCAAATATGTTTAGCTGTATGCAGATATATAAAGAAAATAAAATAGAATTTAAACAATCAAACGCTTCAAAAACTAATTCTAAGATTATACCTTCCATATTTAAAAAAAAAAACATGTTTAAGGACTAAAACATCCATTGGTTTCACCTCTAACTTATCATCATCAGAGACAGAAGTTGACTTTACATTGGTTTCACCTCTAACTTATCATCATCAGAGACAAAAGTTGACTTTAAACCACAGACCATATACCAATTCCCTTCTTATGAACCTTGCATTGGAACAACATATTTACAATGATAATTGAGTCAAGCTTGATTGTTGCTTCCAACTGATCATCCAGCCAAATGATAGTTGAACCTGCCAATTTGATTAAAAAGCTTGAGCCATGTTAGTTGTCAGATAGCATTGTTTTAAGTGTCATTTTTATAATAATATGCATTAGATACAAAACTATTACTAAAACTATAATATAACTTTTCTTCTAAATAAACCAACTTAGAAGGTTGTAAAGACTTGATTAATTTTAACTCGTTTGACCCGTCTTGTTTTCGGCGTTGCTATTAGCTTTTATCTAATCAACCTGTCAAAGCCAAATTAAATATTCAAAAATAATAAGGTTGAATTTAACAACCCTAAAATAATAATAAAAAAAAGTATATGATAATAATTTCATACTCATGTTGTGCACTTAAGAACAAAAATATATCCTGCGCGTAAGAACAAAAAAAAACAGCGTATTTAATCTCAGCGAATATACGTACCTGCATTCATGGTTTAAAAGGCGATTTGAGGCACACCTTGGCTGAGGCAGTGAAAAACCACATAAAAGGCTAAGCCTCTGTATTCTCTTTCTATCAACGGAGTAAACCTTCGTCTTTTTAAGAAACTTCAGCCCCTTTACGTTCCTGAATAACAATGCCGTGATTCACAAATCAACAAATCAAATCTTCGTTTTAGATATAATAACAAAGAAATTAAGGTGTAAAGCGGAATCAAACAAAATATTGAAGATTAGGGCTTTGAATATTGAAGAACCTTAAGTTATATGTAGATTTATAAACCAAATACCCGATTGAATTGAGAGGAAGGGTTCATATGAAATCTACAGATTGTTGAAAAAATCGAGTGATGATCGGTTCGTGTAGACCAATATCATGCAAAAGCTAAATCAAAACAAAGAAAAAACATCAATTAATCAATATACGAAACTAAATGAACAAAATCAAAGGTAAAAAACTTTAATATTAAACGATTAAAATCACAAAATAAAAAAACATACCTGTACTTCTTTCTGAATGAATCAAGAACATGCAACAAACAGGGAAAAAAAATTATTTGGATGATCAACAAAATACAAAATAGAATAATGGAAGATGATTATGATACCTGGAGTTGATCGAACGTTCAAAGAATCAATCGCCGGTAGGTTAAAGATGAGAGAGATTGAAGATGTAGGGTTTTGTCTGAAGATGAAAAGGTAAAGTGTGTGTGTATATGTGGTTTATATAGGGATCCGAATAACGACAAATGGGTCAAATACCCAAAACGGGGCTTCACTGCAGGGAAAAAAACCCATAGGTTTTCCCGCCTAAATGAAACCCAAGATGCTATATCCAAGCGACACGTGGCCCTAAATATTTTCATTTATTATATATAAATAGATGTGTTAGTATATGTGTATGTGTTAGTATATGTGTATGTATGTGTTATTGTGTGTGTGTTAGTATATGTGTATGTATGTGTTATTGTGTTAGTGTGTGTGTCTAATCCTATTATACTAATACTATATTTTTGCAATGTATATTTTATAACGTTAACCGTCGTTTAAAAAATTGCTTATATAATTCATTAAGTCTATGAGACTTTTTTCCGGCTCGTACGAGGCACTTAAATCCCAAGGGACGGCTATATATATATATATATGTATGTATGTATGTATGTATATGAAATTGTGCCCGTGCGTGTATGCGTTACTATATACATAAGTGGTTTTTGTTTTATTTAACTATACTTTATTTATTTATTGTTTGATTTGATTTTCCTACGTTAATTTTGTATTCGTTAACTTTTTAAAAAATTTCAAATACACATTTACGTTTACTTTTCTTTTTGTCATCATGTCAATATAAGTTTTGTTAAAAACCCAGTTGTTTCAAAATAAGTTTATTTCATAGCATATTGGTAATGTGACTATCCACAACGATTTCGACTGAAAATTGGTACCGAATATTATGAGAGTCGGTACCAGTATTTTACTTAAAGAATAAATAATAGGGAAAATTACTTTTTGAGTCCTTGTGTTTTTTGGGTTTTAACCACTTGAGTCTAAAATCAAAATGTTTAACGCTCTGAGTCCCTACAACCACTTTTCTTAACCATTTGAGTCCAAATTTTTAACATCATCCACCAAGTATGTTAACTACAAGGACATTTTAGTATTTTACACATAAGGTAAAACTCTTCAAAGCATAAGAGTACAAGGAAAAGTTTTTAATGCATAAAGTTATAATATATAATATAAAAAATAGATTATATACAATATTAATACACACAGTCACACACAAACTCTCACACATCTGCACTTTCTCTCTTTTTCCCCATCTTACCACCACCACCGCATGACCGCCACCACACCTTCACCACCCCTGCACTTCTCATCACTGCATCGCACCACTATCACCACCGCACCTCCACCTTAAACCCTCACACACATGATCCACCACCGCACCAGCACCACCCCCACCATCATCCTTACCACTGCAACAACATCAACGGGAGGTCCACCACTGCAACAAGATCAACCATCACCACTCGACGACAACGACGTCTACCGTCATCCCCACCACAAGATCAACCGGAGGTCTCTCTCTATCACTCGACGACGTCCACCATCATCCCCACCACATAAACAAGATCAATTGGCGCTGCAAATCCAATACGGGATCTTCAGATATGAGACTCAAATGCTCAATACGGGATCTTCATATATGCGGTGTTGGTGGAGGTGGTGCGGTGGTTTTTTAAACTATAGGGGTACTTTGGTCATTTAACAAAAGTTAACAGAATAATTCTAATAGTGTTAGGAATTTGGACTCAAATGGTTAAAAAAGTATATATGAACTTAGGGCGTTAAACAATTTACGTTAACCTAATTGGGACGAGTTGTTATTGTTACGAACCCAATAGACCCGAGCCCATGCACAAGTAGAAGGCCTATGCCCATGCATGCATGGGCCTTCTACTTGTGCATGGGCCCGGGTCCATTGGGTTCGTAACAATCCACCCTGCTTGAACCCACCTTCTCCCCAAGGTGGAAGTCTGGGTATGTCTTTGCGAACCGCCATTTCGTTTCCCACGTGGCCTCGTCTCGAGTACCTCCGACCCACTTAACCAGTATCTCCGTTCGCGGCCGTATTTTCCCTTTTGTATCACCCTCTCGTCAAGAACACTTTCCGGTTGTGGCTGTGGCGAAGCGAGGACGGAATCTTCTATAACAACTGACCTTGGTTAACTGACCTCCCCCATACATTTTTTCAAGAGGCTTACATGGAACACATCATGAATTTGAGACCCCGGAGGCAACTGAAGTTGATAAGCTACCTGCCCAACGCATTTCAAGATCTTATAGGGCCCGAAGAACTTAGGAGCAAGTTTGTTGGACAACCGATTCGCAACAGTGGTCTTCCGATACGGTTGAAGTTTCACAAAAACAAAACCCCCTTTCGACCTCGCGACGTTTCTGATCAGCATAAATCTTCATGCGGTTCTGAGCTATGACTAGATTAGCCTTGAGTTGACGTAGAAGTGCATCTCTATCACGGAAATAATCGTCGACAACTTGTACATTCGTGGTACCAGGGATATATGGAATAAGCTTAGGAGGTGGGCGACCATAGACAACTTGAAACGGAATCATTTTCGTAGAAGCATGCACTGATGCATTGTGTAAGACCCAGTTTATACTACTAGATTTAATAACATAATACCTTGCATTTCATGCCAAAATTTGGAGTTTACAAAAACTTACAAGACTTGAAAATTTTAACTAGACACAACATTCACATATTGATCCTACGAAACCATATTCAAGACAGAAACTACAATTGTTTACATAGTTTTAAAACAAAAGATCAAGTGCGGAAGCATTGAGTTGTGTGTTCGGTTCGACTTGATAGCTTGATCATCATCCTACTACTTGATATACCTAAAAACTGAAATGTTTAACACGAAACATTAATAATTGAGTTCTTAGAAATAATACACAACCAAAACTACGTTTGATACGGGTTTGATTGGTTATAAAAACAATTAAAATTATAAAACATTCCTGTGTCTACCGTAACTTACGGTATCACCGTAAGTTACGGTGATCACTTTAGAATTTTGGTTCACCGTAAAACAGGAAAGAATTACCGTACAGCTTTCATCTCTACCGTAAGTTACGGTACCACCGTAACTTACGGTAGTACCTTGAAATCCTTATTTTGCTTGATTTGTTTAATACACTCAAACCCAAATTCTCGATTTTCACTTTTCTAGCACGCCAATACATTAAATTCTCGTATTTCTTATATGTTATACATTAACCAATCATCAAAGAACAATCTATCATATTCCGGAGCATTAATCATGCCTTACTTGATTGTTCGACCCGTTTGGATGCCAGGATTTAGGCATCAAACAAGGTATTTCAAAAATCCAATTTCTATCACTTGTTTTGACCCGTTTTACTTGTTTAAGACGCAAAGTCACTTCCGTGACGTATTGGTCTATCTTGTTTACCATGTTTTCAAAACTACAACATAAAACTAACAAATAATTTTTAATGTAACGAAACGATAATTTCGTACCTCTAGAGCACGCCTTTTCCTCGTGAATTCCCTCCGGCTTGTCCGCTTGATGATCCGGACTCTTTGCCTAGAAAATTCAGTTTTACAACTTGTTTAGAACTCTTTTCATGACCATAATCACATCATTATGAGCCATGACTAAATCTGCGTTTTCCTCCTATTCTAACATTTAAATCCTCACTTAGGCATTTCAACGAACACCTAACGAGTCAGATTTTTCTATAATCGTTACTAAGTTCATGACTTGCAATTTAACATCTAATTTCACTTTAATTAAGCAAGTTGTACACATTTAAACATTCAATTACTGAATCTCCTCATACAATTCAGCTTTTCACTAGATTAAAATTTCATAATCCTAGTGCTTGTCTAGTCTTTACAATATCTTAAATCACCTACAATGGTGATTGTAATTTCTTCAAATAACATGCAATGATTTTCACAAATAATCATCTAGGGTTTAACCCTAAACAACATATTACTTCAAGATTCATTCATGCATGACTTATCTAAGTTCAATTTCAGTTATTCACCATTAACCTAGAATTTATGGTGCATCAAAATATCAAAATTATACATACCTTTTGATCCCTATGACGAGGTGATCACTAATTTGTGTTTAGAATTCGATTTGAAACGGATTTGAGGCTTCAATTTAGTAGATTTTGGTGTGAAGCTAGGGTTTGGAGAATCCCCTGTTCGCCCCTCTTCTCTTGATCGACCAGACACACCAATTTTGGTGTGTTTGGTTTGGTTTTGTTACTATTAGTAAATATCTTTCACTTTTGACAAGTTTAAACCCTTAACTATGATTTTCCCTTAAGTTTAAGTATTTTAACCATATTATGAATTATTTCAAGACTTGAATTTAACTAGGTTAAGTTCCTAGTTGGTAAATTCTTGTTTGTTATTTCCTTAGAATTTTAATATAAGGATTTATATTTTTGGGGTGTTACAAGTTCACCCCCTTAAAAGGGTTTCGTCCCCGAAACCGAATTACGTACCAAATAAAGTAGGGTGAAGACGTCGCATCTCTTCTTCGGACTCCCACGTAGTGTCCGAACCTTTCCTATGCTCCCATTTGACTTTAACTTGGTCAATTTGTTTATTTCGTAAATGTTTGACCTTTCGATCTAAAATCTCCACCGGTCTCACCGCATAATTTAGACTATTATCCACTTCGATATCATCGTAATGGATATAGGTCGTTTCGTCTGCTAGGCACTTTCTTAATTGTGATACATGGAAGGTGCTATGAATTCCACTTAGCTCCTCAGGTAATTCAAGACGGTAAGTTACCTTGCTAACTCTCCCGATAATTTTAAATGGCCCAATAAACCTCGGGCTTAGCTTCCCCCTTTTTCTGAATCTAATGACGCCCTTCCATGGGGAAACTTTTAGCATGACCATGTCACCAACTTGGAATTCGATTGGCCTTTTCCTTTTATCAGCATACGCCTTTTGCCTGTCTTCAGCCGCTTTCAAGTGTGCCCGAACTATATCGATCTTTTCATTCGTGGCTCGTACTATATCTTGGTGGGCGAGTTCACGTGGACCCACTTCACCCCAACATATAGGGGTTCGACACTTCCTACCATAAAGCATTTCGTATGGTGCCATCTTAATACTAGACTGGTAACTGTTGTTATACGAAAACTCGACTAACGGTAGGTGAACATCCCAACTGCCTCCAAAGTCGATTATACATGCCCGTAGCATGTCCCCCAATGTTTGTATCGTTCTTTCACTTTGTCCATCCGTTTGAGGATGGTACGCAGTGCTAATGAACAATTTGGTCCCCATTTGCTCTTGGAAATCTCGCCAGAAATTCGAAGTAAACCGGGTATCCCTATCAGACACGATGGACACCGGCACCCCATGACGTGCTATGATTTCATTGGTATAAACTTCTGACATCTTTTCTGACGTATAAGTCTCACGAATCAGAATGAAGTGAGCACTTTTCGTCAATCTATCCACCACTACCCATATGGCATCAAAACCGCGATTCGTCTTAGGCAACTTGGTTAACAGGTCCATTGTAATATGTTCCCATTTCCAAACCGGAATTTCTAACGGTTGGAGTTTGCCGTATGGTTTCTGGTGCTCCGCCTTGACTTGTAAACATGTCAAGCATTTTTCCACATACTTCGCCACGTCCCTCTTCATTCCGGGCCACCAATAATTTTGTTTCAAATCATTGTACATCTTGGTCGCACCCGGATGAATTGAATAACGGGATTTATGAGCTTCATTAAGTAGAAGCGCCTTCACTCCACAGGTATGTGGGACCCATATCCTTCCGGATCGAGTCTTCAACCCGTGATTCCCATCCGACAAATCTTTTAATTGACCAATTATTCTTTCTTTCTTCCAATTCTCTTCTTTTACTGCTTCTAACTGCGCCTCTCGAATACGTTCAAGTATACCCGAGGTCACCACGAGTTGCATCGACCTTACTCGTATCGGGACGTAGTCCGCTTTTCTACTTAGAGCATCAGCCACTACATTAGCCTTTCCGGGGTGGTAATGTATCTCACAATCGAAGTCTTTCACCGTTTCTAACCATCTTCTTTGTCGCATATTTAACTCCTTCTGATCGAAGAAGTATTTTAAGCTCTTGTGATCGGTGAATACGGTGCATTTTACCCCATATAAGTAATGCCTCCATATTTTTAAGGCAAATACCACCGCAGCCAACTCAAGATCATGCGTGGGGTATTTCTTCTCGTGTATCTTCAGTTGTCTCGAGGCATAAGCTATAACTTTGCCCCGTTGCATCAAAACACAACCGAGCCCCGATAGTGAAGCATCAGAATAAACCACCATGTCTTCGACTCTGTCCGGCAATGTCAGTACCGGAGCTTGAGTTAACTTCGCTTTTAGTGTTTGAAACGCCTTTTCTTGATCTACACCCCAAATAAACTTTTCTTTCTTCCGGGTTAATTTTGTTAGTGGTGACGCAATTTTGGAGAAATCTTGAATGAATCTTCTATAGTATCCCGCAAGTCCCAAAAAGCTTTTAATTTCAGAAGGGTTCTTTGGGGGATTCCATTTTGACACGGCCTCTATCTTTGACGGATCCACCAATACTCCGTCGGCACTTATGACATGGCCAAAAAATTGTACCTCTCGTAACCAAAAGGCACATTTAGAGAATTTTGCATATAACTTCTCTCGTCTAAGGGTCTCTAACACTTCTTGTAAGTGATGTGCGTGTTCAGCTTCACTTTTTGAATACACCAAGATATCATTGATAAACACGATGACTGACTTATCCAGCATTGGCTTGCAAACTCGGTTCATGAGGTCCATGAAAGCCGCGGGTGCGTTTGTTAGCCCAAATGACATCACGAGGAATTCGTAATGTCCGTATCTCGTACGGAAAGCCGTCTTCGGCACATCTTCTTCTTTGACCTTTAGTTGGTGATACCCTGATCTAAGGTCAATTTTTGAAAACCAGTTCCCACCTTGTAGTTGGTCGAATAAATCATCTATCCTCGGGAGCGGGTATCGGTTCTTTATCGTGAGTTTGTTTAACTCCCGGTAATCGATACACATGCGCATGCTCCCGTCTTTCTTTCTTACGAACAACACCGGAGCGCCCCAAGGAGACACACTCGGCCTTATAAATCCCTTGTCAAGCAGGTCTTGGATTTGAGACATCAACTCTTGTAATTCCTACGGTGCAAGTCGGTACGAGGCTTTTGCTACGGGTTTCGCGCCCGGAATCAATTCGATCCCAAACTCTATTTCCCGTTCAGGCAGTATCCCCGATAAGTCCTCCGGAAACACATCTTCATAATCTCGTACTACCGGTACCTCTCCAATCTTTCGTGATTCTTTTTCAGGCTCATTAGCGTATATTATGAATGCTTTGCATCCTCGCTTCATAAGCTTGTGAGCTTTCAACATTGAGCATACTATAGGGTTGCCTCCTTTTTCGCCATAAATGGTGACGTGTTTCCCGCTCGGAGATGTTAGTTTTATCTCTTTACGAAAACACACGATCTTTGCATGGTGTTGAGATAGCCAATCCATCCCAACGACTACTTGAAATTCTCCCATTGACATCGGGATTAGGTTTATCAAATATTCTTCGTCGTCAATGCTCCGTTTACAGTTTTTACATACATCACAAACAATAAAGCTCTTGTTATTACCTATCTCTACTTCTAAAGGCACAGGTAATTTTGTTAGAACAAATGAAAGATGTCGAATAAATCCATATGAAACAAAGGATTTATTCGCACCCGTATCAAATAACACGTGTGCAGGAATTGAATTTACAGCAAATATACCTGAGACCACGTCAGGTTCAACCTTTGCTTCTGCAGCGGTTAGTTGAAAAGATCTTGCCTTTGCTTTCGGGGCTTCACCTTTCGGTTCTTGCCCATCCTTCTTTCCAACCAGTTCCGGGCATTCCGACTTCTTGTGACCCGTTCGATAACAATTGTAACAAACCGTCACTTTCTCCGGGCACGATATAGCCATATGTCCCGTTTTCTTGCATATGGGACAAGGCTTATCCTTGTAACGACATTCGCCTTTATGACCCTTTCCGCAGATTCTGCAACTTGGCGACCCGCCTTTCGTATCAGATTTCTTTGTGCTTTCGTTTGTTCGTGCCTTCTTAGTAGGGCTTGGGTTTACATCTTGTGCTTTCCGTTCACCCCTTTCAATACTCTTTTTCAGTTCGATCTCCCTTTCCCGAGCAGCATTTATGATCTCGGTAAGGGTCTCGTATTTGGAAGGGGTGATAAATTCCCTATACACAACACTCAACATGTTATGGT
Source organism: Helianthus tuberosus (assembly GCA_030545235.1). Lineage (NCBI taxonomy): Eukaryota > Viridiplantae > Streptophyta > Magnoliopsida > Asterales > Asteraceae > Helianthus > Helianthus tuberosus. Next base: position 151,265 of record CM060353.1, on the reverse strand, counting down.
AGTAGTATATCTTTTGTTCTTCATTCGTCACTAGATCATCACAAAACTTCATCTTATCCATAAACGTTGCCGTAATCTTGTCTATGGTTTCACTCTTGTGCCTAAGTTGCATGAACTCCTCCTTGATTTTATTCATAACCGCTTTGGGGCTATGATGCTTAAGAAATGGCGTCTTGAATTCTTCCCAAGTCATGACCTTAGCAGCTTCAATACCGATCTCTCTCTTTTTGTTATCCCACCAATCTTTCGCTTGACTCCTTAGTTGACCCGTACCATAGGCTACGTAGTCATCTTCATCACAATGGGTCCTCTCGAATACCCCTTCGATATCACTTAGCCATCGTTGGCACACTATTGGGTCAACCTCCCCATTATATATTGGTGGTTTACAGGCCATGAATTCCTTGTATGAACAAGGCTTTCGTCCTCCATGCTTTTCCTTTGCTACATTTGAATCATCTTCCAGTTTCTTGATTCTATCTTCTACTATTGATAAAACTGTGTTTTGAATTTTATCAATAAAGTCCGACAAACTGTTTTCGATCGCCTTTCCAACCTCTTCGGCAATCACTTCTCTCATTTGTTCGGTGACTCTTGGCACCGCATTATCATTTCCCCCATCAGCCATCTCTATTTCTGAAATGTTTACATAGGTTGTTAAACATTCCATTTATAACACATGCTTTACTTGTTTTGATTTAATCAAGTTCATAACTTGATTTAATCGTTCTTGTTTTGATTCAATCAAGTTCATAACTTGATTTAATCATTCTTGTTTCAATTCAATCAAGTTCATAACTTGATTTAATCATTCTTGTTTCAATTCAATCAAGTTCATAACTTGATTTAATCATTCTTGTTTCATGCATTTCTTGTTTTTGAGTGAGCTTACACACTCTTTTCATGCATATTTGTTCATTTCTCATTCTTTATGTAGTACATAATTTATTTACAAAATAAGTTAGTTCTTACCGGACGATCGACCAAGCTTGAACCGAACACTTATTGACAACCTTGAGCTCTGATACCAACTTGTAAGACCCAGTTTATACTACTAGATTTAATAACATAATACCTTGCATTTCATGCCAAAATTTGGAGTTTACAAAAACTTACAAGACTTGAAAATTTTAACTAGACACAACATTCACATATTGATCCTAGGAAACCATATTCAAGACAGAAACTACAATTGTTTACATAGTTTTAAAACAAAAGATCAAGTGCGGAAGCGTTGAGTTGTGTGTTCGGTTCGACTTGATAGCTTGATCATCATCCTACTACTTGATATACCTGAAAACTGAAATGTTTAACACGAAACATTAATAATTGAGTTCTTAGAAATAATACACAACCAAAACTACGTTCGATACGGGTTTGATTGGTTATAAAAACAATTAAAATTATAAAACATTCCTATGTCTACCGTAACTTACGGTATCACCGTAAGTTACGGTGATCACTTTAGAATTTTGGTTCACCGTAAAACAGGAAAGAATTACCGTACAGCTTTCATCTCTACCGTAAGTTACGGTACCACCGTAACTTACGGTAGTACCTGGAAATCCTTATTTTGCTTGATTTGTTTAATACACTCAAACCCAAATTCTCGATTTTCACTTTTCTAGCACGCCAATACATTAAATTCTCGTATTTCGTATATGTTATACATTAACCAATCATCAAAGAACAATCTATCATATTCCGGAGCATTAATCATGCCTTACTTGATTGTTCGACCCGTTTGGATGCCACGATTTAGGCATCAAACAAGGTATTTCAAAAATCCAATTTCTATCACTTGTTTTAACCCGTTTTACTTGTTTAAGATGCAAAGTCACTTCCGTGACGTATTGGTCTATCTTGTTTACCATGTTTTCAAAACTACAACATAAAACTAACAAATAATTTTTAATGTAACGAAACGATAATTTCGTACCTCTAGAGCACGCCTTTTCCCCGTGAATTCCCTCCGGCTTGTCCGCTTGATGATCCGGACTCTTTGCCTAGAAAATTCAGTTTTACAACTTGTTTAGAACTCTTTTCATGACCATAATCACATCATTATGAGCCATGACTAAATCTGCGTTTTCCTCCTATTCTAACATTTAAATCCTCACTTAGGCATTTCAACGAACATCTAACGAGTCAGATTTTTCTATAATCATTACTAAGTTCATGACTTGCAATTTAACATCTAATTTCACTTTAATTAAGCAAGTTGTACACATTTAAACATTCCATTACTGAATTTCCTCATACAATTCAGCTTTTCACTAGATTCAAATTTCATAATCCTAGTGCTTGTCTAGTCTTTACAATATCATAAATCACCTACAATGGTGATTGTAATTTCTTCAAATAACATGCAATGATTTTCACAAATAATCATCTTGGGTTTAACCCTAAACAACATATTACTTCAAGATTCATTCATGCATGACTTATCTAGGTTCAATTTCAGTTATTCACCATTAACCTAGAATTTATGGTGCATCAAAATATCAAAATTATACATACCTTTTGATCCCTATGACGAGGTGATCACTAATTTGTGTTTAGAATTCGATTTGAAACGGATTTGAGGCTTCAATTTAGTAGATTTTGGTGTGAAGCTAGGGTTTGGAGAATCCCCTGTTCACCCCTCTTCTCTTGATCGACCAGACACACCAATTTTGGTGTGTTTGGTTTGGTTTTGTTACTATTAGTAAATATCTTTCACTTTGACAAGTTTAAACCCTTAACTATGATTTTCCCTTAAGTTTAAGTATTTTAACCATATTATGAATTATTTCAAGACTTGAATTTAACTAGGTTAAGTTCCTAGTTGGTAAATTCTTGTTTGTTATTTCCTTAGAATTTTAATATAAGGATTTATATTTTCGGGGTGTTACACATTGTAACTATATTCAGCCCACGGAAGCCAGTCAACCCATTTCTTCAGTTAATCCCCAGCATAACATCTCAAATATTGTTCCATTGTGCGATTAACAATCTCCGTTTGCCCATCCGTTTGAGGATGGTAGCTAGAGCTCAAGCATAATTTTGTACCTTGTAATTTAAACAGAGATTGCCAAAAGGAGCTAATGAATACCTTATCCCGATCGCTCACCACCGTCGCGGGTACCCCATGCAGTTTAACGACATTCTACACAAATTCTTTTGCAACTGTTGCAGCAGTGAACGGGTGTTTCATGGAAACAAAATGAGCATATGTAGAGAGTCTATCAACTACAACCATAACCACCGTAAAACCCTTTGCGTTGGGAAGACCTTCCACAAAATCCATACTTATCTCCTCCCAAATTCTCTCTGGTATTGGTAGAGGTTGCAACAATCTAGCCGGTAACATGCTATCGGTTTTAAAACGTTGACAAACTTGACACTCCTTAATAAAAGACTTGACTCGTTCCTTAAGTCCAACCCACCAGAAAGTTTGTTTGACCTTTTTCAAAGTTTTATGATACCCAAAATGACCACCTTCTGGGGATGAATGGCAAAGATGTAATACAGTGCCCAACAAAGGTGAGGAGGGACTTAGAAGAATAGCCCCATCCCGAAACCATATACCATCCCGTAAAATCAATTGGTGACGAGCCAGGTAAGGAGATTCGGAGGACAAATTTTTGTAGTAAGGGTCGGATTTTACCTCCTGCTGAATGTCGTGCCAAATGGTGGAGCATGGATGCAATATTGCCATAAAATGATACTCCGGAAGTCGCGAGAGGGCGTCGGCACCCCGGTTAGAAATGCCCTTCTTGTACTCGATAGTATAGTCAAACCCCAAAAGTTTTGGGAGCCACCGGGCTTGAGCCGGGGTGGTAAGGCGTTGCTCAAGAAGATACTTCAAGCTCATGTGATCCGTCTTGACTACAAAGGGTCGACCAAGCAAATAATGTCGCCATTTACGCACAACCTTGACAACTACCAACATCTCATTTTCATAAGTGGACCAGGAAAGCATTGTTCCTTTCAACGTAGCACTGAAGTAAGCAAGTGGCCTGCCCTGTTGGGTAAGAACGGCTCCAATCCCCACCCCGCTTGCATCACACTCGACCGTAAATGGTTTGGGCCAGCCCAAAAAGAAGTCCTAAAGTAGGGGTGGTGGTGAGGGCAACCTTTAATGTTTTGAAAGCACATTCTGCCTCATCGTTCCAAACGAATGGTCCCTTTCCCACGAGCTTATGTAAAGGGGCCGCAATGCTCCCGAACCCTTTGATGAATTTCCGGTAGTAACCGGCCAACCCCAAAAAACCCCGAACCCCTTTAGCATTGGTAGGGGTTGGCCAAGTTAGCACTGACTGAACCTGGCTCTGATACCACTTGAAGTGGATCGATCGGATTAAACAACAAGGAGGGAAGCTAGATAGAAATTAAGAGAGGAGTACTGGGGCAATTTTCTGAATAATAATTCGAAAAGAAAGACAATCCCTTGTAAAGGGTACAAACAAGGACTCACCACTAACATAAGATCCTACTAAGGGCATGTTTGGCTAAGATTTTTGATACAACTTATTGAGTTATTGCCTTTTTGGAAAAGTCAGTATCGAGTGACTTATTGGCTTTTTCCCCTCACATACACCCTCATTGCTAAACATCATTTTGGAGCTTATGACTTTTCAAAAAGCCAATAAGTCAATAAGTTGTTTCAAAAAGCTTAGCCAAACATGCCCTAAAATGGAAACATGCAAACATGGAAACTAGCAGTGGCCCACGATCCCCTTTATTCCCACATCACTAAGACCATGTGTAGTGGAAGGGGAAGATAATGCCCCCACCCTAGGGCATTTTACGCCATGTGACGGTCCAGTCAGCAAAGGGGCATTATTGGGCGTTTTCTAAAATGGGTGTAGTGGGGATAAGACATTATTGGGGCATTAAATAAAATAAAGAAAAAACACCTAAAAATCTTATTATTGGATAACAAAAAGGGAGATGAAAGATGATTGGACAAGGAGAAGGGGGCAAGGCGTGCTTCAAACCACGCCAAGGGAGCTTTTTTTTAATTTAAAAAAAACGCCCTATGTAATGGGTTCCGGGCATTTTTGGGCGTTTTTTTTTTTGAATTTAAAAAAAAAAAAAAAAAACGGCCCACTACGGGTCTAATAGATTTGAAAAATAATAAACAAAGACCCAATAACAAAGGAACTATTAAAATTAAATCACCAGACAAGCGATTTCATTACACACAAGCGATCCAGCCACCATCTCCTCAGTCCATACCTGGCCACCACCTACGCAACCATCACCACCGCCACCGTAATCTCCACCAAGTCGAAGTTCCAAATCCAAACCATGAAACTTGGGCTCCACAAGCAGACTAGTAGCTGACTTCTAACATAAAATCGGGTTTTCGAGTTCGTGTTTCGGATTTTGCACAGTTCGAAAGACTCCACAAGCAGCCGGTAATCCTTTCATATTTCTCCGTTTACTTTTTTGCTTTTTGAGATTTAATATTTCAGTTTCGTTGTACTGGACAATCGGGTTTGTGTACTGGTCAATTGGAATTTTATTAGGGTTTGTGTACAGGCCAATTGGGTGCCCCTTTTAGTGGTGAATTGGGTTTGACTAGATGATTCAACAAATTGTAGTATTACAAAATGTCTATGTACTATATTTTACTTGTTTTTGCTGCTCCTTATTTGCTGTTATTTTGCTGGATATTTGTTGTATTTTGTTCCATTGCAGATGGTATTATTTTTCACACCAACTGGACCTCACAAGTCAAACTATTAATCCCCATCTACCTTGATTGCTAGTAATGGATTAGTGGTTTAGAAAAGTAGTCAAGGTGTTAATTGACCCTTTTTTTGTCAATGGATAAACATTTAAGCAACTAGTTAAGGGTTCAAACTTTGTGCTGCTTATTAGGCTTTAAACAACTAGTTTAGTTATGTTCAAGATTTGTTATGACCCTATAGGGATGACGAGTTTCGTCTCTATAGACGAGGAAGTCAAAATAAATTACCATGTTTTTTGGGATAGTATACAAGAAAATGACCCTTCAGATGATGAAGTCAAAATAAATGACGATGTTATGGCCGACGATAACGGCGATCTTTTATACACATGTTATTCTAGTGATGATTCTGATTGAATGTATGTTTATAATTAATTCATGTTAAATTGTTTAAATTCATTATTTTTGTTTATTATATCTATACTACGCGTTATTTTTTTGTTGAGGGAATGGTTGATGTTGCACATGGACACGGGGGAGATGGTGGGAGTCAGGACCCCAATAGGAATCCAAACACAATCCATTGCGTTGGCGAGTCTTGTAAGTTGTTTCATTTAATTAACTAGTTTTTTTCCTTCTTTTCTTTTTCAGTTTTACTTCTTTTTTCTGTGTTTCTTTATTGGTTTTCAGTTTTCTCCACACAATGGAACTGGTAGATGCATCTTCTGTCAACACTTTACACTTGATAAGAACAAAAATAAAATCTAAAGAAACATGAATAAAATTGCGGGTCGACTTAGATTAGAAGGTCGCTGCTTCGATTTTAGTTGTTTGAAATCGAATAAAATTGCGGGTCGACTTAGATCAGAATATCTTTTCAATTGGCTAACTTTTCAGTTTTATGTTTGAATGTAGCCCAAGCCAAGAGAAAGCGTGGACGGGCGAGAAATGTAAAATTATTTAAAAAAATGTGAACAAAACCAGAGTGAGGTATTACCCATTTACTTTTCTGATGAGGCACGTCAGTATGAGTTCACTGGACCGCATTCCTCGGATTTTATAAGATTTATCTCCAACACTATTGCAAGTGTAGTTCCTATGCATTTTAAAGATTGGCAGAGTGTTCCACCTCAGTACAAAAAAAGCCGTGTATCCCTCACTTTTCGTAAGGGCTCATGTTTTATTCATATTTCAGTTTTGTAACTTACATATTTTCTAATTATTTGTTTTTATAGGATTACTTTAATCTCAATATGTATAAAGATGGCCACCAACCAGTGGGCAAGGATTGAGCTCGGAATCATTTCCGAATGTCAGAGTCGCTACAGCAGTCGAAAGAATAGACTGAAAGAACATTTTTTGAAATATGGAGGTTATGACGATGTTGAAAGAGCAAAGAGTTGCTGCCCAAAGAATAATGAACTGTGAAAGTGGGTTGACCTTATTGATACGGTGTTCCTAAGCAGTCAATAGCGGTGCTATAGCGGTTAGCGGACCTCAGGGTGTGTAGCGGTCCAAATAGCGGTGGCTTATAGCGGTTCTGCTATTAGCGGCGCTAAATACCGCTATAGAGGTGCTACAGTGGTACTATAGCGGTGGCCTATAGCGGTTATAGCAGTAACGGTGTTTGATTGTGTTACTTCTTAAATTAAATACTTCAAAATTACTATTAGTATTTGATTTGCAACAGTTTTTGATAATCGAATGATATTACTATGAATTTTGATATTACTATTAATATTTTTCAAAGATATATTTATATATATATAAAAATACAAAAATTATGCATGGTATAAAAATTACCGTTATATCACCGCTATACCACCGCAATAACCTATATATCATATAGCGGACCTTGACCGCTATTCGATTTTGGACCGCTTTAACTGCATTGCGGTGTTCTTGGATCCCGCCTATATAAGACGATGCAAATGCAAATAAAAGAAACAAAGAAAACCAAAAATACCCCAGTTATCATGGTAGTCAATCTTATGCTCAAACGCGATATATAGAGGTATGAAAAATTGTTAGTTTCACCCAAGAACGTATTAACTTACCTATTGAATCTCAACAATAGTATTTTTTTTTGTTTACAAGGAGCAAAAAACTGGAAGCGCGAACCATATTGCTGTTTTTGAAAAGACACATTACAAGGCAGGGATGGGCAAACGATGCTTGTGCAGTAGATTGGGTGAGTAAAAAACTCAGTTGTATGATTAAGTATCTTGTTATTATGTGTGGTCAAGTAATCCATACCTACTTTAATACACTGAAGTTGGATATTTTAGTGCCTGACCCAAATCTACTTTAATACATTTAATATGTCCAGCTTTTTAGATTGAACGGGTCACAATGAGCCGAACCCACTTTAATACACTTATTATGTCCTTTTTTTAGTTTAACGGGTCTAAAGTGGGTCGGGTGATTTTGACCCATTTAAAGCTATTACCCGGTTTCATCATTCTTCATTTAACTACATGTATATAAAAAGCAAGTATTTTTATACAGGATGACCTGAATCTAAAATAGTTAAAGTTAGTATACATAACAAGTGTGGGAAACTAGGCGAATAGGTGGAGATCGCTAGTTCGATCCTTGAACTGAACGAGTTTTACCTCACCGCACTGTCGTGCCTTCGGGCGAGTGTTCACGGGCTTCGGCCCTAGGTGAGGGTTTTCCCCGGTTCGGAGGCGAGTGTATCCCGATGTGGTGAATTTCACCAGTAGCTCAATTGGAGGATTCGTTGGCCGTTCAAAAAAAAATGATGAATATTTTGTATTTTGAACTTTCTTTTAGTATAATATGTGCTTTTGCAATTTTATGTTGTTTGAATTCAGGTAAAAATTTAGGGTAAACTGTAAAAATAAAAAATATTAAAAAAATTAATCTGTAGGGACGACAATGGTCTCTATAGTTTTAAAGTAGAAGAATTATCTACCATCTGTAGGGACGACTTGTCCCGATATGTCTAATTTAGTATTTTTTTAATGTTTCTTGAGACCATCTATCGTTCCAATACATCTAAATGGGAAAAAAACTGTTTTAAATCTTCTGGAACAACAACTCGTCTCTTTAGATGATAAAAGAAGAAAATAGAAAAAAAAAATGTTTTATACCTACTGGAACCACATGTTGTCCTTAAACATTTAAAACATTTTTTTTTTTAATTTTAACTCTATAGGAACAATAAGTCGTCCCTAAAGGTTGGCCTATTGGAACAACATCTATAGGGACAAGCTAGGCAACCTTTAGGGAGGGACATGTAGAAACAAAAGTTGTTATAACATATGTCGTCCCTATAGGGTTAAAATGTCTGTAGGGACGAAATGTCCTCCCCACAAGGTTAAAAAAATTGGTTTCTATAGATTGTTTTTCTTGTAGTGAAAAGGGGAACAAATCAAACAAGTTGAAAGTTTTTATCACCTTCTGAAACGTCTTATCATCGATTAATATTATTATTGTTGTAACATTGTCTATTTATCCATAATTAACCTATGATTTATAACATTGTAAGAAAAGTGAAAAAAAAAGTGTTCACATGTCAATCAAACTTGAACTAAAAATGACTTGTTTCAACATGAACGTATTTTTATACTAAATATTTTGTGTAGGTGACGGCTAAAGGTGTTTACTCGGTAATAGCCAATCTAGGTGTCACACATTTTTGTGCCGCCTTGGTAGTCCTCAACTCGATAGTAAACACCCCACGAAACGACACCATCCTCCCACTCCCCCCGCCTTGTCCACGTCATGACCGTTGCGGCCGCCCCGCCACCAGCAGTCCTGTTCAAAATGTCCCAAATCGGGTTCCGTGTGGCCCACACATACGGGCTCTCAGAAACTTTCGGGCCATCAACTATTTGTGCATGGAAACCCGAATGGGACAACGTCCCTTCGGAAACCCAAGCCAAACTAAACGCCCGCCAGGGTGTACGCTACACCGCACTCGAACACTTGGATGTCGTAGACACCTAAACCATAAAACTGGTCCCACCCAACGGGATCACGGTGGGTGAGATCGTGTTTCGTGGAATTGTTGTTATGAAAGGTTACTTAAAGAACCCGAAAGCCAACTGCGAGGCTTTTGCACACGGGTGGTTCCACTTGGGTGACTTAGCCGTGAAACACCCGGATGGTTATATCCAAATAAAAGACCGGTCAAAGGATATTATAATATCAGGTGGTGAAAATATAAGTAGCGTCGAAGTCGAGAATACTTTATATCAACACCCGTTAATTGTCGAGGCATCGGTGGTGGCTCGACCCGATGAAAGATGGGGTGAATCCCCGTGTGCTTTTGTGACGTTAAAAACCGAGGTAGACAAAACGGATGAAGGTAAAGTCGCGAAGGATATAATGAAGTTTTGTCTTGCGCACATGCCGGGTTATGGGGTCCCGAAATCGATTGTTTTCGGTTTGTTGCCGAAAACCGCTACGGGAGAGGTTCAAAAACACTTGCTAAGGACTAAAGCAAAGGAAATGGGACCTGTTAAGACGAGCAAGTTGTAAATTTATGTTGTATTTTGTTAAATTCATATACAAATGGTGTCACAATTGTTGTGTAAATTGATGCATTCCTTTGAGTTATGAATTTTGTATTATATTTTTCAAATTTGTAAATTTGTATGCAAGCTGTCAAAACTTATGTTTTCAGAAGTAAAAATTATGGGGTCGGCACCCCCTCAGTCCCTCACAGTTGCTGGGCTGCTAGACTTTCTTTTAAATAGGCTAGACTTTAAAGTTTTCGACTGGACTTTTAAATCCGAATAAAGAATTTGGACCGGCTTTGTAAATAAAAACTTTAGACTAGGATTAATTACACGGGTAGGATCTGTGGTATGTTTATATTACAACTTTGAAACTACAAAATTGCTCTCAAGTTATTCATTAACGTAACATGGTTGGTCTCTAATGATGTATATGTGCATAAAACTGGAATAAAAGGGTGTTCCAAATCATAAATCAATCACACGCATTATTTAATTGGAAATTACAAAGATAACTAGGAACCACATAGTGTGTAATTACCCAGCTTCAAAACGTACCAGCATTTAAACCGCAAATTTAATTAAGTAAATTCAACAAATGTAAACCAAAACATAAAATCTAGACACCAGAGGTTACCTTGTGCACGACATGATCGAGCAAGACGCAAATACCATAATGATGAGGTTAAACACCATTCTCAAGTTAAGTCACCAATTGCCATCATTCGTTGGTCTCTTTAATCCCATCAATCTTATCTTCATCTTCTTTATTGTCATCTTCTAAATATAAAGTCACGAAATAAAAATAAAAATAGATTAAATGAACTTTCGTTATCTATAAGCATAATGAAACAAACATAATATTTTATAATTATTATATTATATATGTAATTAGTTATTTTTTTAAATGTTACTATGGTAGCAAAATTTGAACATTTTCTTCCACTCTATGACAATAATGATATTTATGAAAATTGATGAAAAAGAAAACGAAATTAAATAACAGGATGAGTAAACCAAATAGTTTAATCATTCATTTATGAAGTATAGAAACTTCCAGTTCTACTCTTTTGATAAAGAAATGAATTAAGCTTAAGTTTGGCTAACCAATCATTTTGCGGAAAATGACATTTAAAATGAAAAGTTCACTAAGTATAAAAGTTTGAGAGGGAGAAAAATAACGCTACCTTGGAGGATCGATACGGATAGTGGGAATGTGAGAAATTTTAGGCCAATCCACACCCTTCTCTTTTTCATACCTTTTAGATAGATGTTTACAGTTCTCTATCTCAAGTTTATTCAGGTCCTTGAAACTTTGAATCTCATCCGGTAGAGAAACTAATTCATTGCAATAATTTAAGCTTAAAACCTTGAGCTTTGGAAGGTTACTTGGTAAGGATTCCAAACTCAGACACCCCCTAATTTCTAGATTTTGTAAAGAAGGAAACATAGTGGTGGTGTCTCCTGACTTGTTTGTGTTGTCATCATGGAAACACTTTAAAGAAAACATCCACTCCAACGTGATGCTCCTAAGACTGGGTAAACTCCCAAGTGCTGGAATACACTCACAGTTGCGACACTCAGAAAAATAAATGCTAACCAAATTAGTTAAATTGACCATCCAACTTGGAGAAATATTCTTTCCCATGTACCATTCTATACCCAATTCCTTGAGACATGGATTTGGTTCTAGTCCCTCAAGAACCTCTTCATCATTTTGTTCATTCCTATCAATCTTCCATTCTAAATGCAAAACCAACAGATTTGATTTGCATTTGAGGTTGGCACTGTTGGCCTCACTTAAACCTCCAACGTTCTCAAGTTTTGCTATCCTCAGCCTCTCGAGAAGATTTAGATCCCCCAATTCCCCTATTTTAGCCCCACTCTCGTTACCAACAGGAAACCATGGAAGCCATTTGAGACTAGTTAGTTCTTGGACTCCTGATGGAAAATGCTCGAGTGAACCAGTCTCCACGAGGTCCAAATGTTGAAGAGAACTCATGTATCTCAGGCCTTCAGGCAACTTACACAATTTTTCACAATCACGCAAAATCAACACTTTCAAGTTTTGGAGATAAACAATCGACTCTGGTAAAACTTTTATCTCTGTGTGTGATAATATCAAGTATTGCAAGTTTTGGAGATACATAATTGACTTCGGTAAAACTTCTATACTCGAACGAGATAAATTCAAGTATCTCAGATGTTTGAGTTTGCAAATTGATTCGGGCAATGCACTTAACCGTATCTCACACAAGTATAATACCCTTAGATACATGTGGTTGCAAATTTGGCGAATGTCACATTTATACCCAAACATGAATATAGACTTTAATGATGTTAACTTTTCTAAATCCTCAGACGAAAATTGAAACTTTTCATCCAGACTTGACGAGCTCAGATGAAGTACCTCATTTGTGATTCTAACCTCCCTACCAGGCTGTATAACTAAACAATCATCTCCCGCCACATGCTCTGCCATGTCGTGCATCAGATCATGCATTTTATATCGATTAGATAATGTGTCAACCTGGAAGAAGGATCTCCAAACCAAATAATTTAAAATTTCTTCCCCAAGCACATACAAGTCTATTTCTCCTCTAGGTGGAATTAAACCGTTTGACGCCCACACTGAAATCAGTACATCCTTCTTCATCTCATGGCCTTTAGGAAACAAACAACAATAAGCAAAACATCTCTTTATATGTGGAAGCAAGGTATCATAACTTAACTTCAAAGCAGGCAAGACCTTATATTCTTGCAACTCCCACATGTGGTTGTCTTTCACACGTTTCCAATCACTGCTACTGTTTTTTGACCACATTAAGCTACCCAATGTCTTCACTGCCAAAGGCAGTCCTTGACATTTCTCAACAATCTCCCTTCCAATAGGCTCTAGCTCACTTATGTCATCCCCCTCTCTTCCTTGTGCAAAAGCAAGCTTCTTAAATAACAGCCACGCGTCCTCTTCCGATAAACATCCTAGTTTATGTTGTAACTCAGGAACCTTAGCCATCATTCGAGTAGTTGTTTGTAACCGCGTTGTCATCACTACAATACTTTCTTCAGCCCCACAACTTAATGTGTCACTTAACTTCTCCCACTTGGCCTTTTCTTTCTCTTCAGCCCAAACGTCATCCAGTACAATTAGAAATTTCCTCCTCCTTAATTTGCTTTGCAGGTAATCTTGCAACTCTTGCAACGTCTCTGGTTGTGTATGTGTACACCCCTTTTCATCTATTGATTTAATAATTTTTTTCATTATCTCTTTAACTTGGAAGTTTTCAGAGACGTAGACCCAACATTTTAAGTCGAAATATTGATTCACCTTTTCGTGGTTATAGACTAACTGAGCCAGAGTAGTCTTTCCCAAACCTCCCATACCCCATATGCCATACACCCGAACCTCCCCATTCTCATGTTTCCCTATATCCTTGTTACATATATTTCCTATTACCGTATCCCTTTCTTCATTTCTTCCCATGATAACTGAAGTATCGTGGATAACCGAGCTTGTTTCCCTATCTTCTGGCATCTGACCCACAACTTCAGTATCGTCAACAAGAGCTGAAGGGGTCAACTTGAACTTAGATCTCTCGGAATTTATGACATCCAGCTTCCTTCTTATGTCTTTGACCTTGTGAGCAATCCTAACACGGGTCATATATTTATTATGATTAGAGGAGAAGAAGGCTCTTACCCTGGGTTTGAAGCCCCTTTGTTTGTGTAGACTTTGCAACAAAGCCTCAGTTGAGATCTCGTCTAGCACATTTTCAGCCTCCAAGGATGCTGATCTGAGACGCTTAAGCCACACCTCTACAGCGTTATTCTTGACACGTTTCTCTTCTGCGTCTTGAAGAAGAGCTTGGATCTGCTCGAAATCATTCTGGAGACTCGAAATATCATCTTCGAGTCCCCGAGTAAACTCTTGGTTAGCTACAGAACCCAGTATCCGCACCACCTCCTTCACAAGGACCGCAACACCCACATCTGCCATGATTACTATTTCAGAACGAAAGAATCTTAAGTTTATGTATGCCGCTCAAAGATTGATAGTAAATCAAGAACTGAATGTTTGGAAAAAAAAAGCAAGAAAGTGAAGAAATGGAAAAGCCAATTCACCATTCACCAACTACTTGTACTGTGTAGTTGAAGCATAACATGTGCTCTGTGTAGTTAAAGCATAACATGTGCTCTGTCATTGGATATTAACCAAAAGACTTGACAAAATAATTCTTTTTTTAAAAGCATTTCTTTTCTTTTTCTAAATAACTTTTGAGCCTCAAAACCAAATCATCAGTTATGTTTGAGTCGGTTTTATTGGTTATGGGTTGGTTGGTTAATCAGTTTTTGGTTACTTAAAAGTAACCATCCAGGCGTGATAGCTTTTAATCCTAAAACAATTCATAGCTGTAAATGCTGGTTTATTACCTAAGTTTATTTTGCTTCACACAAATATGTATGTATGTATAATGTATGTATGTATAATGTATGTATGTATTTATGGGGAAGGATCCACTAAAAAGTGGATTTTGCCTAAGTAGCCTAAGAAGGATTGTGATGATGACATGTGGCACTCCTAATAATTAGGAATCAAGGGCATTTTAGTCCTTATAAATAGGAGTGAAAATGACATGTGTCACCTCTTTTATTTTTAAAAAATACAAAAAAAAAATCTAGTACAAAAAAATCTAGCACAAAAAAACTAGTACAAAAAAATATAGCACAAAAAATGTAGTAAAAAAAATATAGCACAAAAAATCTAGTACAAAAAATATAGCACAAAAAAATTTAGCAAAAAAATGTAGTACAAAGAAATATAGCACGAAAAAATTTAGCAAAAAATGTAGTAAAAAAAATCTAGCACAAAAAAATTGAGGAAAAAAAAATTTAAGACAAAAAAATTCAGCACAAAAAATTTAGCACAAAAATATAGTACAAAAATTCAGCACAAAAAATGTTATATAACATAGAAATACAACACATTTAAGTGGGTTTTTTTAATCTTCATATTTTATATAACAATATGGTACTCAAATTAAAGATAAAAAGACGCTCGATTTTACGGTGAAATTTTTATGAAAAAATAATGTCGTATAAAAAAGTTATAAATGTTTAAAAAATGAGGGTGGAATATGCATGTGACTTGCATGTGGAGAGAGAAAGTCCATAAATAGGATTTTCCCAATATACCCTTGCACTCCTCCTTTCTCATACCCTTTCATCTTAACCATTGATTTGAAAAATGAATGGTTAAGATTCCTTCTTAGGCTACTTAGGCAAAATCCACTTTTTAGTGGATCCTTCCCCATGTATTTATTATTATTATTATTATTATTATTATTATTATTATTATTATTATTATTATTATTATTATTATTATTATTATTTGTACTGTGTAGAAATTGAAAAGACAAATCACCACCAACTTGTACTATGTACTAAAAGCTTTAACATGTGTGGTTCCTATCCATTTTACTCTGTAATTAAACCTTGTGAAACGCAAAAGGAAACAACTGGAATTAAATTTGTGCAGGAGACCTGAACTAAAATAAAGTTAGATGGACGTGTCACGGTCTTCATGGAATAAGTTAAATTTCGATTACTTCTTATCGGGCTATTCCTCGAATTTAAAAGTTTAAAATATGTATTCAAATTCAATTCTAATTCACTTCAAATTTGACTCGAATTCGGTTGAAATTCGACTTATGCAATCCGAATAAGCTTATTTAATTTCGAGTCGAATAGCATTTTTCTCAACGTCAACTTACTTGAATTTAAAAATCACAATAAAAAAACTAAATCACCATTTACTAGGTTCTTTAATGGGCGCCAAAATTAAATAAAATAAAAACTCGCTCGTGTCCTTGATTTTTCTTATTAAAAAAAATTGTTTCCTTATCAATTTAGAAAGGGAAATTGGATTTAAATAATCCGAACTTTCACCTCTTGGCCAATAACACTCCGAACTTTCAGTTTGGCCAGCAGCACTCTCAACTTTCATCCTATTTTCCCAAAACACTCCCAAACTAACATATCACTAACCAAGTTAGTTTTTAAGTTTTATTTATTACACAAACAGTCCCTGTAGTTATAATTTACTAGTTTTAAGTTTTATTTATTACACAAACAGTCCCTGTAGTTATAAAAAAAATCATAAAAATTCAAAAAAATTCAAAAAAATCATAAAAATTCAAAAAAATCAAAAAAATTCTAAAAAATATAAAAAAAAATCTAAAAAAATCATAAAAAATCATAATAAATCATAAAAATTCTAAAAAATATAAAAAAAATCATAAAAAACCTTTTCGACCCGTACCGTTTCGACGCGAACTGTTTCGACGCGTACCGTTTCGACCCGGACCGTTTCGAACCGTACCGTTTCGACCCGGACCGTTTCGACCCGTACCGTTTTCGACCCGTACCGTTTCGAACCGTACCGTTTCGACCCGGACCGTTTCGACCCGTACCGTTTTCGACCCGGACCGTTTCGACGCGAACCGTTTCGACGCGTACCGTTTCGACCCGTACCGTTTTCGACCCGTACCGTTTCAACGGTACGCGTCGAAACGGTCCGGGTCGAAACGGTACGGTTCGAAATGGTCCGGTTCGAAACGGTACGGTTCGAAACGGTCCGGGTGGAAACGGTACGGGTTGAAACGGTCCGGGTCGAAACGGTACGCGTCGAAACAGTTCGCGTCGAAACGGTACGGGTTGAAACGGTTTTTTATGATTTTTTTAGAATTTTTTTGATATTTTTTAGAATTTTTATGATTTTTTATGATTTTTTTTTATTTTTTTAGATTTTTTTTTTTTTTAGAATTTTTTTGATTTTTTTTGAATTTTTTTGAATTTTTAGATTTTTTTTTTATTTTTATGATTTTTTTTATAACTACAGGGACTGTTTGTGTAATAAATAAAACTTAAAACTAGTAAATTATAACTACAGGGACTGTTTGTGTAATAAATAAAACTTAAAAACTAACTTGGTTAGTGATATGTTAGTTTGGGAGTGTTTTGGGAAAATAGGATGAAAGTTGAGAGTGCTGCTGGCCAAACTGAAAGTTCGGAGTGTTATTGGCCAACAGGTGAAAGTTCGGATTATTTAAATCCAATTTCCCATTTAGAAAAGGCAAAAAAGGCAAATTTTCGTATACCCATGATCCTCTATGCCCATGATCCTCTTCTACTATGGACAATTAAAAAAAACGACAAAAAAACAAAAATATCATTATGATTAGAGGAGTGGGGGTGGTTACTAGTGATAGAATTCTATCACTCACAATATCCAATCAACTCCTGTTATGTTATCAGTCATTGTTCTATCACTCAAAAGCATTTTGTAGTGGCGGTGGTCATCACTAGTGATAGAATTCCATCATTCACAATTTTTTTTAATTTTTTATTTTAAATTAGAAATTAACAATAAAATACTAAAATTATAAATTTCATTAAAATTAAAACATACTAGTTCAATTTAACATACTAGAAATATTTTAGGCTACAATTTAAAAAAAAAAAATACTAAAAAAACTCTACTCCTCGTCCGACTCATGAAACTCCAAACCTAAAGAACCTACTAGTTTGATTAAATCGTATCTCAACCGAAAGTGAGTTTCTTCATCACGCAATTCTTGTTGGATATTTTGTAGAACTTGAACTTGTGTAGGAGAATCCGGCACCCAATCCGGGGATATTGCACGTCCGTCTTCTTTGATTATCATATTGTGCAATATGATACATGCATACACTATGCTATGTATTGCTTTCTTGTTCATCGCACGAACCGGTCGGTGTAGTATACCCCATCTACCCTTTAAAACACCAAATGCCCTCTCAACATCTTTTCTTGCTGATTCTTGCAATTTTTTTAACACGATTTCTTTAGCCTCGACAGGAAATGAGGGAGCTTTCACAAAAACAGACCATGACGGGTAGATACCATCTACAAGAAAAAAGCCTCGTTTGTAATATCGTCCGTTAACATAGAAAGGAGAGGAAGGTGCGGTACCATCCGTTACGGTTTGAAACAACGGCGACGTGTGCAACACATTGATGTCGTTGTTTGAACCTGGAACACCGAAATACGAATGCCAAATCCATAAATCATTCGACGCCACCGCTTCTAGTATGATGGTTGGTCTTTTGATGTCACCCCTAACATACGCTCCTTGCAACTCTCTTGGACAATTTTTCCACTCGATATGTGTACAATCGATGCTACCGAGCATCCCGGGAAAATGCCATCTAGCCTCATGTGCGGCGTAAATACGTGAGATGTCGTGGCTCGTCGGTTTACGTAAAAACTCTTTACCATACAACTTAATGACCGCGTTGCAAAAAAATTGCAAACATTCACGGGAAGTTCTGGACGCCATAGCTAGGTATTCATCATATTGATCGGGAGGGTTACCTGTCGCTAGTTGGCGAATGGCGGACGTGCATTTTTGTATCGGCGTGAAACTTGGTTTGCCCCTCGCATCGTAACGTTCTTGACACCATTCCTCGCTTGCTTCGATGTCTCCAACAATATTTAAAAATAATTCTTTGGGTAAACGAAACCGATCTCTAAACGTTTCGGCATTGTAGAGCGGATTTTCCACAAAATAATCGTTCATTAACACTTCGTTGGCACGTATACGATCACGGTCTACCATCTTCTTCTTTGGGCGGGACGAACTAGTATCAAGTTCGTTATACACCGACACAAAATATTTTAGCGTCTCATTGTCGGAAGACGACTTGGTATCGCTATCGCTAGACATCGGAAACGTCGAATCCGTAGGGAACTCCATTTGAGAAAGATGTAGATTGTGTGAAATGTGTGAAATGTTTTGGTGTGTGTGAAATGGTTAAAAATGGGGATATATATAGATAAAAGGTTTAAAGGTTTTTTTTTTAATAAGTTTACCATAGAAAAAGGCATCAAACAACTGTCAAAAAGGCATCAACCAACGTTCGAATTCATCAAGTTCAACGCGTGATTCCTTCCACGCGTGATAGTAAGGGTGGCGGCAGTGTGCATTTTGTTTTCAACGCGTAGTGGGTGGCCATCACGGACCACCCCCACTCCCCTTAACCAACCATTGTAAAAATCTTTACAAAAATAGCTTAGTGCCCCATTATTATCATGTGTAATGGGTATTATAAGCGCATGAAAGAGTTTGATAACGCCCCATCACCATCTCTTGGGAATTATAGAGGCATGAAGACGGAGGGACATTTATAGAATAATTAGGGGTATTCAGAATTCGTTTCGAATTCGAAAAATTCGGAATTTGATTCGATTATCAGGAATTCGTTTCGATTATAAGAATTCGAATTCGATTTAATTCGAGTCAAGTAAATCGAATACAAATCGAATACGAATTTATAATTTATAATTTCAAATTCGATTCGAAATTCGAATAAAAATTATACATTTTATTTATTATTTTTATATATAACTTTTATTGGGCTATACTATAAATTATTTTCAAAATTTATTCCAACTATTAAAATTACGCATTACCAAACCCACTACATGGCCCATAACTAAAACCTAAGTAGCAAATCTATCAAAAAAATATTAACTTGTAGTGGTTATTCTCGAATTCTCGTTTTGAATATTAGACTTATGGTACTTTATTTGAAATGTTTTATGGCTGCTTTAAAACTTATGTTTCATTTTAATAGTTTTTTTTTTTGAAACGTCAAGCAATGACGTGCTAACCACCGTGACACCGGGCGTTGTGGCCAAGGTTGACTACTCGACTGCCGCCATCCCCTTGGCTCTCCCAGATACGCGGAAACCCGACCTCCACCCGCCCGAAGACACGACAGTGTAATAATCGGTAAAACCTCGTCTCCCATCCAAGACGAATAGGCGCCACCGGATGTGTGTAAAATGCAACATATAAATTACATCAAATGAGGCATAAAACTAACCCTTTTTTAGTACTAATGTTGGAAAAAGTGTGCTTTTGTCTTCCTTTTGTATTTTCAGGGATAAATGAGCTTAAATGAACAAAAGAAGCAAAAATACAGCCAAATCTAACAATAATACAAGAAAAGGAATAAACGTGGCATGCCCGACCCCTCGACAGCCTCTTCCCAAGAAAAAAACAAGAAAACAGAAGGTTGAACACGCCCCGTGCTCAATGAACACGGGGTCGTGCCTAAGTGTCTGCAGAAAAGACAAAGTTGTAGAAGCTTCTATCACCCAACACGGGGGCGTGCCCAACGGAAACGGGGCCGTGGTCAACGCTAAGATTCGCATAATCCAAGCAAATCTTGATAGTACAGATACGCTTCTGCACACGGGGCCGTGCCCAGCAGACACGGGGGCGTGGTCAACTAATGCAGACAAACTGCAATTAATGAAGAAAGAGAAGATGGGTGGACACGGGGCCGTGCTCAATGGACATGAGGCCGTGTCCGGGCTTCTGTGCAGGCTATAAATAGAGGTGATTGGTTCACTTCAAAGGCATCCCTTGGCAAACCACCTCTCTCACACTTCACCCACCCACCACCACCATCACAACCCACATCCACCACCATCATCCATCATCCATCATAGAGTGTGTGTAGTAGTCTCGGGATCCAAGATTGATAGTAAGAGTTCTTGACAATCAAAGGCCATGTTTGCCTAAGTCTCTTACATCTCTTGGTGAAGACAAGCATTTAGGGTGTAATACTTTTTTATTTTTAATCTTTTCGCACTTTTTATTTGGTTATGTATTAATGACTTTAATAACTAGTCTCTTATGTTGAAGGTGAATCTTCCTTATCATTTGTCCGTGGTGTCTTGGCGTTATTTTACTGTCTATATAAAATAAAAGATTTACACCATTCATATCTCCACGGTCTATATGGAGATATGTTGGCTACCTGGTCGGGGGTTAAGGGAATGGTTTGGTAAGCGTCTTGCCTTGTTCAGTGTATAAATCCTGCAAGGACCTGGGTCAAGCTTAGTCTGACCTCCTTCAATACCCACTGGCATTGGATGGCAGGGGTTCGAATTTCTTGATCCCTTCATATGTAAACTACTATTAAAACATTAACCCGGCTACTTAGGATTGTATCCCTGCTGACTCAAACTACTTAGCCGAGGGTAACGTCACCTTCAAAAGAGGGGCCTACCACATGTAACACCTCGAAAATTCACGTCCTATAATGTGTAGACACGTGTCAAATGTTTAAACGTGTGAAAGAAATATTATAAAAGGACTAAAGTTGACAGTCATGGAAAGTATGTGGATATACGTATCCTAAATGTCAACAGTGAATAAATATAATGTACATTAACCCTACATGATGCTCATACCTTCAAACGAATAAATCATGGATCATACGAAGATAAAAGTGAGAGATTACAAACTACAGGGGTTAAATGTGTCAACATGTTTGATTTATACCTCTGAGTGACCTTTTGACAAACCCGAAGCTTTGTAACGGTTAATTAATGCTCACTAGAATACACGATTAAAATTTCATAAAGTTTCGTCAACGTATGAGAAAGTTATGATCAAATTCGTGTGCGAGGGGTTAAAGGGTCAACGTTGAAAGTTAGGCCTTTTCGGATAACAATTAAGTTAACCGGGGACTTAACAAAGTGGGTAAATGTCTTAAAGCCCTTATATGATAATTTCAAGGGCTCAATGTGCAAAACAAGTCATGAAAACGACCTTTAGAAGGGCCAGGGATCAAAACTGCAATTAACAAAAGTTTTGTTGGCTGACCCCATAGGCTCGCGTAGCGCGAGCCCTTAGCTGCACACCCTAGCGCTACGCTAGGGCTTGATCTGGACAGAAACATATCCTCCTTGAATTTTTTGTCTGCCCATTGAACTTGGATGCACTTTGATCGAATTTTCACATTCATTTGGCCCCTAAAACACCCCTAGAACTTGTAGGACACTTGTGGGATTGTTGTGGTTAGTGCTAGACTTGTTTGTCAATCATCTATGGTGAGTAACTTCACTATAAATAGGCCTTCAAAGTCACAACACTTCCTCACATCTTCATCTGCATTTTTGATCAAGTGTGGAGCTTCCAAGGCTGACCCAAGCCTTCCTAAGCAACCATTAATCACTTGGTAAGTTGCCTAACCTTTCTAAATTAATTATAGCTTAGTAATTAGCTTAAAAGTCAACATATCGTAATAAACGGTTGACTTCAGGATTAGTTAACGATAGCTCAGTGTTATCACGAATTAAAAGCATCGTTAGATAGGTAATTATATGGGTATTAAACCCTTATAAGGGCAAGTATCAATTCCAGACCTAACTAGGTCGTTTGTCGGGTCAAACGTTGACCGAAAAAGTCAACAGAAATACAAAATATGATTTAATGCACGATTAATGATCCGAGAGGAGTGTAACCTGTTTTAACCTTAATATAACATGGTAATAAGTATAAAAACTTGTCTACGCTTGCCCGACTCGACAAATTTCTGTTTAGACCCGGTTCGGATCCGAAAGTCGCAAAGCTTTGACTTTTGCTTTGACTTCAGTTCTGACCCGTTTAGGTATGTTTTAGAAATACCTTAAAGCTTCATTTTGATCAGGTTACATGCTAGTATAACCCTCTGTGATTATACACCTCGGTTCATTAGTTATCCGATTAATACGCATGATTCCGTTAATTGCTCATATGTTGACCATTATGCCCTTTACACCTTAAAACGAGATTTATGAAAATGTAAAAGTGTAGAAACCTTAGTTACTGGTATATAAACTTGTATGCAAAGTTTGACATCAGTTTGACTTGTAGATTAAGAGTTATGCTCAATATCGCAAAATTAATGCTTTATGTTAATAAAACGGCGTAATTAGCGTATAGCCTAGTTAAGCCGACTTTTTGGTATCAAACTTAATACCCACTGATGTAATATATTATTTTGGGATTTTTAAAGATTTTTAATTAATTTTAGGCTGAGCATAACTAGTAGTCGTAGGCTTAATCCGGTAATTGTCGGTTTTGCCCTTACGGGCCATAAAATGAGTTTTACTTATCTAAATGACTCCAAACCTTTTGCTACTGATCACATATGATAAATAAATTATTTTAAGCCTTCTGGAAATATAAAAATATCAGATTTAAGTATCAAACCCGGTAACGGCCTTTAATCGCCTAAATTAGCGTTTTTAACGCATAGTATGTTTTAAAATCATATTGGACATACCCGGGTTGATACCTACTGATATATGAGGCAAATTATGATATTTTAACAGTAAGCAAAGGTTGATTAACTCAGACTTCGTTTTTGAGCTTTTCGGCTTATGTGAAATTACCAAAATACCCCTACGGGGCATAGTTTGGTCAAAGATGATAAGTTTCACATATATGCTTTAGCCTACTGATATAAATTATCAATTTAAGTATGTTTGCTGTTTACATCAGACCTGTAACTCAGTTGAACATATAAACGCTTTTACAAACTTTAAAATGACCAAACTACCCCTACGGGGCATAGTTTGTGTTTAAATTAGTTCGGGGCATAACGAAAGACATACTACTGATGTCACAACATATTTGAAGCATATTAACTTAGGAAACCTGTATATGGCTCTTACGGATACCCGTTACGCATATTACGCGTTCGGCTCGATTTATGTAACAAGTTTACATAAATTAGCCGAGACGGGTCAAACCTTATCGGTTTTATCTCAAAATCCAGAATGTGAATAATAAACCCATATTAAACAAGTCTTCAAACTTGTCGGGTCTAAATCACATTCTACCCGGTCTTCGCTTAATCATGCGTCTGAACCGCCTCTTCCTATAAGACTAACCGGTCTAAGCTTAGGCTTAATTAAAGACCCGTTAGCATTCTAATTAATTATTTATACCATCATTCCAGACTGGAGCTTTCCGGTAAATGGTACCTACGCTTACTTAAGTGAATACGACTGAGTTATTAATTTCTGATTATTTAAGACAGGAGCTAGCTCAGGTAAATACTCTTAACTTATTTTCCCTATACGGGCTTGGGATACGGTACTATAAAAGTACCGCTTGGTCAGGTGTATGTAGTCATTTAAATCGGATTGTGATTGATGTACTTACATAACCTGTTTAATATGTATTATTTTATCATTATTTGATGTATGGCCCTTGGGGGTTAATGACCATGTCCCGGATATCCTTAGCATCATTTTACGAAATGGCCACGACCTAAGCACGGGGTGTAGGCATACACCTGACAGCTGCATTATGTAAAAACTGGTAATCCACTCCGAGGTATCATCCTTGTGGGCATTATACCGGAACTGGTAATCCACTTAGGGGATGATAGCCCGTGGGCATTATACCTGTGGCGTGTCTGTTAATCTAGTCCGGCCCTACAAACCGGCCCTAACGGACGACAAATAAGTAAAAATGTATACAAGATTATATACAAATAATTTTCCCAAGTTATAAAAGATTAATTTTGCCTCTGTGCATTTTAATCAAAGTGTCAAAAGGTTTTGTGCCTGATGCATCTAAATCAATTTTCTTAAACTCTTTTCAAATGAGTCGGTTGAGTGTATTTACCAGTGAAAACTGACGTATTTTCCAAAAAGGTTAAGTGACAGGTACTAAACGAAATTGGCTGGAAGCTCAGGGCGCTAATAAGGAATCTTGCAAGTTCTAGGCGTCTAAAGTCTGTTGAACAAATGATATGTTTTCTTTACAGATCCGCCTGTGGATCCTTTACTTCCGTTGTAATACTGAATATTACTTCATATTCGGAATGTAATAATAAATATCTTTTGCTTCCGCTGTGCATTCATATATATTGTGTTGTTTGACTATTATGTTGCCAACCACGTCACGATACTCCCCCACCGGGCCCACCGGTGACACGTGGAAATTCGGGGTGTGACAGGTTGGTATCAGAGCCAACACTGAGTGAATTAAACACTAGCCTTTTGTGTTTAATCTCAGTTACACAATTGCACATTCTTGAGTCTAGACAAGAACATAGGACAAATTCTAAAATTTGTTTTATTTTGTCCTTATTTGATTCCTTTGTTATTTTTCTGACTTGCCTATGCATAGAATATGGAAAGTATTCTCCAAGTCAATTGCTATAGAAGTCCCGTTTAGGGCAACCATATACTTTTTAAATTTTAAAGGAACGATTATATTTAAAGTATCATTCCTGTATTATAAGATCTACCATTATAATAAAATGGCAAAATTTAAAAAGGACAAAACCTAGCCATGTGTCACATTAAGACAGGGCCAAGATGGTAGTTCCATAATTAGATTCAGATCCTTGTTAACAGTTCAATTTAGGATTGCTCTGCGTTACTTATTAAAAAGAATCTTAAAGGTAAAACCTAGCCTAAATGTCACGGCGTACAAGGCCAAGATGGTAGAACCTATTCAAGAGATTCAAATCCTTATTAAACATATGAAAGCATATTAACATGCTCGACAAAATGTGATATGATAAAATCACATAAGTCATTTTGGGATATACTAAATTCCCTTATTTATATAATCATCCCTTATGGATGAAGTGCCCACGGGCTATAACTAACGTCCTCTGGGACTAAAGACAGTGGTAGCCTACAACTCCCTGCCAAGAAAAGGTAATGAACTTCGATTCAAACCTTGAAGCCTCGATTCTATAAAATCAAGGCCTATAAATTAAACTTGTCCACGTGACTAGGCCTTTTGTGCCATTACAAATTCATAAATTGCCCTGATTCTCTGAAATCATGGCTCATAAATTAAACTTGTCTACGCGACTAGGCCTTCTGTGCTATTATTAACTTATAATTTAGGAATATAATAATTATCCTGAATAATTATATATTTATCAAATTAACCAATATGTGTATTAAAAACATGGTTAATAAATTGTTCAAAAAGATTAAAAACTGTTTAAACTTCCGTAAAAACCTTGTCCTTGTTTAATTTTTATGTAGAAATTAAAACTACATGGCTGGGTCGGAGGAAGGGAACAGTCACCCTCTGGAAAATCGCGATGATGAAAGGATTAATATAACCAGAGGAGAACTTCGTACATTGATTGACTCAGCTGTATCTAAAGCTGTGAAGGAGAAATTCCAGGAGTATAGTGAGACATATAGTGAAGCCTCATCTGTACCCCACCCTAAATCCATCCCTAAAACTCCTCCAGAGCCTAATAACAAGCCGCCCTCCCAGAAAGATGAGTTAAAGAAAGATGACGATCGACATCCATCAAATGAACACAGTGTTCCATCCAAGAGAATAGTGTTCGATAATGAACCGCATACCAAATCCTGTAACTATAAGTACTTTGTTTCCTGCAAGCCCCGAGATTTTACTGGGGAAAAAGGGGCAGTTGATTGTATGATTTGGTTGGATGAAATGGACACAGTTGTCGATATCAGCGGTTGCGCTGAAAGGGATGTCGTGAAGTACGTATCCCAATCGTTCAAATGAGAGGCACTGGCATGGTGGAAGTCTCTCATTCAAGCTACTGGGAAGATTCCGCTCTACAGCATGTCATGGGAACAGTTTGTTAATCTCATTAAGGAGAATTACTGCCCTCAACATGAGGTTGAGGGGATTGAGTCAGATTTCTTATCCTTGGTAATGACAAACTTAGATTGTCAAGCTTACCTCACCAGTTTTAATACCCTGTCCAGACTGGTCCCTTACCTTGTAACACCAGAGCCCAAGCGAATTGCACGCTTCATTGGGGGTTTACCCCCAGAAATCAAAGCCAGTGTTAAGGCTTCAAGACGTACTACATTTAGGTCAGTAGCTGACCTCTCTCTGTCCCTTACTTTAGATGCGGTCAGACTAAGGTCGCTAAAGAAATCTGAAGAAAGTAAGAAGAAGCGTGAGGATGATAACTCACGAGGCTCTGAGAAGAAACACAAGGGAAACACTGACTCTGAGAAGTCTGGGTCTGGAAAGAATGGTCAGAGGACAGAGGAAAAGCCAAGGTGCTCTACTTGCCAAAAACGCCACTTTGGAAAATGCAGAATGGAGTCCAATTCTAAATCAGGACCACCTGCATGTGGAATATGCAAGTCTAGGGAGCACAAGACTGTTGATTGCGGGAAGATTAAAGATGCTACATGCTACAACTGCAACGAGAAAGGGCACATAAAGACCAACTGCCCTAAGTACGCGAGGAACCCCGAGTAGGCCAAAAGAACAAACGCACGAGTTATCTGGATGAACGCCCAAGAGATGATGCAGAATAATAATAGTATAATATGTACCTTTCCTTATCAAACAGTTATGCAGAAACTTATTTGATATTGACACATATAAATATATTATGAATGATAAAGGTTGAGAACTGTTGTCTCCACCTGATTAAGACTCCGGTCATTTAATGCCCAGTAGAAAGTGACCGATGTTACGTTGGAAATGCTTCAACAAATCCTATATTGATTCTAATATCTATTAGAAATCACTCTTTCTCATACCTTATAGCAAACTTTTGGTTGCATACATAAGGACTTAATATAGTGATAAAAATCGATTGGTTGCCTTAAAAATTAAGCCCATATTGTGAGTGATAAGAAGCAATTAATTATCAAGACTCCTTATGAGACAACCCTCGTAATTACACATATCTGTACGATTAACTAATATTAAACATAAAAAAATGGTGGAACTGGCCGTCCCCGGAATCGAACCTGGGTCTAGGCCGGCCGCACCCTTTCGCGCGCCTAACCAACTGGGCTAGGTGCCTAGTTTGTGAAAATCTCCATTCTAATTAATTATAAGCACTTGTACAATAAACTTCCTTATCATTTATCAAATGGTAATTTCTGCTAAGTGTCCTGTTTTTAATACAGGCAATGATAAACCTTCACGAACCATAAACTTAACAAAATTTTTTTTATCATCCACAAGGTATAACTACCAAGGAAACCATAGTAACCGATTCTTATAACTCGGCAAGGAATCCTTCCGAAAATCTAAGAGCACTCTTTCTTTGCATAGAGTACGACAACGTATATTATTTTAATTATTTTCTCATTGTTTTCTATCGCCTGCAAATGCCAAACTATGTTTGATAAAAGTGTCATATGAGGGTTGGCGTATCCTAGTGTGTCCCATAGATTATTTCCATGTCTGATCAGCATGGAGGTTTAATACATGGAACCCCTGAGATATCCCAATGGTCATATTGTACTAAAGTCGACTAGTAGTGTCCAAAGAAGATATACAAAAATGGAAATTTTTTTTTTTTGTAAATGTTCCCGACTAAGGAATTCGTGGACTTATAACATAAAGGTGTCACTTATTTGACACGAGTAATGGTGGATGAACTGGAGCCTGAGATATGGAAAATCTCTGTAGTCTCCTTGCAATCTTGATTATCTCCTCATAAGTTTTCCCTGCTTACCTCCGGGAAGGCAGGTAGAATTAAGATTGTATCCCGCTGTGGGTTGGAGTATTGTGAAAACTCCATATTGATTATGGAATAATCGAAACCTAGATTAAGTAGGTTTTAAAACATAGGCATAAAGCTTGACTCAATATTCTGAGGGTTTTAGGTTATTAAATAAGAAAGACGGTTCATATTGCTTATGCATACATGCCGCAACCCTAATTAGGCAACGATTAAAAATTTCCGTCTGCTACCCAGGATCTAAGGGCAAATTATTGGCGGATAGGCTTGAAGAGTCTGTAGCCACCTATGTAGCTAAATGCTTGACATGTGCGCAAGTCAAAGCCGAGCATCAAAAACCGTCAGGGTTGCTACAACAGCCTGAACTTCCTACGTGGAAGTGGGAAATGGTAACTATGGATTTTATTACCGAGTTACCCAAGACAAGAAATGGAAATGATACAATATGGGTTATAGTTGATGGACTGACTAAGTCAGCTCATTTCTTACCCATCAAGGAGACTTACAACTCCGATGTGTTAGCCCAGTTATACGTTGATAAGATTGTAGCCTTACATGGCATACCTGTGGCTATTATCTCTGATAGAGATACTAGGTACACTTCACATTTTTGGAAGAGTTTCCAACAATCTTTGGACACACGTTTGAATTTTAGTACGGCTTATCATCCTCAGCCTGACGGTCAGAGGGAGTGTACTATTCAAACGTGGGAAGACGTGCTACGTGCATATGCGATCGATTTGGGTGGTAGTTGGGATAAGAACCTACCATTAATCGAATTCTCCTACAATAATAGCTACCATACCAGCATTAAGGCTGCGCCTTTCGAGGCATTATACGGTAGAAAGTGTAGAACGCCAGTTGTTGGGCGGAAGTTGGAGATGTCCAGTTATCAGGACCAGAGATCGTGTTCGAAACGACGGACAAGATTGTCCAGATTCGTGACCGTCTCAAAGCTGCCCGTGATAGGCAGAAGAGTTACGCTGATCCTAAGCGTAAGGATTTTCACTTCGAAGTAGGTGACAAAGTCCTACTTAAAGTGTCACCCCGGAAGGGAGTGATGCGATTTGGTAAGACAGGCAAACTAAGTCCGAGATACATAGGACCTTTCGAGGTTATCGAACGTGTCGGGTCAGTTGCCTATAAGTTAAACTTACCAGAAGAGCTCAGTGGATTTCACAATGTGTTCCACATCAGCAATCTGAAGAAGTGCTTCGCTGAAGAATCACTGGTTATACCGTATACAAATGTGCATATAAATGAGAGCTTAAATTTTGTGGAAAAACCTGTGTCGATTAAAGATCGACGGGTAAAGAAGCTTCGGAGAAAGCATACACCTATTGTTAAGGTCAAATGGGATGCCCGTAGAGGTCCCGAATTCGCGTGGGAAGTTGAATCCACGATGAAAGAAAAATACCCTTACTTATTTCAGTAAATCTCGGGTCGAGATTTATTTTAAGGGGGTGAGGATGTAACACCTCGAAAATTCACGTCCTATAATGTGTAGACACGTGTCAAATGTTTAAACGTGTGAAAGAAATATTATAGAAGGACTAAAGTTGACAGTCATGGAAAGTATGTGGATATATGTATCCTAAATGTCAACAGTGAATAAATATAATGTACATTAACCCTACATGATGCTCATACCTTCAAACGAATAAATCATGGATCATACGAAGATAAAAGTGAGAGATTACAAACTACAGGGGTTAAATGTGTCAACATGTTTGATTTATACCTCTGAGTGACCTTTTGACAAACCCGAAGCTTTGTAACGGTTAATTAATGCTCACTAGAATACACGATTAAAATTTCATAAAGTTTCGTCAACGTATGAGAAAGTTATGATCAAATTCGTGTGCGAGGGGTTAAAGGGTCAACGTTGAAAGTTAGGCCTTTTCGGATAACAATTAAGTTAACCGGGGACTTAACAAAGTGGGTAAATGTCTTAAAGCCCTTATATGATAATTTCAAGGGCTCAATGTGCAAAACAAGTCATGAAAACGACCTTTAGAAGGGCCAGGGATCAAAACTGCAATTAACAAAAGTTTTGTTGGCTGACCCCATAGGCTCGCGTAGCGCGAGCCCTTAGCTGCACACCCTAGCGCTACGCTAGGGCTTGATCTGGACAGAAACATATCCTCCTTGAATTTTTTGTCTGCCCATTGAACTTGGATGCACTTTGATCGAATTTTCACATTCATTTGGCCCCTAAAACACCCCTAGAACTTGTAGGACACTTGTGGGATTGTTGTGGTTAGTGCTAGA
This sequence comes from Helianthus tuberosus, assembly GCA_030545235.1. NCBI lineage: Eukaryota > Viridiplantae > Streptophyta > Magnoliopsida > Asterales > Asteraceae > Helianthus > Helianthus tuberosus. The sequence continues at coordinate 120,488 of CM060353.1, read as the reverse complement.
CTTGTTTGTCAATCATCTATGGTGAGTAACTTCACTATAAATAGGCCTTCAAAGTCACAACACTTCCTCACATCTTCATCTGCATTTTTGATCAAGTGTGGAGCTTCCAAGGCTGACCCAAGCCTTCCTAAGCAACCATTAATCACTTGGTAAGTTGCCTAACCTTTCTAAATTAATTATAGCTTAGTAATTAGCTTAAAAGTCAACATATCGTAATAAACGGTTGACTTCAGGATTAGTTAACGATAGCTCAGTGTTATCACGAATTAAAAGCATCGTTAGATAGGTAATTATATGGGTATTAAACCCTTATAAGGGCAAGTATCAATTCCAGACCTAACTAGGTCGTTTGTCGGGTCAAACGTTGACCGAAAAAGTCAACAGAAATACAAAATATGATTTAATGCACGATTAATGATCCGAGAGGAGTGTAACCTGTTTTAACCTTAATATAACATGGTAATAAGTATAAAAACTTGTCTACGCTTGCCCGACTCGACAAATTTCTGTTTAGACCCGGTTCGGATCCGAAAGTCGCAAAGCTTTGACTTTTGCTTTGACTTCAGTTCTGACCCGTTTAGGTATGTTTTAGAAATACCTTAAAGCTTCATTTTGATCAGGTTACATGCTAGTATAACCCTCTGTGATTATACACCTCGGTTCATTAGTTATCCGATTAATACGCATGATTCCGTTAATTGCTCATATGTTGACCATTATGCCCTTTACACCTTAAAACGAGATTTATGAAAATGTAAAAGTGTAGAAACCTTAGTTACTGGTATATAAACTTGTATGCAAAGTTTGACATCAGTTTGACTTGTAGATTAAGAGTTATGCTCAATATCGCAAAATTAATGCTTTATGTTAATAAAACGGCGTAATTAGCGTATAGCCTAGTTAAGCCGACTTTTTGGTATCAAACTTAATACCCACTGATGTAATATATTATTTTGGGATTTTTAAAGATTTTTAATTAATTTTAGGCTGAGCATAACTAGTAGTCGTAGGCTTAATCCGGTAATTGTCGGTTTTGCCCTTACGGGCCATAAAATGAGTTTTACTTATCTAAATGACTCCAAACCTTTTGCTACTGATCACATATGATAAATAAATTATTTTAAGCCTTCTGGAAATATAAAAATATCAGATTTAAGTATCAAACCCGGTAACGGCCTTTAATCGCCTAAATTAGCGTTTTTAACGCATAGTATGTTTTAAAATCATATTGGACATACCCGGGTTGATACCTACTGATATATGAGGCAAATTATGATATTTTAACAGTAAGCAAAGGTTGATTAACTCAGACTTCGTTTTTGAGCTTTTCGGCTTATGTGAAATTACCAAAATACCCCTACGGGGCATAGTTTGGTCAAAGATGATAAGTTTCACATATATGCTTTAGCCTACTGATATAAATTATCAATTTAAGTATGTTTGCTGTTTACATCAGACCTGTAACTCAGTTGAACATATAAACGCTTTTACAAACTTTAAAATGACCAAACTACCCCTACGGGGCATAGTTTGTGTTTAAATTAGTTCGGGGCATAACGAAAGACATACTACTGATGTCACAACATATTTGAAGCATATTAACTTAGGAAACCTGTATATGGCTCTTACGGATACCCGTTACGCATATTACGCGTTCGGCTCGATTTATGTAACAAGTTTACATAAATTAGCCGAGACGGGTCAAACCTTATCGGTTTTATCTCAAAATCCAGAATGTGAATAATAAACCCATATTAAACAAGTCTTCAAACTTGTCGGGTCTAAATCACATTCTACCCGGTCTTCGCTTAATCATGCGTCTGAACCGCCTCTTCCTATAAGACTAACCGGTCTAAGCTTAGGCTTAATTAAAGACCCGTTAGCATTCTAATTAATTATTTATACCATCATTCCAGACTGGAGCTTTCCGGTAAATGGTACCTACGCTTACTTAAGTGAATACGACTGAGTTATTAATTTCTGATTATTTAAGACAGGAGCTAGCTCAGGTAAATACTCTTAACTTATTTTCCCTATACGGGCTTGGGATACGGTACTATAAAAGTACCGCTTGGTCAGGTGTATGTAGTCATTTAAATCGGATTGTGATTGATGTACTTACATAACCTGTTTAATATGTATTATTTTATCATTATTTGATGTATGGCCCTTGGGGGTTAATGACCATGTCCCGGATATCCTTAGCATCATTTTACGAAATGGCCACGACCTAAGCACGGGGTGTAGGCATACACCTGACAGCTGCATTATGTAAAAACTGGTAATCCACTCCGAGGTATCATCCTTGTGGGCATTATACCGGAACTGGTAATCCACTTAGGGGATGATAGCCCGTGGGCATTATACCTGTGGCGTGTCTGTTAATCTAGTCCGGCCCTACAAACCGGCCCTAACGGACGACAAATAAGTAAAAATGTATACAAGATTATATACAAATAATTTTCCCAAGTTATAAAAGATTAATTTTGCCTCTGTGCATTTTAATCAAAGTGTCAAAAGGTTTTGTGCCTGATGCATCTAAATCAATTTTCTTAAACTCTTTTCAAATGAGTCGGTTGAGTGTATTTACCAGTGAAAACTGACGTATTTTCCAAAAAGGTTAAGTGACAGGTACTAAACGAAATTGGCTGGAAGCTCAGGGCGCTAATAAGGAATCTTGCAAGTTCTAGGCGTCTAAAGTCTGTTGAACAAATGATATGTTTTCTTTACAGATCCGCCTGTGGATCCTTTACTTCCGTTGTAATACTGAATATTACTTCATATTCGGAATGTAATAATAAATATCTTTTGCTTCCGCTGTGCATTCATATATATTGTGTTGTTTGACTATTATGTTGCCAACCACGTCACGATACTCCCCCACCGGGCCCACCGGTGACACGTGGAAATTCGGGGTGTGACAGGTTGGTATCAGAGCCAACACTGAGTGAATTAAACACTAGCCTTTTGTGTTTAATCTCAGTTACACAATTGCACATTCTTGAGTCTAGACAAGAACATAGGACAAATTCTAAAATTTGTTTTATTTTGTCCTTATTTGATTCCTTTGTTATTTTTCTGACTTGCCTATGCATAGAATATGGAAAGTATTCTCCAAGTCAATTGCTATAGAAGTCCCGTTTAGGGCAACCATATACTTTTTAAATTTTAAAGGAACGATTATATTTAAAGTATCATTCCTGTATTATAAGATCTACCATTATAATAAAATGGCAAAATTTAAAAAGGACAAAACCTAGCCATGTGTCACATTAAGACAGGGCCAAGATGGTAGTTCCATAATTAGATTCAGATCCTTGTTAACAGTTCAATTTAGGATTGCTCTGCGTTACTTATTAAAAAGAATCTTAAAGGTAAAACCTAGCCTAAATGTCACGGCGTACAAGGCCAAGATGGTAGAACCTATTCAAGAGATTCAAATCCTTATTAAACATATGAAAGCATATTAACATGCTCGACAAAATGTGATATGATAAAATCACATAAGTCATTTTGGGATATACTAAATTCCCTTATTTATATAATCATCCCTTATGGATGAAGTGCCCACGGGCTATAACTAACGTCCTCTGGGACTAAAGACAGTGGTAGCCTACAACTCCCTGCCAAGAAAAGGTAATGAACTTCGATTCAAACCTTGAAGCCTCGATTCTATAAAATCAAGGCCTATAAATTAAACTTGTCCACGTGACTAGGCCTTTTGTGCCATTACAAATTCATAAATTGCCCTGATTCTCTGAAATCATGGCTCATAAATTAAACTTGTCTACGCGACTAGGCCTTCTGTGCTATTATTAACTTATAATTTAGGAATATAATAATTATCCTGAATAATTATATATTTATCAAATTAACCAATATGTGTATTAAAAACATGGTTAATAAATTGTTCAAAAAGATTAAAAACTGTTTAAACTTCCGTAAAAACCTTGTCCTTGTTTAATTTTTATGTAGAAATTAAAACTACATGGCTGGGTCGGAGGAAGGGAACAGTCACCCTCTGGAAAATCGCGATGATGAAAGGATTAATATAACCAGAGGAGAACTTCGTACATTGATTGACTCAGCTGTATCTAAAGCTGTGAAGGAGAAATTCCAGGAGTATAGTGAGACATATAGTGAAGCCTCATCTGTACCCCACCCTAAATCCATCCCTAAAACTCCTCCAGAGCCTAATAACAAGCCGCCCTCCCAGAAAGATGAGTTAAAGAAAGATGACGATCGACATCCATCAAATGAACACAGTGTTCCATCCAAGAGAATAGTGTTCGATAATGAACCGCATACCAAATCCTGTAACTATAAGTACTTTGTTTCCTGCAAGCCCCGAGATTTTACTGGGGAAAAAGGGGCAGTTGATTGTATGATTTGGTTGGATGAAATGGACACAGTTGTCGATATCAGCGGTTGCGCTGAAAGGGATGTCGTGAAGTACGTATCCCAATCGTTCAAATGAGAGGCACTGGCATGGTGGAAGTCTCTCATTCAAGCTACTGGGAAGATTCCGCTCTACAGCATGTCATGGGAACAGTTTGTTAATCTCATTAAGGAGAATTACTGCCCTCAACATGAGGTTGAGGGGATTGAGTCAGATTTCTTATCCTTGGTAATGACAAACTTAGATTGTCAAGCTTACCTCACCAGTTTTAATACCCTGTCCAGACTGGTCCCTTACCTTGTAACACCAGAGCCCAAGCGAATTGCACGCTTCATTGGGGGTTTACCCCCAGAAATCAAAGCCAGTGTTAAGGCTTCAAGACGTACTACATTTAGGTCAGTAGCTGACCTCTCTCTGTCCCTTACTTTAGATGCGGTCAGACTAAGGTCGCTAAAGAAATCTGAAGAAAGTAAGAAGAAGCGTGAGGATGATAACTCACGAGGCTCTGAGAAGAAACACAAGGGAAACACTGACTCTGAGAAGTCTGGGTCTGGAAAGAATGGTCAGAGGACAGAGGAAAAGCCAAGGTGCTCTACTTGCCAAAAACGCCACTTTGGAAAATGCAGAATGGAGTCCAATTCTAAATCAGGACCACCTGCATGTGGAATATGCAAGTCTAGGGAGCACAAGACTGTTGATTGCGGGAAGATTAAAGATGCTACATGCTACAACTGCAACGAGAAAGGGCACATAAAGACCAACTGCCCTAAGTACGCGAGGAACCCCGAGTAGGCCAAAAGAACAAACGCACGAGTTATCTGGATGAACGCCCAAGAGATGATGCAGAATAATAATAGTATAATATGTACCTTTCCTTATCAAACAGTTATGCAGAAACTTATTTGATATTGACACATATAAATATATTATGAATGATAAAGGTTGAGAACTGTTGTCTCCACCTGATTAAGACTCCGGTCATTTAATGCCCAGTAGAAAGTGACCGATGTTACGTTGGAAATGCTTCAACAAATCCTATATTGATTCTAATATCTATTAGAAATCACTCTTTCTCATACCTTATAGCAAACTTTTGGTTGCATACATAAGGACTTAATATAGTGATAAAAATCGATTGGTTGCCTTAAAAATTAAGCCCATATTGTGAGTGATAAGAAGCAATTAATTATCAAGACTCCTTATGAGACAACCCTCGTAATTACACATATCTGTACGATTAACTAATATTAAACATAAAAAAATGGTGGAACTGGCCGTCCCCGGAATCGAACCTGGGTCTAGGCCGGCCGCACCCTTTCGCGCGCCTAACCAACTGGGCTAGGTGCCTAGTTTGTGAAAATCTCCATTCTAATTAATTATAAGCACTTGTACAATAAACTTCCTTATCATTTATCAAATGGTAATTTCTGCTAAGTGTCCTGTTTTTAATACAGGCAATGATAAACCTTCACGAACCATAAACTTAACAAAATTTTTTTTATCATCCACAAGGTATAACTACCAAGGAAACCATAGTAACCGATTCTTATAACTCGGCAAGGAATCCTTCCGAAAATCTAAGAGCACTCTTTCTTTGCATAGAGTACGACAACGTATATTATTTTAATTATTTTCTCATTGTTTTCTATCGCCTGCAAATGCCAAACTATGTTTGATAAAAGTGTCATATGAGGGTTGGCGTATCCTAGTGTGTCCCATAGATTATTTCCATGTCTGATCAGCATGGAGGTTTAATACATGGAACCCCTGAGATATCCCAATGGTCATATTGTACTAAAGTCGACTAGTAGTGTCCAAAGAAGATATACAAAAATGGAAATTTTTTTTTTTTGTAAATGTTCCCGACTAAGGAATTCGTGGACTTATAACATAAAGGTGTCACTTATTTGACACGAGTAATGGTGGATGAACTGGAGCCTGAGATATGGAAAATCTCTGTAGTCTCCTTGCAATCTTGATTATCTCCTCATAAGTTTTCCCTGCTTACCTCCGGGAAGGCAGGTAGAATTAAGATTGTATCCCGCTGTGGGTTGGAGTATTGTGAAAACTCCATATTGATTATGGAATAATCGAAACCTAGATTAAGTAGGTTTTAAAACATAGGCATAAAGCTTGACTCAATATTCTGAGGGTTTTAGGTTATTAAATAAGAAAGACGGTTCATATTGCTTATGCATACATGCCGCAACCCTAATTAGGCAACGATTAAAAATTTCCGTCTGCTACCCAGGATCTAAGGGCAAATTATTGGCGGATAGGCTTGAAGAGTCTGTAGCCACCTATGTAGCTAAATGCTTGACATGTGCGCAAGTCAAAGCCGAGCATCAAAAACCGTCAGGGTTGCTACAACAGCCTGAACTTCCTACGTGGAAGTGGGAAATGGTAACTATGGATTTTATTACCGAGTTACCCAAGACAAGAAATGGAAATGATACAATATGGGTTATAGTTGATGGACTGACTAAGTCAGCTCATTTCTTACCCATCAAGGAGACTTACAACTCCGATGTGTTAGCCCAGTTATACGTTGATAAGATTGTAGCCTTACATGGCATACCTGTGGCTATTATCTCTGATAGAGATACTAGGTACACTTCACATTTTTGGAAGAGTTTCCAACAATCTTTGGACACACGTTTGAATTTTAGTACGGCTTATCATCCTCAGCCTGACGGTCAGAGGGAGTGTACTATTCAAACGTGGGAAGACGTGCTACGTGCATATGCGATCGATTTGGGTGGTAGTTGGGATAAGAACCTACCATTAATCGAATTCTCCTACAATAATAGCTACCATACCAGCATTAAGGCTGCGCCTTTCGAGGCATTATACGGTAGAAAGTGTAGAACGCCAGTTGTTGGGCGGAAGTTGGAGATGTCCAGTTATCAGGACCAGAGATCGTGTTCGAAACGACGGACAAGATTGTCCAGATTCGTGACCGTCTCAAAGCTGCCCGTGATAGGCAGAAGAGTTACGCTGATCCTAAGCGTAAGGATTTTCACTTCGAAGTAGGTGACAAAGTCCTACTTAAAGTGTCACCCCGGAAGGGAGTGATGCGATTTGGTAAGACAGGCAAACTAAGTCCGAGATACATAGGACCTTTCGAGGTTATCGAACGTGTCGGGTCAGTTGCCTATAAGTTAAACTTACCAGAAGAGCTCAGTGGATTTCACAATGTGTTCCACATCAGCAATCTGAAGAAGTGCTTCGCTGAAGAATCACTGGTTATACCGTATACAGATGTGCATATAAATGAGAGCTTAAATTTTGTGGAAAAACCTGTGTCGATTAAAGATCGACGGGTAAAGAAGCTTCGGAGAAAGCATACACCTATTGTTAAGGTCAAATGGGATGCCCGTAGAGGTCCCGAATTCGCGTGGGAAGTTGAATCCACGATGAAAGAAAAATACCCTTACTTATTTCAGTAAATCTCGGGTCGAGATTTATTTTAAGGGGGTGAGGATGTAACACCTCGAAAATTCACGTCCTATAATGTGTAGACACGTGTCAAATGTTTAAACGTGTGAAAGAAATATTATAGAAGGACTAAAGTTGACAGTCATGGAAAGTATGTGGATATATGTATCCTAAATGTCAACAGTGAATAAATATAATGTACATTAACCCTACATGATGCTCATACCTTCAAACGAATAAATCATGGATCATACGAAGATAAAAGTGAGAGATTACAAACTACAGGGGTTAAATGTGTCAACATGTTTGATTTATACCTCTGAGTGACCTTTTGACAAACCCGAAGCTTTGTAACGGTTAATTAATGCTCACTAGAATACACGATTAAAATTTCATAAAGTTTCGTCAACGTATGAGAAAGTTATGATCAAATTCGTGTGCGAGGGGTTAAAGGGTCAACGTTGAAAGTTAGGCCTTTTCGGATAACAATTAAGTTAACCGGGGACTTAACAAAGTGGGTAAATGTCTTAAAGCCCTTATATGATAATTTCAAGGGCTCAATGTGCAAAACAAGTCATGAAAACGACCTTTAGAAGGGCCAGGGATCAAAACTGCAATTAACAAAAGTTTTGTTGGCTGACCCCATAGGCTCGCGTAGCGCGAGCCCTTAGCTGCACACCCTAGCGCTACGCTAGGGCTTGATCTGGACAGAAACATATCCTCCTTGAATTTTTTGTCTGCCCATTGAACTTGGATGCACTTTGATCGAATTTTCACATTCATTTGGCCCCTAAAACACCCCTAGAACTTGTAGGACACTTGTGGGATTGTTGTGGTTAGTGCTAGACTTGTTTGTCAATCATCTATGGTGAGTAACTTCACTATAAATAGGCCTTCAAAGTCACAACACTTCCTCACATCTTCATCTGCATTTTTGATCAAGTGTGGAGCTTCCAAGGCTGACCCAAGCCTTCCTAAGCAACCATTAATCACTTGGTAAGTTGCCTAACCTTTCTAAATTAATTATAGCTTAGTAATTAGCTTAAAAGTCAACATATCGTAATAAACGGTTGACTTCAGGATTAGTTAACGATAGCTCAGTGTTATCACGAATTAAAAGCATCGTTAGATAGGTAATTATATGGGTATTAAACCCTTATAAGGGCAAGTATCAATTCCAGACCTAACTAGGTCGTTTGTCGGGTCAAACGTTGACCGAAAAAGTCAACAGAAATACAAAATATGATTTAATGCACGATTAATGATCCGAGAGGAGTGTAACCTGTTTTAACCTTAATATAACATGGTAATAAGTATAAAAACTTGTCTACGCTTGCCCGACTCGACAAATTTCTGTTTAGACCCGGTTCGGATCCGAAAGTCGCAAAGCTTTGACTTTTGCTTTGACTTCAGTTCTGACCCGTTTAGGTATGTTTTAGAAATACCTTAAAGCTTCATTTTGATCAGGTTACATGCTAGTATAACCCTCTGTGATTATACACCTCGGTTCATTAGTTATCCGATTAATACGCATGATTCCGTTAATTGCTCATATGTTGACCATTATGCCCTTTACACCTTAAAACGAGATTTATGAAAATGTAAAAGTGTAGAAACCTTAGTTACTGGTATATAAACTTGTATGCAAAGTTTGACATCAGTTTGACTTGTAGATTAAGAGTTATGCTCAATATCGCAAAATTAATGCTTTATGTTAATAAAACGGCGTAATTAGCGTATAGCCTAGTTAAGCCGACTTTTTGGTATCAAACTTAATACCCACTGATGTAATATATTATTTTGGGATTTTTAAAGATTTTTAATTAATTTTAGGCTGAGCATAACTAGTAGTCGTAGGCTTAATCCGGTAATTGTCGGTTTTGCCCTTACGGGCCATAAAATGAGTTTTACTTATCTAAATGACTCCAAACCTTTTGCTACTGATCACATATGATAAATAAATTATTTTAAGCCTTCTGGAAATATAAAAATATCAGATTTAAGTATCAAACCCGGTAACGGCCTTTAATCGCCTAAATTAGCGTTTTTAACGCATAGTATGTTTTAAAATCATATTGGACATACCCGGGTTGATACCTACTGATATATGAGGCAAATTATGATATTTTAACAGTAAGCAAAGGTTGATTAACTCAGACTTCGTTTTTGAGCTTTTCGGCTTATGTGAAATTACCAAAATACCCCTACGGGGCATAGTTTGGTCAAAGATGATAAGTTTCACATATATGCTTTAGCCTACTGATATAAATTATCAATTTAAGTATGTTTGCTGTTTACATCAGACCTGTAACTCAGTTGAACATATAAACGCTTTTACAAACTTTAAAATGACCAAACTACCCCTACGGGGCATAGTTTGTGTTTAAATTAGTTCGGGGCATAACGAAAGACATACTACTGATGTCACAACATATTTGAAGCATATTAACTTAGGAAACCTGTATATGGCTCTTACGGATACCCGTTACGCATATTACGCGTTCGGCTCGATTTATGTAACAAGTTTACATAAATTAGCCGAGACGGGTCAAACCTTATCGGTTTTATCTCAAAATCCAGAATGTGAATAATAAACCCATATTAAACAAGTCTTCAAACTTGTCGGGTCTAAATCACATTCTACCCGGTCTTCGCTTAATCATGCGTCTGAACCGCCTCTTCCTATAAGACTAACCGGTCTAAGCTTAGGCTTAATTAAAGACCCGTTAGCATTCTAATTAATTATTTATACCATCATTCCAGACTGGAGCTTTCCGGTAAATGGTACCTACGCTTACTTAAGTGAATACGACTGAGTTATTAATTTCTGATTATTTAAGACAGGAGCTAGCTCAGGTAAATACTCTTAACTTATTTTCCCTATACGGGCTTGGGATACGGTACTATAAAAGTACCGCTTGGTCGGGTGTATGTAGTCATTTAAATCGGATTGTGATTGATGTACTTACATAACCTGTTTAATATGTATTATTTTATCATTATTTGATGTATGGCCCTTGGGGGTTAATGACCATGTCCCGGATATCCTTGGCATCATTTTACGAAATGGCCACGACCTAAGCACGGGGTGTAGGCATACACCTGACAGCTGCATTATGTAAAAACTGGTAATCCACTCCGAGGTATCATCCTTGTGGGCATTATACCGGAACTGGTAATCCACTTAGGGGATGATAGCCCGTGGGCATTATACCTGTGGCGTGTCTGTTAATCTAGTCCGGCCCTACAAACCGGCCCTAACGGACGACAAATAAGTAAAACTGTATACAAGATTATATACAAATAATTTTCCCAAGTTATAAAAGATTAATTTTGCCTCTGTGCATTTTAATCAAAGTGTCAAAAGGTTTTGTGCCTGATGCATCTAAATCAATTTTCTTAAACTCTTTTCAAATGAGTCGGTTGAGTGTATTTACCAGTGAAAACTGACGTATTTTCCAAAAAGGTTAAGTGACATGTACTAAACGAAATTGGCTGGAAGCTCAGGGCGCTAATAAGGAATCTTGCAAGTTCTAGGCGTCTAAAGTCTGTTGAACAAATGATATGTTTTCTTTACAGATCCGCCTGTGGATCCTTTACTTCCGTTGTAATACTGAATATTACTTCATATTCGGAATGTAATAATAAATATCTTTTGCTTCCGCTGTGCATTCATATATATTGTGTTGTTTGACTATTATGTTGCCAACCACGTCACGATACTCCCCCACCGGGCCCACCGGTGACACGTGGAAATTCGGGGTGTGACACCACATTACGCATTAATAACTTAATTAATTATCTTTCATTAATCCAACCCTTTAGGATTGTATCCTTGCTGACTCAAACTACTGTGTTGAGGATAACGTCACCTTCAAAAGAGGGGCCTACTACTATAACTAAGATAATTTCTTAAAAAGTGCAAAAGTGCGGAAATAATCAAAGGTTACACTAAAGGCGAGTCGGGTCCAAGTGATTCATCTTGTCTGTCTGTTTTTATTTTTATTTTTATTTTCATCATTTTTAGTTTTTATTTTCATATTTAAACCTTTTTCTAAAATTTTGATTTGATTAGACGTTGAGGATAAACCGATACTAAAAGCTCTTGTGTCGACCTCGGTATCTTACCAACGCTATATTACGCTCACGATGGGTGCACTTGCCCATATGTGTGTTTAGTGTTAGTAAAATATTGTGTTTTATAAAATTAAAACTTGACTAAAGTGTAAAAAGGGCTTAAAATATACTTAAAATTATATACACACCGACACGCATCAAGTTTTTTTGGCGCCGTTGCCAGAGACACAAGGATTTTAAGAAAGCTTAAAATCGACGGCCTAATCAGTTTTTCAAAAACCTTTTTTTTAAACGCAAGCACATTTTTCTGCATTTTAGTTACTTTTTGCATTTACAGTAGCCTGAACACGGGGCCGTGTTCACTGAACACGGGGCCGTGCTGCATTTTTTTCATAAAACACCCAGATACAGAGTCTGAACACGGGGTCGTGCTCACTGAACACGCCCCCGTGCTGCACAAAACCAGTCACTTTTATTAAAACGCCCAGATACAGAACCTGAACACGGGCCGTGCTCACTGAACACGGGGCCGTGTCCAGCCTCTGTTTCCGTTTCTATTTTTGTTTTCTGGTTCCGAGACTCTGTTGTGGTCTGCTGAGTGATTCTTATGGATCAATACTCAGGAAATTACAACTACACCTATGAGGAGGATGATTATAGGGAAGACTATTGCACCATTTGTGGTAACCCTCACTCGGTACAATGTTGTGACTTATTTCAACCATCCACTTCATACACCTATTATGAGGAGCCCAGGTACGAGCCATCAACTTGATACACATCCTATGAAGACCCAAGGTATGAACCTTCTCCCTCATACTCATATTTTGATGAACCAAGGTATGAGCCTTCATACTCATACTTTGAAGAACCAAGATATAAGCCTCCACCTTCATATGCTTATTATGAGGAACCATGGCGTGAACAACCCACCTCATATGAGTATTATGAAGAACAAAATTACGACCCTTGTCCATCATATACTTACAATGAAGAACAATGGTGTGAACCATCTACTTCCTATGAGTATTATAAGGAACAAAGGATCGAACATCCGGATTCAAGCTTTGAGGATCCTGATCCTTACTCTATCACCGACATAGCGGATAGGATAATAGAACACATTAAAACGATCGAACGTTGCATAAAAGAATCTCGCGCAAGGGAAGAGGAGTCCCGCGCAAGGGAAGAATTAACTTGTAATAAAGAAGAGATAGTTGAAAATGTAAAAATGGAAGAACAAATAAGTGAAAAACCGACACATGAGTTAAACAAGGAGAAAGGTGAGTCCGATAACGTTACAATTCAAGAAGAGTCTAATTTTGAAAAAATTAATCTCTTGTCACCTTCTTTCGAAAATCATTGTTTAGTACCCACTCATGCTAAGTTTTTAAAAGAGTTAAACACTAACACTAAAATTGATGAAACGGTAAGCATTAGGTTAACAAATGATCAAACTTCGCTAATAAAAGAAGACCCATTTGAAATTAACATTACACCGGTTCCATGTTTTTTTTCAAAACTCCTTTATTAGTAATGTCACGATTGATAAAGATCTTTGTGTTAATATAATGTCAAACTACATTTTCGAAAAATTAAGTATTAGTGATTTTTCTCCACTTCAAATACCCATTTTTCTATCTAATCGGAAAGTAATAAAATCAATAGGGATAGTTGAGGATGTTTTGGTCCAAACAAACCAAATGGTAATCCCAACCGACTTTGTCATCCTTGATGACCCTCCTCTAGTGTTGGGACGACCTTTTGTAAAAACTCACGAAGCTTCAAAAAACCGGAAGTACAACAATCTATCTATTCGATTAGGGGCATTTAAAAAGAGTGTCAATCTTGAGCGTTCAATGAAATATCCATTCGGCAATAATGACCCCCTAATTGAAGATGAAGATGAACCACTCGATACAAGAGAAGAAATTGACCACTTTGTTGAAGAAGAGGTCGCCATAGAACAAACCTTTGCGATTCTTGATCAAAATGAGCAACCAAATAAGGAGTCTCCTAAAGACCCACCTCTTGAGCTCAAAGAACTCCCAAAAGGTTTGGAATATGCTTTTCTTGACAAAGATGGTAAATCACCTGTAATTATTTCGTCAAATTTAACTAGTTTAGAAAAAGAAAAATTAATTACATTTTTGAAAAAACACAAAAATGCGATCGCTTGTAGATATTAAAGGAATAAGTCCTTCCATGTGTACGCACAAAATTTTAATGAATGATGACTATAAATCGGTAATACAACCACAACGTAGGGTAAATCCAAATGTCCAAGAAGTGGTTAAAAATGAAGTCATCAAATTACTTAACGCCGGACTTGTTTACCCAATCTCTGATAGTCCTTGGGTAAGTCCCGTCTAAGTAGTTCCAAAGAAAGGAGGTATGACGGTAATAACTAACGAGAAAAATGAATTAATACCAACGAGAACCATCACAGGATGGAGGGTATGTATAGATTATCGTCGATTAAATGAAGCAACAAGGAAAGATCACTTTCCTTTACCCTTTATTGATCAAATGTTAGAAATATTATCCGGTCACAAATTTTATTGTTTCTTAGATGGCACCCTTTATTGTTTTTCAGGTTACTTTTAAATCCCGATAGCACCCGAAGACCAAGAAAAGACAACATTTACATGTCCCTATGGAACTTTTGCTTATCGACGCATGCCTTTTGGTCTATGTAATGCCCCCGCAACCTTTCAACGTTGCATGGTGGCCATCTTCCATTATATGATAGAAAAGACAATGGAAGTCTTCATGGACGACTTTTCTATCTTTGGAGATTCATACGACCAATGCCTCGATAACCTTGAACGAATGCTATCCCGATGTGAGGAAACTAACCTCGCCCTTAATTGGGAAAAATGTCATTTCATGGTAATGGAAGGAATAGTACTTGGTCACAATATCTCAAGCGAGGGAATGGAGGTTGATCGAGCCAAAATAGACACTATTTCTCGATTACCACCCCCATTCTCCGTTAGAGCTATCAAAAGTTTCCTAGGGCATGCCGGATTTTATAGACGATTTATCAAGGAATTTTCTAAAATCTCAAGGCCTCTAACAAAATTACTTGAAAAAGATGCCCCTTTCATCTTTGACAAGGATTGCAATCAAGCATTTCTAACACTAAAAGAAATGCTAGTTAATGCACCTATCATGATAACGCCTGATTGGAAATTACCTTTCGAAATCATGTGTGATGCAAGTGACTTTGCAGTTGGAGCTGTCTTGGGACAAAGAAAGGATAAGCATTTTCACCCAATTTATTATGCTAGTAAAACACTTAACGATGCACAAGAAAACTACACAACAACAGAAAAAGAGTTACTAGCCGTGGTATTTGCTTTTGATAAATTTCGTTCTTATCTTGTTCTTTCTAAAAAAATAGTCTATACAGATCATGCAGCCATTCGATATCTCTTCAAGAAACAAGATGCTAAACCGCGTTTGATTCGGTGGATTCTACTCCTCCAAGAATTCGACATTGAAATCAAGGACAAACGAGGAGCAGAAAACACCGCAGCAGATCATCTTTCGCGCTTGGAAGACCCAGCTTTGGAGACAACCAGGGATGAGCAAATAAATGAAAAGTTCCCAACAGAGTCCCTGGAAATGGTGGAATACCGAGAAGAGCCATGGTACGCCGACTATGCTAACTACCTAGCTAGCGGTATAGTCGCGAAAGGATGGCCACATCATCAAAGAAAGAAATTCTTTGCCGATGTAAAGTATTATTTTTGGGAAGATCCTTATCTTTTCAAAATGTGTGCCGATCAACTCATCCGTCGATGCGTACATGGTAGTGAAGCAAGAAGAATTCTCCGCCATTGTCATGAAGGTCCATACGGAGGACATCATGGTGCCACTAGTACCGCACAAAAGGTATTTGATTCAGGATTTTATTGGCCAACCATTTACAAAGACGCCCAAAGTCTTGTCAAGACATGTGACGCTTGCCAATCAGGTAATATTTCTTCCAAAAACGAAATGCCACAAAATGGCATTCTTGTTTGTGAAATTTTTGATGTGTGGGGACTCGACTTTATGGGACCTTTCCCACCATCAAAAGGAAACAAATATATACTTGTGGCGGTAGATTACTTGTCTGAATGGGCCGAGGCTGAGGCACTTCCAACAAATGATGGAAGAGTCGTGGTAAGATTTCTGAAAAAATTATTCTCTCGTTTTGGAACACCAAAAGCACTAATTAGTGATAGAGGTATCCATTTTTGCAACCATCAACTTGAAATTTTTTTAACAAGATATGGGGTCTATCACCGGGTCTCAACGGCATATCACCCTCAAACAAATGGACAAGCCGAAGTGACTAATAGAGGTTTAAAACGAATACTCGAAAAACCCGTAGGGTTAAATAAAAAGGAATTGGCCGATAAATTAGACGACGCTTTATGGGCTTTTCGAACTACTTATAAAACAACAATAGGTACAACCCCATATAAGCTCATCTATGGAAAAAGCTGTCATTTGCCAGTAGAAATAGCACACAAGGCCTACTGGGCAATTAAAAAGGTAAACTTGGATTTAGAATTTGCCAGTAAAAATCGATTTTGCCAATTAAATGAATTGGACGAATTAAGGAATTATGCATACTCTAACTCCGAAATTTATAAGGAAAGAATGAAAAATTTGCATGATAAACACATTAAACCTAATGAATTTCGGGTAGGAGATCAGGTTCTATTGTTTAATTCACGACTTCGATTATTTCCTGGTAAATTAAAGTCTAGGTGGTCAGGACCTTTTTCCATCACCCATATTTTCCCACACGGTGCAGTTGAAATTAAATCTCGGAATGGAATTCCATTCAAAGTCAATGGCCAACGGCTAAAGCTCTATCAAGGATTCATTGAGGATGAAGAGGAAGAAATCTCGCTTCAAACGGTTGAAGAATGAAACAAAGGTTCAAGCATCATCATACCTGGTAAGTTACGAACAATCGGAAAAACATCTAAATCAGTAAGATTTCTAAGACCAAAGTTTTGGGAAATAGGGCACTCACACGAGCACTTAAAAAAATTAAAAAAAAAACCTGCCCGCCCACGGGGCCGTGTCCGCGCAAGTGTCGGGATAAAACCCCTTTTTCAAAACAGTTTCTTCATTCCACACGCCCCGTTTCCCCAAAAACTCTCTGGTTCCAGCGATTTTCCTGCAAGATTTCGATGTCTCCCCTACTTCTAACAACATCAAGGTATGATTCTATCATTATTATTAGTTAGATTAATCATTTGCATGTAGTTTAACATCAAGATTTGGGGAAAGATCTAGGGTTCTTCAACTTGAACCGGATCGAACCTCAAATTTTTGCATAAATCTGTTAGCATTAGTATAGATACATGTTAGAGGAAGTAAATCAACTTGTATTGTTTGTAGAATCGCCCGATTTCTCACAAAAACCCCCCAAACCCTTGTTTTTGAACCGGAAAATATAAAATTGAAGGGGTAAACGGTTTGTTTTGGGAAAAACGGCACTTGGGGTTTCATTTTCGGGGAAAACCACCCCTACTGAACCAAAAATTTTCAAGTTTTCGGGACCGGGTCGAAAAATGGGATTTTTGGGAAACAGACGTCTGGACGCGGGGTCGTGCTCAGCGAGCACTGGGGCGTGTCCAGCCAAATTCAGGCGAACTCGAGGCGTGCCAGCTGAACACGGGGCCGTGTTCAGCCGACTGTTTTCAGTTTTCTCCGAAAATTTCACTGTTTCTTGCTAATTGTTTGGTGTTTTCTTTCAGATGGCCAAGAAATTTACCAGATTCAATGCAAATGAGTTGGATGCTCAATCAAGGTACGATGTGCTAAGAACTAGGCCCGAGGAGTATCCACGACAAGTATGCACGGATCTTCTAGAAACAGTGAACCAGATAGACCGCTTCAACAACATTGTCACCGGCCCACTACGAGCCACCCTTTGCACTCGGCTTCGCTCCGTGCATGAATACAACATGGAATTCTACAGCACGTTTGTTTTCAAGACAAGAGCCGATCCGTTTGACAATGATGGGGTGGAGTTCCGTTGTGGGGGAACTAGGTACTCGATCTCGATCGCAAAATTCGGGGCAATAGTTGGGTTGTATGCGAAAGAAGATGCTGGGGATGAAGAGAACACCGGCGGTCTACGTGAGATTCAAGAAAATCAACGCCAAGCTGCTTGGGCTCAAATAGGAGAAGGCAACTATAATCCGAGCCGAACTAAGAGCACACAGCTGAGAGACCCTCTTTACCGCTACATCCACAGGGTCCTCACCTACTCTCTTAGCCAGAGGCACGACAGCAGCGGCGTTGAAGTGTTACGAGATCTGGTGGTCCTCCATTGCATTCACACCCGTACCAACCTTGATGTTCCATACTTACTACTCCGTAACATGCACTGGAACCAACTTGCTACTCCCCCAACTC
Organism: Helianthus tuberosus; assembly: GCA_030545235.1. Lineage (NCBI taxonomy): Eukaryota > Viridiplantae > Streptophyta > Magnoliopsida > Asterales > Asteraceae > Helianthus > Helianthus tuberosus. Next base: position 102,142 of record CM060353.1, on the reverse strand, counting down.
CTATCTTCTTTGGAGGGTGGATTTACCGCCTTTTCAAACACTTTGTTGATAGGATGCCGAGGTCTTTCAAAAAAAGCCCATTGTCAGGAAGAGTGGACATGGTCATATGCCGCTCCATGAACTTGATTTATGAATCAGATGACGGGACGGTCAGTTTTCAAAGGGTTCAAGGGCATGCATGGAACCCGCAAGAGGCACTCGTCTTACACGCTCCACACATCCGTCCTCCTCCTCCTCAGTACCACTACCAGCCCCAGGGTGATCCGGGTCAATCCTCCTCACAAGGAGGTGGTTTTCCTAACTTTCAAAACTTACATGATTTATTGCAGGAAAACCTTATGTGCACCAGGAACACCTAAAACATGGCCAGCAACACATACGCCCGGGTCGGAGTAATAGAGAGAAATATCTCCGACATGCAGGATGACATTGGAAACATCCGGGAGTATATGGCGGGCCACAGAGGAGGTGATGATGATAACGACGAGGATATGGATTGAGCGGGAGGAGTGGAGGTAGCATCCCAAGGTTGGAGGTCTCACAGGTTAACCCCCTTATCTTATGAACAATTTATGTCCTGTATGCCACCTGTTGAACAATTTACTTTCCTTTAACTCTTTTTAATTTCTGTATTTCTTTTTCTTTTTAACTTGTGACATGGATGATGCAACTTTGGTAATTTAGGATGTTGGTTATTGTTTGGTGTGGTATTTATTAGTTGAATAGGTACATACAAGGCTTAAGGCACTAAACATTAGTGCTACTAAAGCCAGGACAACAAAACCGAAGCCAGAAACCTGTTTTACACCTTTGCAGTTGGTCCACACGGGGTCGTGCTCAGCCAACACGCCCCCGTGCCCATTGCCCAGACCTGCTGTTTGTCAAAATATTGCAGACCTTTATCCAACACGGGGTCGTGTTCACCTGACACGCCCCCATGTCCACCTTCTGTAAGTCCTTGATACTGGTAATCTGACCACGGGGCCGTGTTCATCCGACACGGGGCCGTGTCCAGATGCCCAGTAACATAAAAATTTGTTTTTAACACACCTTTTACACATTCAATCAACCTAAAAGCTTATTTTTGTGACACATTGAGGACAATGTGTAATTTAAGTGTGGGGGGGGATGCTAAAACCTTGAATTTTGCAAGTCCTAATTACAAGCCTTACACAAAACTCTATTGGAACCGCTAAACACCCCAATTTTTTTCAAAAACTTTTCATTTTTTTACTTGTCTTGGTTTAATTTGGGAAGTACAAGTTCTAAAAAGGTTATATTTTTACAAATTTACAACTGATAGCGTCGTGATAAAAAGAACCAACATAAGAAAATTATGAAACGGCATGACAAACCTAGTTAAAATTTGATTATATATACTTGATCACATAAAAACCCATTCCCACAAAAAGTGAGTTTTGAGCCTTTATTGAGCATACAAATACACATCTTTAAACTAAATACTCATTTTTCGTTTCTTGTGTGAATAGCCGCGTGGTTTCTTATGAATCTAGAACTTGCCATGACGATACATTCCCGGTCCTTACCAACTTAAGCCCAAGTAAGTAAATGATGGAGGCATTAGGACTAACCTTTTTTCGTTCAACACCATTATTTTTCTTTTTTTTACCACCTACCCAAAATCCTCCTAGTTAACCCCTTTGAGCCTAAACCTTTTCATTTCTTAACCCACAAAACAAACACCCTTTACCCACCAAAACCCTTTTTCTTTTATTTTAAACCCTTTATTTTAGTAAAAAGCTCGGTTTTTCATGTGACGTTCCTTATAAAAAAAAAATTGATGATGAAGCCAAAAAATAAAAAATAAACAAACAAGTTCATCAAAAAGTACTTTGTTTGAATTATTTCTTCATTAGAATAAAAAGTTATAAAATAAAAAGTCTTACGAAAACCGACGTTTTTTACGCCTTTCGCCCTTTTCCACTAACCACTAACCCAAAACCACCTACCTTTAACCCAAGCCTAACCCTTCCCCAAAGTCCTCTTGATATTTACAATGGTGTATAGTTAAAAAGGAGGAGGATTGATTGCTTGGCAAGCATATGGTAGAAGTAAGTTCCATGCCGCTCTCGAGTGTTTAACAAAAATACATCTTCGGCCGAGTGTTGAGTGATCTCCCATGAGGTATGTGAACTTGTATATAAATGAAATTTTAAAGAGGCATGTTATGCCCAAATAAGTAATTTCTCTTACGAAATGTTCTAAATAAATCATAACGAATAGGATTGTAAATAACATAAAAATAAAACCTAATAAAAATCTTGGATTCCCGACACTCAAGACAAGCCCAAAACCTTCTCTTCTACCCATTCCATTTGGGAGTGTAAGCCACATTATAAAGCGTTTTGCTTGAGGACAATCAAAGATTCAAGTGTGGGGGTATTTGATGTGTGTAAAATGCAACATATAAATTACATCAAATGAGGCATAAAACTAACCCTTTTTAGTACTAATGTTGGAAAAAGTGTGCTTTTGTCTTCCTTTTGTATTTTCAGGGATAAATGAGCTTAAATGAACAAAAGAAGCAAAAATGCAGCCAAATCTAACAATAATACAAGAAAAGGAATAAACGTGGCAAGCCCGACCCCTCGACATCATCTTCCCAAGCAAAAACAAGAAAACAGAAGGCTGAACACGCCCCGTGCTCAATGAACACGGGGTCGTGCCCAAGTGTCTGCAGAAAAGACAAAGTTGTAGAAACTTCTATCACCCAACACGGGGGTGTGCCTAGCGGACACGGGGCCGTGGTCAACGCTAAGATTCGCATAATCCAAGCAAATCTTGATAGTACAAATACGCTTCTGCACATGGGGCCGTGCCCAGCAGACACGGGGGCGTGGTCAACTAATGCAGACAAACTGCAATTAATGAAGAAAGAGAAGATGGGTGGACATGGGGCTGTGCCCAATGGACATGGGGCCGTGTCCGGGATTCTGCGCAGGCTATAAATAGAGGTGCTTGGTTCACTTCAAAGGCATCCCTTGGCAAACCACCTCTCTCACACTTCACCCACCCACCACCACCATCACAACCCACATCCACCAACATCATCCATCATCCATCATAGAGTGTGTGTAGTAGTCTTGGGATCCAAGATTGATAGTAAGAGTTCTTGACAATCAAAGGCCATGTTTGTCTAAGTCTCTTACATCACTTGGTGAAGACAAGTATTTAGTGTAATACTTTTTATTTTTAATTTTTTCGCACTTTTTATTTGGTTATGTATTAATGACTTTAATAACTAGTTTCTTATGTTGAAGGTGAATCTTCCTTATCATTTTACTGTCTATATAAAATAAAAGATTTACACCATTCATATCTCCACGGTTTATATGGAGATATGTTGGCTACCTGGTCGGGGGTTAAGGGAATGGTTTGGTAAGCGTCTTGCCTTGTTCAGTGTATAGATCCTGCAAGGACCTGGGTCAAGCTTAGTAGGACTTCCTTCAATACCCACTGGTATTGGATGGCGGGGATTCGAATTTCTTGATCCCCTCATATGTAAACTACTGTTAAAACATTAACCCGGCTACTTAGGATTGTATCCCTGTTGACTCAAACTACTTAGCCGAGGGTAACGTCACCTTCAAAAGAGGGGCCTACCACATAATCTAACCCTTTAGGATTGTATCCTTGCTGACTCAAACTACTGGGTTGAGGGTAACGTCACCTTCAAAAGAGGGGCCTACTACTATAACTAAGATAATCTCTTAAAAAGTGCAAAAGTGCGGAAATAATCAAAGGTTACACTAAAGGCGAGTCAGATCCAAGTGATTCATCTTATCTATCTGTTTTTATTTTTATTTTTATTTTTATTTTCAGCATTTTTAGTTTTTATTTTCATATTTAAACCTTTTTTTCTTAAATTTTGATTTGATTAGACGTTGAGGATAAACCGGTACTAAAAGCTCTTGTGTCCTTGGACGACCTCGGTATCTTACCAACGCTATACTACGCTCACGATGGGTGCACTTGCCCATATGTGTGTTTAGTGTTAGTAAAATATAGTGTTTAATAAATTTAAAACTTGGCTAAAGTGTAAAAAGGACTTAAAATATACTTAAAATTATATACACACCGACACGCATCACCACCCGTATTCGCCCTTCACCTGGATGCCGCAGAAAATCATGGGGAGAGTGGGAGTCGAACCTGGGTCACAAGGTGTCACACCCCAACCGATGGCGGAAACATTGGGGCGCGGCACTGAGCGAAACAGATTGTCCAGAAGTTTCCATGACAACTACGGTTACCAATTATTTAAAGCATCACGTCCCATACCATGACATAATAAGTAGCATAGTTATTACATACAAATTCAAGACAAATTGTTCTGTTTCGACAACTCAAATATAAATAAATTGTTTGTTTGTTTCTATACTCTCAACCCTACTTGATTCCATGAAAAGCACGCAAAGCATCCTAGCAGATAGCATCCTAAATACCTGTAACATACGTTAAAGTAAAGGTCAATACACATAGTGTAAAGGTGAGCATACAAGTTTGATAATAGCATATAGAGTTCGAAATAGTTTACGCATAACCGGCATGTAACATGTATAAAGCGAAAGCTAGTTGGTTATCGACAGAGAAATATGCAAGACGTGACTGCGAGTTGTAGAATGTGCAACACATATCCCCACTGGGACACGTGAAGTAAGCCCTTAACAACCCTTATCCACGACAGGTGCTGAGTCCAAACAATAGTACTATCGTTGCTAAGGTGTCAGGCTACAATCACTGTGTTAACATAACATACAAGCATTCATCGAATAACACGTAGCATGCAATAACGGTTAGCGTATAGATAGTGTTTGCGGTGTGTGTTGATTGTGATTTGAATATAGGTAACGTATGTAACACCCAAAAGTGCATAAAGCAAAAAGGGATCGAGTATACTCACAGATTGTGTTTAACAAGTAAACACCCTCTTGGATTGAAGGGAGCGCTGTGAGATTAGCCTGAACAGTTAGCGATAGCATAAACGATAAGCGGCGCTTAAAACGACGCAAAGTACAAAGTGTCGAATGGTAATCCGATCGGATGGAAATCCGATCGGATGGCCATTCAGTTGGATTGTCACCTCGTTTGGTAAGGTTGTGTTTATGTATGATGGTTTGCCTTTTGAAGTTTTCGTTTTAGCATTTAGGAAACAGAGAAGTATCTCTACCTTTCAGGTCGTTCGATCGAGCGGCGGCTCGATCGGATGACGATCCGTTCGGTGAGACATTTCTCAGAGAACAAGTTCACATCAGTGTTGTCATCCAATTAGATGGTCTACTGATCGGGTGGCAATCCGTTAGAACTTGTAATGCATTGAACATGTTGAAAATTGTTAAGTGTTTGAAGTTCCAAACATCACATGGTCGGGTGGTCGTTCGATCGGATGGCTATCCGATCGGACGGCAATCCGTTCGACGTTCATACCTTACTAAGTTGAATAAAAGTTTAAGTGTTGAGTCCCAAGTGCAATCCAGTCGGATTGCGGGTCGATCGGATGGCAATATGATCGGACAGCAATCCGATCAGACGGCAATCCGTCCCACGAATCTGATCGTTTACTAACTTGGAATGTTGTTAAGTTTTTCGGTTTATCGAGACGGTATGATAACGTGCTAAACAACAGAAACCTCATCAAGACCCAAGTGACCCGATCGGACAGGAATCACCCAAGTCCGGCCAGTTCACTGGTTTGTGACGGTGGTTCATGTTTAACCCGAGATTGATAGTCTTGTTGATAGGAACCAGATCTTGAACTAACACATCACCAAGAAGGAGTAGAAGATCAAGCTCCGATTCTATCGATTTTGACTGCATTGAGTGTAAAAGAGTTGAAAGAAAGATGGAAAACCATCTTTCAATCCTTTTCACCATGAAAAAGTGTAGATCTATGCGAAAACATTGTTGAATCTTGTGGAAATCCTTCAGATCTGAGTTGTTTATGGTGGGATGATTCCAAAACATGAAGTTCATAAGAGCTCCATGATGACATCACCTTCAAACACCTCAAATCCGATGATTTCACGGTTAAAAGTTAAGATTCAAAGATGAAAAAGATGAAGGAGTGCGTGTAGATCATATAAGTACAAGATTTAGGTTGAAAACTTACACGAATTGCGAGAAATCGAGAGAAAGAAGCTTGAGAGCGGCTGGGTCGAGTGAGAGGAGCTATCACATCAAGTGATGTGACAGTTGAGGTATTTATAGGGTTTCCCAAAAAGGAAAGTGTGCACGGATCGGATGGGCCACTGATCGGATGGCTGTCCGATCGGATGGCTGTCCAATCGGGTGGCAATCCGATCGAATGACAATCTTATCGGATGGTCACGCGATCGGGTGGCCACTCGATCCGGTGTCCGGCGTGTTGAGTTTTGTCATTTCGATTCGCGTGTTGAGCATTGCGATGCGATAGAGTTTCCCATTAATCCCAACTACTATATCTAACATACAATCATCCTAAATACCTTGCGTTTAGCGTTTGCGATTCGATTGCGATAGCGTTGCGATTGCGTTTCGATTAAATCACCACGACATAAACATAAATAAACATGCACAAGTAACACATAAATAGCACACACACACACACGTAAAACAACATACATAACGCATAATTCGAGTTGCGAGTGTGATTGCCATGCGATAAGCGATAAAGCGATAAAACATGCGATAAACATCGATTAAACCTCGACTACTAATAAGTACTCCACATAATACAACTAATGCGATAAAATAATTAGATTATCTACAAGTCAAAGAAGTCAAAGCAGTAGTTAACCAAGGAGTGACAGATCGCAATTAGCAATCTTTTCTCCCTTTGACTTCAATCTTGACTTTTGACTTTGACTTTCGAAACACGGGGTGTTACACAAGGAACACCAAGTCTTTCCCCAATCACTCCAGCACTACCTCATTGGCGTTTCATATTTAATAGTTATTTACATGTTTAAAATAAACTGAATCAAATCAAATTTATTCGAATTCGAATTCGAATTTTTAATCGAATACGAATCGAATACCGAATACGAATCGAATACCGAATTCGAATCGAATTGGGTTGGTTTTAATCAAATTCGAATTCAAGGAAAAATAAAAATTATTCGAATAATTCGATATTCGATTCGATGAACACCCCTAGACTAATGCCCAAAGAGGAGAAAAACTGGAAAGTATTGAATGAAATGGCATTAAGAGGCATTAACCGTTACACATTTTATTTTAGGATTATTGGATTTTATCTCCCCCAACTATCGGCCTTTGGCCGTTGCCACCCACAACTAACACTTTGACACTCGACACCCCCAACTTGACTTTTTGTTTGTGCTGGTACCAGTCTGTTAACTCATTACTAACTGAGTTAGTTTTTGATCCTACATGTCATACTCTTGATTACGTGGACACAATTACGTGGCGAATACGTGGCAGTATAACTCTATTACACAAGAGATCAGAAACGGAGATGCAAACAAATCTCTTTAAAACAAACAGATCTCTTGAAGATGCAAACAAACAAACAAATCTCTTGAAGATGCAAATAAACAGATGCAAGCGGAGATGTAAACAGATCTCATTAAAACAAATAGATCTGGAACAATACCGACATTCTTGAAGGCAAAATCGGAGATGCAAATGATAACCGATTGAGAAATCTCCAGGTTGTTTCGTTTAGCTATACCGAACAAAGTGATGAATCGAATAAAAATAAGATCGATTAAGAGAAATGTTGCGATATAGAGTAACACATACAGACCTTCAGTTACCCAACCCTCCTCCTCTATATTCCCCTCACCATCAAAATTAAGGTTCTTGATGGGTGTTGGAATTTCAGCAGACATACAATTAGTAGAACAAGGGGATTTGGAAGGTGTAGAGCAAGTTTCACGGAAAAGCTTACCTTCCTCAACTGAATTTGAGGTTGTGTTCTTGGGGCCAGTGTTCGAAGCATCCTCCTCCACATCCATAGCAGCTGGACTTCGAGGCATAGCAGAGGTATGAGTCCCAATCGACGTCGTACCTTTCTCCCGATAGTTGGAAGTGGCAATGTCAGAAAAAGCATTGTGTCGAAACCATTAGGGGTCTTACCATCATCATTAGAAGCATCGGTCACGCCGAGAGTAACCATGTCTCGCTTTGATCGGAATCAATTTCCACCGAGGATCATCACGACCAGAAATATAAATTTCATTTCAATACAAATGGTCGTTCAATCATACCAGTTAATTTCTCTTGGTGATAGCAACGGACAAGATAAACAAAATAGATTTGTCCAATAACAAATCATTCACGCATAGATTTGCCAAAGGGAGACGCCCCTTATCACTCTTTGATGGCCATGAATCGATGAGAACCCAGATGATTATGAGGAAATTAGGGTTTGTTTGGACTTGTCTGGTTATAAAGAAGGAGATGAGGGTTAAAGATACATCATCGCCACGTAATCAGCTCCAACTCATCACATTTGTGCCACGTCGGATAAAAAACAAACCCAGTTAGTTAAGATTTAACTGGGTGGTGCCAGCACAAACAAAAAGACAAGTTGGGGGTGTCGGGTGTCTAAGTGTTAGTTGCGGGTGGCAACGGCCAAAAGGCCGATAGTTGGGGGTGATAAAATCCAATAACCCTTTGTTTTATGAAGAGGCGTTATAATGTTGATTTAGCAAAAAATACCCCTTAGAAGGCATTGGCCGTTACCCATGGTCTAACTATCGTTAATAAAAAAACCCAAAGTCTTTGTGGGAAGAAAGACAAGAGCGAGTGATAAGGTAGGATGCAATACGGTAAAGCAGTGATGCGTATTCATGTTCCATTTAGAACAAAAGTTATATTTTACTCTATGCGAACATTCAAAAAGTAAACATTATAAAATACTTTATTTAAAGGAATATTGGATTTTAATAATTCTAACTATTCGTCGTTTGCCGCCAACAGTTCCAACTTTAAAAATAATCTGTTAGTCTCCGGGAAAACTTTTTTGGCTGAAAAACTCATTATAGATTGGGGTTGAAATATAATATAAAAAAGTGACGAATGGGGTCCACTATCCACTCCTATTAGACCACCCGTAGTGGAGGTTTTCGGACGTTTTTTCCTTAAAAAACGCCCCTTAACGTCGTCGGACCGCCCCTTAGGCATTGTTTTCAAAAAATGGGGGGGGGGGGGTGGTTTAAAGAACGCTTGTGCAATATTCCTCCACTTTTGTTTGTCCAATAAGAAGCTTCCAAGTAATATTATTTGTTTTATTTTTTTAAAAGATAATAATTGGGTAATCATTGATGGGTCATTATTGGGCATTATGCCACTACACTCATATGTGAAAAACACCCCATAATGCCCATTTGCTGACCGGGATAACACGTGTCACACAACGCCCATAGATAGGGGCATTATTCATGTGTACCACTACACATGGTCTTATGTCTTCTTTTTTATCTTTTTATTATTTTGTTTACTTCTTTTAGGATAAAACCGAATCTATTATATATAATAAATGAAAGTTATTTGGGCCACGTGTCATTAGATTAGGGCATCCTCAGTTCTGTTTTCCCGCCCAACAGTACCACACTTCCATCCCTTTTATACTCCCTCAGTCTCCTTTTTTCCTTTTCAAAACCCTGAATCTGAATCTTCTTCTCCTTCTCCTTCTCCTGTACTCTTCTTCCATCTTAATCAAAGATCAAAGCAAATCATCTCATCATGAATCATTCTTCGTCGGCAAGGTTCTTCCATTTGAGGTTTGATTTTTATGTTTATAGATCTGTGTTGATTTCTTCTTATTTTCATACAAAGTTTTAATTAAACCCTAATTTCTAATTGTAATCTCATCATATGGTTCCAGGGTTGTCATCGATGGTCATCAAAGTTGAAATCCTCTTACCTGCGGATAGATTTCCGCCATGAACTGGTATGTTTGAATATGTTTAGAAACTAAGTGTTTTTTTTCTTAACGATGATGATATTAGTACAACATCTGTTGATTATTGATCTTTGAATATGTTTACCGATTATTCTTTTTGAAATTAGGGTTTCATTTGCTTGAGATTTGAATCTTCTGATTGTTGAAGCATTTGAAGCCGATCCTTTTTAATTTCCAGTTCCGAAGGTATTATCTGTTTGTAACATAAGTGGTTCAGCATCTACAGTGGATTCAATATCAGGTGTTTGCTATTATTGTTTGATGTTGTTTGCTATTGTTGTTTGATGTTGTTTGCTATTATTGTTTGATGTTGTTTGCTATTATTTTTTGATGTTGTTTGCTATTGTTGTCAAGTAAGGTAAAAATGGCCATTCAAATTATCTGAATATTGCGTATGATATCCTTTTAATTTTAATCGCCCAACAAGTTTTTTGGTTTGTTTCTTTCATATTTCATTATGATTTGTATGCTTTTGGGGTTTGATTTTATATTGGTCATCACATTAATGGTGAGTACTCAAGAATATTGGATGGTTTACTTAGTTTTATTTTGGGTATTTTTGGATGATTTCATCCATTTCTTTAGATAGTCCATGATTGAAGATGCAGTTGAAGGGATCATTTGAGTGAAATGAATGTTCATTTATCAGAAGATGCAGTTGAAGGTATCTTAAATAAGGTAATAATTGCATTACATCCCTGTTGAAAAGTAGAATTGATAAATTTAGGGAAAGTGAGGTTGAAAGATGTTAACCCAACAGTGGAGATCTCATTCTACAGTTTTGATAAATTAAGGGTATTCTCATATAATTCTTCCTATATGCTTCCAATGAAGCGGCACTTTGGACATCTGTTGTCTTCAAACATCTATTATCTATCATCTATTCTGTCTATTATATAATAGATAATAGATGTTTGAAGAACAACAGATGTCCAAACTGCGGACTCATAGCATAAATATGTCACTCATTTGACACCAGCAAGGATGATTAAACTAGAGCCTGAGATATGGATATTCTCTGTAACCTCCTTGTATCTTGATTATCTTCTCCTAAGATTACCCTGTTTACCCCTGGGAGGCAGGTAGAGTTAAATTTAATATCCCATTTAAGGCTGTGTATTATGAAATCTCCAAGACAGCTAGTACCATTATTGGCAGAATCGAAAACCATGGTTAAGTAAGTTTTAAGACATAGATTCATAAAGCCAAACTCAATATCCTGAGAATTCGGTATAGTAAATTATGAAAGACGGTTCATTTTGCTAAGGCATTGTTTACCGCAACCCTAATTAGGCAACGATTAAGAATCGCCATCAGCTGCCCAGGATCATCGATTTGTTCGACTAACTATAAAGATTAGCTATTTCTTAAGATTAATTTTGAGCAATGGTTGGAATAACCATCTCACCTTAAGATAAGCTTTTCTATAATAGCTGTCACATAAGTATCAAGGCTGCTCCCTTGAAGACCTAATATAGATGGAATGTTAAACATCTATTGTTTGGATAATAGATCGGTAAGTCCAATTATCAGGATCTGAAGGTTGCATTAGAAACAACAAATAAGAACACGCAAATTCATAATCATCTGTAAGATGCCAGTATTCGGCAGAAAAATCAAGGATTAATAAAAGTAGCAAATCTTCTGAATTCTTGTTAAGGGAGGGAGTGCCAAATTGTTAAAACTTTCAGGCTAGTTAAGCTCTGAATATATAGAATCATTCGAAGGAAATTGAATGTATCAAGATCAAGTAGCCTTTAAGCTAAAACCGATTTAAAGAGCTTTGCGGAGCTCGCAATACATTGCACACTAATGATTTCGTGACGTGATTCGCCAATAAGTCAAGAAGCATTATCACATAATGATATGCAGATTTAAAATATGATGAGCAACTTGTGTCGATTAAGGATCGACAGGATTAGAAGCTCCAAAAAGATACATGTACCTATTATAAAGGTCAATTGGAGTGCCTTAGAGGCTCAAAGGTACTGGGGAAGATTAAGCCTAATGTAAGGCAGAAATTACTTCCTTTACTTTAACAAATCTCGAGGTCGAGATTTCTTTTAAGGGGGTGAGGATGTAACACCTCAAAAATTCACGTCCTATAATGTGTTGACACGTGACATATGTTTGAACGTGTGAAAGAATGTTCTGAAAGAACTAGAGTTGACAATCATGGAAAGTATGTTAATATACGAGTTCTAAATGTCAACAGTGAATAAATATATGGTACATTAACCCTACATGTTGTTTATAGCATCAAACGAATAAATCATGGATCATGCGAAGCTAAAAGTGAGAGATTACAAACTGCAGGGGTTAAATGTGTCAACATGTTTAAGTTATACCTCTGAGTGACCTTTTGACAAACCCGAAGCTTTGTAACTGTTAATTATGCTCACTAGAATGCACGATATAAATTTCATAAAGTTTCGTTATCGTATGAGAAAGTTATGATCAAATTCGTACATAAGGGGTTAAAGCGTCAACGTTAAAAGTTACGACTTTTCGGGTTAACATGAAGTGACCAAGGACTTAGAAAATGTAGTATAAGTCTTGAGGCCCTTATGTGTCAATATAGAGGGCTCAAAATGCAAGAAAATAAGCTTGGTTGACCTTTCGAAGGGCCAAGAGGTGAGATGCAACATCTTAAAAATGTTTTTGCCTGATCAGAAGGCCCATGCGGGCCGCGTGGCATATATCAACATCTTACGCGGGCCGCCTGGCCCGCCCAGATGCAGAAAATCATTTAACTTGCCTGTTCAGCCTTCTAAACGACATGTAATGCCCTTAAACCCTTCCAAGAGACCCCTAAACAACCCCTAAACACTTAGGGACACTTGTTGAAGAGTTGTGGTCATTGGTAGACTTACATGTCAACATTTTGTGGTGAAACATTCACTATATAAGGACCAAAGTTGCAACCAAGTTCCTCACACTTCATTCTTGCATTCCTGATCACTTCTGGAGCTCAAGCCTTCTCTCAACTGATCACATTTCGTGCATAGGACCTTGGTAAGTTTGCTAAACCTTCCATAGTTAAGTTTTAGCTTAGTTATAGCTTAAAAGTCAAACCGTCGTAATTAACGGTTGACTTTAAGATTAATCACTAATGGTCCAGTGATTAGTCGAATCAAAAGTAGTTATAAGTTGGTAATTATGTGGGTAATAAACCCTCAAAAGGGTTCCCCCTGATTCCCACTCTAACTAGGTCAAATGTCGGGTCAAACTTGCTAAGAAAAAGTCAACAGGATACTTAAATTCTAATTTATGCATAATTAGCAATGTAGAACATATACAACATGTTTGATCATTAATATAACTTGGTAATTAGTGTAAGAACATGTCTAAACATGTTCAATCCGACAATTTACTGTTTAGACCCGGTTCGGAACCGAAAGTCGCATAGTTTGACTTTCACTTTGACTTTCAGTTCTGACCCGTTTTGGTATGATTTAGAAATACCTAAGAGCTTCATTTGGACCAGGTTACATGCTAGTATAACCCTCTGTGATTATACACCATGGTTCATTAGTTAACCGATTAATACGCATGATTCCGTTAATTGCTCATATGTTGACCATTATGCCCTTATTACCATAAAACGTGATTTTTGGAAATATAAAAGAGTAGAAACCTTAGTAATAGATATATAAACTTGTATGCAAAGTTTGACATCAGTTTGAGGTGTAGATTGAGAGTTATGCTCGTTAGCGTAAAATGGAAGCTTTATGTTAATAAAATGGCGTAATTAGCGTATAGCCTAGTTAAGCCTACTTTTTGATATCAAAATATTTACCCACTGATGTAGTATATTATTTTGGGAATTTTAAAGATTTTTAATTAATTTTAGGCTGAGCATCACTCATAGTCGTAGGCTTAATCCGGTAAATGTCGGTTTTACCCTTACGGGCCATAAAATGAGTTTTACATATCTAAACGACTCCAAACCTTTTGCTACTGATTAGATATGATAAATAAATTATTTTAAACCTCCTGTAAATATATAAATATCAGATTTCTATATAGAAACCGGAAACGGCTTCTAATCGCCTAATTAAGCGTTTTTAGCGCGTAGTATGTACTAGAACTATTTTAAACATACTAAGGTTGATACCTACTGATATTTGAGGTAGATTATAATATTTTAACAGTAAGAAAAGGTTTTTTAACTCAGACTTCGGTTTTGAGCTTTTCGGCTTATGTGAAATTACCAAAATGCCCCTACGGTGCATAGTTTGGTTATAATTGATAAATTTCACACATATACTTTAACCTACTGATATAACTTAGTAAATTGAGTATATTTGCTGATTACATCAGACCTGTAACTCAGGTTAACACTAAACTCTTTTACAACCTTTAAAAATGACCAAACTACCCCTACGGGGCATAGTTTGTGTTTAAATTCGTTTCGGGCATAATGAAAGACATATTACTGATGTCACAACATATTTGAGGCATAATTAACTTAGGAAACCTGTATATGACTCTCATGAATACCCGTCACGCTTATTACGCGTACGGTTCGGTTTATGTAACAAGTTTACATAAATTAGCCGAAACGGGTCAAACCCTATTGGTTTTATCTCAAAATCCAGAATGTGTATGAAATACCCATATAAGACAAGTCTCTGAACATGTCGGGTTTAAATCACATTCTATTCCGGTCTTCGCTTAATTGTGCGTACGAACCGTATCTTCCCGTAAGACTAACCAGTCTAAGCTTAGGCTTAATTAAAGACCCGTTAGCATTCTAATTAGTTATTTATACCATCATTCCAGACTAGAGCCTTCCGGTAAATGGTACCTACGCTTACTTAAGTGAATACGGCTGAGTTATTAAATTCTTGCTATTTAAGACAGGAGCTAGCTCAGGTAAATACTCTTAACTTATTTTCCCTATACGAGCTTGGAATACGGTATTATAATACCTCTTGGTCGGGTATTGAATATTTAATCTTATTATGGTTAAATTATTGAGGTAACCTAGTTTAATCTGTATTGTTTGAAATAAAGACCTTTAGGGGTTAATGACCATGTCCCGGATATCCTTGACATCATTGTATTATAAAATGGCCATGTCTTAAGTACGGGGTGTAGGCATACACCTGACAGTTACTTAAGTAATAACGGTATCTCACTTCCATGTGGGCCTATACTTGTGGTGTGTCTGTTAATCTGACGCGGTTTCTACATCGGGCCCTGAACGTACAACGAACATGTAAATCTGTATACAAGGTTATAACTATAATTGTTCCAAGTTAAAAAGGTTAATTTTGCCTCTGTGCATTTTAATCAAATTATAAAGGATATTTTGTGCCATGTGCATTCAAATCAATTTTCTTAAACTCTTTTCAAATGAGTCGGTTGAGTGTATTTACCAGTGAAAACTGACATATTTTCCAAAAAGGTTAAGTGACAGGTACTGAACGTAATTGGCTGGAAGCTCAGGGCGCTAATACGGAATCTTGCAAGTTCAAGGCGTCTAAAGTCTATTGAACAAATGATATGTTTTAAGATCCGCCTGTGGATCCCTTACTTTCCGTTGCAATACTGGATATTACTTTATATTCGGAATGTAATAATATTTATCTTTTGCTTCCGCTGTGCATTTATATATTGTGTTGTTTGACTATTATGTTGCCAACTACGTCACGATACTCCCCACCGGGCCCACCGGTGACACGTGGAAAGTCGGGGTGTGACACTTTGATGGAGTTTAAAGCTTAAAGCACTAAATTTTAAGCTAAAAGCACTAAATTTTCCCTGTTAGGTTTGTAAGTTTCTTTGTGTTGTTCTTAGATTTTAAATTGTTGCTTTTAGATTCGTAAATTTCTTAGTTTTGTTTTCTTGAATTCTATGTAATTTTGTAAAGTTCAATAACAAACACTGGTTTGAACATCTGTTTGGATTGATGTCAATAGATAATGGAAACCCATGTTAGGTTGAGCAGTGTTTTTAAGAGGAAAACAGTGTCAGAAGACAGTAGATCATATTAACTTAAACATCTGTTCATGGTTAAACAGATGTTTTGTCTTTAATAGATGTTTGGCCTTTTATATCAGAGGTTTGGACTTAAACAGTTGTTTGACCTTAAATAGATGTTTGGCCATAAACGGATGTTTGACCTTAAACATATGTTTTACCTTCAACAGATGTTTCTCCTTCTGTATCAGATATTTGGACTTAAACAGATGTTTGACTTTAAACAGATGTTTGGCCTTAAACCAAACATCTGTTTAAGGTCAACATCTATTTCACTATTGGCCAACATTTGATTGACTTTTGGTCAACATCTGTTTGAATTTTTTGTCAATATCTTATTTTTTAAACAAGTACAAAATCCCAAATCACCCTATCATTTAAGTGAATTGAAGTAAAAGTGGAAATGATATTATTCATGTGGTCCTGTTGTTGTTTTGTTTGAGCTCTAACATCTGTTTATGGCCAAACTTCTGTTTATGTTAACAGTGTTTATATGTAACAATGTTTTTCACATCAGTGTTTTATAGTCTGTTAGGTTGTTAGATGTCATCACCTCAGTGTTTTTTATGTAACAATTTTTATGACATCAGTGTTTATATGTAACAGTGTTTATATGTTTGCAAACAGATGTTTATGGGCAAACATTTGTTTAAGCTCGAAGATTTGTTTAAGGCCAAAAATCTGTTTATGGCCAAATTTCTGTTTATGGGGAATCATCTGTTTAAGTTCAAACTTTTCTTTAAGTCCAGATAACTGATATATAAGGCCAAACATCTGTTTAAGCTTCAAAATCTGTTTAAAAGCCTGTTACAACCACTGTATTGGTTAAAACATTTGATTGTTAAAAGTTATCCACTGCTGAAATACAACCTCTGTTTCTTCAATCTTCGTGTTGACCACTGACTTACCAAACATCGGTGTTTAAAAAAGTGTTGGGTATCCACTGATAGGAAAAAATAGCCACTGCTCACGTTTTTATTGTTGACATCCATTGATATTGAGCATCAACGGTTTTCCTAAAAACAGCCACTGCTCACATTTTTATTATTGATGGTGTTAATTAGTGATAGATTGAAATTATCAAATATAAACTAGAATTACAATGAAATTACCATTTTACCTAATCGTTACATTCCAATGAGATAAGAGTTCCTCCACCATTGTTTTCGTGATAAAATTTAAAGTTAAATTAAAAAATAAAAAAAATATTTTATAACTATTTGTTCCAAATCAAATCAGTAATTAATGCTAATTTCTTGAGCTTTGGACATTTAAAATATGCAAAAGGTGAATTTCAAACTGACGGTTATTATCTTTTAATTAAAGTTAAGATAAAAATTTGAAAAGTCATCATGACAATTTCTTTCAAATCAGATCACTGATAATATCAGTATTTTTTAAAATTAAAAATATGCAAAATGGTAATTTAAAATTGACGTTCTCCTTTGTTTTCCTACTTTTCATATCATTTCTAATATTTAATTAGTTTAATAAAACAAGATATAAAGATATACACTACTTACCTTTCAGTTCCCAATAAACATCAGTTCCCAATAAACATCATTACAATTGCTTTCAAATCAGATCAGTAATCACTGATAATATCAGTAATTTTGAAATTCAAAATTCAAACCATATATTCTTATCCTATAAATAAGATATAATTATCTGGTTTCACATTCAAATCTCGCTCCCTAATATATGTTAGCGTATCTTTCTCTCTCAAATGCATCTTTCTCATGATTCAGCCGCTTATCTCCGATTACACTTCTTTGTTCGAATGTTTGTTGATTATGTTTACATGTTATCGTTCCAGTATCATTGTTCCAACATCGTCGTTTCAATGAAAATTCGCATCCCACATCAACCTTTCAATATCGATGCTGCAGTATCATTGTTGCAACATCGTGAAAAGTTGCATGTGCTACCTTTTTTGGTGGCAGAGTTGCAGCTTGAACGGACGATATGTATCTTCTATCTTGAAAAGTTGCATGTGCTATCTTCTTTGATGGTAGAGTTGCATTTTTTTATTTTCGTTAAATCGAAAGTCATGTTTTCTTGCGCCAGGAATATTTTCTGGTTTTATAGAAAGTATAGATTCGTGCAATATCGTGAAAACTCAGATGTGCTACAACAGTTGAAAAGATACCTTTGCATTTTAGGTTTATTTCTTATTTGTGTTGTCAGTAATATTGAGTGCGGTGATAGTGTCGTGCAGTTCATGGCGATGCTGAAGGACATACATCGAGAAGTTCAGCAATCGATGTAGATGAAACTAAAGTTTCTTAATTCTTGTTGTTATTCTTAGATTTGAACTTTAATATTGTTCAGTATGTGTTATAATTATTGGACTTTTAGTTTTAAGGTCATGAATAAATGAATAAATTTAATTTTATGAATCTATGTTGTGTTTTATTTTTACTTATTATTTAGTGTTTCAGTAATATTTAGATTATGTTGATGTTGAATTGTGTCTGAATATCTGTTTGTAAGTCAACAGAGGTTTAATGGTGTCAAGGATTTGTTTGATTGTCAACCTCTGTTTCTTCATTCTCCAAAATTGTTCACCTAATTTTGGACTCTTCATTCTTCAAAACTTATGTATGGAAAGTGTAAAAAGGAAAGAAGAAAAATCACAAAAACTCATAAGTGTGTTTATCTCAAAACTTTTGAAGTCAAAAGAAAAGAGTATAAATGTAAAACACTTAAGAGAAAAACTCATAAGTGTGTTTATCACCATCAACAGATGTTGGATATGATATTGTGGTTACACAAGACAAAATCATTCCTTTCATCAGAACAGCAGATGCTCAAAACTTTTGTCAAAGCTTATCCACTGTTGCACTAACAGTTGCTGACATAATAGCCCTCAAATCCTTATCATTACCTTACCCCAAACCACTGTTTTGTTCAAACATCTGTTTCCTATATACTGTCCACTGCTGAAAGTCAACCCCTGTTCTCTCATTTTCTTGATAAGCACTGTTGTTCAAAATCAGTGTTTTATCCACTGATGTGCTATCCACTGATGTGCTATCCACTGATAGTAAAAATCACCCACTGTTTTCACTTTGACCGTTGTAACCACTGATATTTGCTTCATCAGTGGTTCTCTAAACAACTGTCCTCCATTATTCATCTTTTCATCAGAGGTTGGCACGTGGTCAGTTTCTAGTCATCAGATCTTCGTAACCATTTCCACATCAGCATTCACCTTTTTACCTAAATAAAACCCTGACCAAAATCCCCAAACAGGGTTTTACACTGTCGAATTGAATTCCAAAATTCCTTTCTCAAAGCAGTTTCCATCCTCCCATCTCAAATCATTCCCGTCTCAAATCATTCTCCGATTTTCTTCATCAAAATGACAAAGTCAAAATCAAAATCATCCTCATCTTCCAAAAAGGCCACTCAAAAGGCCACTGTACCCATTGAAATCCCATACAAATCCCCTCACAATTACTTGGGTTTACTGACAAAACCCACCACCACTCACACCTTCGATTCCATCATCGACACCATTTCAGCTTCAAAGTACAAAACTTTGTTAACTGCTAATGCTCCAATTTACCAACAAACCCAGAGAGAGTTTTGGAAAAATACCACACTTGAGTCTCAAGGTGACACTGTTATAGCCATTAACTCTTCCATAAAGGGTAAGGAGATTCAAATTACTCCACAATCAATCTCGAAGGTCTTTAAACTCGATGATCGGCAAGGTAAAACTTCTTTTCCCAAAGACGAGTTAAAAACTGATTTCCTTGAAAGGGGGTATGCGGAACAAACAAAAAGGGATACCTTACAAAAAGGATTCTTCCCTTCTGCAACAAGGTTTTTATTCCATACCCTTTTAATGTGTGTCTCAAATAAAACAACTGCTTTTAACGAAATACCATTAAAGATCCAATAACTGGGTTTTGCTATTTTACATAATGAAAATTTTAACTATTCCCAGGAGATCTTTGATGACTTGGTAAAAAATGTTGATAGCAAATCATTTTTACATTTTCCAAGGTTTCTAAGCTACTATTTTAAACAAAAATTCGGAAAGGAAAATGAAAATTTGCTTATCCAAGGTGTTCCTTTTCAAATAAATGGTTTAACACCTGAAACATTCACAAGAATGCTAACACCTACAAAAACACAAGCAGAGGTGCCTGAGCAGATTTTAGCAGCAACCACTGCTCCTCAGGTATCTGCTGCTGAGCCCACTGCTCCAGGTGATCATAGTAGCACAACCACTGCTATGAAACCCACACCTGCCATTACCAAAAAGACCAAAAAGAAATCATCCAAAAAGCCCCCCAAACCCACTGCAAAGTCAACTCTGAAAGATGAGATCCCAGAGCCACTGCTAGTGACAACACAAATGTCACCAAAAACCACTGCTGCTACTTCCTCACAGCAGATGGAAGAAATATCTCCACCCATGGCAGAAACTCCTCCTGCATCCTCACAAAAGGATCAGGTTGTAAACAAAGAGACCCCACATTATGAAGCTCTAGATCCAATTGGATCCATCTTCCTCAGTCCTGATCCCAAGGACATGTCTCTTTCAACACCCATATCTTCACCCCTCTCATTACCACAATCCATACTATCCTTGTTGCATGCAGTTGCTATAGCTCAGACACAAACCAGTTCCTCTCAATCACCTGTCACTGAGAGTATACTCCCACAAGTGACTGGGTCTGATGCTTATACCTCTGCTATCCCAGCAACAATTGAGGAGGTTACACTGCAGGAGTTACAAGTAATTCCTATCAGTAGTTCAAGTGGACCAGCAACTACAAGTGTTGGATCAACAGATCTACATTTGGCCAGTTGTTTCATCAATCAGACTCCCTTGAAGGCAATTCTTTCTATAACACCTCTGATAACCACCAGTGAGTTTGAAATGACCACTGGTACCATCAAAAGGCTATCAAGTGTTGAAGGAAGAAAACCCCAGTACCAAGAACAAGGGGCATCTATGGATGACTTTTGGAATTCATTCCTTAAGTCAACCATTGATACAACCACTGCCGGTGGGGAATCAGATGATCCCATTAAATTGGGTGATGATTTAAAATATCAGGAATTGACGGGTAAAATTGACAATCTTGAGACATCTGTTGCTGAAATAAAAGATATGATGCAACAGTTGTTAAAAGCTCAAAAGGTACAACCCACTGTTGTTCCAGCTCAAGCACCTGCACAACCTGCACCTGCTGCAAATGAGTTATGGAATCTATTTCAACCCCTGCTCCAACAACAAAGACAAATGGCTGATCAGCAGCATGCAATACATGTTCAAATGATGAAAAACATGATGGAGTCAAGATTCAAAGATACCCAAGCTGACATCAAGGCTATAAAGGCCCACATCCTAAACACCTCTGGCAAAGCTCCTTCCACTGTTCTCTTCATTGATAACCCCCTTCCAGATAATGCCAAAAAGGGGGAGAAAATCAAGCAATGGAAGAAGAAGGGAATTGAAGATGGTCTCTATGTTGAAATAGAAAAAGAAAATATGACTAAAAATATTCCTCTGTCAGATGTTAGTAAAGAGACTGATGCTACAACAAATGCACTTGCTGAAGCAAAAGCAAGTGTATCAACAACTGTTGGTACATCAGTTGTTAGTAAAGAGACTGATGCTACAACAAATGCACCTGCTGAAGCAAAAGCAAGTGTATCAACAACTATTGGTACATCAGTGGTTTCAGCACTTGTCAAAACAAAACCCATCACTGCAACACACACCACTTCACCACACACCACAACCACTGTCCTACCACCATCATTATCTAAAAACACTTCATCACCTCCTGCTAAAAAGTAGAAGACATCAGATGTTACAACATCTGTTGTAATGACAACAGTGGTTGAAACACCAGTTGTTTCAACAACTGTTAGTCAGCCACCTTCAACCACATCATCAACCACCAAATCACCACCTGCTGAAAAACAGAAGACATCTACTGACACATCAGTAGTTGTAATGACAACAGAGGTTGAAACACCAGTTGTTTCAACAGCTGTTAGCCAGCCATCTACCACTGCTCTCACCATTTCTACAATCACAATACAACCCATTGTCACATCACAACCAAAACCCCCTTCACCCAAAAAGCTTTACACAAGAAAAAGGAAAATCCAAGAGAATCATGATGATATACCAGCACCTATTCCTTTATCATCCACACCTTACAATGTTATCAAGCCACAACAATCCATTCCACCAACTCTTGTCAAACCAATAAACCCTGCTAATATTGTATCCATTGCTGAAAGTTATCCACTGGAATTGGAAGCTGTAAAGGATGAGATGAGACAATTCTATACAGAGGATGATCCTTTAAAAAGAAGATTTCCTTCTCTCATGGGCTTCAGGAACCCAACTAATATGGATGAGTATCTAAAACTCAAAGCCAGGCAAGCAAATATAAGAGCTAGAATTGAATGTAAAGATCAAGGTGATAAAGTCATTTCAGAAAGAATGGAATTTTTACTCTCTAAGGTCAAACAAATGGAAGATTATGCAAGAGACCTGAGCAAAGATATGTCAAATATGCCACCTGAAGCTGCCCTACAAAAGGAAATGAGAAAGGACTATCTTGCATTCATCATGAAAGAAAAGTTTTATCCAGCCAAAGAAGAACAATTCAGTGAATGACCACTCATTGCACTAAAGCATGAGGTAAACAGAATCAAGAGAATTAAGAATGATCCAGGTAAGAAAAAGACAGCTCCAAATTGGAGCAAATACAAAAGGGCCATTGATGAACTTACATCAGAATACAAGAGGAATAAACAAGAGCTGGTGGATGCAAAGGTTGGAACTGCTAAAGCCATATCAAAATGGACAAAGCAATATACAGATGAGGCTTAAGAAAGGCTAAGGAAAAGAAGGATGACAGACTCCAACATTCCAAAGAAGCCTGACTACAAAAAGGCAGAACAGCAGATCAGTACTTCTGAACCACTGATTACTTCAGCAGATGTCTCAGTCATTGAGTTAAATCAAAGGAAGAGACAAGAGCAGATTGAAAAAGAAACTGCAGAAGACATAGCTGGAGCAAATGACATCATAAAAATGGCTTTCAAACAAATGTCTGCTGAAAATTCTGAACTAGCAAAAGCTCAGAGTACTGCTCAACAAATTTTCACAAGGCCACAATCTCCCAACTCATCAGTAAATAAACCACTCCCAAGAAACCCATTGGATTCAAAAATACTAAAATGGATGTCTGATCAAAAGACCCATGTATTGACACTGATCAGATCCAATGGAGAAGTAAAGCACATATCAAGGGAACAAGCACTGGGCCTGGGTGTTGAAGATCTACAAGATCTCCTTGAGCTTATACTGTGTAGGGATGAGGCTGATACAAGTTCTATGGATTTTGAACTGAAATTTAAAGGACAAGTTAGGGAACTTCTGATGAGACAATAAAGATCCAGAATAATGAAGGGTTTTGGCATTATCTGTTCCAGGGGGAGATTGTTGGGATTGAACCCTATCAGAGGAACAGATAATAGAGCCAAAACTGGTTCACAACAGTGGATTCATCATAAGCAGTAGTTTACACCAGGCTTTCCCCTTGAAAGTGTTTATAACATCTGATGTCCTCTATCCACTGTCCCTATACAACTGTTGTTGTCCCTCAAACTGCTGATGAAGCCCTGAAGACTGTTAGGGATTAAACACTGCTGGTTCAATCTACTGATGCCATCTAAGTACTGCTGTTGATTAAAGAATTGCTCACTCAAGGACTGATCAACCTTGAGGAAAGCACTGATGGTCAAACATCAGTGCTTGGTATGTAACAATGGAGGTTTAAAACCACTGTGGTTTAAACCGCTGTTTGGTTAAAATGGTGGTTTAAAACCACTGTTGGATTAAAATAGTGTTTTGTGGAGGTTGAAGTGGATTGAAATGACTGATGGGTTAAAATATTGTTTTTTTTGGAGCAGGAAGATTCTTGAATCACTGTTTATATAAGGATTGTTGTTAAAGCTCAGTGTTTTAATCCACCGATAGGATATCCACTGATAGTTATAGTCAGCACTGTAATATTGGCAAAGGTATGTTTAAATGATCAAAGCTATACAGTTATCTATATATTCTGTCAATATATGTTATGCATGTTAAATATCTTTTATATTTACTTATAGTTGTCTTTTAGCTACAATAAATAACATGTTTTGGTACAATATTTATACACATATTCTGTCAATATAACGCATAATTTTCTAAGAATCGACCCGTGTTTGCACACAGGTCTTACCGCTTCAGTGGTTGAAACACCAGTTGTTCCAACAAATAGTAATTAATCTAAATAACTTTCTCGAGCCCGGGAAGCAATCCCGGGTAAAAACCTAGTCTTAATATAAAAGGAAAAAATGAAAGGAAAATTCTAAAAATGGTATGAAAAATATCGGTTTTGTATAACGCGACGTATAAAATCAAACACGTAAACTCGCACTCGCATTTTTTATGATAATAATTGTTTTATTTTAAGTAAATAACAATAATAATTATCATTAACAACTTTAGGACAAAAGAAATAAGTATCTTTACTAAAACAGTTTCCTGCACTTTTTGGTTTCTTTATTTTCTTATATATTATCTAAAATTGATGTTTTAAACGAGTCATTGTTAATTAGAATGACTTGCTTTTTAATATATATATATATATATATATACATATAGGGGAAGGTTCAAATGAAAACCATTAGTTATTGTGAAAACTCGAAAACTAATTAAAAAAGTAAAAAAAACATGCCAAATTTTTTTTTTTGCATAATAATTTTCGCTACTTTTAGTATATAAAAACAATTTTCAAAATTTTTTTTTTTTTTGTAGTGCACATGTGTAATACAAAAAAAAATTGAAAAAAAGTTTTTTTTATATACAAAAACCTGCGATTTTTTATAAAAACAATTGGTGTGTTTTTTAGGCTTTTTTTAGTTAGTTTTCGAGTTTTCACAATAAAAGTGGTTTTCATTTGAACCATCCCCTATATATATATATATATATATGTGTGTGTGTGTGTGTAATATAATTGTTTAAAATTGATCTTTATTGTTTGATTCGTATATGGATTTTCCACCGCAACGCACGATGGGAAAATATAGTTACTATTAATTCATTGTTTGTGGTTGTATCTACTTGTACTATGTAGAAATTGAAAAGACAATTCACCACCTACTTGTTGTACTATGTACTTAAAGCATTAACATGATTAAAACGTTGACAGTTGGAATTAAATTTGTGAAGGAGACTTGAACTGAGACAAAAAGATAAAGTTAGATGGGACTAGAACGTGTCACAGATCTTCATCGAATAAGTTAAATTTCGATTTATTCTTATCGGGTTATTCCTCGAATTTAAAAGTTTAAAATATGTATCCAAATTCGACTTGAATTCGGTTGAAATTCGACTTATTCAATTCGAATAAGCTTATTTAATTTCGAGTTGAATAGTGTTTTATTTAACTAAATCACCATGTACAAGGTTCTTTAATGGTATCGTTAATGGGAGCATCGAGGGTCTAGGATACACCGGTTATATTGTTAAGTTTGTTTGTGTAAATTGCTTATTACGGTATCCATATTGCTCACATAAAATATTTAAACTATTACAGAGAAAAACATATTTGCAGTACAAACCTTGTACTATGCAAACTATACAAACCATGATTATTACTTTATTAGATCACTCTATATCCTTATTTCTATAACTATACTAAAAAATACTCTTTTTTTCTCTCTATATTTCAATTAAATAATATTTTATACTTTATCATTACTTTTTCTCTTTTCTTCACTAACAACCACTTTTAAGAAAATATTAAAAATTTAATTGGGGTGAACAGGGGTGAACAGTGTTGACGTAAATATACATATGGATGAACAATAAAATTTGTTATTTCCTCCACTCAAAGCCATTAACAAACATTTCTTATAATATAAGGAGTTAACTGCTGTTTTCGTCCTTGTGGTCCGTCCAGTTATGCCAGTTCTTGTCAAATTTCAAATTTGTACCATTTCCGTCTTTGACATTTTTGAAATATGCTAGTTCCGTCCAAAAAAACATGAGTTAACTGCCATTTTCGTCCCTGTTCAACCTTAGTTTTTTTGGACGGAATTGGCATGTTTTAAGAACGCCAGGGACAAAAATGGTACAAATTGAAATTTGATCTGGAATGACATAATTGAACAAATCACAGGGTCAAAAATGATATTTAACTTTAGTATAAGGAACCACTCACAAATATTATGAATGTTCGTATTTAACAATCCAATTGTTTTACAATTTGAAGAATCACTGGTTAAACGGACCGGAATCAGATTAACCAGGGGTTATGATCTGCATAAAAAGGGGGTAGTTCTCTCTCGTTCGATCAGGTGGTATAGATCTTCTCCTCCGGTAAACTCTGCAAAACAAAGCACCGTTAGTCTCGTCAAGGGGAGAAAGGAGTTCTCTCCTTGACCCGACTCCGGCGTGTGAATATGTAGGTGTTTATGGAGAAGAAATAGTATTGAAGAAGTGTGTGTAACTTGTCGTTCATACCTGAATTATCCTTATATTTATAACCGAGAGTTTGGGCGGGAAAACTCGTTTGATGAAATGTTAACGGAAGATGCTAACCCCGTAAGCGGTTACATTTCCTTCCGTTAATCCTTCTCGATCCGATGTGGAAGCACACGGATCGTTCTTTTGATCAATGGCTGGGGTATCGCCACGTGGATAGTAGATTAGTGGAGGTTTTCCTCCAATTCCATGCCATCATTGTGATTTCAGGGAGGCCTGAGATGATGACACGTGTCCCAGACGGTTATAACCGTCTGGTGGTGCACGATTGATCTTTCTAGAAGGTTATTGCCATAATCCGGTGTGGTACTTTATCGTGTGGGATCAGCAATATCCAAGTCTGGGTATTTACTAAGCGGAAATGTCTGTTGGGATTTTCATCCTTTATTTGTTATGAAGGCGCGAGGATTCATGATGTTCCTCTTATTGCGCAAGTGTTTGCTTGTTATCTTTTTCGTAAGTTCTTTGTGAGACCAGTTGCGCGGCCGCGCAATGTCAAAAAAGAGCCAAGAGGTGAAGTGGTGGTATGGTCCCAAGTACTTGATATGAGGTTTTTGGGACCTTACCCCTTCACAATTATATACCCATACATTTTCTAAGAGGATGCATAATGCCTACTCCCAGGGGCGCAGCTCTTAAGGGGGCCAGGGGAAAGAAGAAGTAGCCTTGGTTGCGGATTGTTGCCGATGAAACACCGCCTTGCGCATCGTTGTCGTTTTGGAATGCAGTCTTTGAACAATTTCGTCGACATTTGGGTGAAACCCACCGCAAGGTAGATCAAATTCATTCAAGGTTTTGGGAAATCCAAGCAAGGGCTAGAAGATTTTGACCTAATCTTCAACGAGGCGACGAATAGTAAAGGAGACTTAATGGAAGAGGAAGCGATTGAGGCGGCCCATCGCGAGCACCAAAGGCGCTATGAGACCCGAAAATTTGAACACACTTCAACGTGGCAAATTTTGAAAAACCATCCTCGGGGAAACTATTTTAATTAAGTAGTTTTATTTCAGTTATGTACTTTGCATCAAGTAATGTACGCACGTTTTATTTTAGTAATGTAGTTTGTATTGTAATTATTAAGTTATTATTTTAATTAAAACCTTTTAAATATATTAATGTTTTAAAGTTTAAGTAAAATTAAAATAATTTAGTTTTAGAGAAATTTAGAACGACATCATACAATCTAAGGAAATCTAGGAAATACATAAGTTCTCTGTAGATGAGTATAAAATAGAAAAAAAAATCTTTTCACATTTTACATTGGTTATGCTTTTTTTCCTTTTGTTTTTTTTTAAATGCCAAACCAGCTACATTTTTCTCGGCAACGAGGATGATGATGAAAACCTTCGTTGATATATATACATTGATGTCGAGGCTACTAACACCTAGTATATACGTATATACACTATCCAACCGCTATCAACCGGAAGAACAACGTTCAATCTTATAAGGTTAATTCTTTTGTAATTAAGCATTCGATGCAGACGGAGGCATTTCAATCTCGTTAAGCGATTCGTCATCGCCCCAATTGGTAGTTTTATAGTACTTTACATATAATCCAATTTGAATCATTCCCGAAACTGCCCCAACCGCATTAGGAATCTGTTCTTGCGAAAATAAAAAAAAATCATCAAAAATATGGAAAATGAAAAGTTTATTCATATGGAAGGATGTAGTATATTTTACCCATGATGAATAGCATACAAGTTAATGAGCCTGGCGACCTTCGTATGATATGATACGATCATTGTTGTCGTTAAAAAAAAAACGTTATAGAACACAAAAAGAAAATGTTGTAATTAAGGGCATGTTTGGCTAAGCTTATTTTACCTACAGTAGAAACTCGATAAATTAATACTCGATTATTTAATAAACTCTCTAAGATAATATTTTTTGCCGGTCCCGACTCGGGGATAGGGTGCTAAATTAATAATTCGCTAAAATTATAAGATAATACATTTTTGATAATTTCTTTAGACCCCGTATAAAATATAAATTAATAATTCCTTATATATAGCATATTACATGAATGATTTATGAAGGTTTCTTGAAAAATGACTCAATTGTCTTTTGTTTTTTGTTGAAATCAATTTCCCCTTGAATCTCGTCTCTAATTTTCCTTAGCATGGTAAGAACTTCTAGTGTTGTTTTCTCATAGCTCAACAAGAAATTGTTCAATGTGATTGCCGCTTTAATATCTTCGTTTCGCGAAGGGGGCTCCATTGTAGAACTTTCATCATCTTCTTCATCGATATCATCTTTATTAATTCTAATAACGCTTTCAATAATTTCTTCATCAGTCAACAACTGTGCAACTACATTTTCTTCTGGGTGAGTCAGAACATCTTCGACATCCATTGCATTGTTGCAAGGGAATGATCCGGTTGAAGTCTAAAAAACAAACCTGTTTAAGATCAAAACATGTAAATAATTACATCACTAAAGTACAAAATATAAAATAAAATAATAAAAAAACAAACTTGTTTCATCCATATTAAAGATGTCTTTCATTTCAAACTGATCAACTTTGTCTCTTATGGATTTTAATTTGTCCTCCATGCCCTCCATTCCAACAGATCCACTCTCTCCAAAACGCCGGTTTGTGTCGCTTAACATCGCCTCTTTCGGGAGCAGGTGAGAGATACTCTAAAGACCGCTTAACTGTATTCGATATTGTCGCTTGACTCACCTGCAAACCATAGTTACTATGAACCCATTCTTGCAATTGCTTTTGAGTGAGACTTGGATTATCCTTGTTGTGCTTGCATAATGCTCTTCGAATCTCGTCTGTCATTGTTGTTTTTTTCACACCTTTAACCTTTAAGATGGGAAGCCATGTTGTGTGTATGATTTGTTTGTGTTAACCTATTTTGATCTTGTATTTATATAGAAAATATTTTTAATGTCCATAAAGTGATACATTGAACACAAGAAGCATATTAAGGTGGGAGATTGAAGGTTTCTTTCAAATTGGGCCGTTCATTTGATATACATGCATTGTATACAATAATTAAGTGGAAGCTTGAAAGGTGTTTGTAAACTAAGTATTCTACTATAAATTAATAAAATATTAATTAATATATAAATTAATAATTATTAATTTATCGATTAATTAATAACTCTTTTAATTAATAAATTTTGGTGGTCCCAAGTGTATTATTTTATAGAGTTTCTACTGTAGAAAGGACTTTTTGTGAAAAGGACTTATAACTTTTTAAAAATGAGTTTTTAAAAAAGTGTTTGGATTAGCTTATGGGATGGTAAAAGCCAATAAGTCAATAAGTTGTTTTTTAAAAAGTGTTTGGCTTAGCTTTTTGATGTAAAATGACTAAAAGGGACATTCTTTCATAAGTCAACAAATATAAGGAGTGTTAAATCAGGGGTAATCTGGTAATTTGGTCTTTGAAAAGTTATAAGCTGATCAAAAAGTCACAAACCCCTGACTTCTCAAAAATGACTTTTTGATGACTTTTTATCCTTTTCAAAAAGTCATTTTGAAAAGGACTTTTAGGTTTGCCAAACACTAAAACTCCTTTTTAGCTTTTTGAATAAGTCAATAAGTCATAAGTTGGGTTGAAAAAGCTTAGCCAAACATACCCTAAGTGTGTATAGGAGACTTTATCTCTCGCAAAAATAAAGTTAGATGGGAAATAAATATATACGCTTATCGAATAAGTCGAATTTTGAGTAATGCAAAACGGTTTATTAGAATTTGAAAGTTTAAAACTTGTATATGAATTTGCTAGAAATTTCACTAACTCAATTTGAATAAGCTTATTTGGAGTCAAATTTGGGTTTATTCAAGTTATTTGAATTAAGAAAAAGATACAAAATAAATAAAAAAATACAAAAACAAAAACTAAATTGATAAAAACCAAAGAGAAAAGAGATAAAACTAAATTCTCCATTATTCATCCTTACAATATATAGATGAACATAGCTATAAACCCTAGCCCATAAGTAATGGGTTGGGCCTAAAAAGTCTGGTTTATAACACTCCCCCTCAGACATTTAGAATTATACACAGTTTAACAACATACTTCAGGATGATGTTAAATAGGTACTTTAGGACCTGAATAAATAAACTGATACTACTGGATCAGCTTTGCTGCCTCATTAAAAACCTTACTAAGAAAACCCAGTGGGACAAAACTTGGTTAAGGGAAAAAGAGTACAGCGTGTATAATTCTCCCCCTGAATTCAACAAACATCTTTCAATCTACGAAGACCGATCTTGTATGATAGCTGCTCGAAACTGCTTCTAGGTAAAGATTTCGTGAACATGTCAGCTAGATTTTCACTTGACTTAATCTGGCGAACATCAATTTCCCCTTCCTTTTGCAAGTCATATGTTGAGAAGAACTTTGGTGAGATGTGCTTTGTTCGATCACCCTTAATGTAACCTTCTCTGATCTGAGCTATGCAAGAAGCGTTGTCTTCATAAATAATTGTCGGCTCCTTCTTGATCTGTTCTAATCCGCATGTTTCTTGTATGTGATTAATCATTGATCTCAACCACACGCATTCTCAACCAGCATCATATAGTGCTATCAATTCGGCATGATTTGATGATATTGCTGTGAGTGTTTGCTTAGTTGACTTCCAAGAAATTGTTGTGCCACCGTATGTGAATACATAACCTGTCTGAGATTTTGCTTTGTGAGGATCTGATAGATATCCGGCATCAGCATACCCAACAAGCTGGGACCTTTGATCTTTCTGATAGAAAAAACCTAAGTCTTGTGTCCCGCAAATATACCGGAATATATGTTTTATGCCATTCTAGTGTCTACGTGTTGGATTCGAACTGTATCTTGCTAGTACATGTACTGCAAATGCAATGTCAGGTCTTGTGTTATTTGCGAGATACATAAGGGCACCGATCGCGCTTAAGTACGGTACTTCTGGACCAAGTACTTCTTCGCCTTCTTCTTGAAGGCGATAAGGATCCTTGTGTGGATCTAGCGGTCGGACAACCATAGGTACGCTAAACGGATGTGCTTTATCCATATTGAAACGTACTAACATCTTCTGGATGTAGTTTGATTGATGGACAAATGTGCCATTGCACAGAAACTCAAATTGTAGTCCGATACATAACTTTGTCATACCAAGATCTTTCATTTCAAATTCCTTCTTTAACAACTGAGCAGCTTTCTCTATCTCTTCAGGAGATCCGATGATGTTAATATCATCAACATAAACTGTTATTATAGTGAAATTTGAGAGTGATCTTTTTATAAAGACACATGGACTGATTACATCAGACTTGTATCCTTCCTTTTCGAGATATTCACTAAGTCGATTGTACCACATACGACCAGATTGTTTGAGACCATATAAAGATCTCTGGAGCTTTATAGAACACATATCTCGAGGTGTTGATTTTAATGCTTCAGGAAATTTTAATCCTTTAGGGATTTTCATGTGGATGTCATTTTCAAGTGTCCCGTATAAGTATGTTGTGACGACATCCATTAGTCTCATATGAAGTCCTTCAGAGATTGTGAGGCTGATTAGGAACCTAAGGGTTATCGCATCCACTACAGGGGAATACGTTTCCTCATAATCAACTCCTGAGATTTGGGAAAACCCTTGTGCTACAAGTCGAGCCTTATATCGCACAATCTCATTTCATTTTTCTTTATTGCAAACACCCATTTATAACCTACTGGTTTGACATCTATGGGCGTTCGGACTACAGGTCCGAAAACATGTCGCTTTTCGAGCGAATTTAATTTGGCATTTATGGCTTCTTGCCATCTTGGCCAATCATTTCTGTGCATGCACTCTTCTAAAGCCGAAAACAACACCACAATTACGAACGTAGGACATTCTGGACGAAGTTTGAAGGCTGATTAGAGGCATTTGAAGGCTCGGGACTGCTGGGAATCATCGGAGATCGTTAGGGAGCATTCGGGATTGAAGTTAACGGGTTACACAATCTTGTTTCTTTGTCTCTCGTTTGTTTTACTTGTTTAATGATGAATTCTGTTTATTATTGGATTATGAACTTGTTTTTGAACATGATTAGCGGCTAAATTTCTATTACTACCTAGACATGGATGAATGATTGCGTATGTGTTTTGATTATTATTGGATTTTGGAAACTATGGCTAGTTTATAAATTGTAAACGGTTTGTTCTATCGGTTAGATGTGTTTGCGTGCTTGATGGTATTTAATTGTTGATTATTGCTTCGCATGAATCTTGGTGACGGTCTTTATCACATAATAGAGTCGTGCTAGGTTTTAGATTTTGGTGACTGTCTATATCACGTAATAAATCTTGAATCTTTAGGGTTAAATCGGCCAATAAACCTTAGAAGTAATAGTTGGTAATTTTATAAAATCAAGTGTTCTACTAATCGTCAATAGCTGTAAGGTGTGAGATTATTGCTAGGTCTAAGTGATTAAACCGCAAGGTGGGTCCTTCTTAGAAAGTTAACCTATTTGCTGCTGTCTATCAAGTCTAACTGAGAAAACAAACCTATCCTAGGTTTAGGTCTCGTAAGGGAGTGAGCCTTGTAGGATACTTTTATAAACCCCATTAGATGTCTTGTAAGGGAGTCTAAAAACCGGTAGTTTAACAACCTTTAGGGGATCTTAGCGTGCTCTTGAGAGGGGTCCTTAGATTTCCCGATAGGTGAGAATTTCAAGATCCCGGTTCCATAGCAGACAACTTCCAATTATAATCATAACTAAAAGCAATCAGGATTCCTGTCTAGGTAGTTCCCTCATCATCTTTGAGTTCAGCCTTCGTGTGAGTTCGTGTCTAGTTCGTCTAGTCTAGTTAGTATTCGTTATTTTCATTCTTAGGATTTTTAGAAACCCCCCCCCCCAATTAATAAACATTTAGTTAAGTCGTGTCAGTCTAAGTCTAGATAGAGTCGTTATCGTGATCAGTAGAGTCTCTTGGGTTCGATACTCGGACTTCCTTAGGCTATACTTCATCGATCGGTACACTTGCCGGTCGTGTGATTTAGGGTTTAGAGAGTCTTAGTTTTATAAATTTAAAACTTAGAGAGTATAGATTTAGGGTAATTTTAGTTGTTTTTGTTAACGCGTTTCGAGCACATCAAAGCCCGTAATAGGGAAAATAAGTTAAGAGTATTTACCTGAGCTAGCTCCTGTCTTAAATAGCAAGAATTATAATACTCAGCCGTATTCACTTAAGTAAGCGTAGGTACAATTTACCGGAAGGCTCTAGTCTGGAATGATGGTATAAATAACCAATTAGAATACTAACGGGTCTTTAATTAAGCCTAAACTTAGACCGGTTAGTTTTAAGGAAATATACGGTTCAAACGCATGATAAAGCGAAGACCGGAATAGAATGTGATTTAGACCCAACAAGTTTGAAGACTTGTATAATATGGGTAATCTAAACACATTCTGGATTTTGAGATAAAACTGATAAGGTTTTACCCGTGTCGGCTAATTTGTATAAACTAGTTGCATAAACTGAACCGAACGCGCATGAAGCATAACGGGTAACCATAAGAGTCCTAAACAGGTTTCCTAAGTTAACATGCCTTAAATATGTTGTGATATCACTAGGATACCTTCCATTATGCCCAAAACGAGTTTAATCTCATATTAAGCCCCTTAGGGGTATTTTGGTCATTTTAAAGATTATAAAAGGGATCAATTAAGCTTCTGTGATCCGGGTCTGAATAAATCAGTAAAATAGTTTATTTTAACTTGGTATATCAGTTGGTGTTAAGTCCTATGTGGCAAAATGGTTTTAAACCCTTATTATGCGCTTAATACGCGTATAACGCCATTTTAAGCGATTTACGGGTTAAAATAGTATTCTGAGTTTCCAGGTCAGTTTACAAGGTTCAAAACACTTCATTTATTATTTAAAATCAGTAGCAATTGGATTGGTAGCAAAAGGACTTGTAAAACTCATTTTATGGCCGAAAAGGGTATAATCGGTATTTACCGAATCAAGGTACTAATCCTAGCTTATGATCAGTTTAAAAATAATTAAAAATCTTCAAAAATCCCAAAATATTATATTACATCAGTGGGTAAAAGGTTTGGTGTCAAAAATGGGGTTTAGATAGGCTTTACGCTAATGACGCCGTTTAATTAATAAAAGTGTTTATAATTACGTCATTAAGCATAACTCCTAATCTAGACTTCCGATTGACGTGAAAATTTACTGACATGCTCAATAATCAGTAACAAAGACTTTTGTACTTTCACATCTTCAAAAATCTCATTTTATGAACATAAGGGCAATATGGTCAACATTTGGCAATTTAACGGAAACATGCAACGAATTGGACAATCAAGGTAACAACCACAGAGGTTTATACTAACATGTTACAAGGTCCTAATGGAACTTTAAGGCATGTCTAAACCTATCAAAACCGGGTCAGAATCGAGGTCAAAGCAGAAAGTCAAACTATGCGACTTTCGGCTCCAAATCGATTCAAAACAGAGAGTTGTCGAATCAAACAAGCTTAGACAAGTTATTATACTTATTTTCAAGTTATATGAATGATAAAACAGATTACACGCCTTCTGTATCGTTAATTATGCGTTTAATGGTTCTGTTGACTTTTTCAGAAGAAGTTTGACTCAACAAACGACATAGTTAGAACGGTTATCAGTGGGTGCCCTTTTAGGGGTTAATTGCCCACCTAATTACCAACTTATAACAACTTTGGTTTCGACAAAACCCTGGACCGTTTGTGATTTATCGCTAAGTCAAACCGTAATTACGACGGTTTGACTTCTCTTTACCATAGCAAAGATGCCCTAAGTAGAGATACTTATAAGGACATTTTTATACCGGATATCTTCTTTGAATACTACTAGTCGACTTTAGTACAATATGACCATTGGGATATCTCAGGGGTTCCATGCATTAAACCTCCATACTGATCAGGCATGGAAGCAATCTATGGGACACACTAGGATACGCCAATCCTCATATGGCACTCTTATCAAACATAAGTTGGCATTCGCAGGCGATATAAAATAATGAGAAAAATAATAAAATAAAGTAATATATATTGTCGTACTCTTTTTGGGGAAGAGTACTCCAGATTCTTATGAAAGGATTTTCTCTGAGGATGGGAGAGAGGGTCTTTAAAAATTCCTTTGGTAAATTATACCTTATAGTTAATATCTGGAGTTCTTATGAATGAAATCAAGTGTTTGCTAAGCTTATGGTTTGCTAAAGGTTTATTATCCCTTGCATTAATTATAGAAATACTTAGCAGACACTATCAATGCTAAATGGTAAGGGACGTACCTAATGCTATTATCGATGTGCACTGTCTCTGGCATTCAACCGCTAGTCCAGGCATTTCCTTTCTTATCCTTCCCAGACTTAGCTGCTCCTCTCTTGGCAGCCTTAGGGCAATTAGTACTGATGTGCCCCTTTTCGCCACAGCTGAAACAGTTTGCATCTATTATGTCCCTACATTCGTGGGACTGGTGGCCAGCTCTTTTACAGATGCCACATTGCTTTACCTTTTTGTTTAATCGACACTGTCCCCAATGTCTTTTATTGCAGGTTTTGCATGTAGGCTTTTTGTTGGAATCCTGTTGGTTATTGTTGAACTCGGATTTGCTCTTCTTAGGATTCTGAGAGTTATCCTCCTCCCTTTGTCTTTTCTCATTAGTTTCATTCTTGAGCGACTTTTGTCTCACTATATCTAGAGTGAGAGACAAGGATAGATCTACAACTGATCTGTAGTTGACTGGCCTTGAAGCTTTAACATTCCCTTTTTATTTCTGGTGCCAAACCACCGATGAAACGCGCAATGCGTTTTGGTTCCGGGGTAATTAAATAGGGTACCAGTCTAGATAGGGAGTTGAAGTCGGTAACATATTGCTGACAATTTAGGTTTTTCATTGTGAGAGTCAGAAAATCTGTCTCCACCTTTTCCACTTCGTGTTGTGGACAGTAGTTCTCTTTGATAAGGTCCACAAACTTGGACCATCCCATATGGTATAGAGGAATTTTTCCCGTGGACTGCATCATGGCCCTCCACCATATAAGAGCCTCTCCCTTGAAAGATTGTGAAACAAATTTTACTACGTCCTTATCAGCACAATCGCTGATGTCCACAACCGTTTCCATTTCCTCAAGCCATTCCATAGCATCAATTGCTCCTTTTTCTCCTTTGAAATCTCTGGGTTTGCATGAGACGAAATATTTGTAGGTGCACCCGCCTTCAGTTGAACGGGGCTTATCATAGAGTACTAACTCCTGAGGTTCGCTCTTTTCATCAGAAGAGTGAACGGAGCTCTCCTTACGAGCTGATGTATGTGTTTCCGTATGGACCTTTGAGTGAGTGACACTCTCGCACACGAATTTCATCATAACTTTCTCATACGATAACGAAACTTGGTGATATTTTTATGGTGCAATCTAGTGAGCATAATTAATCATTACAAGGCTTCGGGTTTGCTAAAAGGTCACTCAGAGGTATATATTAACATGTTGACACATTTAACCCCTGTAGTTTGTAATCTCTCACTTTCTTTCATAATTCGTTTCGTATGATCCATGATCCATTCGTTTAAGGTTATTAACATCATGTAGGGTTATTGTAAAGTATATTTATTCATTGTTGACACTTTGAACCCTTATATTTACACAGTTTCATTGTTTGTCAACTTTAGTCCTTCAAGAACATTCTTTCACACGTTCAAAGGTTATGACACGTGTCAAGACATTATAGGACGTAAATTTTCGAGGTGTTACATCCTCACCCCCTTAAAAGAAATCTCGACCTCGAGATTTGTTAAAATGCTGGAAGTACTCTTTGTCGCATAATGGACTTAACTTTTATAGCATATCTGGAGTCTTTCTAAGCTCCCAAAATGACTCCTATATTAGGTACATGTATCCTTTTGGAGCTTCTTAATCTGTCGATCCTCAATCGATACAGATCACATCATAAATCTGCATATCATTAGGTGATAGTGTTTCTTGACTTATTGGCGAAAACACATCCTTCAGTCACTAGTGTGCAATGTATTGCGAGTTCCGCTTAGCTCCGTAAATAGGTTTTAGCTTATAAGCTACTTGATCTGGGTACATCCGATTTCCTTCGGATGATTCTATATGTTCAGAGCTTAACTAGCCTGATAATTTAACAATTTTGGTACACCCCTCCTGGGTGATACCTTTTGTTGAACCTTATTCCTTAACAAGAATTTAGAAGGTTTGTTATTTTCATTAATCCTTGAATTTTCTGCCGAATACTGACATCTTACTGATGTTTATGAATTTGTGTGATCTTATTTGTTGTTTCCAATACAACTTTCAGATTCTGATAAGTGGACTTCCCAAAGTCTCGTTCATCCCACGGATGTTTTAATATTTCATTTATACAAGGTTTCCAAAAGAGCCACCTTGATACTTATATAACAACTATTATGGAAAAGCTTATCTTAAGGTGAGATGGTTGTTCCAACCATTGCCTAACTAATCTCAAAGAATAGTTATTCCTTACAGCTAGTCGAACAAGTCGACGATCCTGGGCAGCAAATGGCGATTCTTAAGTGAGCCTAAATAGGGTTGCGGTAATCAATGCATAAGCAAGATGAACCGTCTTTCTTATTTACTAAAAATCGGAGTTCTTAGAACTTTGAATTTTGGCTTTATGAAACCTTCTCTAAAAACTTATTGATTTGGCTCTTAGTTCTTCCTATTTCGTTGGTACCTACAGATATAAGACTCTTACAATAATTGCAGCCCTAAGCGGGATGTTTGTCCTAACATCCTCTTGCCTCTCAAGAGGTAAACATGGTAGTTCTTATAAAGAAGCTAATTATGACACACAGAGATGTCAGAGATTTCCGCATTCTCAGGCTTTGGCTCATCTATCGCTGTCGGTGTCAGATAAATGACACATTCTCTTTACCATAGCAAAGATGCCCTAAGTAGAGATACTTATAAGGACATTTTTATACCGGATATCTTCTTTGAATACTACTAGTCGACTTTAGTACAATATGACCATTGGGATATCTCAGGGGTTCCATGCATTAAACCTCCATACTGATCAGGCATGGAAGCAATCTATGGGACACACTAGGATACGCCAATCCTCATATGGCACTCTTATCAAACATAAGTTGGCATTCGCAGGGGATATAAAATAATGAGAAAAATAATAAAATAAAGTAATATATATTGTCGTACTCTTTTTGGGGAAGAGTACTCCAGATTCTTATGAAAGGATTTTCTCCGAGGATGGGAGAGAGGGTCTTTAAAAATTCCTTTGGTAAATTATACCTTATAGTTAATATCTGGAGTTCTTATGAATGAAATCAAGAGTTTGCTAAGCTTATGGTTTGCTAAAGGTTTATTATCCCTTGCATTAATTATAGAAATACTTAGCAGACACTATCAATGCTAAATGGTAAGGGACGTACCTAATGCTATTATCGATGTGCACTGTCTCTGGCATTCAACCGGTAGTCCAGGCATTTCCTTTCTTATCCTTCCCAGACTTAGCTGCTCCTCTCTTGGCAGCCTTAGGGCAATTAGTACTGATGTGCCCCTTTTCGCCACAGCTGAAACAGTTTGCATCTATTATGTCCCTACATTCGTGGGACTGGTGGCCAGCTCTTTTACAGATGCCACATTGCTTTACCTTTTTGTTTAATCGACACTGTCCCCAATGTCTTTTATTGCAGGTTTTGCATGTAGGCTTTTTTGTTGGAATCCTGTTGGTTATTGTTGAACTCGGATTTGCTCTTCTTAGGATTCTGAGAGTTATCCTCCTCCCTTTGTCTTTTCTCATTAGTTTCATTCTTGAGCGACTTTTGTCTCACTATATCTAGAGTGAGAGACAAGGATAGATCTACAACTGATCTGTAGTTGACTGGCCTTGAAGCCTTAACATTCCCTTTTATTTCTGGTGCCAAACCACCGATGAAACGCGCAATGCGTTTTGGTTCCGGGGTAATTAAATAGGGTACCAGTCTAGATAGGGAGTTGAAGTCGGTAACATATTGCTGACAATTTAGGTTTTTCATTGTGAGAGTCAGAAAATCTGTCTCCACCTTTTCCACTTCGTGTTGTGGACAGTAGTTCTCTTTGATAAGGTCCACAAACTTGGACCATCCCATATGGTATAGAGGAATTTTTCCCGTGGACTGCATCATGGCCCTCCACCATATAAGAGCCTCTCCCTTGAAAGATTGTGAAACAAATTTTACTACGTCCTTATCAGCACAATCGCTGATGTCCACAACCGTTTCCATTTCCTCAAGCCATTCCATAGCATCAATTGCTCCTTTTTCGCCTTTGAAATCTCTGGGTTTGCATGAGACGAAATATTTGTAGGTGCACCCGCCTTCAGTTGAACGGGGCTTATCATAGAGTACTAACTCCTGAGGTTCGCTCTTTTCATCAGAAGAGTGAACGGAGCTCTCCTTACGAGCTGATGTATGTGTTTCCGTATGGACCTTTGAGTGAGTGACACTCTCGCACACGAATTTCATCATAACTTTCTCATACGATAACGAAACTTGGTGATATTTTTATGGTGCAATCTAGTGAGCATAATTAATCATTACAAGGCTTCGGGTTTGCTAAAAGGTCACTCAGAGGTATATATTAACATGTTGACACATTTAACCCCTGTAGTTTGTAATCTCTCACTTTCTTTCATAATTCGTTTCGTATGATCCATGATCCATTCGTTTAAGGTTATTAACATCATGTAGGGTTATTGTAAAGTATATTTATTCATTGTTGACACTTTGAACCCTTATATTTACACAGTTTCATTGTTTGTCAACTTTAGTCCTTCAAGAACATTCTTTCACACGTTCAAAGGTTATGACACGTGTCAAGACATTATAGGACGTAAATTTTCGAGGTGTTACATCCTCACCCCCTTAAAAGAAATCTCGACCTCGAGATTTGTTAAAATGCTGGAAGTACTCTTTGTCGCATAATGGACTTAACTTTTATAGCATATCTGGAGTCTTTCTAAGCTCCCAAAATGACTCCTATATTAGGTACATGTATCCTTTTGGAGCTTCTTAATCTGTCGATCCTCAATCGATACAGATCACATCATAAATCTGCATATCATTAGGTGATAGTGTTTCTTGACTTATTGGCGAAAACACATCCTTCAGTCACTAGTGTGCAATGTATTGCGAGTTCCGCTTAGCTCCGTAAATAGGTTTTAGCTTATAAGCTACTTGATCTGGGTACATCCGATTTCCTTCGGATGATTCTATATGTTCAGAGCTTAACTAGCCTGATAATTTAACAATTTTGGTACACCCCTCCTGGGTGATACCTTTTGTTGAACCTTATTCCTTAACAAGAATTTAGAAGGTTTGTTATTTTCATTAATCCTTGAATTTTCTGCCGAATACTGGCATCTTACTGATGTTTATGAATTTGTGTGATCTTATTTGTTGTTTCCAATACAACTTTCAGATTCTGATAAGTGGACTTCCCAAAGTCTCGTTCATCCCACGGATGTTTTAATATTTCATTTATACAAGGTTTCCAAAAGAGCCACCTTGATACTTATATAGCAACTATTATGGAAAAGCTTATCTTAAGGTGAGATGGTTGTTCCAACCATTGCCTAACTAATCTCAAAGAATAGTTATTCCTTACAGCTAGTCGAACAAGTCGACGATCCTGGGCAGCAAATGGCGATTCTTAAGTGTGCCTAAATAGGGTTGCGGTAATCAATGCATAAGCAAGATGAACCGTCTTTCTTATTTACTAAAAATCGGAGTTCTTAGAACTTTGAATTTTGGCTTTATGAAACCTTCTCTAAAAACTTATTGATTTGGCTCTTAGTTCTTCCTATTTCGTTGGTACCTACAGATATAAGACTCTTACAATAATTGCAGCCCTAAGCGGGATGTTTGTCCTAACATCCTCTTGCCTCTCAAGAGGTAAACATGGTAGTTCTTATAAAGAAGCTAATTATGACACACAGAGATGTCAGAGATTTCCGCATTCTCAGGCTTTGGCTCATCTATCGCTGTCGGTGTCAGATAAATGACACATTCTCTTTACCATAGCAAAGATGCCCTAAGTAGAGATACTTATAAGGACATTTTTATACCGGATATCTTCTTTGAATACTACTAGTCGACTTTAGTACAATATGACCATTGGGATATCTCAGGGGTTCCATGCATTAAACCTCCATACTGATCAGGCATGGAAGCAATCTATGGGACACACTAGGATACGCCAATCCTCATATGGCACTCTTATCAAACATAAGTTGGCATTCGCAGGGGATATAAAATAATGAGAAAAATAATAAAATAAAGTAATATATATTGTCGTACTCTTTTTGGGGAAGAGTACTCCAGATTCTTATGAAAGGATTTTCTCCGAGGATGGGAGAGAGGGTCTTTAAAAATTCCTTTGGTAAATTATACCTTATAGTTAATATCTGGAGTTCTTATGAATGAAATCAAGAGTTTGCTAAGCTTATGGTTTGCTAAAGGTTTATTATCCCTTGCATTAATTATAGAAATACTTAGCAGACACTATCAATGCTAAATGGTAAGGGACGTACCTAATGCTATTATCGATGTGCACTGTCTCTGGCATTCAACCGGTAGTCCAGGCATTTCCTTTCTTATCCTTCCCAGACTTAGCTGCTCCTCTCTTGGCAGCCTTAGGGCAATTAGTACTGATGTGCCCCTTTTCGCCACAGCTGAAACAGTTTGCATCTATTATGTCCCTACATTCGTGGGACTGGTGGCCAGCTCTTTTACAGATGCCACATTGCTTTACCTTTTTGTTTAATCGACACTGTCCCCAATGTCTTTTATTGCAGGTTTTGCATGTAGGCTTTTTTGTTGGAATCCTGTTGGTTATTGTTGAACTCGGATTTGCTCTTCTTAGGATTCTGAGAGTTATCCTCCTCCCTTTGTCTTTTCTCATTAGTTTCATTCTTGAGCGACTTTTGTCTCACTATATCTAGAGTGAGAGACAAGGATAGATCTACAACTGATCTGTAGTTGACTGGCCTTGAAGCCTTAACATTCCCTTTTATTTCTGGTGCCAAACCACCGATGAAACGCGCAATGCGTTTTGGTTCCGGGGTAATTAAATAGGGTACCAGTCTAGATAGGGAGTTGAAGTCGGTAACATATTGCTGACAATTTAGGTTTTTCATTGTGAGAGTCAGAAAATCTGTCTCCACCTTTTCCACTTCGTGTTGTGGACAGTAGTTCTCTTTGATAAGGTCCACAAACTTGGACCATCCCATATGGTATAGAGGAATTTTTCCCGTGGACTGCATCATGGCCCTCCACCATATAAGAGCCTCTCCCTTGAAAGATTGTGAAACAAATTTTACTACGTCCTTATCAGCACAATCGCTGATATCCACAACCGTTTCCATTTCCTCAAGCCATTCCATAGCATCAATTGCTCCTTTTTCGCCTTTGAAATCTCTGGGTTTGCATGAGACGAAATATTTGTAGGTGCACCCGCCTTCAGTTGAACGGGGCTTATCATAGAGTACTAACTCCTGAGGTTCGCTCTTTTCATCAGAAGAGTGAACGGAGCTCTCCTTACGAGCTGATGTATGTGTTTCCGTATGGACCTTTGAGTGAGTGACACTCTCGCACACGAATTTCATCATAACTTTCTCATACGATAACGAAACTTGGTGATATTTTTATGGTGCAATCTAGTGAGCATAATTAATCATTACAAGGCTTCGGGTTTGCTAAAAGGTCACTCAGAGGTATATATTAACATGTTGACACATTTAACCCCTGTAGTTTGTAATCTCTCACTTTCTTTCATAATTCGTTTCGTATGATCCATGATCCATTCGTTTAAGGTTATTAACATCATGTAGGGTTATTGTAAAGTATATTTATTCATTGTTGACACTTTGAACCCTTATATTTACACAGTTTCATTGTTTGTCAACTTTAGTCCTTCAAGAACATTCTTTCACACGTTCAAAGGTTATGACACGTGTCAAGACATTATAGGACGTAAATTTTCGAGGTGTTACATCCTCACCCCCTTAAAAGAAATCTCGACCTCGAGATTTGTTAAAATGCTGGAAGTACTCTTTGTCGCATAATGGACTTAACTTTTATAGCATATCTGGAGTCTTTCTAAGCTCCCAAAATGACTCCTATATTAGGTACATGTATCCTTTTGGAGCTTCTTAATCTGTCGATCCTCAATCGATACAGATCACATCATAAATATGCATATCATTAGGTGATAGTGTTTCTTGACTTATTGGCGAAAACACATCCTTCAGTCACTAGTGTGCAATGTATTGCGAGTTCCGCTTAGCTCCGTAAATAGGTTTTAGCTTATAAGCTACTTGATCTGGGTACATCCGATTTCCTTCGGATGATTCTATATGTTCAGAGCTTAACTAGCCTGATAATTTAACAATTTTGGTACACCCCTCCTGGGTGATACCTTTTGTTGAACCTTATTCCTTAACAAGAATTTAGAAGGTTTGTTATTTTCATTAATCCTTGAATTTTCTGCCGAATACTGGCATCTTACTGATGTTTATGAATTTGTGTGATCTTATTTGTTGTTTCCAATACAACTTTCAGATTCTGATAAGTGGACTTCCCAAAGTCTCGTTCATCCCACGGATGTTTTAATATTTCATTTATACAAGGTTTCCAAAAGAGCCACCTTGATACTTATATAGCAACTATTATGGAAAAGCTTATCTTAAGGTGAGATGGTTGTTCCAACCATTGCCTAACTAATCTCAAAGAATAGTTATTCCTTACAGCTAGTCGAACAAGTCGACGATCCTGGGCAGCAAATGGCGATTCTTAAGTGTGCCTAAATAGGGTTG
Source organism: Helianthus tuberosus (assembly GCA_030545235.1). Taxonomy (NCBI): domain Eukaryota; kingdom Viridiplantae; phylum Streptophyta; class Magnoliopsida; order Asterales; family Asteraceae; genus Helianthus; species Helianthus tuberosus. The sequence goes on along the minus strand of CM060353.1, from coordinate 57,809 downwards.
CGGTAATCAATGCATAAGCAAGATGAACCGTCTTTCTTATTTACTAAAAATCGGAGTTCTTAGAACTTTGAATTTTGGCTTTATGAAACCTTCTCTAAAAACTTATTGATTTGGCTCTTAGTTCTTCCTATTTCGTTGGTACCTACAGATATAAGACTCTTACAATAATTGCAGCCCTAAGCGGGATGTTTGTCCTAACATCCTCTTGCCTCTCAAGAGGTAAACATGGTAGTTCTTATAAAGAAGCTAATTATGACACACAGAGATGTCAGAGATTTCCGCATTCTCAGGCTTTGGCTCATCTATCGCTGTCGGTGTCAGATAAATGACACATTCTCTTTACCATAGCAAAGATGCCCTAAGTAGAGATACTTATAAGGACAATTTTATACCGGATATCTTCTTTGAATACTACTAGTCGACTTTAGTACAATATGACCATTGGGATATCTCAGGGGTTCCATGCATTAAACCTCCATACTGATCAGGCATGGAAGCAATCTATGGGACACACTAGGATACGCCAATCCTCATATGGCACTCTTATCAAACATAAGTTGGCATTCGCAGGCGATATAAAATAATGAGAAAAATAATAAAATAAAGTAATATATATTGTCGTACTCTTTTTGGGGAAGAGTACTCCAGATTCTTATGAAAGGATTTTCTCCGAGGATGGGAGAGAGGGTCTTTAAAAATTCCTTTGGTAAATTATACCTTATAGTTAATATCTGGAGTTCTTATGAATGAAATCAAGTGTTTGCTAAGCTTATGGTTTGCTAAAGGTTTATTATCCCTTGCATTAATTATAGAAATACTTAGCAGACACTATCAATGCTAAATGGTAAGGGATGTACCTAATGCTATTATCGATGTGCACTGTCTCTGGCATTCAACCGGTAGTCCAGGCATTTCCTTTCTTATCCTTCCCAGACTTAGCTGCTCCTCTCTTGGCAGCCTTAGGGCAATTAGTACTGATGTGCCCCTTTTCGCCACAGCTGAAACAGTTTGCATCTATTATGTCCCTACATTCGTGGGACTGGTGGCCAGCTCTTTTACAGATGCCACATTGCTTTACCTTTTTGTTTAATCGACACTGTCCCCAATGTCTTTTATTGCAGGTTTTGCATGTAGGCTTTTTGTTGGAATCCTGTTGGTTATTGTTGAACTCGGATTTGCTCTTCTTAGGATTCTGAGAGTTATCCTCCTCCCTTTGTCTTTTCTCATTAGTTTCATTCTTGAGCGACTTTTGTCTCACTATATCTAGAGTGAGAGACAAGGATAGATCTACAACTGATCTGTAGTTGACTGGCCTTGAAGCCTTAACATTCCCTTTTATTTCTGGTGCCAAACCACCGATGAAACGCGCAATGCGTTTTGGTTCCGGGGTAATTAAATAGGGTACCAGTCTAGATAGGGAGTTGAAGTCGGTAACATATTGCTGACAATTTAGGTTTTTCATTGTGAGAGTCAGAAAATCTGTCTCCACCTTTTCCACTTCGTGTTGTGGACAGTAGTTCTCTTTGATAAGGTCCACAAACTTGGACCATCCCATATGGTATAGAGGAATTTTTCCCGTGGACTGCATCATGGCCCTCCACCATATAAGAGCCTCTCCCTTGAAAGATTGTGAAACAAATTTTACTACGTCCTTATCAGCACAATCGCTGATGTCCACAACCGTTTCCATTTCCTCAAGCCATTCCATAGCATCAATTGCTCCTTTTTCGCCTTTGAAATCTCTGGGTTTGCATGAGACGAAATATTTGTAGGTGCACCCGCCTTCAGTTGAACGGGGCTTATCATAGAGTACTAACTCCTGAGGTTCGCTCTTTTCATCAGAAGAGTGAACGGAGCTCTCCTTACGAGCTGATGTATGTGTTTCCGTATGGACCTTTGAGTGAGTGACACTCGGTTCCTTTTTGTTCTCAAGGATCTTATCCACAACTTCACTAACTGCTGCGCTAATCAAGGCCTGAAGAGTAGTGCCATTAACATTTATATTTATATTTGCATCCTTGTTTTTAGCCGCAGTACTGCTGTGTGCTTCGTCGGAAACCTCCATTCTGGAGCTTTGGTACTTTGGACAGAGAGTCAAAGATTACAGCCGTCATTTCTTTGGAAGGTAATTTATTTTGCCACAAAGGCTAGCAATGGACATAATTCTGATTAACCGGATAATGGTGAGCTTCAGAGGAGTCAGCCTTGGTGAAGCTTTGAAGGCTACTAATCCAAGTAGTAATAATTTGTTTAATTATAGGGAATCGTCGAATTTTGATGATTAATTAGCCATGGTGTAGCTCAACCATATTGACCAATAGATAGTATTAAATTTATTTGATTATGCTTGGCCTAGGTTTTTAGATAAACCATCTTTGGCGTTTAAACGAAATATGATCCTTCATATTTATTAGACAGGGGACATAAGTCACGACTGTCAATGTCGTACTGACATTTTATATAGCATAAGGGCTTGTCCCAAGGACTTTTGGTGACACAGGGCCTTGTCACTAGGGAAAATTTTAAAACATAATCAATGATTCCTTTGGATCGGAAAATTTCATAGTTCATTGTCTTGACAAGAATTTATGAAAAAAAAAACTATCTTTTCATGTATACACCTTTTTCCGTAGGTATACCTCTCAAATGGATGTTTTGACGCGTACATCATTTTCGACGTTTACCAGCCATGATTCCTATTGATCATTTATGCTAAATAAGGGATTTGGAAAGATTCCTAATATAAGGATGACAAGTGTGATTTTATCGCATCACGGTTGTCGGGAGTGTTAACACATTTTCAGATGTTAGCAAGGATCTGAATCTCTTTTTAAACAGATTTTACCATCTTAGCTAAGTCTTCAATGACATTCAAGCTAGGTCAAACCTTTTAAGATTCTATTTTAATAATTATACTGGCAGGAAAGGAATGATATTTATTTTTATTCAGGATTTTTATTAATATTATCCTGGATTTAATAAAAATATAACTATAGTACAAAACGTCAAGTCACAAGGACAAGTTTAATTTATAAGCCATGATTTCAGAGAATCAAAGCATGAAGGTATATCAGCACAACAGGCCTAGTCACAAGGACATTTATGAATTATAAGCTATGATTTTAGAGAATCAAAGCATGTAGGTTTGAACATAGTTCATTACCTTTCTCAGACAGGGAGTCATCGCTACCACTGTCGTTGTCGTAATTGACGATACAATATGGCCCGTAGGCAAATCAATTAACATTACAAAACGATGTTTTAAGAAAATATTAATCATCACACTGATGATAGTATTGATCATATTGACTATGAGGCTTGGGCATAGCCCACCACCTTAGACAGGAACCATAATGGTTACTACTGTCATTGTTGTATTGACAATATTATAAAGTATAGCCCGTAGGAACTTCATCACTAAGGATGTTGATAATATGATCATCATATTGATGATATTAGTCATGATCACATTGATCATACAGACTAATAGGCTTGAGCATAGCTCACCACCATAGACAAGGAATCATAAAGATCAAATGTCAATGTCTCAAATGGACAATACCTTATAGCCCGTAGGCATTTCCCTTCAAAGGGATGGTTATAATATGATCATCTTATAGGATGATATAAGTCATGATTTCTAAATCAATAGACTAGATAAGAAAATTGGAAGAATCCAATATAAGAACGACTGTTGTGATTTTCTCGAATCACATCTGTCAAGAGTGCTAACACGTTCTAGGTGTTAACAAGGATTTGAATCTCTTGAATAGGTCCTACCATCTTGGCCTCGTCATATAGGCTAGGTTTACCTTTAAGATTCGTTTTTAATAATAAACGCAGAACAATCCTAACTCAGGATGTTAATAAGGATCTGAACCTAAATTGAGGAACTGCCATCTTGGCCGGGTCTTAATATGACACGAGGCTAGGTCTTGTCCTATTTAGATTTTGCCATTTTATTATCATGGTAAATCTTATAAAAGGAATGTTATTTTCCATTTATTTAATATTTCCTGATTAGGATGAATATTTAAATTTAATCAGTCCACTATATGGAAATAACAGTACAGAGTTGCCCTAAGCGGGACTTGAAAGGAATAATGTTGCCCTAGAAGGGACTGAAAAGTAATTATGTCCTTATAAGGACTATTAAGGAAACGAGTTTTAGCAAAAGGAGTTTCTTCTTCTTTTTATTTCTGAATGCTTTCTCCTTGGTTGTATGTTTCGTCCTAGCCGATGTACGAAGGTCAGCAAATTAAGGCTCCGGGTGTGGAGAATTATTATTACGGCTTCTTCGCTTGGCGACGTATCCAACATATAAAAATTTGGAAGCAGAATTTCCAGATAAGGATTGAGAATATTCCTATGTTAAGTCTAGACTCAGAAGGTTAAGGAATGTGCTAATGTGTCATTGAGATTAAACACAAAAAGCTAGTGTTTAATTCACTCAATGTTGGCTCTGAAAAATAAAAAATAAAAAAATTGACAAATCCAAAAAAAAAATTTGAAAAAATAGAAAATGTCTTTTGAAATAAGAAGTTTGCAAAAATAAAAACGGAAAATGATAGAAAAGTCGGATTTTTGTTCGGGTTCAAATAATGATAATATGAGAATAAAATAATCGTGCTTGTGTCTAGTTTGGGATGCGCGGGTAGGCTCGGTTCGGTTCTGGGTTTCTTTGATCTTAAAATTACCTAATTGTCGGTCTACTAGTGGGTTCTCATCTAGGGAAAGTGGGGAAATTGAAACCGCCAAAAATAGTATAAGGGATGCCGTTATAAGCTAAGATAGTTAGAGTTTTTAGTCATTATCTCGCTGAAAAAGAAAAAAATAGAATAAAAAGTGAGCTAGAAACTAAATGAAAGTAGCACAGGCCTATGTAATCCGAGTTGGGGATAGCGACTCTACAGCCGGAATGCCTCTGGGATGTGTGAAATCGACTTGCCGAATAAAAGTACCGAAACCTATGTAATCTGTGGTTGGGGATAGCGACTCTACAGCCGGAATACCGCTTGGTTAGGGAAAGCATCGTCTAGTCTCACGAATGAAAGAAAAAAAAAAAGAGAAAAAGCAAGCAATAGAAAAAGAAAAAAAAATGGAAAAAATAGATTTGATTTTAAACTCTCTTTATCTTAGTATAAAACGGTTAGGAAATAACCCAGTGGTTGTTCCTTTTGTCCTATAAGCTTGAGGGGGGATTAGGTGGACTTGCGATTCTTAGCGTGAGACCCTAGGTAGATTGACCGAACTTGAACTAAAATTGCATGATAAGGGCTCGGAACCGGGTTGGGTTTAAGTGGATCGATATACTTGCAATCGTGGCTAACACAAGTTTCGATTTTAATAAAATAACTTATACCTTTGGCCCGTTCGATTATTCCGACTATGATTCCGTTTGCATAATTCTTTTTCGAGGACGAAAAAAGAGTAAGTGTGGGGATATTTGATGTATTGCAAAATACATCTTTATTCGCGTCCGGTTTTAGTAGTTAGATTGTCGTTTTTGTCCGTTTTTAGAGTAGAATGTACATACTGTTGATAGTCTTGTGTTTTCCAGGTTTTTGCAGCAAAAGGAACAGATACAAGATAAGATTTGATCAGGAGAAAGTTTGGCACGGAAACCGAGAAGCTTGGGAGTGAAAACGAAGTGGAAAAGCGCATCTGGGGCTTCCAGGCGGCCCGCATGAACTTACAATAGGTTTCCGGAGTATAACAGGCGGGCGGCCCGCATGAACTTACTATGAAACCTAAAGCGGGCCGCGAGGAGTTGTAATACGTGAAAACCGACTTAGCAGCATCAGATTGTAGGGTTTATGAATTATATATAATCATTATCGATCAACAGCCGAAAACAACACCACAATTACGAACGTAGGACATTCTGGACGAAGTTTGAAGGCTGATTAGAGGCATTTGAAGGCTCGGGACTGCTGGGAATAATCGGAGATCGTTAGGGAGCATTCGGGATTGAAGTTAACGGGTTACACAATCTTGTTTCTTTGTCTCTCGTTTGTTTTACTTGTTTAATGATGAATTCTGTTTATTATTGGATTATGAACTTGTTTTTGAACATGATTAGCGGCTAAATTTCTATTACTACCTAGACATGGATGAATAATTGCGTATGTGTTTTGATTATTATTGGATTTTGGAAACTATGGCTAGTTTATAAATTGTAAACGGTTTGTTCTATCGGTTAGATGTGTTTGCGTGCTTGATGATATTTAATTGTTGATTATTGCTTCGCATGAATCTTGGTGACGGTCTTTATCACATAATAGAGTCGTGCTAGGTTTTAGATTTTGGTGACTGTCTATATCACGTAATAAATCTTGAATCTTTAGGGTTAAATCGGCCGATAAACCTTAGAAGTAATAGTTGGTAATTTTATAAAATCAAGTGTTCTACTAATCGTCAATAGCTGTAAGGTGCGAGATTATTGCTAGGTCTAAGTGATTAAACCACAAGGTGGGTCCTTCTTAGAAAGTTAACCTATTTGCTGCTGTCTAGCAAGTCTAACTGAGAAAACAAACCTATCCTAGGTTTAGGTCTCGTAAGGGAGTGAGCCTTGTAGGATACTTTTATAAACCCCATTAGATGTCTTGTAAGGGAGTCTAAAAACCGGTAGTTTAACAACCTTTAGGGGATCTTAGCGTGCTCTTGAGAGGGGTCCTTAGATTTCCCGATAGGTGAGAATTTCAAGATCCCGGTTCCATAGCAGACAACTTCCAATTATAATCATAACTAAAAGCAATCAGGATTCCTGTCTAGGTAGTTCCCTCATCATCCTTGAGTTCAGCCTTCGTGTGAGTTCGTGTCTAGTTCGTCTAGTCTAGTTAGTATTCGTTATTTGCATTATTAGGATTTTTAGAAACCCCCCCCCCCAATTAATAAACATTTAGTTAAGTCGTGTCAGTCTAAGTCTAGATAGAGTCGTTATCGTGATCAGTAGAGTCTCTTGGGTTCGATACTCGGACTTCCTTAGGCTATACTTCATCGATCGGTACACTTGCCGGTCGTGTGATTTAGGGTTTAGAGAGTCTTAGTTTTATAAATTTAAAACTTAGAGAGTCTAGATTTAGGGTAATTTTAGTTGTTTTTGTTAACCCGTTTCGAGCACATCAAGTTTTTGGCGCCGTTGCCGGGGACTCTTGGCGATTGCGTTGACTACTTTGTTTCGACTTGTTTGACATATTACGTGCTATTTGTGTTCGTTGAGTCGTAGGAGTCTAAAAATCATAAAAAATCCAAAAATATTTGCTTTAGTGTCTTTTCTAGGTTAGCGAGTTGTAGTTAGAGTCTTTTCGTTGTTCGTAGTTGGTGGATGCCCCATACGCGCTCGCAGGGACCGCCGCCACTTCTGTTTCCAGTAGAGTCGTGTGTTTCGTCTTCTTCGTCTTCTTCGATTCCACAGTCCACCCCCGCCTTTGATTTTACACCAAAGCCATCACCACACGTTTCACCACACGTCTCCCTACCACCATCCCGTTCTCGTTCGCCTAGTCCTCCACCAGTCATGGCGAACCGCACAGTCTACCAGCAGGCTACCACCGGTTTCACCGGTGCGACTTCACCCATCACCCTTCCGAATATTGCGAATGATAGGTCCTGGCAGATTCCTTCCTACATCATGACCGCCATCACAAATTCTTGCCAGTTCCATGGTCGTGATGACGAGGATGCACCCGCCCACATAAATCGCATCACTCGTCTTTGTGGCACCTACTCCATTGAGGGTGTCAATCTAGATGCTAAATATCTTCAGGTATTCCCGTTTTCACTCGCTGGACGCGCAGCCGTCTGGTTTGATTCTCAGCCCGCAGGCACTTTCACTACTTGGGCTGGTCTTCGCGATGCTTTCATAGCAAAATACTTCCCGCCAGCCAAGGCGTCTCGCCTTCGTGATTAGATACACTCCTTCCGTATGGAGCCTGATGAGCCGTATCACTTAGCTTGGGAGCGTTTTCAGACGCTTCTCTCTCGTTGTTCGCAGCATGGTCTGTCGGATTGGGCGTTAGTTGAGAAGTTTTACAATGGTCTTACTCCTGAGATTAGAGCTCGTTTAGATACTTCAGCAGGAAGTCAGCTTATGGGTAAGAAGACGGTGACTGAGTGCAATGATTTGTTTGAGAGCTTTGCACATTCGGATATGGATTACAACACTACTGGCAGGACTTCCATTCCTGTTACTACCACCTCGGCCGGTCGAGGGGTAAACCAAGTTAGCTTGGGTACATCGGTAGCTGCTATAGTCGAGAGTGTGAAGCAAGATTTGAGGCAAGAGATGAGGAGAGAGTTAGATGAGATTAAGAAGAAAGTTGATAGGTGTGAGGTTTGTAGGGGAGGTCACGACACACTTGATTGTCCCACACTTACGTTAGAGCAGGTTGAGTACATAGCAGGCCAGTTTAGGGGTCAGTTCAGTAGTAATAATAGTTTTAACCCCGGCTGGCAGGGTAGTAGTAGTGGATATCGACCTTCTGGCAATCCCCCTGGTTTTCCATCTGGTCAGTATCAAAATAGGGGGCCGGGTCTTTACACGAGTAGTGGTTCGGGTCAGAGTGGACAGTATAGTGGTTCAGGTTCGAGTGGTCAGTTTGCGAGTGGAGGGTTGAATCAGGAGAGTCAGGGTAGTGGTAAGGCTCCAGAGGGTAGTATGAGTAGGATAGAGGAGATGTTAGCTCAGATGATGACACAAAATCAGGCGACGCAGAAATCCCTCAATGATTTCACTAGGACTCAGGAGCAGATTAATAAGAATCATGAACTTCAGCTTAAAAATCAAGAGTCCACTCTTCTAGATCTTCAGAGAACAGTAGGGGATATAGCTAGGCAGTTGAAAGAGTCCCCTTCTGGTCAGTTTTCAGGTACTACTCACCCAGTGAATCATTCTGTGAAAGCAATCACTACTCGCAGTGGGAGGAGTCTAGGAGAGGTTGTGAGAGAGAAGGTTGAGTTAGGGAGTGATGATGAAGTAGATGAGGTGATTGAGATGGAGGCTCCAGGAAAAGTGCAACATAAGCTAGACCCAGCAAGTACCGCACACGCTGAGGAGTTGCCAGTGGAGAAGAAAGAGGAGAAGCAGCCAAAGAAGGTTCGGCCACCACCGCGAGTGATTGATATTTCTCGTCTTCCGTTTCCCGCTCGTGCTAGGCAGCAGATATATGCTAGGGAATACGAGAAGTTTCTTGAGATGTTCACCCAGCTGAAGGTGAATCTTCCGTTCATAGAGGCCTTGAGATCCATGCCTAAGTACGCTAAGTTCCTTAAGGATTTTCTCAAGCGTAAGGATAAGGTAGGTGAGAGTTCTAGTAATCCGTTGAGTGGAGAGGTTTCTGCTGTGATCTTAAATAAACTTCCTGAGAAACTCACTGATCCGGGCATATTTACGATTCCCTGTTTGTTTGGTGGTGATGTTAAAAACCACGCGTTAGCTGACCTTGGTGCTAGTATTAATTTGATGCCTTATTCATTTTACGAAAAACTAGGCCTTGGTGATTTGAAATCAACTCGTATGACCCTCTCGTTAGCGGATAAGTCAGTTAAGTATCCTAGGGGGATAGTAGAGAATTTGTTGGTGAAAGTTGACAAGTTTGTGTTTCCGGCTGATTTTGTAGTGCTAGATATGGAGGCCGATGATAAAGTGCCGTTGATTTTAGGGCGCCCGTTCTTGAACACGGCTAAAGCGTTGATAGATGTCTTCTTAGGCACAATTACACTTAGAGCGGGTGACGAGTCGGTAGTGTTTGAGGTGCATAATGCGAGAGGGGCGAGTGCGAGAGTTGAGGCGATTGCATCGGTAGAGGAGAGTGAGAAGGGTGAGAGAGACGAGAAAGAGATGTTGAGTGAGCCGACTTTAGAGGAGATGTTAAAACCCAAGTGTGGGGATCCGCCGGATGGAAGAGTCGAAGAGTTAGAGGAGAGAGTGACGAGTTTAGAAGCTAAGATAGAGAAACTGAGCAAGGCTCAGTGTGGGGATAAGTTTAGAGATGATATGTTTGATGATGAGTGGAGAGAGTATGAGAAAGTTAGGAAAGATGCGAGAGATGTTATGAATTGTAGTGCTAAGGCCCGTACGAGTTGGTGTGGAGGTGAGCTCCGCATATACGATCCTCCGTAATTTCGTGAACATTTGTGACATACTTGTAGAGTTTGTATTTTGTGTTGTAATGCGTGTCGTGTCGTTAGTTGGGTTATTTGCGTCGTTTGTGTGCTTTTTGAGTCATTTGTCGTAGTGTCGTATTTGTGTCCGTTTCGTGTCTTGTCAAGTATTTTGCAGGTTGCATCACCTTTACGTGGCTGAGATCGACGTTCGACTAGCTTACCAGGTCTGTTGAAAGTTAAAAACGACAAAAATGCACGCAGGGGTAATTCAGGAATTACATAAAAATGCATTCTGCACATTCTGCTGTTGCTGCACGATATGTTGTTGTTATCTGCTGTTCAGGCGGCCCGCCTCCACTTGACCTGAAACTTATGCGGGCCGCGCGGGGTATAAAAGCATTCCCGGTTGTTTAAGTTCAAGCGGCTCTCCTAGACTTAACCCACACCTGATGCGGGCCGCGAGCCCACTACTGTAGACAACGGACTGTTCAGGCCCAATGGGTTCAGCCATTTTGATCCATCATCCATATTCGACCTTCATCCATATTTCACCATCATCATTCGGTTGGTTCGAGTCGATGTTCAGGTATGTTTCCTGCATTTGTTGTTGTTGTAGTTGAGTCATTGTTACCGGGTTTATTTCCATCTTAAGTGTGGGGAAACGGGTTGTATATTTTTAAGGAGTTAAAATGTGATTTTTCACTAAACTTTCAACCCGTTATCCGTTGCATCCACACTTGGTTAGGTTTGGCACTTGGGTTGTTCGAGGGCGAGCAAAGTGCCGGGAGGGGGTAAGATGGTAATTTGGTGGTGTACTTTGAGTCTTTTATTTTGTACCATGCGTCTAATTTAGTAGTTTTTTAGTCTTTTTGTGTTTCGAGTCGGTATTGCTTTGGTATTTTGCTTGTTTTTGTTGATGCAGGTTCGAATATGTACCACCCGTACTCAATCTCCATTCGGGTGAATTTGGAGCTGTTTATTCAAATTTCAGGCATTTATCAAGCATGTCAGTCAGTGTCAAAGCCGATCGCGAACGAAATGCTATACGATCGAGCTGGATTGGACAAGAGCTTTGGGAGCTTACGCGTTATATTACCAGCTAAGTCTTTTCCGAATTTGCCCTTTGTTTTTATTTCTTATTTATTTTTAGTCTTTTGAGTCGGTTTCCATATTACATTGAGGGCAATGTAGAGTTTAAGTGTGGGGATGGGAAACTATCGTTTAGTGTCTAGTTAGTAGAGTCTTGTGTCATAATTGAAAAATAAAAAATAAAAAAATAAAAAAATTGAAAAATCCAAAAAAAAAATTGAAAAAATAGAAAATGTCTTTTGAAATAAGAAGTTTGCAAAAATAAAAACGGAAAATGATAGAAAAGTCGGATTTTTGTTCGGGTTCAAATAATGATAATATGAGAATAAAATAATCGTGCTTGTGTCTAGTTTGGGATGCGCGGGTAGGCTCGGTTCGGTTATGGGTTTCTTTGATCTTAAAATTACCTAATTGTCGGTCTACTAGTGGGTTCTCATCTAGGGAAAGTGGGGAAATTGAAACCGCCAAAAATAGTATAAGGGATGCCGTTATAAGCTAAGATAGTTAGAGTTTTTAGTCATTATTTCGATGAAAAAGAAAAAAATAGAATAAAAAGTGAGCTAGAAACTAAATGAAAGTAGCACAGGCCTATGTAATCCGAGTTGGGGATAGCGACTCTACAGCCGGAATGCCTCTGGGATGTGTGAAATCGACTTGCCGATTAAAAGTACCGAAACCTATGTAATCTGTGGTTGGGGATAGCGACTCTACAGCCGGAATACCGCTTGGTTAGGGAAAGCATCGTCTAGTCTCACGAATGAAAGAAAAAAAAAAGAGAAAAAGCAAGCAATAGAAAAAGAAAAAAAAATGGAAAAAATAGATTTGATTTTAAACTCTCTTTATCTTAGTATAAAACGGTTAGGAAATAACCCAGTGGTTGTTCCTTTTGTCCTATAAGCTTGAGGGGGGATTAGGTGGACTTGCGATTCTTAGCGTGAGACCCTAGGTAGATTGACCGAACTTGAACTAAAATTGCATGATAAGGGCTCGGAACCGGGTTGGGTTTAAGTGGATCGATATACTTGCAATCGTGGCTAACACAAGTTTAGATTTTAATAAAATAACTTATACCTTTGGCCCGTTCGATTATTCTGACTATGATTCCGTTTGCATAATTCTTTTTCGAGGACGAAAAAAGAGTAAGTGTGGGGATATTTGATGTATTGCAAAATACATCTTTATTCGCGTCCGGTTTTAGTAGTTAGATTGTCGTTTTTGTCTGTTTTTAGAGTAGAATGTACATACTGTTGATAGTCTTGTGTTTTCCAGGTTTTTGCAGCAAAAGGAACAGATACAAGATAAGATTTGATCAGGAGAAAGTTTGGCACGGAAACCGAGAAGCTTGGGAGTGAAAACGAAGTGGAAAAGCACATCTGGGGCTTCCAGGTGGCCCGCATGAACTTACAATAGGTTTCCGGAGTATAACAGGCGGGCGGCCCGCATGAACTTACTATGAAACCTAAAGCGGGCCGCGAGGAGTTGTAATACGTGAAAACCGACTTAGCAGCATCAGATTGTAGGGTTTATGAATTATATATAATCATTATCGATCAACAGCCGAAAACAACACCACAATTACGAACGTAGGACATTCTGGACGAAGTTTGAAGGCTGATTAGAGGCATTTGAAGGCTCGGGACTGCTGGGAATCATCGGAGATCGTTAGGGAGCATTCGGGATTGAAGTTAACGGGTTACACAATCTTGTTTCTTTGTCTCTCGTTTGTTTTACTTGTTTAATGATGAATTCTGTTTATTATTGGATTATGAACTTGTTTTTGAACATGATTAGCGGCTAAATTTCTATTACTACCTAGACATGGATGAATGATTGCGTATGTGTTTTGATTATTATTGGATTTTGGAAACTATGGCTAGTTTATAAATTGTAAACGGTTTGTTCTATCGGTTAGATGTGTTTGCGTGCTTGATGGTATTTAATTGTTGATTATTGCTTCGCATGAATCTTGGTGACGGTCTTTATCACATAATAGAGTCGTGCTAGGTTTTAGATTTTGGTGACTGTCTATATCACATAATAAATCTTGAATCTTTAGGGTTAAATCGGCCGATAAACCTTAGAAGTAATAGTTGGTAATTTTATAAAATCAAGTGTTCTACTAATCGTCAATAGCTGTAAGGTGCGAGATTATTGCTAGGTCTAAGTGATTAAACCGCAAGGTGGGTCCTTCTTAGAAAGTTAACCTATTTGCTGTTGTCTAGCAAGTCTAACTGAGAAAACAAACCTATCCTAGGTTTAGGTCTCGTAAGGGAGTGAGCCTTGTAGGATACTTTTATAAACCCCATTAGATGTCTTGTAAGGGAGTCTAAAAACCGGTAGTTTAACAACCTTTAGGGGATCTTAGCGTGCTCTTGAGAGGGGTCCTTAGATTTCCCGATAGGTGAGAATTTCAAGATCCCGGTTCCATAGCAGACAACTTCCAATTATAATCATAACTAAAAGCAATCAGGATTCCTGTCTAGGTAGTTCCCTCATCATCTTTGAGTTCAGCCTTCGTGTGAGTTCGTGTCTAGTTCGTCTAGTCTAGTTAGTATTCGTTATTTGCATTCTTAGGATTTTTAGAAACCCCCCCCCCAATTAATAAACATTTAGTTAAGTCGTGTCAGTCTAAGTCTAGATAGAGTCGTTATCGTGATCAGTAGAGTCTCTTGGGTTCGATACTCGGACTTCCTTAGGCTATACTTCATCGATCGGTACACTTGCCGGTCGTGTGATTTAGGGTTTAGAGAGTCTTAGTTTTATAAATTTAAAACTTAGAGAGTCTAGATTTAGGGTAATTTTAGTTGTTTTTGTTAACCCGTTTTGAGCACATCAAAGCCCGTAATAGGGAAAATAAGTTAAGAGTATTTACCTGAGCTAGCTCCTGTCTTAAATAGCAAGAATTATAATACTCAGTCGTATTCACTTAAGTAAGCGTAGGTACAATTTACCGGAAGGCTCTAGTCTGGAATGATGGTATAAATAACCAATTAGAATACTAACGGGTCTTTAATTAAGCCTAAACTTAGACCGGTTAGTTTTAAGGAAATATACGGTTCAAACGCATGATAAAGCGAAGACCGGAATAGAATGTGATTTAGACCCGACAAGTTTGAAGACTTGTATAATATGGGTAATATAAACACATTCTGGATTTTGAGATAAAACTGATAAGGTTTGACCCGTGTCGGCTAATTTGTATAAACTAGTTACATAAACCGAACCGAACGCGCATGAAGCATAACGGGTAACCATAAGAGTCCTAAACAGGTTTCCTAAGTTAACATGCCTTAAATATGTTGTGATATCAGTAGGATACCTTCCATTATGCCCAAAACGAGTTTAATCTCATATTAAGCCCATTAGGGGTATTTTGGTCATTTTAAAGATTATAAAAGGGATCAATTAAGCTTCTGTGATCCGGGTCTGAATAAATCAGTAAAATAGTTTATTTTAACTTGGTATATCAGTTGGTGTTAAGTCCTATGTGGCAAAATGGTTTTAAACCCTTACTATGCGCTTAATACGCGTATAACGCCATTTTAAGCGATTTACGGGTTAAAATAGTATTCTGAGTTTCCAGGTCAGTTTACAAGGTTCAAAACACTTCATTTATTATTTAAAATCAGTAGCAATTGGATTGGTAGCAAAAGGACTTGTAAAACTCATTTTATGGCCGAAAAGGGTATAATCGGTATTTACCGAATCAAGGTACTAATCCTAGCTTATGATCAGTTTAAAAATAATTAAAAATCTTCAAAAATCCCAAAATATTATATTACATCAGTGGGTAAAAGGTTTGGTGTCAAAAATGGGGTTTAGATAGGCTTTACGCTAATGACGCCGTTTAATTAATAAAAGTGTTTATAATTACGTCATTAAGCATAACTCCTAATCTAGACTTCCAATTGACGTGAAAATTTACTGACATGCTCAATAATCAGTAACAAAGACTTTTGTACTTTCACATCTTCAAAAATCTCGTTTTATGAACATAAGGGCAATATGGTCAACATTTGGCAATTTAACAGAAACATGCAACGAATTGGACAATCAAGGTAACAACCACAGAGGTTTATACTAACATGTTACAAGGTCCTAATGGAACTTTAAGGCATGTCTAAACCTATCAAAACCGGGTCAGAATCGAGGTCAAAGCAGAAAGTCAAACTATGCGACTTTCGGCTCCGAATCGATTCAAAACAGAGAGTTGTCGAATCAAACAAGCTTAGACAAGTTATTATACTTATTTTCAAGTTATATGAATGATAAAACAGATTACACGCCTTATGTATCGTTAATTATGCGTTTAATGGTTCTGTTGACTTTTTCAGAAGAAGTTTGACTCAACAAACGACATAGTTAGAACGGTTATCAGTGGGTGCCCTTTTAGGGGTTAATTGCCCACCTAATTACCAACTTATAACAACTTTCGTTTTGACAAAACCCTGGACCGTTTGTGATTTATCGCTAAGTCAAACCGTAATTACGACGGTTTGACTTCTAGGCTATAAACTAATCAAGACTTAATTAAGAAGGGTCAAGGGTACTTACACGTGTCTAATGATGATTAGGAAGGTCTTGGGATCTGCTTTTATGCTCCAGAAATGATCAGGAAGTGAATGCAAGAATGTTTGCAACTTATGAACTTTATATAAGAACTTTGATCTTCATAGATTGTTGCCATGCAAGGCTACCAAAGCTCAAGGATGAATACATGTGTCCCCTATAGCCTCAAAACCATGATAGGAAGCCCATTGTATTGCAACAAGTCGATTTAAGTCGGTTAACAGCCCAAAACAGCCACCTGTGGGTTTTTCTGTCACTGGGCACTGCTTGCGCACCGTAACAAATATTTGTTGCGGTGCGCAACAATTCATCAGGCTCCATATTTTTGCACTTTTGATCCCTGGTCCCCCGAAAGGTCATTTTCACTACATTTCTTGCATCTTAAACCCTTAATATTGACATATGGGGGCTTTAAAACTTATACCCACTTTGTGAAGTCCTCGGCCACTTCGGGTTTACCCGAAAAACCCTAAATTTCAACGTTGACGTGTCTAACCCCTCGCACACGAATTTCATCATAACTTTCTCATACGATAACAAAACTTGGTGATATTTTTATGGTGCAATCTAGTGAGCATAATTAATCGTTACAAGGCTTCGGGTTTGCTAAAAGGTCACTCAAAGGTATATATTAACATGTTGACACATTTAACCCCTGTAGTTTGTAATCTCTCACTTTCTTTCATAATTCATTTCGTATGATCCATGATCCATTCGTTTAAGGTTATTAACATCATGTAGGGTTATTGTAAAGTATATTTATTCATTGTTGACACTTTGAACCCTTATATTTACACAGTTTCATTGTTTGTCAACTTTAGTCCTTCAAGAACATTCTTTCACACGTTCAAAGGTTATGACACGTGTCAAGACATTATAGGACGTAAATTTTCGAGGTGTTATAGTGCTGTAAACATGTCTCCCGTCATTGGTTCTAAATATTTAATTATGGACGGGGAGTTAAAACCAATATGGATACCCAGTCTTCTTTGGGGTCCCATTGTAGTACGTTGAGGTGGCGGTATTGGTACATATACCGCACAACCAAAAATTCTAAAGTGGGACAAACTTGGTTCTCGTCCGGAGACCAGTTGCAATGGGGAGTATTCGTGATCAGCAGTTGGTCTCAATCTAATCAGTGCAACGGCATGCAAAATAGCATGACCCCATGAAGAAGATGGTAATTTACATCTCATTAAGAGTGGTCTAGCAATTATTTGTAATCGTTTAATCAGAGATTCAGCTAAACCGTTTTGTGTGTGAACATGAGGTACTGAATGTTTAACATTGATCCCAATTGACATACAATAGTCATTAAAAGCTTGAGATGTGAACTCTCCTGCATTATCCATCCGGATATTTTTAATTTGATTATCGTGGAAATTGGCTCTCAATTGTATGATTTGAGCTAAAAGTCTGGTAAATGCTACATTTCGAGTAGCTAAAAGGCTCACATGTGACCACCTTGAGAATGCGTCTATTAAGACCAAGAAATAGCGGAATGGTCCACACGGAGGATGAATAGGCCCACAAATATCCCCTTGGATTCTTTCTAAAAATGATGGGGCTTCATGTATCAATTTAGTTTGTGAGGGCCGAGTTATAAGTTTGCCCAGAGAGCATGCTGCACATGATAAGTCTTGTGATAGCAGAATTTTTAAGTTTTTGAGAGGGTGCCCGATTGTACTTTTGATTATTCGTCTCATCATTATGCTACCAGGGTGACCTAGACGGTCATGCCATATATTGAATGTGTCTTTATCTAACAGCTTTTGGTTACTCACCATGTATGATTCGATAGGATTGATATTAGTACAATATAATCCAGAGGACAAGGCTTCTAATTGTTCAACAATTGTTTCTTGGCCATTTTTGTTTGAAGTAATTTGAAGATATTCAATTTTATTTTCAGATATTGTTTTTAGGTGGTAACCATTTTTTCGAATATCTTTAAAGCTAAGTAAATTTCTTCTGGATTTACTAGAATATAATGCATTATCAATAGTTAATTTGGTACCCGAAGATAATGTTATGTGTGCTCTGCCTGAGCCTTCGATAAGGTTACTGACACCAGATATAGTACTAATCGGTGTCTCTGCCGGAGACAACTCAGAGAAAAATTTCATATCTTTGAGAATAGTGTTAGTACTACCGCTATCTACCAGACATTCATCACCAATAATAGCTCTACTGGAGCTAGCATGCATATTTCTTCAGGAAATAAATAAAAGAAAAAAAATAAATAAAAATTAATGCAAAGAAGTAAAAATTAAACATTTCAAGAGTTTCAAGCCAAACCAAATACCAAGGTCACAATGTGAAAAGTAAAACATAAAAGGTACGTTAAATATGTTTAAACATCACGAACATTTTCAATGAAATCACATGCATCCAAATGAACGTCTGATATCGTGGCTGAAGGTGCATTCTCAATCAGATTAGTTTCAGCATTCTTTCCTTTTCTTTCATCATGCGTTGATATGCCTCAACGAGGTGTTTAGGGGTGTGACATGTGCGGGACCAATGATTTGACATCCCACATTTATAACAAATGTTGCTTTGGTTCCCGCTACTTTTCCCTTTCGAAGGTCGCCCCGTATTGTGTCGACTCGATTCACCACCGCTATTTTTAGTGTTCTGGGACTCCCGACGCCATGTATATCCCCGTCCTCGACCACGACCACGACCTCTGCTGGGGCCGCGGCCTCTACCTCTACCTCGTCCGCTTTGATAATTGGCCACATTCGCTCCAGGGAATGGGCTTGCACCGGCAGATCGCGATTGATGATTTTGTAGTAAGAGCTTGTTGTTTTGCTCCGCGACCAGAAGACATGATATCAATTCATAATACTTAGTAAATTGACGTTCCCTGTATTGCTGCGATAGGAGCATATTTGAGGCATGGAACGTTGAGAAAGTTTTTTCAAGCATGTCTTCATCGGTAATTTTCTCTCCACATAATTTAAGTTCAGAGGTAATGTGGAACAGGGCAGAATTATACTCACTGACGGTCTTAAAATCCTGTAGTCGTAAATGAAGCCATTCATAGCGGGCTTTAGGGAGTAACACCAACTTCTGGTGGTCAAAACGTTCTTTGATGTTTATCCATAATTCAAGAGGGTCCTTAACAGTTAGATATTCCCGCTTTAGATCTTCATGAAGATGATGGCGGAGGAATACCATGGCTTTCGCTTTATCTTGAGGTTTACTTTGATTACCATCAATAATTGTCTCCCCCAAATTATTTGCCGTCAAATGAATTTTAGCATCAAGAGTCCATGGGAGGTAGTTGTTACCCGAGATGTCAAGTGCGGTGAATTCAAGTTTTGATAAGTTCGACATTTTATCTACAAATGAAAGAAACATGCATTTAATAACGAGCATGTGTATATAATGGATACCATAGGAGAACTTCGGGTTCTTTATGATTAGAACTTCGGGTTCTATTCAAGAAAACAATTTTCATATGTATTTCATATTTAGTGATGAGTTTGTATGAGTTTTTTTTTCATTAAAAATTAAGATTACACCAAATTTGATATTATATTATTAATATAATACCAGTTGTATTCCATTCCATCTTCACTAAAAAAAACGAAAGTGTAGGAATATGTTGATATAATATTAATATTAATAACAGTTAGATTCCATTCCATCTTATCAGAATCGAGGTTTTATTTTTATTTTATTATTATTATTTTTTCTATAGTTATAATGTTACAGAATGGTTCCATATAGATGATCAATGTCATCTTCATTCAAAAACGAAAGTATAGGAAAGTGAGAGGAAAAACACATAAAAATATCGAACACATCTACTGATTTGGGATCGAAACACAGAGATCTAACCCTAACTTCACATCTCCCTCCGATCTGAATTCCATCAATTTCACTCCCGATCTCCTTCTACAATGGTGTAACAACCCTCGGTAAAACCAACACCTTCATAAATATTATGACACTCTAGTATATTGTAAAATATCCCAATATGTTTTATATTACACCCCGTATGTGAAAAACGAGCCCGAATTATGTTTTAACATATAAAATAAATCAAAATTAGAAAAATAGAGTTGAGGCGGGCCGCGTAGAGTACCCCAACATCTCACGCGGGCGGTATCAAGACTGGAATTGACTTCGCTGAATCCTTTAGTTCAAACGGGCCGCGTAAGAGTTATTGATAGTTAACGCGGGCCGCTAGAGATCATGAAACGCGGAGACATCCGGTGCTGACACGTGTCGACATCGTGGCGGTCTAGAGGATGACCGGGACAAGCTATATGTTGACCAGGTGGTTGACGCGGGCTGCGTAAGGCTTAGCCTTATCTTACGCGGGCCGCCTGGAAGTCAGAATCCAGCACTATATATAGAACTCATCAGTTTACGTTTTTCGTCGCTCACATTTCAATCTCAAATCACAATTTTTGTAGAGAAGTTATAATACACGGGTATTATACCCCTAATTAGCGAGGTTCTGCTCCGTTGTAAGTATTATAACCCCAGTTTCATTATAGTTACGCTGCCCGATTGATTTAGGGTTCCGTAACAACTGTCGTGGTTCTGCCCGACGTAGTTATTGGAATGCCGTCTCGGGGAGGGTATCATTAATATTTTCAAAGGGTTATGATACTAACCAATGTACATTTGTATAAATTATAGATTATATCCAGGAAACCCTTACAAGAAGCCTAAGATAGCAAAGTGAGTTTATCCTCTTTTTGTTAACGTTTTTGGAATGTTTTACAAAACCTTAATTATTTTACAATGTGATTAAGCGGTGATTGAGTCTTTGTAGTTCTTCAATTAATGCCGGTATGTTGGGGTTTTGTATACAAAATTTACTACACTGTGAGTAGTAAGTCAAGGTTGACAGTACGTTACCATTGGACAATGAGTTAGCCAATGTGTAATATGACCCACAAGTCAGTGGATTGATAGTACCAAATGGAGTAATGTGTAGACATAAACATTGTAATCGTCCTCAATACTGTTTTAATCAATAAAATGTTTCTAGATTAAACTGGGATTCACTCACCAGTATTTCCGACTGACAAATGTTTTAAAAACGCGTTTCAGGTAAATCAATGTGACAGCCAATTAGTAGAAAGCTAGCTGGAGAGCACTAAAGGCTTGGGGATAATGTGGCTATAAAAGTTACCTAATAAACGATGTTTTAAATTCAATAAGATAGGGTTTATCCCTATAAATGTATTGTAATAAGAAACTTGGGTTTTACCCATGTGATTATTAATATAAAATATGGTGGTTTTACTCTGATAAACATTTCCTAACTACGGTCCTGATGAAAATTCCGCTGCGAGATTAAATAACATGATACCACCACAACTGAGATCGCGTCTGCCCGTTCCCGGGAATAAGGGATCAGGGGTTGCGACAGGAGGTGGTATCAGAGCCTAGCCACTGGTCTGAGCCAAAGAAGTGTTCTGCTGACACTTAAGTTTTAAATTTTGTGTTAGGAAATAATGAAAATATATGCATAACTGTAATTATTTGTTATGTGTTATTTGACAATTTGTTTGTTTACAGTATGAGTGATCAAGAACCCTCAGATATGAATCGTCAGTTATCTGAATCACCTAGTAGTGAAGGTACATCATCACAGCCTGCCCTTTCAGGGTATACTGCTGATCAGGGGGATGGAATATTTGCTTTTAGAGCTCAATCTGAAGAGCCATTTCCTAATAAGAAACAAGGATGGTTCAGTAAAGAAGCTTTTGCTCGTAGGAAGAGAATGCGAAAGTTGCAACAGCAAAGAGCCTTAGCAGCTATTAAGCGAGAGACAGATGCCCATACGCAGGATATGCTTAATAGAAGCCTAGCTAATTTCCATATACTAGCTACAACTGCTGCTGACCCAAGTCTGGAACAACTAGTAGCCCCACAACCACCAAACCCAGAACAACCCATGGAAATAGAAAATCCTGACAACCAAGTGGAGATGCACGACTTTAACCCAGAAGAAATCTCTAGAGTACCTGCACCAAACCCTCTAGACCTAAATTACGACCCCTGGTGGGACGAAAATAGGGACTATGTGCAACGTTACTCTATCCCTGAAGACACACCTATAGGAGCCTATTCAGGTATGGACCCTTTAGATCCCTATTACCATGATAACTACATCAGGGAAATTTTAGAAGATCCTTACCGATTACAGGCACTTTTACCCCCATATTAGGAACCCGCACCCCAGATTCCAAACCCAGTCATAGAACCTGCACCCCCAATGAGTGCAGAAAACGTCCAAGAACTTAGGACTTTCGGGGAAGAAATTTTAGAAAGCAGTGAGAGAATGCGTCAGGTGGGAGAGCGTCTCGTATGGAAGTACGATGAACGCAATATGGATTTTTGGATGAATCCATACCCGTGAATGTGAGAATGGAGGAGATGGTAGTAATAATAATAAAATAAAAATAAAATAAAAATTATGTGTGTACGGATGCATAATACTATTAGTGTAATTTTCTTTCTGTTGGTATTGTAATCTTTATTTCAGTACTAGTGTGTAATAGACACATAGTATATGAAAATAGAGTATAAGTCGCAATGATCGACGTTTTTGGCTAGATTGCGTGTCATGTGATTTACTATATTAACTATTATTTGTGATATTAATATGGGGTAAATGTTTAAAATTCAGATGGCCGACGAAGAAAATCAAGGAAATCTGAATAACGATAATCAGAGTAACATTAACGTGGTTAATGAAAACCCAAGCATCAATAATAATGGACATCAGATGGATAATAGTGCTATCCAACATATAGTGGCACAAGGAATTATAGGCGCAATGCCATTTATTCTTCAAACGGTTCAAGAAGCGAATAATAAAAGTAAACATAGCAGTAAGCGACCAATTGAACCAGAACATAGCGTGAACAATGGACCTATACTTCAAATGCCCATTCCCAAAAGAAGAAGAACCGTGCCTTACGGTTGTTCATACAAAGAATTTTGGTCCTGTAAACCAATAGAATTCTGGGGCAATGAAGAACCTATTGCAGCTCTACGCTGGATAGAAAAGGCTGAGGCTGTTCTAAAAATAAGTAAATGTGCGGAAGAGGACAAGATAATGTTTGCTTCCAATCTATTTAAGAATGCAGCCTTAGAATGGTGGAACACTATCCTTCAGTCTAGAGGAAGTGATAAGATTTATAGTATGGATTGGGAAGAATTTAGGAATATGGTAGAAAGGAAATTCTGTCCTCCAAATGAAAAGGAGCAGATAGCAAACAAATTCCTAAATCTTAGGATGACTGGTGTGGATAGTAAGGGGTACACGAAGTTATTCTTTG
The DNA here is from genome assembly GCA_030545235.1 of Helianthus tuberosus. Lineage (NCBI taxonomy): Eukaryota > Viridiplantae > Streptophyta > Magnoliopsida > Asterales > Asteraceae > Helianthus > Helianthus tuberosus. The sequence continues at coordinate 34,728 of CM060353.1, read as the reverse complement.
AATATGCTATAATAGTACCAACTCTTGCTTCACCAAAACCAGTGTTAATCTCCCATTATATTTGGGGATTAATTGGAGAGATTAAACATGTAGTCAAGGTAGCTAGACCTCAAACTATAGAAGAAACTGTAGAACAGGCCAATACCTTGACATACGAGTTAATCCGTACTAGAGAAGAAGACCAGAGGAGAAACCTAACCCAAAGGCTTACTCAAGAATTTCGTTCTGAAAATTTCAATCATAGGAACGTAGGTTTGACTCTGCACCATACTGCAAGGTTTGCAAGAAAAAGCACTCGGGAAAATGCTCCAATCTCTGCAATTATTGCAAGATGCCAGGACACAAGGAAGAAAATTGCAAGAGGAAATCCAGTAATGGATTATGCTACAACTGAAGAGAAAAAGGTCATATCAGGCCAAATTGTCCGAAATTGGCCCCAGCTGCAAACAACAAGAATACTAAAAATGCTAGAGCATTTGTTCTGACTGCAGATGAAGCCAAGATGATCCCAGATGTTATAGCTGGTACATTTTTAGTTAATGATATATTTGCTAAAGTATTATTTGACTCTGGTGCGAACCAAAGTTTTATTAATACATCGTTTTGCAAAATTCTAATTCAGCCATTAACTAAACTACCACAAGAATGTCTAGTAGAGACAACTAATGGAGAAACCGTTAGAATTTCTGAAATCTTGCAGGGAGCAAGTATAGAAATTTCAAATCAAAAATTTATTGCAAATCTTTATCCCATGAATCTGATAGGATTCGATGTTGTTTTAGGAATGGATTGGTTAATAGCCAATAAAGCCAATATTTTATGTGATCAAAAGTCAATACAAGTGAATTCATCGAAAGGTAAAATGATCACAATTAAAGGAGATAAGCCATTTAGATCCACTAAATTAATCTCTGTAATGAAAACTGCAAGTTCTATAAGAAAAGGTTCTATAGTGTATTTGATTTCTATAGTCACTAACACTAAAGGAAAAGAACTAAAAGATATTCCAGTAGTATCTCAATTTTTAGATGTCTTTCCAGAAGAATTACCAGGACTACCTCCAGACAGAGAAGTTGAATTCACGATTCATCTACTACCCGGAACAACACCAATTGCCAAAGCACCCTACCGTTTGGCACCCGCTGAAATGCAAGAACTAAAGAAACAATTAGATGAATTGTTGGAGAAAGGATTTATACAGCCAAGTTCGTTCCCATGGGGAGCGCCGATACTGTTTGTTAAAAAGAAGGACGGATCAATGCGTATGTGCATTGACTACCGTGAATTAAACAAAGTCACGATTAAGAATCGGTACCCATTACCAAGAATCGATGATCTGTTTGATCAACTACAAAGAGCTCGATTTTTCTCTAAAATCGATTTAAGGTCAGGATATCATCAATTAAAGGTACAGGAAGAGGACATTCCTAAAACCGCATTTAGAACGAGGTATGGTCATTATGAATTTACTGTCATGCCATTTGGTTTAACCAATGCCCCAGCTGCATTTATGGACATGATGAACCGAGTATGTAAGCCATATTTGGATAAATTCATAATTGTTTTCATAGATGATATTCTAATTTACTCTAAGAATAAAGAGGATCATGCAAAGCATTTGCACGCACTTTTAAGTTTATTAAGAAAAGAAAAGCTTTATGCTAAATTCAATAAGTGCGAATTTTGGTTAGAACAGGTACAATTCCTTGGACACCTAGTCAATCATGAAGGAGTTCATGTAGATCCAACAAAAATCGAGGCAATTACTAAATGGAAAACCCCTGAGTCACCAACTGAGATTAGAAGTTTCTTAGGATTAGCCGGTTATTATAGAAGGTTTATTCAAGATTTTTCTAGAATAGTCATTCCCTTAACTAAGCTAACCTGTAAATCTGTTAAGTTTGAATGGGGAGTAAAACAAGAAGAAGCCTTTAGAATGCTTAAGCATAAATTAACCCATACACCCATATTAGCATTACCAGAAGGAGCTGAAGACTTTGTAGTTTATTGTGATGCTTCTAAACTAGGTTATGGATGTGTATTGATGCAACGACAAAAGGTGATAGCTTACGCATCTAGACAACTTAAGAGTCATGAAGAGAATTATTCAACCCATGATTTAGAGTTAGGAGCTATAATTTTTGCTCTTAAGATTTGGAGACATTACCTTTATGGTAGTAAGTTTACCATATTCACTGATCATAAGAGTTTAAGGTATATCTTCAAGCAAAAGGATTTGAATGTGAGACAAAGACGCTGGATGGAGATGCTTAGTGATTATGATTGTGATATCCAGTATCATGAAGGAAGAGCAAATGTAGTGGCAGATGCTTTAAGCCGAAAGTATCATGAAAAGCCAAGAAGGGTACGTTCTCTTAAATTAAATCTGCAAGTAGATTTAAATGATCAAATAAGAGAAGCACAAGAATCAGTAATCAAGGAAGATACTGAAAAGTTAAAAGGTATGTTAAAAGAATTAAAACAAGGAACAGATGGAATTTGGAGATTCCATGAAAAGAGAATGTGGATACCTAAATTAGGAAATCTACGCCATCGTATATTAGAAGAAGCTCATAAATCCAAGTATACGATGCATCCAGGAAGTGATAAAATGTACCAGGATTTAAGGAAAATTTTCTGGTGGATAGGAATGAAAAAGGATATAGCAGCCTATGTTTCTAAATGTTTAACTTGCTCACAAGTTAAGGCTGAACATCAGAAACCCTCAGGTTTGTTACAGCAATTAGAAATACCAGTGTGGAAATGGGAATTAATAACCATGGATTTTGTTACTAAATTGCCCAAAACTAAGAAAGGAAATGATACAATCTGGGTGATTGTAGATAGACTAACTAAGTCAGCTCATTTCCTACCAATAAAAGAAACAATTAGTATGTAACAATTATCTAAATTGTATGTAAATGAAATTGTTTCTTTACATGGTATTCCTCTATCAATTGTTTCTGATAGAGATAGCCATTTTACATCTCATTTTTGGTCAAGTTTCCAAAAGGCAATGGGAACCAAGTTAAAATTAAGCACGGCTTATCATCCACAAATGGATGGACAAAGTGAAAGAACAATTCAGACAATGGAGGATATGCTTAGAGCTTGTGTAATTGATTTTGGAGGTAATTGGGACGATCACTTACCTTTAATAGAATTTTCTTATAATAATAGTTATCACACAAGTATCAATGCTGCACCATTTGAAGCACTTTATGGAAGAAAGTGTCGAACCCCAGTCTGTTGGGCAGAAATTGGGGAAAAGCAACTATCTGGACCTGAGATAGTGCAAGAAACAACTGACAAGATTATTCAAGTCAAGGAATGACTGAAAGCCGCACGTGATCGACAAAAGAGTTATGCCAATAACCGACGCAAGCCATTGGAGTTTTAAGTAAGAGATAAAGTATTATTGAAAGTCTCTCCTTGGAAAGGAGTGGTAAGATTCATCAAAAGAGGAAAGTTAAGTCCCAGGTATGTTGGACCTTTCAAGATTATTAGAAAAATAGGACCTGTAGCCTATCAGCTACAACTGCCAGAGGAAATGGCAGGAATACATGATGTGTTTCATGTATCTAATCTCAAAAAGTGTTTAGCTGATGAATCATTGATAGTACCTCTTAAGAATATAGAGGTAAATGAACAACTCAAGTTTGTAGAAAGACCTCTACAAATTGAAGACAGGAAAGTCAAGAATCTCAAACATAAGAGACTAGTTCTAGTTAAAGTGAAGTGGAACTCTAAAAGAGGACCTGAGTACACATGGGAGCTTGAATCAGAAATGCAAAAGAAATACCCACATTTATTTCAATAGATCTCGAGGACGAGCTCTAAAACAAGGTGGGGAGAATGTAACAACCCTCAGTAAAACCAACACCTTCATAAATATTATGACACTCTAGTATATTGTAAAATATCCCACTATGTTTTATATTACACCCCGTATGTGAAAACCGAGCCCGAATTATGTTTTAACATATAAAATAAATCAAAAATAAGAAAAATAGACTTGAGGCGGGCCGCGTAGACCCACCCCAACATCTCACGCGGGTGGTATCAAGACTGGAATTGACTTCGCTGAATCCTTTAGTTCAAACGGGCCGCGTAAGAGTTATTGATAGTTAACGCGGGCCGCTAGAGATCATGAAACGCGGAGACATCCGGTGCTGACACGTGTCGACATCGTGGCGGTCTAGAGGATGACCGGGACAAGCTATATGTTGACCAGGTGGTTGACGCGGGCCGCGTAAGGCTTAGCCTTATCTTACGCGGGCCGCCTGGAAGTCAGAATCCAGCACTATATATAGAACTCATCAGTTTACGTTTTTCGTCGCTCACATTTCAATCTCAAATCACAATTTCTGTAGAGAAGTTATAACACACAGGTATTATACCCCTAATTAGCGAGGTTCTGCTCCGTTGTAAGTATTATAACCCCAGTTTCATAATAGTTACGCTGCCCGATTGATTTAGGGTTCCGTAACAACTGTCGTGGTTCTGCTCGACGTAGTTGTTGGAATGCCGTCTCGGGGAGGGTATCATTAATATTTTCAAAGGGTTATGATACTAACCAATGTACATTTGTATAAATTATAGATTATATCCAGGGAACCCTTACAAGAAGCCTAAGATAGCAAAGTGAGTTTATCCTCTTTTTGTTAACGTTTTTGGAATGTTTTACAAAACCTTAATTATTTTACAATGTGATTAAGCTTTCTTCAATTAATGCCGGTATGTTGGGGTTTTGTATACAAAATTTACTACACTGTGAGTAGTAAGTCAAGGTTGACAGTACGTTACCATTGGACAATGAGTTAGCCAATGTGTAATATGACCCACAAGTCAGTGGATTGATAGTACCAAATGGAGTAATGTGTAGACATAAACATTGTAATCGTCCTCAATACTGTTTTAATCAATAAAATGTTTCTAGATTAAACTGGGATTCACTCACCAGTATTTCCGACTGACAAATGTTTTTAAAACGCTTTTCAGGTAACCCAATGTGACAGCCAATTAGTAGAAAGCCAGCTGGAGAGCACTAAAGGCTTGGGGATAATGTGGCTATAAAAGTTACCTAATAAACGATGTTTTAAATTCAATAAGATATGGTTTATCCCTATAAATGTATTGTAATAAGAAACTTGGGTTTTACCCATGTGATTATTAATATAAATATGGTGGTTTTACTCTGATAAACATTTCCTAACAACGGTCCTGATGAAAATTCCGCTGCGAGATTAAATAACCTGATACCACCACAACTGAGATCGTGTCTGCCCGTTCCCGGGAATAAGGGATCAGGGGTTGCGACAAATGGCCGATTCAGCAGTGATGAAACTGCAACTTTTCTTTGGATTTCTCGGTGCCAATTTTGCACTCGTCTTCTCATGTATGGGGGTTGCATACAGTACGGCGAAGAGTGGTGTAGGCGTGGCATCTATGGAAGTTATGAGGCCTGATGAAAGATAGTAACCAGATTGCGGATATCATCGAAGAGAGGTCACGGCGGTTTCGCCGGAAACAAGTTCCGGATGTCACTAGGTCTTCCGGTGGCGGCGATGGTTAAGAAAAAGGGAAACCGGCGACGATTATGCATGCGGTTATTGTTCGTCAACACAAGTTTTACTCTGACGACTGAGAGGGCGGCGTTTTGCTCCAACGGTTGAGACGGCGTCGGTTCGCTCCGACAATTGAGGCGTCGACGGTTCGCTCCGACGGTTAAGACAACGTACTTTCGCTCTGAAAGAGAACGATGGTTTACACCGGCAGAGAACTTGCGGGTTTGTGTTATGTAATTAGTTGATTTTTGTTATGTACTGTGAAGGTGTGGTTTACTTTGTATTCGATTCTTAAACATGTTAATGGATTGTGATATTTTCGATTTTGTTTCTGTCCTAATTCACAAAAACAGGGCAATCCTAATTTGTTCTAAAGTTCAAAAAAAAATTGCAGAAAAATTGATATAGTACCTGGATTATGCCGATTGCCGATTGATGTCTAGTGGAGAGCAAGGGATAAAAACCAAAGAGAAAAGAGATAAAACTAAATTCTCCATTATTCAACCTTACAATATATAGATGAACATAGCTATAAACCCTAGCCCATAAGTAATGGGTTGGGCCTAAAATGTCTGGTTTATAACATAAATTACCATTTACCTTAAATTTTAGCAATTTAACATAGTAACACATGCATAATAATAAGAAGAGAAAAGATCAAATAGAAAGTTTAGTTTGGGTAGAAAGTATAGGAAGCAATAATAAGATTACACGTGACAAATAACAAAAAAAAAAACATAAGGAGGAACATTTTAGTCAATCTCTTTTCATCTATTATATTTTATCTTTCTCTGCATTTTCAAAACCCACCATTTTCAAAACCCAACATGTTCAACCTTTCCTTCAATTTTTCTCTCTATAATTACTACATCATAACGCGATTTTATTCATCAATGAATGGTTTAAACACTCAATCAACGTGTTCTTTAATTTCTTTGATGAAACCCAGTTTATTTTTATGCAATTTCTCATTTTTTTTTCAATTTAACATAATGCGATGGAACATGAGAACTTGATTGAAGCAGGTACTTCTCTTCTCAAATTTCTCAAACATTTTCTAGGCAAAGTGAAGATATCTATGATTCTAACCTTCTCTTGATGTATTCTTGCGTTTCGGCAACATTATTGATTCCAATTTTATTAAGAAATCAGTGGTAAAAAGTTGCACATCAGGTGTTTGACAAAATGTCTCAAAGAAAATTACAAAACAGTTTTCAGTTTAAACTTTCATTTAGAATTGTGTTTTACAAAAGAATGAAAAAACATATTTTTGTGTGTTTTTTTGTCCATTGCATTTTACAAAAAAAATGAAAAAACAACATTATTTCTATTACGTTTTACAAAAGAATGTAAAAACACCTTTTTTGTGTTTTTTTCCATTAAGTTTTACAAAATAATGAAAAACACAGTTTTTTTGTCCATTGCGTTTTACAAAAGAATGAAAAAACACATTTTGTGTGTTTTTTGTCTATTGCGTTTTCGAAAAAAAAAAACATTTTTTTTGTGTTTTTAGCCAATTGCGTTTTAGAATAAACATTTTTTTGTGTTTTTAGGCAATTGTATTTTAGAATAAACACTTTCTTTTGTGTTTTTAGTCCATTGCGTATTAGAGAAAAAACATTTTCTTTTGTGTTTTTTTCTATTGCGTTTTAGGAAAAAAAAACATTTTTATGTGTATTTTGGTCCAATGCGTTTTAGAAAAGCACATTTTGAAGTGTTTTTAGTCCATTGCGTTTTAGGTAAAACACATTTTATGTGTTTTTAGTGCATTGCGTTTTAGACAAAAAAAACACTTTCTTTTGTGTTTTTGTCTATTACGTTTTAGAAAAAACACATTTTTATGTGTTTTTTGGTCCAATGCGTCTTAGAAAAACACATTTTGAAGTGTTTTTAGTCTATTGCGTTTTAGGTAAAATCCATTTTTATGTGTTTTAGTCCATTGCGTTTTAGAAAAAAAAACACTTTCTTTTGTTTTTTTTGTCTATTACGTTTTAGGAAAATCACATTTTATGTGTTTTTTTGTTTCATTGCGTTTTAGAAAAACACATTTTGAAGTGTTTTTCGTCAATTGCGTTTTAGGTAAAACACATTTTTATTTGTTTTTAGTTCATTGCGTTTTAGAAGAAAAAAACACTTTCTTTGTGTTTTTAGTCCATTACGTTTTAGAAGGAACACTTTCTTTTATGTTTTTAGTCCATTGCGTTTTAGAAAAAAAATCATTTTTTTGTGTTTTTTGTCTATTGCGTTTTACACATTTGGGGGTTATCGAAAACTTTTTTTATTCAAAAGTATAACAATAGTGTGATCGTTTTAAAGATACAAAAACGCTTGTTTTTAAGGTGCAATTTTATAAAATAAAATGTCGTATGAAAAAGTTATTAACGTTTTAAAAACGGCGGAAAATTGGAGAAGAGAGAAACTATTGACTTGAATAGACTAGAATAACCTTAAAATTAACCCACGCGCGTCCTTTTTTTTTTATTCTCACCCATTTAATCTTATCCCTTGATTATTTAATAGATGGTCAAGATTACTTCTTATCAATTCTACATAAAACATACTTCCTATTAAAACAACATAATAAAACATCAGCCCTTAAAATGTCCAAAACAATAGAAAATTATTACAGACTACACTCGATAAATAATGTTCTGTTCTGTTTGTTATGGCAATCGGTTATTGTGTGCTTAACCAAAAGCGAACTAGCAGTTAACCATCGGTTATGTTTGAGTCATTTTTTGGTTACTTCAAGAAAATATCTAGGGTACTCATGGTATTTCATATCGTGATAACTTTTAGTATAGGGGGTTGGTTCTGGTACAAACCATATTTATCCTACAAACTGTAAGAACAGATCCTAGCACTTAAAAAAGTTAAATTAGCACATACCAAAACAATACATACATAAAAGTAGCACTTTCGAATTATATTAGCACTTGAAAATTAATCAAGATAATTGATTTTAGCACATATTTGAATGATATCAGCACTTTTCTTAATTAGCACATTGAAAACAAAAGGAAGATCGAAATAAAGAATTAATTGCTTGTTAGCATATTTATAGGGAAATCAAGATAATTGATATTATTTAGGATATTATTTTATCATTTCTCTATAATTGGTTTGATGCCATGTGACACTTTTTTAATGGTTCTTACAGTTTGTATGCGAAATGTGTTTTGTATTTGATCCCACTCCTAGTTGTAAATGCTGGTATATTTTGCTTGATCATTGATGAATTATGTAAGAACACAAATATATATATATATTAAATTTAATAATTTATAAAATTCATATTATTATTATTGTTATTATTGTTATCATAAATATATGGTTGTATCCACTTGTCTGTATAGAAATTGAAAAGGCAATTAAATTTAACCACCTACTTGTACGGTGTGGTTAAAGTGCTAGCATGTGCTATGTATCTTAGACATTGTACTATGTAATTAAAACGTGATGGCAAGAAAGACTCTTTAGCCACACCCCTCTAGGGTGGACTCTTCATAACATTAGGGGGTGGATTGTGAGTCTTAGGGGCCGTTTGTTTACTTTTTAATAAAGCTCTTAATGGTTTAGACTTCTTACTGGTTCAAACTGTTTGTTTCACGAGCAGATGTCTGAATGGTTCAGACATTTGCCTCTAAATGGTTAAGCATTATACAGAGTCTGAATGATTAAGACCTCTAATCTGAATTGGTTAGACATTTGCCTCTGAACGGTTAAGCATTATACATGCTCTTATTGGTTCAGACATCTTACTGGTTTAGCACTTAATGGTTCAGACATCTTATTGATTCAGCACTTAACCATTCAGATTTTTCCAAACAGCCCCTTAGTGTAGGATCGTGTTCGGACCCGAAACGAGTCGTTCAGAGGCGTTCTACTCAATATGAAAGGCGGAAACATACATATCAAGTTGAATTCAGCTAGATATTCACTTTAAATGTCTTTCTGATTGATTTCACAATGTTTTACAGCGAAACAACACTTCGGCATCACTTCGTTGCTCTAGCCGGAAAGTTACAACTGACAAGGCACCACAAGGTATTTATAGATGAAGTAATTTCGCACGGACCAGGTTCAAACGGAATTAGATTTCATGCGAAATCTAATTTCGTGCGAAATTACCTACAAACACACTTTTGACATTTTTCTCGTAAAACGTGCCCTGATCTATCTAATACAAAGCAAGACTCGATACAAGACGAAGTCGACAGACGCATGCACTAACAGACTCCCCCTCGAATGTTGACGAGTCTTCAGTGTCGAGTCTTCAACATCTTCAGTCTTTATCAGTCCTCTCGAACTCTTTTGAAGTATCTAACAATGTAAAACATCCACAATCCTTTCTCTTTTCTTTATCAACAAATCTCCTCCTCGAATGTTGATCTTCCTAATTCCCTTGATCAGATCTTTTGATTCTATAAGTTCATCAGCATTGCGTGAATGTCAGGACCAGAATCAAAAACTGACTTTCCTAACTTCAAATTCCCCCTTAAGTTGTACTTGGGATCGCAATCTGGCTTCTACAGGTTCAAAATCGTGACCGGGCTCATATCCTGCTTAGGATCGAAACCTGACTAACCTGCACAATCTTAACCCAGAAATAAATTTCACAAATTTAAAATTTGACAAATTTATTCTCTGCTAACCACTTATATATACAAACCAAGAAAATGATTTTACAATATTAATCTCTAATGAACCACTTATATGTATATCATTTTCATTTTAAAAACTTTTCTTATCTCAAACAAACTCCCCCTCACTGATTGTCATCATGTTTAGCACTTGGAATTTTGAAAATCAGCTCTTCAACATCAGTTGTTGAAAATCTTTTTGAATTTTTCAAAAATTTATTATAAAACACTCCGAAAATCTTTTTGAACTTTTGAATTAAACGAAAATGCAATAAAGAAATATTTACAGACAATATTTTTGTGAGTTTGTGTAAGAGGATCATATCAGTTTTTGAGACAAATCACCAACACCGTTAAGCTTTAAACATTTTAAGTTTTAAACGATTCACTTAGATTGTCAGTATATTGGTCCACTTAAATTCTCACACAAAGTTCAACTGTTTCGAGATACATATTAGTATTTTATGGACTTGAACTCATTCATGTGTCCCACCTCTTGAATATACTCCCGTATCCAGATCCCAATATTCAGTCTTACAGGTGAGTATACCTAGATGATATCTGTAAAGGGTTTAAATGCGAGGGCCGTGAGAGCTCAGGTCAGAACTTCCGTTCAGCAGAGAGATGACAGCTTCGACTTTTGGTGTGTTCCATTTAGAGAATCTTTTCTTCAACAGCACATGATTACCATTTTTCAATGTTTCATCATTTTTTGTACTGAGGGTTGTGCTATATTTCAAGCATGCATAAAGTATTATACGGGGACTAGGCCATTGCTGACGCAAAATCAGAAGTCCCGGGATAATACCCCAGATATCACTGAGTATAAAGACCTAGTATCTCAGAAAGAGGGACCTTTCATACAAGATTTCGGGGGTTACCCATATATCCAAGAGATGTTCCCCACGATATAAGTAAGTTTGAAATTTAGGTTTATATCTCGTCACAATCTACTAAATGTGCAAAAACCTACTAGCACATCATCAGTGAGACCGTTTATCACATTTAACTTTCCAATTCTTTAGCATGTCGTGAATGTCCACTGATGTACTATCATTTCCTCTTTTCACAACAAAACTCATTTTGATTTTATCATGTTTTTGACTTTTTCAAATTTTCAAATGTTTTTGGATTTTCAGAAATTTCTTACTCCCCCTAAAATTCAAAATCATTTAAAGGAAATTTGAAAACAAACTGTACAAGTAAAGTGACAACTGATATCGAATCACTTCAAATCGCCATTCACTTGGCATAAACAATCAGAACTCCCCCTTACAACAAACTATTTTCCCATTGTGATTTCAAAACAATTAAGTTTGTTTTTATCAAATAGTTTTTTCGGAAAATAAGTTTTGTTTTTAACCACTTGTAGGAAATGGGGATTCATCATATTGTTCTTCAACCACTTGTATGAAGTTACATCAAGTTCAACTTAATGACCTTGATTAACCACTTGTAAGATCGGGAACCACTTGTAGGTTCTCATCAAACAATAACACTTGTAATTAAAAATATGACAAATTCAAAAATTTACCACATGTATGACAAACCTGTAAGTCGAAATATCACATTTGTAAATTTCTCAAGAAAGATGCCGATTCCTGTTCCACTCTTACCAACCTGGAAGCTCCGGCAAGTCAGGGTTTTTAAGCAAAGAAAATGTCCACCCAAGCCTGACCAGCCTTGGGTGATCTTAATTCTGATTCAGTCGGGTTATAAGTTGCCTTCTTTGTTGCATAAAAATCTTTAACCCCTTGAACTTTACCCTCAACCATTTTTTCCAAAAATCTTTTGACGTTTCCATTAAATGCTTTCTCAACATCAAATTCTTTCTTCTCAGAATAGAATTGATTCGAAATCTCAACCTTACCAAATTTTTGTTTAAAATTTTCAGTCCTCAATGGTGGAAAGTTCACATCATCCAAAGGAAGAACTGAATTTTCATCTTTTACCTCAACTTGTGGCTCCTCTGATTTTGTGGAATCAGATTCATTGCCAGATTTTATCTTAGATTTCTTAACAACCCATTTTTGGTTGTCAAGATTCACACTTCTCCTGTAAAACCTCTTTGAACATTCACCAACTTCATATGTTGAGTTTTTGAAAACCTTACATTTTTCATTTGGTGGTTCGCTTTCAACAACCTTTATCTTTGAGTTTTGAGGAAACTCCTTGTTTTGTTTTAGTTGCCATTGGACAGTTCCAGGCGATGTGACCAATTTCTTTGCATCGATAACAGGTTCTTGTTTCCTTTCTTTGATAAGCTTCATTCGTCAATATCTCTTGCTTCTTGTCAATGAATTCCCTGTTTGATTGCTTCCAGAATGAGCTCTTTGATTCCTCTTCACAGCTTGTTCCTGAAACAAATTTTGTGTTTGTTTTAGAAATTTTATCATTTTTATGATTTTCATTTGGAATAAAGCCTAAACCTTTCTTTTTGAAATTACCGTTATGGTTTGGTTTCTTTTGAAAACCAGAACCAGAACCGTAACCTTTTTTCTTGTTTAATTGTTGTTGAACTCTTGAAGTGTACTTTTTAGGTTTTTTAGTAAGATTTAAATCTTTTATTTCAGAAATATTAATTTCTGTCATTTTGAAAACCTTTTTGATCTTTTCAATTTGAACACTTCTTATTGGAAATTCCTCATCAGAATATAATTTGTCTGAATCAATCAAAGTATATGCCACTTTGATTAATTCGTCATTCAAATTAGATTTTGATAACAAGAATTCTTTATTGTAAACCCTTTTAACCAACGACTTTGAATCGTTGACCGACGAACTCGAACTTTTTACAGACGAACTTGAACTTTCAGACTCGGATTTTGACTCAAACTCCTCATCTTTATCCAACACCTGATCGACCACCTTTTTTATTAACTCGGACTCATGATCAGTGTCAAACGATGTAAAAGTGACGTCAATATTTTCTGGTAACTCATCAGTTATTTCGGACTTTAGCTTTATATTGACTGTTTTTTTGACTTGCTCCTCATTTGGTTTTCTTGGAGAATACCCTTCCCAAATCGAAGGCGGACACTTGTTATAACTAACACTCTGTTTCTTACCAGTATCCTTCTTCTTTGGCTTCTCATCATCTTGAAATGTTTCAAAACCTGCAACAGTTGGATAAATTCGATCAATCAAATAATCAGAACTAGAATAACTTTGCAGTAAACGTCTGATTCTTTCATTCTCTATTTTTTTCTGTTTCCAACTCTTGCTTCCACTTTGCACTTTCTTCAATGTAGAAATTAATGGCTTTCTGCTTTGACATCATCACAGCATTTAGCATTGTCAGTGCATCTTCTCTTTCAGAATTAGTCTTTTGCAGACCAGTTACCGTTCTGTTCAACACATTGTAAGATTCTTTCACATAATTGAGATCAAACAATAACTTCTCTTTCATCTTTTCTTGTTCACTTAGTTTCTCATCTTTTTCTGCACATTCCTTGCAAGATTCTAAACACTTTAAGCAAGGCTTAATAACTTCCACAATCTTTTCAACTTCGATAACCTTATCAATTTCAATCACCTTTTCAGCGACTTTAACTTCTTCACATTGTTCATTTTTCTTTGTCTCCGCAACATCTTCAACTTTCACCTTTTTCAACTCTTTTGCTGTTCGTTTCTTTTTCAACTTCTCTAAGCGATTTGCAAAATAAAATTGAAAACTTTCAGGAGATAGTTGAGTTTTTGCAACATTAATATGCTTTTATTCCTCATCATCACTACTATTATCAGTTAGTGATTGATCAAAATCTTTTGTCTTTTTAGAACTATAATCTGAAGAATCAGAATCAGAATCAGATGGTGTTTGATCAAAGACCGTTGTTCTTTCTGAATTTTCATCGGATGAAACAGACTCTTCTTCTTGGCTCGAATCATTACTAGCAAATATTTTCATCCATTCTGTAAACAAATCAGGCTTTTGAACTATTTCTGCAATCAAAGCTACAACTTTTGAATCAGGTGGAATATATTTATCCCAGCTGAAGCCTTCTGCCACTTTTTCATCATCTTGATCAATGATACCATAATAAGCTTTCTTATTTGCATCTTTGATCATGTTTGCATGCGCAGTTTGTGGTTCCTTTTGTTGATGTGGTTGATGAGCAACCTGTTGATATATGGCTTTTCGATAGTAATCATCTTTTCCAAAAGGATTCTTTGCTCCACTAGCTTCCTGATTTTTGCATTCTCTCTTGAAATGACCTTTCTCCCTACATCGAAAACAAGTAACTTTAGATTTATCAATACCCAAAGTAGAAACATGTGCATCCAAAAAATCATTTCTTCCTGTAATCATTTTGAACTTTTCAGCTCTTCTCAAAACACTAGCTAAGCACCATTTGATGTCCATGAGCTCCACTTCTTCAGCATCTATCTGATCATAATCCTCTTTTGTCAGCATAGGATTTCCGATCCTCCCAGCAACCAATCCCTCATAGGATTCCAGCACAGTTGCAAGTAACGCCATGTGATCTTTAGCAACTTCTTCAGAAAAACTTTGACCATTCGAAAGATTCAATGCAATATTGCACTGTATCACACAACCATTTCCACTTTTTGAACTTTGAGAATAAAAGCTTGAAGTTGAACTCTTTGGATAAACACTCGGATATGAAGAAACTCCACTACTGTTGTTTGAACTTTGATCAACATTTCCAGATAAGTTCCCAGCACTAAAAACAGTTTGAATTTTCGGACTCATTTCAACCTCTTGAACATTGCCTTTGTAATACATTTTCACATCTTGTTGATTACTTGGATTATTCATTCTTGCAATCTTTTGCTGTTCAAGATCTTGACCTTCAATCTTTTCGATAAATTGAGAAATTGTTAGGCCATCATATTCTCCGGTGTTCTTTAAGATCATCAAAAATGTACCCCACTCTTTCTGAGGTAAAGCGTCAGCTAACTTGTCGACCCATTCATCTTGAGGTTTTTCAATTCCTAGCAACGACATAGATAGCACTAAGTAACAATATCTTTCAATCAACTTCTTTGATGATTCTCCCGTCAAACTTGAAAACAGATCAAACTCTTTCTTAAGCAACGCTTTCTTGCTCCTGATCATCTTTTCACTACCTTCAAACTTAGTTTTAAGCGCATCCCAGATCGATCGTGCAGTACCATCATGTTGAAGTAAAATAAAGATATCTTCTTTAATAGCTTGCTGTAATAAAGTAATCATCATTTTTTCTGCTTTGTACATATTTCTTTCTTTGTCATTCAGTTCAGAAATTGTTTTGATAACTTGTAAATCCATACGAGGTTTAACATACTTCTTCTCAATACATTCCCAAGATCTCAGATGATTCTCTTGAACCCAATTCTCAAAACGATCTTTCCATCCATAGTACTCTTCATTGCCCATAAGCTTCGGGGGTTTTTGTAGAGTTCCGGTTTCGTTTTCCATGTTCATGCTTTGAGCAATGGCAGCTGGAGTAGTCAAGGATGAAGCAAATGCGTTGTAAAATTCTTCGTCCATGATTCGGTAACAGATTTATCAAAACAGACACTTTCAAACGAAATTAACCTGCACACAACTTTCAAACGAAATTAAACTCAAGTGAAATCAGAATTTCAAACGAAATAGTAATTTCGTACGAAATTAGACTAAATTTCAAACAAAATTACTACTTTGAAACGAAATTATAATTTCGTATGGAACTTTTCCTACTAATTCCGTGCGGAATTAGTGACAATTTCAAGCGAAATTAACCAAACAATGTGATACCTTGCGAAATTAGGTGACCTTTTCAAGCGAAATTAAGCTGATGTCATTTTGTTCGAACTGATTTTCAAACGGAATTACAAGTTTTGTCAGTTTAAGATCGAATTAATGTCCAATTCTCTCAAGGCTTTGTTAAAACACAATTTCGTGTATAATATGTGAAATTCAAACCATTTTGACCGTTAAAACTTGTTCAATTGATAAAAGAAGGTGTAGAAGTAAGAAAAAACAGATGAAATCAAGCTGAAATAGACATAACTCCTCCTCTTGTGCTCTGATACCACATGTAGGATCGTGTTCGGACCCGAAACGAGTCGTTCAGAGGCGTTCTACTCAATATGAAAGGCGGAAACAGACATATCAAGTTGAATTCAGCTAGATATTCACTTTAAATGTCTTTCTGATTGATTTCACAATGTTTTACAGCGAAACAACACTTCGGCAGCACTTCGTTGCTCTAGCCGGAAAGTTACAACTGACAAGGCACCACAAGGTATTTATAGATGAAGTAATTTCGCACGGACCAGGTTCAAACGGAATTAGATTTCATGCGAAATCTAATTTCGTGCGAAATTACATCTTAATTTCGTACGAAATTACACCTGTGTAATTTCGTGCGAAATTACCTACAAACACACTTTTGACATTTTTCTCGTAAAATGTGCCCTGATCTATCTAATACAAAGCAAGACTCGATACAAGACGAAGTCGACAGACGCATGCACTAACACTTAGTCAAGGCACCAACCAGGTCTTCCTAGGTCTTTAAATTAGACAACCACAAATCGACGAGCCAAACACTCCCCCCACCCCACCCATTTGCAGGTAAGCCTTCACAAACTCTCGAAAACTGAAGTGACTCCTAGGTAGTGTTTGGTATGGAGGAATGAGAGAGAGAAGGAAATGAACTATTACGAGGAAATGGAAAAAAATGTGTTTGGTTGGTCAAGATAATGTAATCACCCATTACATATGACATTCCATTCCCTCAAATTCATTCAATCTACACCTCTTGTTTTTTTTTTCCATTCCATTCCCTCTCCCACCTTCATCACCAACACCTCCCACCACCTCCACCACTAGCCACCCACAAATGCCACCACCCCCCCCCCCCCCCCCGTCGCCACCTTATGTCGTCGACCACCGGTGCCGCCACCCGTCGTGCCACTGGCGACCACTGCCACCGAACACCGGCACCACCACCACCACACGCCACCGCAACCACCCCCTCCGCCACCGAACATCGGCACCTAAGCCACCATAAACCACTAAACACCACCGACCACTGCCACCACAACCCACCACCATCGCCACCCTCCGCCACCGAACACCGGCGCCACCACCACTAGCATCGCCCACCCGCCGCCATCACCCTTAGCCACAACATCGGCACCACTTCCGACCATCGCTACCCTCCGCCACCGAACACCAGCATCACTGCCGCCACAACCTACCATCGCCACTAACACCACAACTGCCACCAACCTCCGCCGCCACCCATCGCCAATTTTATTTCTTCTTCTTTTCATGACCACCAAACACTACAAGGTAATGATTCATTATATTCCCACATGGTAACCAAACAAGACAATGGAATGGAATAATCCATTCCATTATCTCGTCCATTTCATTCTCTCGTCCATTCCATTACCCTATATCGAACAGACCCCTAGTTCTAGACCCTTCAAACAACCATAATGCCCCCACTTGGGTCACAAGCACAAGTTACTAAGCCTGGCAACCTTCGTATGATATGATATGAGCGTTGTTGCCGTTTAAAACAAAAATAAAGTTCAAACGTTAAGGAACACAAATAGAAAATGTTGGAATTAAGTGTGTAGGAGACTTTATCTCACACGTAAAGATAAAGTTAGATGGGAAATAAATATAGACGCTCATCGAATAAGTCGAATTTTGAGTTATGCAAAATGGTTTATTAGAATTTGAAAGTTTAAAACTTGTATATGAACGAGTTGACATCAACCCGCACGTTGCGGCGGGATGTTAATTATGAATCTTCTTAATATCATTGTATGTGATGTGAAAATTATTAGAGTATATAAAAAAAATTAAGAAATATTGATAGTTCTTGAGAAAAGAACAATAATAATAAAAAGAGTAAATTACGATTTTGGTTTCTGTAGTTATATCACTTTTATCCCAAAAAAGGAATATTTTAACATCTGAACCCCCAACATCTTTTTTTCTAACTCTTTTGCCCCCAACGTCTTTTTTCTAACCATTTTGGCCCGTAAAGTAAATGGACGTGGTTAGTGTTAGGGGCCATAAGGGTTAGAAAAAAAGACGTTGGGAGTTCAGATGTTAAAAAATTATTTTTGGGCTAAAAAGGTAAAAGTGATAAAACTACAGGGGCTAAAATCGTAATTTACTCTAATAAAATAATGATGATAAAAATATTCAAAAATAACAAAAAAATAAGAAATATCAATAGTTTTTGGGAACAGTCTGTTGAGTAGTAATAATAATTTTAAAGTAACAAAATAATTTTTTAACATTCAAAAATTAAATTAACCTATTATTATTATAGTGAATACATGTGACTTGACATATTCGATGACTTCTTAATGCATGGCTTGTTTTTTTCTTTTCTAGTCGGCAAAGGTCGGCAAAGTGAGTTTACCACTCGGTAAACACCACAACCAACACTAGTTTACCGCTCAAACTTTACTAAATCGGTGGTGGGTTGTCGATGCGGTGAAGAGTGTGTGTGCGCGGTGGGGTGGGGTCCATGCAATCTCTCAACCAATCACACCCCTTTCCTTTTTTTTAAGTTTACCACTTCAGTAAGTGTCTAAACCATTGCCAACACTTTTCAGCAAAGTTTAAACACTTTTCACTGATTGACGTGACGCACTCTGATTGGTTGCTTTTTTAGTTTGTCACTCTCAAGTGTTTAACCACTCCTTACACCCCCTTATGTTTATGGAAAGTGTGTACCTATTTGCACACCCATTTGCTTATTGACACACCAAAATATGTGTTTTTTGTCCTATATGCACACCTTGCAGTGTCTAGCTGTGGTCAAGGCGCGGTGTTTTGGCTCGGTCAACCAGACAAAGACTGGCGGGTCTGTTGACTGGACCAAAACGCCGAGATTTGGCCGCGTTTTGGTCCTGTCAACCAGACCGGGTGTCAGTCTTTTGTCTGGTTGACAGGACCAAAACGCGGCCAAAGCTCGGCGTTTTGGTCTGGTCAACAGACCCGTCAGACACCCGTCATTTTTTTTTTCTGGTTGACCGGACCAAAACGTCACGCCTTAGCCACAGCTCGAGACTGCAGGGTATGCACATAGGACAAAAAACACCTTTTTGGGTTGGTTATCTACACACTTGGTGTGTAGATAGTTTGAGCCTTATGGAAAATGAACATACAAAAAAGACTGACACATGTCAACTATAATTATTAGACCATGTGTAGTGGTTTAGCCAAATAATGCCCCCACCATGGGGCATTATTCAACACGTGGCAGTCCAGTCAGCATGGGGCGTTATTGCAAAAGTAGCGTAGTGGGAATAATGCCCAAATAATGCCCCTTCCAATCATTAAAAAGGATTAAAAAAAATGAAACTTACACTTGGAATGCCCCCATTGGCCAGTCAAACATGTCATGTTTTTTGTTCTATGTGCATACCCTGCAGTGTCGAGCTGTGGCCAAGACGCGACGTTTTGGTCCGATCAACCAGAAAAAGAATGACGGGTGTCTGACGGGTCTGTTGACCAGACCAAAACGCCGAGCTTTGGCTGCGTTTTGGTCCTGTCAACCAGACAAAAGACTGACACCCGGTCTGGTTGACAGGACCAAAACGCGGCCAAAGCTCGGCGTTTTGGTCCTGTCAACAGACCCGCCAGTCTTTTTCTGGTTGACCGGACCAAAACACCGCGCCTTGGCCACAGCTCGACACTGCAGGGTGTGCATATAGGACAAAAAACATCTATTTTGGTGTGCTAATAGGCAAATGGGTGTGCAAAATCTTTAAAACCATTTTCATTGAAAACACAACTCATGATTTCAAAAGGCGTACACGTTTGTTGAAAATGGAATGACATAAGATTTCTGAAATCATATTTAAAACCTGTACATCTCATTTGTGAGATAGCGCCACGTTGTTCTCATATAACCCCAATTCATGATTTGACTCCCTCTTTCGACCAAAGGTTTCAGGCCGGAACAGTCGTTCATCGCCGTCAACATCACGTCCATTGTAGGCCTGCAGATTGGCAAAGAAAGTAAGCCGACATGGTAGTACAGAGATGGTGTCGTTGTGGTCCTACACATTTCTCTATTCACCCACTCAACATTCCCTTGGCTTTGTTGGCAGAATCGTACCAGTCAGGTGTCGGCGGGGAGAAAACAATTACAAATACTTCGCCGGGTTCGACACAGATTACAGATGAACATGGCAATTTGCAGAAAACAATTTGAAGAATTTAATTAAATTGTTGGGACTTGGGACATGACCCGTGGTTTTTGTAATGGTGGTGATGGTTATATAGTGTGGTGAAAAGGTGGCAAACGACTGGTGGAAACGGTGGTGGGAGGAGGCGTGACTGGTGGAAGCGTGGTGAGAGGAGGGCCGTCGGTTTGGTCAGTTTTGGCGGGATTATTTTGTGCCCTGATGTGTTTGATTTTCATGCTAACCGACACGTCTTTTATATTTTATGATTATTGGGAATTAAAAAAACATGCCGCATGAGACCGGATGCAATGTATCTCAAGACGGTTACTTCTTTTCAAACGGTGCGATGATGGTTTTGTTGTAAATGGTGACTCAAGTTGCTTTTTGTATTAGTACAAGTTAAAGTCAATCCGTGCGTTGCGGCGGGATGTTTATTATGAATGCGTTTAGTTTCACTATACATGCTTGTGAATTATAACTTTATTAAAAAAAATAACCACTAACTTTAACATATAAAAATTAGAATATTGTCATTCAAGCCTACCAAATACTAACCACTTAGACTGCGGGGTATGGGGCGGGAGTTTGGGCGTGGGTAGGGGGAAAACGCCCAAGCCACCACCCCGGGTGTGCATGGGTTTTGGCGTGGCCCTTGGGGCATGGGTTTCAAGCCAGGCGTGGGGCGGTTTGGCCATCCTAGTTGGCTGAATATCATTGGTTCACCCGCCACGTCATAGCGGGCCATCCCAAAGGTTTTGAATTTTTAAATTCAAACCGTTGACTTGGCCAAGCGGTCACCCCAACCGGTCACCCAAACCCCAACATCCCCTATAAATACCCCCAAACCCCAACCGGGTGGTCCATCCCAACCCCCACAGTGGTCCCAAACATTCGATATCCCCACCCGCTGCCCCAGCCGGTCACCACAAACCCAACATCCCACGAACCCGCTATGGCATCCTGGACCCACAACGAAGAACTTGCCCTAGTCACAAGCGTCGTTGACGCTATGAAGGGGCGGCCACCGGGCCAAACCAAATATTGGCCGAAAGCTTTCGCGGCCTACCGACTAAACGTCGGTAACGACCGCCACAACATGAACGCGTGCCAACATAAATGGCGCGAGCTACGTCCCAAGCTCGAGCGTTTCAAGGCTTACTACGAAGCCGTTCCCGGGGGCAAGTTAAGCCACGAGGACCGGGTGGCGGTGGCGAACATAGAGTTTCGCGACAAGGAAAAAAAGGCGTTCGACAAGATCGACCTTTTTGAAATTTATTTAACGCTTTAGGTTTCTTATTTTGTAATTTTTAGGTTTATGTAATTTTATAAATATTAATGAAGTTGTATGTTTTTTTTTATAAATGTTTGTGTGATTTTTTAAAATTTTGTATATTTTTTTTAAACTACGTGCCACGCGGTGCACCCAACCCAAGCCCAACCCACGCCCCACCATACCCCGCGGACACGTACCAGGCAGTGGGGGGGGGGGCTCCCATTCCACGTGTCAGCACCCGCCCCAACCCACGCCCAACCCAAGCCCCACCATACCCCGCAGTCTTAAAAAAATTAAAGATTACAAATAATTACAAACTATTTTCTTAATTAAGTAGATTAAGTTCCAATGTTTATATATAGATCTATAAACTTAGATGAATAAAAATTTATAAATTTTCCTTTCATTGACAAATTTATAATAAGCACGTATCTTCATCGTTGACGACGGCTTGACACATCGAGTTGCTAATTTTATCATATGAGATAGTAACACGCATCAGCCTATAATATTAATAACATCTAACACTTCATTTTTTTTTTTTTTTTCAATGTGGTGTAATTGTATTTTTTAAAGAGGTGTATATTTATAAAAAGAGTAAATTGCCTAGAAATTATTTTGTTCAAATATGTGGAATCATTTGATTCTATTAAATACTTACCAATCATTTAATTTAACTGTTTAGAATCAATTAATTTACATTGATCAACTTGGATTTAGTAGCTTTCTATTGTTACTTTCAATTTAACATGTATCCATTCCATATAACAGGCTAACATCGAACTTTGGCATTAACATGATTCCATTCCATATAAGCATGCTAAGAGCCTAACATCAAACTTTGGCAAACCTAACCACGAAGAAAAACAAAAGAAATTGAATTTACTTATGGGTTATATGTCCATTCAGTTCAAATTAAGTAGGGTTATTTTTTTTTTGGGAACGGCCATTCAACAAAAAGTAGAGTTAAAAACATTTTCGCCTTCAACATTCCCCGTGCAACATTCCGGTTACAAACACTCCGCCACCGTTTCGCCTTCACATCACCATGAGTTCCACCACTCTTGCGCCCCCTTTTTCTTCTCCGATGAACGATAACCGCCGGCACTCGACGATGATGACTCCGACGACCTTTGTTCACCCCAACCATCACATCCCCTTGTCTCCCTTCTCTCCAACAAACGAATCTGAGGAGCCCCACCCGTTCAGATCCACTGCATAAATCGTAGATGATGGCCTCCTCTTCCTTTCTCTTTCTCTAGAGATTTGAGTTCAGAACAACCGCTGCCATGGCTTTGGTAGCGGCAGTAAAACTGGCTTAGGTTTTGTGGTTGCGGTGGTGGTACCATGTGCGCTGTTTGCCTGTACCGCCATCATTCTGGGAAAAAAAGAATAAGCAACGGCCATATATGAATTTGGTGATATGCATACATGAAATCGGTGGAAGAAGGCAAGTGTCAGGAGGCATGAAATGCTTATACACAAAACAATTAGGCTTGTAAATCAATATCAACAGATTATTGTGAGAGGGGAATTGGGTTGCAGTTAATGTCGAACATGAGAGGGGACTTGAGTTGTCAATGTCGAAAAAAACGATTTGTGGGTATTTATAGGTGTGATTATTGAGGGCAGTTATGAGCGGGAAGACACGACGGTGGAAATTTTCAGAAAGGGTTTTACGAAAAGGCACCAAAACAATTGTAGACCTATACAAACTTATCACGCACCTAATAACATTTACCAAATGACAGTTGTTTTGTTAATTAAAACGGTTATTATGTAAAGCTGTGTTTCGTGGAGACACGTCGATTCCTTTACCCAAAGGTGGCCATTAGTTACTTTTTGTATAGTTAGATAATATAATATAATATAATTTGCTAGAAATTTGACTTACTCAATCGTAACAAGCTTATTTGGAGTCAAAGTTGGGTTTATTTGTGTGTAAGACCCTAATTCGTAAATGACAAAAGTCGCAGCGGAAATTCGTACCATAAAAATTTCTTTAGTTACAAACACTTTGACACTTTTAATCTCAATTTTAGGGTTAATTCTTTCTCAATAAATACATTTATTATACTCATTTACTATAAGAAATCATAAACTGGCTTCACTCAAATACGTACTCGACACTCCCGTACAATCTATCTTGTGACTCGATCCTCGATCTCCAATCCTTGGATATCCTCCTGACTGGTACTACCTGCATTCACCATATATAATTCATAACATTAGTACGCATTAGAAACATACAAAGTTTATTCTCGTTACTTCTCGTTTCGTTATACTCTTTACATCCCAGCTTTTCCATCCTGTCTTACCATCTGTGGTGAGATTTCCTTGCCATTCCTGCATCACACTTATAACTCCAGGTACACGAACAAACATCGTAAACACTTAATCATACCGAAAGACTTACATACATACCCTACTTCATACATATTATCTCTCTCTATATATATATATATATATACGTACACTCAAGCATACATACCTGCTTACATACATACTCACACACATACATGCCAATCTACATGGATACTTACATATACACACATCTACATCATTATATACATATCTATATGTACACATACCAACATCATTAAGTACACACATGACATTATACATATTTACCTACATACAACCCTACGTGCATCCTACCAAACTCATACATGCCTACTCTCATACATACCATCACATATCCGCTTATTCTTGCTCGCATACTTATAAACATACTCACGGAGGTACATACATGCTTTCATACATTTCTACATACGTGTATAGAGATATACAAACATGCATACATACCTATCTACATGTGCGTTTACCCTAATGGTTATAAAACATAAGTTAAATTAGTCATACGCAACTTAAAACGCGTTTAAACGAGTTCCCAAGCCAAAACGAAGCCTGAAAACAATTTTCGGAGAAACATCACCCGTCGCGCGACGCGACGGGCCGTCGCGCTACGCGACGCCCTCAAAACGACAGAAGGTTGTTGCTGCTGTGCTGCAGATTTCCAGCACGTCCGCGTTTCACGGAAACGGTCATAACTTCTTCGTTATTGGTCCGTTTTACCCGATTCTTTTTCCTACGCGTCCGTAATTTAATTCCCCATCTTCTGGTGTTAAGATCCGACATCCGGATTAACACAATTCCAGACTTTTAAGTCTTCAGCTTACTACCCTTTTTACCAATAATTGACCCGTTCATAATTCTATCACCTAACTTGTTTATTTGACCTTAACTTCATATAAACTGATAATTCCAAGATCATTTGTCCTAAAAGATTCATTCTCGGATGCTTTACATCTTATTCAACCCGTTTGCGCTTAAAAGCTTATTTTGACCCGTTAAGGGTAATTGCGCATTAAGACTTTTCTAACTTACAAAACCATACTCCTCACTTTCATACTTGACCGAAACATTACACTAATCGAATAACTTATTTCTAAACTACCTTTAAGATCATTTGCCCCAAAACTCCCATCAAGGGCGTTTTGGTCAACTCTAATCCCATCATTTACGACGAAAGACTTCAGCATATATTTAACTTCAAACATCATGTTTAATTAAATTAAACCACTATATTACTTAAACAAACTAAAAAGTGATTACGGAAATCACTTACCTTGTGCATCCGAGTTCAAGCATAGCTTCCGTGTTTATCCTTGACCCGTTGCCCTTCCATGCTTATGTCCGCGTTGACATGACTCCTATCCGTACATGTCATTACATTCACATTCTTGTTAGCATACATGATAGTACGTATGAACGATCATCTCAAATTCATATCTCATGTACGACTTTCATTAGTCAATTCAAACAAGCATGAAGCATACTCAACATCGACCTAACATAACCTTCTCATGAACTATATCTAAAATGCATTCCTCATGTTAGTTTACTATCAATTTCATTATTACCACACTCTATACATGTTTACCCATTAATTGCATACAATTTCACATATTACTGTCATTTAGACATTTCATCAAACACTTGGTGTGCGTACTGCTTTCTAAGCATGATGTACAAGTATTTCATGTGTTTCTTCCTAATTATCACTTTCATTTATCATCTCAAGTAAACATCATACAAATTACATACCATAATCACTCTATATACAAATGCACATCACATATACACATATTCCAAATCAAGTTCATACCATTTCATGGATTAAACATAAACCCACTTAACTAATTGTGGTAATTGATCCAAACACCTAATTTCTAGCAATTTACTCAGAGTCTTCGCTTAGGGTTTGTTCCTAAACATGCATACATCACTAATTTGGCCATAACCTTCATGATTCATACCTAAACCACCACTAGTGATGATTATCAAGATTTCTCAACTTCATTAAACATCAAAATTTAACATACCTTATGATCCCCTCGTGAAGGTGATCATTTATTCGTGTTCGGTTGTGAATTTGAGCTTCGATTCACCCTTCAATTTGATGCTTTGGTTGAGTTTAGGGTTTGGCTCCTTTGGGGAGCTCTTGATCCATCCAGAACATTCACACACGAAGTGTGTGTAATGTGTGTGGATATATTCTTTTTAAGTTCATAATTAAACTTTCATTTTATCCCTCTTTAGTCCCTCGGGTTTGCCTTTAAAACATAACGTGCACTACTTTTCTCTTTCAATAGTCTAAACCGGGCATTTAACCAGGTTAAATGGCCTAGTTATTTATTTCATAATATAATGCATAAGGGCATATTTCGAGTATATAACATTTGGATTTTGGGGCGTTACAAGTCTACCCACCTTAAATGAGGTTTCGTCCCCGAAACCTTTCTTACCTTTATTTAACACTAATTATTCCTTCTCTACGTCCCCTCGACACGACCACGTGCCCGTCACAATGACTATCCTCCCATTTCAAGAACCCATCCCAGAGTTCTTATTAATGTTTCTTTCATTAAATAATGATTGCTGATAACATACTTCTTATTTAGCGGTTCATTCATCATTTTGTTTGCTTGAAACAATTGCAACTTCCCTTTACTAACATTCCTTTATGTTTATTTCATCATTCATAACGTTTTCATTCCCTATACTATCTTACTTCGTAATTTGTACATACTCATATATGCTTAACTCGAACTAGTACATCATAGTAATAGATAACTATACATTCTCGATTCATAGACTATTCATATAATTGGCTTTTCTTAACAAGTCCATACTTTTCATACCATACCTTCTCATAACATTCTCATTTCCTTGACCGGTTAATAACGGGTCAATATACACCCTTCCTCAATCTGTAATCATACATGCATTTGTATAACATTTAACTTTTGTTTTGTTACCATAACAAAACTACTATTTCATAGTCACACCTATGCGCTTAACTCTAACGTTAACCTTATCCTACGTTTTCTACAGTTACTTGTACCTTGCATACCTTAACGTTACCTTTAACCCATCTTTTTCATTTCACCTTACAATTACTCTCACTTCATGCATTATTTAATTTACATAAGTAAGTGTATCATGCCAGTTCATTATACGAGAGTTTAATCATTACCCGAATTTTTCACTCAAAACTTTTGGGATTTATCATTTTCTTCCTATGTTAACTGTTAAAAGTCAAACGTCACATACCATACCATACCTATCCTATCCTTCACTTCATAGGTCGCTTTCCCAATCTTCTACTTCGTACACATTCAGCATAAGTTGAACATTTTACTGACCTCGGTTTCATTTCATAACTCAACGATCCGTAAACCAGATTGATCCGCCTCTTCACGAGTACTAACCTTACCCGGCCATGTTTCATTCATACTTGTAATGAGCTTCCGCTCGTGCACATTACATTCAAACATTTATTTTACTAGGTGAATACGCACCCATAATTCTTCTACAACTTCCTACATACATGCTATAACACATTCCATACTTCATTCCTTACATACAATTCTTTTGCTCTAGTTACTTATTTTGTCAACCCTTGCGGTTTGACTTTTCAAGTCCAACTGACATTTCTTACTTATCATAGATGCATCGAGGTACACGTTCGTGCTTCTTTCCATTCATGATTACTTGCAAAGACATTCATTACATTATTTCGGTACTCATGATCAAGCTTACCCTTCTTATTCATACTTAATTTATTGTCCGGGTCATAGCCCGCCCTACATTATAACTCCTACGAGTCGATTACTAACACATCTAACACATCACGGGTTCAAAACTTCTTTCTTTCATTTTAAAACTTAGGTTTGTGTGTCCATTACGATCATTCTTTTGTTCATTTATTTTACATTTACTTATAGGACTCGTTTGACATAACTACCGTCAACTATTGACACAATTCTGATGTGGACAAATTTTATCCTTTATATGATTTAAATCCGTCCCGCGGATTCAACTGTAACATCCATACCTTTTATTGCTTCTATATTTTAAATCCGTCTAGCGGTTTCTAACCTACCATTCATACATTTTCTTCCTTCTATGGTTTGAATCCTTCTCGCAGATTCAAACATATAATTCTTGCATTTCATTCCTTGAATCCGTCTTGCGGATTCAAACATTCCATTCATGCCTTTCATTCCCTGAATCCGTCTCGCGGATTCAAACACATCATCCCTGCCTTTCATCCCTGAATCCGTTTTACGGATTCAAACATATCATTCATGCCTTTCATCCTTGAATCCGTCTCACGGATTCAAACATATTATTCATATCTTGTTGATCCGTACTTAATCACGGATTCAACATTCTTCATTCTTATTAGGCAGGTTTTTCATTCTCACTTAGTATTCTCAATTTCCCGAGAGTCTTACTTCCTATTTTACCCACACGCCCGCCCGCTACCCAACTCTATCGGACATACCTGTAGCAATTATCATGATCTCACGAACGTCATACGTTTCTCGTGTACTGGCCAGGTACACAATCCACATAGTAGTTTCGTGCCTTCATGTAATTGTCACCTTATGTCCGTAGACGTAGGTTTCGGCGCGTGTATCACTTTCCATACTTCATTACTATACTATCATTATCCTTCATTTAACATTTTTCCTTCTATTAATGAGTTTTACTATTACATATAACCACATATCGAATTTACATACCTGGATTCAATTTTTTGCTTATTACCTCTTTGCCTGCCTCAATATTTATCCTGGACTGCATTCACAGATCATCCTCTTCAAACACTTATGCTTACCTTGCACATACCAAACCGTCAGTTTCTTTATACGTATACATAAGTACATACTTACATTAGCTTTTACCTTTGGATCTTGATCGAGTCTTAGATTGTACAGGTTTCTTATCTCAAGAGCACACAAGTTTGAGTTCAAGTACTTACCTTCTCGTGCTTGATTCCCTCAAACCAGGGCTCTGATACCAACTTGTAAGACCCTAATTCGTAAATGACAAAAGTCGCAGCGGAAATTCGTACCATAAAAATTTCTTTAGTTACAAACACTTTGACACTTTTAATCTCAATTTTAGGGTTAATTCTTTCTCAATAAATACATTTATTATACTCATTTACTATAAGAAATCATAAACTGGCTTCACTCAAATACGTACTCGACACTCCCGTACAATCTATCTTGTGACTCGATCCTCGATCTCCAATCCTTGGATATCCTCCTGACTGGTACTACCTGCATTCACCATATATAATTCATAACATTAGTACGCATTAGAAACATACAAAGTTTATTCTCGTTACTTCTCGTTTCGTTATACTCTTTACATCCCAGCTTTTCCATCCTGTCTTACCATCTGTGGTGAGATTTCCTTGCCATTCCTGCATCACACTTATAACTCCAGGTACACGAACAAACATCGTAAACACTTAATCATACCGAAAGACTTACATACATACCCTACTTCATACATATTATCTCTCTCTATATATATATATATATACGTACACTCATGCATACATACCTGCTTACATACATACTCACACACATACATGCCAATCTACATGGATACTTACATATACACACATCTACATCATTATATACATAACTATATGTACACATACCAACATCATTAAGTACACACATGACATTATACATATTTACCTACATACAACCCTACGTGCA